>BSWB01000008.1:58750000-59995000 GCA_033239125.1 Fagopyrum homotropicum | reverse complement strand
GTCAGCCATCTTAGCTTCTTTCAATCTCCTTTATTGTTTACTTGTTAGTATAGTTGGAGATTAGGATTGGAAGCAAGCAACGCCAGCCACTACAAGTACCATTCTGATTAATGGTTTACCTGTTAGAGTGCTTTTTGATACGGGTGTTATGCACTCATTTATTTTTTATGCATGAGTAGAGCGTTTGGCCTTAGATATGGTAAAGGGAATACCCTTTATTATAGGGTTACCCGATGGTGGTAGGGTTAGAGGTACCCGTGAGATACACGGTTGTCCTATACATTTGGGAAATCATGATTGGCTTGTAGACTTCTTTGTCATGTTGTTAGTACATGAGGAAGTCATATTAGGGATGAATTTGATGGACCGTCATGGTGTTGTTTTAGATATTGGTAAGCCGACCGTATTGGTCACTACCTAGGCAGGTCAGATTGAGATTTTCCGAGGTTGGGACCTTAGAAAGACTAGTATTGTCATCAGTGCGGTCCGAGCGGTGAGACTGATTGGACAGGGTTGTGAGGCCTTCTGGTTTTACGCCATGAAGGAGGGTGAGAGTCCGACATTGTAGGATATGCCCCTCGTATGCAAGTTCATTGACGTCTTTGATGAGCCATCCAACTTACCGCCACAAAGGAGCGTGGATTTCGGCATCGACTTAGAGCCGGGGACGAGACCGATCTCGAAGGCACCGTACCGTATAGAACCCATCGAGTTACTGGAGCTAAAGAGGAAACTCGAGAAGTTAACAGAGAAGGGCTTCGTACGTCCTAGCGTTTCCCCATGGGGTGTGCCAGTACTCATCGTGCGGAAGAAGGACGGATCGATGAGGTTGTGCGTCGATTACCGAGAGCTTAACCAGGTGACCGTCAAGAACAAGTACCGCAACCCCGTATTGACGACTTGTTGGATTAGCTACAGGGAGCTACCGTGTTTTCTCAGATAGATCTGAGTTTTGGATATCACCTATTGAGGGTGAGAGAGTGGGATGTGCCCAAGACGGAATTACGGACTCGATACGGCCACTATGAGTTTGTAGTGATGCCGTTCGGCTCACAAATGTGCCGCCGTCTTTATGGAGTTGGTGAAATGCATCATCATCGACTTCCTGGATCAGTTCGTGGTGGTCTTCATTGATGACATTCCGGTATACTCTTGAAGTAGAGAGGAACACGCGGGACATTTGAGGACGGTGTTGTGAGTTCTACAAGATAGAGAGTTGTACGCCACTCTAAGTGCGAATTCTGGATGTCTGAGGTGGCCTTCTTGGGTCACATAATTTCCGCCGAAGGGATCAAGGAAGATCCGACAAGGATAGAGTCTGTAAAAGCACATACACCTTTGGAGAATGTTAAAGAAGTGTGCAGCTTCCTAGGCTTGGCTGAGGAAGATTACCCGGTTTGTATGGTTCGAGCCGTGTACTCCTAGTTTCGAGGAGATGAAGATGAGATTGACCTCTACTCTTATCGTAGCATAGCCAGTGGGCACAAAGGATTGATGGTTTGTAGAGACACCTCCAAGATCGACTTAGGATGTGTTTGAATGTAGCGGGGTAGAGAGATCGCCTATGCGTCTAGACAACTGAAGATATATGAGGAGAACTGACAGACTCATGATCTGGAGTTGGCCGTTGTAGTTCATGCCTTGAAGATTCGGCGGCATTATCAGTACGAATGTACATGCCAGATCTTCACAAACCTTAAGGGTCTGAAGTATATTTTTATTCAGCAAGAGTTGAATAACCACTAGAGAAAATGGTTCGAGTTGATCAAGGGCTATGAACTTGAGATTTTGTATCATCCAAGGAAGGCGAATATAGCCTCCAATGCCCTTAGTTGGAAGATGACTTGAGAGAAGGTGATAGCGAGGTTGACAACTCAATCTCAGTTGTAGAGGGATCTAGTGTGGCTAGAGTTGGACATTAGTTCCCTTATTCAAATAGTCATTTGTATGCTTTAGAGGTTCTACCTGATCTATTGGGAGAGATCCAACAAAAGCAAGAGACCTGCCCGATGCTGAGACGGATCCGAGATAGGGTGTCTCGAGGTGAGGCCCCACAGTTCACCATAGGTGCTGATGGATTGATGAGATGCCGCAAGTGTGTCTATGTACCTTCTAATAGAGAGTTGAGGCAGAGAATCTGCAGAAGGCCTACACCACACCTTACTCAGTTCACCCAAGTACGATTAAGATGTATCAGGATGTGAGGCGCTCATTCCAGTAGTACAGTTGAAGTGGGAGGGTATCTCCATGGATTTTGTTACCGGCTTGAGGCTGAGTAGGAGCTTTGATGCTATATGGGTTTATAGTTGCTATACTGAAAAAGATTACATGTTTCATCCCTATTCGGGAAATGTGGCCGTTAAGTCGGCTAGGTGAGGAGTTTACTAGGTAAATAGTGAGACTCCTTGGAGTTCCGAGGACTATCCTCTTTGATCGTGATGGACGATTTACCTCGAGGTTTTGGCAGCAGATTTATGCTACATTGGGTACTAGTTTGCATTTTACGATAATTTTTCATCCTCAGACAGATGGTCATTCACAGAGGACTATTCAGAACTTAGAGGATATATTGAGACCCTGTGTTTTGGGTTGGGGTCAGGTGTGGTCAGATCACCTCCCGTTGGTCGAGTTATCGTACAACAACAACTGGCATGCATCGATCAGGATGGCCCCTTATGAAGCATTATATGGACGGAGGTGTCGTACATCTTTGTGCTTGGATGAGCCGAGTAGTATTAGTGGTATAGCTCCCAATCAGATACAAGATGATATAGCCCGAGTAGCATTGATTACAGAGCGGATGTTGGCCGCATAGAGCCGCCAAAAGTCTTATACAAACAAGAGGCGTTGGCCTCTAGATTTCAAAGTTGGAGCTCATGACTAGTTGAGGGTGTCACCGACACGAGGCGTCAAAATTTTCAGCAGAAAGGGGAAGTTGAATCCCCGATATGTCGGACCTTTTGAGATTTTGGAGCGTGTAGGAGAGGTGGCATATCGTCTTGCGTTGCCACCTAGATTAGAGGGTGTTCACCCCGTTTTTCATGTCTCTCGACTGAGGGAGTATATACCAGATCCAAGACACATTATCAATTATGAGGATTTAGTGTTTGATCCGGACCACACATTTGTTGAGCATCCAGTTGCAGTCCAAGAGCGAGGTATGAGACGCTTGCGCTCGAATGATATTCCTATAATGAGGATACAGTGGTCTAGACGAGGACCCGATGAGTCCATGTGGGAGACAAAGGATAGTATCCGGAGGAACTATCCAGAGTTTTATGCCGAGATAGATGCACTTGTAGGACCGATGAGTAGATCTTAGTACTATCTTGGTGAGTTATGTGTTTGTGATTTGATATGTTATTGTTTTCGTGCTAGATTGTGATGTATGATCTTATTAGACCTTGTTATGCTATCACGAGTTATGATTGTAGCTTAGGTGGAGATGGTTCTACCTCCATGCTATAGCGTGAGATTATGATGGTTGGAGATTGATTTTACCTCCATGATTCGAGTTATGATTGTGATTTGGTTGAAGATGGTTTTTCCTCCATGCCATCGAGTGATATTGTGATTTTGCTGGAGATGGTTTGTCTCCATGCTGATGAGATGTGATTATAGTGTTGTATGAGATGATGTTACCTCCATGCTATTGAGTTGAGGATATAGAGTTGTAGAAGGTTGATACCTTCATGAGTGGAGATATGATGCCTCCATGAAAATTGAGAGTGTGTTCCTCGGCGTTGGGAACGATAAGATTTGGGTTTCAAGTTTCGGGACAAAACTTGTTTTTAGGGGGATGTGATGTAAGACCCATGTCCTAAAGGAGATCCCGCGACCACGCCGGATCTTGCCCCCAAGCGCACCACCACGGGCGCGGCTCTACTGGGCTGCGGTCGTGGCATTATGGTGAGCGGCTGTTCGCCACTTAGCGTGCGTGAAAATAAGCTTTAAATTTATAAAACTAGAATCAAGCAAGCGAACCCGCACTGTACGGATCGGCGTAGTAAAGCAAGAATTCCAGAGTGTCGAACTCAGGGATTTGGGGGAACAAATTCAGTTCGCAAATTGTAAAGCAAGTAAATGTAATAAAGCTTTGCTAATATTGGGAAAACAGCAACCCTAAAGATCCAGGTGTCTAATTGTGGCAATCGATTCAAGATATACTAAAGAACTAAGGACAGAGTTAAGAGTTGCAAGGGTATGCTAAGGTAAAGCAATGTACAGTAAAGTTCCAAGGCTTTATATGACTTATCTAAAGACACTCTCTATAAAGGTTGTTGAGGCTTCAGTATAGAAAGGATCTAAAGACAAGAATTAATCTCAAATACCCAAACTTGTAACCCAAGGATCAAAACTAACTGAAATGATTAAGGTTGTGACACTCAAAATCGAAGTAGAGGTTGTTGAGGCTTCACTACTACCTAGAAAAGGGCAAGCCAAGACTAGATTAAAGCTAATCCTTAACCTTGGATCAAAGTAAAAGCAAAGTTCGTAAACTAGGGTAAATGACGGGTAGATCTTGAGTTCCACGGCCGTGGAAGCTCAAGAACAGACCGTGATCTTGGTTCGTTGACGAGATCTCTCTAACTCTCAGGGTCCAATCAATTTACAATCGATCTATCATCATCTAAGCCACAATTATAACCCTTCATATCAAAACCTAAGAAAAAGGGCGCAACTTTGAAAACTCAAATATAACTCAAGTCAATCTCAAATCCGAAACACAAATCGGAATATTCAATGGATTCGGAATAGAACACAAACCCTCACAATGATCCTTGGAAAACACGAAGAACGGGATGTCAATCCGTCTTCAATATCAAAACCTAAGAAAAAGGGCGCAACTTCCGCCACACAAGATCTTCCGAAATCCAAATTGTTGGTGCTTCCGCTAAGTCCTTCTCAAACTCTCTCAAGCAACCCTAAGCAAGGCTAAGCGATAAGCGTGGATGTCCGAAACTCTCCTCTCTGACCCTTTTATAAGAAAGGATAAAATAACCGGGCCGGCCCATTGCGTAAATGATATGGCAATAATTGGTTCGTCAAAAGATCGCCTAAATCACGGTCTCAAGGGGTTCCACGACCGTGGTTTAGACCGTGGAAGTGGATTACGGTTTCATATGATTTCCACGACCGTACTTTTGACCGTGTAACTCTCTGGAACGCTCCACGCTCATGATGCCAAGATCCACGGCCGTGGTTTAGGGCGTGGACTCTTCTACGGCCGTATTTTAGGGTGTGGAAGTGTAAATTGCTTGTGGTTTCCTTTGTGTCGTGTCATTCCTCATCCTAGCATCTCCTTTGGCTTCTTTGATGTGTTCCTAATCCTTGGATGTGCTCAAATCTTCTCCTATCTCTCTCAAATGGTCCGGTTTTAGCTCTTATTCACCTATAATCAACACAAAGCTAATGTAGACCTCCATATCGAAAATATAGACAAACTAGCTAACAAATGCTTCAATGCCTTATCAATGAACACTATAATGGATGAAAAACAACTAGAAAAAGTGCCTAGAATATCGCAATATTTTATGCTCACAAAATACCCCATACTTGCCACTTGCTTGTCCCCAAGCAAGGTCTTTTGAAAGCTTTAGAACATAAGTTAGGATGAAATATGCATGCAAACTCAAAAACAAAACATCTTTTAGGTAAATCTGCTTCTAGTCAATAGATCATTCTCAAACCTTGCTTCATTCATTCTTGAAACGCTCATATACATAACCAAAGAATGTAGAGGAAAGAAACATCATGAATTGGTTAAACTTCAATGTAAACATCATAACCTTCAAGCAATATCAAAATCAAGCATAAGAAACTTCAATTTAGATCACCAAGCCAAATAAACTCTTTTGATCTTAAGGACTTTCAAATAAGGTCTAGAATGTGGAAGGGGGGGAAAACTTATAAGGAGTGTGGTGCATGAATCCGGGAAAGTGGATAACTAACTCTTTTCTTTTTATTTCGATTTGCAACACCATCAACTTTGAGCTTTGCTCTCTTCTTTTCACATCATTTTTTGACTTTACTTTTGGAAGTATGGACAGCGGTGCATAAAAACCGAAGCCTAGGAGATTGGCGTTTCTCAAACTTCGAGATGCCTCAAACCCTTGATGCACATACCATAATCCGTTAGGAATGTCGCTCAATCCGACTTTGGCAAGACACAAACACCCGGCTATGTGAATGGTGCCGAGTTACTCATCGTCATGATTGACTTCCCCAAACCTATTATTTCTATTCTTTGAATGCAAGCAATTGCTTTCATGGCCCTCCCACATCAAACATGCCAAAACATAACTCCTCCAAATTCCCGGATAGGTAAGGGAGACAATTATTTCATTGAGGGGCTAAATGAACAAAGAAAGGAGAAAGAAAGGTTGAATTGCCTTAATCATTTCATAAAGAAGTATAAGAACTTATCATGTGATTTCAACTTCAATTTCTCAATATGATTTAGATAAAACTCTTCACATTATGAAACTTGCAAGAAAGGATAATCAACACATTCGATTCCTGTTCAATTCATTATTCGTTTAGGCATACAATTGTCATCAAAAACTTAATTCACAAGTAGTAATTATCATAGAAATCATCTCAATTCTTAGAAGCACAAAACCTTTTAGAATTTTCAAAATTTTTCAATTTTTATGGGTTTTTCAAAAGCTTTTTCATGCAATGCAATAATGAAACGTGTGACAATAAAATGAAACATGCAAAGTGTTCTCGAATCAAGGCAAGCAAAGTGAGTAGAGTTATTACAAACGATAGTCACACCCCACCCCATACTTGAGACAAACATTGTCCCTAATGTTCAAAAAGAAATAAAGAAAAGAAAGAAAGAAAAATGAACTCACAAGAAGGCGGTGGAGCGGCTAATACTGTCAATCATGCATGGTCATCACTGAGGTGGATGCGGTGGTGGAAACGGGAAGAAGCTGGGGTCAAAGTTCCACCCAAACTGCTGGCGGTAGATGTCTCTCGTCATCCTATCATGCTCACCAGCTCGTACGTCCCTAGCGTCCTGCCGGATCTCCAAATCTCCTACTCTGTCAGAGAGGTCTATAGCCCAGTCCGGTAGTTGCTCATACCACCCCGGTGCCTGGATGTACCAAGTTGGTGCATCCTGTGGGGCTGGTGCTGACGGCGGTTGTGCATACCATGTCGGTGGAGCTCCCATCCACTCCGGTTGTGATCTATACCAAGCAGGAGGGGTATCCATCCATGTCGACCTCTCACTCACGCTAGCACGGCAAGAGAAAGAGGCTCCTGAATGTCCAGCTGGTCGTGGTGAACGCCTGGGAGGGTCAGGGAAATGTGCCGGCTGATCCGGGAAAGTGCCAAAGTCATGCTCCTCACCTCCTCCCTCAAAACCATCACCTCCTCCTATCTCCTCCTCATCTACAGCCGGTACCTCATCGGGGACGTAGGGAGGTGCTACTAACCTATTCGCATGCATAGCAACGAATGTCTGCTTCCAATTATGGCGTCCGGCCATAATGGAATACTCAGGGAGCCATGGAACGCCTCTACCTCCTCTATCCTCCCATGGCATGGCAGCGGTAGGTGGACCTCTATGTCTAGGAAAGATCAAACCTCTAGTCATGAGGCTCTGGAGACCCAACGGTCTCGCCGTTATCCTAGTGCAAGCAGAAAAATCTATCCCCAACTGTCTAGCGATGTGGGTGACCATACCACCATATCCAATGTTCCCGGCTATCTTATTCTTGAGCTTACTCATGGTGGAGGCTAAGAGGGTAGCACAATCAGCAGGTCTACCGTGCAACATAGCATAAAGGAGGAACAACTCATCTGTCTTAATCTTCTGAGGGGTCTCGGTCCTAGGGAAAAGACACTCAAAAAGTACTCTATGGGCTATCTTCAAGGCTAAGTGATAGATAAGCTTAGCCTTGGTGTCAGTTGGCTGCCAACGGTCCTCGCTGGCATAGATCATAGCAATGTCCTCCCAAAAATCCTTAGCGTATACACCGCTAGGAAAACGACCATTGAAGGTCTTTTGGAACCCAAAGAAGACTCCGAAATCTAAGATCAAGAACTCGTAGTTCTCCTCCATCAGCCTAAAGGAAACTGTCCTATCCATATGGCTATGCTCAAAAGAGATCACAAACTCTCGAGTAATCTCCTCGTATGCGTCTTCCCTAATAGCGGAGAAGATGATCAAGCCGGCTCTATCTAGAAGCCATGCAAGGTCATTCACCACATTCAGTGGCTCTAACTCCTCAAGAACTAAGTAGCGTGGTCCTATGACAGCCCTCTTCTCGATCCTTTCTAAGGCATCGAGGTAATCCTCATGGATTTTTGGAATTCTAGGGGGTGGGGGTGATGGTGGCTCACTAGGAGGTACTTGGGAGGAGGAGGAAGCATCACCTTTCCTCTTCTTGCTTCTAGTAGACATTCTCCTAATCAAATCCATTTCAGAGGGAAAATTACGGCCTGTTCTAAAGATTCCACGGCCGTGGTTCGCCCAAAGACCGTGATTCGGCTCTGAATTTCTCAAAACTCAATCAATTCACACCAAATTCATCAGGCAGTAGTCCTAGACTAATTCCAATCCAATTCCAATCAGTTCTCCTAAAAATTCTTGCAAAAATTGAGCCAAATCGACAAAGTAGAGAAAGAGAAGAAAACCTAGGTTTTGGATTCTTAAAATCCAAATTCCGTCTTCTTCAGGGATTATTCGCTTGATTTGTTGATTGGATCTTGTAGATGGTTGAATTTTCTTCACTTTAGGCTCAATAATCGTTCGAAACGATTACCGAACGAAGATTTGAGAGAGGAGAGATGGTTTCGGCAATTTGAGCGTGGAAGAGAAGGGTTTGTGGTGTTTTTGTAAAGGAAGGTGGTTTATATAGTGGCCGTAAAATTTTTGGAAAATTACGGTCACTCGGGGTGTTCCACGGCCGTGGTTTTGTACGGAACCGTGGTTTTGGTGATTTTTCTCAGATTTTTGCAAATTACGGTCACTGTAGCTTCCACGACCGTGGTTTTGGGCGTGGAACTCTCTGTAATGTGCCAAAATCCAAGTTTCGTCAATTTCCTTCAACTTTTTCTTCTCCCTTGCCTATTCCATTGCTCCTACATCCAAAAACACAACATACCGGAAGATATCGAAGGCAAAACAAAACAAAAACGTCTAAACTAATCTAATCTACGAATGACAAACAAGAACATAAGTGCAATACCTTGGGTTGCCTCCCAAGAAGTGCTTGTTTAAGGTACGTAGCTAGACCGTATTTGCACTTATTCGAGTGCGGTAGGTGCGAACTCCTCAGCTTGGAGTTCCGGTGAGTACTTCTTGAGTCGTTGATTGTTCACCTTGAAGCTTCCGCCCTTTTCACCCCATACTTCAACTGCACCATGGGGAAAAACACGTTTGATTAGATAAGGTCCGGTCCAACGAGATTTAAGCTTACCTGGAAAGAGACGAAGTCTTGAATTGAAGAGGAGAACTTGATCTCCTTCTTTGAGGTCTTTTGGAATGATATGCTTATCATGCCAACGCTTCGCTCTTTCTTTATAGATCTTGGCGTTTTCGTAGGCGTCTAAGCAAAGTTCTTCAAGCTCGTTAAGGTCCAAGAGGCGCTTCTCACCTGCTTCCTTTATGCTGAAGTTCAACCACTTTATTGCCCAATACGCCTTATGTTGCAGCTCTACCGGCAAGTGACAATACTTCCCATACACAAGGTTGTATGGTGCCATATCTATGGGAGTTTTATATGCAGTCCGGTATGCCCACAATGCATCATCTAGCTTCAAAGACCAATCCTTCCTTGTCGTTGAAACCGTCTTCTCTACGATTCCTTTAATCTCCCGGTTTGAAATCTCCACTTGTTCACTTGTTTGTGGATGGTAAGGGGTGGCGATCTTGTGAGTCATCCCATACTTAGCTAGTAGAGCTTCGAATCGTCGGGCAATGAAGTGAGAGCCTCCATCACTAATGATAGTCCGTGGTGTCCCAAATCGCGGGAAAATGGTATTGTTAAAGAACTTAACCACAACCATGGCATCATTAGTAGGAGAGGCAATTGCTTCAACCCATCTCGAAACATAATCTACACCTAGAAGTATGTATTGGTTTCCACAAGATGATGGGAAAGGTCCTATGAAGTCTACTCCCTAAACGTCAAAGATCTCTACCTCCTGAATGTTGTTAAGAGGCATCTTGTTTCTCCTAAAGATGTTCCCTGTTCTTTGACAAGCATCGCAGCAGGAAACAAAGGTTTGCACATCTTTAAATAAAGTAGGCCAAAAGAATCCAAATTACAATACCTTAGCGCTAGTCTTGTTCGAGCTAGCGTGTCCTCCACAAGGTAGTGAATGACAATGATGGATGACACTTTGCATCTCGTCTTCCGGCACACATCGTCGAATGATGCCGTCAGGACCTCTCTTAAAGAGGAGAGGTTCATTCCAAAAGTATTCCCGAACATCCTTAAAGAACTTATTTCTTTGTGCGTAGGATAATCCGGGTGATAATTCCTGGCAAACTAAATAGTTAACAAAATCAGCAAACCATGGTTCATTACCTTCAGTGATCTTGTCGATGCACTCCTCTATGATATGTTAATGCTCATCCGGAAAGGAGTCATCTATGGGTAGATTGTCGTCCTCTAGATGTGGTAGACGATTCAAATGATCCGCAACAGAATTTTCCGAACCTTTTTTGTCACGGATCTCTAGATCGAATTCTTGTAGGAGAAGAATCCATCTAATTAGTCTTGGTTTCGCATCCTTCTTTTCAAATAGATACCGGATCGCAACATGATCCGTGTATACAATCACCTTTGCACCTACAAGATAAGAACGAAACTTTTCAAATGCATATACAATTGCTAGAAATTCTTTTTCGGTAGTGGTGTAGTTAAGTTGCGCTTCATCTAGCGTCTTGCTAGCATAGTAGATAGCATGGGTTCGTCCTTCCTTCTTTTGCCCAAGCACAGCTCCTATAGCTACGTCACTTGCATCACACATAACCTTGAATGGAAGATTCCAATCCGGAGGTTAAATAATCGGGGCTGAGATTAGAGCTTTCCGAATCTTATTAAACGCATCTAAACACTCCTACGAGAAATTAAAAACTGCATCATTCATTAATAGATTAGTAAGCGGTTTTGATATCTTAGAAAAAGCGTATATAAAATCCAGCATTTCCTAGAAAGCTTCTTATCCCTTTCACCGAAGATGGGGGAGGGAGCTTTTCTATAGTCTCTATCTTAGCCTTATCCACTTCAATACCTCTACTAGAGATCAAGTGTCCTAATACAATACCTTCTTTCACCATAAATTGACACTTTTCCCAATTAAGAACTAGGTTAGTGTCTTCGCACCTTTGTAGCACAAGAGAAAGGTTAGAAAGACAATTATCGAAAGAGGAACCATAAACTAGAAAAGTCGTCCATGAAAACCTCCATGATTTCCTCTATGTACTCCGAGAAGATAGCCATCATGCACCTTTGAAAGGTAGTTGGGGCGTTGCAAAGCCCAAACGGCATTCTCCTATAAGCAAACGTACCCCACGGGCACGTGAATGTGGTCTTCTCTTGATCGTCCGGATGTATCGGGATCTGAAAGAAACCACTATAACCGTCAAGATAACAGAAATGTGAGTGTTGTGCTAACCTCTCAAGCATTTGGTCGATGAATGGTAGTGGGAAGTGATCCTTGATAGCATGAATTATAGTCTATATTTTAGGGTTTGTTTGGACGTTTTATCTTTCATAATCTGCATGTTTGTATGTATATTATGTGATTATATTACCATTTCATCTACCTTTGCGGGAATCGAGGTCTACACCTAGTTTTGTTGTAATCGTAGGTAAAATGGCACGTTTTGCATCAAAAAGGAGCAAAAGGAGCTATGGAGTCATTGGAGCTACATTGAGGAACATAAGGAACCATCCAGGAAGTATGGCCATAGATTCGAGATTCACTTTGGACCAGTTTTGAGAGATTTCACATTCAGTTGTGACTCACCTCGGTTGACCACAGATTCATCTCGACCGAGGTGATCGAGGGAAGTCGACTCGACCGAGGCGAATACCTAGGACGCGGCGAGAATATTTTATTCTTGGCTGAGATCTTTTACCTTTGGAAAGTGATCTTATATTTTTGGGCTTGGCTCCTGGAAGGAAGAATATATACTAGAAGATATATTTTACCTATTTTTATGGGAAGAGATCTTTTCTAAGATATCTTATCTTTGGAGGGTTATTTTCCTATAAAAAGGGTTGGATTTCCACAAATCCAAGACCCGGCATAGAGTTGGAATCCCGCTTACACCGAAAAACACGCAGCAGCCATACTCCAGTTGGGAGATTTGAAGAACCTTTTTGAACGTTGAAGGAAGATTGAAGATTGTAGCTTTTATAGCTTTTGGAAGGTTTTCTTGTAAGATTACCTTAGATTCCCTTCCTTGTTGTCTTGCTTGTTGGATTTATATCCAAGGAACGCTTTTGTTGTGATATTTGATTCAGTTATTGAAGTCTTTTCATTAAATTCTTCTTGTTCAAATATTCACCTTCTTCCCATATATTTGATTATTGCTTTCATGATGATGAGTGGCTAATTTCCTTGTGTGATTCTAGGGTGATTGGCTGAAGGTTGTGGGAAAAACAATGATAGAATAATCTTAGATTCCAGTAGGATCCTGAAAGTTCGAGTCTTTAACCTTAACCCTAAGCATCTCGCTCAGTCGATGAACATCTCGGCCGGGGTGGAATTTGGCTGACCGAGGTGACTTATCTGATTCTAAATTGAGAGTTAAGTGTTAGAGTTTGCCAAATCCTATTCTTATTACACCTTTCTTGGTTCAATGCAAGCTTAGGATGAGACTTACCCGGTAATTCCTTAGTTTGTGTATCAACGATCATAAGTGTAGGTAATAAAGGTTTATCCTTTATTGGGGTTTGAGTGTGCTTTCATCCCATCTTTGTGAGTTAGCCTGAGACTTACCCGGTAAAGGTTGATTCTATTCCCTTAGATGGTGTGTTAGTTTGAGGTTATAGTCCTTTATCTTGATTCCTTGAGACTTACCCAGTAATAGGAGTTACGGTTTAGGATTAGTGAGTAGTGAGACTTACCCGGTGATCTATTCCACTTTAGTAACACCTTCCCTATGCAAAAACCTCAGATTTGTCCGCTTATCTTTAGATCTTGAGTTGGAACCACAACTAGATGCTTTAATCCCTAGAATTGCATGTTTGCTTTATTGACTTCTTATTCATCTTTGATTGTTGTGATCACCTCTTGTGGTTAGTATTTACATAAGCATACCGTGATTGGACTTTGTTTCACTAAGTCCCTGTGATCGACCCCTGGAATTCCTTGCTTTTTACTACGATTGACCCGTACACTGCGGGTTCGCATCCTTGTTTTAAGCTTACGTCTAGGGTTATAAATTTAAAGCTTGCACACACCGTTTGGAGCGAACAAGTTTTTGGCGCCGTTGACGGGGACTTGGTCTAGACCGAGCCGGTTACGGTTTGCTTTTGGGGCACTTGCCCCCGTGTCTATTAACCACTCTACTTGAGTGACTTTTGCAGGTTCTTCCTTAGGTTTATGCGAAGAACCCGCCTTGGGAAGGAAATCGTTCCTTACGATCCCGAACCAGAAAAGACATACAAGCGACGCTTAAGAGAAGCAAAGATGGCCTAACAAGACAACCGCGATCTTGAGGCCGAGTTGAAAGAGGCGTTAGAGCTGCTACGCCTCAGCAGGGAAGAGCTAAGGCGAGAGAAGGAAGAAGCTCGCACCAGGATTGAAGCAATCGAAGCAGATATGGCAGCCATACGAGACCAAATTCTACTTCGACCGAGAAAAGATCCAGTTTCTGATCCTCGACCGATGCAGGATCCAGTTGCTGACCCTCGACCGAGGCAGGTTCCAGTACCTGACGCCCCGGCCGATGTACTTCCACCTCGGAGGCCAGTCCGAGATGTTCTTCTTACAGGAATCCCACAAACCCTAGGTCAAAGGATGGACCCCAATCAACAACTGAGGCGTCCAGGAGTTAACCTAGGAGATCCAGCGGACCATGACTACGAACTTCGACCGCAAGTTCTGTCTATGATTCGCCAATGTCAGTTCGGAGGGCTAGAGAAGGAATCACCACATCAACATCTTCAAAACTATGAGATCTTGATGGAGACCGTGAGACCTCCAAGAATTGAAAATAACAACTACAAGCTAAGACCTTTTTACTTTTCTTTAAAAGATAGAGCTCTTACTTGGTATCAATCTCTTCCTCCAAGAAAAATCAGCACATGGGAGGAGATGACGACGGAATTTTTGACCAAATTCTTCCCCCCCTCAAAGACAGCCGAAATGAGAGGGAAGATCAATGCTTTCATTATGAAGGACAAGGAGAGCCTGTCCAAGTCATGGGAGCGGTTCAAGGACATTCTTTTGGATTGCCCATATCATGGGATTCCAAAGTTAGAGTTATTAGAGATATACTTCAAAGGACTGGACGGAAGCACCCAGTTCAATCTCCAACTACTCTCCGTCGGTACCTTCATGGACATGGCGATTGACGAGGCTTGGGACTTCATCGAGAAGCAAGCCTTGCATATGGAGAAGTACACCCACCAAGGAGCTGAAGGTGGAGTTAAAAGAGTTAATTTCCAAGAAACTCAGCCCAACAATAATCAACTCACGTCTTTGAAGAATGACGTGAAGCAATTGAAGGAACTCTTGGTTGCTCAAACCAAGAAGGAAGAGCAAGGGCAAAGGAACAACAACAACGGATACCGTAACAACAACAACGGTTCCCGGAACAACAATTACAACAACAACAACAATAGAGGATCCAATAGCAATAATTAGAGGGCGAACAACCAAAATTCTGGTAACAATCATTCAAATTTCAACTCTAACGATTCCTCTGACCCTTTACTCTCTTCCCCTTCTTCTTCTTCTTCTACTCCATTAAAAAGCCAGGGGCAAGGATCAAGTTCGTCTCAACCAGAAAAGAAAGACGCAGTTCTGGAGGCTATCTTGATCAAGCTCAACGCTATGGAGACTTCTATGACTTCATTTTCGAAGGCCCAAAAAGCCTTTGAACAACAACTTGCAAGTAGGGCGAATGAAGCGCCAAGGGATCCAGGGAAGCTTCTAGCAAGGACGGAAAGCAACCCTAAGGGCCAGATCATGGCCATAACTACGAGGAGTGGACTGAAAACTGCAGATCCAGTGCCTCGGTCGGTGCTAGTACCGACGAAGACCACCTCGGTCCAGATGCAGTCGAAGAACACTTCGGCCGAGATGCCAACCGAGATGGAGCCACAGAAAGCGGAGGGGAAAACTAAAGTTTATGTTCCACCTCCTGCATACAAACCACCACTTCCATTCCCCCAGTCAAGGGCCAGAGCACATCTAGACAAGCACTTTGGTAAGTTCCTTGACTTGATGAATAAGCTGCATATTAACATTCCTTTCCTTGATGCTATTCTAGGAATGCCCGCCTATGGGAAGTTCTTGAAGGGGATCCTATCGAGGAAGAGGAAACTGGAAGACTTTGGTGAAGTTAGGATGACATCTAAATCCTCGGAGCTCATTCAAATCATGAAGGAAAAGATGCCACCTAAATTGAGAGATCCCGGTTCATTTTGCATTCCCATTCAATATGGGGATGTCACTTGTGAAGCCCTTTGTGATCTAGGAGCCAGTGTTAGCATCATCCCGCTGGAGCTATGTATGAAGATCGGACTTGGAGAGCCCAAGCCGGTCAAGATTCGACTTTATATGGCAGATCGCTCCATTACCCATCCCGTGGGCATCTTGGAGGACGTTCCGGTCAAGTTAGGTAACTTCTATCTACCTATAGATTTTGTTGTACTTGACATTCCCGCAGATTATCCTATTCCTATTATTCTCGGGAGGCCATTTCTAGCAACTTCGGGTTGCAACGTGGATTGCAAAAACGCCAAGTTGAAATTCAACATTGGTGGTGACGAGGTGGAGTTCGCACTACTTGCAGTCATGAAAGGGGAGCAGCTAACTGATGATATCTTCAACATCTACGATGAAGAAGAATCAAGAGAATTGGTAAGCTCCATCCTTATTAACGATCCACTCGAAAGAGTTATTAGCTTCAGTTTAATGGAGGAAGGTATAGATGCTTCTTGTGATGCAGATATACGGAGCTTAAAAGCACTAGAAGAGGATCCAGGCTAAAACTGAGAAGCTAACCCAGGAGACGAAGATCTCCAGTTTCGGTTCCAGTTGCAGTACCTCGACCGAGGCACTCCCTGAACTGAGCGAGGCGACTGAAGAACATCTCGGTCAACGCCTCTGCGCCTCGACCGAGGTCGATGGCGAGACGATTTCAAGTGAGACTTCCGAAAGTCCAAATCTGAATCCATTCCACTGGAAGGAGGAAGCAAGGATCCCCCTCAGAAAGCACCCCCAGTTGTGGAGCTTAAACAACTCCCTAATCACTTGAGGTATGTCTTTCTTGGACCGGATTCCACCTATCCCGTTATTGTTAGTGCTTCCCTTTCCGAATCCGAATTGTCTAAGTTAATGCATGTCTTGAGAAAGCATCAAAAGGCTATAGGTTATACCACGGATGATCTTATTGGCATTAAGCCTTCTTTCTACATGCATAGAACTCTAATGGAGGACAATCATAAGACTTCATGGGAACCTCAAAGACGGTTAAATCCGATCATGAAAGAGGTTGTGAAGAAGAAAATTCTTAAGTTGTTGGATGCAGGTATTATTTATCCTATCTCGGACAGCAAGTGGATTAGCCCGGTGCATGTAGTTCCGAAGAAAGGAGGGATGACCGTTGTGACGAATAAGAACAACGAGTTGATCCCAACTAGAACCGTTACTGGCTGGAGGGTTTGCATCGATTATAGGAAGCTGAACACGGCCACACGGAAGGACCATTTTCCACTTCCCTTTATTGATCAGATGCTCGAGCGGTTGGCCCAGCATTCACACTTTTGCTACTTTGACGGTTATAGTGGATTCTTCCAGATTCCTATCCATCCGGATGATCAGGAGAAGACCACCTTCACTTGTCCATGGGAGACATTTGCTTATAGGAGGATGCCATTTGGATTGTGCAATGCACCCGCTACCTTCCAGCGATGCATGATGGCCATCTTTTCCGAGTACATAGAGGAGATCATGGAGATATTTATGGATGATTTTTCTGTATATGGTTCCTCTTTTGATGATTGCCTATCTAACTTTTCTTTAGTACTTAAAAGATGTGAAGACACTAATCTTGTTTTGAATTGGGAGAAGTGTCATTTTATGGTTAATGAAGGCATTGTGCTAGGACACCTCGTTTCTAATCGAGGCATTGAGGTCAATCACGCTAAGATCGAGACTATTGAGAAACTCCCTCCCCCTTATTCTGTTAAAGGTGTGAGGAGTTTTTTCGGGCATGCAGGTTTCTACAGGAGATTCATCAAGGACTTCTCTAAGATTTCTAAACCTCTAACTAACCTCTTAAATAAAGATGTTGTTTTTGAGTTTTCGCAGGAGTGTCTTGATGCTTTTTATAGGATTAAGGAAGCGTTGATCTCCGCTCCTATTATCCAACCTCCGGATTGGACCTTGCCCTTTGAGATCATGTGCGATGCTAGCAATATAGCCGTAGGTGCGGTGCTTGGACAGAAGAAGGATGGACGGACCACTGCCATTTACTATGCTAGCAAGACGCTAGATGTATCCCAACGCAACTACGCTACCACCGAGAAGGAGTTATTGGCGGTTGTATATGCTTTCGAGAAGTTTCGTTCCTATTTAGTAGGAGCGAAAGTCATTGTCTACACCGACCATGCAGCCATTCATTACTTGTTGGCAAAGAAAGATGCCAAGCCATGCCTTATTCGATGGATTCTCCTACTTCAAGAGTTTGACCTAGAGATCCGCGATAAGAAGGGATCCGAGAATTCTGTTGCGGATCACCTCAGCCGGCTACCTGCATCTTCACGTGAGAAGGACGACCCGCCCATAGACGATTCATTCCCCGATGAGCACTTACACTTGTTGGAGTATTTGATAGATTTACTTACTTCACCCACGATGGAGGTGAAGTATGGAGTGAGGGCACGTCCCATCACGTTTAAGAGACGCATTATGGTCCAGCTAGCGACCTTAAACCAAGCGCTTCTTGGGAGGCAACCCAAGGTATTGCTTTCTTTTCCCGTTTTCTAGTCTAGCTTAGATAGTTTTTTGCTTTTGCTTTGCTTTGTTTTGTTTTTGGCGTTCTAGACAGATAAACAGGAGACATCTAAGGAAGGAGCATAACTGGAAGGACAGAAGATCGAAAATTTGAGAAGACGAAGTTTGACTGAGGCATCTCGGTTGCTATCAGAGCACCTCGACCGAGATGATTCTTGAGCAACCGAGGCGACTAGGGTTTTCTGAAGAACCACCTCGGTCCGTACCACCTCGGTCCAGTCGAGACCATCTCGACCGAGGTGACAGCAGTTCCAGAAAGGGTATAAAAGGGGGATTTATTTTCTCTCTCTTCCATCTCACCCTTCCTCGACCGCGGCGACAGTTCACCTCGCCTCCTTCGTTTCTTGCTCATTTTCGAAGATTTCTGTCTCCAAACTACGATTGAAGGATAGAGGATCGTGTAGCAAGTACAGATCTGCAGAAAATCGAACCGATTCGGCCAAAACGAGGTAAAACGAACCGAAACCCTAACCTCTCCGTTTCGCTTCGATTTGGGCTTTGGTTGCCCTTGCATTTGTTGAGGAAAGGCTTAAGTACCCCATAGGAAGCAGTTGTAGTGATTTTTGGGGGAAAAGAACTGAATTTTTTGAAGAAATTAGATCCAGTTCACCGCCTCGGTCCAGTCGAGCTGTGCCTCGGCCGAGGTGATTCTTGAGTGTTGTCAGTCGACCGAGGTGACCTGACAGTTTGATTTTCTGAAAATGAGTTCTGACCGCCGCCTTACCCTCAGGGATAGATCCTCACCTTCCCCTTCTTTCTCTTCTTCCCGACCATACCACCTGGTGATCCATGAGCGACACCGGGTGGATTATGAGCATATTTCCGGCCGTCCAGTGATTGCACCACGCTTCCTGGACGTGTCTGCTTTTGATTGCCTCCAGGTAGACGGAGACCTTAGGAGGATGATTTCTACAGTTGGGCTGGATCAGTTTACTGAGATCCAAGCCCCAGCCTATTTGGAGCCGACCCTAGAGTTCGTTAGCTCCTTCACCTACCTTCCCACAAAGTAGTCTGTGAAGTACCGGTTGATGAACCGGAACTTCTTAGTGCCACTTGAGTACTGGAGAGATATTTTCGGCTTTCCGAAGCCCACCGTTGTTGACTTCCCGTCCCGATCAGTAGCTAGGGAGTTTTGGGGTCAAATTGCCCACATTACTGAGCACGCAGACAGATGGCGCCCTGGAGATTCCAGGGAGAGGGTCATCTTCCACCTAGCCTTTAGGTTAGCCCACCGGATCTTCAGTGAGATGCTTATGGCGCGTACTGAGACGCCCCAAAAGATCCGACAGGGAGAGCTTTTCAATTTATACTGCATGGTTACTGGGGGTTTTCCGGACTTTGGCTTGATGCTGGCAGAGAATCTGCACAGGATCAAGGCCAAGGCGAAGGGAGACATCTGCTGCAGAGGGCTTGTCACCCACATAGCTAGCTATCAGGACATGGATCTCAGTGCTTGCACGATGGTGGCGGCTGCCAAGCCGCTTGGATTACAGGAGATAATCACTCGGCGGATTCTCGTTCCCCGAGGACTGACTACTCCGTACGATGCCGTGGGAGCTGACTGCGCCACAAGGGATCAGGTGGTCTGCCCAGTTCATTATTTATGACCCACATTATTGGCAGACCGCTTGGGCTCCACTGATGGAGGATTATAGAGAGGCAGCAGCTGCCCCATCTGAGGAGGAGGCTGATGATGAGGAGATAGTTGATGAGAGAGAGGGTGGAGTTCCGATGGATACAGGGACAGATACTGCAGGGACGAGCGCACCACCAATTATAGATCTGGATGAGGAGGACACTGAGCCTGCACCTGCTGCATCACCTGCGAGATCTGCTAGGCGTAGGACACGCCGTCATAGAGATTCAGAGGCTCATCGTCGGATCGATGATCTGACGGACCAGATGATAGACTCTTATGTTGCCCTTACTGTGGATATGCATGAGAGATTTGCTGCCCAGCGCCGACAGATTGACAGCTGGACTCATCAGATGCTCGAGGGACAGCACTATCAGCGCAGGATGATGGAAATACAGTTCCAGCAGACTATGGGTTATCCGTTTGACCCGACCCAGTATCCGTACGTACCACCACCACCTCCACCGGATCAGGATTATTGAGAGCTGCAGGATTGACTTTATTATTTTTTTATGCAGTTCAGCTATTTATCCGGTGAGTACTTTTATCCCTTAGACTTATTTTGACCCACTGGGACAGTGTGTCCCAAGTATGGGGTATTTGATGTATTATTTGACTTTGATGTATGACTCTATTGACCGGATATGGATATTTATGCTTCACTTATGCATCTATATGTTCATCTAAGATTGCATGCATACTTACAGGTTATTTGATTGAGAAAAACGTCGAAACTGAAAGAAAAATGGTTTTAAAAAAATTTTTTGGACCTCGACCGGGGCAGTTCTGGCCGAACGAGGCGTTTCACCTCGGTTGACCTAAGAACACCTCGACCGAGGTGGGTTAACTGAGAGTTTTCGAAAACTATTTTTGTGCGTCTTATTTGGATATGATCTCAGTGAAGATTTTGCTTACTGACTGGTTTTAAATTCTTTATGTGTTTAAAAGGTTTTATAATATGTTTAAGTTGCTAAATGCTTTGTTTGAAATTATTGGCATGTTTAATACTTTGTTTTTATCCAAATTATGTTGAATTTGAAGGTTGACACCGCAAGATAAGTTCTCTCACTTTCTTCCTGGAAAGACCAAGGCAATTCATTCTTCTCTCTTCTTCTTGATCATGCTTAGCACCTCATATACATTTTGCCTCCCTTTACCTATCCGGGAATTTGGAAGCAAGCGAAGTGGTGAAAGCAAGTGAAGTTAAAGTTGAGAAGTGGGCTGGAAGTGAAAGTGTTAGAAAGTAATAATAGGTTTGGGGAAGTCAATGATGAAGATGAGTAACTCGGCACCATTCACATAGCCGGGTGTTTGTGTCTTGCCAAAGTCGGATTGAGCGATATTCCTAACGGGTCATGGTATGTGCATCAAGGGTTTGATGCATCTCAAGAAATTGATGATTGCTGATTTCCTAGGCTTCGGTTATTGTGCACCTCTGTCCATGCATCCCAAAAAGTAAAGTAAAAAGAAAAAGTGTGAAATAAGCAAAGCTTATTGGTGGAAGATGTTGCAAGTCAAAGTGAAAGTGAAGTTCATCCTTTTCCCGGATTCTAGCACCACATTACCTTACATACATCCCTACCCTACACGTTTCTTGACCTTTCTTTTGGGAAGCCCTTGAGACCTCGAGCTTGTTGATTGACTTAGCGGTTTAAACTGGATTATGCATGATTAATTTCGATAATTATGACTTATTATGCATTCTATGATTTTATGCAAAGATGAACAACTTTCCTATATTTATAAAATGTTTTGAACATGTTTTGATTTTAAATTCCATGAAGTATTCTCTTAGAGTGATCTATGATAGTTGCACACCATAAAAATGTTTTTTGATTTTATTGACTTATAATCCATTCTATTTTGTCTCTTATATGCGGAACTTGCTTGGGGACAATCAAGGGCTAAGTATGGGGTATTTTGATAGCATGAATTATAGTCTATATTTTAGGGTTTGTTTGGACGTTTTATCTTTCATAATCTGCATGTTTGTATGTATATTATGTGATTATATTACCATTTCATCTACCTTTGCGGGAATCGAGGTCTACACCTAGTTTTGTTGTAATCTTAGGTAAAATGGCACGTTTTGCATCAAAAAGGAGCAAAAGGAGCTATGGAGTCATTGGAGCTACATTGAGGAACATAAGGAACCATCCAGGAAGCATGGCCATAGATTCGAGATTCACTTTGGACCAATTTTGAGAGATTTCACATTCAGTTGTGACTCACCTCGGTTGACCACAGATTCATCTCGACCGAGGTGATCGAGGGAAGTCGACTCGACCGAGGCGAATACCTAGGACGCGGCGAGAATATTTTATTCTTGGCTGAGATCTTTTATCTTTGGAAAGTGATCTTATATTTTTGGGCTTGGCTCCTGGAAGGAAGAAGATATACTAGATGATATATTTTACCTATTTTTATGGGAAGAGATCTTTTCTAAGATATCTTATCTTTGGAGGGTTATTTTCCTATAAAAAGGGTTGGATTTCCACAAATCCAAGACCCGGCATAGAGTTGGAATCCCGCTTGCACCGAAAAACACGCAGCAGCCATACTCCAGTTGGGAGATTTGAAGAACCTTTTTGAAGGTTGAAGGAAGATTTAAGATTGTAGCTTTTATAGCTTTTGGAAGGTTTTCTTGTAAGATTACCTTAGATTCCCTTCCTTGTTGTCTTGCTTGTTGGATTTATATCCAAGGAACGCTTTTGTTGTGATATTTGATTCAGTTATTGAAGCCTTTTCATTAAATTCTTCTTGTTTAAATATTCACCTTCTTTCCATATATTTGATTATTGCTTTCATGATGATGAGTGGCTAATTTCCTTGTGTGATTCTAGGATGATTGGCTGAAGGTTGTGGGAAAAACAATGATAGAATAATCTTAGATTCCAGTAGGATCCTGAAAGTTCGAGTCTTTAACCTTAACCCTAAGCATCTCGCTCAGTCGATGAACATCTCGGCCGGGTGGAATTTGCCTGACCGAGGTGACTTATCTGATTCTAAATTGAGAGTTAAGTGTTAGAGTTTGCCAAATCCTATTCTTATTACACCTTTTCTGGTTCAATGCAAGCTTAGGATGAGACTTACCCGGTAATTCCTTAGTTTGTGTATCAACGATCATAAGTGTAGGTAATAAAGGTTTATCCTTTATTGGGGTTTGAGTGTGCTTTCATCCCATCTTTGTGAGTTAGCCTGAGACTTACCCGGTAAAGGTTGATTCTATTCCCTTAGATGGTGTGTTAGTTTGAGGTTATAGTCCTTTATCTTGATTCCTTGAGACTTACCCGGTAATAGGAGTTACGGTTTAGAATTAGTGAGTAGTGAGACTTACCCGGTGATCTATTCCACTTTAGTAACACCTTCCCTATGCAAAAACCTTAGCTTTGTCCGCTTATCTTTAGATCTTGAGTTGGAACCACAACTAGATGCTTTAATCCCTAGAATTGCATGTTTGCTTTATTGACTTCTTATTCATCTTTGATTGTTGTGATCACCTCTTGTGGTTAGTATTTACATAAGCATACCGTGATTGGACTTTGTTTCACTAAGTCCCTGTGATCGACCCCTGGAATTCTTTGCTTTTTACTACGATTGACCCGTACACTGCGGGTTCGCATCCTTGTTTTAAGCTTACGTCTAGGGTTATAAATTTAAAGCTTGCACACACCGTTTGGAGCGAACAATCCTTCCTCATTGCGTTGTTTAGCTTGCGGTAGTCTATGCACATCCTCCATCCCATCACGGTTCGTGTAGGAATGAGCTCATTGTTCTTGTTAATAATGACCGTCATTCCTCCTTTCTTTGGAACCACCTATACGGGACTCACCCACTTGCTATCGAAGATAGGGTAGATGATACCTGCATCAAGTAGTTTAAGAATTTCCTTCTTGACAACCTCCTTCATGGTCGGATTTAACCGCCTTTGAGGTTGTCGCGAAGTTCTAAAATCTTCTTCCATTAGGATCTTATGCATGCATAGTGAAGGCTTGATTCCTACTAGATCCTCTATAGTGTAACCTAAGGCTTTCCTATGTTTCTTAAGAACAACCATAAGCTTACTATGTTCATCTATACTTAGATCGGAACTAACAATTACCGGAAAGGTAGAATTAGGTCCTAGAAATGTGTACCTTAGATGTGCGGGAAGTGGCTTCAATTCCATCACTATAGGACTCTCTAATGACTCTTGAGGAGTGTCCAATGCTTCCTTAGAAGTCTCTAAGGGTATAGAAGTTATTGGAGAAGAATCAAGAGAAGTGGTAGAAAGAACATAATTGTCCTCAGATTTTCCCAAAATTACGGCTCCCCTGTTTCCTCCACGGCCGTGGTTTTGGGCGTTGAAGTCAATTACGGTACCTCTTCTTATTCCACGGCCGTGGTTTTGGCCGTGTAACTTACTGGAGTCCTCTGAATAGCTAATTATGGTCATGTTGGATGAAACCACGACCGTGGAATAGCATGACTGATTGTGATTCCTCACGTTCTCTGACCCATCGTAGAGTTTTTCAAACTCTTCTTCATACACTTCCTTTTGCTTCTCTAAAGCTTCAATTTCCTCATTGCATTCCTCTTCTTCCCCTATGTCCATAATGCTCATAGCGATCACCTTTTACAAGGGATCTTTGAAGAGAATCGAACTTACTTCCTCTCTAGATAGCTCTTCGTCATGGATGTTGAATATGTCCTCTTCAAGAGCTGGTTCTTTCATCAAAGTGGAAAGAACGAACGCTACCTTTTCCTCTCCTATGTCGAAGGCGAGTCTAGCATTCTTACAATCAACCATACAACCGGATGTTGCAAGAAATGGTCTTCCGAGTATGATCGGAACCGGACTATCTGCAGGAATGTCAAGCACAATAAAATCTATTGGAACATAGAACTTACCAAGCTTGACCGGGACGTCTTCAACTATGCCGACGGGACGAGTTATGGATCGATCCGCCATGTATAACATCATCTTCACCGGTTTATGTTCGCCTAAACCGATCTTCCTGCATAATGCAAGTGGAATGATGCTAACGCTTGCTCCTAAATTCCATAATGCATCATATGTGACATCTCCCACTCTTATGGGAACACAAAATGACCCCAGATCCTTTAGTTTTGGGGGCATCTTTTCTTTCATCATCTTAATGAGATCCGACGAATCCGAACTCATCTTGACTTCTCCAAAATCTTCTAATTTCCTCTTGTTAGAGAGTATCTCCTTTAAGAACTTTCCATAAGTTGGAATACCTACAATTGCATCAATGAAAGGTATATTAATATGCAGTTTGCTCATGAGTTCAATAAACTTACCGAATTGCTTGTCTAGACGCGCTCTTACTCTAGATTGTGGGAATGGTAGGGGAGGTTTGTAAGCTGGAGGAGGAATGTAGATGTCTTCCTTCTCCTTCCCCTTTTCCTTCTCTTTTTCGATGGGAACTTCCACAAACTTAGGCTGCGGGTCGGTGGTTGTTGCTCCGCTCCTAGTTGTGATAGCCATCACCCTTCCTTTCGGGTTATCTTCCGTCTTTCCTGGAAATTTTCCTTGATTCCTAGGAACTTTCTCAGCATTGCTAAACATTTGGTTTTCTAAAACCTTTTGGGCTTTATCAACCTTAGTAATGTGACTCTCCAATCCTTGAAGCTTTCCCAAAATTGTTTCCAACATGGAATCGGGCTTCTCTTTCCCCGAAGTGCTTCCACTATTAGATGTTTGTCCCTGAGTTTTCAAAGGAATGGAAGAAGAAGATGGTGGAGTTAGTGAATTTCCTGAATTAGGATAATAATTACCGGAGTTTTGTTGTTGGTTGGAACGCCAATTGTTGTTGTTTGAACCCCATTGTTGTTCCAATTGTTATTCCGGTTGTTGTTGATGTTCCAATTGTTCCGGTTGTTGCGATTTGTGTTCTCATTCCCATTGTGGTTATTGTTGTTTCCTAAATAACCAACGTCTTGCTCCTTATGCTTTGGAAAGCTAGCCTTGATGACTTCCTTCAATTCTT
This sequence comes from Fagopyrum homotropicum, assembly GCA_033239125.1. Lineage (NCBI taxonomy): Eukaryota > Viridiplantae > Streptophyta > Magnoliopsida > Caryophyllales > Polygonaceae > Fagopyrum > Fagopyrum homotropicum. The sequence continues at coordinate 59,969,146 of BSWB01000008.1, read as the reverse complement.
TAATCTCGGTGTTGAGAGAAAATATTTGAGTTTGAGCAGCTTGTGTTAGCTTTGCTCCTTGCTCCACTTGATTTGCTTCTACCTTCCGGTGAGAATACTTCTCAATGACTCGGGCTTGCTTCTCAATGAAGTCCCAAGCGTCATCTTCCCTCATGTCCATGAATGTACCACATGAAAGGGATTGGAGCTTGAACTGTGTTTCCACATCCAGCCCCTTATAGTATATCTCCAATAGCTCCAATTTGGAAATGCCATGATATGGGCAATCCAATAGTAAATCCTGAAATCTTTCCCAAGACTGGAACAAACTTTCATTAGATCTCATAGAAAATGCATTAATCTTACCTCTCAACTCCGCCGTCTTGGATGGCGGAAAGAATTTGGTGAGGAACTCCGAAGAAAGATCCTCCCATGTGTTGAGTCTTCCATTTGGAAGAGCTTGATACCAAGATAAAGCTTTCCCTTTCAAAGAGAAGAAGAATGGATTGATCTTGTAATTGTTGGTGGTTGCATTCTTTGGCTTCATTGTCTCCATCAAGATCTCAAAATTCTGTAAATGTTGATGTGGAGATTCAATACTCATTCCTCCAAACTGATTTTGGTGAATGATGGTAATAACTTGTGGGTTGAAGCTAAACCCCTGCATATCATCAGCATCAAAGTTCACACCTAGACGGCGTGGTTGCTGAATTGGATTCATCCTTTGGCCAAGAGTTCTTGGCTCTTCATCTACACGAGCGGCTCTTGCACCCCCTGCTAGGACACGATAATTGGCAGCCGGTCTTGGATTATACTGATTCACATTGATCGTCGGATTAATGTCCTCTAACGGTGGCATGGAAGAGTCGCTATCCTCATCGGATGAGTTGGTTCTAACCGATCTTGCCGGTTTCCTCCTCTTCTTCTTCTTGGAATCGCTCATCTCCAGCCTCATTTGAAACATCATGTCCTTGAGCTCATCAATTTGCAATTGATGACGGTCCAATTCTTCCTTGCGAGTCTTCTCGCTCCATCTAAGTTGAGCTTCAGATTCCTCCAACTCTGCTTGAAGATCCCGCTCCTTGTTTTCAGCCATCTTTCTTTCTTCGAGCTTCTTCCTCAGAGTCTTCTCAAGTTCTTGATCAAGAGGTAAGAGGTCTTTGTTGTTTTTAGACCTACGCATATACCTAAGGTAACCTGCAAATATCACTCAAAGGAGATATCAAATAACAAGAGCAAAGCTCCCAAGCTTGACAACCGATAACCAAATTCGGCCTAAACCAAATCCCCGGCAACGGCGCCAAAAACTTGTTCGCCACTTAGCGTGCGCGCAAATAAGCTTTAAATTTATAAAACTAGAATCAAGCAAGCGAACCCGCAGTGTACGGATCGGCGTAGTAAAGCAAGAATTTCAGAGTGTCAAACTCAGGAATTTGGGGGGAACAAATTCAGTTCGCAAATTTTCAAGAAAGTAAATGTAATAAAGCTTTGCTAATATTGGGAAAACAGCAACCCTAAAGATCCAGGTGTCTAATTATGGCAATCGATTCAAGATATACTAAAGAACTAAGGACAGAGTTAAGAGTTGCAAAGGTATGCTAAGGTAAAGCAATGTACGGTGAAGTTCCAAGGCTTTATATGACTTATCTAAAGACACTCTCTATAAAGGTTGTTGAGGCTTCAGTATAGAAAGGATCTAAAGACAAGAATTAATCTCAAATACCCAAACTTGTAACCCAAGGATCAAAACTAACTAAAACGATTAAGGTTGTGACACTCGAAATTGAAGTAGAGGTTGTTGAGGCTTCACTACTACCTAGAAAAGGGCAAGCCAAGACTAGATTAAAGCTAATCTTTAACCTTGGATCAAAGTAAAAGCAAAGTTCGTAAACTATGGTAAATCACGGGTAGATCTTGAGTTCCACGGACGTGGAAGCTCAAGAACAGACCATGATCTTGGTTCGTCGACGAGATCTCTCTAACTCTCAGGTTACAATCAATTTACGATCGATCTATCATCATCTAAGCCACAATTATTAACCCTTCACCTTAGAATTGCTAAAGGGTTTTAGCCAATAACCATTGTCATGATATCAAAAATCAATTTAAGAAGAATGAAAGATGAAAACCTTCAAAAACTCAAATATAACTCAAGTCAATCTCAAATCCGAAACACAAATCGGAATATTCAGTGGATTCGGAATAGAACACAAACCCTCACAATGATCCTAGGAAAACACGAAGAACGGGATGTCAATCCGTCTTCAATATCAAAACCTAAGAAAAAGGGTGCAACTTCCTCCACACAAGATCTTCCGAAATCCAAATTGCCGGCGCTTCCGCTAAGTCCTTCTCAAACTCTCTCAGGCAACCCTAAGCAAGGCTAAGCGATAAGTGTGGATGTCCGAAACTCTCCTCTCTGACCCTTTTATAAGAAAGGATAAAATAACCATCCGGCCCATTGCGTAAATGATGTGGCAATAATTGGTTCGTTAAAAGATCGCCTAAATCACGATCTCAAGGGGTTCCACGACCGTGGTTTAGAGCTTGGAAGTTGATTACGGTTTCATATGATTTCCATGACCGTACTTTTGACCGTGTAACTCTCTGGAATGCTCCACGCTCATGATGCCAAGATCCACGGCCGTGGTTTAGGGCGTGGACTCTTCTACGGCCGTATTTTAGGGAGTGGAAGTGTAAATTGCTTGTGGTTTCCTTTGTGTCGTGTCATTCCTCATCCTAGCATCTCCTTTGGCTTCTTTGATGTGTTCCTAATCCTTGGATGTGCTCAAATCTTCTCCTATCTCTCTCAAATGGTCCGGTTTTAGCTCTTATTCACCTATAATCAACACAAAGCTAATGTAGACTTCCATATCGAAAATATAGACAAACTAGCTAACAAATGCTTCAATGCCTTATCAATGAACACTATAATGGATGAAAAACAACTAGAAAAAGTGCCTAGAATATCGCAATATTTCATGCTAACAGCGGCCGCCTTCTTTCACCGTCTTGCTTTCCGCTTTCTTCTCCTTTAAGGCTTCTCTCTTTTTCCTCTAGATGAGGGTTTTTGCTTCTTCTAAACTTCCTTTTTCTCCTTCTCTCTCACGTTTCTTCTCTTCTTTCCTTCTCTTGGTTTCTTCTCCTTGGTTTTTCCTTGAATCTTCTTCAAAGGTTGAAGAATTGGATGTTGATGTTGATGATTAAGAGTTGTGGATATTGCTGAAGATTGCTTATTGAGTTGTAGTTGGAGTTCTTCGTCAAGATTTGCAGAGAAGTGGGTGAGCTTCCCTCTCTTCTCCCCTTGTTCTTCTTCTTCCTTTTATTGTTTGATTCTAATAAGTGGAGCTTGAGTGAATTGTTTATGGATGTTTGGATGTGTTGTATGTGCTTACGTATGAAGGTTATTTAGCCTTGGTTGATTCCAATGTGAAGTGAGAAAGGATTGAGGGTGAGATATGTGGGATAGCACAAAAGTTGTCCTCTATCGAGGAAACCGCCCCGCGGCTTGTAGACGCCGCCCCGTGGCATCAGGAGTGTCCCCGTCCCCGTGGTGTCTTTGACCGTTGTCGCGGCGTCCTGAGTTTGTCACCGCTCTCGCGCCTCTTCATTTTTATGGGTGTGCCTTCATTCCCGCGGGTGTGCCTTCTTCTAGGACTTATTCTAATTCGTAAATTGTTAGCTAATGGTTTATACCGTGTTGTAGATGCTTTGCATGATAGGAGGACTGCAGGGTGATCTGGAGGAGTAATTAGCCGAGGGCTTCCGTACATCTAGGATGTTATGGGTTTTTGGGATGTATATGTATACGATGATACTGTTTTGTTACTCGGCTATGGGATTTTATATGTATTACGATATCTGATATTTCAGTTTTTATAAAGATTTGTTTTATATTTATTTGTGCCTAGTTGTAAGATTCAGTGAACTTGTTGTCAAGCTAGGGTCAGGACCCATTGTGAGGTCCTAGCCCGTAGCACTCCGAGTCCTATAGATTTGGGGTGTTATATTTTCAGCATTGGTCTATTTTATTTTCTATTTATCACTTATATTTATTTCATCTCAATCCTTGTGTTCGACCTAAAAATATTTGCTTTTGGTTCATAATGATCCTTATACACTATGAGTTCGCTTATTTGTTCAGGCTTTTATTACAAGTATTAAATTAAGACTATATCGTCATCATTATTATACCCATTCGGGAGGCGAACAAGTGGACATACACAAATCTTCAAAAGGTATAGTGTTTTTGTCAAACATTTGCCTTTGCTTGGAGAAGCACATTCCGTGTTCGTATATCTTCCACAAACGCATACAATTTGTTCTTTGCCTTTGCTTTGCGGTAGTTTTCACTTGGTGCAAAACCCTGTCTCGGTGTCTTGCGGTTAGCGTTTTGCAAAGCTCAATTCCCTTGTTTACTTAAGCATATATTCTTTTTCAATTCGACGCTTAGTTTGTGACCTACTATCACTTTCATCTATGTCAGTTCCTTGACAATAACTTGTGGAAGACTTATTGGAACCTTTATACATAGTTTTTTGTTGACATCAAATCATCAAAACTTAAGAGTTCATTTCGGAACCCAACAATATACTTATTATTATTATTATTATTATTATTATTATTATTATTATTATTACATTTTCATTTTTTGAAGATGTGTCCCTTTTCTATAATTTTAATTTCTCTTTCATTAAAAATTATGAAAATATATCTAGATGTGATGTAATAGGATATCCATCTAAAGAAGTTTACTAGAAGATTAATCATGGAAGAATATTACATTTTCAGTTAGCAAATATTATTATAACATTTTCTATATATATATATATATATATATATATATATATATATATATACACAAAAATATTCATAGTTTTTTTCAAATTTTACAAACACATCATTTTCTATATTTTTAAACTGAATCGTGAGGTACACGTCGTCGAATTTACTAATACCAACATGGTGCAAATTGTGTACCAAATTTAAACTCGACGTGCAATGCGCAACAATTTCTGGCTATCTTTGTAAATTTGATGACTTTAAAAAAAATTGGCGCCAACGTGGAGTCTTTGTGCACTTCAACGCAATTATTTTAAAACCGGCGCGTAGTCTCACTACACTTCAAGTATGTATTAGTAAATGTGACATCATGAAAATAAAATGTCTTATTTTTCAAATTACTTTGCTTTAAATTTATTAAAATGTATATAGGTGTGATATGATAAGGTGTTTTGGTGTTTTGGTATTTTAGATAACAAATCTAGATTAGGTGTTGTCAACAACACCACGTCACCAAGTTAAAGGTGCTTAGGTGTTGTCAGGACACCACAACACCAAATTAAGATGTTTTGGTGCAGTCAACTACACCACAACACCAAATTAAGTTGGTGATGTCAACAACATCATAAACTTTAAAATAAGGGTTTAGGTGCTATCAATAATACCACAACAACAATTCAAGTGTTTAGGTATTGTCAACAACACCACAACACCAACATTAAGATGGTTTGGTGTTATCAATAACACCACAAACACTAGATTAAGGTATTTAGATATTATCAACAACACCACAACACCAAAAGAAGGTGTTTTGATATTGTTGTCAACAAAACTACAAAAGCCAGATGAAGGTGTTTAAATATTATAACAACACAACACCAAATTTGTAACACCCTACAAAGTTATCATCCCACATCATTTGAATGGAGATTTATGATTAACATATAAGAAATTGAATTGTTACCCAAGTCAACAAAAATTCGTATTTTCTAGTGGTTGAGTAAGAACAAAACTCTAGAGTTTAAGCGTGTTTGGATGATAACATTTTAAAGATGGGTTCTATCTTGGAAAGTTTTTTGTGTGGAGATTAAGTTGAGGATTTTAACAACACCACAAACACTATATTATGTTGTTTTGTTGTTATCAACAACTCCATAAACACCAAATTAAGGTGTTTTGGTATTGTCAACAAGATAAAGTACATTCAACAATAGGGAATCATTAGAAATTCAATCATTCAACAATGGAGAGTAATTCAACTATTATCAATAAATAAAACATACTCAACAATGGAGAATCGCTATAAACACGAAAAAGTATTATCAAAATTAATGATTCAACTATTATCAACAACATAATACACATTCAACACATTTAATCTTAATTACATAATGTATATGAACAAAAATGTTTATATAGAGTACCAATACCTAAATTGAAAGTTTTATAGTATCAAACTTGCTTCGAGTTGTTGATTATGCTTTTGATTTTAAAAGATGAACTTTATTATTGTTTCCTTAAAGCAGCTTTAATGTTGCAGAAGAAGCTATAAAAAGTTGAAATCTCTTGATTTTTTTTTCCAAAAATTAATACAAGTAATTGATTGAATTTGAGTCACTCAATATTTTAAAAAAGAGAGCGTTTGAAGAGCGATTTATGGAAGGTATGGAAATTTTTTTTAAATATTAGGTTATATAAACTCAATCATTTTGGTGCTTATTCTCTCTCTACATATATAACTAATAAAAATATAATCATAAAAGTGAATCGATGGGAGGGTGAAATTGTATAAAAAAAAACGTGCCTCGTAAGAAAATTGAGTGTCATTGGAGTTTAAAAAAGAAAGAAAGAAAATTAAATAGAGAAAATTACCGGAAACCACCCGTTAAATAGGCCATATTGCAAATAACCACCCGCTCTATCACTATTTACCTGAAACCACCCGCTATAGATACTCCGTTACCAAAATACCACCTTGTGTCAGTATACCGTCAATTTTCCGTCTTGTGGGTCCCACTTTATAATAAAATAATAATTTCCCTTGTTTTTCATGTTTTTGAATTTATTTTGTTTCTTTTTTGTTAAAGAAAAACATCGTTGAATATTTCAATTCCTAAATTTTGAGCAATGTCGAGTACCCATTTTGCATACTTTGATGTCCCTAATTAAGCATGTCCACGGGTCGGACCCGCCGGGTCGACGGGTCCGACCCGCCGGGTCATGGGTCCGGGGAGGATGACCCGGACCCGTGTATCTGGCCGACCCGCCGGGTCACGGGTCAGACCCGGCGGGTCGACGGGTCGGCCAGCTCACTATTAAAAAAAAAAAATTGGAAATAAACTTTAAAAAATAAGAAAATAAATAGAACATAAAAATTGGACTTAAAATTAAAAAAGGAGAAGAAAATAAACTAATAAAAAATAGGAGTTAAACTTAAAAAAAGAAGAAAATAAACTAATAAAAAGAGGACTTAAACTTAAACTAAGTTTAAGTCCAATTTTTTTAAGTTTAAGTCCTCTTTTTCGTTTTTATTAGTTTATTTTCTTCTTTTTTAAGTTTAAGTCTTAAACTTTAAAAAAAAAAAGGGAAGAATTGGGCTTGAACCGGAATCCCGGTTGCCTACGTATCCTCTCGGGGAGGAGGAATCAAAGCCCACGTAGTTCTCTTACATTTGTTTATATCCCCGATTGGCCCTTACCTTAGTCGGACTCTCCCGCCGATACATCCGATGGCGTTTGTTGTCGCTCGTCGTCATCTTCGTCGCCTTCCTCCGCCGAGAGGTTGTTCTTTTGTATTCGCATTTCCGCTTTCCTCCAATCGGCTAGGAGGACTTGTGCCTCCAACGTCTCGGGCAACATGTTTGATCTCGTCGGATCGAGCACCTTTCCACTCCGGCTAAAGGTTTGCTCAACCGCTACCGTTGAAGCGGGAACGGCGAGAATTTGTGCCGCGATCCTTGAGAGGGTAGAGAACCTCATTCTCTCCGGTCGGCTCCACCATTCTAATATGTTGAAATCCTCCTCTTCTTCGTCATTGGCAAACTCAAAAGAAATGGTTAGATATTCGTCGAGTTCCGAGTTGGAACTCGACGTGGTTTTTGCCCTTTTCGGGCCAAACAAATCTCTAGCAATTGATTTAAATTTAGAGGAACTTGATGATGAAGGACGAGGAGGGGGTTGGGAAGATTGACCTCGATCGGAAACACGATATTGAACCAATAATTCATCAAATAATTTTCTAACATTAGCAATTATGGTAGAAACATGACAATCGGGATGTTGTTCTAAACTTAAAAATTCATAATAACTTTCTAAAAATTGTTTTAAACCATCCATTTTACGTCTAGGGTCTAACACAAATGCAACAAGAAAAACATCGGGAATGGTTGTATAATAAGCTAACCATTTACTTCGCATTGAAAAAATAGCTTGTGAAATATTTTCAATTAAAAGACCTTGTTGAATTGCAAATGCAATATTAATTGCTACATAACAAAATATGTTTGAAGTTGGTATATAAACATAACTAAAATTGTTAGTAGCATCATAAAAATGTTTGAAAACCTCCATTACATCTCTTGCTAAAACCCAAGATTCACCGAAAACAAAATCACCGTCAATATGTTGTGCGGCAAAACTACTTAAAAGTTCTCGATATTCATATGATTCGTAAATCATTTTGTAAGTAGAGTTCCATCTTGTACAAACATCTTTTGGAAATTTTTTAGGATAAACGTTATTTTGTTTACAAAATGTATACCATTTAGTACGTACACTTTTTTTAGACCAAAGTTCATTAAGAATATTTCAAATAGGTTGTACTAAATCTCCAACATATGCTAAACCGTCTTGAATACACAATTTTAAAATATGCGCGGCACACCTAATGTGAAAAAACTTACCTCCAATCGTCGGCTTACAATAGTTGGTTAAATCTCTAATGGAAGCCGTGTTAGCGGAGGCGTTGTCAAAACCGATTGAAAAAACTCGTGAAACTAATCTATATTCTTCAAAACATTTGCAATCAAACGGGCAATGTTTTGGGCGGTGTGTTGTTCGTTGAAAACTCGTAATGCTAAAACTATTTTGTTTAAAATCCAAAATTTATCAACAAAATGACAAGTAATATCCATATATGAATTTTTTTGAAAACCGTCGGTCCAAATATCACTACAAATAGAAACTTGAATATCACCGTTGTCCATAAAATAATTAATCAATTCTTCTTTACGAATTTTATATTTATGCATCATTTTTCTTTTAGCGGTTTGGCGAGAAATCGGTTTATATGCGGGTTGAGCATGATTTTGCATCCAATCATTAAAACCAACATTTTGTGCAAAACTAAATGTTAAAGAATCTACGGCCAACATTTCCGAAAATGCATCCATAGAAGAAGAATGATCATATATAAATAGAGAAGGAGGTTGGTTAGAAGTAGATGCGTACCCGGTAAGTTGTGTTTGCCCTCGTGCTAATCTCATTTTCTCGGGATGCTTGTTCCGGATATGCCTCTTGTAGTTCCCGTAGCCTTCTCCCTTTTTGTGCTTGTATTGTGTCGCACAAAAATTGCATTTGGCATAGAAAACTCCGTTGGCATCGGGAGCACCCTTTGTAAACCGAAATCGGAAGACCGCCGCCGTTAGTTGAGTGTTGTTCAACGGCGGCTCCTCCGGCTCCGGCTCCTCCGTGAATTGGGTATCGGACCCTTGGGTGTTGGGGAAAGTAGGTAATTCCGTGATATCCTCCTCATCGAAGATCTCGTGATCTCCACTTAATAAGTCTCGCCTTAAATCCGAACCGGTTGGAGGACCGCTAATGGAATGCCGTCCTCGAATAAAACCTTCGCCGGATGAAGGACCGGCACTGCTAACGGAACATCTTCCTCGCTAGACATTTTTTTTTTGAATAATAGAATGTAGTAGTAAGAGTGGTAAAAATGAAAAATAAGAGAATGAGAATATGAGATTAGGAGAGTAATTGAATGTAAGAGTTGGAAATTATGGAGAGATTGAGAGAGTGAATAGATGATTGAATGATGAGAATTTGTGTGAGATGATATGAATTGAGTTTGGGGTATTTATAGAATTGTTTGTAGGTTAGATTTATTAAATTATATATATTTTTTTTAATTATCAAACTAGCCGTTGGGAATTTTTTTTTTTTTTTTAAATTGTAGCCGTTACGGGTCGACCCGGCGGGTCACGGGTAAGGATCTAACGACCCTTACCCGTATCCGCGACCCGGGGGAACCCGGACCCGCTGGGTCACCGACCCTCCGGGTAACCCGTGACCCGTGGACATGTTTATCCCTAATTGTCCACAAGCTGAAATAACACCAACTAACGTTATTCCATCAGTTTGAACTCCCTCATCTTGCATCATTTCAAAGAACTCCAAGACCTCTCCAGGCCTAACATTTTGAGCGTAACCATTAATCATAGATGTCCATGCCACTAAATCTTTCACCGACAACCCATCAAACAGCTCCTTAGCAACATCTATATCTCCACTCTTCGCATAAGCACCAATAAGAGACGTTCCAAATACCACGTCTCTTACAGGCATTTCGTCATACACCTTACGACCACAACCAAAGTCTCCACATTTCACATACATATCAATTAGGGTATTCCCTACAAATAGCTCCCAATCAAACCCACCAAACTTCATCACCTGCGCATGGATTTGCCAACCTAGACTTTCATAGCCTTCCCCGCCACAACTCTTGAGTAGTGAAGCAAAAGTAAATGACAATGGCAACCCTCCTCATTACACCATACATAGCTACAAACTCACCCAACTGACCATTCAAAGCGTATCCACGGATCAAAGCGGTCCATAGAAACGGGTTCGGGTCATGGACCTGATCAAACACATCGCGAGCGTATAGGTCCATTGGTAGGCCAATTTCGGAAATCCTACGAACAAGCTTCGTGAGCGGATAAGGAGATTGCTCGATTCCACTTCGATAGATGTGTGTGTACCTGCTTGATCTGGGTAAGGTTTTGACATCCATGGAGGATCTGTATAAGTCGAGATTCTAACACCTCTTTCCGCTCTTGTAACTTCGAAAATGGTATAAAACCAACCGATTCAAGCACCCCACTTTATAATAAAATAAAATAATATACCCGTTATAGATTATAGTTTCTATCAGGATTTGGATTTCTAATTGGGGTTGAATTAGGGTTTAGGGTTACCTGCAAATTCAACTCTTAAATTGGGGCTGAATTAGGGTTTCGGAACGGTGAATGGAAATTATTCTTCTTTAACAAAAAAAAATAAAATAAATTCAAAAATAGAAAAACAGAAAAACAAGGTAAATTATTATTTTATTATAAAGTGGGGTCCACAAGACGAAAAACAGACGGTATACTGACACAAGGTGGTATTTTGATAACGGAGTATCTATAGTGGATGGTTTCCGGTAAATAGTAATAGAGCGGGTGATTATTTGTAACATGATTTATTTAGCGGGTGGTTTCCCGTAGTTTCCTCAGTTAAATAAGCATTAAAAAAAATAGAGGACCACCAAAGAAAAGTATAATTGACGTGTAACTAAAATGATGAAAAAGATAAAAGAAATACAATAAAGTAATTGTAAGGTAGGGGCACCGAGGAAAAAAAAAAAAAAAAAAGAAGTATAATTGATGCAGATGGATTGCTGCATTTCTTTTCTGTTTAGCTTCAAATTGTTTTTTTAATATCTTTTTTATATATATATATATATATATATATATATATATTAAAGCATAATCCTCTATTGCCACGTGTCAACACCATATTTATCGAAGTCTAAAAAATTATTTAAAAAAGTGATTTTTAAATGTTAATATAAATTGAAAATTACTTTCTAATTTTTTTTTAGTATTTAAATAAATATTTTTATATAAATAGTTTAAAAACTTTTATAGATTTTTCTTACCGACAAGCATATCTTAACAAATTAATTTGATAAATACTTAAAAGGAAATTAAAAATCATAATAATGATTATAATTTCATTATCCGGATTTTTATTTTACAAAAATATACATATAAAATTTTTAAATATTAAATATTTATTAAAACTCAACTCGCACAAAGTGGGTAATACACTAGTATGTATTTATGTGAGCTGCAAAACAATTGAGGCCCATTTGTTTTTGTGGTGCTGAGTTGAACTGGCTATCAGCCAGACCTGGTTATATAGGATTATAGGGTCTTTTTGGAGGTCTAATTTCAACAGCTCAGGAAGCTTATTACAAAAAATAAACTGGGAAATATACGTTTTGAGAGTATAATAATATAATTTAATTATATAGTAATTTATTGTAAGTTATATTCTTTTTATAAGTTATAAGAAAAAACTTACGACGAATGATATATTACTAATATAACTTTATAAAAAATTATATTAAATACCTATCAATTCCAATAAACTTCATTATCTCAACACCCGTCAAGCTAATTAAAAAAACTCGTTAAACTAGCTACTTATTTTAAGTATACAATAAGCTCCTACTACCATAATCTTTAACTTCTAAATAGACACATAGAGATTAGCGATGCAACGTTAGTTGATGGTTATTTTAACAATGTCATACTTACTATAGTAGGTGAGTTGAACTTAAATGGTGGTTCACCACAAATAGTTTGAAAAAAGCATGGGGTCCCACTCTTCTAATTGGGTCACTCCATCCTACAATTATAAATTATTCTGTTTAATTGGAAATGTAACCCCAATAAATTCAACAAGTCATAGTTCATATTCCATGATTAGGAATGGAAGTATATGATTGATTGCAAATAACATAAGACATTATCAAAAATGAGTGGCTTAAATAAATGCCACAGATTTTCCGATATCATGCTTGGGTTCATCATGTAAGAACCACCATGGACCTTTCTTTGACAATAATCTGAAAATGAAGTCAAGGCATAAGAGACGAGAATCATGAACAGTGCATCATAACAATATCGAAATCACCTCATATATCCAGCAACTGTTCTCAACCCCATGAAGATAACCAAACCGGACCACACTCCCGGAAGGCCCACCATAGGCGGCGCTACTACCAAGAATGCTGAAGATAACGCGCCTACTAGCATCTGATACAGCCATTTTAACGCGGCTCATGTTATCCGAAGAACAATTATGCTAGAGAGAGGGAAAGGGGACTGACCATAGAGCAAGCCGCATATGGGAAGTCCGAGATCCCATAGTGCAGACCATCAAAGATGTAAGCAAGAGCATTGATGGGCTGACTTGCACTAACAAACTGAACATATAGCTTGCATTTAATTCAGAATCAAGGAACTCGGGACCCAAAGATGGAGTGGGAATATGCATACCAGTATCCCCGATCTAACAATCCTAAGCACTTGGGCGTCTTTGGTGAACCAGGTGGCTACAGTTCCGAATGAGACACCCAGTATCACGGCCAGCGAACCCCCTGTTAGCAGTCCCATCTGCTTCCGATTACACTTAAATGATTAGTGAATCCAACAAATTTTATAACTTTCTTGGAAAGAGCTACCTTCAGAGCAAAATAGGTGATTTCTTTCACACTTTCATAGTCACCCTTTGCTAGAGCACTCGCAATAAGAGCCTACAAATCAGCAATAGGAGCAGAAAGTATTTCATTACAAACAAATATGAGCCTACAAATCAACTAGAGCACTCAGCCTACGGAATCCTTTACCTGACCAGATGAAGCTTGTGCATCTGCAAGAAGAGATACCGAAAGCCAAATCTGTAGGCATATCTGATGAGCTGCCATGGGTATTGGACCTAGACGGGCTGCCATTGACGTGCTCAACGTTATGGTCATCACAGCAGCCATGGTCCTCCCCAGAAGAAACCCACCTTCACCCAACAAGGGCAACAAAGAATATGTCAGATGTAATGATAAGGCTTTCAACCATACTGGACAAACAAGTGCTGACCTGATTTTAGATAACCAGCAAAGTTCAAGCGACTCATAGTAGGAAACGAAAGCACTGTCCGTTTATTCAGATACCATATCATGAGAAACGTAACCATGTATCTGAAGAGGCATATAGCAACACTGTCATTTTCTACAACAGCTAGTGTGGCAAGAAAGACATAGGTAAAGGAGATGAACTTACTGTGAAGCAACGGTGGAGATGGCAGCACCTGCCGCCCCCAAGCCTAAGTGATGCATTAGTATGGGAAAGAGAGGTAGAGCAGCCAAATTTCCAAGCCCTGCAAACCATCATCAGGATCTGCTTAGCAAAATCTCAAACTTTAAAACTAAGTGTATAACACTGGTACATATAACTGAAAAAGATGCTTGCCTATTGCCTAAACATTGTTTTGAATGAAAAAGTAGTATAAGCAATGCTTGCCTAGACATAATACAGGAGTCTTTGTATCCTTAAAGCCGCGGAATATGCCTTGTATTGCAAGAGAAACAACAACTGCAGGGGCAGCAATTGCTCTCAGGCGAAGGAACTGTTCTGCTGCATACCGCATTGTCGAAGCCTGTTACCAGAATAACACTCATACTTTGTTTTGTTACATAATCTGATGCCAACATGAGTAAACATGCTACTTACTGAACTGATGCCCATCATATCAAGAAAAAGCCCAGAACCGAAGTACATGGCAGCCGCCTCAAAGACTCCAATTGAAGTTGCAAGTACTAGAGCTGTTGACACAGAAGGAAGCAGCTTCCTTTCATCTGTTTGATGAGAGTATCAGATGGGTTCATTCAGAAACACCCATCATATGTAATGATTCTCAGAGCTGAGAATAGAAGAGTTGTGAGTCACCACCTGAAGTCGAGTCTTTTGTGGAACTCTTTGAGATATCTTCAGCCACGAAAGAAGTAGCGACGCTGAGAAGAGGAATGTTAAAGACCTTTGATATGATGTTGAATATTGATGTCGAAACACCAGCAGATGCTAGCTCCAATGGACCTTAGGGTTTTAGGAAAAGAAAAAAATCTGCATCATTCTAATAATTTCAATTGGAGACGTAAATTTCTTCCCAAAGAAATCAAAGGAGCATTACCTAGCCTGCCAATACAAGCTGTCTCTATCAGCTGTGCAAGAGGCTCAATTGCTTGGCCGGCAATTGCGGGTAATGCAAGCAATATGAGTTCCAATTTGACATTATGATTGCCGCCTACAAAACTCGGAGGATCCGCCTCTGATTCTCTATGAAGAAGATAAAAATCCAACATCATAAATAAATTTAGTATGAGAGAAAACGCAAGCACAAGTATGAGATATACCCCTCTACAAAGCTTTGTTCAACAAAGGAAGACCGGAGCCCATATTCGTCGGATATACGCTGATCACTGATGGCTCCACAATGCCGACTGACCCATTTTGATCTGCATCTCTTCTTATAAACCTTGCCGCCAAAGTTACTGCAACTCAGAACTCGAATTGAGGGCCCTAGTAAACTTTCTTCTATCCTGGTTCTTCTTATTCTTCCATGTCTACAGGAAGCAACAGACAAATGGCCAGGTAGTCCACTAACCCTCATTTTGAGATCAAAACTGAGCAATTGGTCACTGATTGCGCTGCACTGCCAGATATCGCCAAAGTAAATAAAATGCAACTCAAGTTTCAAGCAAAATACAAAATTAGAAGGAATGCAAATCCTTACCAGATGCTTTGTGGAGTAGGAAACACATTTTGATTACAGCAAAGAGATACCCAGACGGCAATGGGGAAAGTTCTGCTTTCTTTGTTGCATCAAATCATGCACTTTGATCAGAGAAAAGGGAGTAAGTGATAGAAAGGTGGGGACGGTGGTCATGTGTTGCCTGCTATGCAAAATTCAATTATTGAGAACCCTCCTACCAATCACACTTTTCTATGACCAAATTACACAAAATCACTCTTAAATTACCAATTTTCCAAAAACTGTACCCCTAAACTTTGGAATCATAGTAATCTACTTCTCTCATTACAAAAATGTCTGTCTTGGACTCTTATGCTTATGACTCTAAATTTATTTTTTATACAAAAATGACTACTTTATTTATCACATTCAATCTTCTTATTACAAAAAAGTATTTGATATAAGTAATAATTAAGGGTGGGTTTAGTTATAGTTTTTGTTATAATACCTTTATTCGTGGTGGTTGTTGTTGTCGTTGTTGTTGCGGTTGTGGTTGCAGTTACGGTTAATTTTCGAGTTTATTTGACGGTTAGTTTATTTAGAAAAACTAGTTATATGCATTTAGTTAAAGATTTTTTAATTAGATACGAAATATGAAAATGACAATATTGCTCTCAGAATAATCACGTGAGAGGCACAGAGGAATAAGGAGAAGAAGAGTTGGGCATCCATCGACAGAAGAGAAATCGAAGGAAATAACTCTCTTTCGTCGTTCTTTGCAGAGAGTCCTCACTCTCGACCCAACGAGAAATCGAAGAAAGGAGAGGGCAGAAATCGAAGGCATTCCGATTCCCTTTCTGCGCGAAGAAGAAGAAGACACAGGTGAGATTTGTGCCGATTTTCCCCCTTCTTGTTTCTTTGAACCAATAGCCTCATCCAAGGGCACAAATCGAAGGCACTCCGTCGAACGATTCCGGGTGTGCTTTTGGAGGTCGTCGCAAGAGATTTTCCGGACCGGCATTGCGCAGAAGAGAGCTTCCCTTCCGGCGTTGTTGTTGTCGCCATTTTTGCAAACACCCTAGCAATCGTCTGGTGTGTCTGTCTGGTGTATCGATGAATGAGGATAGTGAAGAGCATCGACGGGATAAAATTTTCAGAACCCTTGAAGAATCTCCATAAACCTTGCATCAGAAGGTTCTCAAAATCCAAGTTTCACCACCCAAAAACCATCTCACAAAAAACTGGTAGAAACCACAACCCTTCAACTAAACACCACATAATTCAAACCCCTTCTAACCCTAAACTAAAAAAACTTTTAAACAACCTAACTAAATAGGGCCTTAAGTCATTTCTTTTCTTACTCATTTTGTAAGCAGAATACTAGAATTTCAGTGTTTTTTAAAAGAAGACAATTTATGAGTGGTTTTATAACTGTATTAAGGGATGGTGTTTTAAGAAAACATGATTTAGAGTGGTTTTATGTAATTAGAAAATGTATTAAGTTTTTTTTGTCAATTTAACCCTAGTTAAAGGGTCTATTTTTGTATTCTACTAACCAGTTGCATTATTGCATCCGATGTGCAACCAAATTGGACCATCTTTATACCATAAACTTCAATTAGACTTCTTATCTAATTTTTTTTATATATTTTATTTATTCTTTTTATCATCTTAAGAAACTTATTTTCCATCTCAAAATTTATTAAAGTTTCTTATATTTAAATAAAAAATAAATTAAGTGTAAAAAGTAAAACAAAACTCAATAAATAAAGGGTTAATTAGATAAATGGCTTTTTTGAGTTCTTAGTTTAGTAAATAGCCCATTAGTATTTTGCTAATAGTTTAATGTACCCCATTTTATTATTTTAACCTCCCAACCATACCTCCACCTTCTCTTTCTCTCTTCTCTCTTTTTCTCCTTCTACCGTTCCACCAGATCTCACATTCCAAATCTGAAAAATCACAACAGATCTACCTCCATCTTCTCCTATCGCGTCTTTCTCGAGCCTTTTGTAAATGGAGTGGGATTGTGGGAACCTGTATTGGACGATCTACCACCGCTCAGTAGGATATGCCATCGTCGTCCTTAGTATCGTCAATATCTTTGAAGGCTTCAACAACTTGCAACCCACAAGCTTGTAGCCATCGTTTTACACCTGTCATTGAATTAATATTCTTGAATAGGGAGGGCATGCGATGAATGATGAATATGACTTCTTGGTTCCATTTTCGTGTTGCTTGCTATTTGAGACTTTTTTATTACCTGAGGAGAATAAATTTATAAGGTTTATGATCAGTTTCAATTGCAGGTAACTTGATTTGTCTAATTACCTGAGGAGAATAACTTTATACTTGGTATTAGCTTTCTTTGACAGCTTACTAATGTTTGAAATTGATGCATTGTTTAGACACAAACACTTGTGTATGCATTAATTACATCGATTCATTAGTTTCTGTTATGAATTCTGATACAAAAACTAGTTACCAGGGAAGATTTTTGTACATTAAAAAAAGGTTAATTACTATTGTAAGGCATTGAGTTGGAAAGGTGTAGACGCTTTCTTTCTATCTATCTATGTACACAGGCGCGATCGCGAATGAATTAATGACATTGTATTAGACCTACTTTCTACTAGAGTTGCATCTCATACTAGAAATTCTAATGGTTATATTTTTTCAGGTATTGCGCGTGAAACTGTGAAAGTCAGTGAATTTCTAGTATGAAATATTTTTCTGGTATAAACTATTTCATACCATAAATTCACCGATGGACTTATCAGTGTACCGGAAGAGAAGTAGATGAAATTTTTATCTATAATGCAACCATGTTGTAAACATCTTCTCATTTTTATGTATCAATGATGGACTTGTTAAACATGAAGATCAGTTCATCTAGTATGCAGTATATCTTGTTTTGATATTGATCAGGTATGAATTTTCTCATGCCAGAACAATCAATTATGAAGTTCTGTGAGTTTTTCAAATTCTAGTATGTAATTTTGGTAGGAAAAAATTATGGTATGTAATTTTCGTAGGAAAAAATTCTGGTATGAAAATTTATGGTAAAAATTCTAGTATAAAAAATTCTGGTATGAAATTTTGGTATGAGAAATTTTGGTATGAACTTCTAGTATGAAAATTCTCTGGTATGAGAAATAAATAAAAAATTAATAAAAAAATTAAAAAAATTAAAAAAACATATTCAGTAATTAAAAATAAAAACTTACACCTACATAACAAATAACAAGCATTAATTATTCTTTTTTTTTTTAAATAGAGGGGTTAATTATTTTTACCTACCATTAAATAAAAGTGGTAATAATAATAGGGCACACTTACTAAATACAAAACTAAAATAGGCCTAGTAGGCCAAAATATTTCATAAATAAATGATTGAACCCATGAGAATTTAGATTTAGCAAGACATTTATTATATTTAAATAAAACACAAATTTAGTGTAAAAAGTAAAACAAAATTCAAAAATTAAATAATTGAACTCATGAGAATTTAGATTTGGCTGGAAACTTGCCAAGTTGAATATCTTCCCATATATACTTCTTTCCACTCATCTACTTCATTCTATCATCATATCTAACCTATATCTTTATTTTTCAATTTTAAATAGCTAAAGAAACTATGAATATCTAGAATGGAGATGCTCTTATATGAAAAGGTATGTTCAGCCTACTTACGTGAAACTAACATTCAATTATATCTTTCGATTTTTTATCAAAATATCTGGGACTTCTCCAAAATAAATAGATAAGAAAGTTCTTTAAATATTTACCGACAATTTTTGCGCCCTTGAGTCTATTAGATGTCCAGAGGACAGACGAATATAGTTAGTACAGACTTTATTCCGTGACTTAGCCCAGCATTGGTGGAGGACCATGCGGAGTCGAGCCACCAGTTATGATCCGATACGGAGCATGATTAGAGATCGTTTTTGCCCTGCCTCACTGTGGATGGAGAAACTGCAGGACTTTGTTGAGGCTGGTTTCAAGGATGTTCCGGTAGTTGAGGTGATTAGAAGATCCCATGAGGAGCTGGCGTTACTAGGTCCAGTTGCACCTCTAGAGGATCAACACTGTAAGACCCGAGGCCTTAGGGACGTTGTCCCCATGCCAACCATGCTCGCGCAGAAAACTTCCCAGGAGGTCACCCATTCTAAAATTGCTCCCGCACGAGCACGCTTAACTCTAGAGTTATTTGTCCTCACTCTACCACTGGAAAAGAAGAATTCTTGTTGACATGGATAGCAGCCCATCCTTATAAGTCAATCACAAATCCCCATTCAAATGATGCGGGATGGCAATTTTACGGGATGTTACAATCTGCCCCACTTAAACTCTTGACGTCCATGTCAGTCCAAGGACTGTCCACCGAGCCGAGTGACCGCCTACTAGGGCGAGCACACTCGTAACTCAGGGTTCGCTCTGATACCAACTTTGTAACACCCCGAATCCGTGGGAATCGGAGTGCCACATTGGGCTAGGATCTCACAATGGATCCTGACCCTAACCTGACAACAAGTTCACTGGACCTTACAACATGGCACTGACAGATATAAAAACAAATACATAAAACTGTATAAACTGTACAATCAAAAGGTAAGACAACGTCCTCGGCCTGCCACTCTGCTAGATCACCCAGCATCATGCCTATCTTGTGGGGGCATCTACAACATGGTAATAAACCATTAGCTATCCATACACATATATAGAGTAATGCATAAGCACAATCACATTCAAGGAAAGATAAACACATCAGCATGCTTTCACACATTTACCCATTTTATCATCTCAATATAATGGTCATTCACATAAATCGTATATATAAATATATATGAAACTATGTGACACGAGGACCGATACATCCTCGCCTCTGAGCCTGCTAGCCAACTGCACAAGTATCGGTCATACAATCCGTGTACCTTGTGGGAGTGGATTGTGCCCTTCCTGTAAAGTCAGTCTGGCTTGACATCAAAGAACCTCCCAAACTTCACAGCGGAATGAAAGGGAAAGGTTATCACAACCACGCATACGGGGCAATTAATAAAACATAGGTCGGTATAAACGACATCTCATGCTATCATAGTAAACATATAAATCACACACCACTCATGCAAACACCCAATATAAGGATGGCAGCTAATTAAGTCCGTCACAGGATAGGCATACTGTTGGGTGATCTAGCAGAGTGGCAGGCCGAGGACGTCTCGTACATAGGTTGTTGTGGGCTTTTGGGTTTGTTACCTTTCCCTTCTGCGTGAGGATGATCTTTTGTTACCTCCTGTGTGAGGGTGTTGTGTTTTATACTCGGCTATGTTGTCTTACCTTTTGATTGTACAGTTTATACAGTTTTATGTATTTGTTTTTATATCTGTCAGTGTCATGTTGTAAGGTCCAGTGAACTTGTTGTCAAGGTAGGGTCAGGATCCATTGTGAGCTCCTAGCCCAATGTGGCACTCCGAGTCCCGCGGATTCGGGGTGTTACAAACACGTGTATATGTTCTCCCGTCGACTGAGGGAGAGTACACATTCCTACATGGTGGGTTTCCATTGTGATTCCTTGATAGATTATCAAGATAGAGTCTCGGCTTACAAGCGTAAGCGGCTAGTCAGAGGAAGATTTCCCAGACAGGGAGGCCTAAGAAGTGGCAGCGTACGGGATAGACTAGTGCATGAGCATCAGGGTATGGGCGAGGCCAAACTCAGGGCCGCTAAAGTTACCCAGATTTTGCACTGACTTCTGATAGAGGATGGCAGTGCTTCAACTGCGGAGAGCTTGGGCATATGCGAGTTGATTGCCCAAGGGCACTTGTGACATGCTTCTCTTTGGGGAAGCCAAGACATCGAGCTACTTATTACTGATAGGGCAAGACATCGTTACAATAGGGGTTCTTCCCCTGCTAGTGCAGCAGAAGGTGAGTAGAGGCCGCCTCAACATCAGATGCAGGGACAACAGAGAGTTCCAAATCATCCTGCTACTCATGGTTCCGCTCCAGGACCGAGTACAGACAAAGGTCGTGATGGAGGCACTATTGATACCAAAGGAGCTAGAGGTCAAGTTTTTGAGTCGAGGAGCCACCAGCTCCAGCTGCTATAGGTACCATTTTGATTAATAGTTTACCTGTTAGAATTTTGTTTGAGGTGCTACGCATTCCTTTATTTCTGATGTATGTGTTGATAGACTAACCTTAGATACGATAGAGGGGAGACCTTTTGTTATAGGGTTACCCGATGGGGGTCATGTGAGAGGTACCCGAGAGGTACATGGTTGTCCTATACATTTAGGAAACCACGATTTGTTAGTGGACTTCTTTGTCATGCCGTTGCTGCATGAGGAAGTCACTTTGGGTATGGATTGGATGGATATGCATCGTACCGTGTTAGATGTAGGTAGGAGGACCGTGACGGTCTCTACCGAGTCGGGTCAAATAGAGATTTTTTGGGGTTGGGACCTTGGAAAGACGGGTATGGTTATCCGTGTAGTTCGAGCAGCGAGGCTGGTTGCATAGGGTTGTGAGGCCTTTTGGTGTTATGCCATGAAGGAAAGAGAGCGTACATCATTACAGGACATCCCCGTAGTTTTCGAGTTCACGGATGTGTTTGACGAGCCATCTAATTTTCCACCTCAAAGAAGCGTGGACTTCACATAGGGTTAGAGTCGGGGACAAGACCAATCTCAAAGGCCTCATATTGTATGGCGCCTATTGAGTTGTTAGAGCTGAAGAAGCAGCTCGAGGAGTTGGCTGAGAAGGGCATCATACGTCCTAGCGTATCCCCGTGGGGTGCACATGCCCTCTTCATGCGGAAGAAGGGCGGATCGCTGCGGTTGTGTATTGATTACAGATTGCTGAACAAGGTGACCATCAAGAACAAGTATCATTTGCCCCACATTGATGACTTGTTAGATCAACTTCAAGGAGCGACTGTATTCTCTAGGATCAAATTGCGCTCTAGATATCACCAGCTAAGGGTGAGAGAGCAGGATGTGCATATGACAACATTTCGGACATTATATAGTCACTACGAGTTTTTAGTGATGACATTCGAGCTCACGAATGCGCCCACCATATTTATGGAGTTGATGAATGACATTTTCATCAACTTTTTGGACCAGTTTGTGGTGGTCTTCATAGACAATATCCTAGTGTACTCTCGTAGCAGAGAGGAGCATACATGACATCTAAGGACTGTGTTGCGCGTTCTGCACGATAGAGAATTGTATGCCAAGCTCTCTAAGTGCGAGTTCTGGATGCCAAATGTAGCCTTTCTGGGTCATATTGTTTCTGCCGAGGGGATCAAGGTTGATCCAGCGAAGATCGAGTTTGTAGCAGCATGGACGACACCGACGAACGTCAAGGAAGTACGCAACTTCCTTGGCTTATCCGGTTATTACCATCGGTTTATGGAAGACTTCTTTGTGATCGCCCAACCACTTACTAGTTTACTAAGGAATACTACCCGATTTGTATGGTCTGAACCGTGTACTCAAAGTTTTGAGGAGCTGAAGAGGCGTTTGACTTTCGTTCCTATTTTAGCGCAGCTGGAGAGCACAGAGGAATTTGTGGTCAACAGTGATGTATCCAAGCTAGGCTTGTGATGTGTTTTGATGCAACGGGTAGGGTGATTGCCTATGCATCTATACAACTAAAGACGGATGAGGAGAATTACCCGATGCATGATCTAGAGTTGGCTGTAGTAGTGCATGTCTTGAGGATTTTAAGATATTACTTGTATGGCGCTACATGCCAGATCTTCATAGACCATAAGAGTCTGAAGTGTATTTTCACGCAGCGGGAATTGAATAACCGCCAGCGGAGATGGCTTGAGCTGATCAAGGACTTTGACCTTAAATTGGCTAATGTTATCGCCGATGCCCTTAGCAGGAAGACGCCTCGAGATAAGGCGATTGCACGACTGACGGTTTAGTCTCAGTTGCAGAGAGATCTAGTGTGGCTAGAGATGGACATCCACTTCCTTGATGAGGATGTTCATTTGTCTACTTTAGAGGTTCTACTATATATGTTGGGTGATATCCAACAAAAACAAGAGACCTGCCCGACATTGAGACGGATACGAGATATGATGTCTCGTGGTGAGGCCCCACAATTCTCTATTGGAGTAGATGGAGTGATGAAACACCGCGAGCCCATCTGTGTACCCGATGATTCGGAGCTGTGATAGAGGATTCTACAAGAGGCTCACTTCACACCTTACTCAGTGCACCTAGGTGCGAGTAAGATATATAAGGATGTGAGACGTTCATTTTGGTGGGGTGGGCTGAAGCCCGATGTGACCAGATTTGTAGCCTAGTGTACGACCTGTCAACAGGTCAAGATTGTAAGAGCCTTAGTCTTTGAGAGATCACGCACATGCGCCTCAGCTGAGATGCAGCTGCCGAAGGGCTTTGGAGCTGTAGAGGGCCGCCCCTGCGCCTTGGCTGGCCGCCCCTACGGGCTTGTGAGCCGCCCCTGCGGGTTTTGGCGGGCTACAACCATCTTCTTTGACCCGAGCCCTTGCTTTTGACCCTTTCCCCTTTATAACTTCTTCTTCTCTTCCAGATAAGGGTTTCCTTATTCTCTTTCCCGCTTCATCTCTCTTCTACATCCATCTTCTCCTCTCTTCTTCCTTTGGATCTCTTCTTAAGCTTGGTTGAGTTTTCTGTGAGTTTGGGAGCTTTTATGCCTAGCTTTGTTGTTGATTATTATTGGATGATCTTGTTGTGCCTTGTTGAGCCAGCTTGGAGGTCTTTGTGAGGGTTTTTGCTAGTGCATATTCAGCTGGTGAGCTCTCTTCCATCTCCTCCTATCTTCCTTCATTCTTTCATCTTCTCTTCTTCTAGTTAGATTCCCTTAGGTTCGGATCTTGTTCCAGCCATGATTGGCTTATGTTGATATATATATATGTATGTTTCCGTATGTATGGTGTCGGAGTGAAGAAGGAGTGAAGGAATCGAAGGAAAAAGTGAAAAAGGGGGCAGATTGGAGTCCTCTACTAACCAGCCGCCCCTACGCCACCTTGCAGCCGCCCCAGCGCCGGCTAGAGCCGCCCCTACGCCACCTAGGATCCGCCCCTACGGCCACCTGCATCAGCTAGGTTCTGCACTTGGTTCTGTAGGTGTGTGTTGCTTCTAGGCTTGCTTTAGGACGTCTTTGTTCCCTCCTTTCCTAGTGTGAGTGTGTAGGATCATGCTAGATATGTGAGGATGTGTTTTGATGAGGTTATGATCGATATATGCCTTGTACGGCTTTTGAGGTTTATTAGGTTGTGAGGTTAGGTTGAGGATGATCCTATGGATCCCTTTGGGTCTAGGTGTGACCCTTTGATGAATAGATGTTGATATCTTTCTATGCCTTGTTATTAGGCAGTGCCCCTCTCTCAGGAGTGGAGGTTGATTCTGGTTGAGCTGTATAAGAGGTTGAGGTATGACCGTAGGAATTACTTAGCTACCATCCCTATATTGGGTGTTTGCATGAGTGGTTTGTGCGTTATATGTTTGCTATGATAGCATGAGATGTCATTTATACCGACTTATGTTTTATTGACTGCCCCGTTGCGTGGTTGCGATAACCTTTTCCTTTCATCCCGCCGTGGAGTCCGGGAGATTCTCTAATGTCAGGCCAAACTAGTTTACACGAAGGGCACAATCCACTCCCATAGGGTACACGGATTGTGTGACCGATACTCGTACAGTTGGATATCAGGCTCAGAGGCGAGGATGTATCGGCCCTCGTGTCACATACTTTCATTTATCTATATATATACGATTTGAGTGAAGGACTATTATATAAAGATGATAAAATGGGTAAATGTGTTATATCATGCTGATGTGTTTATCTTTCTATGATTGTGTATGTGCTTATGCATTACTCTATATATGTATGGTTAGCTAATGGTTTATTACCATGTTTTGGATGCCCCACAGGATAGGCGTGCTGCTGGGTGATCTAGCAGAGTGGTAGGCCGAGGACCTCTCGTACATAGGATGATTGTGGTCTTTTGGGGTTGTTTACTTTTCCCTCCTGCGTGAGGATGATCTTTTGTTACCTCCCGTATGAGGATGTTGTTGTTTATACTCGACTATGTTGTTGTTACCTTTTGGTTGTACAGTTTATACAATTTTATGCATTTTTTTTATATCTATCAGTGCCATGTTGTAAGGTCCAGTGAACTTGTTGTCAAGATAGGGTCAGGATCCATTGTGAGATCCTAACCAATGTGGCATCCCGAGTCCCGTGGATTTGGGGTGTTACAGAGTTGGTATTAAAGCCTTAGGTTGACAACAATGACACTAGCTACCTGCAATGAGGTTTGATAGGTAAAATAAACAGAACCCGAAAGGGGTTTGACATTTTCAAAAGGTTTTTGGTTTTAAGTATGGTTGTGGGTTAGAATGTACGAGAAGTCACCAACTCTGCTATGGATCTCTACAGTGTCGATATGTATATATGTATTGTGAATTATGTTTGTATATGTGTTAAGTATATATATATATACACACATATGGCCTATATAGAGCCTTATAAGTTAGGTGTGCATACCCCGCAGATGGCTCGGACTAGAGCTACTGCTGTTGTAGGCCGAGGTAGAGGTCGACCACCTCTTCCTCCGGGCGTGATAGGTGAGGGACCAATTCCCACTGCTGATCCACCAGTGGTGGAGGAGGTACATGAAGAGGTCGCCGTGAGTGTCGTCCCAAAGACGAGGAGTGGTGGATCGAGGAGGCATCATTCACATTGAGTCCAGTCTGATGACTCAAATCGTGTCTTCATGAGAGGGCCAGAGTTTAGAGAGTACATTAGACGTGTTGAGGAGGCTGCCAGAGCTAGCAGGCGGGCCCCAGATCTACTAGGGCATGAGGGATCTTCAAAGATGTCTCAGGGAGCCACACATGTGCCAGCTATACCGACACGTGCAGTTGAGACTGCTCGAGCTATAGAGGAGATCAAAGGGCCTCAACCAGATACCTGGTTAAAGCCATTCCATCAGCAGGGAGTAGCACCCTTCTCAGGGCAGATTGGTTTAGAGACCGAGTATGGATAGGACATGTAGACTCAGCTTTAGAGTCTATCAAATGTCCAGAGGACAGACGGATAGAGCTAGTTCAGTCTCTATTCCGTGACCTTGCACATCAGTGGTGGAGGACTGTACGAGCCAGAGCCACCAATTATGACCGCATGAGGAGGGAGAAGCTGCAGGATTTTGTGGACGCCGGTTTTGAGGATGTACCTATTACAAACGCCATCCGTCGCTTCCAAACTGAGTTAGGTTTGTTTGGTCCAACTGCACCATCTGAGGACCAGCATGTGTACCTATTCTCCCGTCGTATGAGGGAGAGCACACGTTCATATATGGCGGAATTCCATTGCGAGTCCTTAGCTGATTATCAGGACCGGGCTTCTGCTTGTGAGAGGGAGCGAGCTAGTCAAAGGAGGGCTTCTCAGACGGGATGGCCTGAGAAGAGGCATCGCACTGGGCATACTAGTGGAGTTGGAGGAGCATCTGGTTCTAGACGAGACCAGAGACGTCAGAGTTACCCCTCATTTACACTGACTGTAGATAAGGGACGACAGTGTTACAAGTGTGGCGATTTTGGCCATTTGAAGCCAGAGTGTCCCACGCCAGTTGTGACTTGCTTTACCTGTAGGCAAGGTGGAGTTGCATCTCAACAGGGTTCTTCCCCTGCTAGTGTAGCAGGAGGTGGTAAGAGGACACCTCAACAGCAGACAAAGGGACAACATAGAGTCCCAAATCGTCCTTCTACTCAGGGATCTCCCGGGCCAAGTAGAGGCAGAGGTCATGGTGGGAGTGCCACCAAAACCAGAGGAGCTCAAGGTAGAGCTTTTGAATTGAGGAGTGCAGAGCAACCCCCTGCACTGGGTGCTACAAGTTCAATTCTGCTTCATGGTTTACGTGTTAGAGTTTTGTTTGATACGGGTGCTACACATTCATTTATTTCTAATACATGTGTTGAGCGTCTGAGTTTAGCTACTATAGAGGGGATACCCTTTACTATAGGGTTACCTGATGGTAGTCGGGTTAGAGGTACCCGTGAGATACGTAGTTGTCCCCTTCGTTTAGGGACTCGTGTTTTGCTTGTTGACTTCTTAGTCATGCCTTTGATGCATGAAGAAGTCATATTAGGTATGGATTGGATGCGTAGACACCGTGCGGTTTTAGATGTTGGTAGACGGACTGTTATAGTCTCTACCGAGGTTGGTCAGATTGAGATCTTACGAGGTTGGGACCTTGGGAAGACATGTTTTGTCATCAGTGCTGTACGAGCAGCTAGACTGACAGAATAGGGATGTGAGGACATACCAGTGATCTGCGAGTTTGCAAACGTGTTTGTTGAGCCGTCGAGCTTGCCGCCTCAAAAGAGTGTGGATTTCAGTATCGAGTTGGAGCTTGGTACAAGACCCATCTCGAAGACCCCATATCGTATGGCACCTGTCGAGATGTTAGAGCTGAAGAAGCAACTTGAGGAGTTGGCTGAGAAGGGCTTCATACGCCCTAGCGTTTCAGCTTGGGGTGCACATGTCCTCTTCGTGCGGAAGAAGGACAAATCGTGGAGATTGTGTATTGATTACAGAGAGCGGTGATCATCAAGAACATGTATCCACTGCCTCGTATTGATGATCTACTTGATCAGCTTCAAGGAGCGACAATCTTCTCTCGGATCGATTACGCTCAGGGTATCACCAGCTGAGGGTGAGGGAGCAGGATGTGCACATGACGGCATTTTGTACCCGTTATGGACATTACGAGTTTGTGGTGATGCCATTCGGGCTAGTGAATGCCCCAAAAGTCTTCATGGAGTTGATGAACACCATCTTCATCGACTTCCTTGATAAGTTTGTGGTGGTCTTCATTGATGACATTCTGGTATACTCTCGTAGCAAAGAGGAGCTTGCCAGTCATTTGAGGACAGTTTTGCAGATTATGAGGGATAGAGAGCTATATGCTAAGCTCTCTAAGTGTGAGTTCGGGATGTCTGAGGTTGCTTTTCTTGGACATATCGTCTCCGCCGATGGGATTATGGTAGATCCGGCGAAGATCGAGTCTATTGTTGCATGGACGACACCGACGAACGTCAAGGAAGTGCGTAGCTTTCTTGGCCTAACCGGATATTACAAACGCTTTGTGGAAGGATTTTCTGTGATTGCCCGTCCACTGACGAGTCTTTTGAGGAAGACTACCGTATTTGTGTGGACCGACCAGTGTGCCCAGAGTTTTGAGGAGTTGAAGAGGTGCTTGACTTCTGCTCCTGTCTTGGCACAACCAAAGGGTTTTGATGATTTTGTGGTCTATAGTGATGCATCCAAGCTAGGCTTGGGATATGTATTGATGTAGAGAGGCAGAGTGATTGCTTATGCATCTAGACAGCTGAAGACGTATGAGGAGAACTACCCAACTCATGATCTGGAGTTGGCAGCGGTAGTTCATGCTTTGAAGATTTGGAAACATTACGTGTATGGTGCTACATGTCAGATCTTCACAGACCATAAGAGTCTGAAGTACATTTTTACGCAACGGGAGTTGAACAACCGCCAACGTCGATGGCTTGAGTTGATCAAGGACTTTGACCTTGATATTCTGTATCATCCTGGGAAGGCAAACGTTATAGCTGACGCCTTGAGCAAGAAGACGCCTCGAGAGAAGGCGATTTCCAGATTGACAGTACAACCTCAGCTTCAGAGGGATCTAGCTTGGCTAGAGTTGTACATCCAGTTTCATGATGAGGATGTCCAGTTGTATGCTTTAGAGGTTTTACCTGGTCTGTTGGATGAGATCTAGCAGAAGCAAGGGACCTGCCCGACCTTGATGAAGATTGATGACATGAATTATGACCTATTTTTAGGCATGTATTTATATAGATTTTCCTTTTATTTTGCATGCATAGACATACATCCATGGCATTTATGATTATATTCACCTACTTTACAACAATAGAGGTCTACACAGAGTTTTATTGCATTTGTAGGTAATTTGGCGAATTATGGAGTGAAATAGCATATTTAAGCATTCAAGCCTTGAAGTGGGACAAAAAGAAGCAATAAAAGAAGTTAGAACGCGCCAAAGTATTCTCTGATACCGTCTGACGTGCCAAAGTATTCTCTGATACCATCTGACGCGCCAAAGTATTCTTTGATACCGTCGGACTCGACTTCTTTTCAGCCCAAATATTTAGGGTTTTACCTTTAAACGCTAAATTCATCCCTACATATATCAGAGAGCCTTCAACGTTGAAAGGGAGTCAAAATCTCCAAAAGACTTGGGACGGTGACAGCCCCGGGACTTCGAGTCAATTTCTCCAAAATGAGACTTAGAGGGAGGAGAAATCTCCAACTTGATGACTTGGACGTTGGGATTTTGAAGAAAGATTTGGGAAGAACGCACTTTCCTATTTTTGGAGTTGGAAGATCTTAGGGTTTACATTTGAAGGCGGATTGACTTCCCGTTCTTCATTATCCCTAGAAATTTTGTGAGGATTTTCTGTTCCTTTGATTCTACATCCATTGAACGCGGTTTGTGATTATTGTGTTTGATTGACATTTGTTTTGAGTTTATTATTGAGATTTCAACGTTTTACCTTTCCTCCCTTTCATATTTGATATTTGATTTTACAATGATAATTATTGGCTAAAATCCTTTAGCAATTCTAAGGTGAAGGGTTGATAGTTGTGGCTTAGATAATGATAGATCGATTGTAAATAGATTGGACCCTGAGAGTGTGAGAAACATCGTCGACACCCTAAATCCGGGGACTGTTCTTGCTTTTTCTATTGATCTTTCTGCTTGATTGTTCTTGCAGATTTGTGTTCTTAGGTACATACGAAGTTCTCGTTTCGGCAACGGAAAGAGTTTTGCCAAAGAACAAGTTTTTGGCGCCGTTGCCGGGGAGTTGGTCTTGACCAATTCCGGTTTTCGGTTGTCGAGCTTGGAAACTTTTGCTTTTGCTTTTTCTTTTAATATTTTGGTATGAGTTCTTGAGTTTTTCAGATTTTCCAATAGATGGAAGCAGCTTTGTAACGGCGAGGAACAAAATATAGAGCCTCAGAGCTGAACTTAACGAATCTTTGGAGCAACATAGACTTAGGAACAAATCCTTGGAAAGAGAGAGATGGAGAAAGAAAGAAGTAGCTAAATGGAAGGAGTATAGATATTTGCTGGATTATTTTTCATTTTTTTTCAGTGATGAAAATAAAATGGAAGAAACCATTAAGAAGGAGCTTGGAATTTGGGAGGAGCTCTATACCGCTCGCGAGGTATATGACAACCTCCTAATTATCAACTTGAATCGAAGATCCAGCAATCAATAAAGGATCTCGATGAACGTGAAAGAAAATTGATCCTTGCTAAAATTGCTCGACTAGAGGAGAAGTGTGACGAAGAACTCCAAGTTTTGAGCATTCCTCCTATCGAACTTGAAGCTCCTCTTGAAGTCCTCATTGAAGAAGAGGAAGAAGTGGAGAACATTGGCCAAATTACTGAAACTGTGGCCAAGGTTGAAGAAGACCCAGCTGAGTTGGGAGATATTTCATGCGTGGATCATCATCCCAACATGAAACTTGTCCCAAGCCTTGAAGAACTTTACAAGGTACATTCTCTTACTTCCTTTAAAATTCCTATTAAAATTTCTGATTTTTTTAGGAATGCACCAAAGAGTTGGAGGTCTCTTCCAAAAGAACCTCCTAAGGTGAAGATGAAACCTCCATTGACTTTGCTAGAGGTAGATGCTCCTTGGACTACAAGGAGTAAATTTGGCAAGCACTTCAACGCTTATGCCAACAAGTATTTCTTGTTCAAGTATGGGGTCATTCACATGACAAAGACCATACATCATCCCCAAACTGGAGATGGGGAAGCTAGGGGGATTGTCGAGAAACTGATTTCTCGATCTAGGAAAGGATGGGACGCAAGGCTGAATTATGTCCCATTAAAGCATAGGCAAGCTAGAAGGATTCCGGTGAGAATCAAACCGTACAAGCTTGTACGTGGGAGATCTTACCACTTGTCGGTGAAATGTAACCGGCACTTTTTTTGAGGAATTATATGATGAGTTTGATGAGCAATCCAAGATGTTCAAGGTACATTAAGTCATCTATGGAGATAGGTCCAACTAGCGACGTTAAACCAAGCGCTTCTTGGGAGGCAACCCAAGGTAATGCATTTTTTTCCCTTTTCTTTTTCTTAGGATAGTTAGCTTGTTTGTTTTGTTTTTGCTTTGTTTTTTTTCCCTCCTCGATGCACTCTCGGTTTGTTTGTGTCATGGATCGCAGGAACTAGGTATAATCTTGAGGAATTGATGAAAAAGGCGATACAAGTGTGTCTAAGGACGTTTTCAAGGAACAAAAGGCAAGAATTGACTTACAAAAGAAGATCGGTCGATTTAGGCTTCAGAGCAAGTCGATTTTTGGCAACAGGAGGAAAATCGACCAAAAAATCGACCCCCTCAGAAAAAATCGGTCGATTTTTACCTTAGTGAGCAAAAACAGAAGAAAATCGGGCAGAAAAAAATAAAATTTTTTTTTCTCGAAAATTTGTTTCGGCTGAAAGACGTTCCCCTTCTTCATTCGTCTTGCCTGATTCGCCATCTTACATTGTGAGTACCATTTTCCATCTTTTCTTTTCTTTCACATTGGGGACAATGTGAGTTTTAAGTATGTGGTTGAGGTATTTGCAATACCATTTGCATGTTTTATGTCTTGCATCATATGATTTGAAAATTTTCAAAAATTTTAAAAAATTTTGTGCTTCTAGGATGGATATGATCTCTATGATGAATATATTTTGTGGAATAGCTATGATGATTTTGATATGTTTGAATTGATTTATGACATATGTAGGATTTGTATACTTTGTTAGAATTTCACGCATGTTTGATAATTTGCTTTCATTCTAAATCATGTTGAGTATTGAAGATTGAAACCGCATTATAAGTTCTTATACTTCTTATTGATATGATTAAGGCACCTCGATTTTTCTTGCTTCTTCTTTATTCATCCAACCCCTCAATGAAATAATTGCCTCCCTTACCTATCCGGGAACTAGGAAGAGTTGAATTTTGGCATGTTTGATGTGGGAGGGCCATGAAAGCAATTGTTTGCATTCAAATTATAGAAATTCTAGGTTTGGAGAAGTCAATCTTGATGATGAGTAACTCGGCACCATTCACATAGTCGGGTGTTTGTGTCTTGCCAAAAAGTCGGATTGAGCGATATTCCTAACGGATTATGGTATGTGCATCAAGGGTTTGAGGCATCTCGAAATTGAGAAACGCTAATCTCCTAGGCTTTGGTTTTTGTGCACCGCAGTCCATATTTCCAAAAAGTAAAGTCGAAAAAGAATTTTGTGTTGAAAAGGGAGAGCAAAGCTCTCAATGGTGCTTAGTTCAAATAGTAAAAAGAAAAAGAGTTTGTGTTGTTCCTTTTTCCCAGATTCATACACTACATTCCTTTATAAATTTCCCACCTATTCACGTTTCTTGACCTTTGCTTGAAAGACCTTAAGATCTTTGAGTATGTTGTTTGGCTTTGTGGTCTAAATTGGATTCCTCGTGATTAATTTTGATATATTGCAAGTTATGATGCATGTTATGATTTTCTTCCAAAGTGTGATTATCCTTTTCATGATATAATTCATTTTGATCATATGATGATTTTCATTAGCTATGAAGCAACCATTTGAGGGTGATCTATGAATAGAAGTACAACCAAAATATTGTGGTTTTTCTTTATTTTTGCATATTCATAATCCATATCAGCTTGTATCTTAAGTTTGAACCTTTCTTGGGGACAAGCAAGAGGCAAGTATGGGGTATTTTGATGACATGACCATGTATTTATATAGATTTTCCTTTTATTTTGCATGCATAGACATACATTCATGGCATTTATGGTTATATTCACCTACTTTACAACAATAGAGGTCTACACAGTTTATTGCATTTGTAGGTAATTTGGCGAATTATGGAGTGAAATAGCATATTTAAGCATTAAAGCCTTGAAGCGGGACAAAAAGGAGCAATAAAAGAAGTTAGAACGCGCCAAAGTATTCTCTGATACCGTCTGACGCGCCAAAGTATTCTCTGATACCGTCGGACTCGACTTCTTTTCAGCCCAAAGATTTAGTGTTTTACCTTTAACCCTAAATTCATCCCTACATATATCGGAGA
Organism: Fagopyrum homotropicum; assembly: GCA_033239125.1. Taxonomy (NCBI): domain Eukaryota; kingdom Viridiplantae; phylum Streptophyta; class Magnoliopsida; order Caryophyllales; family Polygonaceae; genus Fagopyrum; species Fagopyrum homotropicum. The sequence goes on along the minus strand of BSWB01000008.1, from coordinate 59,935,618 downwards.
GCCTTCAACGTTGAAAGGGAGCCAAAATCTCCAAAAGACTTGGGACGGTTACCGCCCCGGGACTTGGAGTCAATTTCTCCAAAGGCATACTTAGAGGGAGCAGAAATCTCCAACTTGAAGACTTGGACGTTGGGATTTTGAAGGAAGATTTGGGAAGGACGTATTTTCCTATTTTTGGAGTTGGAAGATCTTAGGGTTTACATTTGAAGGCGGATTGACATCCCGTTCTTCATTGTCCCTAGAAATTTTGTGAGGTTTTTCTGTTCCTTTGATTCTACATCCATTGAACGCGGTTTGCTATTATTGTGTTTGATTGACATTTGTTTTGAGTTTATTATTGAGATTTTAAGGTTTTACCTTTTCTCCCTTTCATATTTGATATTTGATTTTACAATGATGATTATTGGCTAAAACCCTTTAGCAATTCTAAGGTGAAGGGTTGATAGTTGTGGCTTAGATAATGATAGATTGATCGTAAACAGATTGGACCCTGAGAGTGTGAGAAACATCGTCGACACCCTAAATCACGGGATGTTCTTGGTTTCTACAGCCGTGATTCTCAAGAACTACCCGTAATTTTACCTGTTTTACGACCTTTGCTTTTGCTTTAATCCAAAGTTAAAGATTAGGTTTAACCTAGCCTTGGGTTGCCTTTCCTTGGTAGTAGTGAGACTCAACATCCTCTATTTCGGTTTCGAGTGTCACAACCTTAACCGTTCTAGTTTATCTTTGATTCCTTGGGTTTGGGCATGGGTATTTGAGATTAATTCTTGTCCTTAGATCCTTTCTATACTGCAGCCTCAACAACCTTTATAGAGAGAGTCTTTGAGTTAGACATATAGGGTATTGAAACTTTGCCGTACATTACCTTACCTTAGTATACCTTTGCAAACCTCAACTTTGTCCTTATACTTATAGACTATCTTGAATCGATTGCCACAATTTGATATTCGGATCTTTAGGGTTGTTGTTTTCCCCAATATTTGCAAAAGCTTCTATTTTCATTGCTCGATAATTTTGTGAACTGAATTTGATCCCCCAAATCCCTGAGTTCGATACTCTGGAATACTTGCTAATCTACGTCGATCCGTACACTGCGGGTTCACTTGCTTTTATTCTAGTTTTATAAATTTAAAACTTATTTGCACGCATGTTTTCGGGCGAACAAGGATCAGAGAGAGGATGTCTTGTGGAGAGGCACCACAGTTTTCCATTGGAGTAGATGAAGTAATGAGGCGATATGACCGTATTTGTGTACCTGCTGATGCAGAGTTGAGAAAGAGGATCTTATAGGAGGCTCACTGTGCACCTTACTCAGTACATCCGGGTACGAGTAAGATGTACCATGATGTGAGACGCTCTTATTGGTAGGGAGGGCTGAAGCCTGATGTAGCCAGATTTGTGGCCTAGTATGCGACCTGCCAGTAGGTCAAGATCGAGCATTGCAGACATGGAGGTGAGCTCCATCCACTACCAATACCGCAGTGGAAGTGGGAGGATGTCTACATGGATTTTGTGACCGGATTGAGGCCCAATAGGAGTTTTGATGCTATTTGGGTTGTGGTTAACAGACTGACGAAGACGGCACGTTTCATTCCCATCATAGAGATGTGGCCAATGAGCAGATTAGCTGAGGAGTACACTAGACAAATAGTGAGACTCCATGGTGTACCGAGGACGATCGTCTTTGATAAAGATGGACAATTTACCTCGAGATTTTGGTAGTAGATTCAGACAGCTTTGGGGACGAGTCTACACTTCACAACTGCGTTTCACGCCCAAAGAGATGGTCAGTCTGAGAGGACCATCCAGACCTTGGAGGATATGCTGCGAGCTTGTGTGTTGGATTGGGGACAGGGATGGTCTGATTACCTCCCACTTGTTGAGTTCTCATACAACAACAGCTAACATGCATCTATTGGGATGGCTCCTTATGAGGCATTGTATGAGCGTAGTTGCCGTACACCTTTATGTTGGGATGAGCCTAGTAGTATCAGTGGGATAGCGCTAGAGCAGATTCAGGATGATATGGCTCGAGTAACACTGATCAGAGAGAGGATGTTGGCTGCACAGAGTCACCAAAAGTCGTATGCATACAAGAGGCGTCGACCTCTAGAGTTCAAGGTAGGAGCTCATGTCTGGCTGAGAGTATCTCCGACGCGTGGCGTCAGACGCTTTGGCATAAATGGGAAGCTGAGTCCCAATCCATCCTCTTATATAGCCTTTTACGTAGCTATGATATTATCGTTGATGGCTCAAACTAGAGCAACATCTGGTATAGGACGGGGAAGAGGTAGACTACCTCTATCTCCGGTAATCGTAAGTCATGAACGAGTTGGTGGAGCTCTAGTCGTGAGAGGTCGATGTTAAGTCCCCATTGCTGATTTGCTATAGGCGGAAGACCTAGTTATGGAAGATGTTGAGAATGTAATTTCCGAGACTGTTGGCGACATGTGGATCACAGTACGGAATGAGATAGTTACCCTACTTAGATTGTAGAGTACCCAAGTGGAAGATTCAAGTTGCGCCTCGATGAAGTAACAAGCTTGAGAAGACGTCTAGCGTGCAACATAAGTGGCGAAGAAGGAAACATTCGTTCCATATCCTTCCGCATCACCAGATCCGTTGAGGTGTTGTAAAAGGTAATTTTGGTGTTAGTTACTCCAAAGAGGATGGATAAGGTTGTTAAGGCTCAAGAGAAGTCAGGAACACCGACGCCAGATGTATGATTAAAGATTTACAATTACTAGAGAGTATTGATATGAAATTGTGGAGACATCATTGGAGTCGATCCGTCATCCAAGGGATCGACGATTTGAGATGAGGTGCGGCTGATTGGACAGGATTTTGACAAATTCGGGTGTAATGTTAGAGGACATTTTGTTGTATGCGAGTTGGTGGAAGCGTTTGATAAGCCATCCAGTCTATTTCCGCTGAAGAGCATGAATTTTAGCGGGCACACATACTCGCTTGCGGCGTCCCATGCGAGTAAGATGTATCAGGATGTGAGATGGTGGAAGCGTTTGATAAGCCATGCTTAAGCTTTGAGGATATAGAGTTGTATGTTGATACCTTATGAACGGAGATGTGATACCTCCGATAGAGAGAGAGTATATACCTCGGCGTATGGGTCCAAGAGGATTTGGTAATTGTTCAAGTTTCGGGACGAAACTTTTTCTTAAGGGGTGTGTGATGTAAGAGATAGGATTTTTAAATTTCAATTAATGATGATTAATGTTGACAAACTTAATCATTGATAGTATTTGACACATAACTCGCGAAGAGTGTGTAAGTGATGAGTATGAGTCCCACCGTTATGTTTCTGGCATAATTTTAGATTTATGGGAAAAATTTTCACTTTTTCCCCGGGTAATTATTTTTACCCTCCGGTGTTATTTGGAGCATTTGGGAGCTTCAATTAATAAAAATGTAGCTGAGAGAAATGATCAAGACATCGGGCATGTCCTAGATATGAAATAACATGAAAAGGCAAAACGGCCAAAAGAGTCGCTATTTCATTTCTTAACGGATAAGAAAGACAACTCAGGAATACGCATTTTCCAAGGCAATTGCGGAATAATTATCCCTATAATATTCCAAATTTATTATTCCGGTTTAGAGAAGTTTGAAGAAGGGGGTTCAACCCGCCTTTGGATTGGTTAAAGGATAATTATCGACTTCGCTAAAGGATAAATATCGTCTTTGTTATAAATAGCAGAAAATCGTTTATTAATTTATTTCTTTTCATGTTTCCTCGTAATTGCTCTGATTTTTTTCAACCTTCAAACTCAGATCTACACTCCGTTTCTAATCCGATTTCAAATCCGTTTGAGTTTTTGGATTCTTCTCTTCATTTTGGTACCTAGTTGTTGCGTTTCCAAGCAATGGAAGGCCTATTTGAGCATATATGTTACTAGGCCGGTTCCGTCACTCCAATTCCGGGGAATTTGATGTTGTCCTATCGTAGCCTATGTCGTTGTGATTCCGAATCTTCTTTTAGGTCGTCAATCGGGTTAGTAACAAATAAGTTATGAATTTATTCATTTTTCGTATTGCGATTTGTCCTAAATTGACCTTAGGCTTGTCAAAATGGATAATTGGAAATTCCATTATATTCGTTATATTATTTTGGTGATTATGGGTTGTTCGTTTGATGAAATCTAATGACAAGTGAGTTTAGAAATTGCCTACGGGCAAAAATTATTCTCGTGTAAGTTAATTTAATTAATTAAAGGTTAATTAATCAAATTAGGATTTGAACTGAGATTGAGGAATGTTGACTAGATGATAACTTGAGAGGTTTGAAGAATTGTGAGATGTTGAGTTTATCGATTTATAGTTATGATCTTTAAGGATATTGATATTATGGATCATGTTATGGTTATGATCTTGCGAGATCTTGAAGATAAGGAGGTGGAATCTCCTAGCCTATTGATAGTGATTGATATTTGTGTGCCTTGTTTATACAAGCACTGATCATTTCCTCGAGGGAAAACCGTTGCCACTATTTAGGACTACCTTGTGACAGTTAAGTCCTTCGGGCTTACGTAGCTAGCGTTTATGGGTTTGAGTGATTGTGATAGTGGTGTTTGTGCATAAGAATGTTACATTGATAACCTCTCCGGACTAGAACGACCATATATGTATATTAAATGGCTCAAGTGTATTATAACGGGTCGTGACAACTTGCCTGAAGCTCGTCGATAGTGTGGAGGTTCTCTACGACCAGTACTCTAGGTGGGGAGGCTTGATCGCCGATTCCAAACCTGTGTGAAAGGGGACAGAGGCGAGGTTCTGGGTGTTCCTCGTGTCACAAAATTAGTTGAATTAGTGATGGTATAATGTAATGAAGATAATAAGCGGATATGTGTGTGAGCATTACATATTGTGATGTGATGATGTGTTGTATGTGATATTGCTATTGTTCTTATTCATGAACTGTTAGCTAACGGTTTTTTACCGTGTTGTAGATACTCTACAAGATAGGAAGATTGCAGAGCGATCCAGATGGGTGATCAACCGAGGGATACCGTTCATTGGGATGCGTGGGTTTTTGGGATGTCTATGTACACAAATGTTTATGTTGTTGCCATTTTGTACTTGGTTGTGACTTTGTATATGTTTTGATATACGATCATCTAGTTTTATGTATTTGGTTTTATATTTATTTTTTCCTGGTTGTAAAATCCAATGAACTTGTCGTCAGGCTAGGGTCAGGATCCATTGTGAGATCCTAGCCCTAGCGCTCCGAGTCCAGCGGATTCGGGGTGTTAAAGAATAGTTGGCCATTATTGTTGCTTGAGAGTCCTTCCCTACACATATTTACAAGAGTCGTAAGGCAACTCCTCCTTTCCTCTTCTTATTCTTCTTCTTTCCGTGATTTGGAATCCATCAAGGGAAGTCTTCTTTTCTTTGATATCTCTTGGTGATATGAGTGTATGTTGAGGTATTCAAGGTTGTCTTGGTTGATCCTAGTTGTGGAGTGAGGTGAATCGAGTGAGATTTGGTCAAAAGTCAAAAAGAGATGTGCTTTGTTGAAGAACCGCACCCGCGCCTCACCTTTGCTGCCTAGGCGCCTTCAGGTGTGCCGCCACCCTCGCACCTGCATTGGCCACAGTCGTGGCGTCTGAGGTTGTCACGGTACCCGTGCATCTCCTTGCTCGGGCCCGCACCTTTCTTTCAAAACATACCAAGTCTTTTGGTATGTTTATCCTTCCTTTGATCTTTATAGCTTCTGTTTAGAAGCATCCTAGGTTAGTTATGAGTTTGATGATGATATATTGTGGAATAATGCCTTTAAAGGCTTTGAGGTCTTGATGGAATGTTGAGGTTACGGATGTTGTGTATGATCTTTGAGGATCTTAAGTGACTAGGAGTGAAACCTTCTAGTATGTGGGATAGAGTTTGATATGTGTGCCTTGTGTATCAAGCGTGTATATTCATACGGGAATTTGAGAGTTTGATCGATAGTTGAGGTTACCTCGATACACGTAAGTCCATGGGACTTACTTAGCTGCATTCATATATTTGATGATTGTATGACTTTATAAAAGATAATAAATAGGGATGGGGGTGCTCCTAATCACTCCAGATGGCGAGACCTGGTATACGGTGAAGGTACCAAGACACTCCTTATGGTATACGAAGGGATGTTCCTAACCACTCTAGATGGCGAGAGAAATAGAGGCGAGAAAGTGAGACTCCATGGGGAAACGAGGTCGGTGAGTCGGCTAGATGACGAGTTCACTAGACAGAAAGTGAGACTCTTTGGCGTACCGAGGACCATTGTCTCAGATAGGGATGGACGATTCACCTCGCCATTCTGGCAACAATTACACATTTTTTGGGGTACGAGCCTTCACATCACGACGGCTTTTCAACCTCAGTTAGATGGTCAGTTGGAGAGGACGATACAATCCTTAAGGAATATGTTCAAGACCCCACGACCATGCCTCGCCTTGGCCGCGGTCGCGGATTCAAAGGGTAGGAAGCCGACTTTTTGCCTCAATCCTTTCTTTCCTTCTCCTTTAAGGTTTCTCCTTTCGTTCGTTCTAAGGGTTTCCTAATCTCCCTCTAGACATTCTCTCTTCTTCTCTCAAGTTCATTCTTCTTCTCTTATCTTCCTAATTTCTTCCTCTTTTCTTCCTTAAACTTCTTCCAATTGAAGTGTTGATGATGTTGAGTGGGGCTTGTGGATAGTTGGCCAGGATTGCTGTTTGAGATTCCTTCCTTGCACATATGTACAAGAGTGGTAAGGCAGCTTCTACTTTCCTCTTCTTATTCTTCTTCTTTCCTTGATTTGAAACTATCAAGGGTAGTCTTCTTTTGTTTGAGATATCTTTGTGATTTGTGTGTATCTTGATGTATCCAAGGTTGCCTTGGTTGATCCCAATTGTGGAGTGAGGTAAATCGAGTGAGATTTGGTCGAACGTCAGAAAGTGTTGTGCTCGGTTGAAGAACCGCACCCGCGCCTCACCTTAGCTGCCCCCGCGCCTTCAGGTGTGCCGCCACCCTCACGCCTATGTTGGCCGCAGTCGCGGCGTCAGAGATTGTCACCGCGCCCGCGCATCTCCTTGCCCGCGCCTTCCTTCAGAGCGTACCAAGTCTTTTGGTATGTTTATCCTTCCTTTGATCTTTATAGCTTCAATATATAAGTATGCTAGGTTAGTTATGAGTTTGATGATGATATATTGTGGAATGATGTCTTGAAAGGCTTTGAGGTCTTCATGGAACGTTGAGGATATTGTTTACGGATGTTGTGTATGATCTTTGAGAATCTTTAGAGACTAGGAGTGGAACCTTCTAGTATGTGGGATTGAGTTTGATATGTTTGCCTTGTGTATCAGGCGGTGTATAATACTACGGGAATCTGAGAGGTTGATCGATAGTTGAGGTTACCTCGATACACGTAAGTCCATGGGACTTACTTAGCTGCATTTGTATATTTGATGATTGTTTGACTTTATAAAAGATAATAAATAGAGGGGGTGCTCCTAATCACTCCAGATGGCGAGACTTGGTATACGGTGAAGGTACCAAGACACTCCTTATGGTATACGAAGGGGTGCTCCTAACCACTCCAGATAGCGAGAGAAATAGAGGCGAGGAAGTGAGACTCCATGGGGAAATGTGGTCGGTGAGTCGGTTAGATGACGAGTTCATTAGACAAAAAGTGAGACTCCTTGGCGTACCGAGGACCATTGTCTCAGATAGGGATGGACGATTCACCTCGCCATTCTGGCAGCGATTACACATTTTTTGGGGTACGAGCCTTCACATCACGAGGGCTTTTCAACCTCAGTTAGATGGTCAGTTAGAGAGGACGATACAAACCTTAGAGAATATGTTGAGGGTCTGCGTGCTAGACTGGGGGTCATGTGTTGTCAGATCACCTCCCGTTGGTCGAGTTCTCGTACAACAAAAGCTGGCATGCGTCGATCAAGATGGCTCCTTATGAGGTGTTATATTGACGGAGTGTGTCGTACACCTCTATGATGGGATGAGCCGAGTAGTATCGGTGGTATAGCTCCTGAGCATATACATAAGGATGTTGCCCAAGTGACATTGATTGGAGAGCTGATGTTGGCCATAGAGAGGCGGTAGAAGTTGTTTGCAGATAAGAGGAGACGGGCTCTAGAGTTCAAAGTTGGAGCTCATGTCTGATTAAGAGTGTCTGTGACGCGAGGCGTCAGACGTTTTGGCATATAGGAAAAATTGAGTCCCCGACAAGATCTATGGTTGTTCAAGTTTCGAGACGAAACTTGTTTTTATGGGGATCTGTTGTAACAAGCATGTCTAGTTCAAGACCCCACGACCGTGCCTCGCCTTGGCCGCGATCGCGGATTTACAGGGTAGGAAGCCGACTTTTGGCCGCAATCCTTTCTTTCCTTCTCCTTTAAGGTTTCTCCTTTCCTTCATTCTAAGGGTTTCCTAATCTCCCTTCAGACATTCTCTCTTCTTCTCTCAAGTTCATTCTTCTTCTCTTCTCTTCCTAATTTCTTCCTCTTTTCTTCCTTAAATCTTCTTCCAATTGAAGTGTTGATGATGTTGAGTGGTGCTTGTGGATAGTTGGCCAGGATTGTTGCTTGAGAGTCCTTCCTTACACATATGTAAAAGAGTGGTAAGGCAACTTCTACTTTCCTCTTCTTATTCTTCTTCTTTCCTTGATTTGAAACCATCAAGGGAAGTCTTCTTTTGTTTGAGATCTCTTTGTGATCTGTGTGTATCTTGATGTATCCAAGGTTGCCTTGGTTGATCCCAATTGTGGAGTGAGGTAAATCGAGTGAGATTCGGTCGAACGTCAGAAAGTGTTGTGCTCGGTTGAAGAACCGCACCCGTGCCTCACCTTAGCTGCCCCCGCACCTTCAGGTGTGCCGCCACCCTCACGCCTACGTTGGCCGCAGTCGCGGCGTCTGAGATTGTCACCGCGCCCGCGCATCTCCTTGCCCGTGCCTTCCTTCAAAGCATACCACGTCTTTTGGTATGTTTATCCTTCCTTTGATCTTTATAGCTTCAATATATAAGTATGCTAGGTTAGTTATGAGTTTGATGATGATATATTGTGGAATGATGTCTTGAAAGGCTTTGAGGTCTTCATGGAACGTTGAGGATATTTTTTACGGATGTTGTGTATGATCTTTGAGAATCTTTAGAGACTAGGAGTGGAACCTTCTAGTATGTGGGATTGAGTTTGATATGTTTGCCTTGTGTATCAGGCGGTGTATAATCCTACGGGAATCTGAGAGGTTGATCGATAGTTGAGGTTTCCTGGATACAGGTAAGTCCGTGGGACTTAGTTAGCTGCATTCGTATATTTGATGAGTTCATGAATGGTGTTAAAGGCGAGAGTTGTATATTTCTTGTGTCACATCTATAAACGGATTATGAGTGTATGACTTTATAAAAGATAAAAAATGGGAAAAGTGTGATAGCATTCTTGGTGTTTATTGTAATCGTGATGTGTGTATGTGCTTATGTATTAATGTAATATATGAATTGTTAGCTAACGGTTTATACCGTATTTTAGATGCCTTGCAGGATTGGAGGAATGTAGAGTGATCGGGCGCGAGTGACCAACTGAGGGTGTCCGTACATAGAGGATGGTTATAGATTTTGTATGTATAGATAGATGGTTATACCGTTTTGGTACTCGGTTGTGAGTTTTGTATGCATTTTGATATATGATCTTTCAGTTTTATCAATGTTGGTTTTATATTTATATGTGTCTTGTTGCATGATCCAGTGAACTTGTTTTCTGGCTAGGGTCAGGACCCATTGTGTGGTCCTAGCCCGTAGCATTCTGAATCCTATGGATTTGGGTTGTTACAAACATGGTATCAAAGACTTAAGTTGACAACAATGACACTCGCAATTCTTCTTGAAAGGCCGAAAAGATAAATAAACAAAACCCGAAAAGGGTTTAAATTTTCGAAAGTAATTTGGTTTAAACTTGGTACACAAACAGTGTGGGATAGAATGTAGGGTAACCATCACTCCTTCCGCGGATTGGTGCACCCTAGTTTGTATGTTGGACTGTAGTTAGTATTTGGATTTGATTATTACATATATATATATATATATATATATATATATATATATATATATATATATATATATATATATATATATATATATCTGTGTGTGTGTGTAGTTTTAGCTTGGCCTTAAACACTAGATTTGCTTTTACCGCATATGGCTCGTACGGGAGCAACATCTATTGTAGGATGGGGTAGAGGTAGACCACCTCTTCCTCTTGTAGTCCTAGGTTGGGGATGAGTTCTCATTGTTGATCCGCTAGAGGCAGAATATAGAGTTGAGGAGGTCGCTAAGAGTATCTTTTCCGAGGTTGGGAACGGGATGGCAGCTAGATGGAGAGCCTAGCCGGTACGGTCTCATGAGACGGATCATGTCTCGACGGGAGGACCTGAGTTCCAAGAGTACCTCCGTCAGGTGGAGGAGGAAGCCAAGGCAGGTAGGCATGCCTCAAATCCACCAACGCCTGTGAGATCATCTAAGATGTCATAGGGAGTGACACAGGTTCCAATTGTACCGACACGAACAACTGAGGTTGCCAGGGCTTAAGAGGAGCCTAGAGCACCGCGACCGGATTCCTTGTTGAATATCTTTCACCAGATGGGAGTACCCCTTTTCGTTGGGAAGGTGGGACTAGAGGTAGAGCATTGGATCGGGCATGTGGATACAACCTTGGAGTGGATCCGATGCCCTGAGGATAGACGGGTATAGTTGGTGCAGACTCTTTTTTGGGACTTGCACAGTACTAGTGAAGGAGCATTCGCAGTCGGGTTACTGGATAAGATTAGATAAGGAGTCTCATCAAAGAGCGTTTCTGCCGTGCCTCACTGAGGAGGGAGAAACTACAGGACTTCGTGGAGGCTGATTATGAGGACGTTCATGTATCCGAGGCGATCATGAAGCTCTAGGAGGAGTTGGCAATATTGGGTCCAGCTGCACCTCCAAAGAACCAGCATGTAAATGTGTTCTTCTACATGCTGGATGAGGTTAACATACCTATATGACTGTTTTTCATTGTGACTCCCTCACATATTATCAAGATCGAGTCTCGGCATACAAGAGACATAAATCAGGTCACAGGAGGGCTTCTCAGTCCGGAGGGTTTGAGAACAAACATAAGACGAGGAAGACTAGTGCTAGTGTTGGATTAGCAGGTTTTGGGCGGAGCTAGATGCAGAGACGTCCGATTTACCCCTCAGCCACATAGATTGCGGATAAGGGATGACAGTATTTTAAATGCAGTGATCTTAGACATTTGCAACCTTAGTGTCCGCGGGCACCGGTGACTTGCTTCACTTGTAGCAAGCCAAGTCACCGGGCAAGACTCCTTCTCAGCAGGGTTCTTTCCCTACTAGGATAGCAGGAGGTGGGCAGAGACCGCCTCAATACTAGACACCGAGACAACATAGGGTCCTAGATGATCCTTCTACTCATGGTTCCGCGCCAAGACCGAGTAGAGGCCATGGTGGAGGTAACACTGATATGCGAGGAGCACAGGTTCGAGTTTTTGAGCTGAGGAGCACCGAGGAGCTGTCAGCGCCAACTACTATAGGTAGCATTCAAATTAATGGTTTACCTATTAGAGTACTTTTTGATCCGGGTGCTACGCACTTATTTATTTCTAATGCATGAGTGCGAGTTCTGGATGCAAGAAATAGCCTTTTTAGGTCACATTGTTTTTGCCGAGGGGATCAAGGTTGATCCGGCAAAGATCAAGTTTGTAGCAGAATGGACGACACCGACGGGCGTCAAGGAAGTACGTGGCGTCCTTGGCTTAGCCGGATATTACTGCAGGTTTGTGGATGGGCTTTTTGTGATTGCCCAAACCACTTACCAGCCTGTTGAGGAAGACTATCCGGTTTGTATGATCCGATCCGTGTACCCAGACTTTTGAGGAGATAAAGAGGAGATTGACTATTAATCCCATCTTAGCACATCTAAAGGGTACAAATGATTTTGTGGGTTTATGGCGATTGATAGCATGAAATATGACTTTAGTTTAGGTGTGCATATAGGTAGTTTTTCTCTTTCTTTGATTTACATGGATATGCATTTATGGTCATATTCGCCTATTATGTTGGGATGGAGATCTACGCAAGCTTTGTTGTAAATTTAGGTAAATTGACGCTAATTTGGAGTGGAATTGGAGCATTCATGGAGTATTGATTGAAGTGAATCAAAATGGAAGGCATTGGTGTAACTAAGGAAGGAGTATGAAGAGAAACAAAGAAGAAACACGTCAAAAATGAAGAAACACAGCCAAGAAGAAACTTCCACGGCCAAGATTTAATTAATTTATTGATTAAACCCCGTGGAAGGGAAGTTCGAGAGTCATCATGGCACAAACCACGCCTGTGGTTTTGTGACGTCACCCGTAGTTTTCCTCGGGAAATCCATTCCGTTATTTGCCACGTCATCAAGCAAATTGAGATCTTTTAACCCTAATCTTATCCTATAAGAAGGGGGTTGTTGCAGCTCTTTGGCAAACCTCGCATACAACTTTCACGCACTAGGGCAATGGATTTGGATTACAATCTCGAGGACGAATTCCTGGAAGACGGAATAGAGAGCTTTTGGATTCATACTCTTACTCTTGGCTATATTGGAGATCTTTGTGAGATTTTTCTTAGATTTTAATTTTGGTCTTTTGAGAACACAAGAACGGATTGTTTGTTGATTGATTCAGTTTATAATAGTTGAGATTCATTGTTCGGGATTGATAGTTTTTCTTGCGTTTCTTGGTTGCATGCTATTCTTGAATCCCTTCTTAAATCTTGAATTGAATATGATGATGATTGTTGGCTAAAACCCCCCTGCGATTTTAGGGTGAAAGGTTGATGGTTGTGGTTTAGAAGATGATAGATTAAACCTTACAAACGGGTTGGAACCTGAGAGTTGAGAGATCGAAACCCTCGCAGACCGTTTCGACGGCCTGTTCTTGAGTTCCACAACCGTGGTTTCTCAAGATCCAGCCGTGGTTTCTTCTGTTGTGCACGTTTTGCTTTTACCTTTACCCAAAGTTAAAGATTGCCTAAACCCTAGTCGTGTTTAACTATTCTTACCCATAGCCTTGCTTGGTTATAAATGTTTACGAGTTCTAGGTATAGGGGATTCGAAACCCTCTACTAAGGTGGAGAGTGTCAAAGCCTTTACCTTTGTGCTTCTTTTTGACTTCCTTGGGTTTGGTGTTTGGTATTGAGAGTGTAATCCTATCCTTAGATCCTTTATATATCAAGACTCAACATCCGGTGTTAGAGAACCTTTGGGTGAGACAAGTGGGTGTTGGAACTTTACCGTACGAGATCCTACCTTAGAACAAATACCTTTGCAATACAATTCTATTCTTAATATCTTTACACATTTTTGAATCGAAAGCCACAATCGGATGCTTGGATCTCTATAATATGTGTGCTCCAATTATTCTTACATCTTATTCATTACTTTTGATCATTGCTTTGCTTGCTTTACATATTAGATTGCTTCGCTGATTTGTTCTCACTAATTCCCTTAGATTGACTCCGGAATATTAGCCCTTACTACGATAGATCCGTACACTGCGGGGTCGCTATCATTAGGCACTATTTTTGGATATAATTATAAACCTTTTTGCACACACACCTTTTGGAGCGAACAAGTTTTTGGCGCTGTTGGCGGGGAATTGGTCAAGACCAATCCTGTGTACGGTTGTCTAACTTGGAAGATTCTTGCTTTACTATTGACCATTCTATCTGAGTGTTCTTACATAATCTTTTCTTAGGTTTATGCGAAGAACAAGAGCTGGTAAAGAAATCGTTCCTTACGATCCTGAGCTAGAAAAGACTTACAAGAGAATGTTGAAAGAAGCTAAAATGGTTGCTGCCAATAACGAAGGCAAAAGAGACCTTCAAGCTGAATTGAATGAAGCCAGAGATGAAATAAGGGCACGAGATACTGCTCTAGTAAGGGAGAGAGTTGAAGCTCAAGCTCGACAAGAGCAACTTCAGGCCGACATGGCCGAATTGCGGGAATCTGTTCAACGGATTGTTGAGGAGAAGGAGAGGGAAGCTAGAGTGTTAGCTAATACTCCAGCTTCCATGGTTTTGCGGGATCCCACTGTTGTGCAACCACCAGTTGATGTGCATCCACCTCCACTTGTACATAACCCCCATAGGGTTGAGAGAGTTGACCCGTTTGTAGCAATACCATAAACGCTTGGTCAACTATAACACCCCGATTTTGCGGGACTCGGGATGCTACGGGCGAGACCTCACAATGGGTCAAGACCCTTAGCCTGACAACAATTTCACCGGATCTTGCAACAAGACACAAATAAAGGCCAAAACAAAATACCTTTTTATGCAATGTATTGAAACCCGAAAAGCGTACAAACAAAAGACTTCAACCGAAAAACAACACCAAAGGCCAGACGCCATACACGCGACATACAATATACATCAACAATATTCAAACTCGACTCCAACCGAAACCCACTCCTAAAATGTACGGAACCCCGACGGCCAACTCTTCCGGATCTCTCGGACGCATTCCTAACCTACAAGGTAATCTACAACAATCGGTATAAAACCGTTAGCTAATATTCAAAGCTTTCGAATCAAGGCGAAAGGCACAAACACAAGTAGATCATCGAAAACACACATCATAAAGCACACAAATCTGGTTTATTATCTTTTTATCATTAAGTCATATACCGTTCTAATTCAACTTCTTTTGTGACACGAGAATCTCCCGAAACTCGCCTCGGTCCCTACTTACCGGCATAGAATGGTACTGATGCATCCGACCGTCTACCAACACGGGGTAGTCACCAAGAACCCCCTAGCTCTACGCAAGAGCTAGGAAAGTTGTCATCACCCGTAATCATACACATGGGCCAAAATAAAATAAGGTCGGTGATCCTAATTCCAATTTTAATTGTTATAATGAAAGCAATAAAAACACACACCACCAAACACACAAAGAATCTAATACATAGAATACGAGTTAAGTAAGTCCGGAGACTTACCTGTCAGAAATGCTCAACCCGAAAATATACCGCACTCTGCTTCCCACGGGAAGATATTCTCAGCCTGACCAAACGAGGCACAACATCAGTATCTATCTCTCATGATATAAGTCCTTAGACTTCTAGCCCAAAGGACCTCTACAAGTTCATACAACTCACAAGCTAGGACAACACGTTCCTAGTCTCGATGATCTCAACTATATCACACTATGCTAGGATACTCACATCCTAGTCCACAACCTCAACAATCATACAACCTCAACTCGTAGATCCTCACAAGCTCAACATACAACTTAAAGCCATAAACAACCTCACAAGATACATCAACTCCTCAAGCCTTAAAACATTTCACAATCCTCAAACACTCACCTAGGGTCCAAAGCCACTACTTCGCATTCACTATAAGTTATGCTAGATCCAATACTAGCATGATACTACTAAACATAACTAGATCGAGGAAGAAGATAATCATACGAGGTCAAAGGCGGAAGATGATCTACGGATGTCGAGCTTGGATTCGTTAGGATTTATCGGGGCGCTTCCGGACCTAAAACCAAAGCTAAGCAAATTTAGCTTATACGCTAAATTTGAACGGTATATATAATATATAAAATCCTAAGGCAAAACTCGTTTTCAAAAGTCAACGTTAAAATCCCATTCTTACCCTTCCGGGGCAAAAAGTACAATACTAGAAACTTGGTCATAAAATCATGATCAAAACCTTAAGCTATAAACTGGAATTAATCCAACAAAGGCACTATATATATAATATATATAAATAAGAATATAACTCGAAGTAAAACCCAAGTTTAAAACGGTAAATACATTTTCCGGGCACAATATATAACTGTAGAAACTTAGGCCATATTCCGTAAATAAATCCTTGGGCCAAAATCTCTAAATTTTCCAACAGGGGTATAAATGCAAGATTCCAAAAATGTGGGTAAAATATATAAATGCATAATATGGGTGTTGCTTTATGCATACATCTAATTTAAATAGGGTTTTCTTTTGAACCTATAGTAGCATAACTTGACGGCTGGGACTTGGGAGGAGGGCATTGCGTGGCTCCGGCGAGGCTCGTGTAGGCAGGCGGTGGCTACTTCCCGGCGGTAGATGAGGCGATGCGGATCTCCAACGGAGACGGTCGGGATTCTTCATGCCAGGGCTAGGGCAGGTGGAAGCGTAGAGGCTGGAGACGGCGGCTCTGCTGGCTTCCTCCGGTGGTGCAGAGCATCAAAGACGGTAGTGACCCGGAGACCTGTTGCAGCTGTTCGAGATGAAGGGAAAACATAGGGGAGGCTGCGCAAAGAGGTCATCCGGTGGTTGCAGGTGGGCTGCAAGGTGAAGAGCAAAGGGTTTTCCGGCGTCGAGGCTTCACTCCGCGAAGGAGAAGGTGGAGGTCTACTTGACTACTCTTGAATGGAGGTCCAGAAGAGGGAGATGAGGGTTGCAGATAAGGGTGAAGAGGAGAAAAAACTTTAGATTAGAGGAACAAGACAGAGAGAGTTGAGGGAGTATGGAGTAAGGTTGGTTCAGGTAGAATGGAAAGATAGAGTGAAATGGTGAAATGTATGTGAGCGAGGGAGGTGCAGGCAACGATGGGTCACTATGATTGAGTCGGGGCGCACGTCACTTGGAAGAGAAGCAGGCAGGGAAAAGAAGGAATAAAAGAAAAGAGAAATAAAAGTGTAGACTCGATTACTACATTCGGAAAGGGATTTTCGAATCGGAAACTTTCCGACCTTTTCCGAAAATAAACCAAAAATATAAATATACTCGGAAAAACTATTCTACGTCGTAAAACAGTTTTAATAAAAAAAATATTTAAGCTACTAAAAATTTCAATAGATGTAGGAAAATAAATAAAGAAAACGCACCCAAATAAACGAGGCGTTACATCAACGAATGAACCCCATTAAGCAAATGCGCCATCCCGGTGTTATGGTTGATCCGGCGAATCAAGACTATGATTTCTGACCTCAAAAAGTTATCACCATGATTCGACAAAGCCAACTTGGAGGATTAGAGCAAGAATCTCCACATCAACACTTGCAAAATTATGAGATTCTTATGGAGAATTTTAAATCCGCAAGGGTGAATAACAATAATTATAAACTAAGACCTTTCTAGTTTTTTTTGAAGGATAGAGCGCTTGCTTGGTATCAATCTCTTCCATCCATAAAATTGAATACATGGGAAGAGATGATTTCGGAGTTCCTCACCCAGTTCTTTCTGCCATCAAATCCGGCGGAGTTGAGAGGTGAAAGTAACGCTTTTATTGTGAAAGATAATGAAAATCTATATGAATCTAGGGAAAGGTTCAACGACCTTTTATTGGATTGTCCTCATCATGGGATTCTAAAATTGGAGCTGTTGGAAATTTATTACAAGGGTTTGGGTGGAGAAACGCAATTTAAACTCCAATCCATTTCTGCTAGAACTTTCATGGATACGGGAGTTGATGATGCTTGAGAGTTTGTTGAGAAACAAGCTCAACTTGTTGAGAAATATTCTCAGCGAAGGCCCGATAATATAAGTAAAAAATCTGGGGCACAAGAGCTGAATCTTACCTCTTCAAGCATTGCTCAAATCACAACTCTCAATAACGAGGTTATAGCTTTGAAGGAGCTTTTGAAGACACATATACAATAGCCCAAGGAGCAAGATGTGGGCTATGTAGGAAGAGAAAATAATCAAGGGAATAGGAACAACAACTATCACAACAACAACAACCACAACAACCGGAATTACAATGGCAATTGGAGATCAAATCAAAACAATTCCAGTAACCCCTATTCTCATGCTCAAAATTCTCTAACCCCTCCTACTTCTTCCTCTTCTACTCCTTTGAAAAGTCAAGAACAATCTTCGAGTTCACAACAGCAACCCCAAAGCAAGTTGGAAGCAATGATGGAGGCGATGATGGGAAAAATGAATGGGCTGGAAATCCAAATTTCTGCAATGACCAAGGCATAAAAAGCCTTGGAAAACCAAATATTTAGAAAGGCTGGAGAAGTCCCTAGAGATCAAAAGAAACTTCCGGGAAGAATTGAAAATAATCCAAAAGGCCAAGTGATGACGATCACCACAAGAAGTGGTGTGAAGACTACCGATCCTGATCGAAGGACAGATGACGAGGGCAAACAGCCCATGGAAGCCGAGGTTCCAGCCAAGAAGGAGAAAGAGAAGGTCGATGTCTATGTACCACCTCAAGCTTACAAACCTCCGCTACCATTTCCACAGTCTAGAGCGAGAGCGCATCTAGACAAACACTTTAGTAAGTTTGTCGAACTCATGAGCAAACTGCATATTAACATACCTTTTATTAATGCAATTTTAGGTATGCCCGCTTATGGATAGTTCTTAAAGGAGATCCTCTCTAATACGAGAGTTGATGATGCTTGAGATTTTGTTGAGAAACAAGCTCAACTTGTTGAGAAATATTCTCAGCGAAGGCCCGATAATATAAGTAAAAAATCTGGGGCACAAGAGCTGAATCTTACCTCTTCAAGCATTGCTCAAATCACAACTCTCAACAACGAGGTTATAGCTTTGAAGGAGCTTTTGAATACACATACGCAACAACCCAAGGAGCAAGATGTGGGCTATATAGGAAGAGAAAATAATCGAGGGAATAGGATCAACAACTATCACAACAACAACAACAACAACAACAACAACAATAACAACAACAACGACAACAACAACCGGAATTACAATGGCAACTGGAGATCAAATCAAAACAATTCCAGTAACCCCTATTCTCATGCTCAAAATTCTCTAACTCCTCCTACTTCTTCCTCTTCTACTCCTTTGAAAAGTCAAGAACCATCTTCGAGTTCACAACAGCAACCCCAAAGCAAGTTGGAAGCAATGATGGAGGCGATGATGGGAAAAATGAATGGGCTGGAAAGCCAAATTTCTGCAATGACCAAGGCATAAAAAGCCTTGGAAAACCAAATATTTAGAAAGGCTGGAGAAGTCCCTAGAGATCAAGGGAAACTTCCGGAAAGAACTGAAAATAATCCAAAAGGCCAAGTGATGACGATCACCACAAGAAGTGGTGTGAAGACTACCGATCCTGTTCGAAGGACAGATGACGAGGGCAAACAGCCCATGGAAGCCGAGGTTCCAGCCAAGAAGGAGAAAGAGAAGGTCGATGTCTACGTACCACCTCAAGCTTACAAACCTCCGCTACCATTTCCACAGTCTAGAGCGAGAGCGCATCTAGACAAACACTTTAGTAAGTTTGTCGAACTCATGAGCAAACTGCATATTAACATACCTTTTATTAATGCAATTTTAGGTATGCCCGCTTATGGGAAGTTCTTAAAGGAGATCCTCTCTAATACGAGAGTTGATGATGCTTGAGAGTTTGTTGAGAAACAAGCTCAACTTGTTGAGAAATATTCTCAGCGAAGGCCCGATAATATAAGTAAAAAATCTGGGGCACAAGAGCTGAATCTTACCTCTTCAAGCATTGCTCAAATCACAACTCTCAACAACGAGGTTAAAGCTTTGAAGGAGCTTTTGAAGACACATACGCAACAGCCCAAGGAGCAAGATGTGGGCTATATAGGAAGAGAAAATAATCAACGGAATAGGAACAACAACTATCACAACAACAACAACAACAACAGCAGCAGCAGCAGCAGCAACAACAACAACAACAACAACAACCGGAATTACAATGGCAATTGGAGATCAAATCAAAACAATTCCAACAACCCCTATTCTCATGCTCAAAATTCTCTAACCCCTCCTACTTCTTCCTCTTCTACTCCTTTTTTTTTTTTGAAAAGGTACGTTTCCGGTTCGGCTTCGCCTACGTCCGGATAGGGTATTTACTGTGGGCCATTAAGGGGATACCGTCCCAATACCAATTTTTCCATACATGTCTCCAGGAGGATTCGAACTCGAATCTCCGGGCTAACACTTAAGGAGTCTAGCACCACAACCACTAGACCAACTGAGTATTGGTCTCTTCTACTCCTTTGAAAAGTCAAGAACCATCTTCGAGTTCACAACAACAACCCCAAAGCAAGTTGGAAGCAATGATGGAGGCGATGATGGGAAAAATGAATGGGCTAGAAAGCCAAATTTCTACAATTACCAAGGCATAAAAAGCCTTAGAAAACCAAATATTTAGAAAGGCTGGAGAAGTCCCTAGAGATCAAGGGAAACTTCCGGGAAGAACTGAAAATAATCCAAAAGGCCAAGTGATGACGATCACCATAAGAAGTGGTGTGAAGACTACCGATCCTGTTCCAAGGACAGATGACGAGGGCAAACAGCCCATGGAAGCCGAGGTTCCAGCCAAGAAGGAGAAAGAGAAGGTCGATGTCTACCTACCACCTCAAGCTTACAAACCTCCGCTACCATTTCCACAGTCTAGAGCGAGAGCGCATCTAGACAAATACTTTAGTAAGTTTGTCGAACTCATGAGCAAACTGCATATTAACATACCTTTTATTAATGCAATTTTAGGTATGCCCACTTATGGGAAGTTCTTAAAGGAGATCCTCTCTAATACGAGAGTTGATGATGCTTGAGAGTTTGTTGAGAAACAAGCTCAACTTGTTGAGAAATATTCTCAGCGAAGGCCCGATAATATAAGTAAAAAATCTGGGGCACAAGAGCTGAATCTTACCTCTTCAAGCATTGCTCAAATCAAAACTCTCAACAACGAGGTTAAAGCTTTGAAGGAGCTTTTGAAGACACATACACAACAACCCAAGGAGCAAGATGTGGGCTATGTAGGAAGAGAAAATAATCAAGGGAATAGGAACAACAACTATCACAACAACAACAACACCAGCAGCAGCAGCAGCAACAACAACAACAACAACAACAACAACCGGAATTACAATGGCAATTGGAGATCAAATCAAAACAATTCCAGTAACCCCTATTCTCATGCTCAAAATTCTCTAACTCCTCCTACTTCTTCCTCTTCTACTCCTTTGAAAAGTCAAGAACCATCTTCGAGTTCACAACAGCAACCCCAAAGCAAGTTGGAAGCAATGATGAAGGCGATGATGGGAAAAATGAATGGGCTGGAAAGCCAAATTTTTGCAATGACCAAGGCATAAAAAGCCTTGGAAAACCAAATATTTAGAAAGGCTGGAGAAGTCCCTAGAGATCAAGGGAAACTTCCGGGAAGAACTGAAAATAATCCAAAAGGCCAAGTGATGACGATCACCACAAGAAGTGGTGGGAAGACTACCGATCCTGTTCCAAGGAAATATGACGAGGGCAAACAGCCCATGGAAGCCGAGGTTCCAGCCAAGAAGGAGAAAGAGAAGGTCGATGTCTACGTACCACCTCAAGCTTACAAACCTCCGCTACCATTTCCATAGTCTAGAGCGAGAGCGCATCTGGACAAACACTTTAGTAAGTTTGTCGAACTCATGAGCAAACTGCATATTAACATACCTTTTATTAATGCAATTTTAGGTATGCCCACTTATGGGAAGTTCTTAAAGGAGATCCTCTCTAATATGAGGAAACTTGAGGATTTTAGTGAGGTAAAGATGACTTCCGAGTCATCGGAACTCATGAGAACCATGACGGAGAAGATGCCACCCAAGATGAGGCATCCGAGATTTTTTTGCCTTCCCATTAGCGTTGGAGAGGTCACATATGTTGCTCTTTGTGATCTAGGAGCGAGTGTGAGCATTATCCCACTCGCTTTGTGTGAGAAGGTTGGTTTAGGAGAGCCTAAACCGGTGAAGATGACATTATACATGGCGGATCGATCTATCACTCGACCCGTTGGTATTCTAGAGGACGTTCCCGTAAAACTTGGTAAGTTTTGCGTTCCTATTGATTTTCCGATCACAATCATACTTGGGAGGCCGTTTCTAGCAACTTCCGGTTGCTTGGTGGATTGCAAGAACGCCAAACTTTCTTTCAATATAGGAGAGGAGAAAGTTGAGTTTGTACTCTCAGCTTTGATCAAGGAACCAACTTTAGGAGAAGAAGTCTTCAACATCTATGATGAAGAAGATTCGAGAGAAATGGTAAGTTCTATTTTGCTCAAATATTCTTTGAAGAAAGTCATTAGGATGAGCATTATGTAAGAGGGAGTCGAAGAGGATTGCGACTCAGAAATAAGAGCTTCGGAAAACTAGAAGAAGAACCAAAAGAAGCATTTGAAGAATTGCAAGATAGCTAGGAAACTGGCCAAAACCACGGCAAGAGTCAAGATTTCATTGGCGAGATTTTAATTAATTCAATTAAAATCCCCATGGAACCACATGTCGAACACCATCTCGGGACAAACCACGGCCGTGGAACTACCAGTATGGCCATGAAATCTGAAAATCCCGAGACTTCTCCCTCTTTGCTAAAAACATTCTTGGGCATTCCCCTATCTCTTCTATACCCTTGGAAGCTTCTAAGGACGCTTCGGAAGGCATCAACACGCTAACAAAGGAACCTCCTACCTTGGAGTTGATACTTCTCCCTACACACTTAAGGTACGCTTTTATAGGACCAGACTCTACATATCCGGTCATAGTTAGTGCCAGCTTAACTTATGATGAGCATGCTAGGCTTATCAATGTATTGAAATTGCATAAGAAAGCCATAGGATATACCATTGGTGATCTTGTGGGTATCAAACCCTCTTTGTGCATGCATAAGATATTGATGGAGGATGACCATAAGCCTTCACGTGAACCTCAAAGACGATTGAATCCGATCATGAAAGAGGTTGTGAAGAAGGAAATCCTCAAACTACTTGATGCAGGTATCATCTTCCCTATTACTGACAGCAAGTGGGTGAGCCTTGTCCGTGTGGTTCCAAAGAAAGGGGGAATGACTGTTGTGACTAACAAGAACAACGAGTTAATCCCCACGAGGACTGTTACGGGATGGCAAGTATGCATCGATTACAGGAAACTGAATGTTGCTACTAGGAACGATCACTTTCCTCTTCCTTTCATTCACCAAATGCTTGAAATGTTAGTGCAACATTCTCACTTTCTATTATCTAGATGGCTATAGTGGTTTCTTTCAGATTCCCATCCACCCCGAGGACCAGGAGAAGACCACAATCACGTGTCCTTGGGGTACATTTTCTTATTGGAGAATTCCGTTTGGATTGTGTGCTCCAGCCACCTTTCAAAGGTGCATGATGGCGATATTTTCTGAATATATCGAAAACATAATGGAGGTTTTTATGGATGACTTCTCTGTTTATGGTTCTTCTTTTGACAATTGTCTTGCTAACCTTTCCTTGGTTCTACAACGATGTGAAGACACTAACCTTGTGATAAATTGGGAAAAGTGTCATTTTATGGTGAATGAAGGAATTGTCTTAGGTCACTTGGTCTCGAATCATGGCATTGAGGTTGATAAAGCCAAGATAGAGACGATTGAGAAGTTACCTCCACCATCATCGGTAAAGGAGGTAAGGAGTTTTCTTGGCCATGTTGGATTTTATAGAAGGTTCATTAAAGACTTTTCTAAAATTTCCAAATCATTGACTAACCTACTGATGAAGGATGTAGTCTTTTAACTTTTGAAGGAATGTTTAGATGCCTTCTACAGGATCAAGGAAGCTTTAATCTCAGCCCCCATCATCCAACCTCCGGATTGGAGTCTCCCATTAGAGGTGATGTGCGATGCAAGCGACGTAGTTGTAGGACCGTTGCTAGGACAGAAAAAGGATGGACGCACTCACACCATCTATTATGCTAGCAAGACGATGGACGAAGCTCAACTTAACTACGCTACGGCGGAGAAAGAATTACTTGTTGTTGTGTAGGCATTTGAGAAATTTCGTTCTTATCTTATAGGAGCGAAGGTGATTGTCTATACTGACCATGCAACCATACGGTATTTGCTCACCAAGAAGGATGCAAAACCGCGGTTGATTAGCTGGATTCTCCTCCTCCAAGAGTTCGATCTAGAGATCCGAGACAAGAAGGGAACCGAGAACTCCGTGGCGGATCACCTAAGTCGCCTTCCCCACATTACAAAGGACGATCTACCTAATGATGACTCTTTCCCGGACAAGCAGCTGCACATGATGGAAGAATGGCTTCATCATATTTCTAGAGGTAACGAACCTTGGTTTGCTGATATTGTAAATTACTTGGTTTGTCAAGAATTACCTCCCGGATTGTCCTACGCTCAAAGGAAGATTTTCTTTAAGGACGTCCGACATTACTTTGGAATGAACCTCTACTCTACAAGAGAGGTCCTGACGGCATTATTAGAAGGTGTGTACCGGATAACAAAGTGGAGAGTGTCACCCGCCATTGTCATTCTCTACCTTGTGGTGGTTATGCTAGAGCCAACAAGACTTGTGCTAAGGTATTGCAATCCGGATTCTTTTGGATTACCTTATTTAAAGATGTGCAACGCTTTGTTTCTTGTTGCGATGCTTGTTAAAGAACAGGAAACATATCGAGGAGGAATGAAATGCCACTCAACAACATTCAAGAAGTGGAGATCTTCGATGTATGGGGTGTAGATTTCATGGGACCATTCCCATATTCTTGTGGTAACCAATACATTCTTTTGGTTGTAGACTATGTTTCAAGATGGGTTGAACCGATCGCTTCTCCCACTAATGATGCTATGGTGGTAGTGAAGTTCTTTAATAGAAAGATCTTCCCAAGGTTTGGGACGCCCCGAACCATCATTAGTGATGGAGGAACACACTTCACGGCCCATAAATTTGAAACTCTACTAGGCAAGTATGGGATAACTCACAAGATCGCCACCCCTTACCATCCTCAGACGAGCGGGCAAGTAGAAATTTCCAATAGAGAGATAAAGGCCATTCTAGAGAAAAATGTCTCTAGAACGAGAATGATTGGTCGCTAAAGTTGGACGATGCACGTTGGGCGTACAGGACATCTTTCAAGAATCACATTGGCACTACACCATATAATCTTGTGTATGGAAAGTCTTTTCATCTTCCGGTTGATCTTGAGTACAAGGCTTATTGGGCGACTAAGTGGCTGAATTTTGATATCAAGAGATCTTGTCCTTCTCTTCAATTCCCGACTCCGTCTATTTTCCGGTAAGTTGAAGTCTTGTTGGACAGGACCCTTTGTAATTAAACATGTTTTTCCCCATGGTGAAGTTCAAGTATTGGGTGAACAATGCCGAACCATCAAGGTCAATGGCCAACGCCTTAAGAAGTACACACCGGAGTGTCAAATTGAGGGGATTGCACCTATCCTCCTCACTTGAGCACAAAAAGGATTGGTCTAGCTACGGACCTGAAACAAAGCGCTTCTTGTGTAACACCCCAAATTCTGAGAACTCGGGGAGCTACTAGTTAGGACCTCACAATGGGTCCCGACCATAGTTTGACAACAAGTTTACTTGGATCTTACAACAAGGCACAAAAGTATTTAAAACATTTGAAAACTGTAAACAATATATACATGGAGAATATGTATCAGACTTACAAGAAAAGCTACTAAAATGATGCATATGAAGAACAGAAGACATCCCCGTTCCCAACTAAATGAGTACGTGGACCCGGCTGACCATTTCCTCCGGATCTCTCTACAACTGTCTTAACCTGCAAGACATCTACAAGCGGTATAAAACCGTTAGCTAACATTCTATGTATAAGTATAAAAGGTAAAAGCACAAAAACACAACATACACAATCAACATGCAACACTCAATCCTTTTATTATCTTTAATTAGGTGATAGGTTATTACTAATGATACTTATTTTGTGACACGAGGGATTCCCAAACCTCGCCCCTGTCCCCGTTTACCAACGCGGAATGGTACTAATGCATTTGACCGTCTACCGGACTGGGCTGGTCGTAGGGAACCTCCTAGACTCTCGCAAGAGCTAGGCAGATGATGTCACGGCCCGTTATCATACACTTGGGTCAATTACGTAAATAATAAAGTCGGTCTAATCCGGTTTCATTGTTTATCATAACTAACAAACACCACTCATACACATTACACTCATACAAGAAGCCAGCTAAGTAAGTCCGTGGACTTACCTGAATCAGATCTCGATTCCTAATTCGCAAATCGATCTGTACAGTAGGAATTCAATGGCCTGTCAAAGGAGGCAAGTATGTCAGCACACTTTCTAGGTGGTTAGAAGTCTAAGAATTCTAAGATAGTAGGTCTTAATGGAACGGAATTGATTACAGTATTAATTTATGGTAAAATGACTATTTTACCCTTGGTCTCGAAACTTCCTAAAATTCCCTAATTCATGCCTAAACTCTTATTTGAGACTAAAGAGTCATATTCTAACTCCTAAAGATGAGTTTGGTTACAAACTGGCAATTTACCCATTTCCCTATTTTCGGAAAGATCATTAAGGTCCAACTTCGGCTTCAAATATAAAATTTGAATAATCTTATAAAAATTCCGAAATAATTCTCTAGATCATCTATGATATCTCATCTACTCCTAGAAGCAAGAATTTCTTAAAACTGTTCAACCTTCACTTCTACAAAAATTTCCAAAGTTGGTTACAACACTTGAAGTTTCCTATACTTAGCCAAAATCTAAGTACACCTTGAAAAATCATAACTCCTAAACCACTCGCTGGATTTATCCCAAATTTTGACATGTTCTACTATAATATGTCAACTAAATCATATCCAAAATTCAAGTCAAACAGAGATCAAAATCATATTCAAAACTATCTCCCAAAACAGCATCCCATGCTGTTTTTCTCAACTCGACACATTTATAAAAAAAACTGCATGAGGAGTCACTTTGCAACATCATAACTCTCAAACCGTAACTCTGATTCTTTCAAATTTTTAGTATGATCTACTATGTACTACTGACTACAACATATCCAAAATTCAGCCAAAAATAAGAAGTATAACTTACCCAAATCTGGAACCGAAGTTGACTGCTCCTCACTTCCGAAAACTGAGAAAAACGTAACAGCTCTCTGCTGTTGTTTTCTTGACTGAACTACATGGTTCCAAGATGGTTTGGCATCAGCTATAAGTACACATATGATTGAAGGAAAGCAAGGTTGAAAGAGTATGGTTACACTCAACTATAAAACTCGCCCACGAGGCTCACGAGGTTGCAAGGGATGTGCAAAAGGGTGAACGCTTCTGCTGCTGCTCCTGACTATTGGTCTTGCCGGCTCCTATGCGCAGAACGACGCCCAGGTGCTGCTTGTGCACGACTCCAGGGCTGGAAGGCGATTGGAGAGGAGGGTCGACAGAGAAGGTTGCAAGGGTTGCGTGGGCCTGCTGAAGTTGTTGCGAGATTTCCTGTCTATTGCTACACGACCCAGATCAGAGGCGGAAGTAGGAGGCTTCAGCAGCTCGTCATCTGGAGGTGCAGTCCGGTTGATTGCTGGTTGTAGAAGGCGCGTCCAGGGGCAGATCGGTGGGTGATGTTTGCACTTGCTAGACGTGAAGAGGGGAGCGAGGATCTGTTACAGAAGGAGGAAGGCGCAGCGTGCAAGTAGACGGAGACAGGGGCAGAAGCGTTACCGATACTCTCCTCTCTTCTGGCGTGAAATCAGGAGCAGTTACAGGGATTTCTTGCCTTAATTCCACAGCTGTTACGTGTGAGTTAAGAGGGAAAAAAACGTTGCTGAACTTCACCTTCCAGTTGGGCTCGAGTTGTCGTTGGGCCGGCACACAAGTTGTATCGGTAGGCCAGCTGCTCCTTCATGTGGTTGGGCCGGCAGCAATGTAGGCTGAAGGAAAGGCCAAGGTATGGGCTGAAGCAAGGAAAAGAAAACAAAAGAGAGATGAGCTTGAAATAAGAGGGAAAACTATGTGGGCTGAGTTTGTCAAAACTAGTCATGGCTTCGTCAAGCCCATGCATGGCCTTGTCACTAGTTTGTCATGGTCTCGTCATAACTCGTCATGGCTTCGTCTTGATCTCGTCACTAGGACGTCATGACCTTGTCAAGGACAAGTCATATTATAAATTAGGGTTTGATGGATTAGGGTTTTCTATAAAATTCTTACCATTTTATGTTAAGTCGGGTTACATAAAATAATAAGATTTTCGAGATATTGTGCCCGACTAAGTAGACGGATAGGGATCAACGGATCGAAATCCGGTTTGCTACGGAATTAAACGGAATAAAAATTCCGGGTATTACATCAGTACCCCCTTAAAATAAGTTTCGTCCCGAAACTTCGAACAAGGTGTTTAATCAGACGACTTCCATAAATAAACTTGTATGTCCTAGTCTCACTGAATTTTAAATTTCATTTTCTAAACTCCTCTCACCATATCAAAGCGTAATGAAAAATCCGGTCGTTACATCTTGGGAGGCAACCCAAGGTATTGCACCTAACACCTTAAGAAGTACACACCAGAGAGTCAATTTGAGGGGATTGTACCTATCCTCGTCACTTGAGCACAAAAAGGATTGGTCTAGCTACGGACCTTAAACATAGCGCTTCTTGGGACGCAACCCAAGGTATTGCTTTCTTTCCCTTTTCCATAGAGTATGTTAGATTAGTTTGTTTTGTCTTTTTCGTTGGTTCGTTCCCGGTTTTCTTGTGTCTTTGGATGGCAGGAACTAGAAAATCTCCATGAAGACTCAAAGAATGCAAAAACAAAGTCAAGTTGTCTATTAAGGACGTAAAATAGACTTCCACGGGAAAAAAGAAGGTTCCACGGGCGTGGTTCACCAATTAAACTCGTGAAAAACTATTTTGAGAGCAAAATTTAAAGAAACCACGGTGGGTTCAATTTCCACGGTCAAAACCACGGCCGTGGTTTTCCAAAATTTTGTGAGAGTATATAAGGAACACTTAAATTTCTTGCTACACAAAAACCTCCCCCAAAATCACGCCCAAACCCGTAAAACGGTGATTTCGTTTCCCCGGAGCTCAATCCCGCATTCCTTAACCGTTTCGCACGATTCCTTTGCCCTAAACTCATGCAATTCATGTCCTCTTGAAGATTTTGAGCGCAAACGACACGGAACATCAGAGAATCGACGGACATTTGGATTTTTCAATCCAAACCCTAGGTTTTCTCTTCTCCTTCGATCTTGGGCTATTGTCTACTGTTTTGGTGCATATATTGCTAGAGAACTGACGGAATTGAACTTAGAAATAGCCTAGGACTGTTGTCTGTGAGAAAATTTGCTGAATTTTGTGCTTTGCTGAAAAACGCACTTTCCACGGCTTGTTCTTGAAAACCACGGCCGTGGTTTCTTAAGATCTGCCCGTGGTTTTGCCAATTATGGACGGACTTCGTTGTAGTGGTAGGAAATTACTAGGTAGGGGTAAAGGCTCCTCTTCCCAACCCCTACAATAGCTCCCACAACAACCACCTCCCTCTCCTAGACTGCCTCGCATCCTAGAGGAGCATAAGGAAGCTTATGACAAGATTCAACCCCGAACAATTGTTGCTCCTAGGTACTTAGTGCTTGAGGAGCTTGAGTGCATGAATGTGGTTGAGGATCTTCAAATGATGATTGATAGAGCTAGACTTACGAATTTTGTTGGCATTATGGAACATTCTTATGAGGAACTGACAATAGAATTCCTTTGTTCTTTCGACCATGATGCTAGGGAGAGGACGGTGAAATTCCGAATGATGAATAGGAGCTATACCTTGTCGATTGTACAGTTTTCTAGGCTGTTTGGCTTTGGTGAGACTATACATGGGACGTTTCCTATGCAAACCCGGCCTAGTGTGTTCTAGGAGTGTATCGCTATGATAAGATCCTCTAATTACCGGTGGCAACCGGCGGATTCGAAAGAAAAGATTATCTATAACTTATTCTTCAAGATAGCTCATAGGATCATGTCCGAGTGCCTTTTCCCAAGGACAGAGACACCCCAGAAGTTGAGAGCCGATGAGCTCTATATCCTATATTGTATGGCATCCGGCACTACCCCAGATTGCGCCACTATGTTAGCCGACTCCCTTAGGAAGATAAAGAACAAGGCTAGAGGGGACATCTGTGTTGGTGGGATTGTGACCCACATTGCTCGACAATTGAAGGTCAACTTTTCTACTTGTGAACTAGCCATTGAGGCTAGACCTCTTGGACTGTAGAGATATATTATTAGGGGTATTCTGATTCCCCGTACTAGAGGTCCACCAAATACAGCTATGCCATGGGAAGGCAATACTGACAGAGGGATCTCGTGGAGTTCTAATTACTCCATTAGGAACCCCGCGAACTGGAAGCAGACATTCATTCTGATGCATGCGGATAGAGTAGGACCAAACTATCAAAAGGATCCCGCAACTGAGGCAGATATAGGACAGGGGGTAGAAGACATGGACATTGGGATTGATGCTGGTCCTAGTGAGTTCCGAGCTGAGACAGACTACGGCAGCTTTCCGGAGCCGCCGGCTGATTTCCCTACTAGTGGAGAGTTCTCTGACCGTCCTAGGAGGTCCACAGCTCTCCGACCCCGTGCTAGCCCTTCACAGCTCCGTGCCGGTATATCTGAGCGCCCTTCATGGTACCATGAGCCACCTCCGTGGGCTTCCGGGCTGCAGTCATAGATGAGAGGCCTTACCATTTGCATGGATAACATGGATAGCCGTCTCGACATTCTAGAGCAGGATGCACGGGTGGTGAGGGATCTATATCAGAAACAGTTTGGACGTCCTTACGATCCGACATGGTTCTCATTCCCAATGCCACTCCCATGATGACGTTCCACTTCTATCATCGGATTTATCAGACTTTGTGAGTTTCTTTTGCTTTTCTTTCTTTTATTGCACATTAGGGACAATGTGTAATTCTAGCATGGGGTAATTGTGAAACTTGGTCTGTAATAACTACTATGATACCTTGCTTTGATTCTATGTCCATCGTACTTTGCATTTTCGATGTCCTGTCACATGTTTCGATATTGCATTGCATTATATAATTTTGAAAAATCAGAAAAATTGAAAATTTGAAAACTTTGTGCTTCTAGGATTGGAAAAGACCTCAATGATGATAACTACTTGTGGAATGGATTTTGATGATTTTTATGTGTTCAAATTGAATTGTGGATTGTGAAGGATGAATATTTTGTTGAATTTTCTTACAAGTTTGATAATTTGGAATTTTGTCTAAATCATGTTGAGAATTTGAAGGTCGAAACTACTTTATAAGTTCTTGCACTTCTTAATGATATGATTGAGGTGATTCGATTTTCATTCCTTTCTTGTTCTTGATTCACCTTTTAGCTCCTCATATATATGTTTTGCCTCCTTTTATACCTATCCAGAAATTAGGACGCAAGTGTGTGTGAAAGTTTGAATGTTTAAAGTTGAAAGTGGTGAAGTCTGTTAGAAAATAGGTTTCGGAAAGTCAATCATGACGATGAGTAACTTGACCCATTCACATAGCCCGGTGTTTGTGTCTTGCCAAAGTCGGATTGAGCGATATTTCTAATGGGTCGTGGTATGTGCATTACAATTTGAGGCACCTCGAAAAAATTGAGGCATGCTTATTTCTAGGCTTCGGTTATTGTGCACCTCTGTCCTTGGTCTCAAAAGTGAAAGTGTAAAAAAGGAACAATGATGAAAAAGAAGAGAAAAGAGCTTATTGGTGGATTTAGAAGTTTCCTTAACGAAGTTGTGTTGTTATTCTCCTTTTTTCCCGGATTTTGCACCATATATCCTATACATATCCTACCCAACACGTTTCTTGGCCTTCATTTGAAAAACCTAAGATCTTTGAGTATGTTGTTTGGCTTTGTCTTTTAAATTGGATTTTCCATGATTATTTTTTATTCGCTTCAGGTTATGATGCTTGTTTTGAAAATTTTTGCAAGATATAATGGTTCTTTTCAAGACATGAGTCTTTTTGCTCACATAACCGTTTTCAGAAGATATGAAACGAGTGTAGAGAGTGATCCTCGAATAGAAGCACGAAACCAAAAATATTGTGTTTTTCCTTGCCTTTGCATTCATATTTCATACATCTTTGTATTCTAGATTTGAACCTTGCATGGGGACAAGCAAGAGGCAAGTATGAGGTATTTTG
The DNA here is from genome assembly GCA_033239125.1 of Fagopyrum homotropicum. Taxonomy (NCBI): domain Eukaryota; kingdom Viridiplantae; phylum Streptophyta; class Magnoliopsida; order Caryophyllales; family Polygonaceae; genus Fagopyrum; species Fagopyrum homotropicum. Next base: position 59,903,633 of record BSWB01000008.1, on the reverse strand, counting down.
ATAGCATGAAATATGACGTTAGTTTAGATGTTCATAATAGGTAGTTTTTCCCTTTCTTTGATGTACATGGACATGGATTCATAGCATTTATGGTCATATTCGCCTATTATGATGCGATGGCAAGCTTTGTTGTGAATTTAGGTGAATTGACGCTTATTTGGAGTGGAATTGGAGCATTTATGGAGTATTGATTGAAGTGAACCACAATGGAATGCATTGGAGTAGCTAAGGAAGGAGTATGAAGAGAAACAAAGAAGAAACACGTCAAAAAGGAAGAACCACGGCCAAGAAGACACTTCCATGGCTGAGGTTTAATTAATTTATTGATTAAATCCCGTGTAAAGGAAGATCGAGAGTCATGACGGCACAAACCATACCCGTGGTTTTGTGACGTCACCCGTGGTTTTCTTTGGGAAATCCATTTCGTTATTTGCCACGTCATCAACGTAAAATGAGATCTTTTAACCCTAATCTTATCCAATAAGAAGGGGGTCGCTATAATATTTTGACGGACCTCGCATACAGCTTTCACACACTAGGATAACGGATTTGGATTAAAATCTCGAGGACGGATTCTTGGAAGAAGGAATTCAGAGCTTTTGGATTCATACTCTTACTCTTGGCTATATTAGAGATCTTTGTGAGATTTTTCTTAGATTTTGATTTTTCGTCTTTTGAGAACACAAGAACGGATTGTTTGTTAATTGATTCAGTTTATAATAGTTGAGATTCATTATTCGGGATTGATAGTTTTTCTTGCGTTTCTTGGTTGCATGCTATTCTTAAATCCCTTCATAAATCTTGAATTGAATATGATGATGATTGTTGGCTAAAACCCCCTGAGATTCTAGGGTGAAGGGTTGATAGTTGTGGTTTATATAATGATAGATTAAACCTTACAAACGGATTGGACCCTGAGAGTTTAGAGATCGAAACCCTCGCAGAAGAGTTTCGACGGCCCAAGCTTGAGTTCCACGGCCGTGGTTTCCCAAGATCTAACTGTGGTTTCTTCTGTTGTGCACGTTTTGCTTTTACCTTTACCCAAAGTTAAAGATTGCCTAAATCCTAATCTTGTTGAACCATTCTTACCCATAGCCTTGCTTGTTATAAATGTTTACGAGTTCTAGGTAATAGGGGACTCAAAACCCTCTATTAAGGTGGAGAGTGTCAAAACCTTTTACCTTTGTGCTTCCTTTTGACTTCCTTGGGTTTGGTATTTGGTAGTGAGAGTGTAATCCTAGCCTTAGATCCTCTATATATCGAGACTTAACTTCCGGTGTTAGAGAACCTTTGGGTGAGACAAATGGGTGTTGGAACTTCACCGTACGATATCCTACATAGAACATATACCTTTGCAATACAATTATGTCCTTTACATCTTTAGACATCTTGAATTGAAATCCACAATCGGATACTTGGATATCTAGAATGTGCGTTCCCCAATTATTCTTACATCTTATTCATTACCTTTGATCATTGTTTTGCTTGCTTTACAAGTTAGATTGCTTTGCTGATTTGTTCTCACTAATTCGCTGAGATCAACTCCGGAATATGAGCCCTCACTACAATAGATTCGTACACTGCGGGTTCGCTATCGTTAGGCACTATTCTTGGATGTAGATATAAAGGTTTTTGCACACACACCTTTTGGAGCGAATAGCGACACATCCAAGCTAGGTTTGGGATGTGTTTTGATGCAACAAGGTAGGGTAATTGCTTATGCGTCTCGATAGTTGAAGACATATGAGGATAACTACCCGACTCATGACCTCGAGTTGTTGTTGTTACACCTTCAAGATTTGGCTTCATTAATTGTATGAAGTTTCATGCCAGATCTTCACATACCATAAAAGTTTGAAGTACATATTTACTCAGTGGGAAGTGAATAACCGCCATAGGAGATGGTAAGTTAGAGAGGACTATTCAGACCCTAGAGGATATGTTGAGAGCTTGTGTTCTGCGTTGGGGATAGGTGTGGACAGACCCCCCATTGGTTGAGTTTTCGTACAATTACAGTTGGCATGCATCGATTAGGATGGCCTCATATGAGGCAATGTATGGGCAGAGATGTTGTACGACGTTATGCCGGCATGAGCCTAGCAATGTCAAGGTTATAGCGCCTGAGCAGATTCAAGATGACATTGCCCGAGTAGCACTGATCAGAGAGTGGATGTTGGTTGTACAGAGTCGCTAGAAGTCATATGCAAACAAGAGATGTCGGCCTCTAGAGTTCAGAGTTGGAGCTCATGATTGGCTAAGAGTATCCCCTACGCGGATCCTCAAACGTTTTGGCATTAGGGGGAAGTTGAGACCCCGATATGTCGGACCTTTTGAGATTCTGAATCGATTTGGGAGAGCAGCGTATAGACTTGATTTACCCCCGAGGTTACAGGGTGTTCACCCTGGGTTTCATGTGTCATAGCTGAGGGAGTACATACCAGACTTAAGACACATTGTTAGCTATGATGATTTAGTGGTCGAGTCGGACCACACGTCTATTGAGCATCCGATAGCAGTCCTAGAATGGGGTGTGAGATGCCTGCGTTCGAAGGACATTCATATGTTGAGGATACAATGGTCGAGACGAGGACCTGATGAGGCTACGTGGGAGACAAAAGATAGTATCTAGAGGAACTATCCCGAGTTTCATGCCGAGATAGATTCACCTGTCGGATCAACGAGTAGATCTTAGTGATAACTTGGTGAGTTTTATGTTTATGTGTTCTGATGTGTCTTCATGCTAACTGTGATATGTGTTATATGATCTTGTTAGATATTGTTTGCTAGCGCGAGTGGTGGTTATAGTTAGAGATGGTTCTTCCTCTATGCTATTTGGATATGGTTATAGTCTAGCTGGAGATGGTTATTCCTCCATGCTATTGTTTTATGGATATAGTTTCGCTGAAGATGGTTTTTCCTCCACGCCCTTGCGTTATGAATGCGGTTTGGCTGAAGATGGTTTTCCTACATGCCCTTGTGATGTGGATATGGTCTGGCTAGAGTGGTTTTCCTCCATGCCATTGTGATGTGATTGTAGGTTGGGTAGAGATGGTTTTCCTCTATGCCATTGAGTAGTGATTTTGGTTATGAAACTGGAGTGGATGATTCCTGCATGCTTGTGTTTTGAGGTTATAAAGTTTTATAGGTTGATACCTTATGAGTGGAGATGTGATATCTCCGATAGAGAGAGTGTGCATACCTCGGCGTATGGGTCCAAGAGGATGTGGGTTTTATTCAAGTTTCGGAATGATACTTGTTTTTAGGAGGATCTGATGCAATAGCCTTAGTCTTTTAGAGATCCCTCCACTGCGCCGTAGCCTGGCCGTAGGTGTAGTACCGCCCCCGCGGCTCTGGTGACCCGCCTCCGCGGTTTGCAGGGTGGGCGCCGCCTTCTTTGACCATCGTGTTTTTCCGTTTCTTCCTTTTATAAGTTTCTCTACCTCTTTTCTGATGACGGTTTTCCATCTCCTTCTCTTTACTTCTACCTCCTCTTCACGTTCTTCTCTTCTCTCTTGTCCTCTCTTGTCCTCTCTTGGTTCATCTTGAGTTTTCCTTGGATCTTTGAAAGTGTAAGCCTTTGGAAGTGTGTTTTGATGGTTGTGGTGATGGTGTGATGTTGTTGTTGTTATTTTGTGGTTACCTAGCTGAGAGTGTGAAGGTTCCTTCCTTCTACTGAGCTTATAGTGGTGATAGGTGATGGAATCACTATCATTTAGGTTAATTTTTAGAGTCTTTTCATTGTATTAGAGTCGGTTTGTGTTGCTAACATCTTAATCCACAAGAAGAAATCTAAAAGAAGCAAAAGAGATGTTAGAAGCACTTGGGAGTTGAAGATCATTCATGAAGACAAGCCTCTATTGCCATAACGCCCCCGCGGAGCAGTGTCACCACCCCTGCGGGTGGCACTTCACTCCGGAACGCAGCCTGCGCCTTTGCCAGCCCGGAATGAAGCAAGTCACCGCCCCTACGCCCACCTTTGGACGCCGCTGTGGTGACTCACCTTGAAGAAGCGAAGCCGGCGCCACTGCGCCTCTGCTTGCGTACCAACCTGCGGAGCTGTGAAGCCGAAGAGCCAGTGTCACCGTCCCAGCGGTGACATTGGGCCGCCCCTGCGGCTTGACATCAGAAGCGACAAAAAGATGAAGAGTCAGACGTTTGAAGAGCATTGAAGATCCGCCCCCGCGGGATTGCCAGGCTGCCCTTGCGGCCATGAAGAACACCAAGCGTTTTGGCCTAAACCGCCCCTGCGGCCCTGAAGCCTGCCCCCGCGGTTTAGCGCCAAAGACTTTACTCCAGCTATTTGCACCACCTTTATGGCATTAAAGTTGGCTGTTTAGAACGGCAATTTACTCCATTTTACTGCCATATCTAGTATAAATAGGTCCATGGATGATTACTAAAATCACCCACCATTTTCCCATTATTCTCTCTATTTCCCTTACTTCCTTTGTGTAATGTGTTTCTAATCTCCTTGCTACATTGGGTTGTCTTGAAACTGCATTACTCTTTTGGTTGTAAGTCTTTAGTAATATAAGTATTATTCAGTCATATGTTTTATATTCCTTGTGCTTTAACTAACAGTTGCATGTTTCTTACCACTTAGCTTGATCACCTTAGTGTCTAATTGCATGCAAAGAACTAGGATTAATCGATTCCGGGTTTGGGTCTTTAATCTAGTAGAAAACCTTCGGGTTAAAAGCTTGTTGTGATTACTTAAAGGAAAAGAAATATAAATATAAAGAAAAGTCTAACGGTTTTATTCTTCTCTTTATATCTATTTGTCTTTATTTAAAAGCTAACTTGTGACTTGTTCTTGTAGGTTTACAGAACATTAACTTGTTAAGTTGTGTTGATGCCGGTTGGCTCAACACATATATATGATCAAGAAGAGAACATTGATGAAATACTTATAAAAAGAACCAACCAAAGTAGCATTGCATGCTAAGAATCAACCTAGTGTAGTCTTTTTCTCATCGTATTATTCACATCCTTACTTACTTTCTTGTGCTTTTGTCTTATTACAATTCAATCCAACCCCCGGCCCCTATTGGTTACAATCTCAATAATTGAATTTAATCAAAACATCAACTTAACTCTCTTGGGTTCGAACCTTACTTACGCTATACATAAACTTGTTAGTGTAACGTTAGGACTTCTACTTTGACCTAAGCCAAAAGACAACGACCTAGGATTTTAGCGCTCGTCAAGTGGTAAGTTCTTCTTCCTCCTTTCGTTCTTATTTCCTCATCTTTCCTTCCATAGATAGAAATTCCACAAGTTTGATCTTGTGTGTTATATTCCTGGACAATTGATGATGTATATATGTATGTGTATGTTGTTGGTTGCCTTTGGCACCAGAAGAAGAGAAGAGATTGAACAAGAGATCAAAGGAAAGCAGAAGATCGCCCTCTGAAGTGTTGGCCGCCCCCGAGCCCTGTCAGTTCCGCCCTTGTGGCTGTGAGCTACAACGGTTGCGGCTTGTCATTACTTTTGCGCCTTTCCTTATGGCTTTAGCTAGAAAGTGAGGTTATGTTAGTGTTATTTATGATGAGAGTGTTGAAGTGTTATGTTGAGGAATGCCTTAGGCATTTGTGAGTTGTGATGAGATAGGTTTAGTTATGGGTTGGAATTTGGTATGATCTTGGAGTCTAGGAGGTGGAATCTCCTAGCCTTGATAGTGTTTGATGTTGTGTGCCTTTCTTATGCAGGCACTCATTGTTTTCTCGAGGGGAAATTGTGCCCACGATTGTATAGGACTACATTGTGACTGGCAAGTCCTTCGGGCTTACTTAGCTGGCATTTATGGGTTTGAGTGATCGTGATAGTGGTGTTTGTGCATATGAATGTTACATTGATAACCTAACTAGACTAAGACGACCATATATGTATATTAATTTGCCTAATTGTATTATAACGGGCGATGATAACTTGTCTAGCTCAAAATGGGGCAGCTAGGGGGTTCTCTACGACCAGTCCACCAAGTGGTGACGATTGACACTGATTCCAACCTGTGAGGTGAAAGGGGAAAGAGGCGAGGTTGTTTTCCTCCTCGTACCATACAAAATGAATTGACGATGTGTGTGAACATTTCATATTGTGATGTGATGATGTGTTTATATGTGCTATTGCTATTATTCTTGTTCATGAACTGTTAGCTAACGGTTTAATACCGTATTGTAGATGTTCTGCAAGATAGAAAGACTGTAGAGTGATTCAGTTAGGTGATCAGCCCAGGGCTACCCTACATTAGGATTTGTATGGGGTTTTTGGGGATGTTGATGTATACATATGTATGATGTTGCCATTTTGTACTCGGCTGTGGTTTTATATATGTTTTGATATATGATTATGCAGTTTTATGAATTTGGTTTATATTTATTTGTGTCTTGTTGTAAGATCTAGTGAACTTGTTGTCAGGCTAGGGTTAGGATCCATTGTAAGATCCTAGCTCGTGGCGCCCCGAGTCTTGTGGATTTGGGGTGTTACATCTACCTTATCTATTGGGTGAGATCCAATAGAAGCAAGAGACCTGCCCGACGCTAAGACGGATCTGAGACACGATGTCTTGAGGCAAGGCCCCACAATTCAAAATTTGTGTCGATAGAGTGATGAGACGCCGCAAGCACGTCCATGTATGGTCTACCCTCTGATAGAGAGATGAGGCAGATGATTTTATAGGAGGCTCAAACAACACCTTACTCAGTGCACCCAGGTGCGAGTAAGATGTATCAAGATGTGAGACGATCTTTCTAGTGGAACGGGTTGAAGCCCGGTGTGGCTAGATTTATAGCCTAGTGTGCGACTTGTCAGTAGGTCAAGATAGAGCATTGAAAACCCGGAGGAGAACTCCATCCGTTGCCAGTACCACAGTGGAAGTGGGAGGTCATCTCCATGGACTTTGTTACCGGTTTGAGACCGAGCAGGAGCTTCAACACTATATGCGTTGTAGTCGATAGACTGACGAAGACGGCACGTTTTATCCCTATTAGGGAAAGGTGGCCGGTGAGTCGGCTAGCTGAGGAGTTCACTATGCAAATAGTGAGACTCCATGGGGTACTAAGGACCATTGTCTTGGATTGGGATGGACGATTCACCTCGCGGTTTTGGCAGCAGGTACACACTGACTTGGGTACGAGCCTTCACTTCACGACGGATTTTACTCCTCACCCAGATGGTCATTCAGGGAGAAGGATACAGACCTTAGAGGATATGTTGAGGGATTATGTGTGTTTATGGGTAAATTTTGATGAACTTTATCATTTATTACCCACTCACAAAAATATGAAGTTCATGACAAAACGCCATTTTGATTAATTTGTATGAAACAAGTTAATAAATTGGATAGTGCAAAATGTAATCTCATATATGTATTTGAGGGATTTACGTTTACAAGCATTGGTTTCTAAAGGAACTATAATTAGGCTTCTATCAAAAACTCGAAGTGTTATTTAAAAGCCCAAAAGTGATGATCAACCTACAAAAAAAATATATACATATAAGGCCCAAAAAGCCCATGCTGATGTTACAGTACAATAACTAAATCTGCTGGCAAAAAAAATGAATTGATTATATATAAATATATATATACATCAGTTTACAAATAAAAAAATAAAAAAAAAAGAAGCATCTCTAACTACCCCACATTCTCTCACGTACAAGCAGTTGTTTCCATCCAGTAACCTCTCATAACTGGTTCTGTAAATTTAATAAATAGAGGCAAAGGAGATTTTCTTGCCCAGAAGGGATAGAGAACCTGCAAATACACAACAAGCCTAAACAAATCAGAGAAGTACAAAAGAGAGAAAGAATTACGGAAGAACTACAAAGCATAAAGTGAACTAGAAGAGAAGAAGAATCAAAGTGAGTAGGCAATTACTATAGCCTGGTTGCTGGTTGTGTTATTAATAGTGTGAATTAATCACACTAAAGCATCAAAATCTGCACTTGGTTTGAAAGTGAATAGTTTCTACCACTACTCTGGTTGCATTCTTCCCAACCAAAATTTGTAGTTGGCTCGAAAGTGAATACTTTCGACCACTACACAAATTTGTAATCTATCGAAAGTAATAAATTTTTGATCACTACATATGAGCCTTGTGTTCAATTGAATATACCAAATCATCTAGTTACACAACCTATCCTTAATTCATTTGCAACTTCAAACCAAAGTGAACATATGAGGCAGAAAATACCTTGAACGTCTTCTGAAATAGCAAACCAATTGGAGATATATTGTTAGACAAGGGTTTTGTTTATATCCAAGCCTTTGACAATCCAGCAAAATCGCACAATGGTCTTAGAAAACAAATCCACTAAATGCGGATATGAGTTTAACTAATTCTAATCACAAAAGTTTCACTCTGATTTTATCTTCTCAGATTATTTTCATAAAATGATTTGGAAGATGTCTCTAAATGGGGACCAACAATAAAACTTGCGCAAGCTAGAAATTATCCTCAAACTCAGAATATAGATGGTTAAAGAATTTGTTAAACTTATGTACAACCTCCTTAGCATCAAGCTCGACCGCGACCAAAGATCAAACTCAGCATTTCGAATTGATCTAAAATAATCAGATATGATGTTTTTTTTCCTTCTTCTTTGAGTAATCTCAGGAAATCAAAAATCGGGAAAATGTGAGGTGAAATACACAAAAGGATTTGAGAGATCGATTAAAAAAGTAGGAAAAAAAAAGCAATTGGAAATTTTGAATCGATCGGAACTTAAACATACCAGAAACCTCTTGATATATGGTGAAGTTTTTCGGAAAATCCCTTGGTTTGCTTTCGAGATCTTCGTCCAGTATCACCTTTATTCTTCATCTCTTTCTATCTCTTTGGATATTTCTTTTTGTTCTCTGAACCAAAAGCTTGTACCGCTCTCTATTGTTGATTGCGCTAGGTTTCATCTTTTGGCTGCAATACAAAGCTTCACTCGCTTAGGGTTACATATCCCACTTTGGGCTTGAGCCCACTTAAAACAAATGAAGAATTCCAAAATGTCGGTACGGTAGAAAGAATGGGAATTGTTTTGTGTGAAATATAAAGAAGAAAAGTTATGCATGCCTCCTGACAAAATATGTTGGGCTAATTTGGAAACTAGGCTTTTTTAAGTTATGGTTATAGTAACTAGGCTTTTTTTTATTTTTAATTAAGTAACTAGGCCCCTTTTTTTTTAACCGTTCAACCCTAATCTCTTTACTCTCCTCTCCCCTTCCCTCTCTGGTAGCCGTTTAATCGTTCGCTTCCCTTTGCCGTTCGCTTCCCTCTCTTTAGTCCGGCAATTGCTGAAGGAGGCTATGGATCTCCGATTCATCTCCATGTATCCTTGCCACAGTCCCAAACTGCCCACAGTACCCAACAACTCATAGTCCCAAACTGCCGCCCTCTCCACCGTGCTCCGATTCTACAAGACCTGGTTCTGGTGGTCGATTTTCCTTTCTTTTTTATTTTTTTCTTCTTTTGTTTCTGTTTTGATTGGATCTAAAGGTTCGTTAATGGCTGAAGCAGAGATGGAAGGAGGAGGAGATCGGGAGAGCGAGGCTGCTAGCTGCGAGATGGAGGTGTGAACAAAGGTTGCCCTCATCTAGATCCAAATCTAGATCCTCATCTAGATCCAAATCTAGATCTGATTTCAGATCTAGATCTGGTTCTAGATCTAGATCTAGTTTCATAAAATGAGATATAAATAGGTATGAGCATAAGCAAGGCTGGGCATTGGTTCGTGGTGCATTTATACCTAAGAAGCAGAATTGTGGTAAGGCTTGGATTCCCTTCTTCTGTTCATAAAATGAGATCTAGATCAATAGCACAAAGCCAACTGGTATGCTCCGGTTGTCGGAATCTTCTACTTTACCCAGCTGGAGCAACTTCTGTGTGTTGCGCCGTCTTGCAACTACGGGTCTTTATCTTCTACTTTACCCAGTTGGAGCAACTTCTGTGTGTTATTGTATTGCACCCTTGGTTGTGTCTCTCTTGTTCTTGAGTAGTTTCTCTGTATCATCCTTGTTCATCATAACACACAGGAGCTTAAAACAGTGAATGTTGTTTGGAATCTCATTGCCAAATATATATTCTTTTCTTCGTAATGATAAACAAACTTTTAACAAAAGAAAAATCATTTACCCACCAATTTTCTTTAATAGCTAGAAGCTAAAATCTTTCATTATCTTTTATGTATTAGCTTGGACCCAACACAATTGGATCTAACGCCCATTTGGATCTAAGTGAAAATTATGGTATGAATTTTCGTACCAAAAAACTCACACCAGAATTTTTTAGTATGAATTTTTCATGAAAGAATATATCTCATTGGCTTAATTAGAAATTTCTGGTATGAAAGAATATACCAGAAAACTCATACCAAAAAAATTCTGGTATGAGTTTATGGTATGAATTTCATACCGTAAACTCATACCAAAAAATTATAAAAAAAAAAGATAAAATGAAAAATCTAGTATAAACTTCTGGTATGAAAAAATTTCTGGTACGAAAAAAATTTCTGGTATGAAAAAATTTCTGGGATGAAAAAATTATTGTATGAAAATTTCTAGTATGAAAAAATTCTGAATTTCTGGTATGCAAAAATTATGGTATGAAAATTTCTGGTATGAAAAATTCTGGTATGAAAATTTCTGGTATGAAAAAATTCTGGTATGAAAATTTCTGGTATGAAAAAATTCTGAATTTCTGGTATGAAAACTTTCCGGTATGAGAAATAAAAAAAAAATAAAGAAATTAAAAAAGTCAAAAAAATAAAAGAAACTAAAAAAATAAATTCAGTAAATAAAATTTAAAACCTACAGTTATATAAAAATAAGAAACATCAATTATTATTATTTATTTAAAATAGAAAGGTTAATTATTTTTACCTACCATTAAATGAAAGTGGTAAAAAATTATGGGGTACATTTACTAAATCATATTCTCAAAAAAGCCTAGTATATAAAATTCTCCCAAATATGTTTGTCTCCTACCCATTTTAATTACTAAATTCAATTTAATAAAAAAAAGGATTGCATATGTAAATTACAACATCTGTACTTCTTGTCACGTCATATCTAGGCTTCAAATTGGGTTTAGACTTATTTATTTAAGTAGCCCTTAAATACAATAAATTACATAAGATATGTAAATATAAATATCCACTCAAAATGTCCATGAAACCACAAAGAACTACGTATGATTTGATTCCGTTTTCTTTTACGGATACGTAGGAAATTTGATACAAAACAAAAACGTATTAAATTCAATCACAAATATATATTTGACTTTTATATGAAATGAAAGTCATAAACTTAAACTCCAAATATTCCATTTAGAACTACGTAAAAACTTGACGCCATTTTAAAAGGCTACGTAGGTAACTCGATATTAAGTTTAAATTATATCGGGTACAGTCGCAAATCAAATTGAAATATTAGAAAATATCAAATATTTTTCCTAACTCGATATATAGCATCCGCTCGTCGAGTTTAACCTCACAAAAATCCAAACTTTATATATTTTAATTCAGAACTACGTCATGACTTGATGCTTTTTCCGATCTACGTAGGAAATTCAATATTGGATTCCGTCGCACCACCTAAATAAAATAACTCTAAAATAAATATTAGAGTTAAATCAAAATTCCCAAATATACATAAACTCGATATAAAGCATCCACTCGTCGAGTTTAACCACAAAAGTCCAAACAACTAAGAACTACGTACGACTTGATTCCTAATAAAGGATACGTAGGAAATTTGGTATGAATAAACAAAAGCCCAAATTCAGTCACAAAAAAATAAAAATAATAAAACAAAATAACCTAACATTTTTTCTTGATCATGCGCATGATAGTGGGATTAATTAAGCAACCCTTCCTAGAAGGTGGGTTTAATTTAATCCTTTGATGCATGATCGAGATATAAATACCATGCAAATGATAGTTGAAACATCGTCTAGGCAACCCTTCCTAGAAGGTGAGTTTGGACTTTGATTCTCTGATGCATGAAAACACCGCACTGAACTACGTGAGGCTTGATCCTCTTTAACAAGGTACGTAGGCAACCCGTCCAAAAACGGGTGCAGCCTAAATCACCAAAACCAACCAAATATCGGTATTTATATAACTTAGAATCAAAAGGTCAAAAAGAGAGGGTCAAACTCAAATAAAAAATAAACAAAATGTGTTTTGTAAATTTGTATTCGAATAAAACATAAAAAGGCGTTTTGTAAATTTGTGTACATTTTTATTCAACATATTTTTGGCACGCTCGTAGGGACCTTTTCTTTCTTCTTCATCTCTAAGTTATACATTTACTAATGTTTGATCTTATTTGATTGCAAGGAAATGGCATCAAGGGCAATTGTGAACTTCAATGAACTCCCGGCTACCTTCGTCATCCAAGGAGGACGATGGCTCCGCCGCTAGTCATTTGAAGTTGTCTTTGACATTGCTCCTAATGCAATCTGTCCTGAAATCCCTTTGAAGAACTCTTTCAAGAGTCTTCAAGGGTTGGAGGAACATGCAACTCCGAGGACGTCCACGACTCTTTCGGGACATGGGGCATGAAGCCCAACAACAAGTTCAACAACAAGAAACCTGCTTATGTCATACTTGGACATGACAATTCTCATAGCTTTAATGGCACAAAGCCTTCTTCTAGGGTTGTCCCAAGGCCAATCATTCGAATCATCAAGAAGAATGTTGCGCCTGTTGGTATTCCTGTTGAAAACACTCTTAAGAAGGTGAACAAGTCTCGGAAAGTAGGGGACGCAAGAATGGTTCCCGCCGTAACACTGGACCTCTTCGTAAACTAGCTTCCTCACCGGCTTTAAAGCAAGCCAAAGCAATCATTTGTGAAGCTGCAAAAGAGCTTTTAAACTCAAAGCACACAATGGATAATTATCCAATGACTACCGCAAGGCAAATTCTTGTAGGGTCAATTCCTATCACATTGGACAAATATGAGCAAGTCTACATGACTTCTTATTCTGAGGAAGGTACTCAACCAAAAGCTCCGAAGCTTAAAATCACCAAACCCTCACTGGCCAAGAAAAATCAAAATGAGAAAGAACTGATTGAAGAAGCTTCTAAAACTCAAAAGAAAGAAAGAAGTCTTTGTATTTCGAAAAGCTTAGTCTTCCAAGAGGCTCAAGTTGTGTCTTGTGATGTTCCAGTTACAAGATCAAAAGCTAAGTCAATGACTTATGCTCAAGTTACTTCACACCCAACAAGTCCACAACGAGAATCGGAGGAAAGCTCAAGTTCTCCTTTGTATGGAGATTTATCTTCTCTATTCCAAGAGAAGGAATTTCCACATGTTATTACAAAGGAAGGAGCAACGAAAGTTGTAACCCAAGATGAATCTGAGAACATGCAAGTTTTTATGACCGGAACAACAAGTGTTGAGGAACAACTTCAAGACTTGCAAAGGTCATTAGCAACATGAGAAGCTCAAATAGCTACACTTATGGCTCAAATTGAGAACCAAGCTAATGCTAGCAGACATGAGCAAGTAAGGACGAATGATGAAAGTCCTGGTGGTAGCTCATCCGTTTCCCCACAAGAGATTAGGGAGATGATCGCTCAAGGAAGCCGAGAATTCCAAGTGTCACAAAACCCTCTAGTACTCGGGTATAGAAAGCCATATCCGGTCCAATATGATGCAGTACCATTCCCTCCTGGTTATCAAAGACCAAATTTTGATAAGTTTGATGGAATGCATGGATCACCACACGAGCATTTGGCTCATTTCTACTCAGCATGTTGTGAGACCGCATTGAGTGATGCTTTGTTGATCCGACAATTTTTCCAATCTTTATAGGGATCGGCATTTACTTGGTACACTCAACTCCAACCGGGATCAATGCACACATGGGATGATTTACAAAGAGCATTCCTAGCTCAATTTGTGAGCTCTAAGGCAAAGGTCTCTATTATGGATCTTGCTAATACCCTTCAAAGGTCAAATGAGCTTGCAAATGATTTTATTGCCAGATGGCAAAGCTTGAGGCTTCGATGCCCATAAAAGTTAAGTGAAGAGGCATGTGTACAGATGTGTACTAATAACTTAATTCCCGAGTTAGCAGTGCATGTTGGTAGTACTGAGCCTCGTTCTTTTGATGTCTTAGTTTCAAAGGCTTGCAATGTTGAACGACAATTGGCTCGGCGTGATGCAAAAACCTATCATCCTCAAGCAAATGAACTTAAAAGAGATGACGGAAAAAGAACCTTTAAAAAGGGAGAGTTTATGGCAACATTTATTAAACCCAGAAATAAAGTCTTCACGGGAAATAATTCCCAAAATCAAGAAAGAGGAAGGGGTAGAGACACCATTAAAAGACTCACTCTTGAGGAAAGGAAGCAAAAGAAATATCCTTTTGATGATGATGATGTCCAAGGGATTTTCGATGAGTTGATGTCGTCTAAGCTTCTTACACTTCCAGAGTCAAAAAGGCCAAATGAAGTTGGAAGGACAAATGATCCAAAGTATTGTCCTTATCACCAAATTTTAGTCACCCTATCAAAGATTGTTATGTCTTCAAAGATATAGTTGAGAGGATGATTAACAAAGGAGAAATCGAGATTGAAGGTGAAGACTCGGTGGCTCCAAAGGCTTCATCAAATACTACATCCTTAGTGGATGCGGATAATTTGGTGACCCCAAATACACTCGAAGAACAATCAAGGTCAAACGAAGATGAGGGTATTCCCACGGTTTTCTTACCTATGATGGCGATACCCGTACAATTTTCAGTAGACGGTGGCAAAGATATCCGCATCGTTTGGGCATACCCTGATATGCCAAGAGATGGTCCCGGGGTCCCAACTCTATATGAGATCATGACGTGCTCAAATATCGAAGATCTGTTTTCAGATGGCGATGATCTTGACATTGATAGTGATTTTGAGTGGAAAACTTGTGTAACTCAAAAAACTCGGCCATAAGCCACTCTAAAATTGAGTTCTCCCGGGTTTAGAATGATCGGAAGAAAACCCGAGAAAAATAAAAACAAGAAGAAAAACAAGAAAGAAAAGAAGCCAAATTCTGATTTTGAGGAAGAATATGTTCAACCTGAGAGGGTACTGGTTACCCTAAAAGATTTTATCCCAAAGAAGTTTTATGGTGATGAAGAACCTTCAGAAGATGAGGCATTTTGGGGCGATGAAGTTGCTCAATGTTGCATGGCCACATGGGCCGACATATGTGAAGAAGAGGAGGAACCAGAAGTTGATACGTTTCTCTTCGTTCTGGACGCCAACTTCTATCCCCGAAACCCGATGAAAAAAGAAAGGAGAAAGAATCGATGTCCAATGAAAATTCAAAAGTGACAAATTTTGATGAACGTCTTGATAAAGAAACTCCTCAATTACCTCAGAAAAATGTAGAGGACATTGAGGCGTTACAAAAAGAATCTACTTCTCGTGTACCAGTTTCACTTCATAAAGCTCCGTACAAAGAGAAAGTACAATATGATGTCATTAGTCACTTGAAGCGCATTCCTACATGCTTGAGTGTTTATGATTCCCTACAGATGTCAAATGAATTGAGGAAAGCACTAATTCAAGCTCTTATGGATCCCGATGATTATAAAGATCAAGTTAAACTGGTAGAGGTTAATGATGTTTCATTATCCCCGTCAACTCAATGTGCTTCATGCATGGCTTGTATAACATTCTCGGATGAGGATCTTCAATTGGGGAATGCATATCATAATCGTCCCTTATATGTTACAGGAACCATTGGGGATACGAAGGTTAATCGAATCCTTTTGGATTGTGGATCCGCAGTAAATCTTCTCCCATTAAGGGTACTAAAGACAATGGGGTTGACAACCGCACATTTATCTCCTACCTTGCTGACCATCCAAGGTTTTAATCAAGTAGGACAAAAATCCATGGGTACCATTGCATTACAGATGGTTCTTGACGAGCTTTATAAAGATGCTTTGTTCCATGTCATAGATGCGGACACCTCTTATAATGCCTTACTTGGTCGACCATGGCTTCATGCTAGTAAATCCATTGTTTCTATTCTTCATCAATGTTTGAAATATACTGATGATAATGGAAATGAAAGGAATATTCGAGGTGACCCAAACCCTTTTCACGGAGAAAGTGTTAATTATGCCGATGCCAAGTTTTATAAAGCGGTTAGTTTCATCTCAAACATGCCCATGAAGGTTGTCAGTGGTAAAAATACCAATAATATTCATCAAGCACCAAAGGTTTCTCTCAAAGGGAATAATGAGAAAGGTGATCCATGTTCTAAGGTGTTGTTTAAGTACACGCCAAAAGATAAACGACAAGCCGGCCAAAAACCCTTGAACTCGGTAGAGAAGGTTATGAACTCTCTCATGACAAGTTACACATTTCCTCTACGGAAAATTGACTAGTCTATTCCAAAAACGATTTGGTCATTCAAAGGTCCTTTGGGTTAAAACAAGTGATAACAGAAGGGTAGTGTCAAGAGTTGAATCCAATAATCCTTCCTCCAAATCACTTTCAAGGAAGTTGAACAAAAAATTCAAAGTGAAAAACTCAAAGTTCTTATCAAAAAAACAAAGCTCCATATAACCCCTATAATGAGAACGGTATTGAAAACATCAATGTTTCTCACGAAGGGGGTATATTGACAGCGAGTTTTGAAGAGCCTATGACATTGACTCCGGATGAACAAAACTTGTTTATCGAAGATAAAGCGTCAAAATCTCGGGTTACAGTATTTGATAGGCTTGAAACCGGTTCAACAAGTGGAGAAACAAGAACTTCTGTTTTTCAAAGGCTTGAATATGTTGATAAGTCTAAAAAGAAATTACAACAAATCAAAAAATGGAGGATCAATAAGAAAAAGAAGAAAGCAGGGTTGCTTGTGCAAAAGCCAAATGAAGATTTCATGAATGCCGAAGTAGAAGAGGTGAACATGGTATATGCTGATATAGAGGAGGATTCACAAGAGTTCATCAATACAGCTCAACTAGCACCAACAGAAATGGAAGAAGGTGGACAAGCTACGGTTTATGATCTTCAAGAAATCAATTTAGGAACTCTTGAGTGTCCTAAACCTGTAACGCCCGGTTTTGATTGTTCCTTTCTTGCGTACTTCTATCGATATTTTTATTAGTAAGTTTCTTTTTAAAGTATTTTAAGTCGTAAATTTTAAGTTTCGGCGATATGTTATTTTAATATGTTAACGGTATTTTTATTATAATTTAAATCTCGTAATTTAGTTACGAGATCGATTTATAAGTCGCAAAGTATATTTTTGTGAAGTTTAAGTATATACTCGATCCTCGTAATAATTCCCGTATACTTATTTTATTTCGGAAAAGGGGCGGAAAGGTTCCGGATATTTTATTTATTTATTTATTTTTGGTTCCGTGTACGTTTATCCGTTTCTTTTGTCGGAATAATCGAGAATTTTTCCCGATTCGAAAGTCCCGTTCCGACTCTTTTTGATCGAGTTATATTATTCTTTCACCGACTGATGTATCCCATCGTTTACCTTGCTGGCTGATGAGCAGCCCTGTACCCCGACCCCTCGTCCTCACAACCGTACCCCTTATCACCTTCTCTGCTTTACGCAACCTCTGCCCCTGGACTGAAGCAAATGCAGCAGCTCCATCTCTCCCTCTTGGAACACTCTTTCACACAAGCACCCTTCACCATCTCCCTCTGCCTCCTCTCTTCTACCCTCGTACCCTCTGTTCTAGCAGCCCCTCAATCTCTCATCTTTCCCTCTCTCGTTTGCAAACATCAAGCAAACCAGCGGTGACCTGCCGGACAGAAAATGTGTCTCCCGTGCTCACGATCTCCCTCCTCTCTGTTTCTTCACTCTCGTCTACAGCCCTCGTTCCTGTGCAACGCTCAACTTCGAGCCCTGGCTGTCATCAGCCTCCATTTCTCGGCCTCCCATCTGGAAGAACAACAACCCCTGCTCTAGTGAACTTCGCCGGAGACCAACTAAAAGCCACCGCCGCCAGGATTTGTGCAAGCCTCTCCCTTGCCATCATGAGTCGCCTTGAACCCTCCCTGCACCCCAGAATCCGGAGAAGCCACCGTCACCTTCAGCTTTGGACTCCGTCGGGTAGGAAGAGGCCTCAGCTGCCGCCAGCTTCCCTTTCTCCAAGCAGCCTGTCTATCGATTGATGAAGAAGCTCTCTTTAGGGTTTATTAAATTGCCCCCCCTAATTTTGGTGAATTTCAATCTGTAACATATATTTTATATTTGCATTTTGGCCCAACTTTCTGATTTTAACAAATAAAACCTACTGGATTAATTCCTAAAAAAGGCCCATATTTTATTAATGATTAATGACCCATACTTTGTGGAATTTGGAATTTTTCCATCTTTATGTGAAATTACAGATTTGGCCCAGGAGTTTTAATTGCGGATTTTTTACCCATGTCTATATTATTGGATATTTGTCTTGGAAAATATTTTACGGGTTTTAACGTTGGCCTTTGGAAAACGAGTTTTACCTTTGAGATATATATATATATATATATATATATATATATATATATATATATATATATATATATATATATATATATATATATATATATATATATATAGCATATAAGCTAAATTTCCTTAGCTTTGGTTTTAAAATCAAATTAGCATATAAGCTAAATTTCCTTAGCTTTGGTTTTAGGTCCGGAAGCGCCCGGTATAGACCAACGAATCTATTCTCCACATCCGTAGATCGTCCTCCGCCATCGACCTCGTGTGAGTACCTTCTTCCTCGATCTAGTTATATTTAGTAGTATCATGCTAGGTTGGATCTAGCATAACATAGGGAAAATGCCAAGTAGTGGCTTGGAACCTCTAGGTGAGTGTTTGAGGTTATTAATGTTCTTTGACATGTGGTGTGTTGATCTTCAGTTATCATACGGTCGTGATCCTCGTGGTTGATCTTGTGAGACTTGAGAGTATTTATATGTTGGTTGAGATTGTGGAGTTTAGGATGAGAGTATCCTAGCACTTGGGGCTATAGTTGAGATCTCGTGAGTTATGAGGGCTAGGAGTGTATCCTAGATTATGAGAGTATATGACCTAGTAAGATGATATAGGATTAGAAGTCTAAGGAGACTTCTAGCTTGTGAGTAGTTGTTGATTATCGTGCCTTGTCTTGAACAGGCTTTGGTTATATTCCTTCGGAGAGTGATTCGGTTTCGTTTAGCTTTGAAACGAGGTAAGTCCTCGGACTTACTTAGCCGCTTCTATGCCTTATTTGGATGTATATGGTGGTGTGTGTTTACCGCTTTTAAGCATGAAAATGGATTAGGATTTACTTGACCTTATTTATTGGCCCATTGTTACTACTATTATTATCGGGCGGTGACATCACCGCTCAGTTTCCCGAGGGAGACTGGGGGGATCTCTGCGACCAGGCCATACACGGTATACGGGCGGGCTTCTTCATCACTCCCTCAGGGTATACGGGTTGGGCGCCGCCACACTCCTGTTGGTTACACAAGGACAGAGGCGAGAGTTATAAGACTCTCGTTTCACACTTGAACGAATGAATTAGATATGGAATAACATAAAAAGATAATAAGTAACGGATGTGTATGTTTATGAGCATGTTGTGTGTTTGTGTTCCTATGTGTTTTTGTGCCATATTATTCTTATAATGCCTAGAATGTGAGCTAACGGTTTTATACCGATTGTTGTAGTTGATGTGCAGGATAGGATGTGGCCGAGTGATCCGGAGGAGTGGGCAGCCGGGGTTCCGTACATCTTAGGTTGAGTTGGGTTTTGGAGTCCTTGTGTTGTTATTATATATTATGTTGTTGTTGTTGTAAGGACGGCTGAAGTCTTTCCTTTATTTTGTTTTCGGGTTTCATAGCATTGCATAAAAATGTATTTTGGTTTTGGCCTTTATTTGTGCCTTGTTGCAAGATCCGGTGAAATTGTTGTCAGGCTAAGGGTCGGGACCCATTGTGAGGCCCCAACCCATAGCATCCCGAGTCCCGCGGATTTGGGGTGTTACAAAACCCGTCCTTGTTAGTGCATTGTTGACTAATGAAGAAAAAACAATCTATGAAGAACTTCTCTAGGAGTACAAAGATGTGTTTGCTTGGGGTTATCAGGATATGCCTGATTTAGACCCGGAAGTGGCAATGCATAAACTAGCATTCTCTGAAGAGAAAAAGCCATTTAAACAAGCACAACGTCGCTTTCGTCCCGAGTTGATAGTCCAAATAAATATTGAGGTTAAGAAGTTTATTAAGGCAGGTTTCATTCGTGAGGTCCAATATCCGATTTGGCTAGCCAACAATGTTCCGGTGAGGAAGAAAAATGGCCAACTCCGTATTTGTGTGGACTTTAGGGATTTGAATGAAGCATGCCCTAAAGATGAATTTCCATTACCTATAACTGAGTTATTGGTTGACGCCACCACCGGATTCAAGGCTTTGTCTTTCATGGATGGATTCTCGGGATACAATCAAATTAAAATGGATCCTCGTGACAAAGAGCTAACCGCTTTCCGAACACCTCAAGGCACCTATTGTTATACAGTAATGCCTTTTGGTTTGAAAAATACGGGAGCAACTTATCAAAGAGCCATGACAATTATATTTCGGGATTTGCTTCATAACACAATTGAGTGTTATGTGGATGATTTAGTGGTCAAAACAAAAGAAAGAGAAGATCACCCAAATGATCTTCGAAGGGTTTTTGAAAGGCTACTCAAGCACCAACTGAAGATGAATCCCCTCAAATGTGCCTTCGGTGTGACATCCGGAAAATTTCTTGGTTTTATCGTTCGGGGTCGGGGTATTGAAATTGATCCTGATAAAATTAAGGTAGTCATGAATATGCCTCCTCCAAGGAATCTTCGCGAGCTTCGGGGCTTACAAGGGAAACTTGCTTACATCCGACGTTTCATTTCAAATTTAACCGGAAGATGTCAGCCATTTCTAAGGTTAATGAAGAAAGATACCCCATTTATATGGGATCAATCATGCCAAAATGCCTTGGATAGCATCAAGAAGTATATGATGAATCTGCCAATTTTGATGGCACCGATATCAAGAAGGCCTTTAATCTTGTACACCGCGGCCCTTGAGCGGTCCTTAGGAGCTATGTTGGCTCAAAACAACGATGACGGAAAAGAAAATGCCTTATACTATATCAGCCGAACCTTGGTAGGGGCAGAACACAATTATTCTGCCATGGAAAAGATATGTCTTGCTTTGGTGTTTGCCGTTCAAAAGTTACGACATTATCTTTTAACCCATCAAATCACCTTGATCTCAAAGGCTAATCCGCTAAGATATATCTTATCAAAAGCGGTTTTGTCTAGAAGATTAGCCAAGTGGGCAATGTTATTAGCTCCTTTTGACATCAAGTTTGTGTCACAAAAGGCAGTAAATGGACAAGTCATTGCTGACTTTTTAGATGCTCATCCAAGACCGACAATGAAGAATTGTCATATGATCTACCAGATGAAGAAGTTCTTATGGTTGAGGAAACTTCATGGCAATTATACTTTGACGGAGCGGCGAAAAAACAAGCATCTGGAGTTGGTATTGTGTTTATCACTCCTTATGGCAGCTTGGTGCCATATTCCTTCTCTCTTTTAAAGACTTGCACGAACAATGTGACGGAATATGAGGCATTAATTATCGGTCTTGAAATAGCTCTTGAGTTGCATATTGTTCCATTACAAGTATTTGGTGATTCTCAATTGATCATTAGACAAATAAATGGACAATATGAAGCAAAGCACCCAAATTTAGTTCCTTTACACAAAAGAGCAAAATGTCTCATGCAACAATTTCAACAAATAGAGGTAATGCATGTGTCAAGATTAGGAAATGATAAGGTTGATGCCCTAGCCAAATTAGCGGCATCCCTAACACTCCCTTATGAAAGAGAGATTCAAATCACAATTGGGGAGCGTCATTTGCTTTCATCGGCTTTAGACCGATTCAACTCAACGGAAGAAGTACATGTTGCCTCGGTATATGAGATTGATGAAGACCCTGATTGGTGACAACCTATCATTGAATATCTTCAACATGGAAATTTACCTGATGATGCCAAAAAGAAAGTGGATATCAAACGGCGGGCTCCGCGTTTCTTGTTGAAAAATGATACATTATATCGTAGAGCCTTTGATGGTATATTACTTCGGTGCTTATCAAAAGAAGAAGCAAAATATATTCTCACGGAAACTCATGCCGGAATATGTGGGGCACATCAAGGTGGTCCTAAGTTAGCCGATCAAGTTAAACGACTAGGCTATTATTGGCCGACCATGGTGAAAGATGCAATGGGTTTTGCTAAGACGTGTCATGCGTGTCAAATTCATGGTGATTTCATTCATCAACCTCCTCAACTCCTTCATCCGACAATCTTGTATTGGCCCTTCCATGCATGGGGTCTTGATGTTGTAGGGCCTATAAATCCGTCATCATCACGGGGTCATCAATACATTTTGGCCGCAACTGATTATTTCTCCAAATGGGCCGAGTCTTTACCATTGAAAGTAGTGGGGGCAAAAGAAGTTGCCAACTTTATCAAAATCCATTTGATATACCGATATGGAGTTCCTTTGAAGATAATATTGGACAATGCCCTCTATTTCAAAAATCAAGTAATGGTGAAACTAGCCGAAAATTTCAGTTTCAAACACAGTTTTTCATCAAGCTATAATCCATCTTCGAATGGTCAAGTTGAAGCATTTAATAAGGTCCTATGCAAAATTCTCAAGAAGATTGTGTCAAAATCAAGAAGAGATTGGCATGAAAGATTGCATGAAGCATTATGGGCATACTGGACAACAGTTCGAACATCTACTGGATGTACGCCATATAAATTGGTATTCGGATCTGGAGCCGTCTTACCTCTTGAGGTACAATTACCTTCCCTTAGGGTGGCTGTACAACTCACCGATCCCGAGGAAAATGTCAAAATCCGTCTAGCTGAACAAGAAGCATTTGACGAGTGTAGGTTGGCAACACAACAAAGACTCGAAATTTACCAAGCTCAAGTAGCTGGTGCATCTAACAAACGAGTCAAGTTCCGATCCTTTTCGGTGGGTGATCTGGTTCTTACAGTAAGACAACCAATTGTCATTAACCGAAAATCAAAAGGAAAATTTGAGCCAAAATGGGAGGGGCCGTATGTTATCACCAAGATTTTCCCTAAAGGAGCTTACGAGCTTTCAAACAATGAAGGCAAGATATTATATTCTTGTGTAAATGGGAAGTTTATAAGGAAGTTCTTTACTTGATGTAAAAAAAAAAAAAAAAAAAAAAGGCCATTGTACACAAATGATAGTGAAATAACTTGAAAAACCCTTCATAGAAGGTGGGTTCGAGTTGTTTTGGTGATGTGTATAGAAAAAAGGGATAAAAAAAGTTCCCAAAAGAACTACGAGAAAGGCTTGATCCCTCACAAAGGGGGTATGTAGGCAGTCTAGCTAGTCAAATGCTAGGTGCAGCCACAAAAACAAAAAAAAATCATCAGTTCCCAAAAGAACTACGAAAAGGCTTGATCTCTCACAAAGGGGGTACGTAGGCAGTCTAGCTAATCAAATGCTAGGTGCAGCCACAAAAACCAACAAAACATTTTCATTTCTTTGTTAAAAAGAAAAGATAGTAAGCAAATTATGTCTACGAAAGATGATAACTTAAAGGCTTCTATGCCTAAATTGCTCTACTTTGAGCATCATTCTCAAGTTGGATGATTAATCCAAATTTTTCAAAACAAAACTTCCTTTAAAGGAATAAAATTATAAATTTTCCCAAAAATTTGATCAAATTCATAATTGCTTCGCAATGTGAATTTTCTCATACTCTCAAACAAAAATGATATTCTTCCAAACTCCTTTATTTTAATCTCAAACAAAGAGAGATAAATCATGTTGACTAACATCATCAAACTAATTGATCAATAAAGCCCCCCCAAAACTTAAAAGAGATATCTACAAAGTCTCTAAACCAACGGCATAAAGCTCTCAAAACTAAACACTTGTCTGCCACAAAAAGGTCTCAAGCCAAATATCAAATATCAAAAACAAATTCAAAAGAAAAAAATGCTATAAAGCTCAAAGTTTTTTACCCATATATCATATTCTTGACCAAGTAACTATGGGTAAATTTCATATCCAAACAAATTTTTGTTGGAACCATTCAAAACTATTCAATATGTTCTTCTTTCATGCATGCATAAATGAAACTAAATGGTTTCAAATGTGAAGCATCTTCCAAGGCAAAAATATCGAACTTTAAACGCGTTCAATTTCTCACACGCATAAAGTTCGGGGGGCAACTGTTTATGGGTAAATTTTGATGAATTTGATCATTTATTACCCACTCACAAAAATATGAAGTTCATGACAAAACGCCATTTTGATTAATTTGTATGAAACAAGTTAATAAATTGGATAGTGCAAAATGTAATCTCATATATGTATTTGAGGGATTTACGTTTACAAGCATTGGTTTCTAAAGGAACTATAATTAGGCTTCTATCAAAAACAGGAAGTGTTATTTAAAAGCCCAAAAGTGGTGATCAACCCACAAAAAAAATATATACATATAAGGCCCAAAAAGTCCATGTTGATGTTACAGTACAATAACTAAATCTACTAGCAAAAAAAATGAATTGATTATATATAAATATATATATACATCAGTTTACAAATAAAAAAATAAAAAAAGAAGCATCTCTAACTACCCCATGTTCTCTCACGTACAAGCAGTTGTTTCCATCCAGTAACCTCTCATAACTAGTTCTATAAAATTTAATAAATAGAGGCAAAGGAGATTTTCTTGCCCAGAAGGGATGGAGAACCTGCAAATACACAACAAGCCTAAACAAATCAAAGAAGTACAAAAGAGAGAAAGAATTACGGAAGAACTACAAAGCATAAAGTGAACTAGAAGAGAAGAAGAATCAAAGTGAGTAGGCAATTACTATAGCCTGGTTGCTGGTTGTGTTATTAATGGTGTGAATTAATCACACTAAAGCATCAAAATCTGCACTTGGTTTGAAAGTGAATAGTTTCTACCACTGCTCTGGTTGCATTCTTCCCAACCAAAATCTGTAGTTGGCTCGAAAGTGAATACTTTCGACCACTACACAAATTTGTAATCTATCGAAAGTAATAAATTTTCGATCACTACATCCGAGCCTTGTGTTCAATTGAATATACCAAATCATCTGGTTACACAACCTATCCTTAATTAATTTGAAACTTCAAACCAAAGTGAACATATGAGGCAGAAAATACCTTGAACGTCTTCTGAAATAGCAAACCAATTGGAGATATATTGTTAGACAAGGGTTTTGTTTATATCCAAGCCTTTGACAATCCCGCAAAATCACACAATGGTCATAGAAAACAAATCCGCTAAATGGGGATATGAGTTTAACTAATTCTAATCACAAAAGTTTCACTCTGATTTTATCTTCTCGGATTATTTTCATAAAATGATTTGGAAGATCTCTCTAAATAGGGACCAACAATAAAACTTGCGCAAGCTAGAAATTATCCTCAAACTCAGAATATAGATGGTTAAAGAATTTGTTAAACTTATGTACAACCTCCTTAGCATCAAGCTCGTCCGCGACCAAAGACCAAACACAACATTTCGAATTGATCTAAAATAATCAGATATGACGTTTTTTTTCCTTCTTCTTTGAGTAATCTCAGGAAATCAAAAATCGGGAAAATGTGAGGTGAATACACAAAAGGATTTGAGAGATCAATTAAAAAAATAGGAAAAAAAAAGCAATTGGAAATTTTGAATCGATCGGAACTTAAACATACCAGAAACCTCTTGATATATGGTGAACTTTTTTGGAAAATCCCTTGGTTTGCTTTCGAGATCTTCGTCCAGTATCACCTTCATTCTTCATCTCTTTCTATCTCTCTGGATCTTTCTTTTTGTTCTCTGAACCAAAAGCTTGTACCGTTCTCTACTGTTGATTGCGCTGGCTGCAATACAAAGCTTCACTCGCTGAGGGTTACATATCCCACTTTGGGCTTGAGCCCATTTAAAACAAATGAAGAATTCCATAAAGTCGGTACGGTAGAAAGAACGGGAATTGTTTTGTGTGAAATATAAAGAAGAAAAGTTATGCATGCTTCCTGACAAAATATGTTTGTCTCCTACCCATTTTAATTACTAAATTCAATTTAATAAAAAAAAAAGAATTGCATATGTAAATTACAACAGCTGTACTTCTTGTCACGTCATATCTAGGCTTCAAATTGGGTTTAGACTTATTTATTTAAGTAGCCCTTAAATACAATAAATTACATAAGATATGTAAATATAAATATTCACTCAAAATATCCATAAAACCACAAAGAATTACGTATGATTTGATTCTATTTTCTTTTACGGATACGTAGGAAATTTGATACAAAACAAAAACGTATTAAATTCAATCATAAATATATATTTGACTTTTATATGAAATGAAAGTCATAAACTTAAACTCCAAACATTCCATTTAGAGCTACGTAAAACAAACCAAATATTGGTATTTATATAACTTAGAATCAAAAGGTCAAAAAGAGAGGGTCGAACTCAAATAAAAAATAAATAAAATGTGTTTTGTAAATTTGTATTCGAATAAAACATAAAAATGTGTTTTGTAAATTTATAAATTTGTATTCGAATAAAACACTGCACTGAACTACGTGAGGCTTGATCCTCTTTTGTAAATTTGTATTTGAATTAAACATAAAAAGGCGTTTTGTAAATTTATGTACATTTTTATTCAACAACGTGCTAGACTGGGGGATAGGTGTGG
Source organism: Fagopyrum homotropicum (assembly GCA_033239125.1). NCBI lineage: Eukaryota > Viridiplantae > Streptophyta > Magnoliopsida > Caryophyllales > Polygonaceae > Fagopyrum > Fagopyrum homotropicum. Next base: position 59,876,860 of record BSWB01000008.1, on the reverse strand, counting down.
TCATATCAACTCCCGTTGGTCGAGTTTTCGTACAACAACAGCTGCCATGCACTGATCAAGATGGCTCCTTATGAGGCGTTATAGAGACGGAGGTGTTGTAAACTGTATGTTGGGATGAGCCGAGCAACATCAATGGTATAGCTCTTGAGCAGATACAAGATGGTGTTGCCCGAGTGGCATAATTCAAGAGCGGATGTTGGCCGCATAGAGCCGCTAGAAGTCGTATGCAGATAAGAGGCGATGGCCTCTAGAGTTCAGAGTTAGAGCTCATGTTTAGTTGAGAGTGTCTCCGACGCGAGGCGTACGACGTTTCAGCATAAAAAGGAAATTGATTCCCCGATATATCGGACCTTTTGAGATTATGGAGCGGGATGGAGAAGTGGCATACCGAATTGCATTACCGCCCACACTAGAGGGTGTTCACCTAGTCTTTCATGTGTCTCATCCAAGGGACTACATACCAAATCCGACACAGAACATTAGTTATGAGGACTTAGTGATTGAGTCGGACCACACGTTTGTTGAGCATCCAGTAGTTGTCCTAGAGTGGACTACGAGATGCTTGCGCTCGGAGGACATTCCGATGATGAGGATATAGTGGTCTAGACGGGGAGCCGATGAGGCTACTTGGGAGACAGAGTATAGTACCCGGAGGAACTATCCGGAGTTTTATGCAGAGATAGTTGCATCTGTAGGATTGACGAGTGAGTCTCAATTTTATCTTAGTGAGTTTATGTGATTATGTGATATTACGTGTTATTGTTTTTTGTGCTAGATTATGATATGTGATCTTAGTAGATCTGATGTGCTGGCACGAGTTGAGATTATAGATTGCTGGAGATGTTTATACCTCTACGAGATTGAGTGTGTGTACCTCGGTGTTTGAGACTAAGAGAATACGTGGTTGTTCAAGTTTTGGGACGAAACTTGTTTTTAGGCGAATCTGATGTAACAACTATTTTTAGTTGAAGACCCCACGACCGCGCCTCGCTTTGGCCGTAGTCACGGCGAGGTTAGCCCGCGGTCGTGGATTTGCAGGGTAGGTGGCCGACTTTTTGGCCTCCATCCTTTCTTTCCTTCTTCTTTAAGGTTTCTCATTTCCTTTGTTCTTAGGGTTTCCTGATCTCTCTCTAGCCTTTCTCTCTTCTTCTCTCACGTTCATTCTTCTTCTCTTCCTCTTCCCTTCTCTTTCTTGTTTCTTCCTCTTTTCTTGCTTAAATCTTCTTGCAATTAAAGTGTGTATGATGTTGAGTGGTTATTGTGGATAGTTGGCCAGGATTGTTGCTTGGGAGTCCTTTCTTGCACATATGTAGAAGAGTGATAAGGTAGCTCCTCCTTTCCTCTTCTTATTCTTCTTCTTTCCTTGATTCGAAATCCATCAAGCGAAGTCTTCTTCTATTTGGGATCTATGGGTGATATGTGTGTATCTTGATGTATCCAAGGTTTCCTTGGTTGATCCCTACTATGGAGTGAGGTGAATCGAGTGAGATTCATTCAAAAGTCAAAAAGAGTTGCGCTCTGTTGAAGAACCCGTGCCTCACCATAGCCACCCCGTGCCTTCAGGTGTGCCGCCTCCATCGCGCATGCATTGGCCGCAGTCGCGGCGTCTAAGGATGTCACCGCGCCCGCGCATCTGTTTGCCCCCGTCCGCACCTTCCTGCAGAACACACCAAGTCTTTCGGTATGTTTATCCTTCCTTTGATCTTTATAGCTTCAGTATCGAAGCATGCTAGGTTAGTTATGAGTTTAATGATGATATATTGTGGAATAATGCCTTGAAAGGCCTTGAGGTCTTGATGGAATATTGAGGATATTGCTTACAGATGTTGTGTATGATCTTTGAGGATCTTTAGAGACTAGGAGTGGAACCTTCTAGTATGTGGGATAGAATTTGATATGTATGCCTTGTGTATCATGCAGTGTATATTTCCACCGGAATCTAAGAGGTTGATTGATAGTTGAGGTTACCTGGATACAGGTAAGTCCGTGGGACTTACTTAGCTGCAATCGTATATTTGATGAGTGCACGAGTGGTGTTTATTATATTCCCACGGGAATCTGAGAGGTTGATCGATAGTTGAGGTTACCTGGATGCAAGTAAGTCTGTGGGACTTAATTAGCTGCATTCTTATATTTGATGAGTGCATGAGTGGTGTTTGGTATATGCTTTATAGCATGTGAAAGATTGATTATTACCGATGTTGTATTGCCCCACTATTGTTTGGTGGTGATAACTTGTCCAGTTCTCTCGAGGGATTTTGGAGGGTTCACTAGGACTATGTCTGACCTGGTATACGGTGAAGGTACCAAGCCGCTCCTTATGGTATACAGCGGGGTGCTCCTAACCACTCTAGATGGAGAAAGAAATAGAGGTGACAGTTGTATTTGTCGTGTCACACCTATGAACGGATTATGAGTTTGACTTTATAAAATATAATAAGTGGGAAATGTGTGATAGCATGCTTGGTGTTTATTGTAATCGTGATGTTTGTATGTGCTTATGTATTAATCTTATATATGAATTGGTAGCTAACTGTTTATACCGTGTTGTAGATGTCTTGCATGAAAGGAGGATTGTAGAGTGATCGGGTGGGAGTGACCAGCCTGCAAGGGTTTCTGTACATATAGGATGATTATGGGATTTGTATGTCTAGATACATGATTATACCGTTTTGGTACTCGGTTGTGAGTTTTGTACGTGATAACATGAATTATTGTCTATATTTCGGACATGATTTTGTTGTTTTCTCATCATAATTTTGCATGCATGTATACATATTTGTAGTGTTTATGTCATTATTCGGTTACTTTGCAAGAATCGAGGTCTACACCAAGTTTTATTTTAATTGGCGGGAATATGGCACGTTTTGGGTGGAAATGGAACATAAAGAGCTAAGGAAGCTATGGAGCTACATTTAGGAGCATTAGGAAGGACAAGGAGGACAAAAACCATACTGGAAGGAAGGAAAAAATATCAAGACGAAGATATGAATTCATGCACGTAGATCACTGCTAATCTCGGATGGACACATCCATGCATTTTGACCGAGATGGCCCACTGGGCCTGGATCGAAGCCGACGTCCAACAATTTCAAGGAGATAAAATATATTTTTGGCCTAAAATTCTTCTATAAGAATGAAAGGTGGACATGAAGTTTTAGAGGTTGGATGCTCGAACATTAAGACGTCATAAAGGTTTTCTTTGGACGGATTGAAGGAATGGAAGATTTGAAGGAAGGATTTCTTAGGGTTTGAAGTAACCCTAGATTGTGAGGATTTCTTGGGGATTGCTAGTGAGTTGTTATCATCCCTTTTTGAACACGTCATTGATACCTTTGATTGGCTTGTTTTCTTTGATAATTGAGATACCTTTGTTGCTTGCTTTATTCCCTTTTCTTGATATTCTTGATATTGCATTGATTATGATGATTGTCGACTAAACACCCTTGCGATTCTAGGGTGATTAGTTGAAGGTTGTGGTATAGACGATGCGAGAATAGACCTTTATCCTTGTGGACCCTGAAAGCTTGAGTAAACCCTAATCCGAAACCCGTCTCGGGCTGATTGTTGAGCATCTCGACCGAGATCGATATAGAACAAAATGAGATTGCCCACTGCAATGCCTATTCCGAGTTTAGTTATAGTATGTCAAATCCTATCCTTGTTGCACCTTTCCTGGTTCATACGCAAGCCTAGGATGAGACTTACCCGGTGATTCTTTTGCTTGTATACCTATGATGATGAGTGTTAGGTAATAAAGGTTTATCCTTTATTAGGATTTGAGTGTGCCTTTATCCTACCTTTGAGAGTTAACCTGAAACTTACCCGGTGATGGTTAGTTTTGTAACCTTAGGTGAGTGATGTTGGTTTGAGCGCCTTTACCTTTCCCTAGTTCCTTGAGACTTACCCGGTGATAGGAGCTTTGGTTTTGGAAAGTGGGTAGTGAGACTTTCCCGGTGATCTATCTCATAGCAGCAACACCCACCCTCAACAAACCTCAGTTGTGTCCACGTTATCTAAAGAGATCATGAGTCGAAACCACAACTGGATACTATGATCTTTAGAATCTGCATTTCCCCATCTTTTTATACATCTTGTCTTCTGCTTTTGATCAATATTATTGCATGCTTCTGAAGTTGGATTAATTTACTGTGATTGTTCTCACCGATTCTCTGAGATCGACTCCGGAATATAAGCTTTTGCTACGATTGATCCGTACACTACGGGTTCCCTTATCGTTAGGTTTATTATTCAGAATATATATTTTAAAGCTTTGTTTGCACACACCTTTTGGAGCAAACAAGTTTTTTAAGCCGTTGCCGGGGAATTGGTCAAGACCAATCAGCTATTCGTTACTTGATTGCTAAGAAGGACGACCAATCAGCTATTCAGAATATATATTATTCAGAATATATATTTTAAAGCGTCTTATTCCATGGATTCTCTTGCTTCAAGAGTTTGATCTAGAGATTCGCGATAAGAAGGGGTCCGAGAATTCTGTTGCGGGTCACCTCATCCGGCTACCTCCCTCCTCACGCGAGAAGGACGACCTACCCATAGATGACTCATTCCCCGATGAGCACTTGCATTTGCTGGAACGTTTGATAGACTTCTTTATCTCACCCCATAATGAAGGTGAAGTATGGGGTGAGGATACCTTCCAGCATGTTTAGGGATGTCGTACGGTCCAGCTAGCGACCTTAAATCAAGCGCTTCTTGGTAGGTAACCCAAGGTATTGCTTCCTTTTCCCTTTTTCTAGTTTAGTTTTAGATAGTTTGCTTTTGTTTTGCTTTGTTTTGTTTTTGGCGTCCTAGACAGAAACCAGGTACTCTCTAAGGAAGGATTACAACTCAGAAGCTCCACTGGAAGGACAAAAGTTTGAGAAATTGAGAAGACGGAGTTTGACTGAGACACATCTCGGTTGCTGTCACAGCGCCTCGACCGAGATGTCCTTAGGCAACCGAGGCGACTAGGTCTGACAATCCAGTCAACCACCTCGGTCCGGTCGGGACCACCTCGACCGAGGTGATATCAGATTCAGCGAGGGGTATAAAAGGAGAAATGGATTTCTCTCTCCTCACTTTTCCCTCTCAAACCCTCTTCTCGACCGCGGCGCATTTTTCACCTCGCTTCTTCGTTTCTCACTTGTTTTCCACAATTTCTACTCCGATTTCAACAAGAAAAGCGAGAGGATCGGATTGCAAACAACAAACTGCAAGATAAACGCCTCGAATCTATGTAAATTGTGGTAAATTATCCGAAAACCCTAACTTCCCTCTCTTTGCTGATTTAGGAGAAATTTGGCTTTGGTTGCCATCTATTATTGCTGAAAAGAGTATAAGTACCCCATAGGAAGCAATTGATAGTGATTTTGGGGGAAAAGAATTGAAAAATCAGAGAGTGGAATCATACAGCACTTCGCCTCGGTCCACTCGAGTTGTGTCTCGGCCGAGGTGTTCTTCAGCTTGTCAGACCGACCGAGGTGACCTTCAGCAATCATGAGTACCAAATCTGATCTTCAGCTTGCTCTTAGAGATGGTCCCAGTGGTTCTTCTCCTGCTTCTCGCCCTTCTATACCGGTGATTCATGAGCGTCACTAGGCAGACTTCGATCGTATTTGCGGGCATCCCATAGTTGCCCCGCGTTTCATAGACGTCTCAGCCTTCAAGTGCCTCCACGTGGCGGAGGACATGAGGAAGATGATATCTATAGTAGGGCTGGAGGATTTTATGGAGATCCGAGCTCCACCCTACCTAGAGCCGACTATGGAGTTTGTGAGTTTTGTCACTCACATGCCAAAGAGGAACAACATCAAGTACCGGTTGCTGAACCGGAACTACATTGTGCTGATGGATCAGTTCCGAGAGGTGTTTGGCTTCCAGACTCCCACCGTGACCGACTTTTCATCCCGAGTAGTGGCTCGAGAGTTTTGAGGGCAGATAGTCCATGTGGTGGTGCATAGTGACAGATGGAGACCTGGAGACTCCAGGGAGCGCATTATTTTTCACTTAGCTTTCCGTCTTGCCCACCGTATTTTCAGTGAGACTCTACTGGCGCGTACTGAGACGCCCTAGAAGATCAGACAGGGAGAGCTTTTAAGCTTGTTTTGCATGGTGACCGGTAGAGTGCATGAATTTGGAGGCATGTTGGCTGAGGACTTGCACCGTATCAAGGGCAAGTCCAAGGGAGACATCTGTTGTGGAGGGCTGGTGACCCATATTGCTACGGCCATGGGTCTGGATTTCAGTGCTTGTACCTTGGTAGCGGTTGCGAAGTCGCTGGGACTTCAGGAGATGATCACGGGGCGGATTCTGGTTCCTCGTGACCTTACTCACCCTACGTCGCTATGCCTTGGGAGCAGACTGCTCCTAAGGATATCCAATGGTCAGCTCAGTTCATAGTTTTTGATTTGCAATATTGGTCTTCTGCTTGGCTTCCCTACTTATAAGATGCTAGAGATGTTGCACCGGCGGAGGATGAAGAGGAGTATTATGATGGCGGAGCTGCCATGGAGATCGGTACCGATACCGCCGGTCCTAGTGTGCTAGTTGTCGACCTGGATGATGAGCCGACAGAGGAGGCAGCAGCACCATCACGACCTACCCGGCATAGAGTCCATGTTCGCCCCTAAAGGTGTGTGCAAATAAGCTTTAAATTTATAAAACTAGAATCAAGCAGCGAACCCGCAGTGTACGGATCGACGTAGCTAAGCAAGAATTCCAGAGTATCGAACACAGGGATTTGGGTGGGAACAAATTCGATTTCAGATTATCAAGCGAGTAAATATGAGAGTTTTTGCAAATATTGGGAAAACAACAACCCTAAAGATCCAAGTATCCAGCTGTGGCAATCGATTCAAGATATACTTAATGATATAAAGACAGAGTTGAGATATGCAAAGGTATACTAATGTAAGGTAATCGTACGGTGAAGTTCCAAAAACCTTATGTAACTCACCTACAAGACACTCTCTATACAGGTTGTTGAGGCTTAATATAGAAAGATTCTAAAGGTAAGAATTAATATCAAATACCCAAACTTGTAATCCAAGGATCAAGACTAACTAAATCGATTAAGGTTGTGACACTCACAATCGAGGTAGAGGTTGTTGAGGCTTCACTACCACCTAGAAAAGACAAGTCTAAACTAAGTTAAAGCAAATCTTTAACTTTGGATTAAAGTAAAAGCAGGCTCGTAAACTTAAGGGAAATTACGGTTGGATCTTGAGGTTCCACGGCCGTGGACTCAAGAACAGGCCGTAATTTATGGTTTGTCGGCGATTCTCTCTAACTCTCAGGGTCTGTTTGCGATCGATCTATCATTATCTAAGCCACAACTATCAACCCTTCACCTTAGAATTGTTAAGAGTTTTTAGCCAATAACAGTCATGTTGATATCAATTCAAGAATTAAAAGATAAAAAGATGAAAACTTTCAGGAACTTTCAATAATCTTCAAACCAATCTCAAAGTCACAATCAAGAACGAGTGTTGTCAAAAGATTCACAATAAAGTAAACAATCACAACTTTAGGAAAGAAGGGAAAACGGGATGTCAATCCGTTTTCCAAATCAAACCTAAACAAGAAGAGAGATCTTCTTGCAAAATCTTCCAAAAGCTTCGATCTTCCGCCAATCCGGAGATCTCAACAGCAATCTCCACCAAAAGTGCGAGATTAGGGCAATTCCCCGATGCGAAATTCGATCTCCAATGAGATGATCAATGCTTCCTAGTGACGGTGTAAAATGAGGTAGCGGCCGTAAACGATCCTAAGCGTTGATGAAGCGTGGATTGCCAAAATTCCCTTCTAAGCCAAGATGGCGGGTGTAAGCGGCGATCATGGAATCTTGCTTCGTCCATCTTTTTATAGGGCAAGATAAAATATCGGCCCGGCCCAATCTTCAAAAGATCGTGGCTTCAAAGTGTGGCGAAAAGATTCGCCAAGATCACGGTCGTGGAAGTTTCCACGACCGTAATTTAGGGCGTGGATTAGGTCACGGTTTGTACCATATATTCCACGGCCGTAATAGTTATTGGAATGCATCACGCCTCTCTTGCAAGGTTCCACGGCCGTGGAACTGAACGTGGTTTGTAGTACGGCCGTATTTTAGAGCGTGGTTTAGGGCAAGAACGTGATTCTTCCCTAGCCTCGTGCATTCCTCAAGCTAAACTTCAATTTGCTTCCAAAGAATGTCCTCAATCTATGGACATATCAAATCAACTCTCCTTTGCTCGATTCCGTTCGGAAATAGCTCCAAATCACCTATAATCAACATAGAACTAGTGTAGACATCCATATCGACAATATAGGTAATACTAGCTCACATATGCACAAAGTTCAATCAAAGACTATCAATATGAATCAAATACGTTTAGAAAACGTGCCTAAAACATCACAATATTTCATGCTAACAGTCCACAGACAGAGAGATCCAGTAGCTCATCGACGGATTGATGAGCTGACAGACCAGATGATCGACTTTTACGCAGCCCTGATAGTGGAGGTTGTGGAGATTAGAGAGAGCAAGCACTACCAGCGCCGAATGATGGAGATCCAGTTTCAGCACACGATGGGTTATCCATTTGATCCATCTCAGCATCCCTTCATCCCATATCCACCACCACCACCAGCGGATCGGGACTAGAGCAGCATGGATTTTCTATATTATTTATTTTCGCAACTCAGCTATGTCCGGTGAGTTTTCTGATTTTAGACTTATTTTGACCCATTGGGACAATGTGTCCCAAGTATGGGGTATGTGGATGTACTTATTTGACTATGTGTGTATGATTGTATGACTTTGTTTGGATATTTATTGTCTTATTTATGCTTCATGTGTTTATGTGCCATTACAAGCATACATACAGGTTTTTGTTTGAAAAAAACGTCGAAAACTGGTTTAAGAAAAAAAAAATTGCATGACCTCGACCGGGATGGTTCGGCCTAAACGAGGGTGAACACCTCGGATGACTTAGAACACCTCGACCGAGGTGGCTTAACTGAGAGATTTTTCGAAACGTTTTGTGCTTCTTTTCTGGATATGACCTCAGTGATGATTCTGTTTGCAGACTGATTTTGAAATCATTATATGCTCGAAAGGTTTTATGATATGTTAAAGTTGCAAAACGCTTTATTTGAAATTTTGGCATGTCTAATACTTTGTTTTTATCAAAATTATGTTGAATTTGAAGGTCGACACCACATGATGAGTTCTATCACATTCTTCCTAGGAAGATTAAGGCAATTCATTCTCTTCTCTTCTTCTTCTTCTTTACCATGCTTTAGCCCCTCATATACATATTTGCCTCCATTTACCTATCCCGAAATTTTAAAGCAAGCAAGTGAAAAGCAAGTGAAAGTGAAGTTGAGATGTTGGTTGAAAGTGTTAGAAAGAAACAAATAGGTTTGGAGAGGTCAATCATGATGATGAGTAACTCGGCACCATTCACATAGCCGGGTGTCTGTGTCTTGCCAAAGTCAGATTGAGTGATATTCCTAACGGGTCATGGTATGTACATCAAGGGTTTGAGGCATCTCGAGAAATTGATTATTGCTGATCTCCTAGGCTTCGGTTATTGTGCACCTCTGTCCATGCATCCCAAAAAGTAAAGTAAAATAAGCAAAGCTTATTGGTGGAAGATGTTGAGTTTCAAAGAAAGTGAAGTAAGATCCTTTTCTAGGATTCTAGCACCGCATTCCCTATATACATCCCACCCTGACACGTTTCTTGACCTCTTTTTGAAGCCCTTGAGACCTCGAGCTTGTTGATTGACTTGGTGGTTTAAACTGGATTATACATGATTAATTTCGATAAATATGATTTATTATGCATTCTATGATTTCATGCAAAGATGAACAACTTTCTTATATCTATAAAATGTTTTGAACATATCTTGATTTTATTTGCCATGAAGCGTTCTCTTAGAGTGATCTATGAGTGGAGCACACCACCAAAAATGTTTTGAATTGCTTTTCATTAATTTCTACGACTTATAATCCATTCTATCTTGTACTTAAGATTTGGAACTTGCTTGGGGACAAGCAAGGGACAAGTATGGGGTATTTTGATAGCATGTATTGTAGTCTATATTTTTGGACTTGTTTAGACGTTTTATCTTCATAAATCTGCATGTATGGATGTATATTATGTGATTATATTGTTGTTTCATCTACCTTTACGGGAATCGAGGTCTACACCTAGTTTCATTGTAATCGTAGGTAAAATGGCACGTTTTGGACTAAAATGGAGTTAAGGAGCTAAGGAGTCATTAGAGCTACATTCTGGAGCTTAAAGAAGAACTCAGGAAGCATGGAAATGATAAAGAAGATTTACTTTGAACCAGATTTAAGAGATTGCACATTCACTTGAGATTCACCTCGGTCAGCTACAGTACCACCTCGACCGAGGTGATCTTAAGGAGCGTCCCGACCGAGGCGAACACCCTGCTGCCGGCGAGATACATATTTTTGGCTGAGATCTTTTATTTTTGGAAAGAAGATATCTTATATTTTTGGGCTGGATTTCTGGAAGGAAGATATTATTTTTGGGAGATCTATTTTAGAGATATGGATATTATTTATAGGAAATTATCTTTTTAAGATATTATTATCTTTGGAAGATAATTATCCTATATAAAGGGTTGGATTTTCCACAATTCAGCCATCTTCTACACACCCGATTAGGGAGATTTCTAGAGTATTTTTTGAAGTTTTGAAGGAAGGATTGAAGGATTGAAGGATTGAAGATCAAGGAAGGAAGGATTCATAGTTTGGAGTTAGATTTTGAGGGAGTTTGTAAGACTTTCTTAGATTCCCTTTTGGTTTGTTGTCTTATTCGATTTGTGATTTAAGGAACGTTGATTTGTTGTTATTTGATTCAGTTATTGAGACCTTTCTCTTAAGATTTTCTTGTTCGAATATTGATTCCCTTTCCATATATTTGATTATTGTTATCATGATTATTGTTGGCTAAGTTTCTTATGTGATTCTATGGTGATTGGCTGAAAGTTGTGGGAAAGACGATGATAGAATGATCTTAATCCCAGTAGGACCCTGAAAGCTCGAGTCTTTAACCTTAACCCTAGAATACCTCGCTCAGTTGATGAACATCTCTGCCGGGGTGGAACTCGACTGAATGAACCTTTCCTGATCCGAAACTGAGAGTTAAGTGTTCTAGTTTGCCAAATCCTATTCTTATTACACCTTTCTCGGTTCAATGCAAGCCTAGGATGAGACATACCCGATGATTCCTTTGTTTGTTTACCCATGATCATAAGTGTAGGTAATAAAGGTTTATCCTTCATTGGGGTTTGAGTGTGCCTTCATCCCATCTTTGTGAGTTAGCTTGAGACTTACCCGGTAAAGGTTGATTCAATTCCCTTGGGTGGTGTGTTGGTTTGAGATTATAGTTCCTTCCTTAGTACCTTGAGACTTACCCGGTAAAAGGAGCTTTAGTTTGGGATAGTGAGTAGTGAGACTTACCCATTGATCTATTCCCACCTTAGAAACACCTTCTTTTTGCAAACCTCAGCTTTGTTCGCGTTATCCTTTGAGATCTTGAGTCGGAACCACAACTAGATGCTTTAATCCCTAGAATCCGCATTTCCCCTTATTTGACTTTATATCATCTTGATTGCTTTAATTGCTTATTTGCAACATTGGACAACCAATTTTGTGCTTTGTTTCACCTAAGTCCTTGTGATCGACCCTTGGAATTCTTGTTTTTTATTACAATTGACCCGTACACTGCGGGTTCGCATCTTTGTTTAAGCATACTTCTTGGGTTATAAATATTAAAGCTTGCACACCGTTTGGAGTGAACAGTTGTTCCTTACGATCCAGAACCAGAAAAGACTTACAAGAAAAGGTTGAAAGAAGCTAAGAAAATGGCCGTTGCCAATGGTAAGGAAGTAGAGGATCTTAGAGTAGAATTAGCTGCAGCTCGAGTTCAAATAAGGCTCCAAGAAGAAGCTATAAGGAAGGAGAGAGCTGACCAACTTACTCAATAGGAGCAAGTTCAGGCAAATTTGGCCATAATGAGAGAGCAGATGCAACAAGTGCATCTGGAAGCGGAGAGAGGTGCTAGGGTTCTGATCGACCCACCTCCACTCGCCTATGTACCACTGCCTCCACCAAGGGTGGAGCCAGTTGATCATTTGTGGGCATTCCACAAATAATAGGTCAATGTATGGATCCCGTTCAGTAAACACGATGTCCCGACGTCAACCTAGGTGATCCAACTAACAACGATTATGAGTTCAGACCTCAAGTCATCACAATGATTCAGCATAATTGGTTTGGAGGAATGGAGAGAGAATCGCCACACCAACACTTGCAAAACTATGACATTTTGATGGAAACCTTGAGACCTTCTAGGTGTGATAATAATGACAATAAACTGTGTATTTTCTTTTTCTCTTTGAAGGATAAAGCACTTGCATGGTATCATTCCCTTCCAACTGGAAGTGTGAACACATGGGAGGAGATGACCGCAGAATTTCTCACCAAATTCTTCCTGCTATCAAAGACGGCGGAGTTGAGAGCCAAAAAAAATGCTTTTGTGATGAAGAATGGTGAAAGCCTCTTCAAGTCATGGGAAAGGTTTAAAGACCTTTTGTTCGATTGCCCACACCATGGGATTCCAAAAATTGATTTGCTGGTGATATATTTCAAGGGTTTGGATGCTAAAGTGCAGTTCAAGCTACAATCACTCGCAGCTGGGATGTTCATGGATAAGCTAGGTGATGAAGCGTGAGATTTTGTTGAGAAGCAAACTCTCACTATGGAGAAATACTCCCACCGGAGTATGGAGATGGGAGGTCAAACTTCTAGACCTCATGAGCTGAACTTGACCTCTTCTAGTGTGGAACAAATCAACGCCCTCAACAATGAGATGAAGGCTTTGAAGGAACTCATAAAGGCGAAAACCCAACAAACCAAAGAGCAAGATGTTGGGTATGTTGGAAGAGGAAACTACCAAGGGAACAGGAACAACAACTACAACAACAACAACCGGAACTAAAACAATTGGAGATCCAATCAAAACAATTCCGGTAATCCTTATTCCCATGCTAAAAAAGCTCTAACACCACCTTCTTCTTCTTCTTCTTCTACTCAATTGAAGAGCCAGGAACCATCATCAAGCTCGAGCCAACCACCAAGTTCTAAGTTGGAAGTTATGATTGAATCGCTGGCCGGAAAGATGAGTGGACTAGAGAGCACCATTACTTCGCTTTCTAAGGCACAAAAAGCCTTGAAAAATCAAGTGTTTAGCAAGGCCGGAGAAGTTCCTAGAGATCAAGGGAAACTCCCAAGACGTACAAAGAACAACACAAAAGGCCAAATCATGTCAATTACAACAAGGAGTGGTGTGAAGACCGTTGACTCACAACCTCGATCGAATAAAGCTGTGAAGCAGAACACCTCGACCGAGGTGAAATCTTGGCCAACCGAGGAGACCTCAACAGGGAGTCACCTCGGAAAAGACCTCAACTGAAATGCTTCTGGTCAACCGAAATGAAAGAGAAAGAAGAAATGTACGTACCGTCTCCTGCGTACAAACCGCCACTACCATTCCCGCGGTCTAGAGCGAGAGTACGTCTAGACAAGCACTTCGGTAAGTTTCTAGACCTCATGAGTAAGGTCCAAATTAATAGACCTTTCATTGATATTGTTCTAGGTATGTCCACATACGAAACGTTCTTAAAAGAAATCCTCTTTAAAAAGAGGAAGCTGGAAGACTTTGGTGAAGTGAAGATATCCTCAAGGTCATCGGAACTCATCAAGATCATGAGGGAGAAGATGCCATCCCAACTAAGTGTGAGCTAGGAACAAGTGTGAGCATCATTCCACTTGCATTGTGTGAGAAGGCCGGTTTAGGGGAACCTTAACTGGTTTAGGGGAACCTAAACCAGTTAAGATGACACTTTTGGTATGTTTATCCTTCGGTAAGTTTCTAGACATTATTGTAAAACTAGGTAAATTCTATATCCCCATAGACTTTGTGGTATTGGATATTCCTGCAGATTATCCTTATGAGACCATTTCTTGCAACATCCGGTTGCTATATGGATTGCAAGAATGCCACGTTGTCTTTCAACATTGGATAAAAGCAAGTTAAATTCATACTATCAGCCTTGATGGAAGGCCAGGGACTAGAAGAAGGCATATACAACATCTATGATCAAGAGGAATCTCGTGAATTGGTTAGATCTATCCTTGCTAAATATCCTCTTGAAAGAGTTCTAAGCTTTAGTATGATAGAGAAAGGTGAAGATGTTTCATGTGATGCAGATATACATAACTTGGAGACTTTGGAGGAAGATCCGTCAGCTGTGTTTGAAAAATTTAAAGAAGGACCAACAAACTGCATCGACAGAGGGCAAACCATCTCGACCGAAGCAACTATTCGACTGGTTGATGTGAAGGCAACAGGGACTCACCTCGGACTAGACCTCGGTCGAGATACATCTGGGGCAAACGAAGTGATTAATTCTTCAACATCAAGTAATGCAAGCATCTGTCTTAGCTCTTCCGATGCATCGCAAGATAAGGATAAGAAGGTGAAACCACCACTCCACATAATGATAGCTAAAGTTGCAAAGATCTGCAAAGAACAGACGAACGATTGGCACAAAAAGTACATCATTTAGAGAGGAATCAAAGAAGGAGAAAATGTTCTTATTTACGATTATCATTCTCATTCTCTCCCAAATAAACCCAAGTCAAAATCGACAAGACCTTTTATTATAAAACAATGTTTATTCTCATGGTGCAGTTGAAGTATGGGGTGAACATTGTGGAACCTTTCAAGTCGGCAGTTGTCGGCTGAAGAAGTATAAACCAAGACCACCGGTCAAGGACATTGCACCCATGCATCTCAAATGAACATGCAAGAGTTACGTCCAACAAGCAACCTTAAAACAAGCGCTTCTTGGGAGGCAACCCAAGGTATTGCTTTCTTTATTGCTTTCTAGTTTAGATTAGTATAGCTTGCGTTTTTGTGTCCATGATATCAGGATCTAGGTACCACCTAAGAAAAACAATGCAGGGGAAACATATGGACAAAATTACAGTTCGAGAATCTGGGAAAGTTAAAAATTCTAGATCCATTTCGGACACCATCAGTTCATCTCAACCGAAACACCTTCGAACAACCAAGATGAAGGCAACAGGGATTGACCTCGGTTGACCACCTCATCACTGACAACCATCTCGACCGAAATACAGTTAAATTTTATGAAGGGTATAAAAGGAGAAACGGTTTTTCTCTTTCTTCCCCACTTCTCCCTCCTGACGTCATCTCGACCGAACCACACCCTAATCCACAAAAATCTCGTTTCTCACCAATTTTCAATGATTCTTCTATCTAAACTGACGGGAACGGCACTACAACAACTTCTCCAGCATCAATCTGCACTTCAAGCTTCCGAAATATGCTAAAACTTGGTAATCACGTTCGAAACCCTCCTTTTCGCATTTCGGAAAAATTTTGCTCGATATTGGGAGATATTTGTTGTGTGTTGTGCTGAGAATAATTGGAAAACCCCTAGGAAACTTTTGGTAGTGATTTTGGGGGAAGAAAGTTACAACTTTTTGACCTCGATCGAAGTATTGTTCGCCTTGCTTGAAACCCAGGCATCTCGGCCGAAATCCCCTCAAGAACAGACCGAGATCAAAACCTTAATTCAGAAAAATGCGTCGTTCAGAGAGGCAATTAGCAATTCGAGACCGTCCCAATGACGGAAACCACTCACCTTCCCCTCCTCACCACCACAGGTACCGATCATTCTTGTTTGGTTCCAGAAGGACTATGATCGTATTTGCTCCCAGCCGATCATCTCACCCCACTTTGTCGACGTTGAGGACTTCAATTGCATCCACGTCGTTGAGGATCTGCAGCAGATGATTTCTCTTGTTGGCCTGGAGCAGTTTATGGCCATTCATTCACCTGCTTACATAGAGCCGACTCTAGAGTTTCTCAATTCCGTCACCCATTTGCCGGAGCATAAGGGAGTGAAGTTCAGTTGATGAACAAGGGCTTTTCAATTACAGTAGAGAACTTTGGGACGCTCTTTGGTTTCCCTAAGCCGACCATCACAGACTTCCCCTCTAAGAGAGGGGTGAATGCCTTCTGGAACGGCATTGCTCAAGTCACATCAAGTGCTGACTATTGGCATCCGGGTGACTCCAAGGAGAAGCTCATCTACCATGTCTCCTCCCGGATCACTCAATGGATTTTGAGCGAGATGTTGCTGGCCAGGACAGAGACTCCCCAAAAGGTCTGACACGGTGAGTAGCTTTCTCTCTTCTGTATGATCACAGGTAGCGTTCCAGACTTTGTCATCATGCTGGTGGAGGAGCTTGGCAAGGTTAAGAGCAAGAAGAAGGGTAATATTTGCTTTGGAGGATTGGTGACGTACCTTGTAGGGGCGATGGACCTTGATCTTTCAACATGTACTTTGACCGCTGAGGCCAAACCTTTAAGGTTGCAGGAGTTCATCACCCGACAGATTTTGATCCCTTGAGACCATGGTCCACCATACGTGGTCATGCCTTGGGATACCAAGCATCCGAAGGGGATTCCTTGGTCTCCACAATTAACCATCAACGACCCGATCAACTGGTCACAGATCTGGAGATCGTACGTGCGGGACGCATAGATCGAAGCAGAGTTTGGCACGGATAGTGATGAGGAGGATACCGGAGTACCCATGGATACCGGGACAGACACTGTTGGCCCGTCTGCCCTGGTGATCGAGTTGGTGGATGAGGAGGAGGAGACGGAGGACGGCCAGCCTACACCGGAGACTCCTGCACCGGACATGCCACAACACCGACAGCACCATCATCGTCGCCGCTGTGATCCCGAGGCCCATCGGAGGATCGATGCTCTCTCTAGCCATATGGAGGAGTCTTTCCGTACCTTACACACAGATATGGAAGGACGGCCGATAGGCAGCCGATTGAGCTGCGCACCATGCGGCGGGAGATGTAGGAGAGCCATCACTACTAGTATCGCATGATGGAGCTGCAATTCCAGTGCCTCATGGGTCATCCCTTCGATCCGTCCTTATACCCGTTCCAGCCACCTCCTCCTCAAGATGCTTGATTGGACTTCCCCCGGAGCTGTTGCTTTATTTTCTTTCTTATTTTGCGATTCTGCACTCAAACTTGTAAGTGTTTCTAGACTTGTTTTTACCCATCGGGACGATGTGTTCTAAGTATGGAGTGCTTTGAGATACCTTTGTTTGTAATAACTGACTTATGTGCTTAGAAACTATACGTACACTACATGCATCGTAGTAGGATTTTTTATCGAAAAAACGTACAAAAACTAGTTTGAAATTTTTTTGCCTCGACCGAAATGACCTTTGGCCAAACGAGGTGACCATAACAAGAGCTACCTTGTTCGCAATAAGTCATCTCGACAGAAATGGGTGTCGAAAACTTGAATTTCTAGGAAAAAAAAAATTTGTGCTTCTGGCCTTGATATGATCCGAATAATGAATATTGTTTGTTGATTAGTTTTTATGATGTTTATGTGTTTGGAATGAATTATGATATATCTAATTTATGATTGCTTTGTTTGAAATTTGAAGCATGTTTACTAAGTTGTTTTTGTCCAAATTATTCTGAATTTGAAAGTTGACATTGCATTATGAGTTCTATCACATCCTTTTTGGAATGATTAAGGTGATTCGTTATTCTTTCTTCGTCTTCCTGATGATGATTTTAGCCCCTCAATGAAATATGTTTGCCTCCCTTTACCTATCCGGGAATTTGGAAGCAAAAGAAACTGAAAGGTAAGTGAAAGATGATGTTGAAAGGAGAATAAGTAATAGAAAAGTAGGTTTGGAGATGTTGATCTTGACGATGAGTAATTCGGCACCATTCACATAGTCAGGTGTTTGTGTATTGTAAAATTCTGATTGATCGACAGTCCTAACGAGTCATGGTATGTGCATCAAGGGTTTGAGATATCTCGAAAAATTGAGATTTGCTTATCTCCAACGCTTCGGTTATTGTGCACCTCTGTCTATGTTCTCAAAAAGTGAAAAGTAAGCAAAAATGCTGAAAAGAAACAAGAAAATCTTGTTGATGAAGTGAAGCGAAGTTCGAAGTTGTGAAGTTCTTATTTCTTTTCCTGGATTTAGCACCACAATATCCTTTATACACTCCATCCCTAACTCGTTTCTTGACTTTCGATTGAAAATCCTTGAGACCTTGAGCATGTTGATTAACTTAGCGGTTTAAACTGGATTATTCATGAATAATTTTGATGAGTATGGTTTGCTATGCATTTTAAGATCTCAAGTGAAGTATGATTAGCTTTTGTATATTCATGACTTGTTTTGATCATATATGATTCTTATTTGCTATGAAGCATCCTCTAAGGGTGATCTATGGAAAGAAGTGCACAACAAAAAGTTTTGAGGTTTTTCATTGGGTTTTAACTAATTATAATTCATTCTATCTTGTATATAAGATTTGCGCTCTGTTGAAGAACCCGCACCTCACCATAGCCACCCCATGCCTTCAGGTGTGCCACCTCCATCGCGCATGCGTTGGCCGCAGTCGCGGCGTCTAAGGATGTCACCGCGCCTGCGCATCTCCTTGCCCCCATCCGCACCTTCCTGCAGAACACACCAAGTCTTTCGATATGTTTATCCTTCCTTTGATCTTTATAGCTTCAGTATAGAAGCATGCTAGGTTAGTTATGAGTTTAATGATGATATATTGTGGAATAATGCCTTGAAAGGCCTTGAGGTCTTGATGGAATATTGAGGATATTGTTTACGGATGTTGTGTATGATCTTTGAGGATCTTTAGAGACTAGGAGTGAACCTTCTAGTATGTGGGATAGAGTTTGATATGTGTACCTTGTGTATCATGCAGTGTATATTCCCACGGGAATCTGAGAGGTTGATTGATAGTTGAGGTTACCAGGATACAGGTAAGTCCGTGGGACTTACTTAGCTGCAATCGTATATTTGATGAGTGCATGAATGGTGTTTATTATATTCCCACGGGAATCTGAGAGGTTGATCGATAGTTAGGTTACCTGGATGGAAGTAAGTTTGTGGGACTGAATTAGCTGCATTCTTATATTTGATGAGTGCATGAGTGGTGTTTGGTATATGTTTATACCGTGTTGTAGATGTCTTGCATGAAAGGAGGATTGTAGAGTGATCGGGTGGGAGTGACCAGCCAAGGGTTTCCGTACATATAGGATGATTATGGGATTTGTATGTCTAGATACATGATTATACCATTTTGGTACTCGGTTGTGAGTTTTGTACGTGATAACATGAATTATTGTCTATATTTCGGACATGATTTTGTTGTTTTCTCATCATAATTTTGCATGCATGTATACATATTTGTAGTGTTTATGTCATTATTCGGTTACTTTGCAAGAATCGAGGTCTATACCACGTTTTGTTGTAATTATAGGGAATATGACACGTTTTGGGTGGAAATGAAACATAAAGAGCTAAGGAAGCTATGGAGCTATATTTAGGAGCATTAGGAAAGACAAGGAGAAGGACAAGAACCATGCTGGAAGGAAGGAAAAAAGATTCAGATGAAGATATGAATTCATGCACGTAGATCACAGCTGATCTCGGATGGACACATCCATGCATTTCGACCGAGATGGCCCACTAGGCCTGGATCGAAGCCGATGTCCAACAGCCCAAGGAGATAAAATATATTTTGGCCTAAACTTTTTCTATAAGAATGAAAGGTAGACATGAAGTTTTAGAGGTTGGACGCTCGAACATTGAGACGCCATAAAGGTTTTCTTTGGAAGGATTGAAGGAAGGGAAGATTTGAAGGAAGGATTTCTTAGGGTTTGAAGTAACCCTAGATTGTGAGGATTTCTTGAGAATTTCTAGTGAGTTGTTATCATCTCTTTTAGGAACACATCATTGATACCTTTGATTGGTTTGTTTGCTTTGATAATTGAGATACCTTTCTTGCTTGCTTTATTCCCTTTTCATGATATTCTTGATCTTCTTGATATTGCATTAATTATGATAATTGTCGGCTAAACACCCTTGCGATTCTAGGCTGATTAGTTGAAGGTTGTGTTATAGACGATGAGAGAATAGACCTTTATCCTTGTGGACCCTGAAAGCTTGAGTAAACCCTAATCTGAAACCCGTCTCGAGCTGTTCATTGAGCATCTCGACCGAAATCGATATAGAACACAACGAGATTCCCCACTGCAGTGCCTATTCCGAGTTTAGGTTATAGTATGCCAAATCCTATCTTTTTTGCACCTTTTCTTGGTTCATAAGCAAACCTAGAATGAGACGTACCCGGTGATTCCTTTGCTTATATACTTATGATGATGAGTATTAGGGCCTTTATTAGGGTTTGAGTGTGCTTTTATCCTACCTTTGAGAGTTAAACTGAGACTTACCCGGTGATGGTTAGTTCTGGACCCTTAGGTGAGTGATGTTGGTTTAAGTGTCTTTACCTTTCCCTAGTTCCTTGAGACTTACCCGGTGATAGGAGCTTTGGTTTGGGAAAGTGGGTAGTGAGACTTACCCGATGATCTATCTCATAGTAGCAACACCTTCCCTCAGCAAACCTCAGCTTTGTCCACGTTATCCGAAGAGATCTTGAGTCGAAACCACAACTGGATATTATGATCTTTAGAATCTGCAATTCCCCATCTTGTTATACATCTTGTCTTTTGCTTTTGATCAATATTATTGCATGCTTCTGAAGTTGGATTGCTTTACTGTGATTGTTCTCATTGATTCCTTGAGATCGACTCCGGAATATAAGTCCTTGCTGCGATTGATCTGTACACTGCGGGTTCACTTATCGTTAGGTTTATTATTCGAAATATAAATTTAAAGCTTTGTTTGCACACACCTTTTGGAGCGAACAATATGTATTTTGATATATGATCTTTCTGTATTATCGATGTTGGTTTTATATTTATTTGTGTCTTGTTGCAAGATCTAGTGAACTTGTTGTCAGGCCAGGGTCAGGACCCATTGTGAGGTCCTAGTCATAGCATTCCGAGTCCTATGGATTGGGAGTGTTACAAACATGGTATCAGAGCCTTAGGTTGACAACAATTGCACTCGCAGTTCTTCTCGAAAGGCCGAATAGAATAATAAACAGAACCTGAAAGGGGTCTGAATTTTCAAAAGAAATTTGGTTTTTAACTTGGTCCACAATCAGTCTAGGATAAAATGTACGGAAAACCATCACTCCTTCCGCGGATCTGTGCACCCTAGTTTGTATGTTGGACTGTAGTTATTATTCTAGATTTGATTATTATTATTATATATGTATATATAGATAGTTTTAGCTTGGCCTTATACGCTAGATATGCTTATATCGTAGATGGCTCGTACGAGAGCAACATCTGTTGTAGGACGGGGTAGAAGTAGACCACCTCTTTTAGTCCTAGGTCGGGGACAAGTTCCTATTGCTAATCCACTAGAGGCGGAAGATAGAGTTGAGTAGGTCGCTGAGAGTATCGTTCCCGAGGCTGGAACGGGATGGCAGCTAGAAAAAGAGCCCAGCCGGTACGGTCTGATGAGACGGATCATGTCTCGATGGGAGGAATTGAGTTCCAAGAGTACATTTGTCAGGTGAAGAAGGAATCCAGGGCAGGTAGGTGTGCCCCATATCGACCAACGCTTGTGAGATCATTTGAGATGTCACAAGTAACGACACAGGTTCCAATTGTACCGGCACGAGCAATTAAGGTTGCCAGGGCTCAGGAGGAGCCAACAGCACCGCGACTAGATTCTTGGTTGAAGATATTTCACTAGATAGGAGTATCCCCTTTCGCCGGGAAGGTGGGACTAGAGGTAGAGCATTGGATCGGGCATGTGGATACATCCCTAGAGTCGATCTGATGCCTTGTGGATAGATGGGTAGAGTTGGTGTAGACTATTTTTCAGGACATGGCACAATACTAGTGGAGGACCATCCACAATCAGGTAACTAGATACGATCAGATAAGCAGTCTCATCAGAGAGTGTTTCTGCCTTGCCTCGCTGAGGAGGGAGAAATTGCAGGACTTCGTGGAGGCTAGTTTTGAGGACGTTCTTGTATCCGAGATGATTAGGAAGTTCCGGGAGGAGTTGGCACTAGTGGGTCCAGCTGCACCTCCAGAGGACCAGCGTGTATATTTTTTCTTCCACATTCTAAGGGAGGGTACCCGTGCCTATATGACGGTTTTTCATTGTGACTCCTTGACATATTATCAGGATCAAGCCTCGGCATACAAGAGAGATAGACTAGGTCACAGAAGGGCTTCTCAGTCCGGAGGGTCTGAGAAGAGACATAGGACGGGGCAAACTAGTGTTAGTGTTGGAGTATTAGGTTCCGGAAGGAGCCAGATGCAGAGACGTCGGAGTTACCACTCAACCGAACAAGTTGCGGAAAAGGGACGACAGTGTTTCAACTACGGTGATCCTGGACATTTGCGGCCTAACTGTCCGCGGGCACCGATGGCTTGCTTCACTTGTGGCAAGCAAGGTCACCAGGATACCTTTTGCCGACATGGCAAGGCTTCTTCTTAAGAAGGTCCGGTGGTTGAAGAAGGAGAGGAACCACAACAGGCTCGGTGGTTGAGCAGGTCCGGCTATCGAGTCCAAGAAGAAAGGAAGTGCACATCCGGTGAGAAGAAGGAGGGAGGTCGTCCAGTCGGTTGCGTCGAAGGCACCTTCTCCCTGTCCGGCGATGCAGAGTAGAGAAGGGGCCGGAGAAGCTTGGGCTCGGAAGCAACAGAGGAAGATTGAAGCTAGGGCTGAGCTCGGTCCAAAACCGCAAACCGAACCGCAACCGAACCGCAAACCGCAATCCTGAAAAACATGGACCGCAAACCGAACCGCAAATATGCGGTTCGGTTTGCGGTTTGAACCGCACGGTTGCGGTTCGGTTGCGGTTCGAACCGCAAATGAACCGCAATTTGCGGTTTTGCGGTTTTTTTTGCGGTTTTGCGGTTTTTATTGCGGTTTGGTTGCGGTTTTGCGGTTTTTTTGCGGTTTTTTTTTTTTGCGGTTTGCGGTTTTTTGTGGTTTTTTTGCGGTTTGCGGTTTTTTTTGCGGTTTGCGGTTTGTTTTGCGGTTTGCGGTTTTTTTTTGCGGTTTTGCCGCAAAACAAAAACTTGCGGACCGCAAACCGAACCGATTAAGTGCGGTTTGGACCGCAATTTTCGGTTCGGTTGCGGTTCGGTGAACCGAACCGCAATCTGCTCAACCCTAATTGAAGCTAGAGCGTCGGAGAAGAACCCTAGAGGCGAGATCGATCTCCTCGCGACATCCTTACGCCGTTTGGACTGGTGGCCGGAACGGTTAGAACCCTAACCTATAACTGGAGGCCGTGTCCTTCGCGAGCAGAGGCGATACGTCCCCCATGGCGTCGGGCCTGAGACGGAGAAGCAGCCCTGGCGTCGGTACTAGAGGCAGAACCAGAAGGAGGCCGCTTACCATCTTCGAGCCGTCGGGGCTTCGGTGGTGCTGTCTAGAGTGACTTCATCGGCCGTGCAGCACCGGAGAAGAATGAGAGGAAGGGTGCGACGGTGAGAAGGAGAGGGATAGGGCGGCTGGGTTTGGGAGACTCCGGCGAGAGAGAGAAAGAAGGCACCAGCTGCCGCTTAACATTTCAAGGTGAGGAGAGGGAGAACGTAGGTAGGCGGTCAGCTTGTAAGAGATCTCTTCTGAGAGAGTTAGGGTTGGGGAGGAAGAAGGTGGACGGGCCACTCACGAAGGGAGGGTCTCCTGGGCTGGCCCGTCTTGACGGCCCAGCTCTTTATTCGTACAGGTTAAACGAGATAAAAGAAAGACGGAAAAAGTCTAAACTAGTCGAATTCCGGTTAGGCCCGAAATTTATCAAAATAAATTCCGGATAATATGGGGTAAATACGGATAATATATATATATATATATATATATATATATATATATTATAGATCCTGACTCATATGTAAACGCTCTTATCGTGTGAACGTGTAAACACCGAATATACGTAACTATACCGCCGAATATATAAAATCAGATCCGACGAATATTTCTGCCATTAATAACACGATTTTTCCCCCGTTAATATCGTCTATTCTCATCCATCTATTTAACGATCTAACGGCTAAAATTTGTTCTCATTGTACATGTTAAGAGTTGTTTACATGGGAGTCAACTTCTATATATATATATATCAAAAATCGTAAAAATATGTCGAGGCCATAAAAAAATTAACGAAAATACGGAAAATAAAAATCTAAAACGCACCCAATAAACGGGTCGTTACATACCCAGTTTGTATGGTCCGAGTCGTGTACTCAGAGTTTCGAGTAGCTGAAGAGGAGATTGACTTCTCCTCCCATCTTACCACAACTAGAGGGAACATATGATTTTCTAGTTTATAGCGACGCATCCAACAGAAATTGAATAACCGCTAGAGGAGATGACTCAAGTTGATCAAGGACTATTATCTAGAGATTTTGTACCACCCGGGGACGGCGAATGTGTCGTTGACGCTCTTAGCCGGAAGACGCCTCCAGAGAAGACGATAGCACGATTGACGGTTCAGCCTTAGTTTCAGAGGGATCTAGCGTGGCTAGAGTTAGATATTCAGTTTTATGGTACAGACAGTCAAAAGTCTACCCTAGAGGTTCTACCTTATCTATTGGGTGAGATCCAACAGAAGCAAGAGACATGCCCGACGCTGAGACAGGATGTCTCGAGGCGAGGCCCCACAGTTCATAGTTGATGCCGATGGAGTGATGAGACACCACGAGCGCTTCTGTGTACCCTCAGATAGAGAGATGAGGCAGAGGATTTTACAGGAGGCTCACTAGACAAAAAGTGAGACTCCATGGGGTATTGAGGGCCATTGTCTCAAATAGGGATGGACGATTCACCTCACCGTTCTAGTAGCACGTACACACTGCCTGGGGCACGAACCTTCACTTCACGACGGCTTTTCATCCTCAGTCAGATGGTCAGTTAGAGAGGACGATACAAACCTTAGAGGATATGTTGAGGGCCTGTGTGCTAGACTAGGGGGAAGGTGTTGTCAGATCACCTCTCGTTGGTTGAGTTCTCGTACAACAACAGCTAGCATGCGTCGATCAATATGACTCCTTATGAGGCATTATATGGACGGAGGTGTCGTACACCTCTATGATGGGATGAGCCGAGTAGTATCGGTGGTATAGCTCCTGAGCATATACATGATGTTGTTGCCCGAATGACATTGATTCGAGAGTTGATGTTGGCTACACAGAGCCGCTATAAGTCGTATGTATATAAGAAGTGGCGGCCTCTAGAGTTCAAAGTTGGAGCACATGTCTGGTTGAGAGTGTCTCTGGCGCGAGGCATCAGACGTTTTGGCATATAGGGGAAATTGAGTCCCCAAAAAGATCTATGGTTGTTCAAGTTTCGGGACGGATCTTGTTTTTAGGGGGATCTGATGTAACAAGCATGTCTAGTTGAAGACCCCACGACCGTGGCTTGTCTTGGCCGTAGCCACGTCCTCGCGGTCGCGGATTTGCTGGGTAGGAAGCCAACTTTTTTGCCGCCATCCTTTCTTTCCTTCTCCTTTAGGGTTTCTCCTTTCATTCGTTCTAAGGGTTTCCTGATCTCTCTCTAGGCATTCTCTCTTCTTCTCTCACGTTCATTCTTCTTCTCTTCCTCTTATCTTCTCTTCCTTGTTTCTTCCTATTTTCTTCCTTAAATCTTCTTCCAACTGAAGTGATGATG
This sequence comes from Fagopyrum homotropicum, assembly GCA_033239125.1. Lineage (NCBI taxonomy): Eukaryota > Viridiplantae > Streptophyta > Magnoliopsida > Caryophyllales > Polygonaceae > Fagopyrum > Fagopyrum homotropicum. Next base: position 59,851,121 of record BSWB01000008.1, on the reverse strand, counting down.
ATTTTGAGTGGTGGTTGTGGATAACTGGCCAGGATGTTGCTTGACAGTCCTTCCTTGCACATCTGTAGAAGAGTGGTAAGGCATCTTCTCCTTTATCTCTTCTTATTCTTCTTCTTTCCTTGATTTGGAATCCATCAAGGGAAGTCTTCTTTTGTTTGAGATCTCTTGGTGATCTGTGTGTATCTTGATGTATCCAAGGTTGCCTTGGTTGATCCCAGTTGTGGAGTGAGGTGAATCGAGTGAGATTCGGTCGAACGTCAGAAAGAGTTGTGCTTTGTTGAAGAACTGCACCTGCGCCTCACCTTAGCCTCCTCTGCACCTTCAGGTGTGCCGCCTTCCTCGTGTGAGTTTGATGATAATATATTGTGGAATAATGTCTTGAAAGCCTTTGAGGTCTTCATGGAATGTTCATGATATTGTTTACGGATGTTGTGTATGATCTTTGAGGATCTTTAGAGACTAGGAGTGGAACCTTCTAGTATGTGGGATAGAGTTTGATGTGTTTGCCTTGTGTATTAGGCGGTGTATAATCCTACGGGAATCTCAAAGGTGGATCGTTAGTTGAGGTTACCTAGATACAAGTAAGTCCGTGGGACTTAGTTAGTTGCATTCGTATATTTGATGAGTGCATGAGTGGTGTTTGTTATATGCTTTATAGCATGTTATAGATTGATCATTACCAACGTTGTATTGGTCCACTATTGTTGGGTGGTGATAACTTGTCCAGTTCTCTCGAGGGAGGTTGGGGGTTCTTTGGGACTATGTCAGACCTGATATACGGTGAAGGTATCAAGCCACTCCTTATGGTATACAGCAGGGTGCTCCTAACCACTCTAGATGGCGAGAGAAACAAAGGCGACAGTTGTATATTTCTCGTGTCACACCTATAAACGGATTATGAGTGTATGACTTTATAAAATATAATAAATGGGAAATGTGTGATAGCATGCTTGGTGTTTATTGTAATCTTGAGGTGTGTATGTGCTTATGTATTAATCTTATATATAAATTACCGTGTTGTAGATTTCTTGCAGGATAGGAGGATTGCAAAATGATCGGGCGGGAGTGATGAACCGAGGGTTTCCGTACATATAGGATGGTTATGGGTTTTGTATGTATAGATGCATGGTTATACCGTTTTGATACTCGGCTGTGAGTTTTGTATGTATTTTGATAAATGATCTTTCGATTTTATCGATGTTGGTTTTATATTTATTTGTGTCTTGTTGCAAGATCGAGGGAACTTGTTGTCAAGTTACGATAAGGACCCATTGTAACATTCTAACCCGTAACATTTTGGATCCTATGAATTTAAGGTGTTACAGTTTTAAAGTTGTAACAGATATCATAAATCCAAATTCAACTAAATCAACAACCCAATAGTGATAATTCTGATAATGGTTGAGTTCTTCCACCAATTGTTCAAATATGTGCCGGTGTACAAGTTGAGAAGGAAGCTCAAATACTTGAACTAAGATTGATTTCTCACTTAAATACTCAGATCCATAATTTTTCCTAGCAAAGTCGATCTTTATTTATTCCCTTTTCCTTTTTTTTTTTTGAAGTTCAGAAATTATATAAAAAAAAAACTAACAGTTTGCTGAAAATGGGCACAAACCAAAAAAAATAAACCCTAAGGACACAAAACGGAAAAGTAAAATTATGTATCACCAACCGGAAAAAACGAACCCCAAGGGCACCAAACTAGAATTCCTTACTTGTATTAGTTCAATATGGGAGTATAAAAATAGTACCCCTTACAACATAAGATGTTAACTACCAGTTTATTACATGCAATACAAATTATAAAACATGAACTCCAAATAACATAAACTGTTGTTTAACTTGACTCGAGGACCCGGCCATTCGTACTGGAGTTCAATGAGTTTCCGTAAATGACATTGAAACTCATATGGGTGTATCCTTTCTTGTAGGAACAAGATCTACCAAAAAATTTTCTCAGCAAAATGTGTAGGCTATACAAAAAGAGTTATGGATCTAGTAAGAGTTGAAACAATGCTTCATGAACCAAACCTCAATTGGCCAGAAACCCGACCCACTGGACAACTCGAAAATTTTGATGCCCACAGTTCTAAACACTTTGCTATCTAGCAGAAGTTGATATGCTCTTAACGAACTAAATGAGGTGATATTGATATTCAAAATAATAAATGATGCAAACGAAAGCAGGACATCAACAACATCGACAACTTAAAACATTGTGGCAAGTGTACGGTCTTGTCTTAAGTTCTAGTTCTTCGGCAGTTGGCAATTTTTCCAACCTGTATTCGCTGCTCCAATCGCAACAGAAGCTGTACAGGTTCCTGCAAATGCCTTCACTGAATGCGTACACTCTTTCAGGTATTCCCCTATTGATCAAAATATGGCAATTAGTAACCAAATTGAAAATCAAGCTAAATCTTGTCCAAATAATTCTCAGTATAACCAGCGTTATCACATCTTATACTCTACATCCAAAACATGACTTTTTAATGTCACAATGTCTCAGGTATGCACGCCATAAATGACATGGAGTGAGCACTAACCTCATGTATCCAATGCGCCTTCGTCTAACTAGCTCATACGTAGTTTGGTTTGTCAACACTAGATAACTGCAGAAAGTAAATATCAGAACCTTACCACTGAAGCATCTAGTAATCTACATGAGAAATTTTCAGACATCTCAAATAGATTAACATGTTCTTTGATAGGCATGTAGAGTAAAATTTTTGAAGGAAAGTAAAATGCATTAACCCCAGTTTATATGCTTTACAAACTCTGATTAACCACAAAAAGACCAGGAAGCACTTGCACAATAGGTGAAGCTAGGCTCTAACTTCAGGCACTCATTTCAGCTGAGATGTGTTTCCGTTAGCTTCTCACAATCGCAACTAAAGCTTCTTTCTTGTCTACAGTTATTTAGTCATATCTAGAAAAAGAAGCATCCAACATGTGCCACTAACAAGAGCTGGCGAGAAAGATGTGATTCAATCCAAGCCTTGGGCTAGCTCCACCAGAAAAACGGGTCAATTAGCCCCCTATCAATTCGGTCCCTTGAGACAAAAGGAAAAAAGGGGCTGGCATAGATAATGTACACATGAGTAACACTTGATACAGATGAGCAAAAAAACAGTAGGTATAGAAATGTAAAAATTGGTGTACAAAGGAAGAAAAGTCCAGCACAATCAGGAAAAAAACTGCCATAACAATGTAAACAATGTAAACAACGTGAACCCATCAACCGAGTACAAACTTAAAGCATGACCACTTAATGCAGTATTTTACCTGTGAAAAAGTAGCAACAGAGCTAGAAATATCATGGAAATTGACAAAGTGATGAGCAATGCTATCATGATTGCATCCATCCACCTAGATAAAATACAAGACAGTTTCAACAATATATAAAAAAAAGCAGTGAATAAGAATAAGACTGGTTAGGATTATCAAATTCTGATCAAAACCAGAAAAAGTATTTTCCTATGATCACACAAAAGAAAACAAGGCAATTTTATGTTGGTATTTCTTGCTTTATCGTCAATAAGCGCTACAATCTCAATATAATCATACTGTTTCTTTGTCTACACGACTACTTAGGTTTCAACCTCTAACTAAAAAGGACAGTTCTTGTATGAAAGGAAAAAATAACAAATCCAGGACCCTGTTTTCATCTTCAAGGATCCTGAAACTGTATTCCTATGTTCAAGAACTACAAAAAAGAAAAGTATTGCTCCAACAAGAAATATATCAAAAGAAAATTTGCACATTTATTTTGGATGGAAGGGTTCAACTTGCCCAACAAAAGAAAAATTGAAAGACTCCCTATTCTACAAAGAGCCGGTTTGGTAACATGAAGATATGGATGAAGAGAATTATTTAGATGAAGAATTAAGGAGATGAAATTGTTTAAAAGGACGAGTATGAAAATAAGTGAAAAAAAGTGTTTGGTAAAATGAATATGATTGTGGTAAAATTCCAAGAAAGTAAGCATTAAATTTTTTTTTATAGATGAAAGAGTTGAAAAAAAAGGGTAAAAATGAGATTTTAGCCTCAATAATCCTTATAATTCCTATGATCGAAGTTTTATAGGATTACAAAATTTCCATAATCTAATTCTCCTAATCTTCATAATTTACCCCCTTTAATCTCCTTAATTCTCTTACCAAACGAGACTACGTGAATTATTTCTCTCTTTTAATATCTATGATCTTAATCTCTTTAATTTATCGCCTTACCAAACAGAGCCAAGGTCCTTTCTTCTTCAGGTGAAACAAGAGAAGAAAAAAACCATATAAGACAAAGAGAGTACCAAGATCTTGATATATTGGCCTTTAGGTATAAAAAATACAAAATGCCAGTCCAGAGGCACAATGTTGTCTCTTCGCATAAGTACCACCTGTAAAACATGTTTTTCTATTAGGGATCATACTATAGAGCATGACAGTATAACAATAAACAGAAACATGTATAGTAACTATTGCCAGAAAGACATAATGCTCATGATACTGACATGGACAAGAATGATTATGGAAATACTGAATATGCTCAATGTAGGTTGAGTTAAGGATTAGCTTCTATGGTGGCTCTCTGTTAAGTTCATGAGAAACTACATTCAGTTTCCACCATCTATAGAAAGAGAAAAGAGGAACTGCTCTACAACCATAATTTTGTGTATGCTTTTTAAAAGTGATAATATTTTCAGAAGAATGAAATGCATGATAGTTACACTTCCACTTATTAAGGTCCGGTGCATTCTCTAAACTCCCTTGCAGACTTGCAGTGGCAAGTCTTACAAATAGGGATCTGGTCACTGGTTTGCATGACATCAACTACTTATCAGAATAGGTCAAGCAGGTAAACACCCCAATAAAATTCTTTGAAGACTCAACAGATACATTTTTTGACATTAGATTCCATTTTTACAGAAAACAAAATTAGGATATTCCATAGATATTTAACACAGAAGAGTCGATCTATTATTAATATCAAAAAATACTATTTATTTGTCACTCACCAAAATCGACAATGATTGCGTAGGCCTATGCACGTACCAAGCCATACACAATGATGATCAAATTGAAGAACACATTTATCACAATCATGACAATGCTTTGCTCGGGGAGGCTGTAAATACAACAAAAAAGATATAAACAAGGTTGAGAATTCAAAAATGTATGATGGCAAATTGAAGAACACATTTATCACAATCATGACAATGCTTTGCTCGGGGAGGCTGTAAATACAACAAAAAAGATATGTACAAGGTTGAGAATTCAAAATTGTATGATGGACAAACGAGTATTTCAAAAAAGTTCGGCAACCTCTCAAGATTCAAGATAATCATATATCCCCTTTGATTAAACCTGACTATGATTTTTATATCTAGACTCTCCAAGAAGTACATAAAAATTGATCACATAAAATATAAAATAAAATCACTAAATAGGAAGGAAAGAAAAAGATGCTCTAACTGCAATGTGAATTGGGATTGAAGCATCAATTTCTTAGAGAACTTCGTAAAACTCACAGATTACAAAAAATCAGAGTCAGGTTTAATATCTAGGTATCGCAAAGCAACTCAACCAAAAACTAATGAGCACATGTGTCATAAGCAATTATAGACTGATTGTAGAAGAAGAAAAACATATGAAAAATTGTTTTTTATTCACCCTCAATCAAATCATGCACCATGAAACAAAATAAAGCACACGCTTTATGCAATCAGATATTCAGAATTTCAGAGAGAGAAGGGGGGAGAAGGCACCTGTAAAACATTGCAATAAGTGCAAGTCCATTGCCTGATAGATGAAGCATACCAAGAAAAAACAATACAGATAAGCCACAAAACTTCGTCAATGAAACGGAAAGTAAAAGGTTCAAATAGTGATTTTTGGGGCCACCTAGCAGAAGTTCCGGAGCCAGATCCTGGAGGATACAGTGCCAACACCAGCTTTGTCCAAGATGACGTATCACTTCCGATGAGACTTGTTCTCAACTGGTTTTCATCCACAGTAATTACCACACTGCCATTTTTGCTAGTGGCGGGTTGTCTTCACTTGATAAACACAATAAGAAGCAAGAGCTAAGATAATATAGTTAGAAAAACCAATAATATATAATTCCAGAGATAGAAAGGTATCCAAGCAAAGATCATGCATTCTGTTGGAAGACCTAATGAATACTTGGTGTGCATAACTATGAAGTTTGAGACAAACAGGCTTACTTTGAGACTGCAGAAGCTGCTTGCACCAAGGAATCTCTTTCATTGAAATCCCTCATTGCATCAACAACATATCTAAATATACAACAATCAGAAGCATCACGCCATAAGACTTTTATTGTGACTCCGAGTCAGCAAACATTACAGAAAAGTTCATTTATGATGTAGTGATAGTTACCCTGGAGAAGAAGCAGACGTTATGAAATACTGAACTAATGTGCCAACAAACAGCAACACATAAAGTGCAGTGTACCTAAACAAAGAATGAAAAATCAGTTACAAAGTGTTCAACAATTACAAGAGCAAAATATCCATTAACCTTCTCCATGAGTTGACTACAAAGAGAGCATATGTACGCAATAAGTAGCCGTCTACCATGATTCATGGCAAAAAATGGAACAGATCATATTCCTACTTGGCAGCTAATATCAGATAATTGATAACTTGGTTTCTCTAACATAAAATAAAAAAACATTATTTGTTACGAGTAAAGAAACACCAATTTTCAGGGCAAAGCTTGAGAAAGAAAACACCACAAGTCAAACCATGGTACTGATAGATCGATTGAAGGCAACTTGTGTAATATATATAGATTGCGCAGTACACTAAACAGCAAAAGGCGTAGAAAGCATAAAAAAATTGAAGACCTAGAAGAAGGTAGAAAGATAGTTACCAAGGTTGGGTTTTGGCAGTAAGGATGAAATCCGTATCAATAAGGAAGAGAGCGCCGGCGTAGACAAGATGTAGGATGACCAACGCCACTTTGAGGCACAAGGAGGACCTCCGAGCTGCAACGAATATCCGAAAGAAGTGAAGATAGCAGGAGAATTTGAGGGAAACGCATGAAGCAGAGAGAGAGAGTACCGGGGTTGGAGAGACAAGGGAGGCAGCGAAAGCATCGGTCGAATAACCGGTCCCGAAGATGACGGCAGAATCCGGGAGCCATGGTCATCGAGGAATCGGGGGGCATGAAATCGCGAATTGCATAGGCATAGGCACCGTTGATTGAAGAAGAAGAAGAAGAGAAGAAGAAGGCTGTAAATCGGAATGGGTGCTCCCCAAACACGCGGGCCCCTTTCTACTCTCTCTTTAACTGTTGGATATGTGCCGCGGACTGTCAGCTGCAGCTTTTCAAAACAGTCGCTTTCTTCCGCTTCCCCTTTCGCATGGCCTAATTTTAAGAGGAATTATTCTAATTTTCGTGCTTTGTACGAAATTTTTTAAAAATTTTTTAACGTAAACTATATTTTTATAGTTTATTTTTTAATAATTATTATTAAAAATATATATTTTTAGTTTATTAATATATATTTTGAAAGTAAAATATCAATTAGGTAGAGTTATTTTTTTATATTAACAATATTTTATTTTATCTTGATATATATGTTAAAAATAGATAGATTTTAGTTAATAAAAAAATAAAAAATAATAAATAATAAATAATAAAAGGTAAATTATGATAAAATGACAAGTGTTAAACGTTGTTTAAATAAATGACACATGGTTTTAAGTGTTTTTGCTTTTATACAGTATATAGAAAATTAGAAATGGTGAAATATTTTATAACTTTTGTGAATAGGGATGGATCTTGATCTCATTGGGAAAAGGTTTTTGGTGTGGGACAATCAAATGCAAGCAAAATCACTCTCGCCTACTTTCTCAATCAAAGACAAGAACTTATAAAAGACAATTGTAGCAAAAAAATAAGATTAAATTAGAATTGAGGGAGATGGTCAAGAAAGGTGCGGAGTTTATTTCTGATAATCCGAGTTGCTCACAATCTTCCACCTACACTTGTAGATCTTTTAAGAACGGAACAAATTACGCTTAAATACCTTTTTTTTTGCCTTCGAATCCTCTTCTTTTTTTATTCGACTAATTTTTCTTTCTTTCTTTTTTTGATTCGGCTCTTTTTTTAGGAAAAGAATGCGAGATAGAGGGACCGAAACGAGGGTAGATCATTTTACGAACCCTTCTGAACCGGGTTGGGCTTGAGGGTCATTGGACCGGGTTGAGAGCTAGTTTTACTAAGTCAGGGTTTAGCGTTTTTTAGGGTTTTGAGGGTCAAAAGTGTAAATTGGAAAAAGATAGGGTTTGGGGGTTAAGGTTGGGGCAAGTCAAGGGAACTACCTCATTGAATTGGAGCCTAGGGTTAGGTTATGTGACGGTTCGGTGCGGGGTCCGGACATTGGGTCCGAGAGGGAGTCACAATCCCTTTGGTGAGGGTCCGACAGAAGTGGTCCGGTGGTGGTGGCATCGGGAACCAAAAAAGGTACGAGCTGGAGGACTGGTGGTTACAGGGGTTGTTTTGGGGGCTGTGGGTGGTGGTTCGGGGCAAGGCTGGTGTTGTTGGCTTCTAGACGAGGAGGAGGTCAAGACGTGGGTACTCCAGAAGCTTGGGTCATATGGAGGTTGCATGGGTGGCTCCGGCAACACAACGAAGTTTTCCGTTAAAGTTGTTGGCGACGTTAAGGTCCACTACGTTAGGAACCACAACCTGGTCCGGTGTGGGTTTGGTGGGTTTGGGTCCGCAAGGGAGTCCCGGTCAAGATGATGGTGGTTTGGTGGTGTGGGTACTAGTGGTCCGGCGGTTATGGTTGAAGAAGCAGAGAATGGTTAGGGCTGGAAAACTGGGGGTTGTAGGGTGGTTTCCAAGGATTGTGGGTGGTGATTCGATGTGGAGATGGTGGGGTTGGCTCTAGGACTGGATTGTGGTCAAGTGGGTCGTGGTCTGGTGGCGTAGGTCCTCTATTGACGGAGTAGATGGTGGTAACATTGGTGGCGGCAGTGGCGTAGATGTGGAGGTGGTGATGGAAGATAGTGGGAAATCCCAAGGTTTCTTCGTGAGACTCCGAGTGTGAAAGAAAGAGTTTTTTTTTAAATTATTTTATGGATACAAATATTAATTAAAGCAATTGCAATTGATATTGAAAATAGTAAATTATGATAATGATAGAAAACTAAGTGTAACGGTTGTTGCTCCGATTGACTCTTTTTGTGGGAATCTTGTGAAAAATTCGTTTTTTTTGCTAGAAACGATAGATGTAGTGTCGATTAACCTAAGATCTTATACAAATTTGATACAGGGTATTCACCCGTGTTTGGCCCGATCTTTCGACACCTAATGACTCGATAGAAAGACAACAAAAAGAAAGAGATATAGAAAGAAGATGATTTGATGGTGGGAATGGATCGGTAGTTGGATAGATCAAGGTCAAACCCAAAACGACGACATGGAAGCACAAAAGGACACAAACAAGAGAATCGCCCAAACACACACCCAACAAAGTCTTGTAGAACCCTACACTAGTACAAAACCCCCTCCTAGACCTCGCTTATGTTGGAGCGGTTTATAAGAACCGTGGTCAAGGGTATTTTCGGACCACGGTTATACGTATAACCGTGGAAAATTGATTTTTATTTTTTTTAAAAAAAATTCGGACCCCGGTTATTTAAAATAACCGGGTTATAAGATGAATTTTTGCGCAATACCACGGTTATCAATAAAAATCGGGGTGATACAACATTCTCGGACCCCGGTTATTTAATAACCGTGGTATTTTATAAAAGCTCCCTCTATCAAAACTCGTCGTTTTGAAAAGAAAAACGAAAACCCTAGCCGACACGATGTAGTCGATCACATCCTCCAACCCAATCGATCGACCACATCCTCAAAAATTTCGAATACATCCGCGGCGTTGCGATCCACAGGATCTCGCTCGATCGATCGACCACATCCTCCAGAACGGCGTTCCTCAATCCCACTTCAGGCCGGCGTTCCTCAGCCCCGCTCCAGAACGGCGTAAGTAAAAGTGAGAAAATGAATCAAAATCACATCGTCGTAGTTGAAGAGCAAATAGTGTCGGAGAGACTGAGAAGAAAGCACAGCGAAGTCAATGGCGCTGCTCAAACCCATCTTTCCGGCATCCATGACCATGGTAATTTCACTCTTCAGGTTCTTCAACCTAATTCTCTACTTTTCTTCCTCTTTTCCTATTCATCTCTTGTTTCTTCTCTTGATTTCAATTTTTAATTGTTTTTTGTTTCGTTCTCTGTTGTTAGCAAGCGTAATTTAAGTGCGGTTATGAGTGCTTTGATAAGAAGAGGAAGCAAGATGAGATAAGCAATTGCGTTGAGCGGTGCAGCGTTCTTGTTATCAACGCTCAGGAATTCGTTGATTCCGAGCCCAAGTTTCAGGTACTTGAAATAAACGATTTCGTCGCTTTGCAAATCTGTATCTAGAATGCAATGGTATCCAATCTGGTCTCGTGTGGGTGATTTTTTAATGCTTTTGGTAATTTTTGTGGGAGAATTGTAGATTGTATGATGCTTTTACACATGCACATGAAAGAATTGGTGTATTTTCCGATATCAAATGGACTTTTAAGTTTAGATGTTGCATCATTGGTGATTGATGGAATTGCATAGTGAAGGTAGTTTAGCCCTCTTGATGCATCATGCTATTCTCTAAATTGATTCTTCTTAACCTTGCTTAATTTTAGATTAGTTTGAAGCCTTGTAATTAGATCAAACTCAATGGGAAGAGCTTAACATCAGGCGTATGCAGCTCACATGTTCTTGCAAACATAGATACCTTGCACTTTCTGACATAACATATATGCATATCACTCCCATGGTTATATGCATCACATTCATGTATGAACAGAACAATATTCTCGGTTGATCTATTAGTTATCCTTGCACTTTCTCATAATCCATGTGCGACAGATTTTAATGTTCTCAAATCTCAATCACTTTCTATTCATATTATACTCACATCAGGACCATCAGGTAGGTATAAACATGCGTGCATACACTCAAACTCACACACTCACATACATTATAAATCAAGGGAGATACATTTTATAAGCTTGTACTCCTTTTCAGGTTATAAATACTATGGAAGAAGACAACCGAATTCAGAAGCTAATTGGCTAATACTTGGTGGTTTCTCTTCCACTTATTTTAAGTTACTTTTCATCTTTTTCCTTTGTCGTATTATAATAGGGCTCAATGACTCAGCACCCACTTAATGCCCATGGCTACTTATTAAAATACTTTGATGTACTTATAATATAACTTTTGAACTTTTGCTTGTCTAAAACCAAAATTGGGGAAGTTGAATCCTTTGATAAATGATTTTTAATATTTAAATATTTCCATAGTTTTGAGTCTTGGCTAACGTAGTTCAAAGTGAGTGATGGATCTTCCCATAGTTACATGCGTGTGTGTGAAGGAAGAAAATTATGATTGACCCCCAAAATACAAGATGAATTTTTAATTAGTAGTCTAGGAGTAAAAATAGTGATCAAGACCAAGAAAGAGGACACCAAAGGTATTTGTTGTAGCATCTGACTAATTATGAATCATTGAATTGAAAATTTATTGACGTTTGTTGTTTGCTTGTGTATGTCTTCATGGGTGCATATGTGGATTTGTATAAACACCATTTTTTTTGTGTATGAAGTTCCTATTCAGAAAATTTTGGCATTTTTCTATGAAGTTATGACTTTTCTTGTTCTGTTGATCAACTTCAGTTTTAAGAAGTTAAAAATCATTTATCAAAGGATTCAACTTCCCCAATTTTGATTTACATACGAGTCAGTTTAAAGTAAGATATCATTTGGACAAGTACCATAAAAAAGGAACATTACTTTGGTTTTAAAAAGTTTCGTGCATCACATGTAATGTATACTATAAACTTAGCCATGCACATATATATATTTGTATGTATAATTGATGATAAAATGGAAGTGTTACGTGAAGGAAATAAAAATGCTTACAATTCAGCTGATATGATTTTTTTTATGGATTTAGGCTGCTTCCTGCACCTTGAACTGTATAACCTGTCTAATTACAATCAGTGGTGCTTAAAATCAGTGATCTTATTGTTGAAAATGATGATTGAAGTATGAAAAAGCATAATAACATATTTTCTAATGCTGTATGAAACATATTTCCTCTATATTGCTGTCACTATGGAGTTGCATTATATGCTGTTATGCTAAGTTTCCATTTTCTGTCTATGTATGAGTTCTATTTTGTCCTTTTCTTTTGTTAAACTTATAGAAACTTCCTACTATACTCATATAAAATGAATGATTTATAATCCGTAGTTGAATGTGACTGTGAAGTAATAATAGATTAACAAGGTATAGAATGATATATATGAAAACACAGAAGAAATTGTAGCTGCTTAGAGCCTAAATCTTGACACAATAGTTTTCAGTATGTTTGGTTTGTGGAATTTGATTGACTTTATATTCTTTCATAGGTGTCCATATTAAGAATGGATGGAGATGCTGTAAATGATTGATGCATTCCTTCTCTCTTACACGAGCCTTGTACTCTGGTCCTTATGGGCAAAACTGGAAATGGAAAAAGTGCAACCGGAGACAGTATTCTTGGTTGAACAACATTCAAATCAAGAAAGAGCCCCAAAGGCGTAACAAGCACTGCTGATTGTCAATCTGCTACATCAATAAACGGCCAAGTTGTTAATGTTATTGACACTCCAGGTGATATCTGATATTTGCCTTGCTTCTTATAAGTTTCAAGAAGAGATTGTGCTTAGATGGAATGAATACTTACATTGCAGGCCTATTTGAATTTAGTGCTGGAGCTGAAGTTATTTGCCAAGAAATGATTAAGTGTGTTGAACTTGCTAGAGATGGTATACATGCAGTGTTTGAGTGTTATTAGTGTTTATTGTTAGAGGGAGATTTATGCATCATGATACAAGAATTGGTGTAGTAAAGTGAACTGGTAATTTTGATTAAACAACATTGTTCTTTAAAGAACCGTGGTATTTTTTTTAAAAAAATATAGAAATGGGACCCCGGTTATTTTAAATAACCGTGGTCCGGATCCTGTAATTTTTTTTTAATTAGAACTGGGACCACGGTTATTTTAAATAACCGTGGTCCGAATCCTGTAAATATTTTTAAAAAAAATATAACTGGGACCACGGTTATTTAAAATAACCGTGGTCCGAATTTTTTTTACCTCGGTGACAATTAGCGAGGTCCGAGTAGCTTTACCTCGCTCCCGTTAACCACGCTTTGAAAACCGGGGTCTCATGTACAAAAAAACCGGGGTCTACAACCCCTCTTTGTACTAGTGCTACCACTACAACCAAAACCCAATAGGCATTCGTGAGAACCTTATAACACCTTGGAGGATTACTTGTGGCTAGTTAAAGCACCGTGCTCTATCGTGGTAAGTAGAGAACACTCAAACAAGTCCAACCGAGTTGCGAGCAAGACCTTTCTTACTCATGTCGCTCTCCACAGGGAGACGATGGTAGACATTACAAAGTTAACGCAACATGTATAACAAAATGTATTTATTGCAAGATGAGAAATAAGAGGCATAACCTCCCTATTTATAGGGTAAGGGTTTTGCCATATGGGCTCTATAGATTGGCCGAATGGGCCTTCTAATCCAGCTCGTAGACTCGTATCTTATTTAGAATAACATAGGATCAAGTAAAAGAAAATAATAAAATAAGAACGATCTTCTAAGACATGGGTCTCAAGTATCTATGAAGAGATGATTTCCAAATCTATCTTTAAGCTTACATATAGAAGACCTAATTTATTTGCAAAATAAATAAAATAATGGGGACTGAAAATATAACTAAAAGTCCGCAAAAATAACCTAAATTAAACATGTTTTAAGGGTTGGAAAATAGTATAACAAGGGCCGAAAATCAACTCTTCAATTCATCCCTCCATATATCCATGCATGGCTGGCCCGCTGGTGAAATTGTTGATGCATGGTTGGCCCGCTCTGACGTTGCATGAGTATGGAAGTTTCGATGTATGTGCACAACCAATCTTCTTCTTGTTTATGCTCCTTTGCCTTCATGTATGTAGGAGATTATGTGGGTTTTCATGATCCTCTAGATCCAGTATAGGATTGGTTCATTCTCTCTTCCTTCCACACGTATATTTGCATGGAAAATTTGGTTTCTATGCATGCGTGCATCTTGTCTTCTTCTGTCTCCAATAAATTGTATTTACTTCTTCATTAGGGATTACCTTTATTTCTTTCTCAAGGATGATCATCAAGTTCTTCCGAGAAGTGATCTTCATCCCCTATCTAGGAATGGTCCAGGAAGTGGTCTTCATCTCCCTTCTAGAAATGTTCTGAGAAATGGTATTCATCTCCCTTTTAGAAATGTTCTTCATTCTTCAACTCAAAAGAATTTTCAATTCTCTTCTAGAAATGACTTTGATCCTTCCTCTTCTCCTCCTTAAAGTGTTCTTCATTCCTCGCCTCCTAGCTTTCATAGTCATGGCCTTGAAGCGCGCTAGGTCGGAGATGCTCCTGCATTAGGTTCCTTCAATTTTGGTGGCTTGTTGCTCAGGTGATTTTCTAGTTGTATGCATCCATTGACAGGATTGCTTGTACTCCCTTCTTTTTCAGTTCATGTTAATGCAAGTTTATCCAAGTTCTTGTAGATCAAAGAGTTGCATTGGTTCATACATACATGGAGGCAATGTCTATATCCAATCATGATAATAGAAATGATAATTTATAGAAAAAAGGATTATACGAGTGGGTAGGATATTTCGCATAGTAAGACGGTCAACTCTTCCAGCATTTGTTCTATCCGTTTTCACGCATTGTAAGTTTTCATCTGAATATCTGTCTAGATAGGGGAGGCTAGTTCTACATTATTGTGTTGCGTTACGTTCTCTCTAGTCTTCCTTCAGAAGATTTATTCAATTTTGGTTGCTTGTTGTCTCTTGTAGTTTGCTAGAAGCGTGCATCAGTTATCTTGATTGTTGGTTCTCTTTTCTATTCTAATTGGTACGTGTTCAGGTTCATCACAAATCCTGAAATAGGTCAAAGACTTACAATATTTCATATATAAGTGTGGCCAATATCTAATTTCAATCATAAAGATAGTAGGACATAATGTATATAAAAAGGAACATAGGAGTGAACTGAAATGGTGTAGTCATAGTATGATATTCCATGTAGTAAAGTTGCCAAAAACTTCCAGCCGCAGTTCTACCTAGGTGTGAAGAAACAATGTTAAAGTGATCATAAGCGATCTTTGGGGTTTTACTCAACCCTCTATTAGCCTTAGTATTTCCGGTTTCATTTGTGGTAGTGCAATTCGTTACCTCATCTTCTCTATCAATGCTCATGCTAAGGCAATCGCTCTTAGAATAGATCAAGTTGTTATACAAACCAGATAAGTAAATAGACATTAACAAATAGTAGGAAGATTTTCCTATATGGGGTTTCCATAATAAAGTCAAAGTTGATTACAAGATGCAACATTAGTACCAGTTTCATGCAGTACAAGTTACCATCAAAGTTCATATCTTGATAAGGAATACTAGTTATATTTTAATTTCTATATATTTTTAGTGAAATACTTAAGCATGAGAGTGCATCACATTCATACAAAAAACAACATTTATTTATCATATTTATAAATCAAATTGTTTTTTATGTGTGTGGCTTCCCTTCAGAGTGAGGAGGTCGTGTGATTAGTGCATCCACCATTCTTCTTTTTGCTTGATCCTAAGTTAGACCCTTCCTTTTTCATGTACATCTCCTACATCAACCTATGCATAGTGTTATTAGTGTGGAAAGAGTGGAAAAACTTTTAGAAATCATCATACCTTCATCAGTGGGTGCAACAAGAGTCACAAGACTTATGTAGGAGGAAAGCCAACTCCAATCCATCAATGATGGTAGGAGGGTTACAACCTCCTCATGGTCATTAATCATATTAGCAGCAAAAATCTCAGCTTCTAGAAGGGTCTTAGCATAATCTAGTTCCGGAAAGTGGAGTTGCACCGAGACCTCCCCAAAGATCTCATTTTTTCCATCATTAGGGAGACCTCACTCAGCTTTTTCCTCATTAGGAGGAATATTGGACTGCTAGCTTTTTCCTTCACTATGTCCTTTGGAACTACTCTTGGAGCTTTGAGAAGAGCCATCATTGAAAGAAACCGTGACTCCATTAGACTTTGTAAGGTAGGGATTAACCCCACTAACGTAGACCAACGAAGTTCTCTTTTACTTTTTGTAGGAGGTTGTTGAAGCCTAATTTTTAGGTTCCTCTTTCCCCTTCTTGCTCTTGCTTACATCCCAAAGTTTTCCATTTTTAAATGAAATTTTTTTTCGAGCTCTATCTATTCTCATGGGACATTGTTCTAAATCGTGGTCTTTACCAGCACAAAAACCGCAGCCTTTGAAAAAGTCTTTAAACCAAACTGAGTATAGTTTAGTTTTATCATTCTCGTCAGGGATAGGAACTTTACTGTTTGGGAGCAATTCTAGAACAAAATTAAAGTATATTCTAGCATAGTTCACCCCCATTCCCTTCTCAAAGAATCAAGGTTGATGAACTTGCCAAAATTATTGTGCTCAATAATGGTTCTTATGGCCTATTTGTTAATATATTTGGATGGAGTAGGGGGAATTTTGGCCCAAATATCAACAACTGTATTCTTCTCTGTAAGGCATTGAAGTTAGGCTTCTATGGTCTAAGAATAGGAATGTAGCCAAATGTGTGGTTGGTCTTTTCTCCCAAATCATGTTTATCGTTCGGGTTTGAAAAGTTAATCTCAAATCAATGATTCAGCTTAGGAATAACCTAGATTTCTCCTTTGATGTTTGTCCAATCAAAATGATCTTGGTTCGAAATTTATTGAATTCCATCAGAGCACCGAAGATCCTACCCATAAGAGAGGATTCCTTGATTCTAGAAAAATCATATTTTTAGGTATTCACCTAGGCTAGCCTCATCTTGGCTCACTTCTTTCCCATATTTGCCTTTGGAGGGTTGATTTTGGTGGCCTTTGGTTTGGCTTCACTAGTGGGCAAGTTGGAAGTTCTAGAATGTAAGTTTTTATATTCCTCACAATTTGTTCCCTTAGGTATCTCACATATCTTGTTTTTGAATGTTAGAGTAGATTCACTCATGGTTTCTTTCAAGATACACTTACCAATGCTAATGTGTGTAATCTAAATTTTTGAACCAAACATAAGAGGGTTTTAATAACTTCTTTCTACCAATGTAAGGGTTATTCCGAGTAGGGTTGTGCATACGGTTTGGACCGGACCGGACCTATCCGGTCCGGTCCAGACCGGCGGACCGTAAATTGGAGAGATTCCATACTATAGATCGGACCGGGACTAGAACGTAACGATCCGGTCCAGACCGGTCTGGGTTACGGGTTGGACCGGCTCGGTACGCTAAGTGTGAAATTTGAATGTTTTGGATCCGGAACGGGCCCAAATCTTGCTTTCAACCTGAACATTGAAACTTTCACTAATGGCAAAAACAATTTAAACAATTCAAATATTGTCAACATTCAAAGAATCAAAAACCAACAATTAACCATATCTTTCTAGACTTTCCTTCATGAGATTGTCAAGCAATCTAAACAAAATAGTGGTACTACTACTAAGTAATGTTTTAAAATAAAATTCTCAAGCCATATTCAAATCTTCCACATCCTCAAGAACACACATAGAATGCGCCTTCGTTGACATCAATCGAGCAATGTTTTCTCAAACCTGTTAAACATCAAGTTAGTACATAGTAATTAAAAATCAAAAAACTTCTCACTCAATTTGAAAACATAATTATATATTTATATATACCTTTCGTCAAACTCGAGCTTTCATCTTCCTCTAAGATATCCTCCTTATCATCTTTTTTTGTTTTTACTCCTTAAACGCAACCAATCTTGAGTACATACTAGTGCTTGAACCATCATTGAACAAAGAAAAATTCAAATAAACCAACATTTAATTATAGTAACTAGTGAGTATTGAAATTTTAAATTAGCAAACAAGTACCTGAGGAGGCAAACTACTTCGGTATTCAGAAAGACGACGACCTTCAACACCAAATGCAAATTCCGATGGAATAGTAGAAATAGGAATGACTAAGACAACACGAGCCATGCATTCAATAATAGGGTATCTATGGTCATTGAGTTTCCACCACACTAAAACATCAACCTTTTTCGCTTCCCCCTTTCATGCAAATACTAATCAAACTCGGATCTTGGAAGTTCATTTAGATCTAGTATCCCTCTTGTCACCTCCTCATTTATATCTTTTAACCACCTCGAACTATCATCATCAACACCTGTTGCACTTGAATTTGACCCAACAACTTGATCTTCCATTTGAGAATAACAAATTCTATACTCCTCAAACAACTCATAACATGCTTCTCTAACTTTCTTAATGAAGTCTTCTGCAAGTTTCTTTCCCATAAATGCTTTTAAGCACAAACTGCACTCCACGAACTTGTAGAAAAGATCAAGTATTGCAGGTAGAAATATCAGCATATTCATAGTCTCAAGTGAATCCCAAAACTTTTCACACTTCTCTTTCACTACTGTTGCCATGTCTTTCAAAGCAAAGTCCGGGATAGAGAGCATACTATCTAGCACCCTATATAAGTGGTGGAAACATGAAAGATCATATAGTTGCTTGTGACATACAAGGAGCCAGAAACTCAGGTTGTCAAATCATAACTCTTTTAAAAACACAACAAGAGACTCTATCTTACTCCACTCTTCATCATCAAAGTATAGCTAACTCCATCAACATTTGATATATTTGTCCGAGAAATTACAGCCCTATACTTTAATGCACAACTCAACATCAAATAAGTGGAATTCCACCTAGTTGATACATCTTGCACTAGAGAACTCTTACAATCAATCTCCAATTTTTCAGCTAGTTATCGAAATGATATTAATCTAGCAAGAGAACCCCTAATAAACTTAACGGAAGCTCGAGCCTTTTTAGCATAGGTATCACACAACTTGATGTCATCTTGTACAATCAAATTAATAATGTGTGCTACGCACCTCATGTGCAAATACATGTCTTTAAGAATAAAACCATTATCTTTGCTAACCCGTTTAAGGTAAGCACAAACAACATCATTAAAAGATGAACTATATAGTCACTGTTAGAAGCTTACTTGATGATCCCCAAAAACTCAAATAATCCTCAAGTGCCCAACCAATGTCCTCTCCTTTATAACTAGAAATGAGAAAGAAATTAGTAATCCTCTTTTGCAAGTTTCAATTTTCATCAAAAAATTGAGTAGTGTCACGCATATAATTATCTTTTACAATAGACGTCCATGTATCAGTGGTCAAGCACACACTCTGACAAGAATTTCTAAAAATCCCTTTTAACTTCTCTCTTTCTTTCACATACAACTCAAAACAGGGACGTGAAATATTGGTGCGTGAAGGCTGTAACACTCCAAATCCACAGGACTTGGAATGCTACATTGGGCTAGGATCTCACAATGGATCCTGACCCTAGCCTGATAACAAGTTCACTGGATCTTACAACAAGGCACAAGTAGAGGAAAACCAAATACATAAAAGTTGTATATGATACATCAAAAGTGTTTACAACCACAAAGCCGAGTACAAAACATCAAACATAAATATCTGATACAAAAGAACCCATCCCACGCATCCTAATGTACAGAAGTTCTCGGCTGGTCACACCATCTGGCTCACTCTGCAGTCTTCCTAACTTGCAGATCATCTACAACACGGTATACATCGTTAGTACAACAATGAATAAGTATGAAGGTAATAGCACAAACACACATCAATATCTCATACATGCAATGTCACACACATTCATTTATTATCTTTCAATTACGTTATTCCATTACTAATTCAACTTCTTTTGTAACATGAGGAGCCTCAAGAACCCCGTCCCATCCAACGTAACACAGGAGTTTTGCATGGGGGTGATCATCACTCGTCCCCTCTTGTGAGATCATCTTCAGGGCACCTCCTCTTACCCGCAGGCGGAGGCAAGTGGTCACGACCCGTTATAATACACTTGGGCCATTTAAAGTAATAAAAGATCATCCTAGTCCGGTTTAGGTTATAAATGCACAATCATATGAACACACACAACCATCACAATCACACAAACTCACAACTGAACGCTAAGTAAGTCCTATGGACTTACCTCATACACTCATATCCAATACCATGTCACAACTTCCCCTTGGGGAAGAAACCAACGCCTGCGATAGCAAGACACACAACATCAAACACTGCAAGGGTTAGGAGACTCGTCTTCATAACCAAAACCAACCTACAATCTCAATCTAACCCTCAAGACCATAACAAGCTCACAAATGCCTACAACATAACCTCAACATCAACAGGAGTGCCTAAGGCACATAACTAACATACAACTCATCCTAACCACACTAGCCTAGCTATCAACTAAGCCAAGGCCAAAGGAAAGGAAGGAAGTAAGACATACCAACAAGCTATGCACCAACAGAAGCAAGGAACACAAGGTTGACCTAGTGAGGCGCATGGGCGGCTCACACCAGGCGCAGGGGCGGCTCACACACCAGGCGCAGGGGCGGCCAACTATGTAGAGAGTTGGTCCCGACTTCTCTTCGATCCCCTTCTCGACTCTCTTCACTTCTTCAACACACCTAGCACGAAAACACAACATATCACATAAACACATAACATGCACTCACCAAGAAGGCACTAAGATCCACTCGTGGATCCTACTGGTGCATCTATCTCGGCGTAGAACTCTGGATAGTTCCTTTGGATACTATCCTCTGTCTCCCAGGTAGCCTCATCTAGTCCTTGTCTCGACCACTATATCCTCAGCATAGGAATGTCCTTCGAATGTAGGCGTCTCACACCTTGCTCTAGGACTGCAATAGGGTGCTTTGCAAACGTGTGGTCTGGCTCAACCACCAGATCATCATAACTCACGATGTGCCTCAGATCTGGTATGTACTCCCTCAATTGAGACACATGAAACACAAGATGAACACCCTCTAACCTCGGAGGCAATGCTAATATGTAGGTTGCCCTCCCGACTCCAATATCTCAAAAGGAGCGACATATCGGGGACTCAGCTTCCCCTTTATGCCAAAACGTCTAACATCTCGCATCAGAGATACTCTCAACCAGACATGAGCTCCTACCCTGTACTCTAGAGGTCGATGCCTCTTATCTGCATACGACTTCTGGCGACTTTGTGCAGCCAACATCCTCTCTCTGATCAGCGCTACTCAGGCCGTATCATCCTGAATCTGCTCTGGCGCTATCCCACTGATGCTGCTAGGCTCATCCCGGCATAAAGGTGTACGAAACATACGTCCATACAATGCCTCATAAGGAGCCATCCCTATAGATGCATGTCAGCTGTTGTTGTATGAGAACTCAACGAGTGAGAGGTAATCAGACCATCCTTGTCCCCAATCCAACACACAGGCTCGCAACATATCCTCTAAGGTCTGGATCATCCTCTCTGACTGACCATCTGTTTGGGGTGAAACGCAGTCGTGAAGTGTAGACTCGTCCCTAAAGCAATCTGAATCTGCTACCAGAATCTCGAAGTAAACCGTACATCACGATCAGAAACGATCGTCCTCGGTACCCCATGAAGTCTCACTATCTGTCTAGTGTACTCCTCATCTAATCTACTCACTGCCACGTCTCTCTGATGGGAACAAAACGAGCTGTCTTTGTCAATCTGTCAACGATCACCCAGATGGCATCAAAGCTCCTACTGGACCTCAACCCGGTCACAAAATCCATGGAGACGTCTTCCCACTTCCACTGCGGCACTGGTAGTGGATGGAGCTCACCTCCAGGCCTGAAATGCTCTATCTTGACCTGTTGACAGGTAGCACACTGAGCCACAAATCTGGCTACGTCGGGCTTCAGCTCTCCCCACCAATATGAGCGTCTCACATCATGGTACATCTTACTCGTACAAGGGTGTACCGAGTAAGGTGCACAGTGAGCCTCCTATAATATCCATTGTCTCAGCTCTGCATCAACAGGTACACAATTGCGATCATGGCGCTTCATAACTCCATCTGCTCCAATAGAGAATTGTGGTTCCTCTCCACGAGACATCATCTCTCTACCTCGTCAGGGTCAGGCAGGTCCCTTGCTTTTGTTAGATCTCATCCAATAGACCAGGTAGAACCTCTAATGCAAAAAGCTGGGCATCCTCATTAGGAAACCGGATGTCCATCTCTAGCCAAGCTAGATCTCTCAGAAGCTAAGGCTGTACAGTAAGTTTGGCAATCGCCTTCTCTCGAGGCGTCTTCCTACTCAAGGCGTCAACTACTACATTCGCCTTGCTAGGATGATACAAAATCTCAAGGTCAAAGTCCTTGATCAACTCAAGTCATCGACGCTGGCGGTTATTCAATTCTCGCTGCGTGAAAATGTACTTCAGACTCTTATGGTCTGTGAAGATCTGACAAGTGGCACCATACAAATAATGTCTCCAGATCTTCAAAGCATGAACTACCGCTGCCAACTCCAAATCATGATTCGGGTTGTTCTTCTCATACGTCTTCAGCTGTCTAGACGCATATGCTATCACTCTACCTCTCTACATCAGTACACATCCCAAGCCCAGCTTGGATGCATCACTGTAAACCACAAAATCATCATAACCCTCTGTCTGTGCCAAGACAAGAGTAGAAGTCAAAAGCCTCATCAACTCCTCAAAACTCTGAGCACACTGGTCGGTCCATACAAATCTGGTAGTCTTCCTCAAAAGACTCGTCCGTGGATGGGCAATCACAGAATATCCCTCCTCAAAGTGCATGTAGTAACCGGCTAGGCCAAGAAAGCTACGCACTTCCTTGACGTTCGTCGGTGTCGTCCATGCAGCAACAAACTCAAGCTTTGCCGGATCAACCATGATCCCATCGGCAGAGACTATGTGTCCAAGAAATGCAACCTCAAACATCCAAAAATCACACTTAGAGAGCATAGCGTACAACTCTCTATCCCTCAAAATCTGCAAAACTGTCCTCAAGTGCCCAACATGCTCCTCTCTGCTACGAGAGTACACCAGAATGTCATCAATGAAGACCATCACAAACTGATCCAAGAAGTCGATGAAGATGTTGTTCATCAACTCCATGAAAACTGTTGGGGTATTCGTCAGCCCAAATGACATCACTACAAACTCGTAGTGTCTATAACGGGTACGACATGCCGTCCTGTGCACATCCTACTCTCTCACCCTTAGCTGGTGATATCCAGAATGCAAGTCGATCCGGGAGAAGACTGTCGCTCCCTGCAGCTGATCAAGTAGATCATCAATACGAGGTAGTAGATACTTGTTCTTGATGGTCACCTTGTTCAGCTCTTTGTAATCTATACACAATCTCAACGATCCGTCCTTCTTCCGTACGAAGAGGACAGGTGCACCCCATGGTGAACGCTAGGGTGTATGAAGCCCTTCTCAGCCAACTCCCCGAGTTTCTTCTTCAGCTCCAACATCTTGACAGGTGCCATACGGTATGGGGCCTTGGAGATGGATCTCGTGCTAGGCTCCAAGTCAATGCAAAAATCTACGCTCCTCTGAGGTGGCAAGCTAGATGGCTCTGCAAATACATTTGTAAACTCACATACCACTGATATGTCCTCCAAAGCCGGACTCTCTCCCTCCTTCATGGCGTAGCACCATAAGGCAACACATCCCTGTGCAATCAGTCTAGCTGCTCGTACTGCATTGATGACAGATCTTGTCTTCCCAAGGTCCCAACCCTGGAAGACCTCTATCGGACCTAAGTCGGTAGAGACTATAACAGTTCTCTTACCCACATCTAACACCGCACGGTGTCTACGCATCCAATCCATACCTAATATGACTTCTTCATGCATTAGAGGCATAACTAAGAAGTCAACAAGTAATACACGAGTCCCTAAGCGTAGGGGACAACTATGTATCTCCTGGGTACCTCTGACCCTACTACCATCAGGTAACCCTATAGTAAAGGGTGCCCCCTCTATGGTAGACAAACTCAAATGCTCAACACAAGCAGCAGAAATAAATGAATGGGTAGCACCCGTATCAAACAAAACTCTAACAGGTAAAACATATAACAGAATGGTACCTGTAGCAGCTGGTGTTGGCGGCTCCTCAACACTCCTCAGCTAAAAAAACTATGCCTCGAGCTCCTCGGCCATCACTGGTACCAACCTCTCTACCTCTACCTCTACTCGGTCCTAGAGCTGACCCTTGAGTAGCAGGTGTGTCTAGGACTCTCTATTGTCCCTGTGTCTGATGTTGAGGCGGTCTCTGCCCACCTCCTGCTGCACCTGCAGGGGAAGAACCTTGATGTGATGACGCCTTGCCCTGACGGCAAAACGTAGCTCTATGTCCTGGCTTCCCACACGAGAAGCAAGTCAGTGGTGGTCTAGGGCAATCAGCCCTCATATGACCATAGGCCCCGCAATTGTAACACTGTCGGCCTCTCTCAGCTGTTTGTGCAGACACTGGAATACTCGAGTGGCCCTGAGTCTGACCTCACCCGTATCTAGATGCTCCTGCACCACTCGGTGCGGTACGCTGGCTCTTCTCAAACTGTCCTGTTTGAGAAGTCCTCCTCTAGCTAGCTCTCTCTCTCTCTCTCATAGGCAGAGGCCCGATCCTTGTAGTCTGGCAATGAGTCACAGTGAAATCCCGCCATGTATGAGCGTGTGCTCTCCCTCAAACGACGGGCGAAAAGATACAAATGCTGGTCCTCAGATGGTGCAGCTGGACCCAACAATGCTAGCTCGGTCTGGAAGCAGCAAATAGCGTCTGTAATGGGTACGTCCTCAAAACCCGCCTCTACGAAGTCCTACAGCTTCTCCCTCCTCAATGAGGCAAGGCAGAACTGCTCCCTCAGCATAGTCCTCATCTGCTCATAGGTGGTAACTCGTGCTCTAACTGTCCTCTACCACTGGTGTGCCAGGTCACGGAATAGAGATTGTACTAGCTCTATCCGTCTGTCCTTAGGGCATCGAATAGACTCTAGAGCTGAGTCTACATGCCCAATCCACACCTCAGTCTCTAAACCAATCGCCCATGAGAAGGGTGGAACTCCCTACTGATGAAATACCTTCAACTAGAAATCTAGTCGAAGCCCTCTGGTCTCCTCCACAACTCGAGGTGGCTCAACAACACGAACCGGTGCAGCTGGCACCTGAGTAGCTCCATGGGATCTCTCAGATGATCCCTCATGCCTTGGCAGATCTGGGGCTCGTCTACCCGCTCTAATGACCTCCTCAAAATGCCTGAGGCACTCTCTAAACTCTGGTCCACCCATGGAGACACGGTCTGAGCCATCAGACTGGCCTTGATGGGCCTGCTATCTCCTGGACCCACCACTCCTCGTAGCTGGAACCACACTCTCAGGTACCTCCTCAGAAGCCTGCTCCATCACTAGTGGATCTGCAGCGGGAGCTGGTCCCTGTCCTATCCTTTCTGGAGGAAGAGGTGGTCTACCTCTACCTCGGCCTGCAGCAACAGTAGCTCTAGTCCGAGCCATCTGTGGGGCATGCACACCTAACGTATAAGGCTTTGTGTATGCCATATGTATAGATATATATATAATACTTAATAATACATGCATACACATCAACACATAAAAGATATCTATCTATCTATCTATATATATATATATATATATATATCTATATTGTCGAGATCCTCAGATGGGTGACGGCTTTTGTACATACTATCCCAAAACATCTGTACTCGCTTTAAAACCAAAACCTTTGAAAACTCAGACCCCATGTGGGTTCCATTTATTTATCCACTCTACCTTTATTGCAGATAGCAAGTGTCATTGTTGTCAACCTAAGGCTCTGATACCAACTCTGTAACACCCCAAATCCACAGGACTTGGAATGCTACATTGGGCTAGGATCTCACAATGGATCCTGACCCTAGCCTGACAACAAGTTCACTGGATCTTACAACAAGACACAAGTAGAGGAAAACCAAATACATAAAAGTTGTATATGATACATCAAAGGTGTTTACAACCACAAAGCCGAGTACAAAACATCAAACATAAGCATCTGATACAAAAGATCCCATCCCACACATCCTAATGTACAAAAGTCCTCGGCTGGTCACACAATCTGGCTCACTCTGCAGTCTTCCTAACCTGCAGATCAACAACACGGTATACACCGTTAGCTACAACAATGAATAAGTATGAAGGTAATAGCACAAACACACCAGGCACAGGGACGACTCACACACCAGGCGCAGGGGCGGCTGGGTTCAGGCGCAGGGGCGGCCAACTATGCATAGAGTTGATCCCGGCTTCTCTTCGATCCCCTTCTCGACTCTCTTCACTTCTTCAACACACCCCAACAACATATACATATATATACACATATATGATCATCAAACATCCAGGAAAGGATCCAACACAAGTCTAGCTTGTGATTCTAAGCTAGAAGGGGAAGAAAGAAGCAAAAAATAAGAAAGAAAGAAGATGGAGAAGAAAGGTCTCACCTCAGCAAACCCTAGGCAGCAACCAAGAGCAAACAACACCTTCACAACCTCAACACATCAGCAAGGACTTTCAGCATCATCCTCATGATCATCCAAGCTCAAAACCTCAAACAAACTCTCAAAAACTCACACAAACTCAAAGGAAGATCAAGAAGAGAAGAGGAAGAAGATGAGGAACGTAGGGAGGATGAAGAAGCTGGAATTAGGTGAAGAAACCTATCATCAGAAGGATGGGGAAACTTATAGGAGAAGCCAGCCGCAAAGCACAAGTCAAAGAGTCAATGAATGCGGCTGCACCAACATAGAGCCGCAGGGTCGGCTAACCCAAGGCGCAGGGGCGCCTAGCCGCTGGGGTGGCCATTTTGGCCCCCTGGGGCGGCTGACAGGGTCAAGGCAAGGCTCACCAAGGCTCAACAAGACTCCTAAGCTCCCAAGACTAAGGCTCTTACAAAGGCATAACAAATGAAGGACATGCTGCAAAGAAAGCTCCTTTTAATCCATCATTCTCTACGGATTTAAAAGACATTTCATCTTTAATAACCATTTCCACCACTTTTTCACTAACATGATTTGCATCCAATGTCCAATTCTTCATTCTCACACCACTATCATTCATACTTTTAAGAATTAGTTGAGTTTGTTTACCTTTACCCTCATTTGTTGGATTCTTTTAACACCAATAGAAATGATGACTAACATTCTTGGTGCCATTGAGGTTTGAATCACAAACATAGGTTGTCCCGCAATATTTGCACTTAGCTCTACGAAGATTCTTCTCATCCATATACTCAGCATACCCATCCCAAACTCTTTCCTCTTTCCTCTTCTCTTTTCAATTGCTTTGTGACGAGTTGATTATGATGGCACATCTCCATTTTTCAGGTTGCTCGTCCATCTCGACATCAACATTTGTTACATTCTCAAGGTTTTTTGGAGACACGTGGGGCTAATCAGTACTCAAAGGGTCCATAATGGATGGAGATTGTGCCATCTTAAGAAGGAAAAAAGTCAAGGCATTAGAAAAAATGGCATTCATCTCTCAAAAGGTCCAATTCAGATTAGAAAATAAATTTCCCTCCAACCTTCGTTGCATGATAGTTTCATAGATAACTTCATGGATAGTGATTTACTCATAATTTTGAGTTTCTGAATTTTGTTTGCTTCACCAACATTTTCCCACTAGGCAATAGTACATCACCATCATTTCAATACCAATTAATTTTCAATACACAATAAAACATATAAATTGAAAATTTGCTCAATCAGTAAATTCTACTCTAATCAGTAAAACAATACTCAATTTCTACTCTAATTAGTAAATCAACATTCATTGCATGATAGTTTGCTTCACCAACGTATAAATTTGAATAATATGGAATTCATCACCATCAAATTCAATATCAATTAAATTTCAATATCATGCTCTAATCAGTAAAACAATACTAAATTTCTACTCAATTTCTTAATTTCTACTCAGTTTTTGAATTTTCAATATCATGCTCTAATTAATAAATCAACATTCATTGACATCATGCTTTAATCAGTCATCACTTCAATCATCAACTAATTCAACTCATCAACATATATATTGGAAATCTTCAAGAAACATAAAATTATGGAAAATGGAAATTTAAGTATTTAACAAACCTGGAAGTCTAGAACTATGGAATTGAAAGGACCAAAGGATGGTGGCCTCGAGAGAGAGGGCGAAGAAGCCGTAAATTGAGAGTTTGAGAGAGAGGGCGACTTGTTTTGCACAATATCGTTGTCTAACTGAAGGCCTCACGAAGGTCTGAGAGAGAGGGTGACTCGTTCTAACTGTGTGGGAGAGAACGAACAATGAACTGACGAAGATGTTAGGGCTAGTCGGCGAGACTCGCGAGAGAGACGGCAAGAAGGCGAGAGAGAGGGCGAGCGGCGAGAGACTGTGAGAGGATTGAGAGAGAAAGGGGCCAAGACCGGCAAGAGACTGTGAGAGTGAGAGGATTGAGAGAGAAACTAGCGAAGATTTTAGGGCCAAAATCGAAAGAGGGCTAAACCAAAGGTATGACATTTTTCACTTACGAACATTACGGTCCAACCCGGGTTATGGTTTAATACGGTCCAAAATTGGACCCGGACCGTAACCCGGATTTTCAAAAAATATGGACCGTAGACCGGACCGTAATTTTTGGTCCAGTCCGGATCGGTTTTCCGGTCCGGTCCGATTTTGCACAACCCTAATTCCAAGGCTAGAAAGAGAAGATTCTAAAGTTATTGGTCATCTTAGAGATGGATATTAGGTTAGAGGAGATCATAGTGCAGATGCTCATGTGATCATAAATATGAAAACAATGACATACATTATTTGTAGAGACATAAATAGAGCAAACAATAGCTATAATTCACCGGAGCAACAAGTGTTAAGCAATCACATGTATGCCCTTCGAGGAAGTATTCACAAATATATCGAGATAACGAAGTGTAGTTAATCATATTATGTTCAATATCATAGAGTACGTGCATGTACATGATATGCTTTTCTATAAAGATATAGGAATAAGTAAACAAAGGAAAAAGAGCGTTTGCGTTTTGTTCTTGTTGTACTTGAGTTTAGTTGTAGTTTCTGGCTAAGGTCAGGATCTTGGGGAACATCTTTCCTTTTGCATAGGTAATGGTTGTTTAGGCATCTTGTATTTTATAAGCTGGATTTTTTTTTACTCTTTCTGTATAGAAAGCAAAATAAATCGCCCCCTCTGACTTTTGGATTATTTTCCTGAGGAAAGGTGCCAAAGAAACCCTTATCTCCCTTCCCCGTAAAGAGAAGATGAGGAGGGACCATCCCTAACACTTCCTACTCAAGGATTAATCACTAGAGGTAGAGCTAAGGCATTCAAGGAGAAGGAGTTGTCTTCTTCAAAATCCATACAATAAGAGGTTGCTAGCTTATGGGCATCATGTGCATCTAAGGAGACCATACTCATGCCTAAGTCTTCCTTATACTATGGAAGAACCATACATGTGTAAAGATGATCAAGGAAATAAGGAAAGTGGCTAGAATCAGATTTGTGCAAACCAGTAGAAATCTCGGCCTTGAGAACCAAATCTCGCCTGAGATTCCAGTCGAGATTTGCTTCTGTCGAGATCAATAAAGATCCAATCGAGATATTGTTAAGTTGCTTATATATTTTATTTTTAATACCTTTAAAGCTCTAAACATTCTAAAGGTATATCTTTTGGTTTTGATCCTATCTTTTAGGATTATATTTTATTTTATATTTTTAGAGGAATTTCTCCTATAAATAGTCATAGAGGATGAGATTCATAGGTAGATTTGATTGATTATATTTTCATAATACTTTTGGATACTCGTTACTTCGTTTATGAAGTTTGTGTTTTATTCATTTCAATGCAATCAATAAGAGATCATTTGATTGGATAGTTGTGAGTCCTTGTTAGGTTGTTTTTGTGTGTGTTAATCTTATTAAAGATTGATGCTACTAGTCAAACTAGTTCCTCCTTGTGCTTGTCTTATTTAGAAGGCTTGTGTAAGGTTAAAAAGGAAAGGTTAAGGTAATTCTTTGTTGAGAGTTTTGATCCAATTGGTCAAGGTTCTTTGCAAGTCTAAGACTTTGAAATGAGAATAATTGGTTGGTTTATGAAAAGAAGTTCAAAGGGAGAGATGTTGTTTAGGATCTGGAGAGGACATTGATTGATGATATCGGTGGAAATGAGAATGCACTCACCCCAATAGAGAAGAGGGATTTTGGACTGGTGAAAAGATATCGATCCACCTCTAGAATGTGTTTGTTTTTTTCTCTCGGCAATGTCATTTAGTTAAGGGTGTAAAGGCATGAAGTTTGGTTTATTTATACCTTCTTGGGCATAGAAACTAGAAGTAGATTTACTTGAAAACTCAAGAGCATTGTCGAAATGAATTTCATATGAAACTGGGTTTGAACAAAACTTGTAAAATATTATAATTGGGTAAGGGCATTGCTTTTATTGGTCATAAGATAAGTCCAAGTGCAACGTGAATGGTCGTCCACAACGGTAAGAAAGTAGGTAAATTCATTATAGGTAGGTTGCTTATAGGTCCCCATGTATCATTGTGGATTAAAGCAAAAGGGTGTTCTGCTCGAGTAATAGAAAAGGAAAAAAATGACTATGTTTCCTTGCCTAAGGGCAAACTTGACAAACATAATGGTGTTTAATGTTAATAGTATCAATATGAAGAAATCAATTAAAGGGTAACTGTCCCACACGACAATGCCAAATCGCAGACCTTAAAGTGTGATGTGTAGTAGAACAAGAATGGAAAACCGAACGTTCCACATATGGACCACTATTACAAGAAAGAGAATTATTCGACTAGGTAGGTAAAGAAAAATTTTCTGCAACATAGAGTCCCTTGCAAGCTTTATCAATCATTAAGGGAAGCTTCATTGAAGGGGCCTGGAGAAAGCAATGGCCATAATTGAAAGTAATGAGAATCAACAAATATGTAGACATTTTATGAACAAATAATAGGTTAAACTGAAAATCAAGGACATGTAGAACATGTTGAAGACTAATTTCATGACTTAAAATAATTGTTACAATGTGAGAAACAAGAGCATTATGTCCATTAGGCATAGTTGTAAAAGTTTGGTGAGAAACAGGTTTGCAAGAAGAAAAGAAATGCAGAAGATGAGTTATGTGATCAGTGTCACTATTGTCAAGTATCCAGTGTGATTTAAGGTCAAAATAAAAAAAAAGGAAAAGAAGTATACCAGAAAGAAAAGCTACGTGATCAACTTTACTGGATTATGTAGAAGATTTGCTCAATAAATACAATATTTGAGTCATTTGCTCTACATAAAGATTCCTTGTTGATGTATCAGCTAACTTGTGGCTTGCTGAATATCCGTGAACCTTCCAACATTTAGCAAGAACATGGCCTACTATCTTCCAATGCACACAAAATGCCACACCTGGTGTAGTTGTCGTGAGATAACCATGTATTTTTTAACATCAATTTGTTGGAAGAAGAATTTAATGAAGAAGAATTTGATGAAGAAGAATTTCTAGAATTTGTATTTCCTCGTCAAGAAGTGTTTCGATGATGAGAATATTAAGTTATTGCTTCTTCATCTATACCAACAAAGAACTCACTTCCTTTTTGAGCTTCTTGTATAATTTATCAAGATTAGGAGATGGAGTCATCATGAGCGCGTCATATCTCACCATATTGAAAGCTTATTGAGACCAACAAGAAACTGAACTATATGTTGATCTTTTAGCAAAGAAGAAGCGATCTTATTTGATCCACAACTCCAAACTTGTTCCTCGATTTCCAGCATATACTCGTCCCATAATTTCTTCAAACGAGTAAAGTAGACGGATTGAAGAGTTGACATATAGAACTCAATTCCTTTTGAATCTTATATATGTTAGTCCGATGGACTTACCATACCTAGATCCAAGTTCCTTTTATATGTGTGCAACGGATTTACGTAAGATAATAATTCAACAATATCCCTACTGAGTGTATAAGCCATGAAATCAACATGTTGCACTGCTCCCACCGTGCAATGAAATTGGCATAAAAAATTGGACGCTTGTAGTGACCAGTAACGAATCCGAGTTTGTTCTTGGCGAGTAAAGCAACCTCCACAAATCCTTTCCACCGATTGTAATTGGAATCATGGAGTAACATTGTCATCAATTTGAGAGAAGATGGATGAGTAACATTGTCATCAATTTGAGAGGTGGATGAGTAACATTGTCATCAATTTGCGAGAAGGTGGATGAGTAACACTGTCTCAAATGAAGGTACTATCTGATTGAGAGGATTTTCAGACTATTAGCTGGTGAGAGAAGAGAAGAAATTCTCACCATTGTCGTGAGATTGTTGAGAATCAAGAATCAAGAATTGGGGAATTATCGTTTTGTGGACCCATTATCGTCTGATACCATGTTACAAAGTGGATCAACCAACAATGGGGAACAAGAGATAAAAAGAATCGAGAGAGAAAGCGAGGCAGATCTGAGAAGAAAAAGTTGTTCTTTCATGATACCCAGTTAAGAAAGCAGTCGTAAATCTGATCCTCGACTAAATCTAATGATATGGGCATTTGCCAAGATAAGAGAAATGATGATCCAATACAAACAAAATTCCAAAATCAAAGTGCATACTCTAAAACAACATTAACCAATCTCCTTATTAAGAACATTTAAAGCTTGTGCCTCTCAGTTTGGAGTTTGAATACGTTCCACATCATCCGTCCCTTCACCTGCATAACAGAAGACCATCAAAATTCAAAGACTTCACCTGCATAACAGAAGACCAGCAAAAACATTTCTTGATGACTATTCTACACGGCCTACATCCTAATGCATTCAGAACCTTTGGTAGTAGGTCTCATGCAAATCTCATTCTTTACACATCAAACCAGTAAACCAAATTGCAAGTAGAAAGCATAATAACCTGATGTGCTTGCAACAGGAACAGGCATAAGCCAAGTCGGAGGAGGCCAAAATATTTTTGCATAATCTTGAGCCACGGCCAATGCTTTGATCATCTGTAGATCCAAATCATATACTCCAGTTTCATCACCATACGCACTACCCACACCATCGTCGTAAAAACACTCGTCGGTCAAAAAGACCGAATTGCCTTTGACCCCACCAGCCTCTTCTATAGAAAGACAAAATGATGCGTCATCCCCCAAGAATAAGACCAAATCACCCATACTCGACACATAATTCCAAACATCATTTGTTTTCTTGAATATACACATTTTCATTGGCGTATCCATATAGCTAAGATCCATAATGGGCGAATCCTCATAATAATCGTAATAGAACTCCGGCTCCGGATTAGATTCCTTGGTAACTGCATACACATCCGACTTGTATTCAAACAAGTAAACTTTCTGATGTGGATGATAGCCATTCCCAAAAGACGAACAAACGACAGTGGCATTTAACTGGGAATCAATAAACAGGAGCACCCCCCTGATATCAATAGCATAGCATTTTCCCTCGTAAACGAACATATCTTGGAACCACACTCTATCGTCTTGGGTATGAATTTTATTCCAATTTTCATCCCCTAACTTCCAGTAATCCATGCCTCCACCGTGACGCAAAGCCAGTGCAACAAACTCGCAATCAACAACATAATTCCAGAGAGCAATCACCTTGCTCGCCATGTAGGATTGGGATTGCTCAAAAGGTTTATCAAGATTAACAAAAGCGAGGGTATAGGACTCGCAAATATCTGAAATTCGGTAATTGAGGATATTCAAATGTTTGGGAAGCATACCGGGAGGGGATTTGATCTTTTCAGCGGAGAGCGGAACGACGAGAGAGAAAGTATGGTCGTCCGTCTCCGTGGTTTTGGAAACCTTAATAATCCAGGCATCGGAAGCATGGTCGGGAGGAGAGAGACGGTAGATAGCGTTCCGGTTGAGAAGGAAGTAGCCGTTGCGGGCTCCCCTAGGGTTGAACAAGTTGGTAGGCGGGTGTAGTGAGGGCACTTTAAGCGGGAAGCTGATTCGCTTCTTGGAAAGAGGGAGAGAGGTCCGCCAAGAGGAGCAGACTGATCGGAGACGAAGGAGATGTAGATCGGAGTTGAGAAGTTTGGTTATGGCGGTTAAGATGTCGGCCGGAAGAGAAGTCCAGTCGGTGGTCATTGCATTACGGTGGGGATGGAGAGTTGAGAGGGACGAAAGGCATCTTTCTTTGTAATGTTATGTTACACAGCGAGTTTGCTGAAGGGGTAAAATTGGGCCGAATGTAAATGGGCCTGGGCCGTAGAGTGTGAGCCTGGGAAACTTCCAGATTATATTATAATATTCTAATTTTAAAATTTAAATAAAATAAGAAAAAAGAATAAGGAGGAGGATGAGAGGTAGACCGATCCACGTCGTGTTGTGTACTTGTGTTGGACATGGTGCGCACTAGCTAGTTAGCTAGGTAGCGGAATATAGAGTAGCTGTTTTGATGAAGAGGAAAAAGCACTGGTAACTGATTGTAGGATCGGATGGCGTCTCGAAGCTGGTTCAGCATAGTGAAGAAGAAGTTGCTGACAAGAAAGAAGGCACCGCAGGGAAAGAAGATGATGATCATCCACAACAACACGAGCATCACCAGTCAGGACGAGGATAACCGGATGAGCTGCGTAGAGGTGAGCAACAGCAACATCAACAGCATTGAGGAGGTTGAGAAGATGGCCGATGCTGATGTCATATCAGATGACATGACGACGGCGCCTAGCGTAGACGACGAGTCGGCGGAAGAAGGAAGGATGATCGGTGCAGCCGTGAGAATCCAATCCTTCTTCAGGGGGCACCTTGTATGTTTCTCTATATTGTACATAGTTGCTGTGTTTGTGTTTGTGGGAATTGAAAAAAGTAATTAATTGTGGTTGGTCAGGCAAGGAGAGCCTTCAGAGCCCTGAGGAGCCTTGTGAAGCTTCAAGCGGTGGTTCGAGGTGTTTGCGTGAGGAAGCAGGCCTGGATAGCCTTGCGTTGCGTCCACGCTCTTGTCCGTTTGCAGGATCGACTTCGCTCTAGGCACCTCCTCTCCCATCATCCAACTATGCACATTCATTCTGCTTAACCTCTCTATACAATTCCATTCATTATCTGTATGTAACCTTTTTATCATCACATCAATTAAATGTAAATGTGTGCTATTTTTGTTTTCTCAACCCAAACATTTACTCTTAACAGAAAACTTTTATCATCTACTTCATTTTGTGTGGACGTTTATTTATTTTTGTAAACTCTATACCCATCTTTTATCAATATTTTTGTAAACTTTTATCATACTCACATTGTCATTTTTGTCAACATATATAAAAAATAGACCCAACTCCCATAAACACTCTACTTAACATTGGCCAAAATGAATTATTTGTAGCTCTTTGTGACTAAAAAAATAAATACCTAGTATATAAATGAACTTTTAGAATATAAACTATTTATATATAAATTTGAGCATTAGTAAAAATAATAAACACATAATATATAACAATAGTTAGCATTATATAATGTTGTGGATATATTTCTTTGAACAATTATGGTGCATTGATTGGAGAGCGTTTGTCAGCGATAATTGTTAAACAAAATAAATTTCATGAGAGGAAGGTGAACTAGTAATGGAATCATAGATGGATTGATAATAATATCATATAATTCAAAAGCAAAATATACCATGTGTAATACATCCACAAAGGCAGGGTTCCAAACAACGACAAGTACATATATTCAAACATATACAATTTACGATTGAGCTACTACAATG
Source organism: Fagopyrum homotropicum (assembly GCA_033239125.1). Taxonomy (NCBI): domain Eukaryota; kingdom Viridiplantae; phylum Streptophyta; class Magnoliopsida; order Caryophyllales; family Polygonaceae; genus Fagopyrum; species Fagopyrum homotropicum. The sequence continues at coordinate 59,815,291 of BSWB01000008.1, read as the reverse complement.
CCAGAATAAAGAAATGACCAAATTTTCATGCATTATTTCACTGTCTCAACTGAATGCAACCATAACTGATTTGTATAATGAAAACCAAGCACTACAATTTTATACATACATTCAACATCAACCAAACTCTCTTGCACGTCACATGACCATATTGACCTACAGAAGGTCGTAATTACCCTACGAGTTAAAGCTAATAGATCTATACACACCAACACAGATATATGAGCAATCATTCCGCAGGGTTCATGCGAAAATGAGAAGCACAAATTTTCCCATCTAAAAACCGGGAGCCGTCCGAGGGGCAGATCGATATGTTCCTCTGCGTTACTCACTACAAGGAACCGTATACCTCATACGCAATTTCTTCCAAGGTTTTGATGATTTCACAGAAGTTGGGTCTGATATTAGGGTCGTGATGCCAACATTTCTCCATCAGCTGTACAAGCTTTGGATCAGCATTCATAGGAATCAGAGGTCGCAAACCCTGACAACGAATACAAAGTTCAGTAAGTAGCTGTTTCTTTTCCATTGCCACACAATTACTTGATCATACTTGAGTCGAAGCCACTTGATAGTTTAGTTTTTTACAAGAATCACTCATCATATTTCAAAATATTATTTTATTTAAATTTTTTGCAATTTTTCTGAACCCGTGCTTAACGGGTCAAACTAATGAGATTCTATACCAAGAATTAAGAGAAGAAACCTTTTGCACAACGCCTATCGCAGCTTGTAATGGGCTCAACAGAGAGTAGGGAAGCTGGAGTGTCAGAGAACGAATATTAGTAGCAGACTAAACTTGGCTTCTATGTCAATAAATTCAATATTTGACAAGGAGGACGTTACTTACTTCCCCAGTAAGAAGCTCCCAAAGCACAATTCCGAAACTGAAAACATCGGCCTTGTAATTATAAGGTTTGTGCTCAATGACCTTCGATGCACAAATCCAACAACATCAGGCACAATAAAAGAATATTAAAGCTCAACAAGGATATCAATGGCGGGCTATTCACAGATAAATGAAAGCAGCGAAGATACTACCACAGGTTAGAGAGACAGCAACAACAAAACGGAGTATTAAAAAACTTGGTCCATGAAATTTTCATTTTAGGATCTAGCTAGCTAGTTTCTGCAAATCAAGACAGAAGTGAAGAGAATAGGTGATACTTTTTGGTAGTATGATGTCATACTGACGATGCTAAGTCTGCCTTAGTAGTGAATCTGTCTATAAACGTCCTGACATTCCATTTACCCTGAAAAGTACCTCGAAGATGTTTCTGTGCTTATCTCAAGTGAGGAAATTTCAGAGCTTAAAGACCCTTTGACTCCATATACCCAACCAATTAGATATACCGAGGTAGGCTCATACTTCAAAACACGAAGTTTTCAGAAAGCAGTCAAGATCTGTGAACAGCAAACAATCAGAGGTGCAAAAGACGACCATAAAGACCCTAAATGTGTCAAGGATTGAAGCATGAACTGTTTCCGTGACGTCAACTTATCCACATGTGAGTCAGCTGATCGTGTTTCTGATTTTGAAACAACAAAAGGGAAATAACCATCTTAAATTTGGATAAAGAAAACTCCCTTCTATTGCAGTGATCATTACTCTAACTTTTTCTTTGCAATTGGCACATCCTCACAACAATTTCCATCAAATATATATTCTTGACTTCTTAGTGGAGCAAAAGACTCACAGTTGTGTTCCTCGATATTAATCAGAAAATTCCCTCTTCTCACCATACAGAATGTGAATAAATTTGTTCAGATGGGTATACTCAGATCCTCTGTAAGCTTCGTAACCAATTAAAAGAGTTGAACATGAAAGCATGAAGTCCTCTTACATCACTTTGAGCACCTAGTCGCATGCATTTTTGGTTTTTATTCAACCACCCAACAGAAGTAGGGAACATATAGAACTTACAAAAATACTATATATCAAAGGAAATATATAAAGTCTTAGGATAAGCAAGAATAATATTATAGCAACTACAACTTCAGCCAATTCATAATGAAGAAAGAAACAACCTAACTATATGTGGCAATAACAATCAATTTATAGACTATTTTGTATGTTTAAAATCTTGAATAGGCAAAGAGAAAAATTCAAGTTTAACATATAAAGAGACATGCCTCAGGAGCCATCCACCGGTAGGTTCCTGTTTCAGCAGTCATCACCCCGGGATGAGTTTGTACTTTAGCAACTCCAAAATCAGCCACCTTAACAACCTGTTAGTATACCCACATAGAAGGATATTAACTTATTAAGCATAATTTCTCAAATAGAAGAAACAAAACTCCCTATTTAGAGAGAGGAGAAAGACAGAGGTAGCTGCTTCTGTTTGAGAAGGATACTCATAATCTTATTATAGAACTTGAATCATTAGGATATTCACTTTTTTTTTATTTTTCTCAGAGGGAGCTATTTCTGTTTCGGATAAATTTTAAGAGTGAATATACTCCTAGTCTCATTTAGACCTTGAATCATTATGATAATCACTGAAGTATCCAGATGACGTCTCTTTAACGTTTATTGAACTTGAGGAGAAGACTTCTTCTTGTAGCTTGTGATTGTCGGGGGAGAAGACTGTGTTCAATATATGAGGCTTAGCAGAGGCCATACTAATTCTACTTCACGCAGGAGATACATGTGTTGCATACACAATTCACATCAACAACATGAAAGAGTTTCCAATTCACACTCAGCAAAAGAAACTAGAGATCAGAAAGCATAAGCCACAAATAATAGCTCTTACCCCATGGTCATCCATCAATAAGTTGGCAGTTTTCAGATCCCTGTGTATAATACCGTTGCTATGCAGATATTCCATCCCCTTTGAAACATCTATAGCTGTTTTAAGAAGGGAAGAGAGTTTGAAAACACCTTTGTGCTTATGCATGACGTCATACAAGTTTCCTTTAGACATGAACTCTGGAAGAAGAACATATATCGATTAGAAAATCATATTCATCCAAAATGCACAGCATAAAGCATCATTTTCTATTGGCTTCAAAAAGATAAGTCTGCTACAATTGTATGTGTGATAGGGAAATCACTTAAAATTAAAAGAGAAGTATATTGGTTCTAGCTTTTGCAGCAAGAGTTTTAGCCAGAGCAATGAGTAAAATTACAAAAGCCAATGTAAAATATGAATTTCCGAGGTTTGACAACAAAACATTAAGATCCTTAACATTGTTCTACATTCATTGTACACCAGATAAAGGTTACTTAGTTGCAAAGAATGGCCGTCAATGGGAATATTTTTACAACTCTGAGATTACTCTCAAAAGGTCAGCTCTTTAAGAAGAAAAAAATACAGGAAGAAGAGCATTATTCATGGATGTCAGTGTCCATCCTTTGTTTCTTCTCAAGCAGCCAATTTATGATCTACAATTTGTTTTGACATTTTAGTCTGTCAATGTTTTATTAATTGTTGATATTCTTGAGCTGCAGACTCATATCACAGGCAGTGAGTAACTTGAAATGTATTGGAATGCCAAATATGTTCTCTACGAGGTATTATATTGGACAATTAGACAAACTTCTAAGTCTATATGTATTCAATCAAACATATACATAGGCAGTCCTCCCAACTTTACCAGTCACAATGCACAGGTTCGGAGGCTTTGAACAAGCACCTACGAATTGCACAACATTCTTGTGCTGAACTTTCCTACAAGGATTCATAAAATTCAACAAATGAAGCATGAGTAAGCTGTCACATGTGAAGGAACAAGTTCCTTTTTTATTAATATTATTGAGGATAGGCACCGGAAACCATTTTTTGTAAGGGATTTGGAAAAGAATAGACTAGGATCTCAGGCATATATTGCAAAATAATGTCCAATTTCACCAGCTTTCTTGCAAGGAAGACAGTAAGAGAAGCAATAACAAACCAATGAGGGTGTAGTAGGCTATATTCTAGATGTAAGAATTCAGTGGTCATTGGACTAATAGTTTGACAATAAAAGAAGAATACCCTAAGTGAACTTCATATAAGATACAGTTCTACTCAATGTTCATCACTCGTGAGCAAACAAGCGGTGAATTCCATCACCCTTGGAAAATCATATAGAAAGAAAAAGAAATTAGCTCTAAGAGCAAATATTCTAAAATTGCTATTGCTATTGCTATTATTCTGGAAGAATATGTTAGAGAGCACATGAAGTTATTCCAAAGAAGAGAGTAGATAAAGAGATGATTTTGCATACAAAAGCTCAAGAACCAACAGACAGATAAATAAGATTATCAGCAAACTATGTAAACTTTTCATCTAGTAGCAGAAAAATCAAGGTGGAAATAAAGCGGTAAAAACAAGTATTAAAGCAGGAAATATGATTGAGATAGTACAGATATTCAGACATAAATATATACAAAATACCTTATAAAAATGTAGTGTTATAACTTATATGAAAATCATGAAAAAAATACTTCCAAAAATTATCAATGATTCATTAAACTTGTAAAAAAAAATTCTTATTAAGGAATAGAAAAGACCATGTCCAACAAAAAAAAGCCCAATGGCCCCAATCTGGTAAAACTGTCAGTGCACCAAGGGATAAAAATGGGAAGGAGCAAAAAACAGAGAGACAAAGGTAGTATGATGACTTAGGAAGCAACGTAACCACCAAATCAAAGACGGGAAGGTCGTTAGGAAGCACAGAGTTCATGAAGCCAAAAAAAGGGATAGAACAAGCAGCATTGACAATTAAAAATTGTGCAAAGAGAGGGAAACAGGAGAGGGTTTAGGAGGTCCGGAATTTTGCCCTCATTTTTTTTCCCTTTTAGGGAGTTTCAAAATTTTTGTCCGAAGATTTCCCATGTCAGAATTTATTTTACTTGCACTAAATGGATGTTTTTGTGGTTAGTAGTTTTTCAAAGTAGCCACCAGCAATGTAAATAGAAAGAAACTGCAGCATGCATATACAAATTCATGAAATGGATGGAGAGGGAAGGAAGAAGGGAGAACCTCATGATGTTAACTTCCTGGTAGAACTCTTTAAGTAACTCTGTATTTAGAAGGTCAGGTTTAAGGACTTTGATTGCTACTTCCCGGCCCTGGCAACTGCCTTTGTATCTGAAAATTTCATGTCAGTGAGCAATTTTAAAAAACAACTCAATCAGAACGAGGATAACATTTTCATAACACTACTTACAGATCACCGAATGATCCTGATGCTACATGCTTTTCAAATTCCAGAGAACTATGATCAATTTCAAACTTCTGGTCTTTGTATGTTGACATTTCTACAATAGTGGATGAACATGGAGGCCTTGTCTGCAACTGCTCACTGATAGGAGGAATGAACTGCCCTAATTGAGATGGTATCTGCAAGAAAACTTGGGAAATCGTCAATGCATGGACCATCTATGCAACACGATAGAAGACAGAAGGAAATATTCCACTCGTCAAGACCTCCAAACAAAACTTGTTAGTTGATTTCCTTATCATGCAAATAAATACCAAGAACTCAACCTGCTCCATGGCCCTTCTCTCTAGAAACCTCTCCCGTAACTTGTCCCTCTCACTTGCCGTGTCAAAGTAAAAAAAAAAAAAAAAAACACATAGATTCCACGTCCTTGGCCATAGTAGACCATTTCACACAATGTAGTTTAAGTCAAAAACACCTACTAGGTGATCTTTCATTTTACTCGAGCATGTCAACAAATGTTTCTTCCTAGTGCACAGACTACTGTTCCTAAGTTAGAGGTGTAATGTGACACAAAAAATTGGGGCATGATGGACCATGGTACATATATCAAGTCAGTTTAGAAAAAATATAATAAACATTGAAACAAAATAACCTTGGAGCCTTGCATCCCCTTCTCCAGTAAACTCTTAAGCTTGGACTCCTGAGGAACATAATAAAATATGTGAACATCACTGATCGAATAAGCTTTAAAAAAGGGATAATCAGATAGGGAAAAACCTCGAGCCCTAATAAAGGAAAAATGTCAATACAGCTGAATATAGAACTTCACGCCTAAAGGTCAATATGGTGTTGGTACTGGTCACTGGTAAGGTTAAAGAGAAATGCTAGTGAAACCAAAACCAAAAGAGCAATATTCCCTGAGACTAAAGATAAAAACAAACATGAAGAAGATGATGCGGTTCTACTTTATAGTTTTGATATATTTAAGGATATAGTCTAATTATCTTTCTTAGCTTATCTATATTTACTACTAAGTAGGATATAGTATATAAGGAATGGTTCAGGTAAGGAGGGGGTTTGTGGTAAGGCAATACGGAGTAATCTGTAGCAATTATTATCTCAGTTCATAACTTTAGTTCAATTCGTTCAACTAAAACACAATATTTGAACTAACGGAACACAATGTTCGAACTTCAATTTTAAAAAGAAATTTATACTATTAGTTCAAATCGAGTGTGCTATTAGTTTAAACACTTTACATTATTATTTCATGCATTATTTTTAACTTATAAAAAAATTGTAAAAAAAATATGATAATAGGAATTAACAAAACAAATAATCTGTGAATGAAATGTACAAAAACTTTGAACCAAAAAAAAAGTGTCCATTCGAAAAAGAAGGAACAAAAAACTAGCAGGAAAAATTATAAGAATGTACTAACCATTAGTTATATAATCTGAGCTAACAGTACAAAAACTTTGAACGAAATGTACGCAAATTTTGAATGAAAAAAAGTGTTCGTCATAAAAAAATGATACGTATCACTCCGACGGCGCTCCGTAACTCCGCACCAGTAGAACCACTCCGCACCTAAACAGAGGCCGCGTTTTATATTGTACTAGACTTCCACCAGCCTGTATAGGGATTTTATTATTCAATGAAAAGAAAGCATTATTATTATCAAAAGGAGGCTAGACGTTAAACTAAGAGGGTTTATATGTTAAACCTAGGAAGAGGCTCTGTTAAGGATGAGTGTACTTTCATCTTTCCACCAATTGACTTTCGTCTATCCTCTCATCTAGACCATTTCAAACCCAACCGGATTTGGGTGGGCTTTGACCAAAAGTCAAGCCTTTTATCCGGGCCGAGCCTGGATTCCGGGCTTGGATTGGTACCTGTTCTATTTTTATTATTATTTAATATATAAATTTATTTAAAATTACAATATATCCAAGGTATGTTATGTAATATATATTAAGTTTATTATTCTTATGTTAAACATTTTATAATTATACATAATATTATAATCATACCTAATATATATTATTTAATTATATAATTATAATTTTTTTTGACAAAAACCAATATAAGGAACCTCAATTGGCAGTTAAAACGCTTCAGTAAAATCAACAAACAAGTCAAGATTTCTGCCAATAAATACATCGCTATGTGGTATAATAGTAATACTAGTTTCAATCCACCACCTAAATCTTAATAAGTTATTTGATGGAATATCCTTGATCATAGGATATGCATGACAGCTATATCCAGGCAGGTTTAGAACTGCACATCTTAACTATACTAGGCTGTTCAATAAGTTGGTTAAATGTATAGATTGTGACGGGAAAAAATGTAGTTCAAAGATTTTTTTTGGGACATTTGATCAGTTTTTCGCTTTCTGTTGACAACATGAGAAATAAATTATTTATTTATGTCGAATTGTAGAGCAACTACTTCAGCTCACTTTGGCTGGATTGAAATCTTCTTCCTCAAGACAGTGTAATTTTTCTTCATTGGTCACGTTACACATGCTTAGCAACCAAAGGCCACACGATGAATATTAACAGTCAATACATGGATTAGGAAAGTAACATCCTCATCCGAAAGGATGGACCACAGCACAAGGAACATCCTTAAAGATTAACACCGTAAAATTAAACATGTTTCTAAAATAGTTTCAAAACACAACTTCCTTCCAAGAGGAGATGAGACAATGTGCAAAACATAGAAAGCAGCAGCGGACCCCATTAAAAAAAATAAGGACAGCAACTATATTATATTCATGGGAGTGAATGAGGATGTAATGTTTACAAATATTACATTAATCCACATCATACAAAATATTAGTTAGGTAATAGGCATTGAAGATCGCGGAATTTACCTCATCGTGCCAACCTTCAACAACAAATACATCTAAAGAAAATCCATCACTGGTGGAGAAGGCATGAGCTTCTTGGATATTCAGCCCCATCTCAGAAAGTAAGGAAGTAAGCTAAAAATAAGCAACAAACCAGATTATCTTGTAAATAGGTGATTAGATGTTAATAGGTACATAAGGAACGTAGTTTTTTAGAAGAATTAAATGATGATGCACTAGTTCTACCTGACATACCTCAAAAGTTAGCTACGTCATTTTCAATGAATTTATTTGCAAAAACAAACTTCTAATTGCAACCAAAAGGGAAAACGAACAATAGTTGAATGGTATAGTGATAAGGACATAGCGTGGGAATGAATTATATTATCCTCCTTACTGAAATCAGCTAAGAACAGTGTGCTTAGGACTAGGTCATGCTGCAGGCCAATTTCAAAATAAAGCGTTAATCAAGAAGAAATCTTCACATGATGATAAGTCTAACTCAAACTCATTATGGAATTGACTCGACTAGAGGAAATTCATCTAGCATAGTGTACAGGGTGCACTTGGATATTTTCTTATTATAAGTTCCTTCAAATGCAGAAAAAGCTCAATGAATTATTCAAATTTGTGCATCAGAACCTAGATTAACTCGAATAAAAATCAATGATCAGATAAGCACTATGTGCTCAAAACTACAATGTTCTGACAAATTATATCATATTCTGATCAATCGAAGTACTGAAAAAGTCGTCAATCACCTGACTAAGGAGTTTTGGCCTGTCAACAGTTGAACAGGTGATTTCATGCATAAGCCTGATAATTTCAAAAGAGTAATCAGGGGACTCAGTAATAGGGACTGGAGACTAAACCATCAGGGAATATAAAAAGCATTCTTCCTTGACAGAGATCAAGAATTCCTAAGAAAAAAACTGAACTTCTAAATTCTTACCTTGAGGTTTGTTGGCCGGGATTCACTACACTATCTTTATCTTCAACACCATATCTACTGGATTGACATGGGAAGAATTCAAAATGTTGTGGTGAGCCAAAAGTACGGGGTGCATGGAGGCTGGCAAAGTTTGTACAGAAAGGGAGCAATATAAAATGATTATAGAGAAGGGAACTATAAGAGAGAATATGCAAACTTTTAAGCAGAAATTGTTGCCAGGAAAAATCAGCAACAATGAGTTTTTAATGAAGAGTATTCTGATTCCATTAGATCATGGTAGAAAGTATTCATAAATGTTTCCAGGATAGATCAGCAACAAAGTTTTTAATGAAGAGTATTCTGATTCCAATATTCTATATGATCTAGGAAGAAAATATTCCTCAACAGTATTTCAAGTTGTTGTCCTAGTGATTCTTTTAACTTCCTAAATTAGTCAGACATCACCCATAGCAGAGAATTTTGTTGAGTGGTCTAGAAGATCATTCGTGATCAGCCCAGGTGCATTTCAGCAGCACCAACAAGACAGCAGGACTATAGTAACTAAGGTTACGTTATGAATATAAAAAAAGGGCAGGTTATGGGGGTGGAGGCATCCACATATTTTCATAATACTGTAGTTTGACCTAGTCTGCAATCCGGGCCTATAAGTGTGCATGTACAAGTATCATATGTCCATTCGTCAGTTCCTTCTACTGAACAATTATAAAATTTTGGTCTGTCTTGGTTTGTTTTGTGAGGTTATCCGTCAGTACCTCACCAAAAAAATGCAAATGATGTCCATTTAGCATATGAAACCGTCATTCCAGTTGCAAATGAAAATGATGAAAGAATTAAATCCCAAATTCCGGGTGGAAATTCAAGATGAAACTTCTAACGGCGTCATACTGTGAAGCATATGAATGTACTGAATCATCTTCAGGCTCTTTTGAGATGGTATTAACCTGCATAGTTAGGGGGGAAGAAATTAATGTATGTGACCTAGTATCCATTACATGGAACATAGAGGTGCATCAACCTTGACCGAAGTAACAACTAGCAACAATCCACAAGAACAAGACATGGAGGCAATATAATACAGATATAAGATTTCATAAATCTAGTTACAGGCAAAAAACGTCATAAGTGAATGTAACTAATTCAGCCCTGAAGTCAGATCCAATTTTCAGCCAAGTCCAAACACTGAATAGTTAAGGTGTAGGTAGCCAATGAAACACTAATTCCTACTTCAGACAAAAAAGCAATGTTTGATATTACCAATATAGCGACAGTTAACAGAGTAAACAATACAAAATATCTTAAATTATGTGTAACTCTACTTGAACTAAGCAACAATATACTTATATAGACAAAATTTTGTCTCAATTATACCCAATGAGGAATCATCTCTATGTCCACAACAAAACAGAAACATATAAAATTGAATGCTTGAATCCTGATTATATTCTTCACTTACAATTACAAATTAAATAAGGGGAGTTGAAAGATACAGAGGAATCTCTTAAGGCCTACCACTTTCTACATAAAATCATGAAATCAGTCATCCATAAGAACTAGTATGAAAACTTCATTGATAACTTTATCTTGGCAAAAAAAGGTACGAAAATAATTCTGGCCAATTTCAATACATGACATCAGGCTGATATGCACACACATACGCACTAAAGTTGTGAACATGAGCTTTCTGCAAACTTGGAAGAAAGCAAGCAAGAGTATCTACTAAAAAGAACAAGGGATTCAACAAAAAGCCGTAAGAAGCTCTGGTCCTGAATAGCTATCTTGATCAGTAATCATTTTTTTTTTCAGAATCAATTTATAGTCCAAATCTTAACAACTGATAATGAAGATAAGAAAATGAGGATAATATCTTCATTGGTTTGATGGATAAGAATGAGAAGAATAATCATTTTTTAGACTGCAGAAAAAGAGCATTCAGAATCAGCTTAAAGCTGCTAGGCGAAGGTACCCCCCACCCCCACCCCCACCCCCCCCCCCCCCCCCCACACACACACACGAGATAATGGTCAAATATAGTTGTCACGGATTATGCAATTGCTTGAGCCGATTCCAGTCAAAGAAAGGTCAATCTGGTTAGAAGTGAGATATGCGGTAGGTAGCTGACAAAGTTGATATTAGCAAATCTGGAGCGGAATTTCCCAAGACAAATAGTTACCTGGATGATAATTCTACTATGGACAATGGACAGCAAATAAACATGTCACAATAACCCTTCAGTTTTTGTAGGTCAAAACTGAAAGCCCTTGAACTAGATTAAACTATCACGTATACTCTAAAGACTGGCACGGACAGTCAATTTTTTCACAGATGTTAACATGCAAGGAAACTTGACTTCTGGTTAACACAGTTAGCCTTTCATTGTCTATCCAGAGATCTACTTGACACAGGTGAACATCTGCATGGATGAGTACCCAGAAAAACTGACAAATATCCAAAACACGTGAACTAATTGGTTCACATGTACAATAAATTGTCCTGAATGAAGCATATATTTTTATTTTGGATGACTTAGTAGTTCAAACAGCACTACCCACTTGTATTAACTTGATCAGGATCAGATACAGACAAAAGATAAACTGGGAGAAATCTATCCCAGCCACCACCAAAAAACAAGCTGGACCCGTTAGTCAAATTTTTCAATAAACTGTCGTGAATAAAGCATAAATTTTTATTTTGGAAGTTCAAACAGCACTACCCACTTGTATTAACTTGATCAAGATCAGATACAGACCAAAGATGAACTGGGAGAAATCTATCCCAACCACCACCAAAAAAACAAGCTGGACCCGTTGGTCAAATTTTTCAATAGCGATTGAAGAAAACCATGAATTTATAGACATGAGAAAAGAATATCTAATCAGCACCCAATAAACCGAATGACTGCCATGAGCCAACAAGTTGTGGACCCCAAAGTCAAGTCCCCACGGATCACCGATGTATCCCATCACTAGTTTTCTACCACAAGTTGACCAAAGCTACAAGTGAACCAAGCTTTACGGATAGAAACAGTTTGACCGATTAATTAACAGAGATCCACACCTCAAACTTGAAGGAAAAAAGAAGCGTTTCAATTGAGCAAACATTTCAAGTGTTAAAACTCAAACATGCGTTTACCTCGACGAGACGAACATCGAGAGCAGGTCTATTAGCAGGATCATTTGCTCGATGCAACAGCCTCATATGATAAAGCACTTCTTCTGCCCTCTCGACGTTCATATCCACCGAATACCTACACACCGAAAAGGCAAAAAATGGTGACGACTCGGAAACAAAGGAGCCAGCATGGGAGAATCGAGAAAACGAAGTCGTGAACCTCTCAGGGAGACGAAGGAAGTGAAACCACAGCTGATCGTCAAAGCCAGGAAGCTTGACTTCTTCAAAGTCGGAAGTCTGGAGCCTGAGAAGAACGTCATTAAACAGTTGAGCCTTCTTGACAAGTCTCGGCAACCTGGGAGAGATATCCATAGCTCTGCTACTGCAACTCTCCGTGTCATCATCGATCGCCATTTACGACTTCCTTCCACCAGATTGCAAAATCAAAGAGCAAAGAGTAGAGCTACCCAGTCCTTGACATGCGTGGTCAAATCAGACCGCTTAACTCGCTGGAATTAACCTTTCTCTTCCTAGAGAGATAGAAGATTCAGCAGAAAGAGAGAGAATGTGAGAGAATCAAATAAAGCAATTTGGTGGGGGTAGGGAGAGGGAGTACAAATAAGAGAAGATGTGGGGGTGGTTAATGCTAATAGTACATATTTTTAGGAGATGCAGAGAGCAGAGATACCACCGAGTTAAGGAGTGGGGGCCACATGGCGTGGCAAGATGGTAACACCTTTGGCTTTGCTCTGTTTTCTCTGTTTGTTTTTTTTTAAACTATTTACAGCACGGATACTCATTAACAAAATATTTAAATTTTGTGTACATTAATTATATAAGCAAAATATTATTATAATTATATAATTGGTTTGATATAAATATCTTTATTATTTAATGTGGATATAATATAAAAGTTGAGAATCAAAATACAAATAACTAGTCGAACTAGATTCCTAGGGTGGTTTGTGACTTGTGATACTTAGGTCAAAAACTCAAATATTAATCAATGAATAAATATTATACTTTCAATATGATTTGTTAAATTATTATTATTTTTTTATACAAATTCTAAAAATGTCAATTTCATAATCAATGTTAGATAAACAAACATACCAATAGATCAATGATCCGCATACCAAATATAAATATTATACTTGATTTTTAGTTAAAAGGTCGAGAAATGTATGATTTCTTTAATCTTCAAACCAAATAAAAATTCTAAAAATGTCAGTATTAGTTGACAATCGACGTGAGATAATTTATACTCATATACCACAATGTCAACAACAACTACATATACCAACGGGCCAATGACTCACGCACATACCAACTATTAATCCGACATGAATAAGTATTATACTTGATTTTATCCAAAAGACCGGAAATGTATGATTTGTTTGATAAACAAACCTTCTATTTATACAAGTTCTCAAAATATCGGTTGTACTTGATAATACACATGGGTTGGAACCTAAATCGGTGATTTAGGTTTAGGTTTAGACCAAACCTAAACCTAATCTGACAGTGTCTAAACCAGCAAACCGCCAGTTTGTCAGTTTAGCACCGGTTTGTTAAAAAAATAAATCAACGGTAATTTAATTAAAAAGGGCTTTATCTGGTTTCCCGGTTGTCTTCGTATCCTCTCGGGGTTTAGAGGAATCAAAGGCCACAATTCTCTTACCTTTACTTACCTTTTTCGGACTTCTGAGTTGTTTTCGTTACCTTACTTACCTTTATGCCTCGGACTCGAAGGTCTTGCCCACATCATTGGAGTTGGAATCCAATTTTGAGTCATACACTTGGGTATTCTGTTGTTTCCGCTTCTCCATCTTTATCCAATCTTGAATACAAGTTTGCGCCTCCAACTTTCGGCTTCAATTGGGTTCTCTTGTAATTGAGCATGTTCCTTCCTTGGCTAAATGCTTGCTCCACGACAACCGTTGATGCGGGCACGACCATGAGTTGTTGTACAATTTTGACTAAGGTTGGATATTTCGGGACTACTTTCTTCCACCAATCCAAAATTTCAAAAGAATCTTCTATCAAAACTAAAACACATTGTTAGATAATCTTAAATCACGCACTTGAGGATAAATGTCTTGGTGTTTTTGTCCTTTTAGCTAAAGTTGTTGTGCTCTTGAAAGAGAAGACGCAGGAGGAGGATGAGGAGGTGTGGTAAAAGAAGAGCTATCACTTGTTTCAAATGAAGAAAACAAACAGTCATAATAAACAACCAACAAATTGGAAACACCATCAAGTGTAAGTGTAGGATAAAAAATGACGCTTATAAGATAAATCAAGAAAATTTCGTTGTAATACTTTGGTCATTTCAATTTCATGTCATAGATAGCATTTATAAGGGCTGAAAAAGTTGAACCGGTTTAAAATCCTCGAAAACATTTATGGCTATCTTTAAAAATCTACAAGAAGTTGGGGTATAAACATAACTCATGGTATTATTTGGATCACTAAAAATCTTTAAAGCATTACAAATATCAATATATGTTTCCAAAACATTTTCATCATCAAGAATTGACCACGGAATGTTTTGTGAGGAAAAATCTTGTACAAGTTTTTTGCAACGAAGAACTTGACCATGTAATTTGTAAGTAAAACTCCAACGAGTTCCAATATCTTTTGAAAATGCAATTGGATGAACATTATTAGATAAACATAATGTCCTACATTTTTTCCGCAAATCGAAGGAGTGCCAAATATGATCAATAACGTCGGTGATCGGGGTTAGCATAACCGCTAAAGTCCATCTTGAACACATAAGTTCAAAATATGACATGCACATCTTTGATGAGTAAAAGGAGTTCGAAATATTGTCCCATCGCCTTGACCAAATGTTTTACAGCGGCGGAGTTAGCGGATGCATTATCAAAAGAATATGAAAAAACTCAACCTTGTGAATTAAATTTCTGTAAAACCTTTTTTTATCAAGTTTGAAATGTTTGTTGCATTATGTCTTTGGCTGAAATGACGAAATAAAATAAACATATCATTATCAATAAAATGTAAAGTAATGCCCATGTAAAAATGTTTTTGCGATTGTGTACTTAAAATATCATTACAAATAGAAACTTGATGCAAAAAAAAGTCAAAATAGAAGGATTTTTTTTCTTCCTTTGTACATAAGAATTGGAAACTAATTTCGAAACGGTTTTGTGAAAAGTTGGTTTAAAAGAAGGTTGAAGATATTTAGTGTTATATGCTCGAACTTCTTCATATTCCGAATAAAAAAAATGGAAATGCATGAAAACATATAATATCGGGTAATCCTAAACTTTCTTCACTATGGTTATACATAAATAGAGGAGATTGAGAGAAAGAAGATGTGAACCCGTAGAACAGTTGTGATTGCCCCCGTGAAATCCTTAGCTTTTTGGGATGGATTTTTTGCATGTGCGTTTGTAAAGTCCCATAGCCGCCCTTCGTCTTCCACTTGTACAACTTTGAACAATAGTTGCATGAAACTTGACAATATTTTCTCACCGCCTGACCCTTAGTGTAATGCTTTGTAAAAATCTCGGTTGTAAGCATTTTCGGTGGAGGTACTTGTTGATATGCACTTTGCGACATTTCGGGCATTTGAGTTTCACTTTCTTGGGTGCTAGGGAAGAACAAAGAAGGAATGTTGTCACTCGGATTTGCTATTACGAGAGTCGAGAGTTGAGAATTCAAGAAAGACAAGAATTATGAGAATACGAGATTGAGTAGTAGAGAGAATTGAGAATTTAGAAAGATGGTGTGGGATTAAATGAAAGAGGGGTTGAGTATTTAAAGAAAGGGTTGGAGCTTTTTTTAAGTAGCCATTAAAAAAACCCATTGTGCAACGGCTAGTAGCCGTTGCACAGGTAGGCCCTGTCTCACGACTCTTTGAAAGAGATGTTGGCGCGGGCAGCAAAGAGCCAGTGCAAAACGGCTCTTTACGGTTTTTATTATAAAAAAACCTAAACCGCGGTTAACCACCAGTTTAGTTTTTTTTACAAACCTAAACCGGCCGTTCCCGATTAACCTAAACTGACAAACCTAAACCGGCGGTTTAGGTTAAATCGGGCCCCCATATCTACTTGATGATAATCAATGTGAGATAAATTAGATACACATATTAGCACGTCAATCACCCACAATAGGTCAACAACTCACATACCAAATATTAATCCGAAATGAATAAATATTATACTTGGTATTACGCACATACCATATATTAATCCGATATGAATGAATATTTATACAAGTTGTCGAAATGTCAGTGTTACTTTATAATCGATGTGAGATAACTTAGACCCACACACCAAAAGGTTAATCCGATATGAATATGTATTATACTTGATCTTAGTCAAAAGGCCATGAAATGTATGATTGTTTAACCTTGTAAACCTTTTATTTATACAAATTCTCAAAATGTTAGTCTTACTCGATAATCGATGGGGATAATTTAGATCACATGCCAAAATGTTAGTTCGATATGAATAAGTATTATAACTTATTTTAGCCAAAAATTCAAGAAATGTATAATTTGTTGAATCTCCAATCCTTCTATTTATGTAAGTTTTCAAAATGTTAGTCTTACTTTAGACCCATATATTGTGGGATAATTTAGACCCACATACTAGCAGCTCAACGACCCACATACCAGTAGATCAATGTTGTTTAATCTTCAAATCTTCTATTAGTCTTACTTGATAATCGGTGTTGATGTGGAGTTGAGGCCACAATTGACGGATCTAGATTAGAAGTCCACAAAAGCTCCAATCTTGAAATCTCGTGACGAATCTCATGTGAAATCAATATCCTGGACAACGATATTTCCAAAAACAAAAGGAAACAAGAATGGCGAGATTGGATTGATGGTGGAGAGATTATAAGAAGTTGTGATGGAATGAAATTAATCATAATATAGGAATAAATAACCAAGATATAATTGTAAGAACATTGATCGATTGGATCAAAACCCGGACAATGAATTACCTTAACCCTTCCTTCTTCAACCTAACACAAGTCTTCAAATCGAGACAAGCACAAGGAGAGACTAGAATCGACTAGGAGCACCAATATTTAAGAAGATTAACACACACAAGAACAAACTAGCACGGACTCACAACGATTCAATCAAAAGCTCTCTTTTTGATTGAATAGGACTTCATAAACAAAGTAACGAGGATCTCTCAAAATATTGGCTGAATTAATCTATTCGACAAGTCTAACCTAGAGAGGGATTTATAGCTGAAAATCCTCCAAATAAAATATTAAAAATAATACTAAAAATATAAGATAAAAGATACCTTTAGAATGTCTAGAGATTAAGTTATTTTAAAATAAAAATAACTAACTAGATTCTTTTAAACTTTAATTCGTGTCTTCCACACATGTGCATGGAATGCATGACACCTCCTCTATGTCCTTCATGGCTGAAATTGTCATCAATATGACTAAGGAAGACTTAGACACAAAAAGATCACCAATGGTCTCCTTAGAAACTAAAGATGCCAACAAGCTAGAAACCTCTTCTTGAATGGTTCTTGCTTTGGATCTAGTGATTACTCCTTCCTTTGTAGGTGATGGTAATGGTTGAGACTCCTTCTCCTTGATAGCTCTTACTCTTGATCTAGTAATAGGTCCTTGTGTGGTAGGGGTTGCTGGAGATGGTCCCTCATCATACTCCCCTCTTAAAAAGGACTCATCCTCGAATCATCATCATGCTCATCACTAGACATAAAAGGACTGAAGTCTCCTACATTAAAGGTAGGACTCACGTCATACTCATCCAGAAGCTCTAATACATAAGCGTTGTTTCCAACCTTATGTGGCACGTTAAATGGTCCATCTCCTCTCGGTGACAACTTCGATTTGCGCTTCTCCGGAAACCTTTCTTTCTTAGATGCAACCAAACTAGATTTTCTGGCTTGAATAGAAAATCCTTGCGATGTTTATTAGCCTTGGCTGCAACTTGCACTCCTTTCTCCTCTAACTTTTGCGTGT
Source organism: Fagopyrum homotropicum (assembly GCA_033239125.1). Lineage (NCBI taxonomy): Eukaryota > Viridiplantae > Streptophyta > Magnoliopsida > Caryophyllales > Polygonaceae > Fagopyrum > Fagopyrum homotropicum. The sequence continues at coordinate 59,797,232 of BSWB01000008.1, read as the reverse complement.
TGTAGCAGACAATTCTTGGATGAATTCCACATGTTTTCCTACATTAAAATCTACTCTCTCCTCGAAAGACAACAACTGTATAAGATCAAAAGAGTCAAAGGATTCAACTCATAAATACACTCAAAAGCCGTTTGGTTAGTAGAAGAATGTATAGTTTGATTATAAGAAAATTCCACATGAGGCAAGACATCTTCTCAAGCATTCAAATTATCCTTCAAAATAACCCGCAAGATGGTAGTTAAAGTCCTATTAGTAACCTCCGTTTGACCATCCATTTGAGGATGACAAGAATTCGAGAGTAGCAACTTAGTTCCTAGCTTTCCTCAAAGGGTTTTCCAAAAGAAACTAAGGAGCTTAACATCTTTATCGCTCACTATAGTCTTATGTACTCCATGTAATCTAACAACCTCTCTAAAGAACAAGTTAGCTACATTATAAGCATCATCGGTCTTATGACAAACAATATAATGAGCCATCTTAGAGAAACGATCTACAACCACAAAAATCAAATCTCTCCCCTTTTTAGTCCTAGGTAACCTACAACAAAGTCCATACTAATGTCTAACCAAGGAAAACTAGGTGTAGGAAGAGGGGTATACAATCCATGGGGTTTCAATCTAGCCTTAGCCTTCAAACAGACAAGACATCTCTTAGTCATGTTCTCTACATCCTTAAGCATATGAGACCAATAAAAGTGTGATTGCAAGGTATGGTGAGTCTTATCCCTCCCAAAATGTCCCATTAAACCTCCCATACAGACTTCCTCAACAAGTAACAACCTAAGGGAACATCTAGGAATACATACCTTATCAACCTTCAATAAAAATCCTTCAAACAAGTAAAACTTATCTAAAGAACCTCGAGACTGACACTGCTTATAGATGTCTCCAAAATCAGCATCATCAACATATAGATCTTTATTGTAATAGAAGCCTAAAACCTTAGAATCACAGTAGTTATCAAAGAATGTCTCCTAGAAAGAGCATCAACTACAACATTATCCTTATCCTTCTTATACTTAATGATATAAGGAAAAGTCTCTATAAACTCCATCCATGTGTCATGTCTTCTATCTAACTTATCTTGACTCCTAAAATGCTTCAATGACTCATGATCGGTACGAAAGATGAATCATTATGCCAAAGATAATGTTGTCATGCCTTAAATACCAAAAATAAAGCATAAAGTTCCTTATCATTTGTCGAATAGTTTAAGCATGCTCCTTTCAATTCTCACTAAAAACACAAGTGGCTTACCTTCTTGCATGAGTACTCCTCCAATTCCAATCCCGGAAGCATCACATTCGACTTCAAAGGGTTTAGTGAAGTCCAGAAGTGCTAGGAGAGTTGTATGGGACAACCGCCACTTCAACTCCTTAAATGCTTTCTCTTGAGTATCTCCCCACACAAATTGTACTTTCTTCTTCGTTAATGACGTAAGTGGGGCTTCTATGGTGCTAAAACCTCGTGCAAAACGTCTATATAAGGTGGCAAGCCGTGAAAGCTATGTACATGGCTGATTGTGGTAGGTATTGGCCACTTTGGGATGGCCTTGATCTTCTCTTCATCCACCTCTAGACCTCTTTTACTCACTAGAAAACCAAGGAAAACAACTTGATTAGTGGTAACCCTAGCTATATTAAAGTGAGTGAACCGCCACTTCAACTCCTTAAATGCTTTCTCTTGATTAGTGCTAACCCTAGCTATATCAAAGGGTTTAGTGAAGTCCAGAAGTGCTAGGAGAGTTGTAATGGACAACCGCCACTTCAACTCCTTAAATGCTTTCTCTTTAGCATCTCCCCACACAAATTGTACTTTCTTCTTCGTTAATGACGTAAGTGGGGCTTCTATGGTGCTAAAACCTCGTGCAAAACGTTTATATAAGGTGGCAAGCTGTGAAAGCTACGTACATGGCTGATTGTGGTAGGTATTGGCCACTTTGGGATGGCCTTGATCTTCTCTTCATCTACCTCTAGACCTCTTGTATTCACTACAAAACCAAGGAAAACAGCTTGATTAGTGCAAACCCTAGCTATATTAAAGTGAGCTTCTTTAGGAGCTACACTAGCTTGAGCTAAGATATTGAGTATTTGTGGATCTTGGAGCTTACCCTAGCTATATTAAAGTGAGTGAAGCTCATTGGAAGTATTTGGATCAAGAAAAATAAGCTAGCTCTAAGCTAGCTCCGGGTAGCGGTTTTGGGCTCCCTATGTGGGCCTCGGGCTTTCTAGGGCTTCAAGACCCATCTTCAAAGTAACTTCCACGTAACTTCCATAACCGATTTTAACCGCTTTAAACTCCCCAAAACCGTGGCCCCCTATGCCTATAAAAGGGAGAGCCATTTGCACTTGATTTAACATTCGTTTTTGCAACAATAAAGCTTTTAGTTCCATTGTATTGACATTGGATAGGCCTTCTTATAAGCTTGTTTGCAAAACTCGAAAGACCAATATAGTTCCTTTGTATTGACAAAGGATAGGCATCCATCTTAGTTTGGTTTTGTATTGACAAAACCTAGGAATACCCTTTCTACAAAGTAAGACAAGTAAGTCTCTTACTTAGTCTTTGTAACGTGTAACGTTTTATCCCACTAAGGTATTTGGATATTCCCGGTGTAGGGGAGAATACACTTAGAAGGAAATTCAATTATGAATGACTCATTACATTATCCAAGTCAATGGTTTTAACATATAACAACCGGTTTATAAGACGTGCAATTGAACTTAACTTCTATTAGAGTTTTGTCTACTTCTTTGTGGAGATTACAAACTCTTGGTTGAGTTTTGTCTACTACTTTGGAGACTACAAACTCTTGATTGGTTTTGTCTACTCCTTTGTGGAGATTACAAACTCTTGGTTGGGTTTTGTCTACTCCTTTGTGGAGATTACAAACCCTTGGTTAATAACTTGTTTTTAGTTCAAGATAATTATATTAATTTGTTTGGCAATTGGGAGAACCGTCTACTCACATAAGTGAGACTACGGCCCTTTGGTCTAAAACCGAACACCGAAAATCCAACAGACCAAACTTAGTCTTGAACGCCATCTTCTATTCATCTCCTTCCCGCATCTTGATTTGGTGATATCCACTCTTAAGGTCAATTTTAGAGAACAAGATGGATCCACTAAGCTCATCCAACATATCATCTAATCTAGGGATGGAATGTTTGTGATTAATAGTGATATTGTTAATTTCTCTACGTAGCTTTCATGGCTGATGCCGCCCCCGCGATAGAACTCCAAAAACAACAATTTCTTTGATCTTTACTGTGCACTTGAGATTCTATGGCTTCCTTATCTGTCTGGGTCTTCTCAAAACTTCATCCACAACATCCAAGCTCTTCTCAACGACCTAAACTAGCTAGGAAGACATGCATACAAAGGAAACAAGGTGAACTCTCTTGCAAAGCTTCAACCATGGCAATGGAGAAGGAGAGAAGAAGAAGAAGCTATGTAGCAGGGAATAAGAAGGGTGGGAGGAGGAAAGACTTACCAAGCCAGATCCGAAGCTCCTCCACTGCTGGACACACCCAAGAGATCCTAAAGAGAAGATGGTAGAGAAGAGAGCACAAAGGAAGGAAGAGGAAAGAAACCAACGTGAATGGCAAAAGAGTGGAGTGAGAGGGAAAGGCAAAAGCTGCACAAGGTGGGGAGAACCAAGGGTCAGCTGCATCTTGTCTCCTTTGTGCTAGAGAACGAGGGGTCCAAAAGACAAAGGTGAGATAACGAAAGGTTGGAAGGAGATCATGGGATAAACCCGTCACTCAGTACCTCGTGCTTGCGAGAAAACTGAGCCGCGCATGCAGGAAGGTCGATAACTCGCTAGTAATCCGGATTAAAAGTTTCGGATGTTACAACTAATCCCCCTAAAAACAAGTTTCGTCCAAAAACTTGCTAACGTTGAACTCTCGGCATAACTAACCCGGAAACCACTCAAAACCATAACGTACAAACTCCCTAATCGGTAACCATCACACACTCGTGGAACCGCGTCAAGACCTCGCAAGGCTTGCACACATACTCGCATGAACCGTATATTGCAATAATAAGCCAAAAGCTAACCAATCATATAACACATTCCCTCTCGGGAAACAAAACACATAGACTCGCACATGCACAAAAGACCTTGCTCATCCGCCAACTTGAGGCAACTAGATCATCGTAAAAACTCCAACCAAGATACTATACCACTTCTTCGCGGTAGCCTCATCGGTTGTTCCTCTATCACTAGATCATCACAACTAGCATCATATCTCGAGTCATACATGTATTCCCTCGATCATCACACTTGAAACCTGGTGAACATCCTCCACTCTCGGTGGCCACGCCAACCAGTAAACAACTTCCCAACTCGCGCCAAGATCTCCAAAAAGGTCTAATATATTGGAACCCAACTACCTTCTAATGACCAACACGTATGACGCCCTGCGTTCGTGATACTCTTAAATCGGCTCGTCTATTATCCGAACCCAAGAGGTCCGTACCTCTTTTCTGTACATACTTCCTCGCGACTTAGCTTCTCTAGCATCCGCCTCTGGACCACCGCTACTCGAGCAAGGTCGTCCCGTATCTGCTTACGGCTGTACTTACATATATTAACAAATTTCCAACATCACAAGGTACTATACTTCCGTCCATAAATTGCCTCGAAAAAGGGCATCACAACGATACATCTCAACTACCATAACACGTGAACTCAATCCCGGGAAGTGTTCGGATCATACGTGTTCCCACTCTAGCCCAGAGGCTTCCAATACATCCTCTAAGGCTTGGAAAGCCTTCTCTAACCGACCATATGGCCGAGAACGAAAAACTGTCATAAAAGACACTGGGCTCCTAAGTGGCACAATCCTACTGCCCAACAATCCCGAGATGAATCGCCCATCTCGATCCGAGGTAACGGTACTTGGTACCTCAAATCATCTTCCTATCACTTAGTGGACTCCACAACTAGCCGACTCCTCAACCCTGTTTCCCATTCGGGTGTAAAAACATGTTGTCTCCGTTGGTCGGTCTATACGACTCCAATTAGTCACCACTGTCGCATGGTTTAAAACCGGTAAAACTTTTATGGTCTCACCATTCCCACTGCATAACTCGCGGTGGATGAAATCTCCTTTCTCGTCTTATGGTGCTCAACTTGACCTGACGACAGTTTACATAAAGACTATGTACTTAGCCACCTTGGCCTTAAGCCCGTGTCACTAATGTGAACATCCTAACCCGGATACCTCTTACCAATGTCATGGTCTTAACAAACCATCAACCCATAAAGAAAACTATGGGGTCTCCCTTCGGAACCTTCTATCCCGGATCTTTTTGAAAGCCATGCAAAGACCATCTACGACCAAAGTCCATAACCGTCCCTAACCATCGCCTCTATCGGGTACTCAACTCTTGCTGAGTAAGTATACATACACGTATCATACTCTTATTGTTCATACATGCCTGACATGTTACTCAATAGCCAAACCGACATCACCATAAGCACGCGCCCTAAAGTGGCCAACTTTCGACCCTTAGTCGGTTATTCTTCTTACATACCCACAATTGTCCTCGTACACACGAAACCTCTCTTGTCACTTCATATGCATCCCAAGCCCCGCTTGGATGTATCCAAAACGTCATACAATCTCCATACTCAATGTTTGTGCCAAAGCAAACGGATTAGAGGTCACTCACCTCTTTCACTTCTATTTAAGCTCCACGTACACGTCTCAGACCTCATGCCCTAATCGGCTTCCTTAGAAAGGAAGAAAGTGGCAAAACCATCCCATAACTCAACGGTTATGGCCCACCAACTTATAAGTTGCATATCTCCTCCACATACCTTGGAGGTATTATCAAAACTATCATCTCGTTCTCATCCAATCAACTCGGTATTCTCAAAACGCTATGTCTCTTAGGAGGTCACCTTGGACTTCCCAACCCGCCTAGATAACTTTGTTTATCCTCTTATCCTACATAACCGGTATCCTTGTCGTCCCATGCCAAGCTTGTGCATTTCAACTCCATGAGTACAACGAGGCATCTTCGAATGTAAGACATAAGAATCATTCGTGCAACTCATGCATCGATAACAATCATTATAATTCTTAGGTTAGGGTCTACCTTGGATCCTGCTGAAACACCACAAATTGCACGACTTCGTCGCAACTCGATTCCGAAAACCAATGGATACTTAGCTATGTAAACTTCAACCCATCAATCGCACTCGTGATCTCAGTTGTAGTGACCATCTGGGTCCTAAATGCCGCCTTACGAAGGTCATTTCTTCTTTCCACCCAACTGGTGACATCTCGACCTCAAGTCGATATAATCAAACATTGTAACCTCGTGCAACTTGTTCTACGAGTCGCCCACTGCGGGGTGAAGGTGCTTATCCTCATTGGTAGACTTACACATTTATCGATAGCCAACGTACAACTTCCCGACTCGTACCTTTCCTCAAAACTCGTACCAGAATGCCCTGAGGGGAAAACCCGAAGAACTTCCCCATTCAAAACTACCGCAACTTCCAACTTGTAAATTCTCGAGTACTACCACCTTACTTGTAAGGCTTACAACATCACTATAACCTCGATCCCCGTTTAGCACCATAGCCTCAATGGATCCTTCGAGTGAGTCTAAAAAATTTGACTCATATCTTGTTCGCGACAATATATCATTCGTTTTCTAAGAACGAATTACCGTGCGTCTTCTTACATATCTTCCCATTTGCGTAAAGCCACAAGGGAAACATCACCTTCTTTTCGATCCACTTGGTCCCTTAATCTTGCTCAAACCTTAAAGGTTTCGATTCGTGTTGTTCCTCCATATGCCAATTTTCAAGGCCTAAGAATCTCACAAAAAGCGTCATTAAAATCCCTCCCTAGGAGGTCCTTTACAAACACTTGCCTTGAACTAATAATCATTACTTGATTAGTACCTTCATACTTTAGTTGACATACCACCTTACCACTTACACCGAACCACCGGAAATCCCCATGTTGTCATTCTCATGAAGGTTACCCTCCTTGGGTACTGTTCGCCCTAAAACGTGTGTGCAAATAAGCTTTAAATTTATAAAACTAGAATCAAGCAAGCGAACCCGCAGTGTACGGATCGACGTAGTTAAGCAAGAATTCCAGAGTATCGAACACAAGGATTTGGGTGGGAACAAATTCAATTGCAGATTATCAAGCGAGTAAATATGAGAGTTTTTGCAAATATTGGGAAAACAACAATCCTAAAGATCCAAATATCCAGCTGTGGCAATCGATTCAAGATATACTAATGATATAAAGACAGAGTTGAGATATGCAAAGGTATACTAATGTAAGGTAATCGTACGGTGAAGTTCCAAAAACCTTATATGACTCACCTACAAGACACTCTCTATACAGGTTGTTGAGGCTTCAATATAGAAAGGTTCTAAAGGCAAGAATTAATGTCAAATACCCAAACTTGTAATCCAAGGATCAAGACTAACTTAACCGATTACGGTTATGACACTCACAATCGAGGTAGAGGTTGTTGAGGCTTCACTACCACCTAGAAAAGGCAAGCCTAAACTAAGTTAAAGCAAATCTTTAACTTTGGATTAAAGTAACAGCAGGTTCTTGAACTTGAGGGAAATTACGGGTAGATCTTGAGACTCCACGGCCGTGGAACTCAAGAACAAACCGTGATTTAGGGTTCGTCGACGATTCTCTCTAACTCTCAGGGTCTAATCTGTTTACGATCGATCTATCATCATCTAAGCCACAACTATCAACCCTTCACCTTAGAATTGTTAAGGGTTTTTAGCCAACAATAGTCATAATGATATCAAATTCAAGGATTAAAAGATTGAAAGATGAAAACTTCCGAAAACCTTCAATAACTTCAAACTGATCTCAATGTCACAATCAAGAACAAATATCGTCACTAGATTCGGAATAGAACAAATAAACACAATCTTAGGAAAGAAGGAAGAACGGGATGTCAATCCGTCTTCTAAATCAAACCTAAACAAGAAGAGAAATCTTCTTGCAATAATCTTCCAAAAACTTCGATCTTCTGCCGATCCGGAAATCTCAACAGCGATCTCCACCAAAAGTGAGAGATTAGGGCAAATCCAAGCACGAACCTTGATCTCCAACAAGGTGTAAATGCCTCTAAGCGAGGGTAATCGAGCGTAAGTGCCGCTAAGCGAAGGTGTAAGCCAAGGTCTAAAGCGAGGTGACGGAATTTCTCTTCGTCCGTCTTTTTATAGGGCAAGATAAAATATCGGCCCGGCCCAATCTTCAAAAGATTGTGGCTTCAAAATGTGGCGAAAAAGATCGCCAGGATCACGGTCGTGGAAGGTTCCACGACCGTAATTTAGAGCGTGGAAAGTGTCACGGTTTGAACCATGGATTCCACGACCGTAATAGTTACTGGAATGCATCACGCCTCTCTTTGCAAGGTTCCACGGCCGTGGAACTGAACGTGGTTTGTAGTACGGCCGTATTTTAGAGCGTGGTTTAGGGCAAGAACGTGATTCTTCCCTAGCCTCGTGCATTCCTCAAGTTGAACTCCATTTTGCTCTTAAGAATGCCCTCAATCCATGGACATACTCAATCAACTCTTCTTTGCTCGATTCCGTTCGGAAATGACTCCCAATCACCTATAATCAACATAAAGCTAGTGTAGACATCCATATCGACAATATAGGCAAACTAGCTCACAAATGCAACAATGCTAAATCAAAGACTATCAATATGAATCAAATACACTTAGAAAACGTGCCTAAAATATCACAATATTTCATGCTAACAAATAACCCCATACTTAACACTTGCTTGTCCCTAAGCAAGGTCTTTCAAAAAGCTTTAAACAAAAGTTAGGATGAAATATGTGTACCTTCTCAAAGCAATACTTCTTTTGGACGAATGTGCCTTCTAAAGAATAGATCATTCTCAAACCTTGCTTCAATTGTTTATAAGACTTTCATACACTTATCCAAAGAGTAAAAAGCAAAGAAAACTCATGAATCAATTAAACTTCTAAACAAGCATCATAACCTTCAAACATTATCAAAATCAATAATAAGAAACTTCAATTTAGATCACCAAGTCATATAACATTCTTTTGATCTTAAGGACTTTCAAAGAAAAGGTCTAGAATGTGGAAAGGGAAGGAAACTTTTAAGGAACGTGGTGCATGAATCCGGGAAAGTGGACAACTACCTTCTTCTTCTTTTGCGGTTTCCGCAACACTTCAACTTAGAGCTTCGCTCTTCTTCCTTTCATTTTTCGACTTTACTTTTGGAGTTATGGATAGAGTTGCACAAAAACCGAAGCCTAGGAGATTGGCGTTTCTCAATTTTTATGAGATGCCTCAAACCCTTAGCGCACATACCATAATCCGCTAGGAATATCGCTCAATCCGACTTTGGCAAGACACAAACACTCGGCTATGTGAATGGTGCCGAGTTACTCATCATCATGATTGACTTCCCCAAACCTAGAATTTCTTTCTATTCTTTTGATTGCAAATGATTGCTCTCATGGCCCTCCCACATCAAACATGCCTTTTTCATTCACTTCTCCAAATTCCCGGATAGGTAAAGGAGGTCAATATTTCAATGAGGAGCTAAAATGATCAAAGAAAGAAGAAAGAAAAATCAAATTGCCTTAATCATCTCAACAAGAAGTATAGGAACTTATAGTGTGATTTCAACTTCAATTTCTCAACATGATTTAGGTAACATTCTTCACATTATGAAACTTGCAAAAGAGGTAAAATTCATTCATTCAAATTCTTTTCAATTCACTATTCTTTTAAGCATGCAATTGTCATCAAACTCAATTCACAAGTAGTGATTATCATAGAAATCATCTCAATTCATTAGAAGCACAAAATTTTCAAAATTTTTCAATTTTTATGGGTTTTTCAAGTTCTTTTTCATGCAATGCAATAATGAAACGTGCAACAATATAATGAACATGCAATAATAGTCTCGAATAAAAGCAAACATAGTGAGTAGAAGTTATTACAAACTTTTAGTACATCCCACCCCATACTTAGGACGAACATTGTCCCTAATGTTCAAAAGAAAGAAAGAAAAGAAAGAAAAGAAAAAGAACTCACAAGTGGTGGCGGAATGTCTAAAGCGAACGGTCAATCATCAAACCCTCATCACTGCGGCGCTGGTGGAGGCGGGAATGGAGAGAAGCTAGGATCATAGAACCGCCCAAACTGCTGGCGGTAGACGTCTCTCATCATGTGGTCGAGGTCGTCTAAGCGTCCATCTCTAGCATCGGTTCGGATCTCCAATGCTCCCACTCTCTCTGAAAGTCCAGTAGCCCAATCCGGCATCTGCTCGTACCATCCCGGAGCCTGACTGTACCATGCTGGAGCGTCGGATGGTGCTGGTGGTGCTGTCTGCTCTGTAGACCAAGGAGGGGGAACGCCATACCATGTAGGAGGTGTGGTCATCCACGTAGGCCTCTCACTCACGCTAGCGCAGAGAGAAGACGAGCCTGAAGCTCTAGCTGGACGTGGAGAACGTCTAGGTGCATCGGGGGCCGCCTCCGGCTGATCCGGAAACGTGCCAAAATCCTGCTCGGCTCCTCCTCCACCCTCAAACTGATCTCCCATCTCCTCCTCCTCAACAACTGGTGGTGGGACATATGGGGGAGCTGCTATCCTGTTCGCATGCATAGCAGCGAACGTCTCCTTCCAATTATGGCGTCCCGCCATAATGGAGTACTCCGGTAGCCACTCTATACCCCTACCCGTCCTGCTCTCCCAAGGCATGCCCGCATAAGGCGGACCTCTATGTGTGGGGAAAATGAGACCCCTAGTCATGAAAGCATGTAGCCCTAAAGGTACGGCCGGTATACGGGTGCAAGCAGAAAAATCAACACCTAAGATCCTAGCAATGTGGGTAACTATCCCACCATATCCGATGTTTCCCTTCTTCTTGTTCTTGAGCTTGCTCATAGTAGCAGCCAAGAGAGTAGCACAATCAGCACGGCGTCCATACAACATGGAGTAGAGTAAAAAGAGCTCATCCGTCTTGATCTTTTGGGGCGTCTCCGTCCTAGGAAAGAGACACTCCGAAAGAACACGATGAGCAATCTTTAAGGCTAGGTGGTACATCAACCTAGCCTTGGTGTCAGCGGGCTGCCAGCGATCCTCGCTAGCGTAAATCATCGCCACCTCCTCCCAAAAATCCTTGGCGTAAACGCCACTAGGAAAGCGACCGTTAAAGGTCTCCTGAAACCCGAAGATGGTCCCAAACTCACGGATGCTAAAATGGTAGTCTCTTTCCATGAGACGGAAAGAGACGGTCCTGTCTACATGGCTGTGCTCAAAAGATGTCACAACCTCCCGTGTAATCTCATCATAGGCGTCTTCTCGGATAGCCGAGAAGACAATAAGTCCGGCTCTATCCAAGATCCAAGTAAGATCATCAACAATGTTGAGAGGAGCTAGATCCTCCAACAGCAAGTATCTAGGACCAATCACTGGCCTCTCCTTGATCCTCTCGAGTGCATCGAGATGATCGTCGTGTATGGTCGGGATTCTAGGGTGAGGATGGAGGTGAAGGTGAGGATGGAGGTGAAGGGGAAGAGGGTGGTGGTACCCTAGAGGATGAGGAGGAGGGATTACCCTTCCTTTTCTTATTTTGATTATCCTTCTTCTCTTTGATTCTCTCCGAAACTCTCCTCACAAAGTCCATTCTGTTCAAAATTACGGGCTGTTCTATGGAAACCACGGCCGTAATTCCTCTAGAGACCGTGATTCGTCTCAGAAAGTCGCAAATCTCAGCAAATCAGCAATCAATCACCACAAACAGGCAGTCCTAATCTAATTTCTTCCAATCTCAATCAGTTCTTCCTAAAATCTCTAACAAAAACGAACCAAATCGGCAAGAATCAAGAAGAGAGGAAAAACCTATTTTTCGGATTGAAAAATCCGAATTGCGCGTTCCTTGGTGAATTTCCGCTCGATTTGTCGCTTGGATCTTGTTGGTGGTCGAGTTTGCTTCAGTTTAGGAGGAAGAATCGTTAAAAACGATTAAGAAACGAGGATTTGAGAGAGGGTCGTGGATTTCGGCTATTAGGTCGTGGAAAGGGGGTTTTGGGATGATTTTTGTGAAGAATGTGGTTTATATAGTCACAGGCAAAATTTTTGAAAATCACGGTCTGTCGGGGTGTTCCACGGCCGTGGAAGTGTACGGAACCGTGGTTTTGGTGATTTTTCAAAGGCTTTTGGAAATTACGGGTACTGTAGCTGTCACGACCGTGGTTTAGGCCGTGGAACTCTCTGTAAAGCTCCAAAGTTCAGATTTCGTCACTTTTTGTTCAACATTATCCTCCCCTTTTCCTTTTCCATCGTTCCTACATCCAAAAACACGAACATACCGGAAGGAATCGAGGCAAAAACAAAGCAAAAACGTCTATACTAAGCTAATCTATGAATCGAAAACAAAAACAAAAATGTAATACCTTGGTTTGCCTCCCAAGAAGCGCTTTGTTTAAGGTCCGTAGCTAGACCAATGTCGCACTTATTCGAATGCGGTAGGCGCGAACTCCTCAGCTTGGAGTTCCGGCGTATACTTCTTGAGTCGTTGGCCGTTCACCTTAAAAGTTCCGCTCGCTTCACCCCATACTTCAACTGCACCATGGGGGAAAATACGCTTAATTAGAAAAGGTCCGGTCCAACGAGATTTAAGCTTACCTGGAAAGAGACGAAGCCTTGAATTGAAGAGGAGAACTTGATCTCCTTCTTTGAAGTCCTTTGGAATGATATGCTTATCATGCCAACGCTTTGCTCTCTCCTTATAGATCTTAGCGTTTTCATAAGCATTCAAGCGGAGTTCATCCAGCTCATTGATGTCTAGGAGACGCTTCTCTCCCGCTTCCTTCATGCTGAAGTTCAACCACTTGATAGCCCAAAACGCTTTGTGCTCCAACTCTACCGGCAAGTGACAAGACTTCCCATACACAAGGTTGTATGGTGTGGTTCCTATGGGAGTCTTGTATGCAGTCCGGTATGCCCATAATGCATCGTCAAGCTTCAAAGACCAATCCTTCCTAGTCCTTGAAACCGTCTTCTCTAAGATTCCTTTGATCTCCCTATTTGAGATCTCAACTTGTCCACTCGTTTGTGGATGGTAAGGGGTAGCGATCTTGTGAGTAACCCCATACTTAGCTAGAAGAGCTTCAAAGCGCCGGGCAATGAAGTGAGAACCTCCATCACTAATGATCGTCCTTGGCGTCCCAAATCGCGGGAAAATGGTCTTGTTGAAGAACTTAACCACCACCATGGCATCATTGGTGGGAGAGGCAATTGCTTCCACCCATCTAGAAACGTAATCCACCGCCAATAGTATGTATTGGTTTCCACAAGAGGATGGGAATGGTCCCATGAAATCGACTCCCCAAACGTCGAAAATCTCCACCTCTTGGATGTTGTTGAGGGGCATCTCATTCCTCCTAGAGATATTGCCTGTTCTTTGACAAGCATCGCAGCAAGAAACAAAGGATTGCACATCTCTAAACAAAGTAGGCCAAAAGAATCCAGATTGCAATACCTTTGCGCTAGTCTTGTTCGAACTAGCGTGTCCTCCACAAGGTAGTGAATGACAATGACGGATGACACTTTGCATCTCATCTTCCGGCACACATCGCCGGATGATGCCATCCGGACCTCTCTTAAAGAGGAGAGGCTCGTTCCAATAGTATTCCCGGACGTCCTTAAAGAACTTCTTCCTTTGTGCGTAGGATAGTCCGGGTGGTATCTCCTGACAAACCAAATAGTTAACAAAATCAGCAAACCATGGTTCGTTACCTTTGGAGATCACATCGATGCACTCCTCAATAAGGTGTAGGTGTTCGTCCGGGAAGGAGTCGTCGATGGGTAAATGGTCGTCCTCTAGATGTGTTAGGCGACTCAAATGACCCGCAACAGAATTTTCTGAACCTTTCTTGTCGCGGATCTCAAGATCGAATTCTTGTAGGAGAAGAATCCATCTAATTAGCCTTGGCTTCGCATCTTTTTTCGCAAGGAGGTACCGGATCGCAGCATGATCCGTGTAGACAATCACCTTTGCACCTACAAGATAAGAGCGAAACTTGTCAATAGCATAGACAATGGCTAAAAACTCTTTTTCGGTAGTGGCGTAGTTGAGCTGCGCTTCATCTAGCGTCTTGCTAGCATAGTATATGGCATAGGTTCGCCCTTCCTTTCGTTGTCCAAGAACAGCTCCAATAGCTACGTCACTAGCATCGCACATAATCTCAAAGGGAAGAGTCCAATCCGGGGGTTGGATAATAGGTGCTGAAATTAGAGCTTGCCGAATGGTGTAAAACGCATCCAAACATTCTTGTGAAAACTTAAAAACCGCATCCTTCATCAATAGATTAGTGAGAGGTTTTGATATCTTAGAAAAGTCCTTAATGAAACGTCTATAAAATCCAGCATGTCCTAGGAAACTTCTTATCCCTTTCACCGAAATTGGGGGAGGAAGCTTCTCTATGGTCTTTATCTTAGCCTTGTCTACTTCTATCCCTCTATTAGAGACTAAGTGGCCTAATACAATTCCTTCCTTAACCATAAATTGACACTTCTCCCAATTAAGAACTAGGTTAGTGTCTTCACACCTTTGCAAAACAAGAGAAAGGTTAGAAAGGCAATCGTTAAAAGAGGAACCGTATACGGAGAAGTCGTCCATGAAGACTTCCATGATTTCCTCTACGTATTCGGAGAATATGACCATCATGCACCGTTGGAAGGTGGCTGGGGCATTGCAAAGCCCGAACGGCATTCTCCTATAAGCAAACGTACCCCATGGGCACGTGAATGTGGTCTTCTCTTGATCATCCGGGTGTATCAGAATCTGAAAGAAACCACTATAACCGTCAAGGTAGCAAAAATGTGAATGTTGTGCTAACCTTTCAAGCATTTGATCAATGAATGGCAATGGGAAATGATCCTTCCGCGTTGCATTATTGAGCTTGCGGTAGTCTATGCACATCCGCCATCCCGTCACAGTTCGGGTAGGAATGAGTTCGTTGTTTTTGTTGGTGATGACCGTCATTCCTCCCTTCTTCGGAACTACTTGAACCGGACTCACCCACTTACTATCGGAGATAGGGTAGATGATACCTGCATCAAGAAGCTTAAGAATTTCCTTCTTGACAACCTCCTTCATGGTCGGATTCAACCGCCTTTGAGGTTGTCTTGAAGTTCTAAAATCTTTCTCCATTAGTATCTTATGCATGCATAGGGAGGGTTTAATTCCTACTAAGTTCTCAATAGTATAGCCTATAGCTTTCCTATGTTTCCTAAGGACAATCATGAGCTGATTATGTTCATCTATGCTTAGATCGGAACTAACAATAACCGGAAAGGTAGAATTAGATCCTAGAAAAGCGTACCTTAGATGAGTAGGAAGTGGTTTGAGTTCCATTGCTTTCGGAGCTTCCAATGATCCTTGAGAAGCATCTGATGTCTCCTTAGAAGTTTCTAAGGGTGATGAGTGTGTGGGAGAAGAGTTAGAAGAAGTTGAAGAAGTGTCTCGATCACTCCTTTCCACGCCCAAAATTACGGGTTCCTCATGGCCTCCACGGCCGTGGTTTAGGACGTGGAAAGGAAATACGGTTGTCATGTCTTCTCCACGACCGTATAACTCCCTGGAGTGAGGCACGGTTTTGGTTGTGAAATCCACGGCCGTGGAATACAGGGTATGACCGTGGATTCTCACGTTTTCTGCCTCATCGTGGAGTTTTTCAAACTCCACTTCACCCATCTCTTCTTGTGCTTCTAAGGCTTCAATTGCCTCATTGCACTCTTCTTCTTCCCCTACATTGGTTAGACTCATAGTGATAACCTTTTGTAAATGATCGTTAAAGAGAATCACACTTACCTCCTCCCTAGACAAACCCTCTTCATCTTGGATATCGAAAATATCCTCATCAAAGATTGGCTCCTTCACTAGAGTAGAAAGAACGAACTCTACTTTCTCCTCTCCTATATCAAAAGCGAGTCTACCATTCTTGCAATCGACTATGCAGCCGGAAGTTGCAAGAAACGGTCTTCCGAGTATGATCGGGACCGGACTATCTGCAGGAATGTCAAGCACGACAAAATCAATGGGAACAAAGAATTTACCTAGCTTGACCGGGACGTCTTCTACAATACCGACGGGGCAAGTGATGGATCGATCCGCCATGTACAACGTCATCTTCACCGGTTTAGGGTCGCCTAAACCGATCTTCCTACACAATGCAAGTGGTATGATGCTCACACTTGCTCCTAAGTCACATAACGCATCGTATGTGACATCTCCCACTCCTATGGGAATGCAAAATGACCCCGGATCCTTTAGCTTTGGGGGCATTTTCTCCTTCATGGTTTTGATGAGATCCGAAGAATCCGAACTCATCTTAACCTCTCCGAAGTCTTCTAGCTTCCTCTTGTTAGAGAGGAGCTCCTTCAAGAACTTGCCATAAGCCGGCATACCTACAATAGCATCAATAAATGGTATATTAATATGCATCTTGCTCATGAGTTCTATGAACTTACCAAATTGTTTATTTAGGCGCGCTCTCGCTCTAGATTGAGGGAATGGTAGGGGAGGTTTATAAGCTGGAGGAGGAACGTAGACATCTTTCTTCTCCTTCTCCTTCTCTTTCTCCTTGTCCTTTTCTACGGAGACTTCAACGAACTTAGGCTGCGGATCGGTGGTAGTCACTGTGCTCCTAGTTGTGATTGCCATAACCCTTCCGTTAGGGTTGTCCTCCGTCTTTCCTGGGAGTTTCCCTTGATTCCTAGGAACTTACTCCGCATGGTTGAACATTTGGTTTTCCAAAACTTTTTGAGCTTTGTCAACCTTAGAAATTTGATCATCAACCTTAATGATGCGGTTCTCCAACCCTTGAAGCTTTCCCAAAATCGTTTCCAACATGGGATCGGGCTTCTCCTTTCCCGAATTGTTTCCTCCATTAGATGATTGCCCCTGGCTTTTCAAAGGAGTAGAGGAAGAGGAAGGTGGAGTTAGTGAATTAGAATTGGAAGGATAAGAGTTACCGGAATTTTGTTGATTGGAGCGCCAATTGTTGTTGTTTGAACCCCTATTGTTGTTCCAATTATTGTTCCGGTTGTTGTTGTTTCCATTCCAATTGTTATTCCAGTTGTTGTTCCGGTTATTGTTGTTGTTGTTGCGGTTGGTGTTATCACCGCCATTGTTGTTGCCCAAATAGCCAACATCCTTCTCTTGTTGCTTTGGGAAGTTGGTCTTGATAGCCTCCTTCAACTCTTTGATTTCATTGTTGAGGGAGAAAATCTGATATTGAGCTTCATGTGTGAGCTTTGCTCCTTGCTCCACACGATTTCCTTCCACTTTCCGGTGGGAATATTTCTCTATGACCCTTGCTTGCTTCTCAATGAAGTCCCAAGCGTCATCTTCTCTCATGTCCATGAATGTTCCACATGAGAGGGATTGGAGGTTGAATTGCGTCCCCGCATCCAGCCCCTTGTAGTAGATCTCCAGCAATGCAAGCTTGGATATGCCATGATGAGGGCAATCCAATAACAAGTCCTGAAACCTTTCCCATGATTGAAACAAACTTTCGTTAGACCTCATGGAAAATGCATTGATCTTACCTCTAAGTTCCGCCATTTTGGATGGTGGAAAGAATTTGGTGAGGAACTCCGCGGAAAGGTCTTCCCACGTGTCTAGTTTCCCCCTAGGAAGAGCTTGGTACCAAGACAATGCTTTCCCCTTCAAGGAGAAGAAGAAAGGTTTGAGCTTATAGTTGTTGGTAGTAGCGCTCTTTGGTCTCATTGTCTCCATCATACACTCAAAGTTCTGCAAGTGTTGGTGTGGAGATTCAGCGCTTGTCCCGCCAAATTGGTTTTGGCGAACAAGAGTAATGACTTGAGGGTTGAAGCTAAACCCTTGCACATCATCAGCATCAAAGTTCACGCCCAAACGGCATGGTTGTTGTGTTGGATCCATCCGCTGGCCAAGAGTTCTTGGCTCTTCATCTACATGTTCGATCCTCGCATTCCTTGGTGAAACACGACGATTAGCAGCTCCCCTTGGATGGAAAGGATTCACATTGATCGTGGAATCAATCTCCTCTAACGGTGGCATGGAAGAATCACTATCATCAGCGGATGAGTGACCTTTTCTTCTAGACCTTGATGCTCTTCTTGAGGATTTCTTGCTTCCCTTATTCTTAAGGTCGCTTAGTTCTATCCTTATTTGGAAGATCATGTCTTGTAGATTGTTAACTTGAGATTGATGACGATCCATTTCATCCTGGCGGAGGGTCTCATTCCATTGGAGTTGAGCTTCCTTCTTCGCCAACTCCGCTTGAAGATCACGTTCGTGTTCTTCAGCCATCTTCTTTTCCTTGCGCTTTTGCCTTAAAGTTTTCTCTAGCTCTTGATCAAGAGGTAAGAGATCTTCGGTGTTCCTAGACCTGCGCATGCACTCAAAGTAATATCAAATAACGAGAGCAAGCTCCCAAGCTTGACAACCGGCTACCGAATTCGGCCGAAACCAAATCCCCGGCAACGGCGCCAAAAACTTGTTCGCCCTAAAACGTGTGTGCAAATAAGCTTTAAATATATAAAACTAGAATCAAGCAAGCGAACCCGCAGTGTACGGATCTACGTAGTTAAGCAAGAATTCCAGAGTATCGAACACAGGGATTTGGGTGGGAACAAATTCAATTGCAGATTATCAAGCGAGTAAATATGAGAGTTTTTGCAAATATTGGGAAAACAACAATCCTAAAGATCCAAATATCCAGCTGTGGCAATCGATTCAAGATATACTAATGATATAAAGACAGAGTTGAGATATGCAAAGGTATACTAATGTAAAGTAATCGTACGGTGAAGTTCCAAAAACCTTATATGACTCACCTACAAGACACTCTCTATACAAGTTGTTGAGGCTTCAATATTGAAAGGTTCTAAAGGCAAGAATTAATGTCAAATACCCAAACTTGTAATCCAAGGATCAAGACTAACTTAACCGATTACGGTTATGACACTCACAATCGAGGTAGAGGTTGTTGAGGCTTCACTACCACCTAGAAAAGGCAAGCCTAAACTAAGTTAAAGCAAATCTTTAACTTTAGATTAAAGTAACAGCAGGTTCGTGAACTTGAGGGAAATTACGGGTAGATCTTGAGACTCCACGGCCGTGGAACTCAAGAACAAACCGTGATTTAGGGTTCGTCGACGATTCTCTCTAACTCTCAGGGTCTAATCTGTTTACGATCGATCTATCATCATCTAAGCCACAACTATCAACCCTTCACCTTAGAATTGTTAAGGGTTTTTAGCCAATAACAGTCATGTTGATATCAAATTCAAGAATTAAAAGATAGAAAGATGAAAACTTCCGAAAACTTTCAATAAACTTCAAACCAATCTCAAAGTCACAATCAAGAATGAATGTTGTCAATAGATTTAGAATAAGGCAAACAAACACAATCTTAGGAAAGAAGGAAGAACGGGATGTCAATCCGTCTTCTAAATCAAACCTAAACAAGAAGAGAAATCTTCTTGCAACAATCTTCCAAAAACTTCGATCTTCCGCCGATCCGGAAATCTCAACAGCGATCTCCACCAAAAGTGAGAGATTAGGGCAAATCCAAGCACGAACCTTGATCTCCAACAAGGTGTAAATGCCTCTAAGCGAGGGTAATCGAGCGTAAGTGCCGCTAAGCAAAGGTGTAAGCCAAGGTCTAAAGCGAGGTGACGGAATTTCTCTTCGTCCGTCTTTTTATAGGGCAAGATAAAATATCGGCCCGGCCCAATCTTCAAAAGATCGTGGCTTCAAAATGTGGCGAAAAAGATCGCCAGGATCACGGTCGTGGAAGGTTCCACGACCGTAATTTAGAGCGTGGAAAGTGTCACGGTTTGAACCATGGATTCCACGACCGTAATAGTTACTGGAATGCATCACGCCTCTCTTTGCAAGGTTCCACGGCCGTGGAACTGAACGTGGTTTGTTGTACGGCCGTATTTTAGAGCGTGGTTTATGGCAAGAACGTGATTCTTCCCTAGCCTCGTGCATTCCTCAAGTTGAACTCCATTTTGCTCTTAAGAATGCCCTCAATCCATGGACATACTCAATCAACTCTTCTTTGCTCGATTCCGTTCGGAAATGACTCTCAATCACCTATAATCAACATAAAGCTAGTGTAGACATCCATATCGACAATATAGGCAAACTAGCTCACAAATGCAACAATGCTAAATCAAAGACTATCAATATGAATCAAATACACTTAGAAAACGTGCCTAAAATATCACAATATTTCATGCTAACAGGTACTCCACCTCAACTTCTTAGATACTTCCGCGTTCCAAGTTTTCTTCTTCTCTCATAAGGTAACCATACTCTTCTCGTCCTCGTGCTCCGTATAACTCTCCTTCATAGACCTAACCGCACCTCAAGATACCTTTTAAGCGTGTCTCTTGAAATCCCTAACGTTACTCAGCAGCCGCTTGCGCTTCTCTTGGCTCTTGTCTTAGGTCTTCCCATAACTAAAGCTCCTTGTTGCATCACTCCTCTTCTCGGGATCACGTCTACTCACACCTCTATCTTCTTGGCGTTTTTAGCCTTATCGTCATAATGGGAATTGGTCACCTCCACGCGAATCCTTGCCATACCATTCTTCTCATAACTCTCATAATATTGACTCTTCACTTAACGGTACCTCGTAAGCTTAACTTACGATATCCTATATCTTTCACACCGGTTCGATCCCTCTTCACATCTTGACTTTAAAGCTTAGGAGCATCTAAAAGAAGCTTTACTTCTCGCAATGGAACACCGTCTCTAACCTTGTGGGAATGTACCCATCTCCTCCTCAATTCGCATCTTTAGTTGTCTCCGCGTCTTCTTCAAGAACTTATATATGTTATCTTTATTGGCTCGTTGTCTTTCCATTCATGACTTCTTCGTAACCACTTCCAACTCTTCAAGTTACTCATTTTTCTTGTATGGTTCCCGTTCTGATTTCTCTTAAGTTGTCTCGAGTTTTTCTTTTACTTGGTCGTCCTTCATTTATGTCATCTCTAATCCTCCTCTTCGACATCCTTTTACAGGAATCCGAGACACGTCATGGTGTTTGTCAACACGAAATAGTCAACTCGATACTTGAGCGTTCTTCTCCACGTATGAACGTTATCCTACGCCAACGACGTCGCCGTAAAGGTGATGATATCATACCATCACCTTTTCCATAGGTCCTGTAAATCCATATGCTACTATATATATATATACATATATATATATATATATATATATACATATATATAGATATATATATATATACATATATACATATATATATATATATATAGATATATATATATATATACATATATATAGATATATATATATATATATATACATATATATATATATAATAATAATAATAAGAACCCGTATATAAGACTATATAGGTCCTATGTCCAAAATACTACTCATATATCACACCCGGCAATCTAATACAACAATACAAGGCATTAACAAACCCAAACATCCTAAGGCCACATATATAACTATGCATATAAATCAAGTTCATCATGCAACTACAATCAACATATACATATCTACATATACATCAAAATCCAATAAACTAAGCTGCCAAGATCCGCGGAAGGAGTGGTGGTCCGTACATTCTACACCGACTGACTATGCTCGTGATTTTGAAAACGAAAAAAAATCATTTTAAAGCGTAGAACCCTTGAGGGTTCTATTTCCTTATATTCGGCCTTTAGAAGATTGTGAGTGCCATAGTTGTCAACCTAGGGTTCTGATACCACTTTGTAACACCCCGAATCCGTGGGACCCGGAGCGCTACGGGTGGAGACCTCACAATGGGTCCTGACCCTTAGTCTGACAACAATTTCACCGGATCTTGCAACAAGACACAAATAAAGGCCGAAAGCGAAATACATTTTTATGCAAATGATGTGTTTCCGGAAAGCACACAACGAAAGACTCCAGCCGAGATACAATTCCAAAGACCAAACGTCAATACACGACAGCATACAATATACCATATATACGACCCTCAACCAAACCCAGCCTAAAATGTACGGAACCCCGGCTGCTCACTTTTCCTGATCACTCGACAACGTCCCTAACCTGCAAGGCAACTACAACATCAGTATAAAACCGTTAACTAATATTCAAGGCATTAGAATCAAGGTGGAAGGCACAAACACAAGTAAATTAACATAACACACAAGATGCTCCAAATCACAATAGTCCGGTTTATTATCTTTTCATTATTAAGTTGTATCCCGTTCGAATTCAACTTAGGTTTGTGACACGAGAATCACCGTGATCTCGCCTCGGTCCCTACTTACCAGCAAGGAATGGTACTGATGCATCCGACCGTCTACTCGCTCGGGCTAGTCGCCGAGAAACTCCTAGTCTCTCGCAAGAGTTAGGCAGATGATGTCACCGCCCGTTATCATACACTTGGACCAAAATAATATAAGGTCGGTGGTCCTAATTCCGGTTTAATTGTTATGACATAAACGATAACAAATACCACCAAACACACATCGAAACTAATACAACGAATACAAGCTAAGTAAGTCCGGAGACTTACCTCATCGCCACACTCAACTCACAATACCCTCACTTTCCTTGGGAAGAAGCCCACAACCTGCTCACAAGAAGGTACGTATCAACATATTCTCACGCTAAAAAAGTCTTAGATTTCACTCTAGTGATCTAAGCAAGATCACCTAACCCTCAAGGTAGGAATGCATCCTAGGATCCAAGATACTCACCACACGCTCAACACATGATAGCAACTCAAAACAACTTATAACCTCACATGAACATAAACCACAACCAAGAAAGAACAAGCTAGCCTAGAAGGTCCATCATGCTCAACATACTCGAAACCGTCAACTACATCGAGCCTTAAGGTCTCCTAGGTTCTTAACCACTAGGTGGAATTCACAACTACCCTAGGTCCATCTTAGGCGTGATACTAACATGAAACAACCTCACAACTAAGGAAGGAACGAAGAACAAGAGAAAAGAAGAGCCTTGACGAGGCTAAGTTCCCAAGGTTGTTGTCTTTTAGCTTAAGTCAAAGTAGTTGCCTAGCGTTAAACTAATTTGGTTTGTATAGTGTAAGTAAGGGTCGATCCCAAGAGAGCCTTAACAAGTATTGATTAGATTCAGTTATCGATATGTAACTAAATGGGGGGGGGGGTTTAGATTAAGACAAGACAAAATAAATAATAATAAGCAAAGATGGTGATAATAGAATGAAGAGCTACACTAGATTGAGTCTTAGCATGCACCCTACTTGGTTGGTTCTTTTTTACAAGTTATTCATCAATATTCTCGTCTTGATCTTAGTTATGTGTTGAGCCAACCGGTATCAACACAACTTAACTAGCTTAATGATCCGTAAACCTACAAGATTAAAACACAAATTAGCATTTTAACAAAGACAAAGAGATATAAAGAAAGGAATAAACACCGTTAAGCTTTTCTTTATAGTTATATTCCTTTTCCGTTAAGCAATCACAATTAGCTTTTACCTATAGGATTACTACTAGATTAAGGACCCGAACCCGGAATCAATTTAATCCTAGTAATTTGCATGCAATTAGACACTTAAGGTGATCAATCTAAGTGGTAAGAAACATGCAAAACATAAGTTAAGGCACAAGGAATATAATACATATATGAGTGAATAAACTTATATTAATAAAGACTTATAACCAAGCAGAAATGCAACTTAAAAACAACTCAATGTAGCAAGGAAATTTAGAAACTCATTACACTTGGAAGTAAGGGGAATAGAGCTTAAGTGGGTGATTGCAGGCGCAGGGGCGGCTCAGGGGCTGTCACCGCAGGGGCGGTGACATCCAACCGCGGGGGCGGCGTCTGCACAGAAGGCGACATAGTTGTAGCTGCAAGGGCGGCTTTGGGGGCGTCAGAATCGTAAGAGGGTTTTTCCTTTGCTTCTGTAGCTGGCTTTGGCTGGACTTGCCTCCCACTCCTCAATGTTAGAGCACTAACATTCTCCTTAGGGTTCATGATCGTCTGGGAGTGCAAGTTTCCGGAGGATTGAGCTTCGATCCTTGTGATGGCCTCCGCCATTTGTCCAACTGGTGTTTCGAGGTTCTTGATGCTAGACTTTGTAGTTTTGACATGGGTAGCAAAGTGTTTAATTTAAAAATCTGCATCATATCTTCAGTGGATTGAGACTTACCTTGGCGGGGATGCTACTGGTTTTGTTGATCCCTCTATCGATAGTTTTGTTGATCTCGCCAAATGGGCATATAGTTTTGTGCATATGGATCATTCCTTGGACGTTGCTGCTACTGTTGACCATATCCTACAACATTTACCTCTGCAATATCGTCTTGAACTTATGGACACAAGTTCGTGGGGTAGAAAGGATCATCACAAACTCCAAAAGACTTGAGCTGTTGTGGAGTTCCCATCAAAGTCAACCTCTTAACCATCTCCTTCAGTTCAGCTATTTCTTGTACAATCCATGGACGGCTGGGATTAATGGCATGGACTCCTCTCTTGGTAGAGGATCTTCGAAAGTTTCATGTACCTTCCGCCATTTCCAGCATTTTCTCCACAGCAACTTCAGGAGTTGAGTTAAGAATATTACCTCCACAAGCGGCATCCACTATCCTTCTTTCATTGTCCAACAAACCGTTGTACAAATAGAGCACTAAGTCCTGCGTGGACTATCCGTGGAAAGGGCAGCTTGATCTCAATTTGGCAAAGCACTCGAAGTACTTATAAAGAGTTTCATCCGCTTCGTGCTCTATGTTGCTTATTGCTCTCTTCAAGCTGTTTGCCTCCTTAGCGGGGGAGTACTTCTCCAAGAAGGACGTGTAAAGATTCTCCCATGTGTCGATGCTTCCGGGCGGAAAATGGTAGTACCAATCGTCCGCCCCATCCTTGAGAGTGAAACCAAACGCTCTCATCTTGATTTGTTCTTCGGTGACATTGGCCGGTGTCATGCTCATCCACACGGTATGGAACTTCCCAAGATGTTTGATGGGGTCTTCTCCACTCAACCCATGGAAGGATGGGAACAAGTGGATTAATCCCGGTTTGAGCTCAAAGTTGACTCCTTCCCCAACCGGTATGGTAACCACAAGAGGGTGTTGAGTCAAATCCGGCTGCATGAATTGGCGGAGAGTTCGGTTGGCCATCTCTTCTCGGGTTTGTTGTTGCCTACGTAGTTGATCGTGCGTTCTCTAAATTTCTGGATCAAAAGGAGCAACATCGGAGTTAGTAGCGTGGGTTTGAACGATGAAAATGGTCCAAACCAATAATCGAAGTAAATCAAAACAGAAACAAGAACTCCCTGGCATGTCGCCAAATTTAATGCGGCTAAATTCCTAAGGTCGTTGTCTTTTAGCTTAAGTCAAAGTAGTTACCTAACATTACACTAATTTGGTTTATATAGTGTAAGTAAGGGTCGATCCCAAGAGAGCCTTGTCAAGTATTGATTAGATTCAATTACCGATATGTATCCAAATGGGGGGGGTTGCATTGAGACAAGACAAAACAAATAATAATAAGCAAAGATGGTGATAATAGAATGGAGAGCTATACCAGATTGAATCTTAGCATGCACCCTACTTGGTTGGTTCTTTTTTACAAGTTATTCATCAATGTTCTCGTCTTGATCTTAGTTATGTGTTGAGCCAACCGGTATCAATACAACTTAACTAGCTTAATGATCCGTAAACCTACAAGATCAAAACACAAGTTAGCATTTTAACAAAGACAAAGAGATATAAAGAAAGGAATAAACACCGTTAAGCTTTTCTTTATAGTTATATTCCTTTTTCTTTAAGTAATCACAACCAACTTTTACCTAAAGGATTACTACTAGATTAAGGACCCGAACCCGGAGTCAATTTAATCCTAGTAATTTGCATGCAATTAGACACTTAAGGTGATCAATCTAAGTGGTAAGAAACATGCAAAACATAAGTTAAGGCACAAGCAATATAACACATATATGACTGAATAAACTTATATTAATAAAGACTTACAACCAAGTAGAAATGCAGCTTCAAAACAACCCAATGTAGCACGGAAACTTAGAAACTCATTACACTTGGAAGTAAGGGGAATAGAGCTTAAGTGGTAAAAAATGATAGATGATTCTAGCAATCAGCCATAGCTCTATTTATACTACAATTGACAATAAATGGGAGTAAATGGCCGTCCTAAACAGTCACCTTTAATGCCATAAAGGTGGTGCAAACAACCGGAGTAAAGTCCTCTGGCGCTTTAACCGCGGGGGCGGGCTTCAAGGCTGCAGGGGCGGTTTAGGCCAAAATGCTTGATCTTCTTCTTGGCCGCAGGGGCAGCATGGAAATCCCGCATGGGCGGGTCTTTAATGCTCTCAAAGGTCTGACTCTTCATCTTCGTGTCGTTTTTGATGTCGAGCCGCAGGGGCGGCCCAATGTCACCGCCCCTGCGGTGACACTAGCTCTTCGGCTTCACAGGTCCGCAGGCTGGTCCGCAGGCAAAGGAGCATGGGCGCCGGCTTCGCTCCTTCAGGGTGAGTCACCGCAGGGGCGCCCAAAGGCGGCCGCAGGGGCGGTGACAAGCTTGTTCCAGGCACTGGCGAAGGCGCAGGCTGCGTTCCGGAGTGTAGTACCACCCGTAGAGGCGGTGACACCGCTCCGCGGGGGCGGTGTGGCACCAGATGCTTGTCTTCGTGAATGATCTTCAACTCCCAAGTGTTGCTAACATCTTGTTTTTTCTTCATTTGGAGTTCTTCTAGATTAAGATTTTAGTAAGACAAACCGACTTTAAGACACTAAAAAGATGCTAAAAACTATCCTAATTGATAGTGATTCCATCACCTATCAAACTCTCCCATACTTAGACCTTTTACTCGTCCCGAGTAATACATATAACCACAGTTCAACAAATATAAGCCTCAAGAAGCATGGTGCAGAAGATAAGATAAGGGAATCAAGAGAAAAACTAAGAAAGAAAGAGAGAAAAGAGAGAAAATGAGAGGAAAGTGAGAAAACTACCATTCTTATTTCTCCAAGAGTGACCTACCCGGACAAGCTCCTTATGACTCCCCTTCTTATGCCGCCAATGTCGGAAGGAGAATCTACACTCGGTACCGCTCATTTTGTCAAGGCGGGCTTTCGGGTTTTCACTTTGCCACTCTTCTTCTTATCATAATGTTCTCACCAAATCCTCATATCCCTCAAGTCCATTTTTTCACCAACCTAGAGTTGGTCGGACTACTTTCTTTTTACCTAAACCCCCCTTTCGGGTTTTCGGTTTATCCAAGGATTTCTTGCCTTTTTCTCTTTTTCTTTGGCTTTTTTTTACTGAATTTCAACAGTGATTACAACTAAAATCATGAAACAAACACACACAAATAAAACTATACAAGCATGATAGTATTCCCTCCCCCATACTTGAAAAACACTTTGCCCTCAAACTGAAAAGCAAAGATAGTAACGTGGAAAAGGGAAAGAGAGGGTACCCACTAATGGGATGGTCCGGGTGGACCATCCGGACCGTGCTCAGGAGGATACGGGAAGTGGCTAAAGAAATGCTCCTACCGCCAGTATATCTCATAAATCCGGCTCTACTACGTGTCCATCCGCGCTCCAAAAGTAGTCTCAAAGTTGGCTTGCCAAGCCAACTGCTGAGACTCCAACCACTGTTGCTGAGCCGCCTACCAAGAATCCCGACGTTGGTCAAAGTGGGCAGTCATGCTCTCTTGAAAACCCGTTTGCCAAGCCTTCTGCTGATCCAACATAGTCCGTTGGTACTCAGTCTACCAAGCCATGTGCTGAGTAGTAAGGGCATCCATCTGAACCTGGAGGCTCCCAAGGGTTGGGTCCTCCTCAACTGCAACAGTGGGCATCTCCTCATCATTGGGAATGGGCATGTGGTCCTCATATGGGGCCCGACTGGAGCTCGCCGCATGCCTCTTAATAATGGCAACATGAGAACGTCGTGGGACCAATGGGTCAGTAGCTACATAGAGGTCGGAGAGCTCATATCCGAATGGTAAAGGCCGTGTAAGGTAGGTGATGTGGCTCCCATATGGAAAAGAAAGCCAAAATAAGTTCTCCCCATCTTAGTTGAGGAGCTTGCACTGACGGAGAAGCCCTTCGTTGTAGAAGGGAATAACCAACCCATCCTCCAACTCGGACAAGTCCATGACCTGCTCCGCAATCAAGGATATGACCCCACCTCCAACAATGTCCCGGGGCTCATTCTTCCTAATCTGCTTCAAAGCGGTGAGGAAGAGGTAATGCCAATCCAGCACGGTTTCACATGCCGGAATGCAAAAGTACAACAACGGAAGGTCCTTGAGGGCGACCTTGTTCTCCTCTTTGTGTCCGCAAAAGACACACATGATGATCTTGGAGAGAAGCCTCAAGCAGGGGTGAGTGAGTTTGTTATTGTACTCACCCCCGACATGAAACTCGAAGCGGGTAGTTGCTTGCCAAAACTCCACGAGGTCCGGTGTGGGTGCGGTCTCCCACCACTTGTCAGTAGGGTTCCTAGTAACCCTAAAGGCCTCCTGTAGCTGTGACAAGTTAACCGTGTACTTGTGCTTGTTGAATTTGAAACTGAGGCCAACACAAATATGGTGCTGCTTCTCCATGGTGAATGTGGCTATGAACTTCCGGGAGAGCTCGGGGTAGGTAGGAGCACTCTTGTGAAGGAAGTCCACGATGCCAGCATTGTCTAGAAAGGATTGCATGCTCTCCATCATGCCGAGCCTTTCCAAAGTTGGAACGTGCAAAAACCGAATTGCATACACCACTCAGTCTTGCACAATCCCATAATGGGTCTTCTCAACCTCATACATCTTGTATTTCCTTTGTGGTTCCATTCTTGCAATGAAGTAATGCAAAGAAATGAGAAATCACAAAAACAAGGAATTAAGACGAACCGTCTGTTGTGTTTTCCGTAGGGGTGGGTGGAGCGATCTGCAGGGAGGGAGCTTGCAGGCGCAGGGGTGGGCAAAGACTTGGATGGCGATATGTGACAGCTTCGTCGGAGGTGGCACCTAGGCTACTTTGCTGGTGTCGCTTGTGGTGGTGGCAACTTTCGATGATGGTGGATGGTGTTTGGGGGTGGTTGAGTGTGGTGTGAGGTGGTTAGGGTTTAGATGTGAGAGATTGAGGGATGATGGGTGAAGGGGAACCAGGGTGGTGCAGGAGCGGTTTGGTGCGTGATAGAGGGCGGCGCAATGGTAGCGTAAGGGCGGCAGGCTAGCTTTGCAGAGGTGGCGTGAGGAGGAGAGGGAGTTGGGGCATAGGGGGCGTGAGGGTTTGTGAGAGAGGGATTTAGAGAGATGAGTGGTAGGTGGGGAGGAATGAGAGGGGTGGGTGGGGTAAGTGTAGGGTCTTTTTGACTTTCTTATTTTTTTTCTTTTCCATGTGAACCCGCAGGGGCGGGGGCTTGTCACCGCGGGGGCGGTGACAAGGAGAGAGGGGACGCAGACCCAGCGCCGAGGGCGGCCCTGGGAATGCTTGTCAAGGGGAAGAGCCGTAGGGGTGGGGCTCTGTCACAGCGGGACGGTGACAGTCTTAAGCTGGCACAAACCCATCACCGGGGGCGGCACTGGGCATGGGTTGTACCCGCAGGGGCGGTGACAAGGGGCCACAGGGGCTGTTTTCTTGACAGTGACTCCTCTTCTTATTCTCTCGGGTTGCCTCCCGAGCAACGCCTTTGTTTTACGTCGTTGGCTCGACGTACGGACCTTACTCCTCTGTTTGGGCCTTCTCTAACACCATCTCGTCTATGGGATCATTCTTCACTCCTTCAAGATAGGGCTTGAGCCTTTGTCCATTGACTTTGAATATCTTATGCGTTTGTGGATCGTAAAGATCCACAACACCATGTGGGTGGACCTTAGCTATCACATATGGACCTGTCCACCTTGTCCGTATCTTTCCTACAAAAAGTTTTAAACGTGATTGAAATCGGAGGACTGACTGAAGGTATTTCTATGGTCGTCTATACCCAATCAAAAGTAAATCCTGACTTAGCACTAAAACAAGTATAGTGTTTAAGTAAGGGTCAAACCCAAGAGAGTTAAGGTATTTTATTAGATGCAATTATTGATTATAGAAACAAGTAACAAAGAGGGGGGGGGGGGGTTGGTTAAATTTATGCACAAAAACTTATGAAAACGAATAACGCGACAAGTAAGACAATAATGGGTGAATCTACACTAGGTTGATTCTAAGCATGCAATTGCTACTTTGGTGAGTTCCTTTTACAAGTTTTCAAGTAACCTCCCGTCTTGATCATATATATGTGTTGAGCCAACCGGCATCAACACAACTTAACAGGTTAGTGTTCCGTAAACCTACAAGAACAATTAACAAGTTAGCTTACAAACAAAGACTAAGGGATATAAAGAAAAGATTAAAACCGTTAAGCTTATCTTTATATTTGTGTTCCTTTTCTTTAAGTAATTACAACCCGTTATTACTTAAAGTTTACTACTAGATTAAAGACCCGAACCCGGAACCTATTAATCCTAGTTCTTTGCATGCACTTTAGAACCTAAGGTGATCAATCTCAAGTAATAGTAAAACATGCAATTAGACAATGGAGATCAAGGAAACACAAAGCATTATTGAATAAAAACTTATATTAAAGAAAACTTACAACCAAAGTAACAACGTAGCTTCAAACCAACCCAATGTAGTAAGAGAGTTAACAACTCATTACAATGGAAATAAAAATTGGTTTCTAAGTGGAAAATGATGGAAAACTAGTTGGATCCTTCTAGCAATCAATCAAGGCCTATTTATACTACAAAAGACACTAAATAGGAGTAAATGGCCGGCCTAAAACAGCCACCTTTAATGCCATAATGGTGGTGTAAACAGCCGGAGTAAAGCTTCTGTCGTTGAACCGCAAGGGAAGCCTTCAGCTCCGCAGGGGCGGTGAAGGCAAAAACGCTTGATCTTCTTCGTGACCGCAGGGGCGGCTAGGCAATTCCGCAGGGACGGATCTTTAATGGTCTTCAACCGTCCGACTCTTCAACTTCCTGCCGTTTCTGATGCCAAGCCGCCGGGGCATCCCAGTGTTGACGCAGGGGCGGTGACACAAACCATTCATCTTCCAACTCCCAGGTTGAGGCGCAGGCAAAGGTGCAGGGTGAGGCGCAGGGGCGCTGGTCTTTGCTTCTTCAGGGCAGGTCACCGCAGGGGCGCTAGGGGTTGACGCAGGGGCGGTGACGGTCTTTGTGGCTGGCGTTGACGATGGCGCAGGGAGCGCTCCGGAGTAAAGTGTCACCCGCAGGGGCGGTGACAAA
The DNA here is from genome assembly GCA_033239125.1 of Fagopyrum homotropicum. Classification (NCBI taxonomy): domain Eukaryota; kingdom Viridiplantae; phylum Streptophyta; class Magnoliopsida; order Caryophyllales; family Polygonaceae; genus Fagopyrum; species Fagopyrum homotropicum. The sequence continues at coordinate 59,765,896 of BSWB01000008.1, read as the reverse complement.
GCTCCACGGGGCGGTGAAGCAACAGAAGCTTTGCTTCGTGAACGATCTTCACTCCTAAGTGCTTATAACTCCTTCCTTAGCTTCTTTTAGTCTTCTTCTTCTGGACCAAGGAGTTAGTAGCATAAATTGACACAAATAAAATAAAAAGACTCTAAAAATTATCTTAAATGATAGTGATTCCATCACCTATCAAACTCCCCCATACTTAGACCTTTTACTCATCCCGAGTAAAACAAATGACATCAACTAGACTTAAAGGCCTCAGGAAGCATGGGCAAGCAGAAAAGATAATGAAAGCAAAAGACAAGCCAAGAAAGAAAGAAGGAGAAGAGAGGAAATGTGAGAAAAAGGTGAGAAACTACCATCCTTATTGCTCCAAAAGTGGCCTACCCGGACAACCTCCTTATGACTCCCCTTCTTATGTCGCCAAACGCCAGAAGGGAAACCTACACTCGGTGTCGCTCATTTTGCCAATGTGCCCTTTCGGGTTTTCACCTTGCCACTCTTCTTCTTTTCTTTGATGATCTCACTTTGAACACACATCCCTCAAGTCCAATTTTGCACCAACCTAAGGTTGGTCGGACTACCTTCTTTTTGCCTAAACCGCCCTTTCAGGTTTTCAGTTTATCCAAGGATTTTCATGCCCTTTTTTTCATTTTCATTGGCTTTTCTTTTTCTTTTTTATTTATTTATTTATTTATTTTTTTATATGAATTTCAAACTTCATAAGATTTAATGCAAAACAACTCAAAACAACTCAAAGAACTATACATGCAATGATATGTCCCTCCCCCATACTTGAAGATCACTTTGCCCTCAAAGTGGAAATAAGGCAAAGATAAATGTGGGAAAGGGAAGAGAAATGTACCCCTCAGTTGGATGGTCCAGCTGGACCATCCGGACCCTCCTCTAGTGGGTATGGAAAGTGGCGGAAGAAATGCTTCTGCCGGCGGTGGAGCATGTTGATGCGGTCCTCCTGAGCCTCCATCCTCTCTCTAAATGAAGTTTCATAGCTAGCTTGCCAAGCCAACTATTGAGTCTCTAACTGTTGCTGATGAGCCGCCTGCCAAGCATCTTGTCGGCGGTCAAAATGTGTGGTCATGGAGGAGGCGAAGTTGGACTGCCACGCGTGTTGCTGCTCAAGCATGGACCGCTGGTACTCGGTCTTCCATACCTGATGTTGTGTGGTCAAGGCTGCCATCTGAGCCTGAAGACTCTCCATGGCCTGACTGTCGTCTAGTGCTGTAGTAGGCATCTCCTTATCAGTAACAAGGGCCTGGCTGGAGCTTGCAACATATCGCCCAACAATGTCCTCCTGATGCCGTCTCAGAGGAACGGGGTCAGCTGGTACGTACAACTTGGAGAGCTCGTCTCCAAGTGGAAGTGGTCGGGGGAGGTATTTGATGTGACTCCCATCTGCCAACGAGATCCAAAATTTGTTCTCCCCGTCTCTTCAGAGGAGCCTGCACCTCCTCAGCATCCCTTCCGTATACAGTGGGGCCTCTAGTCCATCCTCCAAGTCAGGGAGATCCATCACCTGTGCAGCTAATAAGGAGATCATCCCACCTCCCATAATGTCTCGTGGCTCATTCTTCCTAATCCGCTTCAAAGCGGTAAGGAAGAGGTATGGCCAATCTGGTACCCAGTCATTCGTGGGGAGGCAGGCATATAGTAATGGAAGGTCCTTGAGAGCGACCTTATTCTCCTCCTTGTGTCCACAAAAGACACTCATGAAGATCTTCGAGATGATCCTCAAATAGGGGTGAGTGAATTTGTTGGAATACTCACCCCCTGCATGGAACTCAGATCTGGTGATGGCCTACCAAAACTCCATCAAGTCTGGTGTCGGGATGGGTTTCCACCAGTTGTCGGAGGCGGCAATGGTCACCCCTAATGCCTCCTGCAGTTGGGTGTTGTCCAATGTATACTTTCTTTTGTTGAACTTGAATGAAAGTCCAACGCAACTGTGGTCCACCGTTTCCATTTTGAATGTGGCGATGAATTGGTGGCTGAGCTCTGGGTGTGTTGGAGCACTCATTATCAGAAAATCACCGAGCCCCGCATTGTTGAGGAATGCCTGTATGCTTTCCAGCATGCCCAAATTTTCTAAAGTAGGAACGTCCAGAAATCGGGTTGCATACACATCCCGACTTTGTACAAACCTATACCGCTCCTTCTCAGCTTCCGACAACTTGTATTTCCTTTGGTTTTCCATCTCTTGCAGTTGAACAAGCAAAGGAATCAGAAAGTGCAGAAATTAGAGTAAGAGACGAACCCTCTGTTGTGTTATCCGCAGGGGCGGCTGAAGCAGGCACATGGGCGGCAAGACGCAGGTGCGGGAGCTTGCAGGCGCAGGGGCGGGAGAAGTGCAGAGGGCGAATTTTGGGGAGCGACGAAGGCGGTGATGCTGAGGCCGTTCCGGTGACTTCTTTACTGGTGTGGGTGTCGCCGGAGGTGGAGTAGAAGTGCAGTTTGTGGTGGTTGGTGATGAAGAGTGTAGTAAGGCGAGAGATTTTGGAGGGTGTGTGTGGTGAGGTCCGGTGTCGCAAGGGCGGTTGTAGCTAGATCGCCGGAGGTGGTGCTGGAGCGTTGCCCAAGGAAGCGGGTGAGAGTTTCCGGAGGGCGCAGGGGTGTGGGAGGCGAGACGTTGTAGGGTTCGAAGAGTGAATGGAGAGGGAGGGGAAGGGGCGGTAGTTGTAGGTTATTTTTGGGAAGTGTATTTTTTTTCTTTCCTTAATGAGACCGCAAGGGCGGCGTTTGTCACCGCGGGGGCGGTGACAAAGAAGAGGGTTACGCAGCCTCGACGCCGGGGGCGGCGCCGAGGATGTGTGTGAAAGATGGCCGCCGCAGGGGCGCAGGGGAGTCACCGCAGGGGCGGTGACCAGTATGTAGTAGACGCTAGCCCAACGCCGGGGGCGGCTCTGGCCATGTGTGTCACCGCGGGGGCGGTGGCACTGAGCCGCGGGGGCGGTTTATTTGACAGAAGCTCCTCTTCTTATTCCTTCGGGTTGCCTCCCGAACAACGCATTTGTTTTACGTCGTTGGCTCGACGTAAGGACTCTACCTCTGTGATTGAGCCTCCTCTAGCATCACTTTGGGGTTTACAACCGTCTGTGAAGGTAATCCTCCGGAGGACCTAGTTTCAATCCTTGTAATGGCTTCCGCCATTTGCCCAACCTGTTTTTCAAGGTTTTTGATGCTAGATTATGTTGTTTGGACATGAGTAGCAAAGTGTTTAGTTAAAACCTGCAACATATCCTCAATTGATTTATACTTACCTGCAAAAAACTTGTTCACTCAAAAAGTGTGTGCGTCAAAGTCTTAATATTTATATCTAGAACTCAAAGCAAAGCGAACCCGCAGTGTACGGATCAGCTGTAGTAAGGTAAGAATTCTAGAGTCAAACTCAGGGATTTGGTGAGAATAAATTCAAAGTCAATTATCTAGCGAAAATGCAAAAGCTTTTGTGATTAATAAAGAGGGAAATGATTCCGAGGATTCAAGTATCCGATTTCGGCTTTCGATTCAAGACACTTCTATAGATATAAGGACAGAGTTTATATTGCCAAGATTATGTGTTCAAAGGTAGGTATCGTACGGTGAATATCCAAAACCTATTTATCTAGTCCATAGGTTCTCTCTATAAGGGTTGTTGAGGCTGCAATATAGAAAGGTCTAAAGACAAGAATTATGCTCAAACTAACTATCTAAAACCCCAGGATATGACTCTCCAAGATAAAGAACAGAAGCACATTTAAAATCTTAATAAAGGATGTTGAGTCTCTCTATTACCCAATTCTTGAAATCTTAATCTATTAAATGTAGAATCAAGTTTGAAGTCTCTTCATACACTCAATTAGAGGTTAAAAAGGTTAAACAAGGTTGGGATTTAGGCAAGGATTAGTTTTGATTAAAGATTAATTCAATTAAAGTTCGTCAGAAGAATAAATCGTGCTGTTCATCATTAAATCGGCCGATTTATTCAAGAACACCCCGATTTTCCTGTTATCGCAAAACTAAGATCTAAACTCTCAGGGTCCTAATGTTTGAATTAGTTCAGTCTACCATCATCTAAGCCTTAATCATCAACTATTCTTCCCAGAATCACAATGGTTTTAGCCAACCATTTTCAAAATTGAATCAAATTAAAGATTGAGTGAAATATCGCAAATAAACCCAAATCTTGAATAAAAACTCAATAACCTTCAAATATGTAAAAAATTCTCGAAACTGATCAATGTATCTCTTAAGTAACTCAAATTCGTGTTCAAAAACCACAATTACTTCAATGGAACAAAGAAATCTCACAAACAATGATCAAGATTGACTTTCCGGCTAAAGTACTTCAATCCTTCTCCAAGAATCTTCAATCTCTCCCAAACGTGTAAAGATTTCCCACTGCGGCCTCCTCGATTTCGTTCCTAGGGTTCCCAACTATAGTTTCTTGCTAGTGGTCCGTTTGGAAAAACCCTCCTCTAGCCCAAAAGAATTGGGCTTTGTGTCGTCTTTATCGTTTGGCCGAAAAACAAAGGAAATCGACCTAGCCGATTTATACATAAAACCGTTCGATTTCTAATGAAGAAAATCGTCCGATTTATATGTGTAATGGCACGATTTTCTTCAACAGAAAGTGCTCTTCTTTTGGCTCGTCTTCTTTCTCTCTTTTATGCTTCTTCTTTGTAACTCCTTAGCTCTTTGTGATCCCTCTAAGACTTCTTTAGCTTCCCTAATAACCTTGGATGCTTCTTGCTCCACTTTTGCTTTCAATTCCACTCCATTTACCTATAATTCATCAAAAACTCGTGTAGGCCTCTATTTCTGACATATTGTTGAATAGAACATAAAAGGTACACAAAATCTCTCTAAATACAAGGTAAATTGAGGTAATCATCTACAATATGCATGAATATAATGGTATAATTCATGTCATCAAAATACCCCATACTTGCCCCTTTCTTGTCCCTAAGCAAGACTCAAATTTAGAATATAAGATGTCATGGATTATATATATATATATATATATATATATGAAAACTCAAAAACTTTTCTTTTGATAGTGCTTCTTCTTATTGGATGACCCTCAAAGTGATGTTTCAAGGCATAGGAAAGCAAAGTATGTATCAATGATAACAATAACATGGACTAACTCTCTTTTCTTTCTTGAAAACACAAATAAAGGACATGATAAAGATGTAGAGGTAATTAAAATCAAACAAGTCTAAGCTATGAAGTCTTAAATACATGCATAAAAGTCTTAAGGTCTTCTAATCAAGGATAAGGTCTAAGAAACGTGTTAAGGGAGGGAATTCTTTTAGGCAATTGTGGTGCTAATCCGGGAAAGAGGAACAACATAATACCTTTAAGAACTTTACTTCACCACACATGCTTTGCATGTAAAATCTTTGCTTTCTTTACTTTACTTTTTGAGAGTATGGATAGAGGTGCACAAAAACCGAAGCCTAGGAGATTGGCGTTTCTCAAATTTAGAGATGCCTCAAACCCTTTATGCACCTACCATATTCCGTTAGGACTTGTCGTTTAATCGGACTTTGGCAAGACACAAACACCCGGCTATGTGAATGGTGCCGAGTTACTCATCCTCATGTTCGACGTCCCCAAACCTATGAATTGCTACACTTTCATTTAACACATTTTCTTTGGCCCTCCCACATCAAACATGCCTTTTTTTCAATCACTTATCCTAATTTCCGGATGGTAAAAGGAAGGTCACATATTTCATTGAGGGGCTAGCATGATCAAGATATAAGAAGAGAAAAGAAGTGAATTGCCTTAGTCATCCTTATATGACGTAAAAGAACTTGCAATATAGCTTCGACTATTATTTCATTCTCTTATCAAAACATCTAAATCATATAACTTATTCATGTGTTCAAGTAACAAAAGTAAGCTCATTCATGCTATGATTAAAATCTCAACACAACCAAATCATCTTTTTGCCTATCCACATCACAATTCTCATCATAGAGGTCATTTCCATCATAAGAAGCACAAAATTTTTGAAAATTCATAGAATTTGAAGAAGATCATGCAAATGCAAATGTCATAGTGGAAAGCAAGTAACGTAAGAGTTATTACAAGCCAAATAATCAAGAGTAGTGTAAAGTGCATAGAGTGCTAAGATGAAATAAAAGGTATTGTAAGTACCCCCACCCCATACTTAACATCCACATTGTCCCCAATGTGAAAATCAAGCATAAGATGGAGAAAAATACTTACAATGTAAAAGAAGTGGAAGCTCAATCCTCGGTAGGTGGTGGAGGATACATCGGTGCACTAGGATCGTAGAAGTGACCAAACTGGTGGTAGTATAAGTCTCTCATCTGACCGTCGTAGGAGGAGTGCCTAGCGTCCGTCTCCTTCCGGTACGCCCTGAACTGAGTGTTCAAGGTGTCATAGTCGGTGTGGAGAGCGCTATAGTCGGTGCGGAGGCTCTGGAAGCTAGAGACTAAGTCTCTAAAGTGGCGGGGAAGTCGACGTCCTCGTCCATGGCTCGGGGCGTGTGCAAAGGAGTGGCGAGGTGGCTGCATGTCATCCTCTGTCTCCTCGTCACCTCTACTAGTCCTGCTAGGTCCTCCGCCATGAGTGTCGGTGTCCATGGCGTCCGTGGCGTGACCACTATAAGTGTCACTCTCGAACTCAAGCATGCTCCCCTGGTGGGCTCCATCCTCATCATCCTCCTCGTCCTCAGCGTCACCTACATCATCATCATAATACATAGGAGGAGACATCTCCTCAAGCACCGACTCAAACGTTTCCTTCCAATTCCTCCTATTCCGAATAGTGTATTCGGACATCCAAATAATTTCGGATGGCTTCTTCTTTGGATCCTTTGCCTACGGCATGGACACATGAAGGGTTCCTCTTCCTCAAGGAATCAAAACCTATCGGACAACCAATCTCTGTGAACCTAATGGAAGGGCACTCTCAGCTAGAGTGCAATCCGAGAAGTCTAACTCCAATGCCTTATCCACATGAGTGACAAGGCCTCCAGCACATATGTCACCTTTTGCCTTGTTGGCTATCTTTCCTAGATAGTCAACAAGCATGGAGGTGATGTCGGGGACGGTAGTGCATGTCATACAGTATAGGATGAAGAGCTCATCAGCTTTGAGCTTCTGTGGGGTTTCCGTACGAGCAAATAGGCTTTCAATAAGGATCCTATGTACTACCTTAAAGGAGAGGTTGTACATACTAGCCTCCTTTGAATTTACGGGTCTCCACTTATCTCCTCCATATTCTCCCACCGAAATAGATTCCCAAAAAGCGCTAGCGCTTATTCCTCTTGCAAATGTGCCTGCATTAGAGTAAGAGAAACCAAACAAATCCCCAAAGTCATCTATACTCATAGCATGGTCGCGGTTCATGAGACGGAAAGAAACCGTTCTCTCTCTAGGGTCATGCTCAAAGGTGCTAAGGAATTCTAAGGTGATCTCGGTGTAAGCATCTTCTCTTATCATAGCAAACTGACTCAGCCTAGCTTTGTCTAACATCATATCCACATCTTCTCGAACAAACAAGGGGTTTAAGTCATCTAGCACAATGTATCTAGGAGGGGTGAATGGTCGATCTAAGATACGTTCGTATCGTTTCTTGTGTTTGGAGGCGGGAGGTGGAAGTTTGGGAATGTTTTGTGAGGGTGGTGGAGGTGGGGGAGGGGCTTTGGAAGAAGATCCCTTCTTCTTCCCCGTATTTCTAGTTATTCTTCACAATATCCATTTCTGCAGTAGAAAATCGGCATGTTCTTCACAAAAATCGGACGATTTTTCTGGGTAAGGTCGATTTTTCTGTCGATTTCTACGATTCTCACAATTCTATAAAGTTCTGACACAACAATCACCACACACAGTCTCCTATAGTATTTCCTAAGCAAACCCCTCATTCAATCTCAACAAAACAAACACTTTCTAAGCAAGATTCAAATTCGAATGAGAAACTTAGGTTTCGGATTGAAGAACCTAAATTCTAGATGGAAGAGTCGATTGCCAAGTTTGTTGTTGCTAGATCCTTGTTCCTTGTTGAAAATGCTTCAGTTTGGAGCCAAGAATCGTTCAAAACGATTAAGGAATGAGGAATGTAGGGGGTGGGCAATTTTCGGAGCTTTTGAGAGAGAGAAATCGAGAGTGGAAGTGTTTTGGAATGAGGGAATCGAGTGTTCGTGTCTTTATATAGGCTTGAGAAATTGTGAAGAAAATCGGACGATCTATGAGGTCGATTTAATCGTCGGGGCGATTTTTCTTCCAATTTCTCTGGTTACAAGAAAAATCGGTCGATTTATTTTGGTGGGTCGATCTGAGGGTCGATTTTTCTTTCTGTTGTCAAAAATCGACTTGCTCTGTTCCTGAATCGAACAATTTAATTTGTGCACCTCGATTTCCTTCCTTGTTTCTCTTGGAAATTGAGATTTGAACTGATTTATGTTCCCTTCCTCCATGGATCTCTCAAATTGAATCTAATTTCCTGCGATTAATGACACGACAAAACAAGAGTGTATCGAGGAACAAACAAAAACAAAAAAGTGAAGGAACAAAGCAACTAATTTAATCTAACTAAGTGATGAAAGGAGGGAAAACTATACTATCATGGGTTGCCTCCCAAGAAGCGCTTTATTTATCGTCTTTAGATGGACGGTGTATGGTTTGTGTTCAATGGAGGAGGATAGGAGCTATCTCCTCGACCGGAGCTTCCGTTGTGTATTTCTTCAACCATTGGCCATTAACTTTGAAATTTCCGCTTTGTTCACCTCATACTTCAACTGCACCATGGGGGAAAATTCGTTTAATTACATAAGGTCCTGTCCAACGGGATTTAAGCTTACCTGGAAATAGACGAAGCCTCGAGTTGAATAGAAGGACTTGATCTCCCTCTTTTAGATCTTTTGGAATGATATGCTTATCATGCCAACTCTTCGTCCGTTCCTTGTAGATCTTCGCGTTCTCATACGCATTTAGCCGGATCTCATCCAGCTCGTTGATGTCTAAGAGCCGCTTCTCTCCGGCTTCTTTCATGTCAAAATTGAGCCACTTGATTGCCCAATATGCTTTATGCTCTAGCTCTACAGGAAGATGACAAGATTTACCATAAACGAGATTATAGGGAGTCGTACCTATTGGTGCCTTAAAGGCGGTTCTGTACTCCCACAATGCGTCGTCAAGCTTCATTGACCAATCCTTCCTTGTTTTAGAGACAATTTTCTCTAAAATTCCCTTGATCTCTCTAGTGGAGATCTCAACTTGTCCGCTAGTTTGTGGATGATATGGCGTAGCTATCTTATGGGTCACCCTAGACTTAGCCAATAGAGTCTCGAATCGACGGGTTGTGAAATGCGTTCCTCCGTCACTAATGATGGTTCGGGGAGTTCCGAACCTTGGGAAGATCGTTCTATTGAAGAATTTCACCACTACCATTGCATCATTAGTAGGAGAAGCGATTGCCTCTACCCATCTTGAGACATAGTCTACGGCAAGAAGTATATATTGGTTTCCGCAAGAAGATGGGAAAGGTCCCATAAAGTCTACTCCCCATACATCGAAGATCTCTACTTCTTGTATGTTGTTGAGAGGCATCTCATTCCTCCTTGATATATTACCTGTCCTTTGACAAGCATCACAAGCAACAACATACTTTTGCACATCTTTGAATAGTGTAGGCCAAAAGAAACCGGAACGAAGTACCTTAGCACAAGTCTTGTGGGAACTAGCATGTCCTCCACATGGAAGAGAATGGCAATGGCGGATGACACTATCCACCTCATCTTCTGAAATACATCTCCTGTATATGTCATCGGGGCCTCGTTTGAATAGAAGAGGTTCATTCCAATAGAAGTGCCAGACGTACTTAAAGAACTTCTTCCTTTGAGCATATGAAAGTCCGAGGGGAATCTTCTGACAAACAAGGTAATTCACAATGTCAGCAAACCATGGATCATTACCTTTTGAAATGTGTTGAAGACACTCTTCAATCTCATGTAGTTGCTCGTCAAGGAATGAGTCGTCTATAGGGAGTTCATCCGTCTCGTCGGTGAGGTGTGGAAGACGACTAAGATGGTCGGCTACGGAGTTTTCCGACCCTTTCTTATCACGAATTTCCAAGTCAAACTCTTGTAAGAGTAAGATCCATCTTAGAAGCCTTGGCTTTGCATCCTTCATTGTGAATAAGTAGCGTATTGCCGAATGATCTGTATAGACAATCACTTTTGCACCTACAAGATAGGAACGATACTTTTCAAAAGCGTAAACTACAGCTAAGAGTTCCTTTTCCGTGGTGGCATAGTTGTATTGAGCCTCGTCTAGAGTTTTGCTAGCATAGTAGATGACATGAGTGCGACCATCTTTCTTCTGTCCAAGAACGGCTCCTATAGCGACATCGCTTGCATCGCACATAACCTCGAACGGAAGGTTCCAATCGGGTGGTTGGATGATTGGCGCTGAAATCAAAGCTTCTTTGATCTTGCAAAAAGCATCTAAACAATCCTTCGAAAATTCGAAAGTTGCATCTTTCATCAAAAGATTAGTCAAAGGTTTTGAAATCTTAGAAAAATCCTTTATGAATCTCCTATAGAAGCCTGCATTTCCTAAGAAGCTTCTTATTCCTAGAGAGAGGAGGTAACTTTTCAATAGTTTCTATCTTAGCTCTATCAACATCTATTCCTCTTTGTGATACTAGATGACCTAACACAATCCCTTCGGTGACCATGAAATGACACTTTTCCAGTTTAAGACTAAGTTAGTGTCTTCACATCTCTTAAGAACTAGTGAAAGGTTAGAGAGACAGTTATCAAAGGAAGAACCATATACCGAAAAGTGGTCCATGAAGACTTCCATGATATTCTCTACGTATTCGGAGAAGATTGCCATCATACACCTTTGGAAGGTGGCTGGAGCGTTGCATAGACCGAATGGCATTCTTCTATAAGCAAACGTACCCCAAGGGCACGTGAAAGTCGTCTTCTCTTGATCATCCGGGTGAATGGGAATCTGAAAGAAACCGCTATATCCATCTAGATAACAAAAGTAAGAATGTTGGGCTAACCTTTCCAACATTTGATCAATAAAAGGAAGGGGAAAGTGGTCCTTCCTAGTAGCCACGTTTAGTTTACGGTAGTCGATGCACATTCGCCACCCTGTAACTGTCCGTGTGGGAATAAGTTCGTTGTTTTTGTTGGCAACAACGGTAATGTCTCCTTTCTTTGGTACTACCTGTACTGGACTCACCCATTTGCTATCGGAAATAGGAAAGATGATACCTGCATCAATTAGCTTAAGGATTTCTTTCTTCACGACCTCTTTCATGACCGGATTTAACCGTCTTTGAGGTTGGCGTGAAGGCTTGTAATCCTCTTCCATTAGAATTTTGTGCATACATAGGGAAGGTTTTATTCCTACTAAATCATCAATAGTATAACCTAATGCTCTCCTATGTTACCTTAGAATATGCATAAGTTTCTCTAGTTCAGCGTCATTCAGTTTCGCATTAACTATGACCGGATATGTAGAATTAATGCCAAGAAATGCGTACCTTAAATGCGTGGGGAGTGGCTTCAATTCCAATGATGGAGGTGCCTTGATTGATGATGATTCATGACCTTCGGATGTCGTGGGAGAAGCTTCTGAAGGTGGGGATGATGTATCATTAGAGTTGAGAACAGATGCGGTGAAGTTTGGAGAATCCAAAAAATTTCCCACTGGATCGACCTCCCCTGAAGTAAATCGGACGATCTGAGGCACGATTTTTCTTTCTGTTGTCAAAAATCGGGTTGCCTTTTCCAAAATCGGACGATTTAATTTATGCAAGTCGATTTTTTTCGCAGTTTCCGGAGTTAATTCTAGTTCTTCAAATCTTGTTCCTAGTTCTTCCTCCATATCATCTAATGCTTTCACATCCTCATTGCAATCATGTTCTACTCCTTCCTCCATGATGCTCATATTAAGAACCTTTTGAAGAGGGTCTTTCATTAAGATTGAACTTACTACCTCTCTAGACTCTTCTTCATCAAAGATATCAAAGACATCGTCTCTCAAGGCTGGCTCCTTGATTAAGGAAGAGAGTATGAATTCCACCTTCTCTTCACCTATATTGAAAGATAGCTGGCCATTCTTGCAATCTACCATGCATCCGGATGTTGCAAGGAATGGTCTCCCAAGAATGATGGGGACCGGATAATCTGCAGGGATGTCAAGAACGACAAAATCTATAGGAATGTAAAATTTACCAAGTTTTACAGGAATGTCTTCTAGAATCCCTACTGGCTTAGTGGTGGAACGATCAGCCATGTAGAGTGTGATCTTCACCGGTCTAGGCTCTCCTAGACCAACTGCTTTGCATAGAGCAAGTGGTATGATACTCACACTCGCCCCAAGGTCGCAAAGTGCATCATAAGTAGCCTCTCCCAAAGTGATGGGTATGCAAAAGGATCCTGGATCATGGAGCTTCGGTGGCATATTCTCCGTCATAGTCTTGATGAGTTCGGATGACTCCATACTCATCTTGACTTCTCCAATGTCTTCTAATTTCCTCTTGTTAGAGAGGATCTCCTTGAGGAACTTCCCATAAGCCGGCATACCTAAAATTGCATCCATAAAAGGTATATTAATATGCAGCTTACTCATAAGTTCAACAAACTTACCAAAGTGTTTATCTAAGCGTGCTCGCGCTCTAGATTGAGGAAATGGTAGCGGTGGTTTGTAGGCGGGATGAGGAATATAGACATCTTCCTTCTCCTTTTCCTTTCCTTCTTTGGTGGTCGTTTCAACTACTTTAGGTTGAGGATCGGTAGTTGTTACGCCACTCCTAGTAGTGATTGTCATAACCCTTCCCTTTGGGTTGTCTTCCGTCTTCCCGGGAAGTTTTCCTTGGTCTCTTGGAACTTCTCCGGCCTTGTTAAATACTTGGCTTTCCAAAGCTTTGTGAGCCTTATCAACCGAAGTTATATAGCTCTCCAATCCTTGTAGTTTCCCTAGGATCGTCTCTAACATGGGATCGGGTTTATTCGATCCATTTGTTGATTGTTCCTGGCTTTTCAAAGGAGTAGAGGAAGATGGAGGTGTTAGAGCTTTTTCAGCATGGGAATAAGGACTACCTGGAGCTTGTTGATTCGACCTCCAATGGTTGCTATTGGAGTTCCTATTGTTGTTGTTCCAGTTAGAGTTCCGGCTGTTGTGCCGGTAGTCATTCCTTTGATCGTTATCCCTTCCCATATAGTTGGCTTTCTGTTCCTTAGTCCTTTGAAGACTTGTTTTGAGTACTTCCTTCAACTCTTTGATTTCATTGTTGAGGGAAAATATTTGTGTTTGAGAAGCTTGGTTCAATTTAACTCCTGGATCACCTTGATTCCGGCTATTTGGTTCCACCTTCCGGTGGGAATACTTCTCAATCACTTGGGCTTGCTTCTCAATGAAGTCCCAAGCGTCATCCTCTCTCATGTCCATGAATGTGCCACAAGAGAGAGATTGGAGGTTGAATTGTGTTTCCACATCCAATCCTTTGTAGTAGATCTCCAATAATTCCAGCTTTGAAATGCCATGGTGTGGGAAATCCAACAAGAGATCTTGAAACCTTTCCCAAGATTGAAAAAAACTTTCGTTAGTTTTCATAGAAAAAGCGTTTATCTTACCTCTCAATTCCGCCGTTTTGGATGGCGGGAAGAACTTGGTGAGGAATTCCGAAGACAATTCCTCCCATGTAGCCAGCTTTGCAGCTGGAAGTGTTTGGTACCAAGCTAGAGCCTTGTCCTTCAAAGAAAAGAAGAACGGTTTGATCTTGTAATTGCTTATAGTAGCCTTCTTCGGCTTCATAGTCTCCATGAGAATCTCGAAGTTCTGCAAGTGTTGATGTGGAGATTCAGTACTTGCTCCGCCATATTGACTTTGGCGAACCATGGTGATAACTTGTGGTGAGAAGCTAAACTCCTGGATGCCTTCAGCTCCGAAATCCACACCTAGACGGCGTGGTTGCTGAATTGGGTCCATCTGTTGCCCCAAAGTTCGGGGTCTATCACCTTCATTAGCAACTCTCACATCCCTAGTTGGGAGGCGAGGAACAACCCGTGGTTTTGGGGTGTTTCGAACAGGATGAAGTAGTGGATCGATCTCCTCAAGTTCCGGCATGTCCGGGTCAAGTTCTTCATCATCGGATGAGTCATTCCTAATGGATTTAGTCGGTGTCTTGACTTTCTTCTTCTTCTTCCTGGATTCGTTCAATTCCAACTTCATGTCCAACATCATAGCTCTTAGTTCATCAATCTGAAATTGATGACTCGTTTCAGCATCTAGACATGCTTTCTCACTCAACTGAAGTTGGCGTTGAGCTTCGTTGAGTTCAGCCTGGAGGTTTTTCTCATTGTTCTCAGCCATTTTCTTTTCCTTCAACTTTCTTCTCAAAGTTTTCTCCAATTCGGGATCGAAAGGAACTAGATCTTTAGTGGATCTAGTCTTTCGCATATACCTAAAGAACCTGCAAGGATCACTCAAGTAGACAAATCAAATCACAAGAGCAAGAGCGCTCAAGCTAGACAACCAAAAACCGAAAATGGTCTAGATCAAATCCCCGGCAACGGCGCCAAAAAACTTGTTCGCTCAAAAAGTGTGTGCGTCAAAGTCTTAGTATTTATATCTAGAACTCAAAGCAAAGCGAACCCGCAGTGTACAGATCAGCTGTAGTAAGGTAAGAATTCCAGAGTCGAACTCAGGGATTTGGTGAGAATAAATTCAAAGTCAATTATCTAGCGAAAATGCAAAAGCTTTTGTGATTAATAAAGAGGGAAATGATTCCAAGGATTCAAGTATCCGATTTCGTCTTTCAATTCAAGACACTTATATAGATATAAGGACAGAGTTTATATTGCCAAGATTATGTGTTCAAAGGTAGGTATCGTACGGTGAAGTTCCAAAACCTATTTATCTAGTCCAAAGGTGCTCTCTATAAGGGTTGTTGAGGCTGCAATATAGAAAGGTCTAAAGACAAGAATTATGCTCAAACTAACTATCTAAAACCCCAGGATATGACTCTCCAAGATAAAGAATAGAAGCACATTTAAAATCTTAATAAAGGATGTTGATTCTCTCTATTACCCAATTCTTGAAATCTTAATCTATTAAATGTAGAATCAAGTTTGAAGTCTCTTCATACACTCAATTAGAGGTTAAAAAGGTTAAACAAGGTTGAGATTTAGGCAAGGATTAGTTTTGATTAAAGATTAATTCAATTAAAGTTCGTCAGAAGAATAAATCGTGATGTTCATCATTAAATCGGCCGATTTATTCAAGAACACCCCGATTTTCCTGTTATCACAAAACTAAGATCTAAACTCTCAGGGTCCTAATGTTTGAATGAGTTCAGTCTATCATCATCTAAGCCTTAATCATCAACTATTCTCCCCAGAATCACAATGGTTTTAGCCAACCAATTTCAAAATTGAATCAAATTAAAGATTGAGTGAAATATTGCAAATAAACCCGAATCTTGAATAAAAACTCAATAACCTTTAAATCTGTAAAAAAATTCTCGAAACTGATCAATGTATCTCTTAAGTAACTCAAATTCGTGTTCAAAAACCACAATTACTTCAATGGAACAAAGAAATCTCACAAACAATGATCAAGATTGACTTTCCGGCTAAAGTACTTCAATCCTTCTCCAAGAATCTTCAATCTCTCCCAAACGTGTAAAGATTTCCCGCTGCGGCCTCCTCGATTTCGTTCCCAGGGTTCCCAACTATAGTTTCTTGCTAGTGGGCCGTTTGGCAAAACCCTCCTCTAGCCCAAAAGAATTGGGCTTTGTGTCGTCTTTATCGTTTGGCCGAAAAACAAAGGAAATCGACCTAGCCGATTTATACATAAAACCGTTCGATTTCTAATGAAGAAAATCGTCCGATTTATATGTGTAATGGCACGATTTTCTTCAACAGAAAGTGCTCTTCTTTTGGCTCGTCTTCTTTCTCTCTTTTATGTTTCTTCTTTGTAACTCCTTAGCTCTTTGTGATCCTTCTAAGACTTCTTTAGCTTCCCTAATAACCTTGGATGCTTCTTGCTCCACTTTTGCTTTCAATTCCACTCCATTTACCTATAATTCATCAAAAACTTGTGTAGACCTCTATTTCCGATATATTGTTGAATAGAACATAAAAGGTACACAAAATCTCTCTAAATGCAAGGTAAATTGAGGTAATCATCTATAATATGCATGAATATAATGGTATATAGTTCATGTCATCAACGGGGTTTCTGTTGTTGGTTTTGTTGATCCCTCCAACGGAAATTTTGTTGGTCACGCCAATTTGGCATGAAATTTTGCGCATAAGGATCGTTCCTAGGCCTTTGCTGCTGTGGTTGCCCATAGCCCATTGCGTTCACCTCAGCATCATCATCCTGGACTTGTGGGCACATGTATGTTGGATGATATGGGTCAGCACACACTCCACAAGCTTTGAGCTGCTGTGGGGTTCCCATAAGTGTTAGTCTCTTCACCATCTCCTTCAGCTCCACGAGATCAGTGGAGATCTCACTCTTCCCGGTATTTACAGCATGAACACCTTTCTTGGACGGAGTCCTTCCAAAGTTCCAGGTTCCTTCTGCTAGTTTCTGTATCTTTTCCAAGGCAAGGTCAGGAGTAGAGTTAAGAATGTTACCTCTGCAAGCCGCATCGACGATCCTCCTTTCATTGTCTAGCAAGCCATTGTACAAGTAAAAGACTAGATCTTGAGTTGAATATCCGTGAAAAGGACAGCTGGATCGGAGGTGTGCAAACCTTTTGAAATACTCATAGAGAGTTTTGTTCGCCTCTTGCTCGATGTTGCTTATAGCTTTCTTCAAGCTATTGGCCTTCTTGGCTGGGAAGTATTTCTCCAAAAACGCCTTGTGGAGGTTCTCCCAAGTGTCGATACTCCCGGATGGAAGGTGGTAATACTAATCATCCCTTAAATCTTTGAGTGTGAAGCCAAAGGCCCTCATTTTGATTTGTTCTTTGGTAATGTTGGCCGACTTCATGCTCATATACACGGTGTGGAACTTCCCAAGGTTCTTGATGGGGTCTTCACCACTTAGCCCATGGAAAGATGGGAGAAAGTGAATGAGAACCGGCTTGAGCTCAAAATTTACTCCTTCCCCTAATGCGGTATGGTGACCGCAAGAGGGTTTTGAGCCAAAGTGGGTTGAGTAAGTTAACGAAGAGTATGATCAGCCATTTCATGTTGTTGACTTTGTTGTCTTCGTTGACTGAAGGTATTTCTATGGTTGTCTATACCCAATCAAAAGTAAATCCCGACTTAGCACTAAAACAAGTATAGTGGTTAAGTAAGGGTAGAACCCAAGAGAGTTAAGGTGTTTTATTAGATGCAATTATTGATTAAAGAAACAAGTAACAAAGGGGGGGGGGGTGTTTGGTTAAATTTATGCACAAAAACTTATGAAAATGAATAACGCGACAAGTAAGACAATAATGGGTGAATCTACACTAGGTTGATTCTAAGCATGCAATTGCTACTTTGGTGAGTTGCTTTTACAAATTTTCAAGTAACCTCCCGTCTTGATCATATATATGTGTTGAGCCAACCGGCATCAACACAACTTAACAGGTTAGTGTTCCGTAAACCTACAAGAACAATTAACAAGTTAGCTTTCAAACAAAGACTAAGGGATATAAAGAAAAGATTAAAACCGTTAAGCTTATCTTTATATTTTGTGTTCCTTTTATTTAAGTAATTACAACCCGTTATTACTTAAAGTTTACTACTAGATTAAAGACCCGAACCCGGAACCTATTAATCCTAGTTCTTTGCATGCACTTTAGAACATAAGGTGATCAATCTCAAGTAATAGTAAAACATGCAATTAGACAATGGAGATCAAGGAAACACAAAGCATTACTGAATAAAAATTTATATTAAAGAAAACTTACAACCAAAGTAACAACGCAGCTTCAAATCAACCCAATGTAGCAAGGGAGTTAGCAACTCATTACAATTGAAATGAAAATTGGTTTCTAAGTGAAAAATGATGGAAAACAAGTTGGATCCTTCTGGCAATCAACCAAGGCCTATTTATACTACAAAAGACACTAAATAGGAGTAAATGGCCGGCCCAAAACAACCACCTTTAATGCCATAAAGGTGGTATAAACAGCCGGAATAAAGCTTCTGTCGTTGAACCGAAGGGGCGGCCTTCAGCTCCGCAAGGGCGAAGGCAAAAATACTTGATCTTCTTCGTGACCGCAGGGGCGGCTAGGCAATTCCGCAAGGACGGATCTTTAATGCTCTTCAAACGTCTGACTCTTCAACTTCCTGCCGTTTCTGATGCCAAGCCGCCGGGGCGTCCCAGTGTTGACGCAGGGGCGGTGACACAAACCCTTCATCTTCCAACTCCTAGGTTGAGGCGCCGGCAGAGGTTCAGGGGGAGGCGCAGGGGCGCTGGTCTTCGCTTCTTCAGGGTAGGTCACCGCAGGGGCGCCAAGGGTTGACGCAGGGGCGGTGACGGTCTTCGTGGCTGGCACTGGCGAAGGCGCAGGGAGCGCTCCGGAGTAAAGTGTCACCCGCAGGGGCGGTGGCAAGGCTCCGCAATGGCGGTGAAGCAACAGAAGCTTTGCTTCGTGAACGATCTTCACTCCTAAGTGCTTATAACTCCTTCCTTAGCTTATTTTAGTCTTCTTCTTTTGGACCAAGGAGTTAGTAGCATAAAAGCGACACAAATGCAATAAAAAGACTCTAAAAATTATCCTAAATGATAGTGATTCCATCACCTATCAAGGACTTTGTTACCTTCTTTAAAGTCTTTTTGGAGAATGTTCCGGTCATGCCATGCTTTTGTCTTCTCTTTTTATGTTGTGGCATGGTCGTATGCATCGAGCCTCAATTCCTCCAGCTCTTACAATTGAAGCTTCCGGAATCCTCTTACCTCATCCACGTTCAGGTTGCATTTCTTCACCGCCCACCGTGCCTTGTGTTCTAGCTCCACCGGAAGGTGACAAGCCTTTCCGAACACGAGTCGGAATGGGGACATCCCAATAGGGGTCTTGTACGCCGTTCGGTACACCCACAAAGCATCATTGAGCCTCAAGCTCCAATCTTTCCTTCCGGGGGAGACTGTCTTCTCAAGGATGGTCTTGATCTCCCGGTTCGAGACTTCCGCTTGTCCATTTGTTTGTGGGTGGTAGGCTGTTGACACATGTTGATGGACATGGTACTTGTTAAGGAGAGTGGTGATTGTCTTGTTGCAAAAGTGAGTTTCCGTATCACTTATCAAAGCCTTGGGGATGCCGAACCTTGTGAAAATGTTATCCTTAAGAAATGCTTCCACAACCTTATAATCATCAATTTTGGTGGCCTTTGCTTCCACCCAATTAGAAACATAGTCCACCGCAAGTAATATATAAGTATGCCCAAAAGGGTTAAGAAAAGGACCCATGAAATCTATCCCCCAAACATAAAATTTTTTGCAGAATATAAGTGAAGATTAAGGCATTTCATTTCTCCTAGAAACATTACCCACTCTTTGACACCTATCACACACCTTACAAAATGCAAAAGCATATCGAAAGATGTGTGGCCAAAAGAATCCCGCATCTAAAACTTTCCTAGTTGTTTTATTGGCTCCAAAATGTCTCCCACATGCTTCAGAACGATAGAAGGAGAGAACATATTGTACCTCATTATCCGGGATGCAATGGCGTATTACATGATCACTACAATGCTTCCAAAGATATGGATCGTCCCAAACATAGTGTCTTGCCTCGGCCTTTACCTTCTCTCTCTGTACTTTGGTGAAATTTGGAGGGTACTCACCTCTAACAAGAAAGTTAACGATGTCAGCAAACCAAGGTTTAGAAGAGTGAAGCTTAAACGGACCCTCTGTCGTGTAATCCGCAAGGGCGCCAGTCTCTAGCCGCAGGGGCGCCTGGCCGCAGGGGCGCCTGGCCGCGGGGGCGGGACTTTGGTTGCACAGGGGCGGTTACACAATAGAGAATTGTGTAGAATGTGTGGTCTGGAAAACTCCCAAGTATGGCTTTTCCTCTTGCTGGATCTTCCTCCTCCTTCACCAGCCTACTCAAGTGGTCGGCCACAAGGTTCTTTGCCCCCTTTTTGTCTCGTATTTCCAAATTGAATTTGCTTAGAAGGAGCACCCACCGAATCAAGGCTACATGGTCAGTGAATACACCTTTACACCAAGGAGGTATTGTCTGAACTTCTCTAGTGCAAACACCACCGCTAACATCTCCTTTTCGGTAGTGGAGTAGTTTCTTTGAGCTCCATTAAGCGTCATGGATGCATAATAGATGACATGTGATGCTATTCCGTCCTTTTGTCCTAGGATGGCTCCTACAACATAGTCGTTGGCCTCGAACATGATCTCAAAGCGCCTTTCCTAATTTGGAGATCGGATGATGGGTGCACTAGTAACCTAGGAAAGAACGAATTTCACGCACATTAGTAGGGTAAGGAAAGCTTTGAATTACATTAATTTTGGTCTTATCTACTTCTATCCCGATTAATTTGATCGAGTTTATTTTTATTCCCGATGTCATGTTTTTAATTAATTATTTTTCTTATTTGCCTTATTCTTCTTTTTCTTTCCCCCTCTCCTTCTAGTGTGAGGATCGACTTCCGACCCCTCGTTGTTCTGCACCCCCTGCCCAAACACGCTACCCGTGCAACACCTGTGTTTTGTCCCTTCTCGCTCACACCTCACCATAACAACAATCCCTGTCCCTCAACCCTTTGATCTCCTCAGTGTTCCTCTACTCATCTCTCAACCTCACCATTTTTCTCCATCTCCCTCTTATCAGCCCTATCCCCCTAACACTCTTTAAACCCCAAGCTTTCCTCTTGTGGTTTGCTCATCCCTTCTGCTCCTCAACAGCGAGCTTCATCCCCATCGCAGCACGATAACCTCATATCACCTCCTTCTTCGCTTCTCAGTTGCAGCCTCACGGAGCCACCTCTGTTTCTTGTCCCTCATCAACATCCTCCTCACGCCTCTCCTCCCCGTTCTGTTTGTTGGCCCTCTTTGGGGAAACCCCTCTGTCAAAGCTGGCGAATCCAAGAGCGCCGCCCCTCACGCCTCTCTTCCCTACATCCCCATCTTCTTGAGCCTCTGTCGATCCGCCGAGAAGGGCATAACGCCACCTTCAATCCACCGGGAAAGGGAGCTACCCGCCGTCGTCAATAACCATCTCTTTGCCCCATTCGATGGATCAACGCAGCCCTCGCCGTCGGAGAATTTCCCTGCCGCCGCCCTGCATCTCCATTCCCAGCAAACCTGTACATCGATTGAGATGAAGCTCTTTTTAGGGTTATTAAATCAGGCTCCCCCTAAATCTAATGTAATTACATTTAATACCCTATGCTTTGTATTTGCATTGTTGGCCCTAATTTCTGAAGTTTGTATTTATGCCCCTGCTGGAATTAATTGCAGATTTGGCCCAAGGTTTTCTTTACGGAAAATGGCCCAATTTTATAGAGTTTTTTTATTGTGCCCCGGAAAATGTATTTACGGGTTTTAAACTTGGATTTTACTTCGAGTTTTATTTTTATATTTATATACTATATATGATGTCCTTTGTCAGATTAAATTTGGTTTATGGCTCGAAGTTTTAATTGTGGTTTACGACCAAGTTCTTGAATTTATATTTTCCCTGGAGGGATTATTTATGGGTTTTAATGATGGTATTTGGAAAACGAGTTTTACCTTTGAGTTATATATTATATATGTTTAAAATCTATTTAACATATAAGCTAAATTTGCTTAGCTTTGGTCTTAGGTCCGGAGGCGCCCGACAAAGACCAACGAACCCATTTTCGACATCCGTAGATTGTCTTTCGACCTCGTGTTAGTATCTTCTCCCTCGTTCTATTTATGTTTAGTGGTAGAATCATGCTAGGTTGGATCTAGCATAACTTAGAGTGAATGCTAGTTAGGGGCTGTAGACTTTAGGTGAGGATTTGAGGATGGTTTGAATGTTCTAAGGATTGAGGTGTGTATGTTATCATGTGAGCTTTGTTGAGGTTGTGAGTATGTATTTGTTAAGATTGTGGAGTTAGGATGGAAGTATCCTAGCATGTGGTTATAGTGAAGATCTCATGAGTTTATGAGGGCTAGAAGTGTATCCTAGATTATGAGAGTGTATGACCTAATAAGATCATATAGGACTAGAAGTCTAAGGACTTCTAGCTTGTGCGAGTGGTTGTTGATTATCGTGCCTTGTCTTGAACAAGCTTTGGTTATATTCTTTTGGAGATTGATATCGGTTTCGGTTAGCTTCGAGACGAGGTAAGTCTACGGACTTACTTAGCTCGCCTTTATGCATTATTCGGATATGTGATAGTGGTGTGTGTTTAGCTGCTTTTGATCATGAAACTAGATTAGGACAACTTGGCTATTTTGACATTGTTGGCCCATTGTGTTTTATTTATCGGCGGTGACATCACTACCCAGCTCCCGAGGGAGACTGGGAGGTTCTTTGCGACCAGGCCTTACGTGGTATATGGGCAGGCTTCTTCGCCACTCCACATGGTATACGGGTTGAGCTCCGCACCACTCTTGTTGGTTACACGGGGACAAAGGCGAGAGTTATAAGACTCTCGTGTCACACTTTGGAACAAAATGAATTAGTAAGGGAAATGACTTAAAAAGAGAAGATAAGAATCGGATTGTATGTGAGCTTGTTGTGTGTTTATGTTTTCTTGCTTTTGTATGTGCCTTTACTATCTTTATAATGCCTAGAATGCGAGGTAACGATTTTATACCGAATGTTGTATTTTGTCTTGCAGGTTAGTGATGCCGCCGAGTGACTCGGAGGAGTGGACAGCCGGGGTCTCCGTACATCTTAGGTTGAGTTGGGTTTTTGAGTCCTTGTGTTGTCGTTGATTTGTATAATGTTGATGTTGTTGTAAGGACGGCTGAAGTCTTTCCTTTCTTCTGTTTTGGGATTTCATATCATTGCATAAAAATGTATTTTGGTTTTGACCTTTATTTGTGCCTTGTTGCAAGATCCGGTGAAATTGTTGTCAGGCTAAGGGTCGGCACCCATTGTGAGATCCCCGCCCTTAGCATCTCGAGTACCGCGGATTCGGGGTGTTACAATATGGTATCAGAGCCATAGGTTGACAACAGTGGCACTCACAATCTTCTAAAGGCCGAATAGAGGGAAAGAGAACCCTCAAGGGATCTAAGTTTAAAATGATTTTTCGTTTTCAAAATCTCAAGCATAGTTAGTCGGGGTAGAATGTACGGACCACCACTCCTTCTACGGATCTCGGCAGCTTAGTTTTTTGGATTTTGATAAGTATATGTATATATGTAGATATGTATAGTATATGTGGACTATAGTACATGTTTGGACCTTCTATTGTTGTAATGGTTTGCCGGATGTGTTATATGAGTAGTAATATGGACATAGGACTTATTTAGTCTCATATACGGATTCTTAGTATACATAGTAGCATATGATTTGAGACCTTATAGTTGAGATGATAGAAAGCTATCATCGTCTCTTGGATGTAACCGTTTGGCTTAGGATAGTGTGCATATGAGGATGGATATGCTCAAGTACCGAGTTGAGTATCATGTTCTGACAAACACCTTGGTGTTTCTCGGACCCCTTTAAGAAAACGCGGAAGCAGAGGATTAGAGATTGCGTAAACGAAGGACAAACAAGTAGAAGAAAACCTCGATTCAGTTAAAGCAAAACTAAGAAGGCAGTCATACAAGTAAGAAAGCGACATGAAGACATGAGAGTGGTTGCAAGGAAACAACATGTGAAAAACGACGAGACCAACTAGAGATGATGAACTTACGGTTCTTCAAGAAGATGCATGGACAACTAAAGACGCGCAACGGGAAGGAAAGGAGTGCATACTAGCAAGGGTAGAAGTGATATTTCCTGGACACGTGAAGTTTTTCCTAGATGCTCCTAAGCATGTGGGTCAGGATGTGAAGTGTGGTCGAGCTTACGAAGAATTAGGAGATGTGTAACTTAAGCGTGCAGAGAAACTAGAAAGTGAAGTTATGGGTTTTCTGAGATCCTAAGCAGGAGACTTCTTCTAAATACGAGAGTTACGAGGAGGATTAGACGGCGAAAGTTCACATAATAGAATTACCGTGTGGAGTCAATCGTTTTTCTATCATTGAGATTAGACAGAGCAATGCTAAGGAGGAGAAAGTGTGTGAGGGTGATGATCTTCAGAATATGAAAGAGGAAACAAGGGGCAGGATCAAAGGACTTAAGTTTCCAACCAAGAGGAAAGAGAGTGGATGCTAATGAATGTCAGAATATTTGAGAAGTGCGTTTGCAAAACATTATGAAGAGTGGTTAAGCATATGAAGGTGGGTCATATGACACGAGAGAGTTGGGAGGGTATAATCATCTTACAGAGTCGGAAGGAAGAGAGGAGCATGATAAGGGCTAACGAAGTTGGCAGTAAAGTAAAGTGAACTAGTGAAGTGTAAGGCGGAGTACCTGAGAGGGTGTCCTGTAGGAGTATGGTAGCATAGAAGTATGGTAGGAGGATAAGTTGCGAACCTAGAGAGGGTCATTAATGAATAAATCGGTGACCATCGAGAATGTACGGGTGCGGATTGTGTACAAGTGACTGTTGGTGCGGAGAGTAATCTAGGATGTGGGATCATGAATACGGGTAACAAGAACTTGGAATATTTGTGGTGGTTGAATGTCGGCAACAAGGAGGTATATCAAGGGAAGTGCAAATATCTTAATCAAGTAACAAATTATCGATTCCAGCAAGCGATGGTAGCGTACCTTATGGGGAGGTATTGTAACGATCTAGTGCGACCTTCTTAGGCCAAAGGATTGTCATATGGAGGAATGACATGAATCAGGATAAAGGGAACTAAAAGGACAAAAAGGGGAGGGAATCTTCTTTGGTTATTGTGTGTAAACGGAGAATATACAAGGGGATGTATGGTATGGTTGTTTTAATAATGGATGTCATGTTTTCGTGAGCAAAAGCAAAGTCAAAGTTTCGTGACTCGCATGGTGAAGCCATAGTGGCTATGACGTGAAACGAGGAATCTGGATTAGGGCAACGCTGCAAGCTTAGAGTTATGATATTAGTGCTTGGTGGAGTTATGAGTTGATCTTTCAATGATTGTGGTTGGGAAATTTCGCCTAAAGGCATACTAGTACGGTTGTGAAGTTGTTCGTGGATGCCAACAGATACAGAAGGTGACCAACAAGAGTAAGAGAAGACTGAGGTTTTGAAATTTGATGTCAATATGAAGTGTACTAGAAGTGTATGAAAGATTGAGATTAGAACCCTACGGTCGGTTTGATGTTACATAAGGAAATGAGGTAAGTTATACACCTACTCGAAGGAATGATGCAAGCTTTTGTAAAAATTCGAAGAACTTCTTCAATATGATTGGATGTCAAAGAAAACAAAGAAGATAAGATCGATTCATTATAAGGCGTGATTAAGTCCTGCAGTTAGGACCTTCATGACTTCACATAAGTGTGAAACCTTAACACATTATTAGAGTAAGTCTCTCGAGTTCTGGAGGTGAAGGATCTTTGAAAGAGGACGGTAAACATAGTAGCTACAGAAGGAACAATACACGTTTTGAGGGAAGTCACCCTCACAGATCGGGGTGGACCACTTGTCAAGTGTTAGGACCAGGTTGTGTCGGTCATTCCGATATGATGGGTAGAGAAAAAATGGAACCCGAGATAGAATGGATTCCAATGTAATGGAATGTGGATTTTACCATTAAGAGGATTTAATGTTCACGTTAGAATATATCTTGAACTCTTGATTTGAAGCTCAAGATGGGATACATCTTGGATTCTTGATTTGAAGTTGTAATAGAGGGCACCAGTTTGCAAAAAGAGAGACGGTTATCTCCGTTTGTACATCGAGCACAATGAGCCCAACAAGATAACAATGAAGAACAAGTATCCCTAACCGCAGATAGATGATCTACTCGACCAGCTGCAAGGGTCGGTGGTCTCTACTAAAAATGATTTAAGGTTTTATTATCACCAATTGAGAAGTCGAGATTGATATTGCAAACACGGCATCCCGGACAAACCATGGTCAAAACGAGTGGTAATGATTTCATATGGGCTTACTAATGCCCCGAATAAGATATTTTGGTCTACTCTCGAAGAAGAGAGAAGTTGTAGGGCAAGTTGTCACGGGAAGACAACCCCCGAAGAATGTGAAAGAAGTTACAAGTTTTCTTAGATTTGCTGGTCATTACCGGATTTGTGGAGAGAATATCCAGGTAATACCATCAACGGCTAACCTACGTTGGAAGAGAAAGAAGTTTTGAAAGTGGACAAAGGTCATAAGAGTTGCTAAGAGTTAATAAAAGAGTCGTTCAGCAGCTGTTTTGACATTTCCTGGAGGTATGAGGATTTGAAGTGTACAAGTGATTCTCGAAGACAAAGTCTTGATTGAGTATTGAGGAACGATGTAAAGGATACGTGTCTCGTTAGTAGAAGCAGTGTGAAGTAAAGTACTTCCTTCCTTACTTGGAACTTGTAACAAGATTCAGAAGATGAAACATCAAAGTTTGGTTTTGTGGGACCAATTGAGACGTTCGACCTTCTGTGTTAGAGGCAATCAAAGAGAAACAAAATGGAAGTTCTACAATGAGAAAGACCGGATAAGGAAGTTAAATTTCCGATATATCGGACCTTTTTGAGATCTTAGCTCGAGTTGGAGAAGTGACTTACAAGTTGGCGTTGCCACCCAGTGTTTCATGTGTATCAATCGAGAAAGTACCTACATGACTCGAGACATGTTGTCAGTAATGATGATCTAGTGGCAAACGAGGAACCGATGAGACTAACTAGAAGACAGAGGATAATATCTCTGGTGGAGTTTTACGTTGGGCTAGTAGCATCGATAGAATCGACGGGTTAGACCTAGTTCTACCCTTAGTTGAGTTATGTGCTTGTGTGATGTTATGTGTAGTTGTGTCGTGTGCGGGAATGTGCTATATGGCATGATATATCTTGCGGTGATAGTTCGAGTAGGTTGTGTTAAGCATGTCCACGGATCGGACCCGCCCGGTCGATGGGTCTTACCCGCCGATTCAAGGGTCCGGAAAGGGTGACCCGGACCCGTGTAAAAGGCCAACCCGCCGGGTTGGCGACCCGCCGGGTCACGGGGCAGACCCGGCGGGTTGGCCTTTTTACTTTAAAACCCAATTTTTTTTAAAAAAAGAAAAGGCATGACCCGGCGGGTCGACCCGCAAACGACTATTTTAGCCGTTGGATCCAATTTTTTTATTTTTTTATTTTTTCAAAATTGGCCGGTGGCAAGTCGACCCGCTGGGTCACGGGTAAGGATCACCTCGACCCTTTCTCGTACCCGTAATCCGCCGGCTCACTGACGGGTCAAAACCCGCCGGGTCACGGGTAACCCGTGACCCGTGGACATGCTTAGGTTGTGTGTATAGATTAGAAGGTTTAAGCATGCTTAGTTTGAGAATTCAAACCTCGGCCTTAGGGACCGAAAAGTTCGGCGTATAGCAAGTTTCGGGACAAAACTTGTTATTAGGGGGATTTGTTGTAACACCCCATTTTATTAGGTGCGGTTTCAATATTTATTTTCCTACTTTTATCGATATTTTAATAACCTAATTTTTTTTTCGGGTATTTTCACATTGGCAATTAAGTTTAATGAGTTTATATATTTTACATTTATATATATTCCATAATTTATTTTACGGAAAGTTCAGGAGTTTTCCAAACCGGAAATCCCGGTTAATTTGATCGAGTTTATTTTTATTCCCGATGTCATGTTTTTAATTAATTATTTTTCTTATTTTGCCTTATTCTTCTTTTTCTTTCCCCCTCTCCTTCTAGTGTGAGGATCGACTTCCGACCCCTCGTTGTTCTGCACCCCTTGCCCAAACACGCTACCCGTGCAACACCTG
The DNA here is from genome assembly GCA_033239125.1 of Fagopyrum homotropicum. Classification (NCBI taxonomy): domain Eukaryota; kingdom Viridiplantae; phylum Streptophyta; class Magnoliopsida; order Caryophyllales; family Polygonaceae; genus Fagopyrum; species Fagopyrum homotropicum. The sequence continues at coordinate 59,737,988 of BSWB01000008.1, read as the reverse complement.
TGTTTTGGCCCTTCTCGCGCACACCTCACCATCAACAAGTGACAACAGCCATACTTGTCCCTCAACCCTTCGATCTCCTCAGCGTTCCTCTACTCATCTCTCAGCCTCACCATTTTTCTCCATCTCCCTCTCATCAGCCCTATCCCCCTAACACTCTTCGAACCCTAGGCTTCCCACTTGTGGTTTGCTCATCCCTTCTGCTTCTCAACAGCGAGCTTCATCCCCACCGCAGCACGACAACCTCATATCACCTCCTTCTTCTCTTATCAGTTGCAGCCTCACGGAGCCACCTCTGTTTCTTGTCCCTCATCGACCTCCTCCTCATGCCTCTCCTCCCCGTTCTGTTTGTTGGCCCTCTGTGGGGAAACCCCTCTGTCGAAGCCGAAAAATCCAAGAGCGCCGCCTTCTCACGCCTCTATTCCCTACAGCCCCTTCTTCTCGAGCCTCTGCCGAGCCGCCGAGAAGGGCATACCGCCACCTTCAATCCACCGGGAAAGGGAGCCACCCGCCGTCATCGATAACCATATCTTTACCCCATTCGTTGTATCGACGCGGCCCTCGCCGTCGGAGAATTTTCCCGCCGCCGCCCTGCATCTCCATTCCCAGTAAACATGTATATCGATTGAGATGAAGCTCTTTTTAGGGTTATTAAATTGGGCTCCCCCTAAATCTAATGTAATTACATTTAATATCCTGTATTTTGAATTTGCAGTGTTGGCCCTAATTTATGAAGTTTGCATTTATGCCCCTGCTGGAATTAATTGCAGATTTGGCCCAAGGTTTTATTTACGGATGAAGAATCGGTAGGTGAAATAAATAAGTTAAAAGATACTCTAGAAGGGGGTGTAATAGAGTATGGGAACTTTTCGCAAACCAAATCTCAAGGCCTTGACACTCCTTTCAAGGGCCTTGATGTCAATCTGTGCTCTTAGTGAAACTTTGATTTCAAGGGCTTTGAAACAACTTTCAAGGACCTTGACTTTGTGTTCCTGCAAAAACAAAGTTAGTCACAATAGCAAGATATAGTGCCGAATGTAAAAGATTAACACGAGGATATGTTTACGAAGTTCGGCTCTAAATAGCCTACTCTCCGTCCTAGGGTATAGCATTAGGATCTAACTATCTATTATAAGCTTCCAAAGAGTCCTAGATACAAACTAGAAGAAATCCCCTTCTTTTCTCACTGTAGCCAATGCTACGATCTAGCTCCAACTCTCAACCTAGCTATAATAGCCTAGTTACTTTGTAGAGTAACACACATTCTAGTATAAGACTATTTAGATCTTCCAATGGAGCTCTTGTGTTTTCGCTTACACTTCTTTCTTTTACTGCTATATCGGGAGTTACTCCACGTATTGCTTGACGTAAAATAGATAGTGGATTTGTTTCTGTCTCTTGTTGAATCTTTTTCACGGATCGATAGATAATTTGATAAGCCAATGATTTTTTTCCGTGTTTCAGAATACGGTTAACCAACATGTTAACTAATCGATTACGATAAATTGGATCGGATTTTGCAGTTTTTTCTTCTGCAGTACCTCTCTCTAAGGGGATAAAGCTTTTGCGCAAATGAGAGAAAGAAAAACAATGAAGAAGATGTTTAGGTTGCTTGAAGATGTAAAGATGTTTTCCGTATATGCCTGTCTGTACTTTCTTCTTCGACCACATCTTCATTTATACTCTTCTATGGAGAGGTCTTCTAGCCGTTGGAGTAATGACCGTTTGAAGATGAATCTTCTTCTCCATGAAGATCGCTTCCTGTTTCGAGATAAGGTAGACGTTGTAAATCTTCAACTCCTAAGAACACGTCGAGTCCTTAGCTCCTTGATCTTCTCGTTCTCTGTTGAACCGAAAGAGAAGATATTTTGACGCTTTTCTATTTTAGAAAATCTTCTGAAAAGATTCTCTAATCTTCGGTTGAGATCTTTGGTTGTAAAAGATCTTCCCTGAAATCTTTCTGTTGAGCAATTTGTTCCTGGAAAATCTTCTTTGCATTTGAATCCTTGTTTCGTCGTGCAACTATATAACTCCAAGGCCTTTGAGATCGTCCCTTTGTAACGCTGTCTTCCTTGTCCTTGAGTTATACTTCAAGGCCCTTGAATCCCATATCAAATCCCTTGACATTCGATAAGACCTGCACTGAATTCAAACCAACCAAGCATCTAGAGAATATAATTAATACATTATTAGTATATCCAACTACTACATTTGTGTTTAATCTTCCATCATCAACACCTGTAAAACATTATAAACAAGGTGGAGTTTTCAATCTCCCCCTTGATGGAAGACAACACAAATGTTTTGTCGTACCTGCATTTGTTAGTTTAGCAATGCATATGAAAATCAAAACTAAAATGCAGAATGCAGTATATCGAATGTCGGATCATTCATTTCTCCCCCTTTGTCTTTCAACAAGGGAGAAAAAAATAGTCAAAGCACGGGAGTTTTAAACACGATTACAGACCCAAAATAGTATTTTCACAAACCACATAAAAAGATTTTCAGAAAACCAGTCAACTCAATTCTCCTCATAAAACTTCCTCTTTTCTTTGGATGAAGATTTCTTATAGCACTAATCATCCATTTCAGCTGCCAAACCTCTTCTCTTTTCTTCATCTCTTCTCTGCTTAACTACTTCATACTCAACTGTTGGCAAAAACATTTGCTCAACATGTGTTGGATACAGAATTGATTTATTTTGTACACGCCTTTTGCAATTCATCAACACATTATCAACTTTCTCTTGAGTATGTTGAGCTACATCTTTAGGCACGGGAAAAATTCTTCCCATTGTAGTCAGTGTAATCGCATTCATTAAATACATTTCATTGACTTTAGCAGTTATGGTAGCTAGCAACTCGAAATTTTTATCTATTCTCCTCTTGGTGTCAAACTGAAAATCAGATAATTCATGACTGAGACAGACTATTTCTTTTTGACAACCTTCTAACCTTATTTCTGGAGTAGGAAAAGGTTTAGCTTCTTCAGTTGGATTTTGAGTAGTTCCTTTTCCTTTTAAAGTCCATGTTCCTGCAAGAGTTTTCTCAATCCCCAAACGTTCTAAGAAGTCCTCATCAATTTTGCCAGAAATAGACTGTCTTTCCTCAGAGGATGTGTCAATTTTATAATAATCAAAGACCTTAGGCAACAAATTTCCATAAGGCAGATGAATAGGTCACTTAGAATTGACAGAATGTATCATATGGTTGAGATAGGCACATCTATGTCCAAATCAGACATAAGCAGATGAATTAATTCCAGAAATTGATCAGTTAGCAACTGTCTTGAGTTTGCACACGGAACAACACATCGAACCAGTATAGTAAATACTATTTTAGCCTCTAAGGTTAGAGATGTATGAGTAAGTTGACGTGAGGTTAAATTCGGAACTAGAAATTTCTCCTTAGCAATACGAACACTCTCTGATCTTGAAGGATGGTTGAATACAACATCTGTAGGAATTTCAAAAATCTCACTTAAAATATAAGGAGTAAGTGAAATCGGAGTACCTTTAATTGAAGATTCAAGAGCGATACATCCTTTGTCCCTTTTGTGGTGAGATTAACATAGAATAGTCTCGTGAGTCGTGGAAAAGCAAAATCTCCAGGGTTTAGAACCTTCTAGATAATTGAACTTTTTAGCTTGTCTATGCAGGGAATCTTAAGAGTGGCGTCCACTAGATCACACATACAGAGCGGTCACTTGTGAATCCCATCAAGCCAAGATCCAAAAGCTTGAAAATTAACGAACCATGATGAGGGAAGACCAGTCTTCTGAGATGTATCCAGATCCTCAGAAGCTTTTTCTTCTTTAGCAATTGAGGGACTCTGAACGACTTTCTTTTTGGGAGCTTGAGGAGCAGATTTCTTGCTTCTGGGTGCCATGAGGGAAGTTTGAGAGAGAAATCAAGGGATTTGAAATAGGGTTTTTGTGGAAGAATGAAAAAGATAAGAAAAGTAGGTCCTTTTTAACAAGGAAATAACAAGATTTTTAGAAAATCAAGCTTTTAAAAGACCTATATAAAAACCAATAAAACAACAACAAATCTTTTTCAAAATTTCAAACAAAAGATTTATAAAAATATTTTAAGAATTGAAATATCTAAGAGATATTAATTCTTAAAAGATCCGTAAATTTAATATACCTTGTGAAAAATGTTTCAAGGCCCTTTGAATTTTATTTCAAGGTCCTTGAAAACATCAATTGGGCTGCATGCGTAGGAACAATTAAACTCGTTTACTCCCCCTACGTTAATGCTTCATTGTTCAACATACCAAGCGCCAATCTAATAAAATTAAATTGTTTATCAGGAAGAGGTTTGGTAAAAATATCTGCAAGCTGCAAGTTAGTTGAGATAAAAGAAATCGAAACATCACCTTTCTGAACATGATCACGTATGAAGTGATGCCTCACATCAATATGCTTAGTCCTTGAATGCTGCACATGATTTTTGGTTATAGAAATAGCACTAGTATTATCACATTTTATAGGAATACCTATCAAGTCAAAGCCAAGGTCACGAAGTTGTTGAGCAATCCAAAGAATTTGTGCACAACAGGCTCCTGTAACTATATATTCAGCTTCAGCTGTGGATAGGGCAACCGAGTTTTGCTTCTTGGAGTGCCAACTAATTAGGGATGACCCTAAGAATTGGCAACATCCAGAAGTACTTTTTCTATTGATCTTATAACCTGCAAAGTCCGCATCTGAATAGCCAACAAGATGAAATGAGCTTTGACGTGGGTACCATAACCCTAGATCCTTAGTGCCATTAAGATACCGAAAAATTCTTTTCACAGTTATCAAGTGTGACTCTTTAGGATCGGCTTGAAATCTTGCACACATGCACACGCTAGACATAATGTCAGGACGAATAGTAGTTAGATACAATAATGAACCGATCATACCTCGATACTCCTTTTGTACTACACTTTGCCATTCTTGTCATGATCTAGCGAAAGTGTTGAACTCATAGGAGTCTTTGCAACCTTAGATTGATCCATTTTGTACTTCTTAAGCAAGTCTTTATATTCTTGCTTTGATTGAGAAAAATTCCTTTTCTTTGCTTGTGTAACTTGAAGTCCAAGAAAGAAATTTAGCTCTCCCATTAAGCCCATTTCAAATTTCCTGCACATAATATCTGAAAAATCCTTGCAAAGGGAATCATTAGTGGCACTGAATAATATATCATCAACATAGATTTGCACTACTAGAATGTCGTTACCTCTGGTTTTGATAAACAACGTTTTATCAATCAAACCTCTTTTGAAATTGTTTTCAAGAAGATATTCAGATAATCTTTCATACCAAGCTCGAGGAGCTTGCTTAAGACCATATAGAGCTTTGTCTAGTTTAAAAACATCATCTGGAAATTCATCATTTTCAAAACCAAGAGGTTGAGCAACATAGACTTCTTCTTCTAAGAAGCCGTTTAGAAAAGCACATTTTACATCCATTTGAAAAAGATTTATGCTCATAAAAGATGTAAATGCAAGTAGCATATGTATGGCTTCTAACCTGGCAATTGGAGCAAAAGTCTCCTCATAATCAATACCTTCTTCTTGGTTATAGCCTTGTGCTACAAGTTGTGCTTTATTTTGTATGACTTTGCCACTTTTATCCAATTTGTTTCGAAAGACCCATTTCGTGCCAATAACTGATTGATGTTTTGGTCTTGAAGTAAGAGTCCATACCTTGTTCCTCTCAAATTCATTCAATTCATTTTGCATGGCAATGATCCAATCAGGTTCTTGAAGAGCTTGAACGTAGTTCTTTGGCTCGACAAGCGATACAAAAGCGGAGAAGGCACATAGATTGTTCACTTTAGATTTAGTTTGAACTCCAACATTTGGATCTGAGATCACATTCTCTTGTGGATGATATGAGGAGTGTTGAACTTTTCTTCTTTTGACAGATGGAGCAGATCCAGAAGGTTGAGCTTCATATGTTTGACTAGATTCAGGTACCGTTGGTATATTACTTGTTGATCCAATCTCAAGGCCTTGAAGTTGGGTTTCAAGCCCTTGAAACGGATTTCTGTTATCATAGTTTCCTGTTTCAAGGTCTTGAAGGTGTGTTTCAAGGTCTTGAGGGTTTTCTTCGGTATCTTGAATCTTTTCCTGCATATTCTTGTCTCCATCTTTAGGATCTTCCTCTTCATCCGAATTATGATCTTCTCTTTGATTCAGATTTAGATTTGCAAAACTCTCACTCAAAGTACCATCACTGCTTTCATAAAAAATAATATGAATGTTTTCCTCAACAATTTTGGTACGTTTGTTATAGATGCGATAAGCTTTGCTATTTGAAGCATATCCAATGAATATAGCTTCATCACTACGTGCATCAAATTTCCCAAGATTATCTTTGTCATTGTTATGAACTAAACAAGTACATCCAAAGGGTTTGAAATATGAAATATTTGGTTTTCTTCCTTTAAAGAGTTCATAAGGAGTCTTTTTCAAGATAGGGCGAATTAAACATCTATTCAAAATTTAATTTGTAGTGTTTACTGCTTCAACCCAAAAACTTTTTGGCAAATTGTTTTCTAAAAGCATTGTCCTAGACATATCCTCAAGAGTACGGTTCTTACGTTCCACAACTCCGTTTTGTTGAGGAGTTCTAGGAGCTGAAAAATTATGTGAAATGCCATATTTTGCACAAAACAAATCAAACTTCAGTTGATCAAATTCTCTACCGTGATCACTTCTTATAGAAACAATTGGTAGGCTTTTCAAAGTTTGTAACTCCTTACACAATTTTGAAAACTCAAATAAAGCTTCAGATTTTTCTCGTAGAAAAGAGATTCATGTAAAACGAGAAAAATCATCCACTATAACAAGGATATAATGCTTGCCTCTGGCAGATTTGACACGCATAGGTCCACAAATATCCATTAGTAAAAGTTCAATGGGCCGAGAAGAACTTACAACTTTCTTAGGTTTGAATGAAACTCTTGTTTGTTTACCTTGTGTACATGCCTTACATAGATCATTTACCTTGGAATTTAGGTTTGGCAAACCACGTACCAAATCTTTTGTAAGTAGCTTCTACATGGTGTGCATGCTTACGTGACCAAGTCTTCTATGCCAAAGCCTTGGATCATCAGTCAAGGCCTTTAGACATTTTAGCTTAGTTCCCGAAACTTGGTTAGTACTCATTGAATAAACATTATTACATCTAGGAGCAGTAAGCAACACTTCACCCGTCTTTTTGTCTTGAACCTCACATTTATCTGAATCAAACATGACGTTATTGCCTTTATCACAAATTTGAGAAATACTTAGTAGATTATATTTCAAACCATCAACCAAATAAACATCATCAATAAAGTTAGATGATTTATAGGAAATTTTACCAATGCCAATTATGTCACACTTTCCTGTATCACCAAGAGTAATGGTTCCAGATGATTGCTTCTTTAAATCTGAGAATAAAGAGCATTTTCCACTCATGTGTCTTGAGCAACCACTATCTAATATCCATTTGTGCTCCTTTACCTTGGTGATATCCACATTGTCAACATACAGATTTGAATCTTCTTCATGATCGGCCATGAGACACAAGTTTGCTTGTTTTTTTTGTCTTCTGATTCATTTGTTGATTCTGAATCACTCCATAAAGCAACCATAGCTTTCTTCTTTCGATCATTTTTCTTGAAGTTGGTCCTCTTCTTTTGTGAACAATCCTTCACAAGATGATCTATTTCACCACATTCAAAACAAGTCAGTACTCTCATTTTCTTATTAGAGTTAGAAAACTTACCTCGGGGTTTTGATGCTCGTGGATATTCTCTATTAGCAGATTGTTTCTTAATCTTGAGAATTCTTGCGAGACCCTTAGAAATAATGGCGATTGCATCTTCTTCATCATTGTCATCACTATCCTCTTCATCATATGGTAATTCATCTCTTCTTGATTTTAATGCCAAATTCTTGGAGTTGGATGGGAGTTCTCCATCTTCTTCACCAAGAACCATTTCATGTGTGATGAGTTTTTCAAGGAGGTCATCAAGAGGAAGAGTTGTGAGATTCTGAGCTTCTTCAATAGCAGTAATTTTTTGTCCCCACTTGGCTTTAGGTAGGCTTCTTAGAACCTTCCTCACTTTCTCTTCATTTGTGAAGATCTTTCCTAGTGAGTCCAGATTGTTCACGATCTCAATTAATCTAGTGAACATTTCTTTGACTGTTTTATTTGGATTCATCTTGAATAGCTCGTATTGTCTGAGGAAGATACTAATCTTTTTTCCATGACTTGACTTGTTCCTTCATAAGTGACAATAAGCTTGTCCCATATTTCTGTAGCACTCTTGCATGATGAAATGCGGTTGAATTCATTGGCATCTAATCCGCAGTATAGTAGGTTCATTGCTTTGTAGTTTTTTGATACGCTGTCCAGGTCAGTTTGTGTGAAGTCAGCTTCCTTCTTTGGGACTTGGACACTTTCAACCGTTTTCATTGGAACTTTAGGTCCATTTTGAATGATGCTTCAAAGCTCCATATCTTGGTCAATAATGAACATACGCATGAGTGCTCTGCAATGAGCGAAGTTGTTGCCATAGAAGAGTGGTAGTCAAGATGAGGATCTTCCTTGAGCAAATCCACCATCACCTACTGGATTCATGATTAGTCTCACTGATGGTTAAATCAATAAACGTGAGTCTAGCTCTGATACCAATTGAAGAACTGGTAGGTGAAATAAATAAGTTAAAAGATACTCTAGAAGGGGGGTATAATAGAGTGTGGGAACTTTTTGCAAACCAAATCTCAAGGCCTTGAAACTCCTTTCAAGGGCCTTGATGTCAAGTTGTGCTCATAGTGAAACTTTGATTTCAAGGGCTTTGAAACAACTTTCAAGGGCCTTGACTTCGTGTTCCTGCAAAAACAAAGTTAGTCACAATAACAAGATATAGTGCGGAATGTAAAAGATTAACATGAGAATATGTTTACAAAGTTTGGCTCTAAATAGCCGACTCTCCGTCCCAGGGTATAGCCTTAGGATCTAACTATCTATTATCAGCTTCAAAGAGTCCTAGTGTAAGAGTCTTAGTCTTTGGAGCCTAGATGAGCTAGAGTGTGTCTTACCTTGACCCAGTCAGCCGCCCTTGCGCACCACCATGGCCGCCCCTGCGTCTAGGCGCCCTTGCACCTCAAGCTAGCCGCCCCTGCGGCTCTGGCTGTGTGCAGTCGCTTTCGTTGACTCTTGACTTATGTTTTGCGGCTGACTTCTCTTATAAGTCTCCTTAGACTTCAGAAGAGGGGTTTCCTCACCTCTTTTCAGCTTCTTCTTCATCCTCACGTTCTTCCTCTTCTCCTTTGATCTTCTTTGCTTCTTCTTGATCTTGTGAGAGAGTTTTGAGAGTTGAGTGTGGCTTTAGCCTTGGAAGACTTTGAGGATGTTGCTGTGTGTTGTTGTTGATGTGCTGAAAGGGTGAGAGGTGTGGATGCTCCACAGTTGCAGCCTAGGGTGGTGTGGTAAGTTCCTTCTCTCCTTCTCTCTTCTTTCCTTCTTCTTTGCTTCTTATCTTTCTCCTTAGCCTAGGAATCACAAGTTTGGACTTATGTTGGATCTTTCCTAGCCTTGTGATGATTATATATGTGTATGTGTGCATAAATGTTGTTGTGGTATGTTGAAGACGTGAAGAGGATTGAGAAAGGGATCGAAGAGAAGTCGGGACCAACTCTCTACACAGCTGCCCGCCCCTGCGCCTGTCCTGAGCCACACCTACGCCTGGTGTGGAGCCGGCCCTGCGCCTTTGGTGAGCCACCCTTGTGCCTCACTGGACTGGCTGGTGTGTTCTTCCTTCTATTGGTGCATACCTTGTTGGTATGTCTTCATTCCTTCCTTTTCTTTGGCCTTGGCTTAGTTGATAGCTAGGTTAGAATGGTTATGATGAGTTGTATGATAGAGATGTGCCTTAGGCACTTGTGTTATTGTTGAGAGTATGCTATAGGCATATGCAAGCCTGTGATGATCTTTAGGTTGTAGGTTGGTTCTGGTTATGGAGACGAGTCTCCTAACCCTTTCAGGTTTTGATGTTGTGTGCCTTGCTTTTGCTGGCGTTGGTTTCTTCCCCAAGGGGAAGTTGTGACGTGGTAGAGGATACGAGGGTATCAAGTAAGTCCATAGGACTTACTTAGCGTACGGTTGTGGATTGTATGATTGTAATGGTTGTGTGTGTTCATATGGTTGTGCATTTATAACCTAAACCGGACTAGGATGACCATTCATTACATTTATAGGCCCAAGTGTATTATAACGGGCGGTAACCACCGGTCTCCGCCTGTTGGGTTAGGAGGAGGTGCCCTGAAGATGATCTCATAGGAGGGGAAGAGTGAAGGTCACCCCCATGCAAAACTCCTGTGTTACGTTGGATGGGACGGAGTTCTTGAGGCTCCTCGTGTTACAAAAGAAGTTGAATTAGTAATGGAATAACGTAATTAAAGATAATAAATGAATGTGTGTGGCATTAAATGTATGAGATGTTGATATGTGTTTGTGCTATTACTTCATGCTTATCTATTGCTGTAGCTAACGGTGTATACCGTGTTGTAGATGATCTGCAGGTTAGGAAGACTGCAGAGTGAGCCAGATGGTTTGACGAGCCGAGGACTTCTGTACATTAGGATACGTGGGTTGGGATCTTTTGTATCAGATGTTGTTGTTGTGGTAGTTATGGTTTTGTACTCGGCTTTGAGTTTATCAACTCTTTTCTTGTATCATACAACTTTTATGTATTTGTTTTACTCTACTTGTGCCTTGTTGTAAGATCCAGTGAACTTGTTGTCAGGTTAGGGTCAGGATCCATTGTGAGATCCTAGCCCAATGTAGCATTCCGAGTCCCGTGGATTCGGGGTGTTACAGAGTTGGTATCAGAGCCTTAGGTTGACATCAATGGCCCTTGCTATCTGCAATAAAGGTAGAGTGGATAAATAAATAGAACCCACATGGGGTTTGACTTTTCAAAAGGTTTTGATTTTAAAGCGAGGACAGATGTTTTGGGATAGTGTGTACAAAAGTCGTCACCCATCTGAGGATCTCGACAGTATATATATATATATATATATATATATATATATATATATATATAGATACCTTTTATGTGATGATATGTATGGATGTGTTATTAAGTATTATATATATATATAAATACGGCCTATATAGAGCCTTATACGTTAGGTGTGCATACCCCGCAAATGGCTCGGACTAGAGCTACTGCTGCAGGCAGAGGTAGAGGTAGACCACCTCTTCCTCTAGGAGAGAGGAGACAGGGACCAGCTCCCGCTGCAGATCCACCAGTGGTGGAGGAGGCTCATGAGGAGGTTGTTGAGAGCTTTGTTCCAACAACGAGGAGTGATGGATCCAGGAGACATCAGTCACATCGAACCCAGTCAGATGGTTCAGATCGTGTTTCTATGGGAGGACCTGAGTTCGGAGAGTATCTCAGGCAGTTTGAGGAGGCCATCAGAGCTGGTCGACGAGCCCCAGACCTACCAGGGCAGGAGGGATTATCTGAGGAATCACATGGAGCTACTCAGGTGCCAACTATGCCGGCACGTGTTGATGAGGTTGATCGAGCTGTAGAAGAGACTAGAGGGCCTCGACCAGATACCTGGTTGAAGGCATTCCATCAGTAGGGGGTACCACACTTCTCTGGGGAGATCGGCCTAGAGACTGAGGTGTGGATTGGGCATGTAGACTCAGCCTTAGAGTCTATTCGTTGCCCAGAGGACAGACGGATAGAGCTAGTGCATTCTCTATTCCGTGACTTGGCACATCAGTGGTGGAGAACAATTAGATCACGAGTCACCACCTATGAGCAGATGAGGACATTGTTGAGGGAGCATTTCTGCCCTGCCTCACTGAGGAGGGAGAAGCTGCAGGATTTTGTGGAAGTAGGCTTTGAGGATTTACCCATTACAGATGCTATTTGCCGCTTCCGGACTGAGTTAGCTTTGTTGGGTCCAACTGCACCTTCTAAGGACCAGCACGTGTACTTATTCTCCCGACGTCTGAGAGAGAGTACACATTCATATATGGCGGGATTTCATTGTGACTTTTTGGCAAACTACCAGGATCGGGCCTCTACTTGTGAGAGAGAGGGCCAGCCAGAGGAGGACTTCTCAAACCGGACGGTCTGAGAAGAGACAACGTACAGCACCGACTGGTGTAGGAGCATCTGGATTCAGGCGAGGTCAGACTCAGGGCCGCTCGAGTATTCCAGTGTCTGCACAAACTACTGATAGAGACCGGCAGTGTTACAACTGTAGGGCCTATGGGCATATGAGGGTTGATTGCCCTAGAGCACCGTTGACTTGCTTCTTGTGTGGGAAGCCAGGACACATAGCTATGTTTTTCCGTCAGGGCAAGGCGCCATCACAGCAGGGTTCTTCCCTTGTAGGTGCAGCAAGAAGTGGGCAGAGACCGCCTCAACATCAGGGACAACCGAGGGTCCCATGGACACCTACTACTCAGGGTTCAGCTCCTGGACCGAGAAGGGGTAGAGGTAGAGAGGCTAGTACTAGTGATGCCCGAGGAGTTCGAGGTCGTGCTTTTGAGTTAAGGAGTGCTGAGGAGCCGCCAGCACCAGCTGCTACAGGTACCATTTTGTTCCATGGTTTACGTGTTAGAGTTTTATTTAATACGGGTGCTACACATTCATTTATTTATGCTTCTTATGTTGAGCGTTTGAGTTTGTCTACCATAAAGGGGACACCCTTTACTATAGGGTTACCTGATGGTAGTAGGGTCAGAGGTACCCAGGAGATATGTAGTTGTCCCCTACGTTTAGGGACTCGTGTACTACTTGTTGACTTCTTAGTCATGCCTTTGATGCATGAAGAATTCATAGTAGGTATGGATTGGATGCGTAGACACCGTGCGGTGTTAGATGTGGGTAAGAGGACTGTTACAGTCTCTACCGACTTAGGTCCGATAGAGGACTTCCGGGGTTGGGATCTTGGGAAGACGGGATCTGTCATCAGTGTCGTACGAGCAGCTAGACTGATTGCACAGGGATGTGATGCCTTCTGATGCTACGCCATGAAGGATGGAGAGAGTCCAGCTTTGGAGGACATACCGGTGGTCTGTGAGTTCACAAACGTATTTGCAGAGCCATTTAGCTTGCCACCTCAGAGGAGCGTGGATTTTGGTATTGATTTAGAGCCTGGCACGAGACCCATCTCGAAGGCCCCATACCGTATGGCACCTGTCGAGATGTTGGAGCTGAAGAAGCAACTCGAGGAGTTAGCTGAGAAGGGCTTCATACGCCCTAGCATTTCACCATGGGGTGCACCGGTCCTCTTCGTGTGGAAGAAGGACGGATTGTTGAGACTGTGCATAGATTACAGAGAGCTGAACAAGGTGACCATCAAGAACAGGTATCCACTACCTCGTATTGATGATCTACTTGATCAGCTGCAGGGAGCGACAGTCTTCTCCAGGATTGACTTGCGTTCAGGATATCACCAGTTGAGGGTGAGAGAGGAGGATGTGCACAAGACGGCATTTTGTACCCATTATGGACACTACGAGTTTGTAGTGATGCCATTTGGGCTGACGAATGCCCCAACAGTATTTATGGAGTTGATGAACAACATCTTCAACAACTTCCTGGACCAGTTTGTGGTGGTCTTCATTGATGACATTTTGGTATACTCTTGTAGCAGAGAGGAGCATGCAGGACACTTGAGGACGGTTTTGCAGATTTTGAGAGATAGAGAGTTGTACGCCAAGCTCTCTAAGTGTGAGTTTTCGATGTCTGAGGTTGCATTTCTCGGACACATAGTCTCCACCGATGGGATCATGGTTGACCCGGCGAAGATCGAGTCTGTTACTACATGGACGACACCGACGAATGCCAAGGTAGTGCGTAGCTTTCTTGGCTTAGCTGGTTATTACAGACGCTTTGTAGAGGGATTTTCTATGATTGCCCGTCCACTGACGAGTCTTCTGAGGAAGACTACTAGATTTGTATGGACCGATCAGTGTGCTCAGAGTTTTGAGGAGTTGAAGAGGCGTTTGACTTCTGCTCCTGTCTTATCATAACCAGAGGGTTCTGATGATTTTGTGGTCTATAGTGATGCATCCAAGCTAGGCTTGGGATGCGTGCTGATGCAGAGGGGCAGAGTGATTGCATATGCGTCTCGACAGTTGAAGACGTATGAGGAGAACTACCCAACTCATGATTTGGAGTTGACAGCGGTAGTTCATGCATTGAAGATCTAGAGACATTACCTATATGGTGCTACATGTCAAATCTTCACAGACCATAAGAGTCTGAAGTATTTTTCACGCAGCGGGAATTAAATAACCGCAAGCGTCGATGGCTTGAGTTGATCAAGGACTTTGACCTTGAGATTTTGTATCATCATGGCAAGGCGAATGTGGTAGCTGACGCCTTGAGCAGGAAGACGCCTCGAGAAAAGGCGATTGCCAGACTTACTGTACAACCTCAACTTCAGAGGGATCTAGCTTGGCTAGAGATGGACATCCAGTTTCTAGATGAGGATGGCTAGTTGTATGCTTTAGAGGTTTTACCTGGTCTGTTGGATGAGATCCAACAGAAATAGGGGACCTGCCCGACCTTGGCGAGGATCAGAGATAGGATGTCTCGTGGAGAGGCACCCCAGTTCACTATTGGGGCAGATGGAGTTATGAGGCGACATGACCGTATCTGTATTCTTGTAGATACAGAGCTGAGACAGCGGATATTACATACAGGAGGCTCATTGTACACCTTACTCGGTACACCCTGGTACGAGTAAGATGTACCATGATGTGAGACATTCATTTTGGTGGGGAGGGCTGAAGCCCGATGTAGCCAGATTTGTGGCACAGTGTGCAACCTATCAGCAGGTCAAGATAGAGCATTTCAGGCCTGGAGGTGAGCTCCATCCACTGCTAGTACCGCAATGGAAATGGGAGGACGTCTCTATGGATTTTGTGACCGGGTTGAGGGCCACTAGGAGCTTTGATGCTATCTGGGTGATCGTTGATAGATTGAGGAAGACGGCACGTTTCATTCCCAACAGAGAGACGTGGCCCGTGAGCAAATTAACCGAGGAGTACACTAGACAGATAGTGAGACTCCATGGGGTACCGAGGACGATCGTTTCTGATCGTGATGGACGATTCACATCAAGATTTTGGTAGCAGATTCAGACTGCTTTGGGGACGAGTCTACACTTCACGACTGCGTTTCACCCCCAGACAGATGGTCAGTCAGAGAGGACCATCCAGACCTTAGAGGGCATGCTGCGAGCATGTGTGTTGGATTGGGGACAGGGATGGTCTGATTACCTCCCACTCGTTAAGTTCTCATACAACAACAACTGACATGCATTGTTAGCATGAATTATTGTGATGTTTTAGGCACGTTTTCTAAGTGTATTTGATTCATATTGATAGTCTTTGATTTAGCATTCTTGCAATTGTGAGCTAGTTTGCCTATATTGTCGATATGGATGTCTACACAAGCTTTATGTTTATTATAGGTGATTGAGAGTCATTTCCGAACGGAATCGAGCAAAGAAGAGTTGATTGAGTATGTCCATGGATTGAGGGCATTCTTAAGAGCAAAATGGAGTTCAACTTGAGGAGTGCACGAGGCTAGGGAAGAATCACGTTCTTGCCCTAAACCACGCTCTAAAATACGGCCGTACTACAAACCACGTTCAGTTCCACGGCCGTGGAACCTTGCAAGAGAGGTGTGATGCATTCCAGTAACTATTACGGTCGTGGAATCCATGGTTCAAACCGTGTTGATTTCCACGCTCTAAATTACGGTCGTGGAACCTTCCACGACCATGATCTTGGCGATCTTTTTTGCCACATTTTGAAGCCACGATCTTTTGAAGATTTGGGCCGGGCCGATATTTTATCTTGCCCTATAAAAAGACGGACGAAGGGAGATTCCGGCATCTCTGCTTAGACGCGTTTACACCTTCGCTTAGCGGCACTTATCCACGCTTATTCCCCTTACGCTCGATTACCCTCGCTTAGAAGCATTTACATCTCGTTGGAGATCGACGTTCGTGTTTGGATTTGCCCTAATCTCGCACTTTTGGTGGAGATCACTGTTGAGATTTCCGGATTGGCGGAAGATCGAAGTTTTTGGAAGATTGTTGCAAGAAGATTTCTCTTCTTGTCTAGGTTTGATTTAGAAGACGGATTGACATCCCGTTCTTCCTTCTTTCCTAAGATTGTGTTTGTTTGCCTTATTCTGAATCTATTGACAACATTCGTTCTTGATTGTGACTTTGAGATTGGTTTGAAGTTTATTGAAAGTTTTCGGAAGTTTTCATCTTTCAATCTTTTAATCCTTGAATTTGATATCAACATGACTGTTATTGGCTAAAAACCCTTAACAATTCTAGGGTGAAGGGTTGATAGTTGTGGCTTAGATGATGATAGATCGATCGTAAATAGATTAGACCCTGAGAGTTTGAGAGAATCGTCGACGAACCCTAAATCACGGTTTGTTCTTGAGTTCCACGACCGTGGAATCTCAAGATCCAACCGTGATTTCCCTTAAGTTTACGAACCTGCTTTTACTTTAATCCAAAGTTAAAGATTTGCTTTAACTTAGTTTAGGCTTGCCTTTTCTAGGTGGTAGTGAAGCCTCAACAACCTCTACCTTGATTGTGAGTGTCACAACCGTAATCGGTTAAGTTAGTCTTGATCCTTGGATTACAAGTTTGGGTATTTGATATTAATTCTTGCCTTTAGAACCTTTCTATATTGAAGCCTCAACAACCTTTATAGAGAGTGTCTTGTAGGTGAGCCATATAAGGTTTTTGGAACTTCACCGTACGATTACCTTACATTAGCATACCTTTGCATATCTCAACTCTGTCTTTATATCAATAGAATATCTTGAATCGATTGCCACAGCTGGATACTTGGATCTTTAGAATTGTTGTTTTCCCAATATTTGCAAAAACTCTCATATTTACTCGCTTGATAATCTGCAATTGAATTTGTTCCCACCCAAATCCCTGTGTTCGATACTCTGGAATACTTGCTAATCTACGTCGATCCGTACACTGCGGGTTCGCTTGCTTTTATTCTAGTTTTATAAATTTAAAGCTTGATTGCACGCACGTTTAGGGGCGAACAAAAACTTGTTCGCCACTTAGCGTGCGTGTAATAAGCTTTGCAAATATTGGGGAAAACAACAACCCTAAAGATCCAGGTGTCTAATTGTGGCAATCGATTCAAGATATACTAAAGAACTACGGACAGAGTTAAGAGTTGCAAAGGTATGCTAAGGTAAAGCAATGTACGGTGAAGTTCCAAGGCTTTATATGACTTATCTAGAAATACTCTCTATAAAGGTTGTTGAGGCTTCAGTATAGAAAGGATCTAAAGACAAGAATTAATCTCAAATACCTAAACTTGTAATTCAAGGATCAAGACTAACTAAACCGATTAAGGTTGTGACACTCAAAATCGAAGTAGAGGTTGTTGAGGCTTCACTACTACCTAGAAAAGGCAAGCCAAGACTAAGTTAAAGCAAATCTTTAACTTTGGATTAAAGTAAAAGCAAGGTTCGTAAACTGAAGTAAATCACGGGTAGTTCTTGAGAATCACGGCCGTGGAAACCTAAGAACAGGCCGTGATTTAGGGTGTCGACGATATTTCTCTAACTCTCAGGGTCCAATCAAATTACAATCGATATATCATTATCTAAGCCACAACTATCAACCCTTCACCTTAGAATTGCTAAAGGGTTTTAACCAATAATCATAGTCATAGAATCAAATATCAAATATGAAAGGGAGAAAAGGTAAAACCTTGAAATCTCAATAACAAACACAAAACCAATGTCAATAAAACTCAAAAGTAACTTGTGTTCAATAGATGTAGGATAGAATAAGAATCTCTCACAAATCTCAAGGAACAAAGAAGAACGGGATGTCAATCCGCCTTCAAATGAAACCCTAAAATCTTCCAACTTCGCAAAAAGGGAAGTGCGTCCTTCCCCAAATCTTCCCTCCAAATAGCAAGACCTCCAAGTCTGCCTCTCTAAGTATCCTTTGGAGAATTTAACTCCAAGTCCCGGGGCTGTCACCGTCCTTCTAAATCTTCTTTTGGAGAAATTGACTCCCTCTAGTCTCCCTTTGGAGAAATTGACTCCCTCTAGTCTCCCTTTGGAGAAATTGACTCCCTCTAGTCTCCCTTTGGAGAAATTGACTCCCTTTCAATGTTGAAGGCTCTTCGATTTATATAGGGATAAACCTAGGGTTTAAAGATAAAACCCTAAATATTTGGGCTGAAAAGAAGTCGAATCCGCTGGTATCAGAAGATACTCTGGGCCGCGTCAGTAGGTATCAGAGAATACTTTGGCGTGTCAGGCGGTATCAGAAGATACTTTGGGCCGGGTCAGAAGGTATCAGAGAATACTTTGGCGCGTCAGGCGGTATCAGAAGATACTTCGGGCCGCGTCCGACGGTATCAGAAAATACTTTGGGCCGCGTCCTAAATTCCTTTTATTGCTCCTTTTTGTCCCGCTTCAAGGCTTAATCCTTAAATATGCTATTTTGCTCCATAATTCGCCAAATTACCTACAAATGCAATAAAACTCTGTGTAGACCTCTATTCTTGCAAAGTAGGTGAATATAACCATAAATGTCATGAATGTATGTCTATGCATGCAAAATAAAGGGAAAACTATATAAATACATGCCTAAAAATAGGTCATAATTCATGTCATCAAAATACCCCATACTTGCATCTTGCTTGTCCCCAAGCAAGGTTCAAACTTAAAATACAAGATGATATGGATTATGAATATGCAAAAATAAAGAAAAACCACAATATTTTGGTTGTGCTTCTATTCATAGATCACCCTCAAATAGTTGCTTCATAACTAATGATAATCATCATATGGTCGAAAGGAAATATAGCATGGAAAGGATAATCATACTTTGTAAGAAAAATCATAACATGCATCATAACTTGCAATATATCAAAATCAATCATGAGGAATCCAATTTAGACCACAAAGCCAAACACATTCCAATGATCTTAAGGACTTTCAAGTAAGGTCAAGAATGCGGAAAGGAGGGAAACTTATAAGGGATGTGGTGCATGAATCCGGGAAAGTGGATAACTACTTTTTTCTTCTTCTCTTGCGGTTTCCGCGGCACTTTCAACTTAGAGCTTCGCTCTCTTCTTTTCATTTTTCGACTTTACTTTTGGAGTTATGGATAGAGGTGCACAAAAACCGAAGCCTAGGAGATTGGCGTTTCTCAATTTTTATGAGATGCCTCAAACCCTTAGCGCACATACCATAATCCGCTAGGAATATCGCTCAATCCGACTTTGGCAAGACACAAACACCCGGCTATGTGAATGGTGCCGAGTTACTCATCGTCATGATTGACTTCCCCAAACCTACAAGTTTTTTCTATTCTTTGAATGCAAGCATTTGCTTTCATGGCCCTCCCACATCAAACATGCCAAAATTCAACTCTTCCTAGTTCCCGGATAGGTAAGGGAGGCAATTATTTTCATTGAGGGGCTAAGTGATCAAAGAAAGAAGTAAGAAAATCGAAGTGCCTTAATCATTTCAATAAAAAGTGTAAGAACTTATATGCGGTTTCAACCTTCAACACTCAACATGATTTAGAATGAAAGCGAATTATCAAACATGCATGAAGTTCTATCAAAGTATTCAAATCCCACATATGTCATAAATCAATTCAAGCATATCAAAATCATCATAACTATTCCACAAAACAATGTTCATCATAGAGATCATATCCATTCTAGAAGCACAAAAATTTTAAAATTTTTCATAATCATATGATGCAAGACATAAAACATGCAAATGGTATTGCAAATACCTCCACCCTATACTTAAAACTCACATTGTCCCCAATGTGAAGAAAAGAAAAGATGGAAAAGGATACTCACAATGTAAGATGGCGAATCAGGCAAGGTGAATCATCAATCGGGCGATGGTGGTGGGAATCTATAGAAGCTTAATAGGGAACTCCGAATATTCCAATCGACGTCAAAGAATGAAGAAGGGGAACGTCTTTCCGCCGAAAATTTTTCTGAAAAAAAAAAATATATGCATCTATAGGGATGGCTCCCTATGAGGCGCTGTATGGACGTAGATGCCGTACACCTTTATGATGGGATGAGCCTAGTAGTATAAGTGGGATAGCGCCAGAGCAGATTCAGGATGATATGGCTCGGGTAGCGCTGATCAGAGAAAGGATGATGGCTGCACAGAGTCACCAGAAGTCGTATGTAGATAAGAGGCGTCGACCTCTAGAGTTCAGGGTAGGAGCTCATGTCTGGTTGAGAGTATCTCCGACGTGAGGCGTAAGTGTTCGCTCCAAACGGTGTGTGCAAGCTTTAAATTTATAACCCTAGACTTAAGCTTAAAACAAGGATGCGAACCCGCAGTGTACGGGTCAATCGTAGTAAAAGCAAGAAAATTCCAGGGGTCGATCACAGGGACTCGGTGAAACAGAGTCAATACGGTGTGCTAATGTTAATACTAACCACAAGAGCGATTTAACACAATCAAAGATGAATAAGATGTCAAATAAAGCAAACATGCAATTCTAGGGATTAAGGCATCTAGTTGTGGTTCCAACTCAAGATCTGTAGATAAGCGGACAAAGCTGAGATTTTTGCGTGGGGAAGGTGTTTCTAAAGTGGAGTAGATCACCGGGTAAGTCTCACTACACACTAATCCCAAACCGTAACTCCTATTACCGGGTAAGTCTCAAGGAATTAAGATAAAGAACTATAACCTCAAACTAACACATCATCTAAGGGAATAGAATCAACCTTTACCGGGTAAGTCTCAGGCTAACTCACAAAGATGGGATGGAAGCACACTCAAACCCCAATAAAGGATAAACCTTTATTACCTACACTTATGATCGTTGGTACACAAACTAAGGAATTACCGGGTAAGTCTCATCCTAAGCTTGCATTGAACCAGGAAAGGTGTAATAAGAATAGGATTTGGCAAACTCTAACACCTAACTCTCAGTTATGGATCAGATAAGTCACCTCGGTCAGCCAGTTTCCACCTCGGCCGAAATGTTCATCGACTGAACGAGATGCTTAGGGTTAAGGTTAAAGACTCGAACTTTCAGGATCCTACTGGAATCTAAGATTATTCTATCATTGTTTTTCCCACAACCTTCAGCCAATCACCCTAGAATCACACAAGGAAATTAGCCACTCATCATCATTATGAAAGTATTAATTGTAAGGGAAGAAGGTGAATATTTGAACAAAGAAGAATTTAATGAAAAGACTTCAATAACTGAATCAAATATCACAACAAAGCGTTCCTTGGATAACAATCCAAAAAGACAAAACAACAATTGAGGGAATTGAAGACAATCTTACAAAACCCTTCAAAAAGCTATAAAAGCTATGGACTTCTATCTTCCTTCAACCTTCAAAAAGGTTCTTCGAAGACTCCCAAATTGGAGTAGGCTGCGGCTGCTGCGTGTGTAAACCCTGATCGACGGTATAGCGTGATTTTGGAATTGTGGAAATCCAACCCTTTTTATAGGAAAATAAACCTCCAAAGATAATAAATCTTAAGAAGATATTATCCCATAAATATAGGTAAAATATATATTCTGCATATCTCCTTCCTTCTAGAAGCCAAGCCCAAAAAATATAAGATCACTTTCCAAATTTAAAAGATCTCTTCCAAGAATAAAATATTCTCGCCGCGTCCTAGGTGTTCGCCTCGGTCGAGTCGGCGTCTCTGGATCACCTCGGTCGAGGTGAATTTGTAGTCAACCGAGGTGAATCTCAACTGGATGTGAAATCTCTCAAAACTGGTCCAAAGTAAATCTTTAATTCATGGCTGTGCTTCCTGGATGTAGCTCCAAATAACTCATGACTCCTTTTGCTCCTTTTTGATGCAAAACGTACCATATTACCTGCAATTACAACGAAACTAGGTGTAGACCTCGATTCTCGCAAAGGTAGATGAAATGGTAGTAAAATCACGTAATGTATATACAAACATGCAGATTATGAAAGATAAAACGTCGAAACAAACCCCAAAATATAGACTATAATTCATGCTATCAAAATACCCCATACTTAGCCCTTGCTTGTCCCCAAGCAAGTTCCGCATATAGAAGACAAGATAGAATGGATTATAAGTCAATAAAATCAATGGAAAAGCTTTTCAAAAACATTTTATGGTGTGCAACTATCATAGATCACTCTAAGAGAATACTTCCTGGAATTTAAAAACTCAATATGCTTAAAACATTTTATAAATATAGGAAAGTTGTTCACCTTTGCATAAAATCATAGAATGCATAATAAATCATAATTATCAAAATTAATCATGTATAATCCGATTTAAACCGCTAAGTCAATCAACAAGCTCAAGGTCTCAAGGGCTTCCCAAAAGAAAAGGTTAAGAAACGTGTAGGGTAGGGATGTATGTAAGGTAATGTGGTGCTAGAATCCGGGAATAGGATGAACTTCACTTTCACTTTGACTTGCAACATCTTCCACCAATAAGCTTTGCTTATTTCACACTTTTTCTTTTACTTTACTTTTTGGGATGCATGGATAGAGGTGCACAATAACCGAAGCCTAGGAAATCTGCAATCATCAATTTCTTGAGATGCATCAAACCCTTGATGCACATACCATGACCCGTTAGGAATATCGCTCAATCCGACTTTGGCAAGACACAAACACCCGGCTATGTGAATGGTGCCGAGTTACTCATCTTCATGATTGACTTCCCCAAACCTATAATTGCTTTCTAAGACTTTCACTTCCAGCTCACTTCTCAACTTTAACTTGTTTTCACCACTTGCTTGCTTCCTATTTCCCGGATAGGTAAAGGGAGGCAAAATGTATATGAGGGGTTAAGCATGATCAAGAAGAAGAAGAGGAAAAGAGTGAATTGCCTTGATCTTTCCAAGAAGAGAGTGAGAGAACTTATCCTGCGGTGTCAACCTTCAAATCCAACATAATTTGGATAAAAACAAAGTATTAAACATGCCAATAATTTCAAACAAAGCATTTAGCAACTTAAACATATTATAAAACCTTTCAAACACATAAAGAATTTAAAACCAGTAGGTAGACAAAATCTTCACTGAGGTCATATCCAGATAAGTAGTACAAAAATCGTTTTCGAAAACTCTCAGTTAACCCACCTCGGTCGAGATGTTCTTGGTTCAACCGAGGTGAAACACCTCGTTCGGCCAGAACTGCCCCGGTCGAGGTCAAAAAATTTTTTTTTTTTTTTTTTTTAAAACCAGTTTTCTTTCAGTTTCGACGTTTTTCTCAATCAAATAACCTGTAAGTATGCATGCAATCTCAGATGAACATATAAATGCAGAAGTGAAGCATAAATATAGATATCCGGTCAATAAAATACATCAAAAGTGTCGAATACATCAAAGGTAGCCACATAGTCAAATAACAAACACCCCATACTTGAGACACACTGTCCCAGTGGGTATAATAAAAGTCTAAAACAGGAGAACTCACCGGATAAGAGCCGAACTGCATAAAAAATATAATAAAGAAACCCTGCAGCTCCTCAGTAGTCCTGATCCGGCGGTGGTGGTGGTATGTAGGGGAACTGAGTCGGATCATAGGGATGGCCCATGATACGCTCAAACTGTAGCTGAGCCATCATGTGCTGATGATGCTGCCGCTCCTGCATCTCGCGGATATCCAGCGAAAGTGCAGCATATGAGTCGATAACCTGATCCGTCAGGTCATCGATCCGTCGGTGTGCAGCTCTGTCCCTCACTCCACGCCTCCTGCGTCCAGCAGGTCTGACTGGAGACATCGCGGCTGGCGCCGGCTCAGTGTCCTCCTCATCATCTAAATCAATAATAGGTGGCGCGCTCGTCCCAGCTGTATCTGTACCTGTGTCCATCGGGACGCCACCTCCTCTCTCATCCACTATCTCATCATCGTCGTCATCCTCATCCTCAGCCTCCTCCGCAGCTGCTGCCTCTCTGTGATCCTCTATCAGTGTATCCCAAGCAGTCTGCCAGAAATGCGGATCAAAGACTGTGAACTGTGCAGACCAGCGGATGCCCTGAGGTGCAGTCCGCTCCCAAGGCATGGCGATGTATGGAGTGGTCAAACCACGGGGAACTAGAATCCTCCGTGTGATCATCTCCTGCAATCCCAGCGGCTTCGGAGCCGCCGCCAATGTGCAAACGCTGAGGTCCATCCCGTGGTAAGTAGCGATGTGGGTGACTAGACCTCCACAGCAAATATCTCCCTTCGCCTTGGCCTTGATCCTATGCAGATCCTCTGCTAGGAGCAAGCCAAAGTCTGGGAAGCCTCCTGTAACCATGCAATAGAGGCTGAAGAGCTCACCCTGTCTGATCTTCTGGGGCGTCTCCGTACGCGCCAGAAGTGTCTCACTGAAGATCCTGTGGGCAAGTCTGAAGGCTGGGTGAAAGATGACCTTCTCCCTGGAATCTCCAGGGCGCCATCTGTCTGCGTGTGTAGTAATGTGGGCTATCTGTCCCCAGAACTCCCTAGCTACGGATCGGGAGGGGAAGTCTACAGCAGTGGGGTCAGGAAAGCCAAAGATCTCTCTCCAAATCTCTAAAGGAACTATGAAGTTCCGGCTCATCAACCGGTACTTCACAGACCGCTCTGTGGGAAGGTAGGAGAAGGAGCTAACAAACTCAAGTGTCGGCTCTAAGTAGGCTGGGGCTCGGATCTCAGTGAACTGATCTAGCCCCACTGTAGCAATCATCCTCCTAAGGTCAGCATCTAACCCTAGGCAGTCAAAAGCTGACACATCCAGAAATCGTGGTGCGATGACTGGACGGCCAGCTATCCTCTCATAGTCTACCCGGCATCTCTCGTGGATGGCCGGGCGGTAGGGACGGGATGCGGAAGGAGAAGGGGAAGGGGAGGATCTATCTCTAAGAGCCAAACGGCGATCTGAACTCATCTTCAAACACACTGTCAGACTACCTCGGTCGATTGACAAATACCAAGAATCACCTCGACCGAGGTGCAGAACGACTGGACCGAGGCGAAGGCAGTGCGATTTCAACTCTCTGATTTTCAGTTCTTTTCCCCCAAAAATCACTACTGATGCTTCCTAAGGGGTACTTAAAAGTTTCCTCAACAGAATCAAGGGCAACCAAAGCCCAAATTGCAGTAAACGAGAGAGTTAGGGTTTTCGAACGTTTTTACCTCGTTTCGGTCGAAACGCTCAAATTCCTTGCAGATCTGTAGTTGCAATCGGATCCTCTACTCTTTAATCGCGGTTTGGAAGCAGAAATCTTCGAAAACGAGCGAGAAACGAAGGAGGCGAGGTGGATCTGTCGCCGCGGTCGAGGAGGGTAAATAAAAAGTGAAAAGTAAAATTTTTCCCTATTTATACCGTTCCTGGATCTGCTGTCACCTCGGTCGAGATGGTCTCGACTGGCCCGAGGTGGTATGGACCGAGGTGGTTCTGCAGAAACCCTAGTCGCCTCGGTTGCTTCAAGAATCAACTCGGTCGAGGTGCTCTGACAGTGACCGAGGTGCTTCTGTCTTCTCAGAATCTCGAACTTCTGTCCTTCCAGATGTGCTCCTTCCTGTTGTCTGTCCAGAACGCCAAAAACAAAGCAAAGCAAAGCAAAAACTATCTAAACTAGACTAGAAAACGGGAAAGAAGAGCAATACCTTGGGTTGCCTCCCAAGAAGCGCTTGATTTAAGGTCGCTAGCTGGACCATGATGCGTCTCAAAGGAGGTAGATTGGTGCAACCTCCTCAACCGGCGTTTCCGGTTGGTACTTCTTAAGTCTATGACCGTTGACCTTGAAGCTTCCGCTAGTTTCGCCCCATATCTCAACTGCACCATGAGGGAAAACATGTTTCACAACATAAGGTCCGGTCCATCTAGATTTCAACTTACCTGGAAAAAGACGGAGGCGGGAGTTGAAGAGTAGAACTAAATCTCCCTCGTTAAGCTCCTTTGGAACGATACGCTTGTCATGCCATCTCTTCGTCCTTTCCTTGTAGATTTTGGCATTCTCGTAAGCGTTCAAACGCAGCTCCTCCAGCTCGTTAAGCTCCAATAGGCGTTTCTCGCCAGCCTCCTTGATGTCAAAGTTCAACCATTTGATAGCCCAATACGCCTTGTGCTCCAATTCGACGGGCAAATGGCAAGACTTCCCATATACCAAATTATAAGGGGTGGTACCTATGGGAGTCTTGAATGCTGTCCTGTACGCCCAAAGAGCATCGTCCAATTTCATGGACCAATCCTTCCTCGTTCTAGAGACGGTCTTCTCCAAAATTGCCTTGATTTCTCTATTCGAGATCTCGACCTGTCCACTAGTTTGAGGGTGATAAGCGGTTGATACCTTGTGGGTTACCCCATACTTCGATAGAAGTGCCTTAAACTTCCGGTTGATGAAATGCGTTCCTCCATCGCTGATGATGATGCGTGGAGTTCCAAATCGTGGAAAGATAGTTCTATTCAAGAACTTCACAACCACCTTGGCGTCGTTAGTGGGGGAAGCAATGGCTTCAACCCATCTAGAGACGTAATCAACGGCAAGGAGAATGTAGAGGTTTCCTCCGGAGGATGGGAAAGGTCCCATGAAGTCAATCCCCCATACATCAAAGATTTCCACTTCTTGGATGTTGTTAAGTGGCATTTTGTTCCTCCTTGATAGGTTCCCTGTTCTTTGGCATGCATCACAAGAAACAACAAAAGATTGCACATCCTTAAATAATGTAGGCCAAAAGAAACCGGAACGCAATACCTTAGCACATGTTTTATCGGTGCTAGCATGTCCTCCGCAAGGAAGTGAATGACAATGCCTTATGACGCTATTAACTTCATCTTCCGGAATGCACCTTCGAAGCATCCCATCCGGTCCGCGCTTGAATAGCAGCGGCTCATCCCAGTAGTAATGTCGTACTTCCTTGAAGAATCTCTTCTTTTGAGAGTACGTCAATCCGGGCGGTATTTCCTGGCAAACAAGATAATTCACAATATCAGCATACCAAGGACCTTTATTATCAGAAAGTTGGTGGAGGGAATGATCCGCCAACTGTGGGTGAATGTCAGAGAAGGGAGTAGAGAAATTGTTATTCTTAGCAATCTCAGTTGACATCGTCTCGCTGTCGACCTCGGTCGAGGCGCAGAGGCGTTGACCGAGGTGTTCTTCAGACGCCTCGCTCCGTCCAGAAAGTGCCTCGGTCGAGATACTTCTACTGGAACCGAGACTGGAGATCTTCGTCTCCTGGATTAGCTTCTCAGTTTTAGCTCCTGGATCCTCTTCCAGTGCCTTCAAGCTCCGTATATCTGCATCACAAGAAGCATCTATACCTTCCTCTATTAAACTGAAGCTAATAACTCTTTCGAGTGGATCGTTAATAAGGATAGAGCTCACCAATTCCCTTGATTCTTCTTCATCGTAGATGTTGAAGATATCATCAGTTAGTTGCTCCCCTTTCATGGCTGCAAGTAGTGCGAACTCCACCTCATCGCCACCAACATTGAATTTCAACTTGGCGTTCTTGCAATCCACATTGCAACCCGAAGTTGCTAGAAATGGTCTCCCGAGAATGATAGGAACTGGATAATCTGCGGGAATGTCAAGTACGACAAAATCTATAGGTAGATAGAAGTTACCTAACTTGACCGGAACGTCCTCCAAAATGCCCACGGGATGGGTAATGGAGCGATCCGCCATGTAAAGTCGAATCTTGACCGGCTTGGGCTCTCCAAGACCGATCTTAGTGCATAGCTCCAGCGGGATGATGCTCACGCTGGCTCCTAGATCACAAAGGGCTTCACAAGTGACATCCCCGACTTGAATGGGAATGCAAAATGAGCCGGGATCTCTCAACTTAGGTGGCATCTTTTCCTTCATGATCTTGATAAGCTCCGAAGATTTAGATGTCATCCTAACTTCACCAACATCCTCCAGCTTCCTCTTCCTTGATAAGATTTCTTTTAAGAACTTCCCATAGGCGGGCATACCTAGAATAGCATCAAGGAAAGGAATATTAATATGTAGCTTATTCATCAAGTCAAGAAACTTACCAAAGTGCTTGTCTAGATGTGCTCTGGCTCTGGACTGAGGGAATGGAAGTGGTGGTTTATATGCAGGAGGTGGAACATAAGTTTCTGTCGTTCCTCCTGCTTTCTGTTGCGCCGCCTCGGTTGGCATCTCGGTCGAGGTGTTCTTCGACTGGGTCTGGACCGAGGTGGTCTGCATCGAGCGAGGTACTGGATCTGCAGTTTTGAGTCCACTCCTCGTCGTTATGGCCATGCACTGGCCCTTAGGGTTAGTTTCCGTCTTTGCTGGAAGCTTCCCTGGATCTCTTGGCTCTTCATTCGCCCTATTAGCAAGTTGTTGTTCGAAGGACTTTTGGGCCCTCGAAAATGAAGTCATAGAATTCTCCATAGCACTAAGCTTGATCAAGATTGCCTCCAGGACTGCGTCCTTCTTTTCCGGCTGAGACGAACTTGATCCTTGCCCTTGGCTTTTCAATGGAGTAGAAGAAGAAGAAGGAGAAGAGAGGAAAGGGTTAGAGGAATCATTAGAATTGGAGTTTGAGTGATTGTTACCGTGATTTTGGTTATTCGCCCTCTAATTGTTGCTATTGGATCCTCTATTGTTGTTGTTGTAGTTATTGTTTCGGGGTCCGTTGTTGTTGTTACGGTACCCGTTATTGTTGTTGTTGTTGTTCCTTTGCCCTTGCTCTTCCTTCTTAGTTTGAGCCATCAAGAGCTCCTTCAATTGCTTCACGTCGTTCTTCAAGGACGTGAGCTGGTTGTTGTTGGGTTGAGTCTCTTGAAAGTTGACTCTTTTAACTCCACCCTCAGCTCCTTGGTGGGTGTACTTCTCCATGTGCAAGGCTTGCTTCTCAATGAAGTCCCAAGCCTCGTCAACCGCCATGTCCATGAAGGTACCGGCGGAGAGTAGTTGGAGATTGAACTGGGTGCTTCCATCCAGCCCTTTGAAGTAGATCTCCAACAACTCAATCTTTGGAATCCCATGATGTGGGCAATCCAAAAGGATATCCTTGAACCGCTCCCAAGATTTGGACAAGCTCTCCTTGTCCTTCATGATGAAAGCATTGATCTTCCCTCTCATTTCAGCAGTCTTTGAGGGGGGAAAGAATTTGGTCAAGAATTCTGTAGTCATCTCCTCCCATGTGCTAATTTTTCCTGGAGGAAGAGATTGATACCAAGTAAGAGCTCTATCTTTTAAAGAAAAGTAAAAAGGTCTTAGCTTGTAGTTGTTGTTCTCAATTCTGGACGGTCGCAAGGTTTCCATCAAGATCTCGTAGTTTTGAAGATGTTGATGCGGCGACTCCTTCTCTAGTCCTCCGAATTGGCATTGGCGAATCATGGCTAGAACTTGCGGTCGAAGTTCGTAGTCATGATCCGCTGGATCTCCTAGGTTCACCCCTGGGCGCCTCAGCTGTTGATTAGGGTCCATCCTTTGACCTAGGGTTTGTGGGATTCCTGCGAGAAGAACATCTCGGACTGGCATCCGAGGTGGAAGTACCTCGGCCGGGGCGTCAGGTACTGGAATCTGCCTCGGTCGAGGATCAACTACTGGATCCTCCCTCGGTCGAAGTAGAATCTGATCCCGAATGGCTGCAATCTCAGCTTCGATTGCTGCAGTCCTGGCATGATTCTCTTCTTTCTCTTACCTTAGCTCTTCTTTACTGAGACGTAGCAGCTCCTGCGTCTCTCTCAATTGGGCCGCAAGATCGCGATCGTCTTGTTGGGCCATCTTCGCTTCTCTTAAGCGTCGCTTGTATGTCTTTTCTGGTTCGGGATCGTAAGGAACGATTTCCTTCCCAGTGCGGGTTCTTCGCATATACCTAAGAAAGAACCTGCAAAAGTCACTCAAGTAGAGTGGTTAGACAAAACGGGGCAAATGCCCCAAGAGCAAACCGTACCGGCTCGGTCTAGACCAAGTCCCCGGCAACGGCGCCAAAAACTTGTTCGCTCCAAACGGTGTGTGCAAGCTTTAAATTTATAACCCTAGACTTAAGCTTAAAACAAGGATGCGAACCCGCAGTGTACGGGTCAATCGTAGTAAAAGCAAGAAAATTCCAGGGGTCGATCACAGGGACTCGGTGAAACAGAGTCAATACGGTGTGCTAATGTTAATACTAACCACAAGAGCGATTTAACACAATCAAAGATGAATAAGATGTCAAATAAAGCAAACATGCAATTCTAGGGATTAAGGCATCTAGTTGTGGTTCCAACTCAAGATCTGTAGATAAGCGGACAAAGCTGAGATTTTTGCGTGGGGAAGGTGTTTCTAAAGTGGAGTAGATCACCGGGTAAGTCTCACTACACACTAATCCCAAACCGTAACTCCTATTACCGGGTAAGTCTCAAGGAATTAAGATAAAGAACTATAACCTCAAACTAACACATCATCTAAGGGAATAGAATCAACATTTACCGGGTAAGTCTCAGGCTAACTCACAAAGATGGGATGGAAGCACACTCAAACCCCAATAAAGGATAAACCTTTATTACCTACACTTATGATCGTTGGTACACAAACTAAGGAATTACCGGGTAAGTCTCATCCTAAGCTTGCATTGAACCAGGAAAGGTGTAATAAGAATAGGATTTGGCAAACTCTAACACCTAACTCTCAGTTATGGATCAGATAAGTCACCTCGGTCAGCCAGTTTCCACCTCGGCCGAAATGTTCATCGACTGAACGAGATGCTTAGGGTTAAGGTTAAAGACTCGAACTTTCAGGATCCTACTGGAATCTAAGATTATTCTATCATTGTTTTTCCCACAACCTTCAGCCAATCACCCTAGAATCACACAAGGAAATTAGCCACTCATCATCATTATGAAAGTATTAATTGTAAGGGAAGAAGGTGAATATTTGAACAAAGAAGAATTTAATGAAAAGACTTCAATAACTGAATCAAATATCACAACAAAGCGTTCCTTGGATAACAATCCAAAAAGACAAAACAACAATTGAGGGAATTGAAGACAATCTTACAAAACCCTTCAAAAAGCTATAAAAGCTATGGACTTCTATCTTCCTTCAACCTTCAAAAAGGTTCTTCGAAGACTCCCAAATTGGAGTAGGCTGCGGCTGCTGCGTGTGTAAACCCTGATCGACGGTATAGCGTGATTTTGGAATTGTGGAAATCCAACCTTTTTTATAGGAAAATAAACCTCCAAAGATAATAAATCTTAAGAAGATATTATCCCATAAATATAGGTAAAATATATATTCTGCATATCTCCTTCCTTCTAGAAGCCAAGCCCAAAAAATATAAGATCACTTTCCAAATTTAAAAGATCTCTTCCAAGAATAAAATATTCTCGCCGCGTCCTAGGTGTTCGCCTCGGTCGAGTCGGCGTCTCTGGATCACCTCGGTCGAGGTGAATCTGTAGTCAACCGAGGTGAATCTCAACTGGATGTGAAATCTCTCAAAACTGGTCCAAAGTAAATCTTTAATTCATGGCTGTGCTTCCTGGATGTAGCTCCAAATAACTCATGACTCCTTTTGCTCCTTTTTGATGCAAAACGTACCATATTACCTGCAATTACAACGAAACTAGGTGTAGACCTCGATTCTCGCAAAGGTAGATGAAATGGTAGTAAAATCACGTAATGTATATACAAACATGCAGATTATGAAAGATAAAACGTCCAAACAAACCCCAAAATATAGACTATAATTCATGCTATCAGTAAGACGTTTTGGCATAAAGGGGAAGCTGAGTCCCCGATATGTCGGTCCTTTTGAGATACTAGATAGAGTTGGGCGAGCAGCTTACAAATTAGCTTTGCCTCCGAGGCTAGAGGGTGTTCACCCTGAATTTTATGTGTCACAACTGCGGGAGTACATACTAGATCTGAGGCACATCGTGAGTTATGATGATCTGGTGGTGTAACCGGACCACACGTTTGCAAAGCACCCTATAGCAGTCCTAGAGCGAGGTGTGAGACGCCTGCGTTCGAAGGACATTCCTATGTTGAGGATACAATGGTCTAGACGAGGACCAGATGAGGCTACCTGGGAGACAGAGGATAGTATCCAAAGGAACTATCCGGAGTTCTACGCTGAGTTAGAGGCACCAATAGAATCCACGAGTAGATCTTAGCGCCTTCTTGGTGAGTGTTTGTATGTTAGGTGTTTATGTGATATGTTGTGTTTCTGTGCTAGTTGTGTGTGCATATGATCTGTTAGATCTTGTTTGCTAGTACAAGATAGGTATAGCTGGAGACGGTTTTTTCCTCCATGCTTTGGTTGTGCTAGGGTTAGCAGGAGATGGTTCTTTCCTCCATTCTACCTTTGATGGACATAGTGTGAGTGGAGATGGTTTTCCTCCACATAGTCGTGTTATGTGTACGTGGTGGCTGGAGACGGTTTTCCTTCATGTTAGTGTGCTGTGGTTAGTCTTTGGCTAGAGATGATCTTCCTCTAGGCCATATAAAGAGTTCTGATGCTGGAGTTATGATACCTCCATGCTGTGTTGAGGATATAGAAGTTTATAGGTTTTGACTTGACGTTTGAAGAGAGTGCGTTACCTCGGCTTACATGTCCGAGAGGCTTTGGGGTTCTGCAAGTTTCGGGACGAAACTTGTTTTTAGGGGGGTGAGGTGTAAGAGCCTTAGTCTTTGGAGCATAGATGAGCTAGAGTGTGTCTTACCTTGACCCAGTCAGCCGCACTTGCGCACCACCATGGCCGCCCCTACGTCTAGGGGCCCTTGCGCCTCAGGCTAGCCGCCCCGGCTGCTCTGGCTGTGTGCAGCCGCTTTCGTTGACTCTTGACTTATGCTTTGCGGCTGGCTTCTCTTATAAGTCTCCTTAGACTTCAGAAGAGGGGTTTCCTTACCTCTTTTCAGCTTCTTCTTCATCCTCACGTTCTTCCTCTTCTCCTTTGATCTTCTTTGCTTCTTCTTGATCTTGTGAGAGAGTTTTGAGAGTTGAGTGTGGCTTTGGCCTTGCAAGACTTTGATGATGTTGCTGTGTGTTGTTGTTGATGTGCTGAAGTGGTGAGAGGTGTGGATGCTCCATAGTTGCAGCCTAGGGTGGTGTGGTAAGTTCCTTCTCTTCTTCTCTCTTCTTTCCTTCTTCTTTGCTTCTTATCTTTCTCCTTAGCCTAGGAATAACAAGTTTGGACTTGTGTTGGATCTTTCTTAGCCTTGTGATGATCATATATGTGTATGTGTGCATATATGTTGTTGTGGTATGTTGAAGACGTGAAGAGGATCGAGAAAGGGATCGAAGAGAAGTCGGGACCAACTCTCTGCACAGCTGGCCGCCCCTGCTCCAGTCCTGAGCCACACCTGCGCCTGGTGTGGAGCCGCCCCTGCGCCTTTGGTGAGCCGCCCCTGCGTCTCACTGGACTAGCTGGTGTGTTCTTGCTTCTGTTGGTGCATACCTTGTTGGTATGTCTTCATTCCTTCCTTTTCTTTGGCATTGGCTTAGTTGATAGCTAGGTTAGGATGGTTAGGATGAGTTGTATGATAGAGATGTGCCTTAGGCACTTGTGTTGTTGTTGAGAGTATGCCATAGGCATATGCGAGCATGTGATGATCTTTAGGTTGTAGGTTGGTTCTTGTTATGGAGACGAGTCTCCTAACCCTTTCAGGTTGTGATGTTGTGTGCCTTACTTTTGCATGCGTTGGTTTCTTCTCCAAGGGGAAGTTGTGACGTGGTAGAGGATACGAGAGTATCAGGTAAGTCCATAGGACTTACTTAGCGTACAGTTGTGGATTGTTTGATTGTAATGGTTGTGTGTGTTCATATGGTTGTGCATTTATAACCTAAACCGGACTAGGATGACCATTCATTACATTTATATGGCCCAAGTGTATTATAACAGGCGGTAACCACTAGTCTCTGCCTGCTGGGTTAGGAGGAGGTACCCTGAAGATGATCTAACAAGAGGGGACGAGTGAAGGTCACCCCCATGCAAAACTCTTGTGTTACGTTGGATGGGACGGGGTTCTTGAGGCTTCTCGTGTTACAAAAGAAGTTGAATTAGTAATGGAATAACGTAATTGAAGATAATAAATGATGTGTGTGACATTGCATGTATGAGATGCTGATATGTATTTGTGCTATTACTTCATGCTTATCTATTGCTGTAGCTAACGGTATATACCGTGTTGTAGATGATCTGCAGGTTAGGAAGACTGCAGAGTGAGCCAGATGGTGTGACGAGCCGAGAACTTCTATACATTAGGATACGTGGGTTGGGATCTTTTGTATCAGATGTTGTCGTTGTGGTTATGGTTTTGTACTCGGCTTTGATTTTATCAACTCTTTTGTTGTATCATATAGTCTTTATGTATTTGTTTTACTCTACTTGTGCCTTGTTGTAAGATCCAGTGAACTTGTTGTCAGGTTAGGGTCAGGATCCATTGTGAGATTCTAGCCCAATGTAGCATTCCGAGTCCCGTGGATTCGGGGTGTTACACCTAGATACAAACTAGAAGAAATCCCCTTCTTCTCTCACTGTAGCCAATGCTACGATCTAGCTCCAACTCTCAACCTAGCTATAATTGCCTAGTTACTTCGCAGAGTAACACACACTCTAGTATAACACTATTTAGATCTTCCAATGGAGCTCTTGTGTTTTCTCTCTCTAAGGGGATAAAGCTTTTACGCAAATTAGAGAAAGAAAAACAATGAAGAAGATGTTTAGGTCGCTTGAAGACGTAAAGATGTTTTCCGTATATGCTTGTCTGTACTTTCTTCTTCGACCATCATCTTCATTTATACTCTTCTATGGAGAGGTCTTCTAGCCGTTGGAGTGATGATCGTTTGAAGATGAATCTTCTTCTCCATGAAGATCGCTTCCTGTTTCGAGATAATGTAGACGTTGTAAATCTTCAACTCCTAAGAACACGTCGAGTCCTTAGCTCCTTGATCTTCTCGTTCTCTATTGAACCGAAAGAGAAGATATTTTGACGCTTTTCTATTTTAGAAAATCTTCTGAAAAGATTCTCTAATCTTCGGTTGAGATCTTCGGTTGTAAAAGATCTTTCGTGAAATCTTTCTGTTGAGCAATTTGTTTTTGGAAAATCTTCTTTGCATTTGAATCCTTGTTTCGTCATGCAACTATATAACTCCAAGGCCTTTGAGATCGTCCCTTTGTAACGCTGTCTTCCTTGTCCTTGAGTTATACTTCAAGGCCCTTGAATCCCATATCAAGGCCCTTGACATTCGATAAGACCTGCACTAAATTCAAACCAACCAAGCATCTAGAGAATATAATCAATATAATATTAGTATATCCAACTACTACATTTGTGTTAAATCTTCCATCATCAACACCTGTAAAACATTATAAACAAGGTGGAGTTTTCAATCTCCCCCTTGATGGAAGACAACACCAATGCTTTATCGTACTCGCATTTGTTAGTTTAGCAATGCATATGAAAATCAAAACTTAAATGCAAAATGCAGTATATCGAATGTCGGATCATTCATTTCTCCCCCTTTGTCTTTCAACAAGGGAGAAAAAAATAGTCAAAGCACGGGAGTTTTAAACACGATTACAGACCCAAAATAGTATTTTCACAAACCACATAAAAAGATTTTCAGAAAACCAGTCAGCTCAATTCTCCTCATAAAATTTCCTCTTTCCTTTGGATGAAGATTTCTTATAGCGCTAATCATCCATTTTAGCTGCCAAACCTCTTCTCTTTTCTTCATCTCTTCTCTTCTTAACTACTTCATACTCAACTGTTGGCAAAAAAATTGGCTCAACATGAGTTGGATACAGAATTGATTTATTGTGTACACGCCTTTTGCAATTCATCAGCACATTCTCAACTTTCTCTAATCTTCGGTTGAGATCTTCGGTTTTAAAAGATCTTCCCTGAAATCTTTCTATTGAGAAATTCGTTCCTGGAAAATCTTCTTTGTATTTGAATTCTTGTTTCGTCGTGTAACTATATAACTCCAAGGCCTTTGAGATCGTCCCTTAGTAACGATGTCTTCCTTGTCCTTGAGTTATACTTCAAGGCCCTTGAATCCCATATCAAGGCCCTTGGCAGTCGATAAGGCCTGCACTGAATTCAAACCAACCAAACATCTAGAGAATATAATCAATACATTATTAGTATATCCAACTACTACATTTGTGTTAAATCTCCCATCATCAACACCTCTAAAACATTATAAACAAGGTGGAGTTTTCAACGGAAAATGGCCCAATTTTCTAGAGTTGTATATTGTGCCCGGAAAATATATTTACGGGTTTTAAACTTGGATTTTACTTCGAGTTTTATTCTTATATTTATATACTACATATGATGTCCTTTGTCAGATTAAATTTGGTTTATGGCTCGAAGTTTTAATTGTGGTTTACGACCAAGTTCTTGAATTTATATTTTTCCCCGGAGGGATTATTTATGGGTTTTAACGATGACATTTAGAAAACGAGTTTTACCTTTGAGTTATATATTATATACATATTTAAAATCAATTTAGCATATAAGCTAAATTTGCTTAGCTTTGGTCTTAGGTCCGGAGGCGCCCGACAAAGACCAACGAACCCATTCTCGACATCCGTAGATCGTCTTTCGACCTCGTGTGAGTATCTTCTCCCTCGTTCTATTTATGTTTAGTGGTAGAATCATGCTAGGTTGGATCTAGCATAACTTAGAGTGAATGCCACTTAGGGGTTCTAGACTTTAGGTGAGGATTTGATGATGGTTTGAACGTTTTAAGGATTGAGGTGTGTATGTTATCATGTGAGCTTTGTTGAGGTTGTGAGTATGTATTTGTTAAGATTGTGGAGTTAGGATGAAATTATCCTAGCATGTGGTTATAGTGGAGATCTCGTGAGTTTATGAGGGCTAGAAGTGTATCCTAGATTATGAGAGTGTATGACCTAATAAGATCATATAGGACTAGAAGTCTAAGGACTTCTAGCTTGTGTGAGTGGTTGTTGATTATCGTGCCTTATCTTGAACAGGCTTTGGTTATATTATTTTGGAGATTGATATCGGTTTCGGTTAGCTTCGAGACGAGGTAAGTCTACGGACTTACTTAGCTCGCTTTTATGCATTATTCGGATATGTGATGGTGGCGTGTGTTTAGTTGCTTTTGATCATGAAACTGGATTAGGACAACTTGACTATTTTGATATTGTTGGCCCATCGTGTTTTTTTTATCGGGCGGTGACATCACTGCCCAGCTCCCGAGGGAGACTGTGAGGTTCTCTACGACCAGGCCATACGTGGTATATGGGCAGACTTCTTCGCCACTTCACATGGTATACGGGTTGTGCTCCGCACCACTCCTGTTGGTTACACGGGGACAGAGGCGAGAGTTATAAGACACTCGTGGCACACTTTGGAACGAAATGAATTAGTAAGAGAAATGACTTAAAAAGAGAAGATAAGAATCGGATTGTATGTGAGCTTGTTGTGTGTTTATGTTTGCTTGCTTGTGTATGTGCCTTTACTATCTTTATAATGCCTAGAATGTGAGCTAACGGTTTTATACCGAATGTTGTAGTTTGCCTTGCAGGTTAATGATGCCGCCGAGTGACTCGGAGGAGTGCACAGCCGGGGTCTCCGTACATCTTAGGCTGAGTTGGGTTTTGGAGTCCTTGTGTTGTTGTTGATTTATATTATGTTGATGTTGTTGTAAGGGCGGCTGAAGTCTTTCCTTTCTTCTGTTTTGGGGTTTCATATCATTGCATAAAAATGTATTTCGGTTTTGGCCTTTATTTGTGCCTTGTTGCAAGATCCGGTGAAATTGTTGTCAGGCTAAGGGTCGGCACCCATTGTGAGGTCCCCGCCCGTAGCATCCCTAGTACCGCGGATTTGGGGTGTTACAACCTACCCATCACATAACTCCACAAGAAATCAAAACACAAAACTTCCCTACTCTACTCCAAACGCCCTTTTATATCATCAACTATATCGTAGCGTTCGGGAAAAGCCTTTTAGGCAAGAGTTGTTGCGATCCAATTGAGAAGGAATCATCAAGGCAACAAGAGAGGAGTATATCTCAAATCATATTTAGTGGTTGTAGTTAGTACTTGACGTTCGACAAATCTCGTCCCTTAGTCCAAAATCTCGCCCAAATATTGACCGAGATTTGCTACTATTGTGAATTTTATCGAAATATTTTGAGGCAAAATTTTAGAAATTCAAGAGTATCAAGTCAAGAGGACATCCAGAGAAGAAGTTTCATACCATCCTTGATCCAGTTCATAGCCGAAACACCTCACTTTTGATCAATATTGACCCTCAAAAGGAAACCTCGCCCGAGATTTTGACAGAGATTACCTTATGTCGAGATTAAACCTATTCGGCTATCTCTCTCTAATTGCATAAATTCAAGGTACATAAAACTCTCTTCATCGGATCTCATGAGTCTATTTCTTGCCTTTTTCTACTCTAAACACATTGAGTCTATTTTTTGGGTGTGTTAGTTAGTATCTATACTTTATATCATACTTGTTGAGTGTACTTGCAATATTCTTTCTACCCTTTGTCAATTGTGTGAAGAGAACTCTAGTAGCGGTTTCCTTAACTATCTTCCAACACAAGAACCTTCTTCCAAGCCAAGTCAACTACTTTATTAATCCAAGGAGTTTCTAGTTGAAGCTAGTCATCAATTTTAAAGGAGTATTAATACATCCAAGGCAGTTACATCAAATTAGCTTGCGATATAACAACAAAGTGTAAGTGTGA
Source organism: Fagopyrum homotropicum (assembly GCA_033239125.1). Taxonomy (NCBI): domain Eukaryota; kingdom Viridiplantae; phylum Streptophyta; class Magnoliopsida; order Caryophyllales; family Polygonaceae; genus Fagopyrum; species Fagopyrum homotropicum. The sequence goes on along the minus strand of BSWB01000008.1, from coordinate 59,699,295 downwards.
GAGAAAACAAGTTAGGAGTTTTCGATTTCACTAACTTCACAAGTTTGTTGTTACTTTGCGTGCTTGTGCATGATGATTGGGTTTAATAGTCCTGGAGGGTCACAAAGGAGTGAACCAACGAGTCCAAGAATCAATGACATGTTGAAACAAGTCTTGGCCTCGATTACCAACCTCAGCGGAGAGGCTTCCAACCTAAACGGAGGGATGGCCAGCATGAAGGAAAGAATGGATACACTAGAATCTCACCCCAGCGAGCCAGTAATCTCAGCCAATCCCAACCGAGATTTCAGCCGAGATCTGCATACGAGATTTGTGGTAGTTCTTGCAATCCTCCTATGTCTCCAACCCTTGATCCACCTCGAAGATCCCCCCAAGGGCCATGTACGAGACATTCAAATCCTCTCTTTAATGCGTCCAATATTCTGCATTTTGTTGACGATTTTTAAGAATTAGACGATGAGGATGAAGAAGGCATGTGGAGATGTTATCCTAAATATACTCAACGTCCAATGAGAGGTCGGGACTATGAACAATTTAGACCTCACCAAGAGTATGATGGAATTGGAAACTGATGGTCAAAATTCTAAGTTTTGAAGGAAAGTGTGATATGGACGTGTTTATGGATGAGAGACCAAAATCAAAAAAATTTGTTCTTGCCACAACTTTAGTGAGCAAAGGAAGATCCAACTGGATGCATTGGAATTTCAAGGTTATGCCTTAATTTCGTGGGATTACCTTATCAAAGAAAGGAGAAGAACGCTAGATCCGGACATCAACACTTGGGATCAAATGAAAGCGTTAATGAAGGCTAGATTTGTGCCTCAATACCATGCTAGAGAGCTAAGACAAAGATTGGAGAAACTCAATCAAGGATCTATGAGTGTGGAGGAGGTTTACATATCTATGCAAATGAAAATGATAAGAGTCAATGCCATAGAGGATGAGGAGACAATAATACCTCGTTATTTACATATTTTGCATTCTTCTTTAGCAAATGAAATTGATCTATATCCTTATGACACTATGACAGACTTGTTGCATTTGAATATCAAAATCGAAAGGAAGATTAAAAGAAAGATCGAAGCAAACAATCCAAGTTATGGAACTACAAATTCATGGAAGTAACAAAACAATATATCATGTTATGAAGGAAGTAACCTTGAGCAACTCTCACATCTTGTAGAATATGAAAATATTGATTGTGTAGCTTTTGCATCTCGCAATTAACACTTAGAAGCACATATAATTAAAATTAATTCTACACTTTGAAAACATAATTACACTTGAATATTTTTAGAGTTGAACAAAACTCAACATTATAATTTTTTCTTTTTTTTTTATTAATCTCATGATATAAATTCCAATTAGAAATAATAGCTAGAATTTTGACAAAGATATTTATAAATATTTTCTATTCATGTGTTGGTTAACAAATGGATTGAAAGATTTATTTAGAGATTAATAAAGCTCAATCGATAATTTTAAACTCCAAAGGAATTTCAAGAATTTAAAATTTAGGATTTTACAATATATGCTTTGAAGATTTGGAAATACTAATTGTATGGTTGTTCTTGCAATATCATGACCGATCATAAGAGTTTGAATTGCATCTATACTAAAAAGGTATTGTTATAAGCACCAACGGCTAAGGGTGAGCATTTCCGGATATCCGATCCGATTCGACATTCTTATAAAAGTCCGATCCGAATCCGATCCGAGAGCACCCGGATATCCAAAAATTTTATCCGGATCGGATATCCGATCCGAAAATCTGATCCAATCTGAGTACTTATTCTAAGACTAATCGGATATATCCGATCCGATCTGACTTTTTAATCAAACCTCAATCCATATCCGATTCAATGATCCGAAAATATGCCCAGATCGGATCGGACTCGGATCACCAATTGCCGAATATTTTCGGATTCAGATTTTTCGGGATCAGATCTTCGGAGTAGTCGGATCGGATATTTTTTTCTCACCCCTCCCAATGACAATGACTTGATTTAAATAAGGACTTTGGCTTCGATAATCGATAGAGTAAAAGTGGTTTGTGGACTATTATTGTAACAGTGAACACAAACAATCTTATTATGTTTTTATGGATACAAACTAGGGGTGTTATTCAAGTAAGGCACATTATGCCGGTACGGCCGTGCGGCCGATCGTACGGCCGACACGTGTCCCGGAAAAAAAAAATTTATTTTTAAAACGAGTAAAAGTAATAGTTCAAAACTTATTATGGAATAGTTCATAACTTATAAAAGGATAGTTCATGAATTATAATAGAATAGTTCATAGTGCAAAATTTATAAAGAAATGAAAGTAATAGTTCAAAACATATTAAGGAATAGTTCATAACTTCTAAAAGGATAGTTCATGAATTATAATAGAATAGTTCATGAATTATAATAGAATAGTTCAAAGTGCAAAATTTATAAAGGATAGTGCATAACTTATAAAATGATAGTTCATGAATTACAATTGAATAGTTCATAACATATAAACGATTAATTTATGAATAATTTGATAAAATATATTAAAAAGTAATAGTTCATGGATTATATGAGAATAGTTCAAAGTTTATAGGAGAATAGTGCATAAATTATAACATGGTAGTTCAAACAAATTTTCATTCGATTATGGAAAAAAAATCGTTTCAGAAAAGAGGGGAAAAAAATTGAAAAAAAAAATATTTTTTTTTCGGGACACGTGTCGGCCGTACGGGCGGCCGTACGACCGTACCGCGTTAATTGAACCGTACTTGAACAAAAGCCTACAAACTAGACCACTTCTAAATTTTTTTAAAAAGGCTCTACAACACCAATATTGTAATTATTTTAAATAGAAAACTTGTTGGGATCTACCCTATATCTGTGATACAAAAAAAAAAAAACTCTTGTACACCAATATTCTCTAATCCATATCACCCCAGTAAGGCATATGTGATTGTTGATGTATTGAGCAAGAAATCTACTGCAGAATAGGTGATAATATGTCTTATTGTACCACCCTGACATTGGCAAGTGGTAGGATTGAGATTTGTGTTCATCAATATATGGAAATGTCAGTTGTGTACCTTAGACATACTTTCACTTCGACGACTAAGTAAAAATGCCATAAAGAAAAAGATGTGTTCTTCTATTCCATATATGACAAAAAGATTGTGGAAATCTAAACACAACTTGAGATCGATGTTATTCAAGTGATAAGTCATTGTGGATGAATATGTTTGCCCAAAGATAATAAGTTGGTATAAAACACTACATACTTGTTACATATTTAAATGTTACTTGGGGTGTAAAGGTATGAAGAATGAAGTGGTGAAATTTGTGCCTCGTTTGATGTGCCATTAGGTTAAGATTACACATCAAAGATTTGGATAGCCCATAATGCAAATGGAATTAGAAGAATGCGGAATTCACAACAAGTTTGCACAGGAGTCGTGGTCTTGAGGTCATATGAGTAACCATCGATCGATTGACAAGAATTGCACGCTTATTTCCCATCAAAGAAATTTGGTTCGTGTATCGAATAGGTAACGAGTTTGTATAACAATGAATTGTGCGGTTAATGAAGTATAAAGAGCACAAAGTGAGATAGGTATCACAATATGGGCGACCATGTAGAACCCCTCTATATTGAATAAAACTATTCTTTCACTAGAATAATCGCAGTTAAAATAGAACTCAATTGTATGTGTTTTTAGATTAATAATAAGTTAACTGATGACCGAAAAAGGTAATCAAGTAAGCTAATCGTACATAATTAAAAGAAATTAATGCTAACTTGTGAAGTTTATAACACCCCCTATAATTATCATCCTGCATCATTATTCTTTTTTTTTTTTTCAGTGGTCGAGTGAGAATAAACAACTCTAGAATTTAGCGCTTGTGTGAGAGCAATTTAAGGATGAGTGGCCTCCCGGGACGTTTCTACACGAGCTTGTTGACATGGGAACAACGTCCTCAAGACCTTGGGTCGTACATATGGTATCAAAGGTAATCCTGAGTTTACGAGTGTGTTTGTCCTAGTAGGCGGTCAATCGGCTCGGACGGTCCTTGCCTGACGTGGACGTTAGGAGTTTAAGTGGGGATATTGTAATACCCTATAAAATTATTATCATTGTGCATCATTTGAATGGGGATTTATGATTAACTTATAGGATGAATTACCTCACATGTCAACAAGATTTCTTCTTTTCTAATGGTCGAGTGAGGATAAAGAACTCTATAGTTGAGTGTGCTCGTGAAGAGCAATTTCAGGATTAATGAGCAATTGAAAAGTTTATGCGCCAACGTGGTTGGTATGGAACAACTCCCCTAGGACCTCGAAATTTACAAAATTAAAATACGGGATTTTACATAGCTACATTTGATGTTATTTATAATCAATCGAACGTTTCTTCTTTCTTTTATAAATTTAGCTATCCAATTTTACCTTTGTCTTTTAAACTAAAATGATCTTAAATAATTTTCTTCACCAATTTATCATTTGAGGATGACAACTTTATGATAATCGTCTGCAATGTCAATTTATTGGTTTTAGTGATTATATTTATACTTGCACTAACTAAATTATTTCAAAATAATACACCTTTTATAATAAGGTTGGTCACAAACTAACTTTGTTTCTTCTATTCTTGTATAAAACATCTTACTTTAGTATATTTTCTTTTTTATAACGATAAATGATATTTTATTAGAATTGAAATAATGTAATGAACTTTAATGAGTTAATTAAAAATTGCATATAAGTGAAAAAACTAGGGCAATTTTGGTAACTAGGTCTTTTTGAAAAACTATAGTAGTAACTAAGCTTTTTAATGTTTCAATTAAATAAATATACCCCAACCTTTTGTATTTATTCTCAATCTCTACACGCTTTTCTCTCAAGGGATACATTTACTAAATACAAAATTAGAAAAAGTCTAATAAACCAAATTATTTAAAAAAAAAAAAAAAGCAATAGTAGAGATTTGATGATGTATAATCATAATCTATTTTATTAGTACATGTCGTGGAATTCAAAGGAAAAGAATTTATAAATTTGAATAGAGACTGATATAGATAGTATTATATTATAAAAGAAGATGACATATATTGCATAAAACATTATATTATATAAAAAAAAAATAATAGCATTATGATGGAGATTGACATGTTGGATAATAATATCATTTTTCATGGTTTACTATTATAATAAATAGTTGGTGTCAATTGTGCATTAGGACCATTACTATCATGGTAGGGTAAATTTATTTTAATACTAATCTTTCCATGTCAGTCATTTGTAATTATTCACAAATAAACACATGTTTCGTGTCCACAAGACTCGAATGGTTGCATAGGAACACAACTCTCAATTAGGCCGATCGATGTCACTGTAATATGTTTTGTCATTAGTTCATACATTTTTTTTTGTTCTAATTATTAGTTATGCTCTTTTTACTTGCACGTGTTTGAACTAATTTGACACATTGAAAAACTAAGGGAACACAACTCTCAATTAGGTCGATCGATGCATTGTGTCAGGCTGATCGGTCATCATCATTCGTTCAATTACTCTATATGATTGTTTCAATCATGTCCTTTTCTACAATAACTTTGTCTCTTCACTATTGAACTCATCATTGTATTCTACACTTTTCACCTTAACACTTGTGTTTTACAGACCAAACCCTTTTTCTATTATTAGGTCCAAGTTAGTACATAAAAAATAAAATAAAAATAAAAGATTTATTATTTATTTTATGCATCACACCACAAGAAATGATATTACAATCATAAATCTCAACACCCTTTTCAATATCATATGTACAACCTATACTTGAATCTTGTATTCTTTTAAATTGCATGATTTCACCTCCTAATTTATGAAGAAAGAATTTGGCCAAATAGACTCTTTTCCAATTTTTATTAGGTTTGTGTACCCCTTCAATTTTTACCACTTTCATTAAATTAAAGTTGGAAGGTAAGGGGTTTGGGTAGGTATATATTTACTAAACATATTTATACAATGTGTTTAGTTATTATAGAGAAATCTCAAAAGGCTTACCTAACTAATTTGGTCATTTATGAATTGGTTAAATGAGGCTAAACATGGTTAGAGAAAATTTTTTGGAGCTAAAAAAAGGTTAATCAAGCCATAAAGGGTGATCAATATGGAATTAATAATCAAAGGTAGGAAGAGAATAATAGACTTTGCAAATACGTGCCTTAATCATGTTCATATTTATAAAAGCATGAGAAAGCATGAGCTCAAAAAAAGTCTATAGTAAGTTCCAGAGCATCATATATGATGACATTCATTTTAGCGTCTATTTTCACTATCATTCTTATCCATCCTTTGAGTATTTGAGTAAAAAAGGGTTTGTGGGCTATTATTGTAACAATGACCATAAACAAGGCTATTATGTTTTTGTGGATATAAACTAAGCCCCTCTAATTTATTTTAAAAGGAGCTTTACCACACTAATAATTTCATTAATTTTAAATTGTGAAATTGTAAGGACCTACTTTGTATTTGTGATACAAAAATGGCTCTTCTACACCTCTTCTACACCAATATTCTATGAGTATTTTTTATATAGCTTCATCATATCATGGTAGATTTCCTTTCCTTTTGTATCTTGGACATCTACTCGTGTGTTTATAGTATAATAGTAGACCTGGGAAAATCCGGACTCGTGCTAGACTTTTGAAAAAAATATTTTGCCTACTTTTTTGGGTCGGACTCGGGCTGCGTCCGAAATCCGGGCCTAAGGTCTTGTTCATACCCGCTCACGTCAGGCTTAGGACAAACATATCCCATACTTTTAAAAAAATTAAAAAAGGAAATTATTCATATAAAAAATAAATAAACAAAACTATTACACATAAATCAAAATAGTACAATGGTTGTTGACACTTGAACCTTAACTTGAGATCTCAAATTCAAATCTAATCATTCACCTCTATATTTAACATATATTTTGCGCATTTAATTTTTTTAAAATATATTTAAATTGAAAAATGGTCTTTCGTGCTGGGCTTAGCAACCCGTCGGGGCCTGTATCAAATGTCATACCCACCTGTTTTCTTAGGTGCATCAGGCGGGGCGACCCGCGTTTTCCCATGTCTATATATCAGGCATTCTAGCCCTTCCAAGAGTTAAAATGAAGTTATTCTCAAAAGAATGCTTGTTACACGCTAAGGCTCTGCCTGTGATCAACGACGTCGAGGTAAATTCTGAAATGATTGAGACCCGAGAGTAAATAATTGAAGATCATTCGCATAAAAGTTGTCAATCGGCCGACCTATCCATGCAAATCGTCCAACCTGTCTCATAAATTCCGACAAATTGACCTTTCCTCCTAGACAATATTTTTCTATGAGTCGAGACATTTAATATACCAAGTCGGCCGATTTACCCCTACAAGTCAAACGAATGGTCCCACCAACCATGTTCATTTTGGACGTTTATCGTTCGTGTTTCTTAATCCTATCTAATATTAGAGAAAATGTTAGCCGGAAGATAAGATTTAGCATTTTGTTATTTTCTTCCTTAGTAATAACTTTTGTAAGGATTAACCTCAAACCATAGGAGGGTTAGGTTACATATTCTTCCTGTAAATAAGACTATTAAACCATTAGTTTTCTCTATCTAGTTTTCTTTCAATTCAGAGATGTCAATAACATAATAAAAGACTGGACCAATTGGATCTATCTCCACCAAGCAATTGGTCGATCGGTCCCTTGAGGTCGGCCGACTTGTTTGATGTCTAGATCTGACTATCCATGTTTTCTATTGGTTAATAAAAAAGAGGTTTTGTAAGTACGTGATGTTGAATTCTTGTTATTTTAGGGTTTTGAGAGCTCAACTTTCAAGATGATTTTATGATGTTCATCGTTATCTTGATCCTTTGATTATATGTTTTAATTCAAATGTTATGGTAGTCCGACTCATCCATTGAAAGATGGGAGAGCTGCACAAGGATGATTTTTAGGTCTATTTGTACTTTAGGGTGTTTCTTTGCAAGATGCGAGAGTTGCGTATGAATGTTTTCTTCGTAACATGACCACATATAACTTTGGCTATATTTGATCATGAATTGAGTTTCTATCATGTTTGTTGTGGTGATTTAAGCTTGAAATTGTTTTTATTAATCACCAATGTTGATGTTACATTTTCTAATTGTTTGTAGATAAATCAACCTATATTTTTTGATACTCTAAAACTAGTTTATCGGATGAATATTCATAAGACACATGTGTTTGCCCACATAAAAATCTAATCTCTTTCCTTGTTCAATCTATCGGCTTCAAAACTATTCGTGCAAAGAGATCGATTTATGTTATTCCTCAATTCTACCAGCGGAAAGAAGTCTCTCACCTTCCGACTAACCTAATTTCTCTCTCACCCTCTGATCCTCTAGCTTCCTTCAAGCAACAAATAACACACAGTTCTTCTGTCTTTCTCCTTGTAATTTCTTGATGGAGCTTTTGCCATGAATTCATTGGTATTTCCTTTTGTCCTCATGGAAGGAAGGACCTTAAATCCTTAATTCAATGTAGGGTGAGAAAGAATGATTGACTAAGATAGAGAGCTAAATTTAAAAAAGATACCAAGAAATGCCTAGTGATTGAAGAGTAGTTTAAGCTAATTTATTTCTTATATCTTCATTTCATATTAGGACTGAAATAGTTTAAGTGATAGTAACTTGATATTTTGCGTAGGTATATTGTAGTTCCAGCACATACATATTATTGGTGTTAGAGTTTAATTGACTCACTGCTGTGTCGTTAAGTGATAGTAACTAGATTAGATTATATTGGGAGTTACGTTGTGTAAGTAATTGACTAGTCAAACTTTTGTTTTCAATTCCTTAACTTTCTGGTGTGTCGTTACCAAGAATGTCATATGCATTGTAGTCAAATTCATCAAACATGAGGTAAAGTATTGTTTTGAAGGAAACTATGCAATTATTTACAACTTCTTTGTGGTATGGATCTTCATTTGAATTATGTTCCTTAGTGGTAGTATTATCTTGTTATGAATGTAACATACTTGTTTATGACACATTCGACGCGATTAGTTTTGCGCTCATATGTAAGACTAAATATTACTAGGCCCACTTTAATATAGGGAGTTTGGATCGCACACGAGAAAGACGATGTCACTCTATGACGAATAAATAAGAATCTAAAATAAATAAAGAGATAAATAATTAGATAATTTAAACCAGAAATAAAGGGATAAATAACCAGAGATAAAATCGGAAAGAAAGGTGTGGAAATCCTTAGTATGGTCAACCGACCTTATTGAGGAGTTGTGCTCGACCACCTCGTAAAACAACTTAGAAGATAAGGCAAAAAGAACCATGAAAATTTGGATCTTTATAGAACTCAAAAACACCCCTAATACAAGTTGCGTTTTATAAAAATATTTTTCCATATTTTGTTATAATACAAGTTTACCCTAATAAAATGGAAGTCTAAAACCTTATAATCCATAGTAGTGATCAATAATGTCTCCTACAAAGGGCATCAACAACAACATTATCTTTTCCCTTTTCATACTTTATGATATATGGAAATGTTTCCATAAACTTCATCCATCTACCATGCCTCCTATCCAACTTATCTTGACTCCTAAAATGTTCTAAGGACTCATGATCAGTTCTGAGAATAAATTCATTAGGCCAAAGGTAGTGTTGACATGTCTCGAAAACTCGAAATAATGCATACAATTCCTTATCATATGTCGAATAATTCAAGAAATCTCCAAAGAATGCAAGTGGCTTACCTTCTTGCATGAGCACTCCACCAATGCCAATTCCCAATGCGTCACACTCAACCTCAAATGATTTAGTGAAATCCGGACGGGCTAGTAGTGGTGCATGTGATAGTTGTCACTTCAATTCCTTAAATGCCTTCTCTTGTGCATATCCCCACTCGAATTGTACTTGCTTTTTCACGAGCAACTGAGGGGGCTATAATGTTACTAAAATCCCGTACAAAATGTCTATAGAAGGTAGCAAATGCATGAAATGATCGAACATGTCCGATCGTTGTTGGTATAGGCCATTCTGGATTTCTTTGATCTTCTCTCATCCACTTCTATACCTTTTGTACTCACTACAAATCTAAGAAAAATAGCTTGATCAGTACTAAACTCACATTTCTTAATATTAGCATATATAGACTCGTTTCCAAGAGTTTCGCGTACTCCTCTCAAGTGTTCCTCATGTTCCTCAAGTGATTTGTTTTAGATGAGGATGTCATCAAAATAGACAACAACAAACTTCCCAATGAAGCGACGTAAGACATGATTCATTGTATATCATGAATGTGCTAGGAGTGTTAGTCAAACCAAAAGGAATAACCAACAACTCATAAAGACCAAATTTAGTCTTAAATGCCCCCTTCCATTCATCTCCTTCCCACATTCGAATCTAATGGTATCCACTTTTAAGGTCAATCTTCGAAAAAAAAGTAGATCCACTAATCTCATCTAACATGTCATCCAAACATGGAATGAGATGTCGATACTTGATAGTAATGTTGTTAATTGCTCGACAATCAACGCACATCCTCCAAGTGTTGTCCGTTTTGGGAACCAAAAGGACGGGAACCGCACATGGACTTAAACTTTCTCGTACATAGCCTTTTTTGAAAAGCTCTTGAACTTGATCTTGAATTTCCTGACTTTCTTGAGGACTCATCCTATAAGCGAGTCGATTAGTAAGTGAGGCTCCTGGAATCAAGTCAATTTGATGATCAATGTCTCTCAACGGTGGAAGACCTGCACGATTCTCATCAGGAAATACATCGCAAAACTCGTCTAAAAGCTTAAGAACGTTTTGAGGTAAGGTTGCCTTGACTTCATCATTCAAAGTCATTAGGCTTTTACAAAGAATTATAAGAACATTATCCAAAGGAATATATAAATCAGTAAACTCTCGTTTGGATGCTAAAAAGAACTCGATTTGTCTCAGCAGAAGGAATCTCGGTCGGAATCTCGGCCGAGATTTTGGCTCGGGACCGAGATTCTGAGGAACTGCGACTGAAGCTGCTGTTGGAGTGTGAATCTCGTTTACAAGGACGAAATTCTGTTAATCTCGGCCGATATTTCTGATCCTTGGCTGAGATTTCTTCTCTGGAGTGTGTTTCTTGCTCTCATTTCTTCCGCTGATCCTTCTTCTTGTCATAATGTTCTGCAATCTGCAAAGGAGTTATATGCTTAAGAGTAATTGTGTGTCCCTGTAAATCAAATGAATGTTTATTAGTAAATCCGTCATGTTTGGCCTTTTGATCAAGTTGCCATGGACATCCTAGTAGAATATGACATGCTTGCATAGGTACAACATCACACACAATGGTATCCTCATACTTTCCTAGAGTAAGATCAATGCTAGCTTGCCTATTCACCTTTAATTCACCACAATCATTCATCCAATGCAACTTATAAGGTTTAGGATGGTAGAAGGTTGTAATATTTAATTTATTAGTCAATTCTTCACTAGCAATGTTGCAACAACTAGCACCATCAATGATCATGTTACAGACTTTTCCTTGAACAAGGCATCTTGTATGAAAAAGGTTTTCTCGTTGATTATCCTTACATGGGGCTATCTTAGCATGCAAATTCCTCCTAAAAATTAAAGATTCTCCTTGTTCACGCTCATAACCTTCCTCACTATCATTAGCACTATGTTCATGCAATGCATTGATATGGATATGATCATTTTTATGCTCTTCTTCACTTTCATATTTGTTGATTTAGAAATAAAACTCTTTTATTAGGACAATTCCTCATATAGTGGCCTCTACCTTGACATTTAAAACATACAATATCTCTAGAATGTAAAGGTGAGTTAGAAGTGCTCCCTTCATTATCCTTTGAAGGCTCATTCAAAGGGTAAGATGGTGTCGATTGAGACGAGGTTTTCTGGCCTGCTGGATCGGGATTTTGGAATTTATTCTTGTCTTTCCGAGAATCTAGGCCAAAATCTCGGGCGAGATTTTCTCTACGGGGTCGAGATTAGTTCTCTGGTTTCCATGAACTCGTTCTTTGGTCCTTCCTTTGAAATTTTTTTTTACCTTGATAGCCAAATGCATTAGATTAGTCATATTAGCATAGGGATATATATCAATTTCATTAGTTAAGGATGGATGCAAAATTCGTAAAAACCGATCCATAATGGAATACTCATCCTCTATTACATTGGTCTTCACCATCGTCATTTGCATGGTGGTATAGACCTCTTTTACACTCATGAAACCTTGCTTGAGGTTCTCCAACCTTTGCCTTACTTCCCTAGCATAATGTTGAGGCATAAATCTTGCTTTCAATAATGTCTTCATTTTCTCCCATGTGTTGATGTCCGGATCCAACATTCTTCTTCTTTCCTTGATAAGATGATCCGACCACACTAGGGCATATCCTTGGTATTCCAACACAACAAGTTGGATCTTCCTTTGCTCACTTAAGTTATGGTGAGACCTATAAGCGTCCGGATCACGTCTGCCTTCAAAACTTGGAATTTTGACCTTCACTTCCAATTCCATCATTCTCTTGGTGAGGCCTATAAGGTTCCAAGTCTCGACATCTCCTAGGATGATGATTACGTCTAGGATAATCTCTCCACATGCCTTTTTCAACCTCTTCCTCGAATTCCTAAAATTCATTAACAAAATCCAAAATGTTAGGTGTATGGAAATTAGGATTCGGAGGTCTCATACTTGTCCCTTGAGGGAGCCTTGGAGGCAGGTCAGGGGCTGGAGACAGCTGTGGATTATGTGTGCCTTTTCCAATCTCAATGGAAAATCTCAGTTGAAATCTCGGTGGTAGAGGGCCGAGATTTTGGGGCAATATTTCTTCTTTGGAATGAATTTCCAGTTTCTCCATTCATTCAACCAACGCGGAGACTATAGCCATTAGTTTCCTTAGCATATATATGGCTTCCAGAACTGAGGATTCACTTTTATGTGAACCTCAAGGGCTACCATCCTTCGACATCTACACAAACACGCAAGAGCGTATCATTGGAACTCCAACACAACTAGTTGGATCTTCCTTTGATCACTAAAGTTATGGCAAGACCAAATTTGTTCAGTTTTAGTCTCCCATTCCATGTAAGCATCCGGATCGCATTTGCCTTTAAAATTCGGAATCTTGACCTTCACCTTGCCAATCCCATCATTCTGTTGTTGAGGCCTATAAGGTTACAAGTCTCGATCTTTCCTACGACGATGATTACTTCTATGATAGCCTCTCCACATGCCTTCGTCATCCTCTTCCTCGAATTCCTGAAATTCATTAACAAAATCCAGAATGTTAGATGTATGGAAATTAGGATTCGGAAGTATCATACTTGTCCAGTAATGGGGCCTTGGAAGAGGATAAGGGGTTAGGGCCGGTTGTGGATTACGTGAATTTTCACTAATCTCAATGGAAAATCTCGGTGAGGGGCCGAGATTTTGGTGCAAGATTTCTTCTTTAGGACAAGATTCTAGTTTATCCATCCTTTTGTTTAAGGTGGCCACTGTTGCTGTAAGGTTATGGTTTGTGGCCATGAGTTGTTTAAACATGTCACAAATATTGGACTCGTTGATCCACTTCTTTACCAACTGGTTACTAGCTTCAACTAGAACCCCTTGGATGACTTAGAAATTCGTCTTGGTTTGGAGAAAGTTTCTTGTTGTGGAAGATTATCAAGGTAAACCGGATGGAAGTCTCTTCACACAATTGACAAAAAGTAAAAAGATTATTGCAAGTAGACACAACTAGTATGATAGAAAGTATATAGATACTAACTAACAAACCCAAAGAATAGACTCAATGTGTTTAGAGTGAAAAGAGGCAAAAAAAAGGCAAACAAGAGATTAAGAAAAGAGCTTTACATACCTTACACTTGAGAAAATGGAGAAAGAGATAGCCGGTTAGGGTTAAGTCTCGATAGTAGCAAATCCCGGGGTTCAGGGCAAAATCTCGAGCGAGATTTGGGTCCAGGGGGTTAGATTTGCCAAAAGGCAAGGTTTTTGTGATGAAAACTGGTTGGGGCTCGGGGTAAGCTTCTTCCTTGTTGCGTCCTTTATATATATACACTTTTTGATCACAATAACTCTCATATGAATGACTTCACCAAAACTTTAGGTTATAACTGATGATATTAATGGGAGTGAAGTCAAGAGAGGACCTTTGATATGATATGAACGTGTATCCAAGGTTGATGATGTATATAAATTTGTTGGGTAACAGATATATGGTCGAAACTTGAGGAGATATTCGATTAGGATTTGACAATAGGATAAAATCTCACCTACTAGATAAAATCTCAACAATATTATACTTCATATATCTCGTTCCTTCCTTTTTACTGCTTGATAAGATATCTCTCTGAGGATATGTCCCAATAATAGCTTTGGATCCTATTATATTTTGAGAGAAAGTCTCGTTCTATCTTGTTTGAGCAAATCTCAGGAAATCTCTGGCGAGATTTCTTTCGTGGGGCTAAGATTTTTTTTTTGTAGTGGAATCTCGGGCGAGGTTTCACTAGTTGGTTTATGGCTGGCTTGTGTTTGGATATGGTTGCTCTCTCTTTTTCAGTAATCAAGAGACAATGCACGTTAACTAAAATAATCTGAAAAGATATGGGACACAAAAGACTCGATATTTATGTGATTCAAAGAAAACTCAATTAAAAATACGCAAACCTTTGGTGTATGGTCGAGTTGGACTTCAAACAGTTATCTCTTAAACCACTTTGATGCGGGGTTGATGCCGCAGTTCTTGACCTAGTTTGAAAGCCATGGATTGAACAATGATAACATGTATTATAGTCTATATTTTGGGATTGGTTTAGACGTTTTATCTTCATAAATCTGCATGTATAGATGTATATTCTTTGATTATATTGTTTTGTCTACCTTTGCGGGAATCGAGGTCTACACCTAGTTTCGTTGTAATTGTAGGGAAAATGGCACGTTTTGGACCGAAATGGAGCTAAGGAAGCTAAGGAGTCATTGGAGCTACATTGTGGAGCATTGAAGAGCTATAAGAAGATTGTAACACCACAAGTTCTCAGAACTCGGGGAGCTACTAGTTAGGACCTCACAATGGGTCCCGACCTCGGTTTAACAACAATTTTACTAGGATCTTACAACAAGGCACAAATGTATTTAAAACAGTTTCAAAACATAATACTTTTATTGTTTGAATGCCCACCCATGACACCCTTACAAAACATATATATATATATATACATAACATGCATGCCGAAAGGAAGACTCCCCCGTCCCCATCTAATGAGTACGTGGACCCGGCTGACCATCCGTCCCGAATCTCTCTGTAACAGTTTATCTCTACAAAATCTACAAAACGGATAAACCGTTAGCTAACTAACCAAATATAAGTAGAATAAGAATAGCACAAACACACCCAAGATAACATAAAACAATCATCATGCTGGCACACAAACCGGTTATTATCTGTTAATTAAGTGATTCACCTTATTCCATTTTTTTCAATTGTGGCACGAGAAATTTTAAGAGTTCTCGCCTCCGTTCCTTATCCAACTGGGTGTAGGTCTAGCTTACCTCCGCCGGTAGCATCACTACAAACCGAGTGTGGACTAGTCCCTAAAGAAACCCCCAGCGCCCTCAGGCTAACTGGGCGGAATGCCACCGCCCGTTACTCTTAGGCCAATGTATAGGTCGGTAGATAATTACTACTAAGTACAACTATAAACATATCATTCACCCACCACTATCATTATTCACACTCATATTTAGAAGCTAGCTAAGTAAGCCCAAAGGACTTACTTGAATCAACTCATAATCCCGTTATCTCGACTCGGTCCGCAACCGCAGGAACTCAACCGCCTATAATAAAAGGCAAGTGGATCAATAATGTATCCCAATTTATTAGAAGTCTCTAACTTCTACGATATTTAACTCTATCATCAGATAAATTACCAAAATACCCTTATACAGGTAAATGACCATTTTACCCCTGGTCCCAAAATCTATAAAATTCTATAACAACGTTCTAAACTATTTTTTAGAACTCAAAACCACACTCAAACTCTCAAAGGGAAGTTTGCTAAAGATTTAGAATAATTAACTACATTCTTGACTTTCATAAAAAGTCGTTAAGGTCTAACTTTGGCTTAAGATATGATAACCGAATAAAAATATAAAAATATCAAATAAAATATCTAGGTCTTCTACATGATGCACTCTGCTCATAGAAGCAAGAAAATCTCAAAAATACCCAACAACAACTTCTACACAATTCTCCAAAGTTGGATACAAAACCCAGGAATTCTATACTTAGCCAAATCTGAGTCATTTCACAAACTGTACAAACAGTCTATTTTGAGCTCCTATAGATCCAGATCCGACCGTTGGATTGGTTTCCACTTTTGATACATCACAATACACATATCCATCTATATTGTATTAAAAACTGAAAGGTGAACTATGTTTCTAAGGTATCCAAATTTAAGTTCAAACATGACTGCACAACCCAGATTTTTCCAGCACTTGGAAAATTTTAGCAACTTCTAGAAAACTGCTTACAGCCTTGACTTTGAAAAATCATAACTCCTAAACCACTTGATGAAATCCTCTCAAATTTTGATATATTATGTTATGCAATCCTAATTATGACATATCCAAAATTCAAGCCTAACCAAGGAATATAACCAAATCAAATCAGCACCACAATACTGCATCACAAGCAGTTTTCTCAACAATTCAGCACCACCTATAAACTATTCAAGGTCTCTACTTTGGGACACCATAACTCTTAAACTATAACTCGGATTTCTCTCAAATTTCAGTATGATATACTATACTATATGAACTATAACATGTCTGAAATTCAAGTCCAGCAGAAGTCAATAATCTATCCAAATCTATTCCACAAAACTGTATCCCAAGCAGTTTTTCTCAAACTCAGCACACTAAAAAAAACTGCATGAGGAGCCAACTTGAGAAAATCATATCTCCTAAACTATAATTCAGAATAAGCTCAAATTTCAGTATGATCTACTATGCAATACCGACTATGACATAACCGAAAACCAAGCAAAACGGAAGATCCTAGCTTACCCAAAATCGGACCGTAAATTGACTGTTCATCACTGTAGAAAATTCAGGAGACGTCTCAGCCCTTCGAATCATCTTCCATGGCTGCTCTAGAAGGTTTCACGACACAAACAGGAGTTCTAATCAGCACATATATAGAGAGGGGCAAGCAGAGGAGAGGGTTGCGGTCCTTACCCAGCTAGTCGGGTTCAGCGTGCTCGCACACACGAGGAAGAAGGACAGAACGAGCTTACTGTCATTGGGACATACTCACGGTTAGAGGAAGGCACACTTGCGGATCAGATGACACTCGCACCTGCGGTTTGGGGACACCGTACCTGCTCGACTCCTTTCGCAGAGATGGGGACTGAAACCGGCTGTTGGCTCCGATCGAAGAGGCTTTGGGATGTCCCTCCACTGCTATTGTCGACCCAGTGCAGAAGAGGAGAGGCGGTGGATGTGTCTCCTGGCAACGCGGTCTAAGGTGTGTCCAAGGCGGCCTGTTGTGTCGAAGAGGCTCTGGACCTACGGTGTCTGTTGTGTCTCTTGGCAACCTTGGCGTCTGCGGCTTGGTGCAAGAATCTGGAGAAAACGAGGATGTTGATCTACGTGTGCAAGGGAGACGAGGTGGTGGTGGGTTCCGACGGCGAGGGATGACTGCGGTGCCAGCGGCGGCTAGGGCAGATGCGAGGAAGGTGGTTGGCGACGCTGACCAGAACGAGAGAGGGAGGGGTATTGGCGATCCTGTGCGGCGTGAATACAGGAGACACAAGATGGCGGTTGAAGATGTTTTAGGGTAGGATTAATTTGTTTAGGTTAATTAGTTTAGTGTTAAATGTGATTAAGGGAATTTGGGTTAGCTCATTGTAACGGCTGAAATGTTGTTGGGCACAAGATGAGTTATTTGACAATTGGGCCTCATCACATGGGCCTACTAGTACAAATAAAGAATGGTTGGTATTTGGATTGTCTTGATCCAATGAACCGTTACCCGGTAAATGCGTATTTAGGGTTTTGCGATCTGTTTATAATTTTATGTGAGTAAATAACTCACATAAATGATAAAACGTGTGTTGATACATGACACTAGATAACTTAAAAAAAAAATCTACGGTCCGGGATCCGGTTAAATTTGGAAACAAACGGAATAAATAAATAAAAATTCCAGATTTACATCACTACCTCCTTAAAATAAGTTTCGTCCCGAAACTTAGAGTAAGGCGTCTAATCAAATGACTTCTATAAATAGACGTTTCTATCCCGGTTTCTACTAAAATTTTCATTCCCATTTTCTAACATGCAAGAACTACTCAATCATCATAGTTAGGCAACACATAGAAACGCAATCACTCAATCCTACGTACAATCACAAAAGTCACGCAAAACCACATCCGAGCACTAACTCGTC
Organism: Fagopyrum homotropicum; assembly: GCA_033239125.1. Lineage (NCBI taxonomy): Eukaryota > Viridiplantae > Streptophyta > Magnoliopsida > Caryophyllales > Polygonaceae > Fagopyrum > Fagopyrum homotropicum. Next base: position 59,680,812 of record BSWB01000008.1, on the reverse strand, counting down.
GGTACATAAGTAGCGGCTAACTCCGTAAAGAACTCGGGATAACTACGTCTAATGCTCTCCTATGTCTACTAAGTAACCTCATCGGCTCCTCGTCTAGACCACTGGAACTCTACCAAAGTATGATCCGGCCTAACTATGAGATCCTCATATCTAATGACCTGTCCCGGGTTCCGTATGTATTCCTTTAACTGTTACACGTGATCACTGGGTGTACACCCTCTAGTATGGGTTTGAGTGCTAGTCGGTTACTAACTTCCCGATCTTCTTTACGATCTCGCAAGCTTGCGTTCCTTGAACTACTTTCAGTTACTCTTGGTGACTTTCCGAAAAGGACCGCAATACTTTACTTCTTTTTATTAAATCTAACTGTTCCCGACTTTTGGGAAGATCCCGACTATTGCTTCTGAAACAATGATATGAAACATCTCTCGACACTTTACTAAGTCTAATAGTCATTTTAAGATCCCTCACTTGGTTTTGTCTTCCTAATATAAATCAGTCGGATCGTTCCTCAAATAATGACTCAACACCTATATCTTGTTAGGCTTTCAACTTGTTGACATCCAAAGTCACACCCCCAGTGGGGGTATCATAAAGATCTCTAATTTCTTAACTTGAGGTCATAGTAAACATAATATTTAGTTTCATATTTTGTAGGTTTTGGGCCAACCACGCTTCCGATGCACTACTCTGATCAATCTATTGTCACTCATTACTCATAATGGCGTCTTCTTTCCGCAGATCGTCAACCGAGAGATGATTTACTATAGCAAATGGAAGGCTTGGCCTCTAGCCGTGAGTACGGGTTGTCCAAAACTCAAGATAACAGTCCATATTTTTCGAAACTATGATCATCGACCCCCATTGAGTCTCATAGTTGTTCTAGAGAACTCCTCAATAAAATGACTCACCGGTCACGCCTTCTTGGACGGTTTGGAACATGCGGTCTTAGAAATTCCTAGAATTCACTTATGTTCCATCACGACTCTACTTACTACTCGTCAGAACTACCCAATGTGGTTATCCTTCCACAATTCTTTTGATCTCTAAAGTAGGGCACATCATGTTGACCTACAACTCTTTACCTTGATCTATTTACAACCTTGATGTGGAGTCTTCTATTTAACTCTAAACTTTCGGGGTGTGGTAACAAGCCTACCTCGAGATAATAATACCAACCACATGATAGTCTCTCATGCTTGTCTTGTAAACTCTTCTACTAGGTGGCTCATCTTATAACATTTTCCTTATCTATATCAGCCTCTAACTATCAGCTGATCATTACTACCCATTCCGGGTTGGAACCTCAGTTACATTGTACTCTTGCATAGACTCCATAAAGACATCCTCACCTCAACACTTTATCTAAATTCAACAATACCCACCTTTTGATACATGACGTTCTTTCTCACTAGTTAAGTCATTCGCTTGGTTTACACTTTATCCATCATAGTGTTATCGGTCCGATAGTGTGACTTTTATTTAACGTCTACCGGTACCATTTATATAAGAACATCAGATGCATATGATTTTCATAAATCAAATTTCTCGACTTGCATTTATTATGTTGTCCTTATACTCATGTCGCTTTACTTTCCTTAAATCTTTACACCATGTAGGATAGTTAAATCCCTTTGAGTTTTTTACGCACTTTACGGACCACGTTAGTTAGTCTCATTACTTTCATCAACTCTTATGTCATCAGTCGAGAATGGAATTCTAGCACACCATTTGTATACAGTCTCACTACTACTCCATCTACATATTATAGGTTAATCAGGGTTAGTTGAGTTTCCATTGGAGTACCACCATTTCTCATTAAACTCTTGTATAAACACTTTTCGGTAATCATCTTATTTGGGTGATACAAGATCCGTATAGAAACCTTCAGTCATTCAACTTTACTCTTTCTCATGTCTGTTCCGGCAAAGATGTAGATTCCATCTACATCACTTCACAACTCGATAAGATATTTCACCAAGGCATTAAATCATACTTTCTATGTTTGTGCCGCTTCTATACTTCTAATTATTTTGTGTCACATCTTTAGTCATAAGGGCTTCCTCTGTCAATATAGAAAATTGACCCCAACTCTTGCGTAAAAGATTACCCGTAGTCTCATGTGTGAGAAATGCAAGGTACCCTTTGTCTGGACTGATGTAGGATCTAATCAAAATCATCTGCTTCTTCCTACTCCTTTAGTTCTCCTTATACGAATTCATATGTACTAACTGTGATTTGTAAAAACTTCCCACCTACACAATTTCCTTGATATCATTAATGACATAAGGGGGTCATTTTGGCTGTCATAATTTCTTAATTGCAGTTACTAGTTCGGACTCTTTTCATGTTACTATCCAGGATACTAGTAATTGTATCGATTTATCTTCACAATTGTCACAGTTGGTCCCTTGAAGGGTCCTCCAGATGTCTATAAAATTCTTTCATGAGTCTATGGTTATCCTCCTTAACTGTCAACCAGTTACCACTAGTTGACCCGCACGTGTTATGTCTCAGTTATTACCCACTAGTCTGTAGTTGACCTTCTATAAGATCACGGACTTATTGTTCTTCTATCTCTTTTGAGTTTGATACACTTTGGTGAAAATCTATCTCCTCCAGTTTCTTTGTAAATACTCCCTTAACTCTTTCCACAGTCTGCACTTCTCTTGTTCTTCTATGAGATCACTATACTCTTCTGAGTCCAGTCATAGCATTTATCTGTCGTCAATGAGTTTATCAAGTCTTGCACAATAACTTGTAAGCGCGTCTTCACAATTCTTCTTACTTTGTTCATCGTCTATTTGTGGTTCTCTGATATGACTGTTAATGTTGGTAACTTAAATCTTTATGTACATGAGAAGTTATTGTGGACTTTCTAGTCCACCCAAAATTACCTTTCCACATTCTTCCCCTTGATTGGTTTTGTTTTGATCATGCTACCTTTATAGAAATTCGTTGTCTCAGTTTTCGACTTCTAGTTTCTTTGATACTTATGTCGAAGTTTCTCTCAAAATTCTCGAATCCTTGAAGGACTCCACATGTTTCCATGGTTACAAAATTTATTTCTCGTCATTAAACTCACCCTCTATCTTTGTACCCTTTAATTTCTCACAACTGGGTCAACACCCTATCTTCTTTGTACTCTCATGCCCATGCTTGCATATGGCGGCGTCCACCTCGATTATAACGTCTTTTACTCTGTAAATCTTGGTTGTACTCCGTTCTATATGATTCTTGTTCCCTTATCGTTATCTCTAATCCGATCCCCTGTCGTCTCATACATGGTTCTTCTAATTCCTCTCTCAGCCTCATACGACCAAGTCCCTTGTATGACTTCCTATTCCTTCTGCCTTAGCTGACTCGGGAATTCCTTTCCCATCCTGTTGTACTTGTGGTGAAAATTATCTCCACATCTTTACTTCTTTGCTCACTCCTTTGGATGATTTATATGGTCGCAAGGACGCCCACCAGAGTATAACACTCAATCCTAGGTCTGAATCCATTATCTCGTGTTAAAAACTCTTCAAGTGCTCTACCGATTTATCATGATGTGATAATCTATTCATCATATCACAACTAAAGGATATAAGGTATCCTTTTAGGATACTAACATGTTACACATACACAGATATATAATCATACATTAAAACATATCAATATAAGTCTATGTACTAACTCAACTATCATTCCAAGTTACAGAGATCCACGGAGAACGATGGTGGTCCGACGTACTACTAAACCAACAACCCGACTATGCACGTGTGTAAAGACAAAAATCCGTTTTAAAAATCTTAGACCCTTGTCGGGTTCTAGTTATTTTATACATTTGGTCTTTCAGAAGATTTCAAGTGCCATTGTTGCCAACCCAGAGCTCTGATACCATGTTGTAACACCCTAAGTTCTCAAAACTCGGGAAGCTACTGTTAGGACCTTACAATGGGTCCCGACCTTGGTTTAACAACAATTTTACTAGGATCTTACAACAAGGCACAAATGTATTTAAAACAGTTTCAAAACATAATACTTTTATTGTTTGAATGCCCACACATGACAGCCTTACAAAACATATATATATATATATATATATATATATATATATATATATACATACATAACATGCATGCCGAAAGGAAGACTCCCCCGTCCCCATCTAATGAGTACGTGGACCCCACTGACCATCCGTCCCGAATCTCTCTGTAACAGTTTATCTCTACAAAATCTACAAAACGGATAAACCGTTAGCTAACTAACCAAATATAAGTAGAATAAGAATAGCACAAACACACCCAAGATAACATAAAACAATCATCGTGCTGGCACACAAACCGGTTATTATCTGTTAATTAAGTGATTCACCTTATTCCATTTTTTTTCAATTGTGGCACGAGAAATCTTAAGAGTTCTCGCCTCCGTTCCTTATCCAACTGGGTGTAGGTCTAGCTTACCTCCGCCGGTAGCATCACTACAAACCGAGTGTGGACTAGTCCCTAAAGAAACCCCCAGCGCCCTCAGGCTAACTGGGCGGAATGCCACCGCCCGTTACTCTTAGGCCAATGTATAGGTCGGTAGATAATTACTACTAAGTACAACTATAAACATATCATTCACCCACCACTATCATTATTCACACTCATATTTAGAAGCTAGCTAAGTAAGCCCAAAGGATTTACTTGAATCAACTCATAATCCCGTTATCTCGACTCGGTCCGCAACCGCAAGAACTCAACCGCCTGTTATAAAAGGCAAGTGGATCAATAATGTATCCCAATTTATTAGAAGTCTCTAACTTCTATGATATTTAACTCTATCATCAGATAAATTACCAAAATACCCTTATACAGGTAAATGACCATTTTACCCCTGGTCCCAAAACTCTATAAAATTCTATAACAACGTTCTAAACTATTCTTTAGAACTCAAAACCACACTCAAACTCTCAAAGGGAAGTTTGCTAAAGATTTAGAATAATTAACTACATTCTTGACTTTCATAAAAAGTCGTTAAGGTCCAACTTTGGCTTAAGATATGATAACCGAATAAAAATATAAAAATGTCAAATAAAATATCTAGGTCTTCTACATGATGCACTTAGCTCATAGAAGCAAGAAAATCTCAAAAATACCCAACAACAACTTCTACACAATTCTCCAAAGTTGGATACAAAACCTAGGAATTCTATACTTAGCCAAATCTGAGTCATTTCACAAACTGCACAAGCAGTCTATTTTGAGCTCCTATAGATCCAGATCCGACCGTTGGATTGGTTTCCACTTTTGATACATCACAGTATACATATCCATCTATATTGTATTTAAATATGAATGGTGAACTATGTTCCTAAGGTATCCAAATTTAAGTTCAAACATGACTGCACAACCCAGATTTTTCCAGCACTTGGAAAATTTTAGCAACTTCTAGAAAACTGCTTACAGCCTCGACTTTGAAAAATCATAACTCCTAAACCACTTGATGAAATCCTCTCAAATTTTGATATATTATATTATGCAATCCTAATTATGACATATCCAAAATTCAAGCCTAACCAAGGAATATAACCAAATCAAATCAGCACCACAATACTGCATCACAAGCAGTTTTCTCAACAATTCAGCACCACCTATAAACTATTCAAGGTCTCTACTTTGGGACACCATAACTCTTAAACTGTAACTCGGATTTCTCACAATTTCAGTATGATCTACTATACTATATCAACTATAACATGTCTGAAATTCAAGTCCAACAGAAGTCAATAATCTATCCAAATATATTCCACAAAACTGTATCCCAAGCAGTTTTTCTCAAACTCAGCACACTAAAAAAAACTGCATGAGGAGCCAACTTGAGAAAATCATATCTCCTAAACTACAATTCAGAATAAGCACAAATTTTAGTATGATCTAGTATGCAATACCGACTATGACATATCCGAAAACCAAGCAAAAAGGAAGATCCTAGCTTACCCAACATCGGACCATAAACTGACAGTTCATCATTGCAGAAAATTCAGGAGACGTCTCAGCCCTTCGAATCATCTTCCATGGCTGCTCTAGAAGGTTTCACGACACAAACAGGTGTTCTAATCAGCACATATATAGAGAGGGGCAAACAGAGGAGAGGGTTGCGGTCCTTACCCAACTAGTCGGGTTCAGCGTGCTCGCACACACGAGGAAGAAGGACAGAACGAGCTTACTGTCATTGGGACATACTCACGGTCAGAGGAAGGTGCACTTGCGGATCAGATGACACTCGCACCTGCGGTTTGGGGACGCCGTACCTGCTCGACTCCTTTCGCAGAGATGGGGACTAAAACTGGTTGTTGGCTCTGATCGAAGAGGCTCTGGGATGTCCCTCCACTGCTATTGTCGACCCAGTGCAGAAGAGGAGAGGCGGTGGATGTGTCTCCTGGCAACGCGGTCGAAGGTGTGTCCAAGGCGGCCTGCTGTGTCGAAGAGGCTCTGGACCTACGGTGTCTGTTGTGTCTCCTGGCAACCTTGGCGTCTGCGGCTTGGTGCAAGAATCTGGAGAAAACGAGGATGTTGATCTACGTGTGCAAGGGAGACGAGGTGGTGGTGGGTTCCGACGGCGAGGGACGACTGCGGTGCCAGCGGCGGCTAGGGCATATGCGATTAAGGGAATTTAGGTTAGCGACGCTGTGCGGCGTGAATACATGAGACACAAGATGGCTAGGGCAGATGTGATTAAGGGAAGGTGGTTGGCGACGCTAACCAAAACGAGAGAGGGAGGGGTATTGGTGATCCTGTGCGGCGTGAATACATGAGACACAAGATGGCGGTTGAAGATGTTTTAGGGTAGGATTAATTAGTTTAGGTTAATTAGTTTAGTGTTAAATGTGATTAAGGGAATTTAGGTTAGCTCATTGTAACGGCTGAAATGTTGTTGGGCACAAGATGAGTTATGTGACAATTGGGCCTCATCACATGGGCCTACTAGTACAAATAGAGAATGGTTGGTATTTGGATTGTCTTGATCCAATGAACCGTTACCCGGTAAATGCGTATTTAGGGTTTTGCGATCTGTTTATAATTTTATGTGAGTAAATAACTCACATAAATGATAAAACGTGTCTTGATACATGACACTAGGTAACTTAAAAAAAATCTACGGTTCGGGATCCGGTTAAATTTGGAAACAAACGGAATAAATAAAAAAAAATTCCGGATTTTACAAAGATCTCAAGAAGCATGAAAATGATTTAGAGGATTGATTTTGGACCAGATTCGAGATGATTTACATTCAGCTGAGATTCACCTCGTTCAGCTACAGTACCAACTCGACCGAGGTGATCTTGAGGAGCGTCCCGACCGAGGCGAACACCTCACCGCCGACAAGATCTTTATTTTTGGCTGAGATCTTCTATTTTTGGAAAGTAAATATCACATATATTTGGCTGGATTTCTGAAAGGAAGATAATATTATTGGCTGATATATTTTGGAAGATATGGATATATTTTCTAGGAAATTATCTTTTTAAGATAGTTTATCTTTGAAAGATAATTTTCCTATATAAAGGGTTGAATTTTCTACAATTCATCCATCTTCGGATCAAGGATTTTCTGGAGGATTTTCTGAAGAGAAATCAAGGCTACCCCTTATCACCCTCAAACTAGTGGGCAAATTGAGATAATATTATTGCTACCTTATGGGGTAACCCATAAGGTAGCAACCCCTTATCACCCTCAAACTAGTGGGCAGGTTGAGATCTCAAATAGAGAAATCAAGGCAATCCTGGAGAAGACCGTTTCAAGGACAAGGAAGGATTGATCCATGAAGTTGGATGAAGGTCTTTCGGCTTATAGGACCGCTTTCAAGACTCTCATTGGTACCACCCCTTACAATTTGGTATATGGAAAGTCTTGTCATCTACCCATTGAGCTGGAGCACAAGGCATATTGGGCAATCAAATGGTTGAATTTCGACATCAAGGAACCCGGAGAGAAGAGACATTTAGACATCAATGAGCTGGAGGAGTTGCGCTTAAAAGCCTATGAAAATGCCAAGATCTACAAGGAAAGAACGAAGAGATGGCATGACAAGCATATCATTCCTATGGAGCTCAATGAAGGAGATCTTGTTCTACTCTTTTACTCCCGCGTCCGCCTCTTTCTAGGTAAGATCAAATCTAGATGGGCAGGACCTTACGTTGTGAAAACTATTTTTCCCTATGTTGCAATTGATATTTGGGGTGAAACAAGCGGAAGCTTTAAGGTCAACGGCCATAGGCTGAAGAAGTACCGACCGAAAGTCCCGGATGAAGAGATTGCACCACTATACCTTGTTTGATGATGGTGTACGGTCCAGCTAGCAACCTTAAACCAAGCGCTTCTTGGGAGGCAACCCAAGGTATTGCTTTCTTTTCCCTTTTCTAGCTTAGTTTTAGATAGTTTGCTTCGTTTTATTTTTGCATCCTCTAGACATGAACCAGGTACTTTCTAAGGAAGGATTACAACTCAGGAGCTACACTGGAAGGATAGAAGTTTGAGAAATTGAGAAGACGGAGCTTGACTGAGACACATCCCGGTTATTGTCATAGCACCTCGACCGAGATGTTCTTGGTCAACCGAGGCGACTAGGTTTGACATCCAGTCTGACACCTCGGTCCGGTCGGGACCACCTCAACCGAGGTGGAATCAAATTCAACGAGGGGTATAAAAGGCGAGACGGTTTCTCTCTCTTCTCACCTTTTTCCCTCTCAACAAACAGCAAGAGAATCAGTGTCCAAGCAAGAGAATCAGTGTCCAAGCATCAAACAGCAAGAGAATCAGTGTCCAAGCCTCAAATTCTCAGTTTTCACTCGTTTCTTACGATTCTTGGCTCAATTTCACTGGACGAAGCAAGAGAATCAGTGTCCAAGCATCAAACAGCAAGACAAACGCTTCAATCTGCAGAATCTGGGTTATTTCGTTCCAAACCCTAACTCCTTCCTTCTTTTACTGATTTCAAGCAGATCTGGCTTTGGTTGCCTTTGTTTGTTGTTGAAAAGGATATAAGTACCCCTTTTGAAGTTTTTGGTAGTGATTTGGAGGAAAAGAACTTACAAATTCAGAGAGTGCGATCGAACAACAGTTCGCCTTGGTCAGGTCGACTATGTCACGGCCGAGGTGTTCTTAGGGCAACCGAGGTGATCTTGTTTGAAAAAAATGAGCAACAGATCTGATCGTCAATTGGCCTTGAGGGACATGCCTATCAGTTCCCATCAGTCTTCCCCTTCCTTTGCTTCTCAGTTTGTTATTCCGGTGATCCATGAGCGTCACCAGAAAGACTATGATCGTATTTGCGGGCGTCCGATTGTTTCCCCGCACTTCCTTCACGTTGATGTCTTAGAGTGTCTCCATGTGGTGGAGGACTTGAAGAAGATGATCTCCATGGTTGGGCTGGAGGAGTTCATGGATATTAGAGCGCCAGCTTATCTGGAGTCGACGTCGGAGTTTGTTAGCTCAGTTACTTATGTGCCGGAGCGTCAAGGAATCAAGTACCGGCTGTTGAACAGGAACTATGTAGTTCCTATGGATCAATTTAGGGAGATTTTTGGTTTCCCTACACCTACAGTTCCTGATTTTCCTTCCCGAGCAGTTGCTCACAGATTTTGGGGCGAGATAGCCCATGTGACGGACCACAGTGACAGGTGGAGGCCCGGAGATTCCCGGGAGCGTATTATATTTCATCTTGCCTTCCGCCTTGCTCACAGGATCTTCAGTGAGAAACTTTTGGCGCGTACTGAGACACCCCAAAAGATACGTCAGGGGGAGCTGTTGAGTTTATTTTGTATAGTCACGGGAGGAGTCCCAGACTTTGCTGTCATGCTGGTAGATGATTTGCATAGGATCAAGGGCAAGTCGAAGGGCGATATCTGTTGTGGTGGGTTGGTTACCCACATCGTCACTTCTATGGGTCTGGATCATTCAGCTTGTACACTAGTTGCGGCTGCAAAGCCGCTGGGATTGCAAGAGATGATCACGAGACATATTCTTATCCCTCGTGGCCTTGGCACGCCTTACGTTGCCATGCCATGGGAGACGACTGCACCACAGGGGATTATGTGGTCATCTCAGTTTTCTGTCTTTGACCGTTAGTTGTGGTCTGCTGCTTGGTTTCCCTACATGCAGGATGCTAGAGATGCAACTGATGATGACGATGATGATGATGATGAGGGATATGATGGAGGAGCTTCTATGGAGACCGGTACTGATACCGACAGCCCTAGTTTTCCCGTTGTCGATCTTGATGATGAGGTGACGAAGGAGGAGAGAGTAGCAGCACCACCACCACCTCAGCACAAATCCCGCCGCCGATTCAGAGATCCCGAGGCGTACCAGAGGATTGATGATCTCACTGAGCAGATGATTGACACCTACGCAACCCTTAAAATTGACATTCATGAATGCTTTGCTGAGGAGCGTAGACATATCGAGGGATGGACGCATCATATGTTGGAGAACCAGCACTGCACTAGACGGATCATGGAGATCCAGCATCAACAGGTTATGGGTTATCCTTTCGACCCGACCCAACACCCTTACATTCCACATCCACCACCGCCAACTGACGAGGATTAGAGCTTCATGGATTTCTTTTATTTATTATGCAGTTCAGCTAGGTTCGGTGAGTTTTTTGATTCCTTAGACTTATATTTGACCCATTGGGACAATTTGTCCCAAGTATGGGGTATTTGGATGTATTGTACTTGACTTGTGTGTGTATTGCTTGTATGACTCTATCGGATATTATTGCTTATTTGGCTCTATGTGCTTATCTGTCATTACATGCATACATACAGGTTTTTGTTTGAGAAAAACGTCGAAAACTGGTTTGAAAAAAAAAACATTTTATGACTTCGACCGAGACGTTCATGGCCGATCGAGGATGAACACCTCGGATGACACCAAAACACCTCGACCGAGGTGGCTTTAACTGAAAGGTTTTCGAAACGTTTTGTGCTTCTTCTTTGGATATGACCTCAATGATGATTTTGTTTGCAGATTGGTTTTGAAATCTTTATATGCTCGAAAGGTTTTAGGATATGTTTAAGTTGCAAAATGCTTTGTTTGAAGTTTTAGCATGTTTAATATTTTCTTTTTATCAAAATTATGTTGAATTTGAAGGTTGACACCAGATGATGAGTTCTATCACATTCTTCCTGGGATGATTAAGGCAATTCATTCTCTCCTCTTCTTCTTCTTGACCATGCTTAACCCCTCATATACATATTTGTCTCTCTTTATCTATCCGGGAATTTGGAAGCAAGCAAAGAAAAGCAAGTAAAGTGAAGTTGAGATGTTGGCTGAAAGTGTTAGAAAGAAACAACTAGGTTTGGGGAAGTCAATCATGATGATGAGTAACTCGGCACCATTCACATAGCTGGGTGTTTGTGTGTTGCCAAAGTCGGATTGCGCGATATTCCTAACGGGTCATGGTATGTGCATCAAGGGTTTGAGGCATCTCGAGAAATTAATGATTGTTGATCTTCTAGGCTTCGGTTATTGTGCACCTCTGTCCATGCATCCCAAAAAGTAAGTAAAAATAAGCAAAGCTTATTGGTGGAAGATGTTGTGATTCAAAGAAAGTGAAGCAAGATCCTATGCCCGGATTCTAACACCACATTACCCAATATACATCCCACCTTGACACATTTCTTGATCTCTTTTGGAAGCCCTTGAGACCTGAAGCTTGTTGATTGACTTGGTGGTTTAAACTGGATTATACATGATTGATTTCGATAATTATGATTTATTATGCATTTTATGATTTTATGCAAAGATGAACAACTTTCTTACATTCATAAAATGTTTTGATCATGTCTTGATTTTATTTGCCATGAAGCATTCTCTTAGGGTGATCTATGAGTGGAGCACACCACCAAAAGATTTTGAGATGTTTTTCATTGATCTTTTTGACTTATAATCCATTCTATCTTGTATCTAAGATTTGGATCTTGCTTGGGGACAAGCAATGGACAAGTATGGGGTATTTTGATAGCATGTATGATAGTCTATATTTTGGGATTGGTTTAGACGTTTTATCTTCATAAATCTGCATGTATAGATGTATATTCGTTGATTATATTGTTGTTTTGTCTACCTTTACGGAAATCGAGGTCTACACCTAGTTTCATTGTAATTGTAGGAAAATGGCACGTTTTGGACCGAAATGGAGCTAAGGAAGCTAAGGAGTCATTGGAGCTACATTCTGGAGCATTGAAGAGCTATAAGAAGATCTCAGGAAGTATGGAAATGATTTAGAGGATTGATTTTGGACCAGATTCGAGATGATTTACATTCAGCTGAGATTCACCTCGATCACCTACAGTACCACCTCAACCGAGGTGATCTTGAGGAGCGTCCCGACCGAGGTGAACACCTCACCGCCGACAAGATCTTTATTTTTGGCTGAGATCTTCTATTTTTGGAAAGTAAATATCACATATTTTTGGTTGGATTTCTGGAAGGAAGATAATATTATTGGCTGATATATTTTGGAAGATATGGATATATTTTCTAGGAAATTATCTTTTTAAGATATTTTATCTTTGGAAGATAATTCTCCTATATAAAGGGTTGGATTTTCTACAATTCATCCATCTTCAGATCAAGGATTTTCTGGAGGATTTTCTGAAGAGTTTGAAGGAAGTTTTGAAGGTTGAAGTTCAAGGAAGGAAGGAATCAAGTTGAAGTTGGCTTTGAAGGAGTTTGTAAGATTTTCTTAGTTTGACTTTGGTTTTGTTGTCTTTTCTGATTTGTGATTGAGGAACGCTGATTTTTGTTTGTTTGATTCACTGAGTTATTGAGACCTTTGTGTTAAGGTTTTTTTGTTTGAATATTGATTCATTTCTTATATATTTGATTATTGTTATCATGATGATTGTTGGCTAAGTTCTTTATGCGATTCTAGGGTGATTGGCTGAAAGTTGTGGGAAAGACGATGATAGAATGATCTTAATCCCAATAGGACCCTGAGAGCTCGAGCCTTTACCTTAACCGTAGAACACCTTGGTCAGTCATTGAACATCTCCGCCGGGATGGAATTTAACTGAACGAGGTGAACCTTTCCTGAACCTTATCTGAGTTAAGAGTTTTTGTTTGCCAAATCCTATCCTTGTTATACCTTTCCTGGTTCAACGCAAGCCTAGGATGAGACTTACCCGGTGATTCCCTTTGTTTGTATACCTAAGATCATGAGTGTAGGTAATAAAGGTTTATCCTTTATTGAGGTTTGAGTGTGCCTTCATTCCATCTTTGTGAGTTATCATGAGACTTACCGGGTAAAGGTTGATTCTATTCTCTTGGGTGGTGTGTTGGTTTAAGATTATAGTTCATTTCCTTAGTACCTTGAGACTTACCCGGTAAAAGGAGCTTTGGTTTGGGATAGTGAGTAGTGAGACTTATCCGGTGATCTATTCTCACCTTAGAAACACCTTCCTTTGCAAACCTCAGCTTTGTCCACGTTATCTTTTGAGATCTTGAGTCGGAACCACAACTGGATGCTTTAACCTCTAGAATCCGCATTCTTTTTTACTTGACTTTTATATCATCTTTGATTGCTTTAATTTTTTATTTGTGGTTATTTGACAACTTGATTACGGATCTTTGTTTCACCATAGTCCTTGTGATCGACCCTTGTAATTCTTGCTTTTATTACAATTAATCCGTACACTACGGGTTCGTATATTGTTCAAGCATACTTCTTGGGTTATAAATATTAAAGCTTGCACACACCTTTTGGAGCAAACAAACAACAAAAGAGAATCTCAGTCAATTTATGAAAATCTCAGGAAATATTTTAGGATGAACATGCCGAGATTTTTATAACTCAGAATGCAAAATTATGGATGATAATAGAAGATAAGAAGTTGATGCTATGGAATGATATTGATGGAAATATAGGAAGATACGAACCAAGGTATTCTTGCAAATAACCTTGACTAATTATGCGTTAAAACCCCTTAACAAAGAGCTTACCTTAACCCTCCCTTCTTTAATCTTACACAAGCATTCTAAAAACGACAAGCACAAGGAGGGAGTAGTAGCACCAATCTTTAATAAGATTAACACACACAAGAAAAACCTAGCTGATACGCCCCCAGATGGCGATGTCATCCGTGTTTCCGGCTAGAAGTATCCGGCATCATTATGAAGATATTTAAATATTTCGGCTATTTAATAATAGGCTTTTTATATTCGGAACTTTAATTCCCTAACTTAATTCCGTGACTTAAATTCCGGCCTTTCGTATTTTAGACCTTTCGTTTCGGAACCTTAAATTCCGGCTTTTAATTCCGTCATTTATGTTTCAACCTTTGGTTAGCCCCCATCCGCTATATAAGGATGACTTGGCTCATTTGTAAGATATCTCTAAGTTGAATCCAAGTATTGTGAAGGCAAAATCCTCCTACTTGGTTTAGGCATCACTTCTCCTTCATTCCTCTTAAAGTTCTATCTTGGATCTAGTATTTGATCCAAACCTTTCATCCTCGAGGATCCTTTTGAAGGATCAACTCTATCTACTCCACTTCGTGGATGATTCATCAACCTAGATCGGATCGACCGAACGCTTCCGCATCCATTTCAAAGCTTCCGCCACTCAATTTCTATGTTTGATTCATCTCGAACGATCAAGAAGAAGTAGTTGAAGTTTCTCCTCGATCTAGATCACCCCATATTTCTATCATTGGTATCAGAGCAAGGGATCGAGATCAAGTTCTTTACTTGTGTTCTTGATTGTTCATCATCAAAATAAAATTTTCTCTTTAGTGTTCTTCGAAGATCTTCAAGTGTTCTTCGGTGTTCTTTGAAGATCTTTATCGTGTTCTTCAGTGTTTTTCATCGTTCATCATATTCTATGATGATGATGATCAGTTTGATTTATATGGAGAATGGTTGTCTTCTCCACATGAACTAAATTTCAAAGAGGCCACAAAGAGGCACCGAGGGTATCAACAAAACCGTTGGAGTTCCCATTATAAGGACGAGGAGTGGTTGCCTCCTCCGGACCCACCAAGACCGATTTTTTTCATGGATGGACACCAACGGTATCCACACCGACAAGAATATTTTGAGAATACCTATGTTGCCCCAAGACGGCATGCCAATCATGAGAAAGTTGTCAATGTTGCCCCCCGACGGCGTCCTAGTCCCCAAGAGGAGTATGTCGTGCTCAAGGCAACAAATGATGATTTAAAGCGTGAGTTAGAAGCTTTGAAGGCACAAGTTCTTGCCCTAACAACAGTTGCCCAACAAGAAGAACTTCAAGCGGTGTCACAACCAAGGAGTGAGTTGGTTGTCAAACCGTTGTGTGACGAAGTCAAAGACGTGGGAAAAATCATCATTCAAGAGGTCTTCCTAGCAATTCCAATTCAATTGGTCAATCCGTTACATGGCAAGTTCTTTGAAGATGACAAAGACGAGGCCATTTTTGAGAGTGAAAAAGAATCCAACCCCAACAACGGTACCATTTTGTTGATGAAAAACCAATTTGAGCCGGCCGATTCGAGGTTTGTCTTTATGATGCCCACTAACTTACCTCCAAGGTTGCCGTTCTATCTTTTCAGCATGGCCTCAATGTTCCCCGTCAAGGGTCTTGACGGCATGAGAGACAAACTCCACGGCACCGCCACCTTATGGGATTACAAATTCAAAAAACGCCATAGAGCCACAATCTTGAAGGACTACAAGTCCAAGCCGCCGAACAATGTGCATCCGGTGTAGATTTTCAAGGGTCACGTTCCCAAATATACTCCTTTATTTTGACCGTGCAAACGAGGACCTTTCACATTTAAGAGGAGGAGAATGATACGCCCCCGGATGGCGATGTCATCTGTGTTTCCGGCTAGAAGGACCCGACATCATTATGAAGATATTTAAATATTTCGGCTATTTAATAATAGGCTTTTTATATTCGGAACTTTAATTCCGGAACATAATTCCGTGACTTAAATTCCGATCTTTCGTATTTTAGACCTTTCGTTTCGGAACCTTAAATTCCGGATTTTAATTTCGTCATTTATGTTTCAACCATTGGTTAGCCCCCATCCACTATATAAGGATGGCTTGGCTCATTTGTAAGATATGTCTAAGTTGAATCCAAGTATTGTGAAGGGAAAATCCTCTTACTTGGTTTAGGCATCACTTCTCCTTCATTCCTCTTAAATTTCTATCTTGGATCTAGTCTTTGATCCAAACCTTTCATCCTGGAGGATCCTTTTGAAGGACCAACTCTATCTACTCCACTTCGTGGATGATTCATCAACCTAGATCGGATCGACCGAACGCATCCGCATCCATTTCTAAGCTTCCACCGCTCAGTTTCTATGTTTGATTCATCTCGAACGATCAAAAAGAAGTATTTGAAGTTTCTCCTCGATCTAGATCACCCCATATTTCTATCACTAGCAAGGACTCACAACGATTCAACCAAAGACTCTCTTTTGTATTGAATGAAATGAATAAAATACAAACTTCGTAAGCGAAGCAACGAGCACACACAATATTGTGGAAGAAATATTCAAATTCAGTCTACTAATGAATCTCGTCCTTTAAGCATATTTATACGAGAGATTCCTCTAAAAAGATAAAATAAAAAAATCCTAAAAGATAGGATCAAAAGCGAAAGATACCGTTAGCAAGTTTTTAGAGCTTTAAAGGTATTAAAAATATCTAAAAGATAGTTCTATCTAATAAGGCTTCAACGGATCTTATTGATCTCGACAAACGCAAAATCCCGGTGTATATCTCGGCCGAGATTTCGGTCTCACGACCGAGATTCTTCACTGGTTCTCTTCAACTCGTTCTAGCCATTTTCCTTGCTTCCTTGGTCTTCTTTACTCTTGAAAGACCCTTCCACATTAGACAACAATGTCACTAAAGAAGAGTTAATCATGAATGAAGTCTCTTTAGATGTACAAGTTGTTAATAAGCTTGCAACCTCTTCTTGGATGGCCTTTGAAGATGTCAACTCCTTTTCCTTCAATGCCTTCGCTCTCTCTCTAGTGATAGTTCCTTTAGGAGGTGATGGGGATGGTCCCACATCACCTCCTGTACTCACTACACATCCAAGGAAAATAACTTAATTAGTATTGAACTCACATTTCTTAATATTAGCATATAAAGACTCATTTCTAAGAGTTCCTAGTACTTCCCTCAAGTGCACTTCATGTTCCTCAAGTGATTTGTTGTAGATGAGGATGACATCAAAGTAGACAACAACAAATTTCCCAATGAAATGACGTAAGACATGATTCATTAATCTCATGAAAGTGTTAGGAGCGTTAGTCAAACCAAAAGGCATAATCAACCACTCGTAAATACCAAACTTAGTCTTAAATGCCGTCTTCCATTCGTCTTCTTCCCGCATCCGAATCTGATGGTATCCACTTTTAAGATCAATATTTGAAAACAAAGTAGATTCACTAAGCTCATCTAACATATCATCCAAATGGGGAATGGGATGTCGATACTTGATAGTGATGTTGTTAATTGCTCGATAATCAAAACACATCCTCCAAGTGTTGTCCTTTTTGGGGAACAAAAGGAAGGGAAGTGCACATGGACTTAAACTTTCCCGTACATTGCCTTTATTCAAAATCTCTTGAACTTGATCTTGAATTTCCTTACTTTCTTGATGACTCATTAATAACATGAATTATGAACTTAATGTAGTTATATTTTCTCTTTAGTTTGCATGCATAGACATGAATCCATGACATCTGAGCTTAAATTTGTATACTTTGCTAGAATAGATGTCTACACAGATTCTTGTTGCATTTGTAGGTATTTGGCGGATTTTGGAGTGAAATGGGACATACTAGGACAAGGCATCAAGGTCGATCATATTAGAGCATAAAAGGAGAGCTAGAACATAACAAAATGATTAAGCAAGGAGCTAAGGAGAAGACGCGCAGAAGCAAAATCTCGGCTCGACAAGCAATGAAAATCTCGGCCGAGATTTCTTCAAAGATAGACAGAGATTTATCTTATTTTCGGCCCATGACCGAAGCTTCTAAACCCTGGTTTTTCCTATAAATCTTGGAGGTTTGCAACAAGTGGAAGACATCCAACACATCGTCAAGGACCACATTGGAGGCACCACGCCTCATAGAAGAGGACTACAACACTTTTGGATTCAATTTGTGGAAGATTGTGAAGATTTCTTCGAGAGAAAGATAGTTCTAGATTTCATTGATTTAGATTAAAGATCGGATCTTTGTTATTGTATTGCTTTTGATTTTGGATATTGAAGACACCTTGCTAAGTATTTCTTACCTTTCTACTAATTTTATTGGTTTATGAGTTTCTTGAATCCTTCATATATCTTTCTTGATTTGAATATGTGTGATGTTGGCTAAACCTCTGTGATTCTAGTGTGATTGGTTGATGGTTATGGTTTAGATAATGATAGAATGAACCTTTAAGTTTATATTGGACCATAAAGAGTTGGTTTAACCTTCGAGTAGACGAATCTTTGCCATTTCTTGAGAATCTCGGCCGAGATTTTCCTTAGAACAGTCCGAGATTTCTTATGTTGATATGTTTTTGTTATATCTTTATGCTTAGGTTATGGATTGGCCAAATCCTAGCCTTTGTTGAGCCTTTCATACCCTTAGTTCCCTCTAAGGCTTACATCAAAACTTGGGAAGAGACTTACCCGGTGATTCCCTTTCTTGGTTACCAAAGATGTCGAGTTCTAGGTAATAAAATATTCAAAACCCTTTATTAGGTTTGAGTGTCCTTCTTGCCTAAGTGAGCTTATCGTGAGACTTACCCGTTAAAGGTTAGTTCTTGACCCTTAGGTTGAGTTGTTAGTTTGAGTTTTAGTTCCTTTCCTTAGATCTTTGAGACTTACCCGGTGATTGGAGGTTTGTATTAGGATAGTGGATAGTGAGACCTCCCCCGTGATCTTTCCCACCTTAAAAACACCTTTCCTTAGAGATCCCAAGTGAAGAACCGAATAGGTGAATAATAAGGATATATTTACTCTACAAGGGAGGTTGAATAGAGTATGAGAACTTTTTGCAATATCGTATATCAAGGTAAGCATGTCCACAGGTCGGACCCACCGGGTCAGGGGTCCGGGAAGGGTGACCCGGACCCAGACCCGTATAAACGGCCAACCCGCCGGGTTGGCGACCCGCCGGGTCACAGGTCAGACCCAGCCGGTTGGCCAAACTCAACTTTAAAAAAAATAATAAGAAGAAGAAGAATTGTGCTTGAACTTAAAAAAAAGAAAATAAAAAGAGAAGAATTGTGCTTGAACTTAAAAAAAAAAAGGGAAGAATTGGGCTTGAACCGGAATCCCGGTTGCCTACGTATCCTCTCGGGGAGGAGGAATCAAAGTCCACGTAGTTCTCTTACCTTTGTTTATATCCTCGATTGGCCCTTACCTTAGTCGTCGGACTCTCCCGCCAATACATCCGATGGCGTTTGTTGTCGCTCGTTGTCATCTTCGTCGCCTTCCTCCGCCGATAGGTTGTTTTTTGTGTTCTCATTTCCGCTTTCCTCCAATCGGCTAGTAGGACTTGTGCCTCCAACATCGCGGGTAACATGTTTGATCTCGTCGGATCGAGCACCTTTCCATTCCGGCTAAAGGTTTGATCAACCGCTACCGTTGAGGTGGAAACGGCGAGAATTTGTGCCGCGATCCTTGAGAGGGTAGGGAACCTAATTCTCTCCGGTCGGCTCCACCATTCTAATATGTTGAAATCCTCCTCTTTTTCATCAATAAAAAACTCCAAAGAATTGGTTAGATATTCGTCGAGTTCCCGGAACTCGACGTGGTTTTTGCCCTTTTCGGGCCAAACAAATCTCTATCAATTGATTTAAATTTAGATGAAGTTGAAGATGAAGGACGAGAGGGGGTTGAGAAGATTGACCTTGATCGAAAACACGATATTGAACCAATAATTCATCAAATAATTTTCTAACTCTAGTAATTATGGTAGAAACATGGCAATCGGGATGTTGTTCTAAATCTAAAAATTCATAATAACTTTCTAAAAATTGTTTTAAACCATCCATTTTACTTCTAAGATCTAACACAAATGCAACAAGAAAAATATCGGGAATAGTTGTATAATAATCTAACCCTTTAGTTCGCATTGTATAAATAGCTTGTGAAATATTATCAATTAAAAGACCTTGTTGAAGTGCAAATGTAATATTAATTGCTACATAACAAAATATGTTTGAAGTTGGTGTATAAACATAACTAAAAGTATTAGTAGCATCATAAGAATATTTAAAAACCTCCATTACATCTTTTGCTAAAACCAAAGATTCACCGAAAACAAAATCACCGTCAATATGTTGTGCGACAAAACCACTTAAAAGATCTCGATATTCATATGATTCATAAATCATTTTGTAAGTAGAGTTCCATCTTGTACAAACATTTTTTGGAATTTTTTTAGGATAAACGCCATTTTGTTTATAATAAGCATACCATTTAGTACGTATACTTTTTTTAGACCAAAGTTCATTAAGAATTTTTCGAATAGGTTGTACTAAATCTCCAACATATGCTAAACCTTCTTGAACACAAAAGTTTAAAATATGAGCAGCAGACCTAATGTGAAAAAATTTACCTCCAATCGTCGGCTTACAAAAGTTGGTTAAATCTCTAATGGAAGCCGTGTTAGCGGAGGCGTTGTCAAAACCGATTGAAAAAACTCGTGAAAGTAATCTATATTCTTCCAAAATATTTGCAATCAAACGGTCAATGTTTTGGACGGTGTGTTGTTCGTTGAAAACTCGTAATGCTAAAACTGTTTGGTTTAAAATCCAAAATTTATCAACAAAATGACAAGTAATACCCATATATGAATTTTTTTGAAAACCGTCGGTCCAAATATCACTACAAATAGAAACTTGAATATCACCATTTTCCATAAAATATTTAATCAATTCTTCTTTACGCATTTTATATATATGCATCATTTTTCTTTTAGCGGTTTGGCGAGAAATCGGTTTGTATGCGGGTTGAGCATGATTTTGCATCCAATCATTAAAACCAACATTTTGTGCAAAACTAAATGTCAAAGAATCTACGGCTAACATTTCCGAAAATGCATCCATAGATGAAGCATGATCATATGTAAATAAAGAAGGAGGGTGGTTAGAGGTAGATGCGTACCCGGTTAGTTATGTTTGCCCTCGTGCCAATCACATTATTTTGGGATGCTTGTTCCGAATATGCCTCTTGTAGTTCCCGTAGTTTTCTCCCTTTTTGTGCTTGTATTGTGCCGAACAAAAATTGCATTTGGCATAGTAAATCCCGTTGGCATCGGGAGCACCTTTTGTGAACCAAAATCGGAAGACCGCCGCCGATAGTTGAGTGTTGTTCAACGGCTCCTCCGGCTCCGGGAATTGGGTCTCGGATTCTTGGGTGTTGAGGAAAGGAGGTGGATCATGTTGATATCCTCCTCCTCCTCGTGGATCTCGTGGATCTCGTGATCTCCACTTAAGCCCCGCCTTAAATCCGAACCGGTTGGAGGACCGCTAACGGAATGACATCCTCAGCTAACACCTCCGCCGGATGAAGGACCGCTAATGGAACGTCTTCCTCGGCTAGCCATTTTTTTTGAATAATTGAATGTAGTAGTAAGAGTTGTAAAATGAATAATTAATAACAAAATAAGAGAATGAGAATATGAGATTAGGAGAGTAATTGAATGTAAGAGTTGGAAATTATGGAGAGATTGAGAGAGAGTGAATAGATGATTGAATGAGAATTGGTGTGAGTTGAAATGAATTGGGTTTGGGGTATTTATAGAAATGTTTTTGGGTTAGATATATTATAGTTTATTTTTATTTTTATTTTTTTTTAAATGCGACCGTTACCCGGGTGGACCAGGCGGGTCGACGGGTAAGGATCCCATGACCCTTACCCGTACCCGCGACCCGGGGGAACCCGGACCCGTGGTGACCCGGACCCGCCGGGTCACGGGTCACCCGTGACCCGTGGACGTGCCTATATCAAGGCTTTGAAACTAATCTCAAGGCCTTGAAGTCGATCTTTGCGCTTAGTGGCAAAACTGTTTCTCAAGGCTTTGATGTGGATTTCAAGGCCTTGACTTCGAAACCTGTAGAAAGTTGTTAGGCACAATAAAACGCGATAAATAAGTGCAGAATGTAAAAGATCGACACAACGATATGTTTACGAAGTTTGGCCCTAACAACCTACTCTTCGCCTAGGGTTCGCCCCTAGGATTATAACTATCTATTATCTGCTTTTTGTGAGTCCTAGATGCAACCTAGAAGAATTTCCCTTCTTCTCTCAATGTAGCCTCAATGCTATGATCTAGTCAACTCTATTCTAACAATAATAGCCTAGTTACTTCGCAGAGTAACACACTGAAGTGTAACACTATAATGATATGCCAATAAAGCACTTGTGTATATCTCACTCTAATAAATCAACTAAATTAAGCTTAAAAGGAAGATAAACTTTTGGATCGATGAAAATGTTCTTGTATGATCGCTTGGAAGACTTGGTTTCTTTTACTTGTAAGCTCTTGTCTTCATCTTCAGTTGGCGTCTTCATTTATAGTCTTCTATGGATATCTTCTTTTATCTATTGTCCCATAGCCGTTGTAACGTCTTTATTTCTTTATAGAATCCGCTGCTTGATTGAGCGAAATCTTGTCACGTTGTTTCAGAAGTAGCCGTTGCAAGATCTTCATCTTCAAAGTTGTTGGAGATCTTCCATTCCTAGATCTTCTCTTCTTCACTTGAAAGCCCTTGTAGATCTTCTCTAGGATCTTTACCGTGATCTTCTTTCAAGCCGTTGGAGATCTTCTCTTAGGATCTTATCTTCAAATTCCTTCAAATTCCTTCATCTCAGATCTTCCAAGATCTTCTTGTTTGGTTATTTGGCTTTTGAAGATCTTCTCCTAGATTTCCTTTGGTTATTATACGCATCGGAATCTTGATATTCCCTTGTAATGCTTTCCAAGTCCTATCTTGATCTTCCCTTGTAATGCTTTCCAAGGCCTACACACACTTTAACAAACAAACCAAGACATGTAATCTAGAAATATAATCGATATTTGTTAGTTTACAAAATCGTATTTATATGTTAAGTCTTCCATCATTTAAATAAAATAATTCATAATCAAGGTGGAGTTATCAATCTCCCCCTTGATAGAAGACAAAGCAAATATCGTGCATGCATTCAATGTTAGATATATGCATATAAATATTTTGATATTCGAAAATGCAAAATGCATTAATGTCGGATCGATCATAATTTCAACCCCCCTGTGTCTTTCAACAAAGGAGAAAAATAATTAAAGTACAGGAGTTAAAATTACATACCCAAGTATCTCAAAATAAAGTTTTAAAAACCAGCCCACAAACGCATTTCAAGGCCTTGAAATATAAAACAAAGAAAATTTGAAGCGCATGTCAAGGCCTTGACATCCAGTTTCCAGGCCTTGAAATCGATTTCAAGGCTTTGAAATCTATTCCTTGTACCACTTTGAATCTCGATGACCTCGACTTTGGATATCATCATAGCACTTCTACCTCCATCGTGTATGGGCTTCATCCAATGTTCTCATCTTCTTGTACTACACAACCCTGCGTTCATCCATAACATTCCTATACTTTATCACGACACTAAACTCGTCAATAGTCGGAATGTTTGGATCCTCAGAAGGTGGTTGACAAATCGGTCTATTGCCATTTTGTAACAATGAAGTAACACGTCTGAAGCTTTTTCCCTCGTGAAAACTCAACCTTCAGTATATAATTGAATATGTGATGATGGAAGACTTAACACAAATAAGCGGTTTTTATACTAACAAAATATTGATTGTATGCCTAGTTTGCTTGGTTTATTTTGGTGTTTGTCTAAAATGTATGCAGGCCTTGAAAAGCATTTAAAGGGATAGATGGAGTCCTTGAAATCAGATACAAGGGACAAGCGCAGAGTTTGAAGGAATTCAACATGGAGGCCTTGAAAGCCATTTCAAGGGATCAAAAGTTAAAGCCTTGAAACAAGATTCAAAGGACATAACGGCTGGAAGAATTTCAAATCTCTACCAACCAAATCAATCAAGAATCCAGAGAAGATCTTCCAAGAAGATTTGGCTAACAAGATTTGGGCAACAAGAAGATCTAGACCAAGGAGATACGGTCCAACAAAAAGGATCTCGCAAAGATCCTCAACAAAAGAGCGAGATTTCTTCGCAACAGATATCAAAGATCTTCATTCAACAAATCTGAAGATCTCGATGATTAAAAGACAAAGATTTTTAATAGCGTGAAAAGATTACGGAGAAGAAGAATCAACGTGCTTTAAGGAGATGAAGAAGATAAAGAAAATCTACAACAACTATCTCATTTCAACCAAGAAGCGTTTCCCATGGAGAAGAAGAAACATCCACAACAGTCATCTTCCTAATGGGTAGAAGACTTCTCCTTCGAAGACTATAAATGAAGATGTCGATTGAAGAAGAAAAACAACAAGCTTACACGGAAATATTCAAAGTCTTCAAGCGATCCAAAGCAACTTCATTTGATCCAAGAAGTTTTTCTTTCTCTCTTTACAAAAGCTTTATTCTTTAGAGAGATAAACTCGAGAGCATCATTGGCATATCTAAAGAGTGTTATACTCTAGTGTGTGTTACTGTGCGAAGTAACTAGGCTATTATATCTAGTTTTAGAGTTGGAACTAGATCGTAGCATTGGATACAGTGAGAGAAGAAGGGGATTTATTCTAGGTTGTATATAGAACTCTTTGAACCTGATAATAGATAGTTAGATCCTACGGGTATACCCTCGAACGGAGAGTAGGTTGTTTAGAGCCGAACTTCGTGAACATATCCTCGTATCGATCTTTTCAATTCCGTACCATATCCTGCTTTACTGTGACTAACTTTGTTTTGCAGGTCTATAAAGTCAAGGACCTTGAAATCACTTTCAAAACCCTTGAAATCAAGTTGTGTCACAAAGAGCTCAGATCGACATCAAGGCCTTTGAAATCAGTTTCAAAGCCTTGAGATAGGTTTTTGTGAAAAGTTCTCATACTCTATTCAACCCCCCCCCCCCCCTTCTAGGTTATTTATATCCTTTATATTCACCTTACGGTTCTTCAATTGGTATCAGAGCTAGACTCATGTATATTGATTTAACCATCAGTCAGACTAATCATGAACTCTGTAGGTGATGGAGGATTTGCTCAAGAAAAATCCACATCTCGACCGCCACATTTCTGTGGGAACAACTTTTCCCATTGGTGAGAACTAATGCAAATGTTTGTTATTGATCTGGACATGGAACTTTGGAGCATTATTCAAAATGGCCCTAAAATCCCAACCACCACGGTTGAAGGAGTCCAAGTCGCAAAGAAGGAAGTTGACTTCACACAGACCGACTTGGATAGTGTCTCAAAGAACTACAAGGCTATGAACTTGCTCTACTGTGGATTGGACGCAAATGAATTCAACCGTGTCTCATCATGCAAAAGTGCTAAAGAAATATGGGACAAACTTGTTGTCACATACGAAGGAACAAGTCAAGTCAAGGAAACAAAGATATGCATCTTCCTTAGACAATATGAGCTATTCAAGATGAACTCAAATGAATCAGTCAAATAAATGCTCACAAGATTCACCAAGATCATGAACAACCTGGACTCGCTTGGAAAAGTCTTCACAAATGAAGAAAAAGTAAGGAAGGTTCTAAGGAGCTTACCTAAAGCCAAGTGGGGACCAAAGGTAACTGCAGTAGAAGAAGCTCAGAATCTCACAACTCTTCCTCTAGACGAGCTCCTTGGAAAACTCATTACACACGAGATGGTTCTTGGTGAAGAAGATGGAGAGCTCCCAACCAACACAAAGAACATGGAATTAAGATCTAAGAAAGATGAGTTACCATCAGAAGAGGAAGATAGTGATGATGAAGATGAATAAGATCCATTTGCCTTGATCTCTAGGGGTCTCGCGGAGATTCTTTAAATGAAGAAACAGTTTGCAAACAACAAAGAATATCCTTGAACATCAAGACCTCGAGGTATTTTTTTCTATTTCTAACAAGAAAACTAAAGTTCTGACTTGTTTTGAATGTGGTGAAACAGATCATCTTGTAAAGGACTGTCCACAAAAAAAAGAGGAACAACTTTAGGAAGAATGATCGAAAGAAGAAAGCTATGGTAGCTTCATGGAGTGATTCAGATTCCTCAAATGAGTCAGAAGACGAAAAAGAACAAGCAAACCTGTGTCTTATGGCCGATCATGAAGAAGATCCAGATCACTACGTTGATAATGTGGTAAGTATCATTATGTCCCAACCTAAATTTGATCTCACACAATTCCTTAATGACATAATCATATGTGATAAAGAACATAGGGTTAGTATAAGTTCCTTAAGAGAAAAGCTTCTCAAACAAGAGAAAAGACTAAGTGATATGTCTCTCGAAATTGAAAATCTTAACACTGAAAAGTTAGACCTTGATATCAATATCAAGGCCTTGGAATCAGAAAATGCGATTATCAAGGGCAATCTCTCTTCTCTCCATCGAGAATATATCGATCTAGAGAAATAAAAGGTTGATCTAACTATGACGTGTCAAGACCAGAAGACCGCTCTTATTCAATTCACTCGTTCGAAATCTAACATCGAAAGGATGATGGGTGAGCAACAATCTTCCCTTAACAAAAATGGTATAGGTTATCATGTCAGTTTTCCTAGAAAAAACAACTACCACTTTTGTCAAGGCTAAAGGAAGTATTCATATGCCCACATGTTTTTATTGTTATAAAAAGGGTCATGTAAAATCAACATGTCCATATAGATGAAATGATCCTTACATCATTGGAAACACTTATCCTCTATGTCTAAGGAAACAAGCTAAGAAGTTTTGGGTTATTAAAGGTACTAGACCACCAAACATGATTGAGCCTGAATATGGACCAAAATATGTCATTTGGTCGACCCGGAAAGGTTGATGTTTGCTGTTTTGTAGGATATCACCAAGGTAAAGGAGCATAAATGGATATTAGATAGTGGTTGTTCACGACATATGAGTGGAAAAAGCTCACTATTCTCATATCTAAAGAAGCAATCATCTAGAACCATTACGCTTTGTGATAAAGGAAAGTCTGACATTATTGGCATTGGTAAAATTTGTTATAATTCATCTAACTTCATTGATGATGTATATCTTGTTAACGGTTTGAAGTATAACTTGCTTAGAATCTCTCAAATATGTGATAAAGGCAACAAGGTGATTTTTTATTTAGAAAAATGTGAAGTTCAAGACAAAACTTAGGGTGATATTGTGCTTACAGCTCCCAGATGTAACAATGTTTATTCTATGAGCACTAACAAAGTTTCAGGAACCAAGCTAAAATGTCTCAAGGCCTTGACTGACGATCTAAGGCTTTAGCATAAGAGACTTGGTCATGTAAGCATGCATATAATGCAGAAGTTACTTTCAAAGGATTTGGTATGTGGCTTGCCAAACCTAAACTTCAAGGTAGATGAACTATGTAAGGTTTGCACACAAGGTAAACAAAAAAGACGTTCATTCAAACCAAAAGAAAGTTGTAAGTTCTTCTCGACCCATTGAACTTCTACATATGGATCTTTGTGGTCCTATGCGTGTCAAATCTCCCAAAGGTAAACAGTACATCCTTGTCATTGTGGATGATCTCTCTCGTTTTACTTGGATATCATTTTTACGGGAAAAATCAGAAGCATTGTTTTAATTTTCAAAATTATGTAAGGAGTTGCAAACTTTGAAAAACCTACCTATCATTTCGATAAGAAGTGATCATGGTAGAGAATTTGATCAACTAAAGTTTGATTTGTTTTGTGCAAAAGATGGTATTTCACACAACTTTTCAGCTCCTAGAACTCCTCAACAAAACAGGGTTGTGGAACGTAAGAACCGCACCCTAGAGGATGTGTCTAGGACCATGCTTTTAGAAAAAAATTTGTCAAAAAGTTTTTGGGCTAAAGCAGTCAACACTGCTAACTACATATTGAATAGATGTTTAATCCGCCCTATTTTGAAAAAGACTCCTTACGAACTCTTTAAGGGTAGAATACCTAACATTTCCTATTTTAAACCCTTTGGATGTACATGTTTTGTCCATAACAATGACAAAGATAACCTTCGCAAATTTGATGCACATAGTGACGAAGCAATATTCATTGGATATGCTTCAAATAGCAAAGCTTATCGTGTTTAATAAACGTATCAAGATCGTTGAGAAAAGTATTCATGTCATACTTGATGAAAGCAATGATGGTACTTTGAGTGAAAGTTTTGCAGATCTTAATTTGAATCAACGTGAAGATCACAATTCTGATGGAGAAGAAGATCCTAAAGCTCAGGAAAAGAATATGCAAGAAAAGATTCAAGATACCGAAGAACAATCTCAAGACCATGAAATGCATCTTTAAGACCTTGAAATAGAAACCTGCGATGTCAAAACTCCATTTCAAGGCCTTGAAACTCAACTTCAAGGCCTTGATATAAGATCCAAGGGCAACACTTCAGCGGTACTGAATCTAGTCAATCAAATGAGCCTCAATCTTCAGGATCTTTTCCATCTTACAAAAGGAGAAAGTTTCAACATTCTTCATACCATCCATCAGAGAATGTGATCTCAGATCCAAACGCAGGAGTACAAACTCAATCCGAAGTTAACAGCCTAAGTGCATTCTCAGCGTTTGTGTCTATTATTGAGCCCGAGAATTATGTTCAAGCTCTTCAAGAACCCGAGTGGATCATTGCCATGCAAAATGAGCTAAATGAGCTTGAGAGAAACAAGGTTTGGACTCTTATTTATAAACCAAAGCACCAATCCATCATCGGCACGAAATGGGTTTTTCGAAACAAGTTGGATGAAAATGGAAAAGTCATTTGAAATAAGGCACGACTTGTAGCTCAAGGCTATATCTAAGAAGAAGGTATTGATTATGAGGAGACCTTTGCTCCGGTTGTCAGGTTAGAAGTCATACGTATGCTACTTGCTTTTGCATCTTTCATGAGCATAAAGTTATTTCAAAGGGATGTAAAATGTGCTTTTCTAAACGGCTTCTTAGAAGAAGATGTATATGTTGCTCAACCTCCTGGTTTTGAAAATGATGAATTTTCAGATCATGTTTTTAAATTGGGCAAAGCTCTTTATGGTCTTAAGCAAGCTCCTCGAGCTTGGTATGAAAGATTGTCCAAGTATCTCCTTGAAAACAATTTCAAAAGAGGTTTGATTGACAAAACTTTATTTATCAAAACCAGAGGCAACAATATATTAGTAGTACAAATCTATGTTGATGATATATAATTCGGTGCTACTAACGATTCCCTATGCAAGGAATTTTCAGATATTATGTGTAGACAATTCGAAATGAGCTTAATGGACTTGCTTAAGAAATATAAGATGGATCAATCCATGGTCAGAAAAACTCCTATGAGTTCTACACTTTCACTTAACCATGACAAAGATGGTAAAAATGTTGTACAAAAGGAGTATCGATGTATGATCGGTTCTTTGTTATATCTAACCGCTAGTCGACCTAATATTATGTTTAGCGTGTGCATGTGTGCAAGATTTCAAGCTGATCCTAAAGAGTCACACTTGATAGCTGTGAAAAAGATATTTCGGTATCTCAATGGCAATAAAGATTTAGGGTTATGGTACCAACGTAAAAGCTCGTTTCACCTCGTTGGGTATTCAGATGCAGACTTTGAAGGCTATAAGGTCGATAGAAAAAGTACTTCTGGATGTTGCCAATTCTTAGAGTCATCCCTAATTAGTTGGCACTTCAAGAAGCAAAACTCTACCGCCCTATCCACAACTGAAGCAGAATACATAGTTGCGGGAGCCTGTTGTGCACATTTTCGATGGATTGCTCAACAACTTCGTGATCTTGTCTTTGATTTGAAAGGTATCCCGATTGTAATATCCGGAATTTTTATTCCGTCTAATTCCGCCGTTGACGGTTTCCCCTTTCTATCTAGTATCTCTTCCTTCACAAATTTCATTATTTTATGTAGAATTTAATTCACATAAAATGATAAAATTATATCAAGATCTAATACTTATAATTATCTATTATTTTATGTAGAATTTTATTCACATAAAATGATAGATTTATACTAAACCCTAGTTATTATAATTCATTATTTTATGTAGAATTCAATTCACATAAAATGATAAAATTATATCAAGATTTAATCCTTATAATTATCTATTATTTTATGTAGAATTTTATTCACATAAAATGATAGATTTATATCAAACCCTATTTATTATAATTCATTCTTACCGATGACTTTAGACGAGTTTTGACAAGCTGAGACAAGGCCATGACAAAGCCCGACAAATCTGTGACAAACTCATTCATGGGCCTGACAAGGCCATGACGAGTTTTGACAGATTTTTGACAAGAAAAACAGCCCATCTCTCTTACCTTAATTTCAGCCCAGTTCGCAGCCCACTCTTCCTCTGCTGCAACCAGAAGCAGCCCGAACTCATGCCCATTCCTGCTTCAGCTCCAGCGCCAGCCCATCCCTGCTCAGCTCCAGCGCCAGCCCACGTATCTGCTGCTACTCGCCCCAACTGTGAGAGAAGTTTTGCCATAGCTTCCTTGTGACTTTCTGCACGCCAAGGAGCAGCGGCCTTCACTCTCGTTGTCTATCTCTCCTTCCTCCTTCGACAAGCATGGCCGCCTACATACTAGGAGCGAACATCTCGCTGCTAACCTTCTGCACTCCGCCTCTCTCACGCCAGGACCGAGAAGCAATGCCAGAATCTTCTACACTTCCGCCTTTCTCACGCTAGGGCCGGGGAGCAAAGAGACAGTGCCGCCGTTTCCGAATGAAGCACCATCACGGCTGAGTCTTCCTTCAGAACAGTAGCGTCCATAAGGTCTCAATCTATGTCCCTCTCCTCGCTTCTGTCGAGCCAGCACGCAGCAGCACCCTCTCCTCGTTTCTGTTGAGCCAGCAGTGCAGACGGACCCTCCTCTCTAGTCGCCTTCCAGCCGCCTTGAGTCAGAACCAGTCTTCCCCTTCGTCTTCAAACAGTAGCAGCCACGCCAAGGCTAATGGATGGTCCTCGCCGCTCTCATGGTTGCACTCAGGAGCTCACGCAGGCCTCATCGTGTGAGCCTTGTAGATGAGTAAGACCTCACTCCTTCTTCCTTGCTTTACTTCAGCCATATATGTGCTTATAACTGGTACAAAACCCTCTAGGAATTCATATATTCCAGCCAAAGGAACAGCTGCAGAGGGGTTGTTACATCTTCCAATTTTCCAACTGTGACGAACAGCCAACTTTGGACTCCGATTTAGGTATGCTAAACTCATTCTTTTTGGCTGTTTTTCGGATATGTCATATACAGTAGTACATAGTATAACATACTAAAATTTGGGAAGAATCGGAGTTACGGTTTGAGAGTTATTGTGTTTCAAAGTTGACGTTTTTTATATATGTGCTGAGTGTTGGGGAAAACAGCAAGTGATGCTCTTTTGTGAGATGGTTTTGAATAAGCTCTTGATCTCCGTTGGGCTTGAATTTTGGATATGATATAGTTTACATATTGTTGTAGAACATATTAAAATTTGAGAGGAATCCAGCGAGTGGTTTGAGATGTATGATTTTTCAAAGATTGAGTTGTAAGCAGTTTTTCGGTTGTGCTGAAATTCGGTTTTGTGAGATAGTTTTAAATAGGATTGTGATCTCCTTTTCAGCTGAATTTTGGATATATTATAGATAAGAGTTTATATTAGAACATATCAAAATTTGGGATAAATCCAGCTAGTAGTTTAGGAGTTATGATTTTTCAAAGTTAAGACAATGTGTTATTTGTTAAGTGTTGTGACCAACTTTGGAAATTTTTGTAGAAGTGATGGTTGAACAGTTTTAAGAAATTCTTGCTCCTAGGAGTAGATGAGATATCATAGATGATCTAGGGAATTATTTCGGAATTTTTATAAGATTATTCGAATTTTATATTTGAAGCTGTAGTTGGACGTTAGTGACTTTTCGGGAAATAGAAAATAGGTAGTTTTTCTAGTTGTTACCTAAAATCATCCTAGGGAGTAGAATATGGTTAGTTAGCCTCAAATTATAATTTAAGTACATACTCTGAGTTTTTGGAAGTTCCGGGACTAAGGGTAAAATAGTCATTTTACCTTAAATAAACACTGTAATAACTTCTGCACATGGAATTGTACATCTTAGGAGTTTTATACTTATAAGTACACCGGGATAATGTGTTGACCCACGTGCCTCCTTTGACAGGCAACTGAGTTCCTGCCGTTACTGATTGAGTGTT
Source organism: Fagopyrum homotropicum (assembly GCA_033239125.1). Taxonomy (NCBI): domain Eukaryota; kingdom Viridiplantae; phylum Streptophyta; class Magnoliopsida; order Caryophyllales; family Polygonaceae; genus Fagopyrum; species Fagopyrum homotropicum. The sequence goes on along the minus strand of BSWB01000008.1, from coordinate 59,648,506 downwards.
GTTAAGAGAGACGAGATTGAATTCTGGTAAGTCCACGGACTTACTTAGTTGGCTTTCTTGTATGAGTGTAATGTGTATGAGTGGTGTTTGCTAGTTATGATAAACAACGAAACCGGATTAGGCCGACTTTATTATTTACGTAATTGACCCAAGTGTATGATAACGGGTCGTGACATCATCTGCCTAGCTCTTGCGAGAGTCTAGGAGGTTCCCTGCGACCAGCCCAGTCCGGTAGACGGTCAGATGCATTAGTACCATTCCGCGTTGGTAAACGGGGACAGGGGCGAGGTTTGGGAATCCCTCGTGTCACAAAATAAGTATCATTAGTAATAACCTATCACCTAATTAAAGATAATAAAAGGATTGAGTGTTGCATGTTGATTGTGTATGTTGTGTGTTTGTGCTTTTACCTTTATACTTATGCATAGAATGTTAGCTAATGGTTTTATACCGCTTGTAGATGTCTTGCAGGTTAAAACAGTTGTAGAGAGATCCGGAGGGAATGGTCAGCCGGGTCCACGTACTTATTTAGTTGGGGACGGGATGTCTTCTGTTCTTCTTATGTGTCGTTTTGGTACCTATGCTTTGTAAGGCTGATACATATTCTTCATGTATATATTGTTTAAAGTTTTCAAATGTTTTAAATACTTTTGTGCCTTGTTGTAAGATCCAAGTTAAATTGTTGTCAAACTAAGTTCGGGACCCATTGTGAGGTCCTAACCAGTAACTCCCCGAGTTCTCAGAATTTGGGGTGTTACACCGATTAAATGTGATAATACTAGTGTTATTTCGATTACTAAAAATCTTGTGCAACATTAAAGAACAAAGCACATCGATATAAGGCATCACTTCATACGTGATCATGTTGAGAAAGGTGATGTTTTGATTTCTTTAAAATCTACTGACTTGCAGCTTGCAGATATCTTTATTAAGCCTCTACCTAAAGATCAATTCAATTTTATTAGATTAGAGCTCGGTATGTTGAACAAGGAAGCATTAACGTAGGGGGAGTTGATAGGTGATGGAATCACTATCAATTAGGGAAGTTTTTAGAGTCTTTTTATTGTATTTGTGTTGGTTTATGCTACTAACTCCTTGGTCCAGAAGAAGAAGATCAAAAGAAGCTAAAGAAGGAGTTATAAGCACTTAGGAGTGAAGATCGATCACGAAACAAAGCTTCTACTGCCTCACCGCCCCTGCGGGTCCTTGCAGCCGCCCCTGCGGTGACTTGCCTTGACGAGACAAAGACCAGCTCCCCTGCACCTCCCACTGCGCCCTGCCTGCACCTCGCCTTGGGAGCTGGAAGGTGAAGAGTCTGTGTCACCGCCCCTGCGTTGGCCTTAAGGCGCCCCTGCACCTTGACGTCAGAAACGTCCGGAAGGCGAAAGGTCAGACGTTGAAGTGCATTAAAGATCCGCCCCAGCGGAGTTATGTAGCCGCCTCAGTGGTTCTGAAGAAGATCAACTGATTCTGCCTAAACCGCCCCTGCGGATCCTGAAGGCCGCCCCTACGGTTTAACGCTAGAAACTTTACTCCGGCTGTTTACACCACCTTTATGGCATTTAAGGTGGCTGTTTTAGGCCGGTTATTTACTCCTAATTAAGTGTCTTTTGTAGTATAAATAGTTCATGCCTGATTGTTAGAATCATCCATGCTTTTCCTCACAAAATCCATTTTAGACTTGAGCTTTCCATTGTAATGAGTTGCTAACTTCCTTGCTACATTGGGTTGGTTTGAAGTTGCTTTGTTGCTTTGGTTGTAAGTTCTTTTTAATCTAAGTTTTTATTCAGTAATACTTTGTGTTTCCTTGATCTCAATTGTCTAATTGCATGTTTACTATTGCTTGAGATTGATCACATTAGGTTCTAAAGTGCATGCAAACAACTAGGATTAATAGGTTCCGGGTTCGGGTGTTTAATCTAGTAGCAACTTTAAATAATAACGGGTTGTGATTACTTAAAGAAAAGGAACACAAATATAAAGATAAGTTTAACGGTTTTAATCTTCTCTTTATATCCCTTAGTCTTTGTTTGAAAGCTAACCTGTTATTTGTTCTTGTAGGTTTGCGGAACTTTAATAGGTTAAGTTGTGTTGATGCCGGTTGGATCAACACATATATACGATCGAGACGGGAGATTACTTGGAAACTTGTAAAAGGAACTCACAAAGTAGCAATTGCATGCTTAGAATCAACCTAGTGTAGATTCATCCATTATCGTCTTACTTGTCGTATTAATCGTTTTCATAAGTTTTTGTGCATCAATTCAACCAAATCCCCCCCCTTGTGTCACTTGTCATTATAATCGAATATTGCATCTAAAACACCTTAACTCTCTTGGGTTCGACTCTTACTTAATCACTATACTAGTTCTTAGTGCTAAGTCGGGATTTATTTTTGATTGGGTATAGACGACCATAGAAATACCTTCGGTCAGGAGTAAATCGTTTTATTTTCTTCTTCGTATGCAGCCCACTTTTCAATGTCAAGAAATGCATTTCAAGGGCCTTGAAATGGAATTCAAGGGCAACATTGAATATCACGAATCTTTTTAGGGGTTAATATCTTTTAGATATTATGATCTCTAAATTATTTTAAAGAAGGATTTTTAAAATGATTCTGAAGTCTTTTCAAAGATTTGAAAAGAGTTGTTGAGATTAAATTGGAAACAAATTTTCCTTTTTTAAAGGCCTTGATTTTCTCAAGATCTTGTTAAAACCATAAATTGTTTTCTTTTTCCCTTTTAAAGACTTTAAACCCTCCCTCTTCCCTATTCAACGTTTTTACAGAACCAAAAAACCTCTTTCAAAACCGTTGATTTTTTTTCCTCTCACAAATCCATCTATGGCTCCAAGAAACAAGAAATCTGCTCCTCGTCAAGCTTCGACCTTCAAGAAAGAATCTGCTCACATTTCCTCTGCCACAGAAGATGAGAAATTTTGTGAAGATATGGAGATTTCACGGAATACCGGCCTTCATACTTCTTGGTTCGTCAATTTTCAAACTACGGGAGCTTGGCTTGATGGGTTTCACAATCGTCCTCTCTATATGTGTGACTTGGTTGATATTGAGTTTCTGGAAACTCTTCAGATACCTTGTATTGCAAAGCTCAAAAGTTCTACAGTCTAGAAGATCTTATGACCTGGAGATTCTGCTTTCCCAAGGCTCACAAGATTGTTCTATGTCAACCTCGTCATAAAACGGGAAAAAGGGATTCTCACCCTTGAAACATCTGTGAAAGGTACTCAAATTCTTCTCACTCCTATTGTTTTATGTGAGATTTTAGGAATCCCTACAGATCTTTCATTCACTCACCCCTCCCGGTCAAAAAGTGTTCGTCTTGCAAAAGAACAATTCCTGATTCCAAATTCCACATCACGCCAACTCACTCACACTTCCCCTACCCTAGATGCTAAAATAGTATTTACCATTCTGGTTAGATGGGTTATCCCTTGTGCAAATTCAAGAGAACTATTGACGGATCAATCTTTGGAATTGATTCATCTGATCATGTTTGGATTGGATATTGACGTACCTAACCTCATCCTCAACCATATGGTCCATACTGTTAACTCTAAACGAGTTATTCCTTTGCCGTATGGAAACCTTCTGCCCAAGATCTTTGAACATTGTTCAATTGACACATCCACTAAAGATCGACATATGACTTCTGGAAAAATTGATGAATCCTGCTTGGAAAGATTAGGGATTGAGAAGACTCTTGAAAGGGCTTGGAAATTGAAGAGAAAAAGGGTTATTCTACCTCCTTCCCAAGCAGCTCCATCAGCTCCTCCTTCTGCTCCAGAAATCAGGTTAGATGGCTGTGAGAAGGAATTGGGTTCTTTGAATCGTGAATTCTCTGATTTTCAGTTTGACACAAAAAGGAGAATGGATGCAAATCATGAGATGATGTCTATTATGCATGCCAAGATAAATGAAATGTATCTTATGAATACTCTCACTCTTACCACCATGGGAAAAATATTACCTTTGACTGAAGATGCGGCTCTCAACACACCCAAGAAAAGGTTAAAAATGTTCTGATGAACTGTAAAATACGAGTACAGAACAAACTTATCCTTTATCCTACACATGTTGAGCCGACCATTCTGACAATGGAAAAATACGAGGTTGTCAAGGAACGACTAGCTGAAGAAACGAGACGACGCTTAGCAGCAGAAACGGATGATAGTCACAGGCCTGCTTCATCCAAGGCACGACGACGATTTAATGAGGATGATCAAGACTGAACATATGATGGTTGTGGGCTTGTTGTTTTAAACTCGTTTTATTGTTTTGAAAATAATCTCTTTTGGGACTATAATTGATTTCAAAAACTTTCGCGTTTTAACTGTTTTTCTCCCTTGTTGAAAGACAAAGGGAATAAATAATTTGATCCGAAATTTCGATATTTATGCATTCTGCATTTAAGTTTGTTTGATATTTACATATGCATCGTTAACTCTAAAATGAAGGTACAATATTTGTGTTGTCTTCCATCAAGGGGGAGATTGAAAACTCCACCTTGAGTATATAATTGAATATGTGATGATGGAAGACTTAACACAAATAAGCGGTTTTTATACTAACAAAATATTGATTGTATGCCTAGTTTGCTTGGTTTGTTTTTTTATTTGTCTAAAATGTATGCAGGACTTGGAAAGCATTTCAAGCGATAGATGGAGGCCTTGAAATCAGATACAAGGGACAAGCGCAGAGTTTGAAGAAATTCAACATGGAGGCCTTGAAAACCATTTCAAGGGATCCAAAGTTGGAGCCTTTAAACAAGATTCAAAGGACATAACGGCTAGAAGGAATTCAAATCTCTACCAACCAAATCAATCAAGGATCTAGAGAAGATCTTCCAAGAAGATTTGGCTAACAAGATTCGGCCAACAAGAAGATCTAGACCAAGGAGATACGGTCCAACAAAAAGGATTTCGCAAAGATCCTCAACAAAAGCGCGAGATTTCTTCTCAACAGATATCGAAGATCTTCATTCAACAAATCAGAAGATCTCGATAATTAAAAGACAAAGATCTTTAACAATGTGAAAAGATTACGGAGAAGAAGAATCAACGTGTTTTAAGGAGATGAAGAAGATAAAGAAAATCTACAACGGCTATCTCATCTCACCCAAGAAGCGTTTTAAATGAAGATGCCGATTGAAGAAGAAAAACAACAAGCTTACACGGAAATTTTCAAAGTCTTCAAGCGATCCAAAGCATCTTCATTCGATCCAAGAAGTTTTTCTTTCTCGATCTCTTTACAAAAGCTTTATTCTTTAGAGAGAGATAAACTTGAGAGATTCATTGGCATATCTAAAGAGTGTAATACTCTAGTGTGTGTTACTCTGCGAAGTAACTAGGCTATTATAGCTAGGTTTAGAGTTGGAACTAAATCGTAGCAATGACTACAGTGAGAGAAGAAGGAGATTTCTTCTAGGTTGTATCTACGACTCTTTGAAGCTGATAATAGATAGTTAGATCCTACGGGTATACCCTAGGACGGAGAGTATGTTGTTTAGAGCCGAACTTCGTGAACATATCCTCGTGTCGATCTTTTCAATTCCGCACCATATCCTGCTTTATTGTGACTAACTTTGTTTTGTAGGTCTACAAATTTAAGACCATTGAAATCACTTTAAAAGCCCTTGCAAATCAAGTTGTGTCACAAAGAGCTCAGATCGACATCAAGGCCTTTGAAATCAGTTTCAAAGCCTCGAGATAGGTTTTTGCGAAAAGTTCCTATACTCTATTCAACCCCCCCCCCCCTTCTAGAGTATTTATATCCTTTATATTCACCTTACGGTTCTTCACCTCGTTTGTTGCACATCATCTTTATTCAGTTGCATTATGTTTCCTTCGGATGTGAATGTAAGAGCATTCAAATGAAACCTTTGATTTTTCCTTTGAGTGCATAACGACAAGAGGTCTTGAGAAGCATCCAGTCGGCCAGTCGTCTCAGACCTAAAATCAACCATATCTCTTCGCAAAGTTTCCAAACCAAATTCCACAACATCCTACCTTTTAGAAGCAGAAGATGAACCAATATCCTCTTCCTTCAGAGTCCTCTATACACTCAATGTCTTTTCAATACCTAGACTTTCAAAACAATCTTCATCTATCTTCCCATAGGCTACATGTGTGTCCTCATTCAAGGTATCGATTGAGAAGTATTTGAAGATTTTTCGAAGGAGATTAACATAAGGAAGGGGAATTTCGCAGGTGGAATTAATGGTGTGAAGCATGTGGTTGAGAATAAGATTCGGGAGATCAATATCTAAGCCATTCAACACTTGAGAAAGGTGTTGGAATGAGGAATTTGGAAGAAGAAAATTTTCTCTAGCCAATCGGACACTTTCGGCTCTAGGAGGGTGATGATAGAAAGTGGACGAGGGAAACCCTGAAATCTGATCAATAATTGTAGAGGTAAGAGTGATCGATTTACCTTTCACAATGGATGCTAGGGTTAGCTCTCCCCTTTCTTTTCTGGTGGTGAGATTCACAAAAAATAACCTTGTGAGCCTTGTGAATCCTATCTCCCTCGGATTTACAATCTTCCAAATTGAGCATCCTTTCAGCAATCTAATGCATGGAAAGTGGAGAGATTATAACAACTCTAGATCGACCGACTCGCACATGCATAGTTAACAGTTGTGAAATCCATCGAGCCAGGTTCAAGTAGCTTTGTGATTTCTAAACCAGTTTGTCGGCATTCCGGTTTGAGCACAAATTTTGATGTTTTCCGGAGGACACGGTGTAGCAGAATTTGATAATATGTGAACCACGACCACTTCATCCGTTGATGGTCCAGTGGTGGAGTTTCTGGACTTCTTTTTCACAGGGGATGAGGCATCACGGTTTGATGATCTTTTAGGAGCTATGGATGAGCGTTTGTGAGATAGAGAGTTTTGAAATTGAAAGAGTAAAGCCCAAAGTGGTTTTTGTAAAGTTTTGAACGAAGGAAAGAAGAGATAATATGGAAGGATGAGTGCCTTTTTTAAAAAAAAGGGAATGTTAAATCAAGGGAAATTTCGGATGGTACCCTCGTGGTTTGGGGTATTCCGGATTTTGCCCAACAGTTTTTTCAAGTTCGGATGGTACCCTTAAGTTTACATTGTTTTCCGGATTATACCCAAATTCATTAAACTTTTTTAAATTCCATTAAAAACATACAAAAGAAAATAAACTAAAATTAAAAAAACTAATCAAAATAGAAATAATGATTTATTTATTATAAAACTAAAGTAAAACAGTAAAAAAAATTTAAAAAAATAAATATTTTATATTTATTTAAAAATAAATAAATTGAATTAGCATTTTTTTTACAAAATCTAAAAACATAAGTGTTATACTTTATTTAAAAAATAAATAAAATAAAAGTTCTTTTAAAAAACTAAAAACAAATTCACTGTTTTAATTTATTATAAAAATAAATAAATCATTTTCTATTTTATAAATTTCCTTTTACGTAAGTTTAAACAGTAAATTTTTTAAATTTTTTAAAAGAATCCTTCTTTATTTATTTTTTTAAATAAAATAAAACACTGATTTTTTAAATTTTTTTTAAAAATTATCTAATTAATTTGTTTTTAAATTAATATAAAACATTTTTTTTAAAAAAAGTTACTGTTTTACTTTAGTTTTAAAGTAAATAAATTATTCTTTCTATTTTAATTTATTTTTTAATTTTAGTTTAATTTTTTTGTATATTTTTAATGGAATTTTAAAAAAAATTAATGAATTTGGGCAAAATCCGGAAAACGACATAAACTTAAGGGTACCATCCGAACTTGAAAAAACTGTTGGGCAAAATCCGGAATACCCCAAACCACGAGGGTACCATCCGGAATTTCCCTTAAATCAATTTAAGGCATATCAAGATCTTGATAGAATCAAGGCCTTGATAACCAAATTTTGATTTGCATGCTTCACTAATAAATCACACCCAATTTTTAAAACAAAGATATGAATTTTGAAAACAAAATCTTGGTGAAAACTTTGAAATCATTTTAAAAATTCTTCTTTAAAATGATTTAATGATCAATCAATTAAAAAGATGAAAATCATAAATCCGATCCGGGTTATCACTTCGGTCTTTGAAATCTGTTTCAACACCTTGTATTGCATTTCAAGGCCTTGAAATGAAAAAGTAGACTACATTATTAGGAGAAAATAAAACGATTTACTCCCCCCTAAGATAATGCTTCCTTGTACAACATATCAAGCTCCAATCTAATAAAATTGAATCGATCGTTAGGTAGAGGCTTAGTGACTATATCTACAAGCTGCAAGTTAGTCCAAATAAAAGACATCGATACGTCACCTTTTTCAACATGATCACGTATGAAGTGATGTCTTATGTCGATATGTTTTGTTCTTGAATGTTGCACAGGATTTTTAGTTATCAAAATAGCACTAGTACTATCACATTTAATAGGTATACCTTTGAGATCAAAACCAAGATCACGAAGTTGTTGAGCTATCCATAGAATTTGTGAACAGCAAGCTCCGTCAACTATGTATTTGGCTTCAGTAATGGATAGGGCGACATAATTTTGCTTCTTAGAGTGCCAACTGAGTAGGGATGACCCTAACAATTGGCAACATCCATAAGTGCTCTTTCTATCGACCTTATAGCCTGCAAAGTCTGCATCTGAATAGCCAACGAGATGAAACGAGTTTTGGCGTGGATATTATAACTCTAAAGCCTTAGTGCCATTGAGATATCAAAATATCCTTTTCATAGCTATCAAGTGTGACTCTTTGGGATCAGCTTGAAATCTAGCACACATGCACACACTAAACATAATGTCAAGTCAACTAGAGGTTAGATATAACAAAGAACCGATCATACCTCGATACTCCTTTTGTACGACACTCTTACCATTCTTGTATTTATCTAATGAAAGAGTAAAACTCATCGGAGTTTTTGCTACCTTGGATTGATCCATTTTATATTTCTTGAACAAATCCTTGGTATACTTGCTTTGTTTAAGAAAGATTTATTTCTTAGCTTGAGTAACTTGAAGACCAAGAGAGAAATTTAACTCTCCCATCAAGCTCATTTCGAATTCTCTACACAAAATATCTGAAAATTCCTTGCATAGAGAATCGTTAGTAGCACCAAATAATATATCATCAACATAAATTGGTACTACTAATAAATCGTTGCCTCTAGTTTTGACTGACAAAGTTTTGTCAATCAAGCCTCTTTTGAAATCATTTTCAATTACATACTTGGACAATCTTTCATACCAAGCTCGAGGAGCTTGTTTAATACCATAAAGTGATTTGTCCAATTTAAAAACATGATCCAGAAAATCATCATTTTCAAAACCAAGAGACTTTTTCTTCTGACAACCGGAGCAAAAGTCTTATCATAATCAATACCTTCTTTTTGGTTATAGCCTTGAGCTACAAGTCGTGCTTTGTTTCGAATGACTTTATCATGTTCATCAAACTTGTTTCGAAACACCCATTTTGTTCGTATGACGGATTATTGCTTAGACATGAGAGTCTAGACTTTGTTTCTCATGAATTCATTTAGCTCATTTTGCATGGAAATGATCCAATATGGTTCTTGAAGTGCTTGAATGTATTTTTTAGGCTCTACAAGAGACACAAACGCAGAAAAAGCACACAAGTTGTTTACCCTAGATCGTGTTTGCACCCCTGATTTTGGATTTGAGATCACATTCTCTTGTGGATGATATAAAGAATGTTGAAATTTTCTTCTCTTCAAAATTGGAATAGATTTTGATGATTGAGGGTCAGTTACTCGACTTGATTCAGGTGCCGCTGGAGTTGTGCCCTTGTTTCCGATGTCAAAGCCTTGGAGTTGGGTTTCAAGGCCTTGAAATTGACTTTTAACAGTGTTATTGTTTGTCGTTTCAAGGTCTTGAGGTTGTTCTCCGATATCCTGAATTTGTTCTTGCATGTTCTTATCTTGAGCCTTAGGGTCTTCTTCTCCCTCAGAATTTTGATCTCCGTGTCGACTTAGATTCAGATTTGTAAAACTATCACTCAAAGTACCATCATTTCTTTTAACAAAAATAACATGAATACTTTCCTCAACTATTTTGGTACGTTTATTGTAAACCCGATAAGCTTTATTATTTGAAGTGTATCCTATAAAGATAGCTTCATCACTACGTGCATCAAACTTTCCAAAGTTGTCTTTGCCATTATTATGGACAAAACACGTACATCCAAAGGGTTTAAAATAAAAAATATTTGGTTTTCGTCCTATAAAAAGTTTGTAAGGAGTCTTTTTCAAAATTGGGTGTATTAAGCATCTATTTAAGATGTAATTAGCCGTGTTTACAACTTCACCCCAAAAGCTTTTTGGCAAACTATTTTCTAAAAGCATAGTCCTAGGCATGTCCTCCAAGGTACGGTTCTTACGTTTCACAACCCCGTTTTGTTGAGGTGTTCTATGAGCTAAAACGTTATGTGAAATAACATATTTAGCACAAAACACATCAAACTTAAGTTGGTCTAATTATCTACCATTATCACTTCGAATAGAAATGATAGGTAGGTTTTTTTAAGTTTGCAACTCCTTACAAAGTTTTGAAAACTCATACAAAGCTTCTAATTTTTCCCGTAAGAATGAGATCCATGTAAAACGAGAAAAATCATCCACAATGACAAGGATGTATTTTTTTCCCTTGGAAGATTTGACACGCGCAAGTCCACATAAATCCATATGTAAAAGTTCAATGGGTCGAGAAGAACTTACAACCTTCTTTGGTTTGAATGAACCTCTTGGTTGTTTACCTTGTGTACAAGCCTTACATAGTTCATCAACCTTAAAGTTTAGGTTTGCTAAGCCACGTAAAAAATCTATTGAAATGAGTTTCTTCATCGTATGCATGCTGACCGAGTCGTCTATGTCAAAGCCTTGGATCGTCAGTCAAGGCCTTGAGACATGTTAATCTTGTTCCTGAAACTTGGTTAGTGCTCATTGAATATACATTGTTGCATTTAGGAGTTGTAAGCACGACATCACCAGATAATTTATCTTGAAATTCACATTTTTCTAAATCAAAAATCACTTTGTTACCTTTGTCACATATTTGAGAGGTGCTAAGCAGATTATATCTTAAGCCGTCAACAAGATAAAATCATCAATAAAGTTAGATGAATTATAACCAGTTTTACCAATGTCAATGATGTTACACTTTCCTTTATCACCAAGAGTAATGGTTCCAGATGATTGCTTCTTTAAATCTGAAAACAGTAAGCTTTTTCCACTCATATTTCTTGAGAACCAGTATCTAGTATCCATTTATGCTCCTTAACCTTGGTGATATCCTGCAAAATAGCAAACTTCGACCTTTCTTGGTAGACCAAATGACATATTTTGGTCCATACTCAGGTTCAATCATGTTTGATGGTCTAGTACCTTTAGTAACCCATATTTTCTTAACTTGTTTCCTTAAACATAGAGGATAAGTGTTTCTAATGACGTAGGGATCACTTCTTCTACATGTGCAAGTTGATTTTACATCTCCCTTCTTACAACAATAGAAACATGTGGGCATATGTGAACTTCATTTAGCTTTAACAAAAATGGTGTTCATTTTTCTTGGAAAATTCATGTGATAACCAATACCACTCTTGTTATGGGAAGATTGTTGTTCACACATCATCTTTTCGAGATTAGCTCGAACGAGTGAATTGAATAAGTGCAGCCTTCTGGTCTCTACATGTCACAGTTAGATCAATCTTCTCTTTCTCTAGATTAATGTAATCTTGATGTAGAGAAGAGAGATTGTCCTTAAGAATCGCATTTTATGATTCCAAGGCCTTGATACTATCATCAAGGTCTAACTTTTTAGTGTTGAGATTTTCAACTTACAGAGACAATTCACTTACTCGTTTCTCTTGTTTGATAAGCTTTTCTCTTAAGGCACTTATCCTAACCCTATGTTCTTTATCACATATGATAATGTCTTTAATGAATTTTGTGAGTTCTAGATTAGATTGAGACATAATGGTACTTACTACTCCATCAACATAGAGGTTTGGATCCTCTTCTTGATCAACCATTAAGCATAAGTTTGCTTGATCATTTTCGTCCTCTGACTCATTTGTTGAATTTGAGTCACTCCATGATGCTACCATAGCCTTCTTCTTTGGATCATTCTTCCTAAAGTTGCTCCTCTTCTTTTTGTGGACAATCCTTTATAAGATGATTTGTTTCACCACATTCAAAACAAGTCAATACTTTAGTTTTTTTATTAGGGTTAGAAAACTTATCTTTGGGTCTTAATGATCGTGGATATTCTTTGTTTGCGAATTGCTTCTTCATTTGAAGAATTCTTGCAAGACCTCTTGAAATCAAGGCAAATGGATCTTCATCATCATCATCACTCTCTTCTTCATCCGATGGAATGTTATCCTTTTTGGATCTTAGAGCAAGGTTCTTTGCATTCGACGATGGCTCTCCACCTTCTTCACCAAGAACCATTTCATGGGTGATTTTCTTCATTCGCGAAGACCTTTCCAAGTGAATAGAGATTTCTCACAATCTCAATGAATCTTGTGAACATTTCTTTGACCGTCTCGTTTGAAGTCATCTTGAATATTTCATATTTCCCGAGGAAGATGCTTATTTTTGTCTCCTTGACTTGACTTGTTCCTTCATACGTAACTATTAACTTGTCCCATATTTCCTTTGCGCTCTTGCATGATGAGACATGATTGAATTCATTAGCATCCAATCCACAATAGAGCAAGTTCATGGCCTTGTAATTCTTTGACACGCTATCCAAGTCTGTTTGAGTGAAGTCAGCTTCCTTCTTTTTGACTTGGAATCTGTCAACCGTGGTGGTTGGGATTTTTGGGCCAGTTTGAATAATGCTTCATAGTTCCATGTCCTAATCAATAATATTCATTTGTATTAATTCTCTACAATGGGCAAAGTTGTTACCTCAGAAGAGGGGTGGTCGAGATGTGGATCTTCCTTGAGAAAATCCTCCATCACCTACAAAGTTCATGATTGGTCTCACTGATGGCTAAATTAATATATGTGAGTCTAGCTCTGATATAAATTGAAGAACCGAATAGGTGAACAATAAGGATATGAATACTCTAGATGGGGGTTGAATAGAGTATGAGAACTTTTCGCAATATCGTATATCAAGGCTTTGAAACTAATCTCAAGGCCTTGAAGTCGATCTCTACGCTTAGTGACAAAACTAATTCTCAAGGCTTTGAAGTAGATTTCAAGGCCTTGACTTTGAAACCTACAGAAAGTTGTTAGTCACAATAAAACGTGCTAGTAAGTGTGGAATGTAAAAGATCGACATGACGATATGTTTACGAAGTTCGGCCCTAATAGCCTACTCTCTGCCTAGGGTTTCTGACCCTAGGATTTAAATATCTATTATCTGCTTTTTATGAGTCTTAGATACAACCTAGAAGAAAATCCTTTTCTTCTCTCAATGTAGCCTCAATGCTACGATCTAGTCAACTCTATTCTAGCAATACTAGCCTTGTTACTTCACAGAGTAACATACTCGAGTGTAACACTATATAGAGATGTCAATAGAGCTCTTGTGTTTTTCTCACTCAAAGAAAGTAAAATAATGTAAGCTTAAGAGGAAGAAAAACTTTTGGAACGATGAAGATGATCACTTGAAGACTTGGTTTCTTATCCGTGTATTGTCTTTCTCTTCTTCAATCGCCATCTTCATTTATAGTCTTCTATGGAAATCTTCTTTTAGTCGTTGTAACGTCTTTATTACTCCATAGAAAACGATGCTTAGTTGAACGAGATCTTGGTTGAGAAGTAGCCATTGCAAGATCTTCATCTTCAAAGTTGTTGCAAGTTTGTTGGAAATCTTCAAGCCCTAGATCATCTCTTGAAAGCCGATGAAGATCTTCTCTTATCTTCAAACTCATTCAGCTGATATCTTCGTTGCTTGGAGTGAATCTTTGAAGGACACTGTTCCGAGATCTTCTCTCCTAGATCGTTGGTTAAGATCTTATCTTCAAAAAGCCTTCAGTCGAGATCTTCTAAGATCTTCTAGTTTGATTAGTTGGCCCTTGAAAATATTCTCCTAGATTCTCTCTTTTGGTCGTTGTAGATGTGTCGAATCCCTTAGTCGAGTTCTTCCCTTGTAATGATTTTCAAGGCCTACACACATTTTAACAAACAAGCCAAGACATGCAATCCAGAAATATAATCGATATTTGTTAGTTTATAAAACCACATTTTTATGTAAAGTTTTCCATCATTTATATAAACCAATTCATAGTCAAGGTGGAGTTATCAATCTCCCCCTTGATGGAAGACAAAACAAATATCGTACCTGCATTCAATGTTAGATATGCATGCATATAAACATTTCGAAAATGTAGAATGCAATAATGTCGGATCACACATCATATAATTTCTCCCCCTTTGTCTTTCAGCAAGGGATAAAAATAATAAAGTACGGGAGTTAAAAAATTACATACCCAAAAAGTATCTCAAAACAAATTTTTAAAAGCAACCCACAAACACGTTTCAAGGCCTTGAAATTTAAAACAAAGAAAATTTGAAGCTCCTGTCAAGGCCTTGGCATCTAGTTTTAAGGCCTTGAAATTGATTTCAAGGCTTTGAAATCTACTCCTGGTGCCACCTTGAATTCCGATGCCCTCTTCCTTGGGTATAATCATAGCACTTTTGCCTCCATCTACTATGGGCTTCATCCAAGGTTCTCATCTTTTTGTACTCATCCACCCTGCGTTCGTCCACAATATTGTTGTATTTCTTCACCGCTAAACTCCTCAATAGTCAGAACGTCGGGCTTCTCACAAGGTGGTTGACCAATAGGTCGATCTTGGTAGTGTTGTAACATTGAAGGAACACATCTGAAGCTTTCTCCCTTGTTTTCTTCGCATCATCATTCAGTGGCATAATTCTCCTATTGTAGTGTACGTAAGAGCATTCAGATGAAACATCTTATTTACCTTTGAGTGCACAATTGCTAGAAGGTCTTGAGAAGCATTCAGTCGGTCAGTGATTTCAGACCTAAAATCAACCATATCCCGTCGCAAGGTTCTAAACCAAATTCCATATCATCCAACCTTTTAGACGCCGAAGATGAGTCTATATCTCTATCCTTCAAATTCCACTCTCTTGTCAAAGTCTTTTCAATACCTAGACTTTCAAAATAATCTTCTTCTATCCTTCCAGAGGCCACTTGTGTGTCCTCATTCGCAGTGTCGATTGAGAAATACTTGAAGATTTTTAGGAGGAGATTGGCATAAGGATGGGGATTTTCGCTGGTGGAGTTAATAGTGTTATAAGCATATGGTTTAGTATAAGGTTCGGGAGATCAACATCCAAGCCATTTAACACCTGGTATAGCAGCTCAAAGGTTTGGGCAGTCAACAAATCTCTACATTTGGATATGGGTATAACGCATCTCACAAGCACATTAAAAACTATTTTTGCTTCAAGGGTGAGAGACGAATAGGATGGCTGTTGGGATGAGGAGTTTGGAAGAAGAAATTTTTCTTTAGCCAATTGGACACTTTTGGCTCTTGGAGGGTGATCATAGAAGGTAGAGGTGGAAAACCCTAAAATCTGAGCAAGAACTGAAGAGGTAAGAATGATCGATTTACCTTTGACAATAGATTCTAGGGTTAGATCTCCCCTTTCTCTTCTAGCGGTGAGATTCACAAAGAATAACCTTGTGAGCCTTGTGAATCCTATCCCCCCTGGATTCAGAAACTTCCAGATTGAGCATCCTCATGGCAGTGTAATGCATGGCAAGTCGAGAGATAGTATAAACTCTAGATCGACCGATTTGCACATGTAGAGTGGCCAGTTGTTAAACCCATCGATCCACGTTCCTATTGCTTTGTGATTTCTGAATCAGTTTATTGGCATTCCGGTTTGAGCACCATTTCAATGGTTGCCGAAGGAGACGGTGTAGCAGAATCCGATGAGATGTGAACCACTTTGTTTGTTGATGGTCCAAGGGTGGAGCTAATGGACCTCTTTTCACTAGGGATGAGGCATCACGGTTTAAAGGTCTTTTAGGAGCCATAGATGAGCGTTTGTTAGAGAGATATTTGAGTTTTGAAAGAGTAAAGCACAAAGGGGACTGTAAAGCTTTGAACGAAGGAAAGGAGATAAGTTGGAAAGGAGAGTTGCTTTTAATGGGGGAATGTCAAATCAATTTAAGGCATGTCGAGATGTTGATAGAATGAAGGTCTTGATAACCGAAATTTGATTTTGCACGCTTTTTCTAGTAAATCACAATCAATTTTCAAAACAAAGATTTAAATTATGAAAACAAAATCTTGGTGAAAATCTTTTGAAATCATTTTAAAATTTCTTCTTTAAAATAATTTAATGATCAATCATTTAAAAAGATAAAAAAAAATCATAAACCCGATCCATGGTTATCACTTTAGTCCTTGAAATCCGTTTCAAGACCTTGTATTGCATTTCAAGGCCTTGAATTGATAAATTGGACTACATTATAAGGAGAAAATAAAACGATTTACTCCGCCTAAGATAATGTTTCCTTGTTCAACATACCGAGCTCCAATCTAATAAAATTGAATCGATCTTCAAGTAAAAGCTTAGTGAATATATCTGCAAGCTGCAATTTAGTCGAAATAAAAGATATGGAAACGTCACATTATAACATGATCACGTATGAAGTGATGTCTTACGTCGATATGCTTTGTTCTTGAATATTGCACAGGATTTTTAGTTATCGAGATAGCACTAGTATTATCACATTTGATGGATATACCTTTGAGATCAAAACCAAGATCACGAAGTTGTTGGGCTATCCATAAAATTAAGTGAACAACAAGCTCCAACATCTATGTATTCGGCTTCAATTGTGGATAGGGCAACGGAATTTTACTTCATGGAGTGCCAACTGATTAGGGATGACCCTAAGAATTGGCAGCATTCAAAAAGGCTATTCTAAGGACTTCCAAGAAGTTGAAGGGTTTGACAAGTGGAATCATAGCAAGATTTTCACTTGTGGATGACTTGTCTAGGACCTTGTTGGTAAGTAGATATGTCCCATTTTTGAACTCGAGGGGATCTTGATGACATGAATTATGACCTATTTTTAGGCATGTATTTATATAGATTTTCCCTTAATTTTGCATGCATAGACATACATTCATGCCATTTATGATTATATTCCCCTACTTTGCAAGAATAGAGGTCTACATAGAGTTTTATTGCATTTGTAGGTAATTTGGTGAATTATGGAGCAAAAATGGCACATTTAAAGATTAAGTCTTGAAGCGGGACAAAAAGGAGCATAAAAGGAATTTAGGACGCGCCAAAGTATTCTCTGATACCGTCGGACGCGGCCCAAAGTATTTTCTGATACCGTCGGACGCGGCCCAAAGTATCTTCTGATACCGCCTGACGCGCCAAAGTATTCTCTGATACCTGCTGACGCGGCCCAGAGTATCTTCTGATACCAGCGGATTCGACTTCTTTTCAGCCCAAATATTTAGGGTTTTATCTTTAAACCCTAGGTTTATCCCTATATAAATCGAGGAGCCTTCAACATTGAAGGGGAGTCAAAAACCCTCCAAAGGGAGCCAATTTCTCCAAAGGGAGACTAGAGGGAGTCAATTTTCTCCAAAGGGAGAGTAGAAGGAGTTAATTTCTCCAAAGGGAGATTTAGGGAGAGTCAAATTCTCCAAGGGACGGTGACAGTCCCAGGATTTGGATCCCAAAGAGAGGGAGGCTTGAAGATTTTATTGCGTACAAGGAAGATTTGGGGAAGGACGCACTTTCCTATTTTTGGAGTTGGAAGATCTTAGTGTTTACATTTGAAGGCGGATTGACATCCCGTTCTTCATTGTCCCTATAAATTTTGTGAGATTTTTCTATTCCTTTAATTCTACATCCATTGAACGCGGTTTACGATTATTGTGTTTGATTGACATTTGTTTTGAGTTTATTATTGAGATTTCAAGGTTTTACCTTTTCTCCCTTTCATATTTGATTATTGATATCATAATGATGATTATTGGCTAAAACCCTTTAGCAATTCTAAGGTGAAGGGTTGATAGTTGTGGCTTAGATGATGATAGATCGATCGTAAATTGATTGGACCCTGAGAGTTAGAGAAATATCGTCGACACCCTAAATCACGGCCTGTTCTTAGGTTTCCACGGCCGTGATTCTCAAGATCTACCCGTGATTTACTTCAGTTTACGAACCTTGCTTTTACTTTAATCCAAAGTTAAAGACTTGCTTTAACTTAGTTTAGGCTTGCCTTTTCTAGGTGGTAGTGAAGCCTCAACAACCTCTACCTCGATTGTGAGTGTCACAACCTTAATCGGTTTAGTTAGTCTTGATCCTTGGATTACAAGTTTGGGTATTTGATATTAATTCTTGCCTTTAGAACCTTTCTATATTGAAGCCTCAACAACCTGTATAGAGAGTGTCTTGTAGGTGAGTCATATAAGGTTTTTGGAACTTCACCGTACGATTACCTTACATTAGCATACCTTTGCATATCTCAACTCTGTCTTTATATCATTTAGTATATCTTGAATCGATTGCCACAATTAGAAACCTGGATCTTTAGGGTTGCTGTTTTCCCAATATATTTGCAAAGCTTTACCCTTTTACTTGCTTGACAACTCTACAACTGAATTTGTTCCCCCCAAATCCCTGTGTTCGATACTCTGGAATACTTGCTAATCTACGCCGATCCGTACACTGCGGGTTCGCTTGCTTTTATTCTAGTTTTATAAATTTAAAACTTGATTGCACGCACGCTAAGTGGCGAACAGTCGTGACAGCTACAGTGACCCGTAATTTCCAAAAGCCTTTGAAAAATCACCAAAACCACGGTTCTGTACAATTCCACGGCCGTGGAACCCCCCGACAGACCGTGATTTTCAAAAATTTTGCCGGCCACTATATAAACCACGTTCTTCACAAAAACACAACACACAAAACCCATTCCACGCCCTATTTCGCCGATTCCACGCCTCTCACCTCAATTCTCCGTTCGTTAATCGTTTTCAACGATTCTTCGACCCAAACTGAAGCAAATTCGATCACCAACGAGATCCAAGCAACAAATCGAGCGGCAAATCACCAAGGAACGCAGAATTTGGATTTTAAAATCCGAAACCTAGGTTTTTTCCGCTCTTCTCTATCTTTGTCAATTCGGGTTCGTTTTTGCTAGCATTTATAGGAGAACTGATTGAAATTGGAAGAAATTAGCCTAGGACTGCTTGATTGTGAAATTTGGCTGTTGTTTGCTGAGTTTTGAGAAAAAGCGAGACGAACCACGGTCTCTGTCAATTCCACGGCCGTGGAGCACCAAGAACAGACCGTGGTTTTGAACAGTAATGGATTTTGTGAGGAGAGTTTCTGGGAGAATTAAGGAGAAGAAAAATGAGAAGGATAAGAATAAAAAGAGGAAGGGTAACCCCTCTTCCACTTCATCCTCTAGAGCACCACCACCATCCTCCCCTTCACCTCTATCATCACCTTCATCACACGCACCTCCTAGCCCTAGGGTACCTACCATTCACGAGGATCATCTCGATGCATTAGAGAGGATCCACAAGAGGGCTGTTATAGGACCTAGGTACCTATTGTTGGAGGATTTAGCTCCTCTTCACATCATAGATGACCTTACTTGGCTCTTGGATAGAGCCGGATTAGTTGTCTTCTCGGCTATCCGAGAAGACGCTTACGAGGAGATCACGAGAGAGGTTGTGACGTCTTTTGAGCACAGCCATGTGGATAGGACAGTTTATTTCCGTCTGATGGAAAGGAACTATGATTTTACCATCCGAGAGTTCGGGACCTTCTTTGGGTTCCAAGAGACCTTCAATGGTCGTTTTCCTAGCGGCGTTTACGCCAAAGATTTTTGGGAGGAGGTTGCCATGATTTACGCTAGCGAGGACCGCTGGCAACCAGCTGATACCAAGGCTAAGTTGATGTATTACATAGCCTTGAAGATTGCTCACCGGGTTCTTTCTGAGTGTCTCTTCCCTAGGACGGAGACACCTCAGAAGATCAAGATGGATGAGCTATTTCTGTTGTACTCCATGTTGTATGGGCACCCTGATAACACGATTTATAGCATAGTTTTAGGTGCACATTTAGGTAGAATTCTCGCTAAATCATGCATTATCTAGCACTAGTCCAATACGTTTTGCACTCAAAACATGTATTTTGTCGAGATAGACGTCTACACGGACTTGTGTGCGTTTTGTAGGTATTTCGGGAGGTTTCGAGCCAAAACGACGCGTTTGAGGGTCGCTCATTTAGAGGACACGTTTCCAAACTCATTAGAACGCAAGGCAAAGGCTGAGAAGGACTCAAGGAACCTTGCCAACACAGGCCATGCACCAAACCACAGCCTAATGATCCAAGGCGAAGTTTCTGCACAGAATCACGGTTCTTTGAAGAACCACGGCCGTGGAAATGACCGTGGATTTTGCCAGATTCTCGTGACAGCTGTGCCACGATTCTCATGGCCAGCTCATGAAGAAATTGGTTATAAAAGTGGTCCTTGAGAGTTGTTAGAGGCAGCTGGGATTTGGGTAGTTTTGAGAGCAGCTCACATATTCTCCATTCTTTTGACAAAATATATTCCAAGAAGAAGAAGAAGGACTTTTTCTAGGAAGGAAGGTGCAAGAAGAAGAAGAAAGGAGCCATTGCCATTGAAGAGGAGAGGAGAAGACACACTTAGCTCTTGTATTTTCGGATTTATTTCTAGAAGTTTTTGGACTCTTGAACCTTCCTTGGGAAGGGTTGTAAGTAGTTCTAATTTCATCTTCAGATTTAGATTGTGTTTGAAGTTCATTTGTTCATCTTCTTTCTCTCATTTTCTTGGAATGAAGGTTATGAATCTATGCTTGTTTGTTTTGATTTCTAATATGAATGTTGTAGGCTAGATTGATGTGATTCTAGGGTAAGGAAAGGATGGTTATGGCTAGATCTATGATAGGACGAACTTAGATTTACCTTTGGATGATTTTTGTTTATGAACGTAGCTACTGTTAGGAATCACGGGTAGTTCTTGAAGAACCACGGTCGTGGTTTCCGTAGAACAAACCGTGGTTCTTCCTGGTTCGAAGGATCTTACCTTAGGTTCATAAAATTGTTGAAACCCTAAGTTTTTGCTGAGTTTAACCTACCCTAGGGTGTCCTAGTGTAGCGACTAAGTGCTAGGAAAGACTTACCCGGTAATCCTTGCCCTTAGAATCTAAAATAGCAAGGCCTTAGGTAATGGTGAGCCTAATAAGCCGCCATTGGATTAAATGTGCTAGGATAGTTGATTAGGACTTCCCTTTCCGAGACTTACCCGGTGAGGATAGGTTAGATCCCTAATTAAACAATCCGGTTTGTGTTAAATTCCTACCCTTAGGTTCTTAGAGACTTAACCGGTAATGAGACCTTAGGTGTGGATTAGTTGGATCATGAGACTTACCCGGTAATTGATCCCATTTTTGGAACACTTAATCCCAACATATCATAATCAATCCAAAGAATGAATAGATAACTTGAGTTTTATGCCATAACCGGAATTTCCAACCCCTAGAATCCGTCTTCCCTTTTCTCTTGATCAACATCTTGTTCGATTTGTTTATTTATGCCAATTTTCCGACTTAGTTTGATTGATTGTTTGCATGCATTTGATCTTTGAAGTGATCACCTAAAAACAACCAAAACAATTGAGATTTTCTTCCTTTATTTGCATCCTTTTCTTTAGACTTAGATCTTGCTAAATTCAATCACAACTTAATTCGATTTCACCTTAGTCTTTGTGTTCGACCTTGGAATACTTATCTTGCTACATACGTCCCGTACACTGCGGGTGCGCTAGAAGTAGGATAATTATAACGAGTATAAATTTAAGGCTTATTGCGTACACACCTTTTTAGCGTAACAAGTTTTTGGCGCCGTTGCCGGGGACTAGGTCTAGATTGAGTCTATTTTGTGATTGTTTCTAGTGTAGATCCTTCTTGTTTCTTTTGATCTCTTTTTGGTTTTTGTCTTTGCTTTTCAGGACATCTATTGCTCTTTAGGTGTATGTGAAGATCTCGTGGCAAGGATTTAGCTCCATTCGATCCCGAACCGGAGAAAACCCTTCGATCTAGATCTAAGAACATCCGAAAAGAGAAAGAGATGGCCGGTAGAAATCTTCAAGCTGAATTGGATGAAGCCTTAGAACAAATAAGGCTAAGAGATGAACTCTTGGAGGAAGAAAGGAGACTTGCCAATGAGAGGCAAGAGGAAACTAGAAGGGAGATTGAAGAGATTAGGCAAGCTCTTGTTCAAGGAGAGCTTAATCGCCGACAACCTCCACCACCTCCACCACAACCGCAGCCGGCGGCCAATGTTAGGGTTGTACCTATTGCCATTGAGGAGCCACAAACCCTAGGGAGGCGTATGGATCCGGCACAAAGAGCACACCGACCGGGTGTGAATCTAGGAGATCCCGCAACCCACAACTATGAGCTCCGCCCTCAAGTTCTTCAAATGATCCGGCATAATCAATTTGGAGGGATGGAAGGAGAGTCTCCTCACCAACATTTGATGAACTATGAGATTTTGATGGAGACTCTTAGACCACCAAGATTGGAGAGCAACAACCATAAGCTAAGGGCCTTTTCCTTCTCTCTTAAGGACAAAGCCTTGGTTTGGTATCAATATATTCCACAAGGGAGAGTTGGTACTTGGGAGGAGATGACAACCGAGTTCTTGACCAAGTTCTTCCCACCTTCCAAGACCACCGAGTTAAGGGGAAAGATCAATGCCTTTGTGATGAGGGATAGAGAAAGTTTGTTCAATTCTTGGGAGAGATTTAAGGACCTTCTCCTAGATTGTCCGCACCATGGCATACCAAAGATTGAGCTATTGGAGATCTATTTCAAGGGGCTTGATGAAGATAGCCAATTCAAGCTTCAATCTCTTTCCGGTGGGACCTTTATGGAGAAGCATGTGGATGATGCTTGGGAGTTTGTGGAGAAGCAAGCTCTAGTGATTGAGAAGTACTCTCATAGGAAGAGTGAGGGAAGAAAGGCGGGAGCATATGAGGTGAGTGAAGTCACCATGAGCAATTTCAAGCTTGACACCATCAACAATGAGTTGAAGTCCTTGAGAGAGTTGTGCACTACCACCTTGAAGAGCCAAGCAACTCCTCAAGCACCTCCACGAGCCAACTTGTCTTCCAAGGAGGAAGATGTGAATTATATGGGAAGGGGCAACTTCAACAATTACCAAGGCCCAAGAAATTTCAACAACAACCGGCAATTCAACAATTACCGGCCAAACCACAACCATCCCGGGTTTTCTTACTCTAATCCGGATGGAGCCTTGAACCCTCCCGCCTCCACAAGCACAACTCCACCACAAAGAGCTTCACAAGAACCTCCACCCGGTTTTACTCAACCTTCAAAGGATAGAACCGAAGTCATGTTTGAACAATTGCTAGGAAGGTTGAGTGGACTTGAGAGCACCGTCACTTCAATTTCTAAGGCTCAAAAGGTCTTGGAAGCACAAGTCTTTCAAAAGGCGGGTGAGGCACATAGAGATCCGGGAAAGCTTCCCGGAAGAACCGAAGACAACCCCAAAGGCCAAGTTTTGGCTATCACAACAAGGAGTGGGTTGAGTATGAAGGATCCTTTGCCCAAGGACCAAGCTAAGGGGAGTCAAGTAGTGGTAGAAGAGGGAAGAAAGCATGAAGATGGAGGGAAGAGCAAGGATGTAGAGCCAACTTATGTAGCACCGCCTCCATACAAGCCACCACTACCGTTCCCACAATCAAGAGCAAGAGCTCGTTTGGACAATCACTTTGGTAAGTTCCTTGAACTAATGTCCAAGTTACATATTAACATTCCGTTCATGGATGCCATCTTAGGAATGCCGGCATACGGAAAATTCTTGAAGGAAATACTCTCCAACAAAAGGAAGTTGGAGGAGTATGGGGAGATTAGGATGACCAAGAGATCCTCGGAATTAATCCAAACAATGAAGGAAGCAATGCCTCCCAAGCTAAGGGATCCGGGCTCTTTTTGCGTCCCAATAGGAGTGGGAGATGTGAAATACGAGGCCCTTTGTGATCTTGGAGCAAGTGTAAGCATCATACCGCTTGCACTTAGCAACAAGGTCGGGTTAGGAGAGCCAAAGCCGGTCAAGATGACCCTCTATATGGCGGACCGTTCTATCACTCATCCAGTTGGGATTCTTGAGGACATTCCGGTGCAATTGGGAGGATTCTATGTGCCTATTGACTTTGTAGTGTTGGACATTCCGGCGGATTACCCGGTTCCCATCATCCTAGGAAGACCTTTCTTAGCTACCTCCGGATGTTTAGTGGATTGCAAGAACGGGACTCTCTCCTTCAACATTGGAGAGGAGAACATCAAGTTCAAGCTATCCACAATGATGAAAGGGCCAACCCTTGATGAAGATATCTTCAACATAGTCGAGCAAGAAGAATCTAGAGAAATGGTGAGCTCGATCTTGATCAAGGACCCCTTGGAAAAGGTTCTTACCTTGAGTATGATGGAGGAAGACATTGAGGAGAATTGCAATGAAGAGATCAAAGCCTTGGAGGCATCGGAAGAGGAGCCAAGAGTTGAATTTGAGAGCCATGAAGAAATTGTGAACAGCTGCAAGTTCCACGGTCGAGATTTGGGTTCCACGGCCGTCAAACTCTCTGGACAACTCCGAGAAGCAAGCTTGGCAAGAACCACGGCCGTGGAAGTTGAGCAACCCGTGTTTCCAACCGTGGTTTCCCCTGAATCAGCTCTTGATGATGATCAAGCTTCTAGGAGCCAAGGGGAATCCTCATTTGCTTTGGATTCATCTCATCCAACCTTGTTTGGATCGTCTTCAACCGATAAAGGTCCTCCCTCACTTGAACTCAAACCCCTCCCCTCTCATTTAAAGTATGCATTCCTTGGTGATAATTCTACATATCCGGTGATTGTTAATGTATGCTTGAGTGATGATGAACTTGCTAAATTTCTGCATGAACTAAGATTGCATAGGAAGGCCATTGGTTATACTATTGATGATTTGGTTGGCATTAAGCCATCTTTGTGCATGCATAAGATAATGATGGAAGATAACCACAAACCCTCTATTGAACATCAAAGGAGATTGAATCCTATAATGAAAGAGGTGGTCAAGAAGGAAATCATTAAGTTGCTAGATGCGGGAATTATCTACCCTATCTCGGATAGTAAGTGGGTTAGCCCCGTTCATGTGGTACCTAAGAAGGGTGGAATGACGGTAGTAGTTAATGAAAACAATGAACTAATACCAACTAGGACGGTCACGGGATGGAGAATGTGTATAGATTATAGGAAGTTCAACATGGCCTCTAGGAAAGATCACTTTCCCCTCCCCTTCATTGACCAAATGCTAGAAAGATTAGCTCAACACTCTCACTTTTGCTATCTAGATGGGTATAGTGGATTCTTCCAAATCCCTATCCACCCTGATGACCAAGAGAAAACAACTTTTACATGTCCATGGCGTACCTTTGCATATAGGAGAATGCCATTTGGGTTGTGTAATGCACCCGCCACCTTTCAAAGGTGTATGATGGCTATCTTTTCGGAATACATAGAAAATATCATGGAAGTGTTCATGGATGATTTCTCTGTTTACGGTTCTTCTTTTGATAATTGCTTGGCTAACCTGTCGTTAGTATTGCAAAGATGTGAGGAGACAAATCTTGTCTTGAATTGGGAAAAATGCCACTTCATGGTAAGTGAAGGTATTGTGTTAGGACACTTGGTGTCTAACCGTGGCATTGAGGTTGATAGGGCTAAGATTGAAACAATAGAGAAGTTGCCACCACCTACCTCGGTGAGAGGGGTAAGGAGTTTCTTAGGGCATGCCGGTTTTTACCCGAGGTTTATTCAAGATTTCTCTAAAATTTCCAAGCCTCTCACTAACCTACTAATGAAAGATGTTGATTTTGTGTTTTCCAAAGATTGTCTTGAAGCGTTTTGTAGGTTGAAGAACGCCTTGATCTCCGCACCTATCATGCAACCTCCGGATTGGAGTCTACCATTTGAGATTATGTGCGATGCGAGTGATGTGGCCGTTGGGGCCGTTTTGGGGCAAAGGAAAGAAGGGCGCACTCATGCTATTTACTATGCTAGCAAGACGCTAGATGATGCCCAACTCAATTATGCTACTACCGAGAAGGAGTTGTTAGCGGTAGTGTATGCATTTGAGAAGTTCCGTTCGTACCTTGTTGGAGCGAAGGTCATAGTTTACACGGATCATGCGGCGATCCGTTATCTACTTACAAAGAAGGATGCCAAGCCAAGGTTGATTCGGTGGATCCTTCTTCTTCAAGAGTTTGATTTGGAGATAAGAGATAAGAAGGGATCCGAGAACTCGGTGGCGGATCACCTTAGTAGACTCCCACCATTGGAGCTTGGGAAAGACAACATTCCGATAGATGATTCGTTCCGGGATGAACAATTACAAATGGTGGAAGAATGCTTGTTCCAAGAGGATAGAGGAAGTGAGCCATGGTATGCCGACATTGTGAATTACTTGGTGTGTGAGGAAGTGCCTCCCGGACTAACGTATGCACAAAGGAAGAAGTTCTTCAACGATGTAAGGCATTACTATTGGAGCGAGCCACTTCTATTCAAGAGAGGCCCGGATGGGGTGCTTAGGAGATGCATACCCGAAGACGAAATGGAAAGTGTGATCCGGCATTGTCACTCCTTACCATGTGGAGGCCATGCTAGCTCACACAAGACGTGTGCCAAGGTATTGCAATCCGGTTTTTATTGGCCTAACTTGTTTCGAGATGTGCAAGGTTTTGTAGCGGTATGTGATGCTTGCCAAAGAACGGGGAACATCTCAAGGAGGAATGAAATGCCCTTGAACAACATCCAAGAAGTTGAGATTTTTGATGTGTGGGGTGTAGACTTCATGGGACCATTCCCTTCTTCATGTGGCAATCTATTCATCCTATTGGCGGTGGACTATGTGTCAAGATGGGTAGAGGCAATCGCCTCTCCCACAAATGATGCCAAGGTGGTGGTGCGGTTCTTCAACCGAGTGATCTTCCCTAGGTTTGGAACACCAAGGGTGATCATTAGTGATGGAGGGAAGCACTTCACAAATAGGAACTTTGGAGCACTTTTGGCCAAGTATGGGGTGACTCATAAAGTAGCAACACCTTACCACCCCCAAACTAGTGGCCAAGTGGAGATCTCCAACCGAGAAATCAAGGCCATCCTCGAGAAGACGGTGTCTAGAACAAGGAAGGATTGGGCCATGAAGCTCAATGACGCACTGTGGGCATACAGAACCGCCTTCAAGACACCTATTGGCACCACTCCCTGCAAATTGGTCTATGGCAAGTCTTGCCACCTTCCGGTGGAAATGGAGCATAGAGCTTATTGGGCCATTAAGTGGCTAAATTTTGACCTCAAGGAGGCGGGAGAGAAGAGATTGCTTGATATCAATGCCCTTGAGGAGCTCCGGTTGGAAGCTTATGAGAATGCCCGGATTTACAAGGAGAGAACCAAAAGGTGGCATGACAAGAGGATCATTCCAAAGGAGTTGAGTGAAGGAGATCTTGTCCTTCTCTTCAACTCGAGGCTAAGGCTCTTTCCCGGAAAGCTCAAATCAAGATGGACCGGGCCGTATGTGGTAAAGAAGATCTTTCCCCATGGAGCTATTGAGATAGGAGGGGAGCATTGTGGAGATTTCAAAGTGAATGGGCATCGCTTGAAGAAGTACATTCCGGGAGCCCCGATAGACATGATTGCCCCGCTTCACCTTGCATAAACGCTCCCGAGTTTGGTCAAGCTAATGACCTTAAAGAAGCGCTTGGTGGGAGGCAACCCATCGGTAACATTTTTCCTTCATTTTAGCTTAGATTTTTCTGTTTTTGTGTGCTTTGTGTGTTTTGTCTATTCTATGTGTGCTAGAACATTAGTGGCATTGGAAGCCTTTCTTGGAAATGATGATGATGAAACCCTCACCAATTATGGGTGGAGCGGACGCGGAACTTGGACGGCTAGCGGTGCCTAGCGCGGGTTTCGAAGCTTGAAGGATGCTTAGAGCTCCCTACCATGGTTGAAAGGATCATCCAACATCAATCCTCTTGAGAATTCCCAAATACCGAAGAAAACCATTTTACATTGTGAGAACCTTCTTTCACTCTCTTTACTTGAATACCACATTGGGGACAATGTGTTTCTAAGTATGGGGTGGGTTTTGCATGATCCTTTGCATGAAGAGCATCTAGGATAGTTTAATATTTGCACATGTCTTGCATTGTACATACTTAAATCGAAAATCCCATAAAAATCAGAAAATTTAAAAATTTTTTGTGCTTTCTAGGCTTGGATATGATCCTAATGATGAAAACTTGTCTTGTGATTGGCTATGAATGGCCTTATGTGTTGAATTGATAAATGCATATGTGGACTTGAACTACTTCTCTTGAATTCCATGAATGACTTGAGATCATGATGATTGCCTAGAATGGATTGAGTATTGAAAATCGAAATTACATGATAGTTCTTGCATACCATCTAGGAATGAATAAGGCATTTCATCTTTCTCTACTTCTCATCTTGATCATGATTGCTTGAGCACCTCAATTGATATAAAATTTGACCTCCTTTTAAACCCATCCGGGAATAGGAGCATGCTAGTGTGTTTGAATGTGTAAAAAGCAAGTGCGGGGTGAAGATGTAATGAAAAGAATGTCGTGAATGGAATGCTGAAATTATTGTGGAAGTGTAGCCAAAATAGGTTTGGGGGCGTTGGTTTAAATGACAAGTAACTCGGTACACTTCACATAATCGGGTGTTGGTGCCTTGCCAAAGTCAAATAAGCCAATAGCCCTAACGAGCTTTGGTATGTGTGCCCGGTGTAGATGCACCTCGAAAAAGAGAAAAAGCCCGAGGATGGCTAATCACCGAGGTTTCGGCTATTGTACACCAATGCCATTGTCTCAAAAATGAGTTAAAGAAAAAGAAAAGAAAGCAAGATAGGGAAAAATATGCACTTGGGGGAAGTTGATCGAGGACAAGGAAGTGAAGTTAGTTCCATTCCCGGATTAGCATCACATACCTAGAAAATTCCCCTCCCCAATTGAAACGTTTCTTAGCCTTTTATGTCACAAGCCCTTATGACCTACTTGCATGTTTGTAAGACTTAGTAATCTAGATTAGATAGACTCTTGATCTTCTTGACATCTCCGTCCTCCCAACTCATGCATGTTTTTGAGTTAAGTACAATTGTCTTTCCATGACTTTATTGTTTGATACATAATTGCTTATTCAATTGCCATTGATCATGACTATGAAGGTGATCCAATAGTAGAAGCACAAAACCAAAAAGATTTTTGCCATTTTTTCTGCATACATAAATCATGTCATCTCTTAGTCTATAGTTGGGAATTTGCTCGGGGACGAGCAAACCTTAAGTATGGGGTATTTTGATAACACGATTTATAGCATAGTTTTAGGTGCACATTTAGGTAGAATTCTCGCTAAATCATGCATTATCTAGCACTAGTCCAATACGTTTTGCACTCAAAACATGTATTTTGTCGAGATAGACGTCTACACGGACTTGTGTGCGTTTTGTAGGTATTTCGGGAGGTTTCGAGCCAAAACGACGCGTTTGAGGGTCGCTCATTTAGAGGACACGTTTCCAAACTCATTAGAACGCAAGGCAAAGGCTGAGAAGGACTCAAGGAACCTTGCCAACACAGGCCATGCACCAAACCACAGCCTAATGATCCAAGGCGAAGTTTCTGCACAGAATCACGGTTCTTTGAAGAACCACGGCCGTGGAAATGACCGTGGATTTTGCCAGATTCTCGTGACAGCTGTGCCACGATTCTCATGGCCAGCTCATGAAGAAATTGGTTATAAAAGTGGTCCTTGAGAGTTGTTAGAGGCAGCTGGGATTTGGGTAGTTTTGAGAGCAGCTCACATATTCTCCATTCTTTTGACAAAATATATTCCAAGAAGAAGAAGAAGGACTTTTTCTAGGAAGGAAGGTGCAAGAAGAAGAAGAAAGGAGCCATTGCCATTGAAGAGGAGAGGAGAAGACACACTTAGCTCTTGTATTTTCGGATTTATTTCTAGAAGTTTTTGGACTCTTGAACCTTCCTTGGGAAGGGTTGTAAGTAGTTCTAATTTCATCTTCAGATTTAGATTGTGTTTGAAGTTCATTTGTTCATCTTCTTTCTCTCATTTTCTTGCAATGAAGGTTATGAATCTATGCTTGTTTGTTTTGATTTCTAATATGAATGTTGTAGGCTAGATTGATGTGATTCTAGGGTAAGGAAAGGATGGTTATGGCTAGATCTATGATAGGACGAACTTAGATTTACCTTTGGATGATTTTTGTTTATGAACGTAGCTACTGTTAGGAATCACGGGTAGTTCTTGAAGAACCACGGTCGTGGTTTCCGTAGAACAAACCGTGGTTCTTCCTGGTTCGAAGGATCTTACCTTAGGTTCATAAAATTGTTGAAACCCTAAGTTTTTGCTGAGTTTAACCTACCCTAGGGTGTCCTAGTGTAGCGACTAAGTGTTAGGAAAGACTTACCCAGTAATCCTTGCCCTTAGAATCTAAAATAGCAAGGCCTTAGGTAATGGTGAGCCTAATAAGCCGCCATTGGATTAAATGTGCTAGGATAGTTGATTAGGACTTCCCTTTCCGAGACTTACCCGGTGAGGATAGGTTAGATCCCTAATTAAACAATCCGGTTTGTGTTAAATTCCTACCCTTAGGTTCTTAGAGACTTAACCGGTAATGAGACCTTAGGTGTGGATTAGTTGGATCATGAGACTTACCCGGTAATTGATCCCATTTTTGGAACACTTAATCCCAACATATCATAATCAATCCAAAGAATGAATAGATAACTTGAGTTTTATGCCATAACCGAAATTTCCAACCCCTAGAATCCGTCTTCCCTTTTCTCTTGATCAACATCTTGTTCGATTTGTTTATTTATGCCAATTTTCCGACTTAGTTTGATTGATTGTTTGCATGCATTTGATCTTTGAAGTGATCACCTCAAAACAACCAAAACAATTGAGATTTTCTTCCTTTATTTGCATCCTTTTCTTTAGACTTAGATCTTGCTAAATTCAATCACAACTTAATTCGATTTCACCTTAGTCTTTGTGTTCGACCTTGGAATACTTATCTTGCTACATACGTCCCGTACACTGCGGGTGCGCTAGAAGTAGGATAATTATAACGAGTATAAATTTAAGGCTTATTGCGTACACACCTTTTTAGCATAACACACCCTGCTGACTGCGCCACCCTCTTAGCTGCTACCATGAACAAGCTTAAGAACAAGAGGGCTGGCAACATTGGATATGGTGGGATAGTCACCCACCTTGCTAGGATGTTGGGGGTTGATTTTTCTGCATGTACACGTATTCCCGCCGTACCCCTAGGACTTCAGGCCTTCATGACTAGAGGTCTCATCTTCCCCACCCATAGAGGTCCACCTTATGCAGCTATGACAAGGGAGAGCAGGACGGGGAGG
Organism: Fagopyrum homotropicum; assembly: GCA_033239125.1. Taxonomy (NCBI): domain Eukaryota; kingdom Viridiplantae; phylum Streptophyta; class Magnoliopsida; order Caryophyllales; family Polygonaceae; genus Fagopyrum; species Fagopyrum homotropicum. The sequence goes on along the minus strand of BSWB01000008.1, from coordinate 59,616,959 downwards.
GGTATTGAGTGGCTCCCGGAGTATTCCATTATGGCTGGACGCCATAATTGGAAGGAGACGTTCGCTGCTATGTATGCGAACAGGATTGCAGCTCCTCCATATGTCCCACCACCACCTGTAGTTGAGGAGGAGGAGATGAGAGATCAACATGAGGGAGGAGGAGGAGCAGAGAAGGCTTTTGGCACGTTTCTGGATCAGCCGGACATAGCTTCTGATGTGCCTAGACGTTCTCCACGTCCTGCCAGAGCTTCAGGTTCATCTTCTCGCCGCGCCAGCGTGAGCGAGAGACCCACTTGGATGGAGACACCTCCTGCATGGTACGGAGCTCCACCTCCATGGTCTGCACAGGCACCACCAGCACTAGCACCAGCACCGTCAGATGCACCGGGGTGGTACAGCCAAGCTCCAGGATGGTATGAGCAGATGCCAGAGTGGGCTACTAGCCTTTCTGATAGAGTGGGAGCATTGGAGATCCGAGCTAAGGCGAGGGATGGACGCATGGATGACCTCGACCATATGATGAGGGATGTCTACCGCCAGCAGTTCGGGCGGTACTACGATCCTAGCTTCTCTCCATTCCCGCCTCCACCGCAGTGATGATTTGCAGGACCGACAGTTTAGCCGCTCCACCGCCATTTTGTGAGTTTATTTTTCTTTCTTTTTCTTTCTTTCTTTTCTTCTTTTTCTTTTATTTGAACATTAGGGACAATGTTTGTTCCAAGTATGGGGTGGGGTGTGACTAAAAGTTTGTAATAACTCTTACTCACTTTGATTGCTTCTATTGAGACTATCTTGCATGTTCATTATATTGTTACACGTTTCATTATTGCATTGCATGAAAAAGAATTTGAAAAAAACCCATAAAAATTGAAAAATTTTGAAAATTTATGTGCTTCTAAGGATAGAGATGATTTCTATGATAATCACTACTTGTGAATTGAGTTTGATGACAATTGCATGCTTAAACGAATAGTGAATTGAAAAGAAATTGAATGAGTTGATTATACCTCTTTTGCAAGTTTCATAATGTGATGAATGTTACTTAAATCATGTTGAGGAATTGAAGTTGAAATCACACTATAAGTTCTTATACTTCTTGTTGAGATGATTAAGGCAATTCGATTTTCTTTCTTCTTTCTTTGATGATTTAGCCCCTCATTGAAATATTGACCTCCTTTACCTATCCGGGAATTTGGAGGAGTTGAACGAAAAAGGCATGTTTGATGTGGGAGGGCCATGAAAGCAATTATTTGCAATCAAAAGAGTAGAAAGAAATTGTAGGTTTGGGGAAGTCAATCATGATGATGAGTAACTCGGCACCATTCACATAGCCGGGTGTTTGTGTCTTGCCAAAGTCGGATTGAGCGATATTCCTAGCGGATTATGGTATGTGCGCTAAGGGTTTGAGGCATCTCATAAAAATTGAGAAACGTCAATCTCCTAGGCTTCGGTTTTTGTGCACCTCTTTGATTAAGTGTATGAAAGTCTTATAAACGATTGAAGCAAGATTTGAGAATGATCAATTGATTAGAAGGCACATTCATCCAAAAGAAGTTGCTTTGAGAAGGTACACATATTTCATCCTAACTTTTGTTTTAAAGCTTTTGAAAGACCTTGCTTAGGGACAAGCAAGTGGCAAGTATGGGGTTATTTGTTAGAATGAAATATTGTGATATTTTAGGCACGTTTTCTAAGTGTATTTCATCCATTATGATAGTCATTGATTAAGCATTGAATCAATTGTGAGCTAGTTTGTCTATAATGTCGATATAGAGATCTACACAAGCTTTATGTTGATTGTAGACAATTAAGAGCTATTTCCGAACGGAATTGAGCAAGGATAGATTTGATTTAGCATGTCCATGAATTGAGGACATTCCTAGGAGCTAAGGAAGTGCCAACTTGAAGAATGCACGAGACTAAGGAAGAATCACGTTCTTGCCCTAAACCACGCTCTAAAATACGGCCGTACTACATTCCACGTTCAAGTCAACGGCCGTGGAACCGTGGCAAGGGAAGCGTGGTTCATTCCAGCAACTTCTACGGCCGTGGAGGAGTTGTGTCAAACCGTGATGATTTCCACGCTCTAAATTACGGCCGTGGAACCCTTCCACGACCGTGATCTTGGCGATCTTTTTCGCCACACTTTAAGCCACGATCTCATACGCAATTGGGCCGGGCCGATATTTTATCTTACACTATAAAAGGACGGACGAAGAGAGATTCCGTCACCTTCGCTTACACCTCGGCTTAGACGCACTTTTGCTTATGTTTACGCTTGGAGTTGCCCTAATTTCGCATTTGGCGAAGATTGTGTTTGAGAGATTTGCACGTTGTTAGTGTGATTTCCGGATTGACGGAAGATTGAAGATTCGGAGGATTGTTGGTAAGAAGATTTCGCTTCTTGCTTAGGTTTGATTTAGAAGACGGATTAACATCCCGTTCTTCCTTCTTATCTAAGATTTGTAATTTGTTTGCATTATTCCGGATCTAGTGACGATTATTGTTCTTGATTGTGACTTTGAGATTGAGTTGAAAGTTATTGAAGGTTTTCGGAAGTTTTCATCTTTTATTCTTTTAAACCTTGAATTTGATATCAATATGACTATTGTTGGCTAAAAACCCTTAACAATTCTAAGGTGAAGGGTTGATAGTTGTGGCTTAGATGATGATAGGTCGATCGTAAACAGATTGGACTCTGAGAGTTAGAGAGAATCGACGACAACCCTAATCCACGGTCTGTTCTTGAGCTTCCACGGCCGTGGAACTCAAGAACTACCCGTAATTTTGTGTTAAGTTATGAACCTGCTTTTACTTTAATCCAAAGTTAAAGATTTGCTTTAACTTAGTCTTGACTTGCCTTTTCTAGGTGGTAGTGAAGCCTCAACAACCTCTACCTCGATTGTGAGTGTCACAACCTTAATCGATTTAGTTAGTCTTGATCCTTGGATTACAAGTTTGGGTATTTGACATTAATTCTTACCTTTAGAACCTTTCTATATTGAAGCCTCAACAACCTTTATAGAGAGTGTCTTGTAGGTGAGTCATATAAGGTTTTTGGAACTTCACCGTACGATTACTTTACATTAGCATACCTTTGCATATCTCAACTCTGTCCTTATATCATTAGTATATCTTGAATCGATTGCCACTGCTGGATTCCTGGATCTTTAGGATTGTTGTTTTCCCAATAATTCGAAAAGCTCTTACATTTACTCGCTTGATAACCTATAATTGGATTTAACCCCCCAAATCCCTGTGTTCGATACTCTGGAATTCTTGCTCAACTATATCGATCCGTACACTGCGGGTTTGCTTGCTTGATTCTAGTTTTATATTTAAAGCTTATTTGCACATCACTCATGCAAACACCCAATATAGGAATAGTAGCTAAGTAAGTCCTACAGACCTACCTCAACCTCATACACAACTCAAACACGATAAACCAGAGCCAACCTTCAATCCTGAGAGAGGGGCACTACCTAATAACAAGGCATAAAGATATATCAACCTCTATTCATCAAAGGGGTCACACCTAGACCCAAAGGGGATCCATAGGGATCGTACTCAACCTCAAAACCTTAACCAACATCAACCTAAGTCCTTAAAGCCGTACAAGGCATAAACCGATCATAACCTCAACCAAATACATCCTCACACATCTAGCATGATCCTATACACCCACACTAGGAAAGGAGGGAACAAAGGCACCCTAAAGAAGGCCTAGAAGCAACACACACCTGCAGAACCAAGTGCAACACCAAGCTGGTGTAGGTGGCCGTAGGGGTGGCTAGGGGATGACGCAGGGGCGGCTCACTGCTGGCACAGGGGCGGTCCAGAGGTGGCGCAGGGGCGGCTGGTGTGCAGAGACACACCTTCAGCTCCTCCTTGCTTCTTCAATCGATCTCTTCACTCCTCTTTCAGCCAACATCCATACACACATATATACATACATATATACATCAAAAGAAGCCAATCAAGGCTGCCATAAGATCCATCTTGTGGATCCTAAGCTAAGGAGAAAGGAAAGAACATAGAAAGGAAGAAAAGAAGAAAGAAAGGGAAGAAGGAGAGAGATCTCACCAAGCTGAACCTATACAAGAACAGAACTCCATCAACACCTCAAGACTGGCTCCATTAAGCACAGCAGCAACAACCAACACAATCAACAACAATCCAAGCTCACAAGCACACAAACTCACTCAAATTCCAACAAAGATCAAGAAAAGATCCAAGGGAAGAGAGGAGGAGAAGATGAACATAGGAAGAGGTGGAGTAGGAGAGAGAATGAGGTAACCCTCATCCGGAGAAGAAGAAGATATAAAGGAAAGAGAGGTCAAAAAGCAAAGCTCGGGTCAAAGAAGACGGTTGCAACCCACCATAAACCGCAGGGGCGGCTGGCTTGGCCGTTGGGGCGGCTCACAGAACCGCAGGGGCGGCCAACCAGGGGCGCAGGGGCGACCCACTGCAGCTCCAAGGAAGAAAGGCAGATGCGTCTGAGCTGAAATGCAGGTGCGGGATCTCTCGAAGACTAAGGCTCTTACATCTCACCCCCCTAAAAACAAGTTTTGTCCCGAAACTTGCAAAATCCCAAAGTCTTTCGGACCCATAAGCCGAGGTATAACTCTCACTCTCTCTATCGGAGGTATCACATCTCTATTCAAAAGATCACATCCTATAACAATCTATAACCTCACACATCAACATGGAGGAATCATCAACTCCAGAAAACAGGGCCATAACGCTACCCAAAGGCGTAGAGGAATCACATCTCTCGCCATACCACATCACAAGGCATAGATGAAGCACATCTCCATCCAAAACATATCACATGCATAGAGGAAATACGTCTCTAGCCAAACCATATCACAGACATAGAGAAAATACGTCTCTAGCGAAACCATAAACATATATATCGCATGGAGGAATCACATCTCCACTGAAACTATGTTCATCAAGGTAGCATGGAGGAAATAACCATCTCCAGCTATAAGCATAAAACATACTCAGATAGTGTGGAGGAAATAATCATCTCCAGCTATGACATACATCACGCTAGCACATCAAGATCTACTAAGATCATAAATCACATCATAGCTAGCATGGAATAAACACATCAAGGCATATAAGCACATCAACACAACATTCATCAAGATAGCACTAAGGTCTACTCGTGCTCCCACAGAAGGATATGTCCTGACATAACTCTGGATAGTTACTCAAGATACTATCCTCAGTCTTTCATATGATCTCTTCAGGTCCTCATCTTGACCACGATGTCCTCAATATGGGAATATCTTTCGAATGCAAGCGTCTCATATCTCATTCTAAGAATGTAATCAAATGCTCAAAAAAGATGTGGTTGGGCTCAACCACCAAATCATCATAACTCACAAAGTGTCTCGAATCTGATATTTACTTCCTCAGTTGAGACACATGAAACACTGGGTGGATATCCTCTGACCTCAGAGGCAAAGCTAAACATCATGCTGCCTTCACAATACTGGTCAAGATCTCAAGTAAACGACATATTGGAAACTCAGTTTCCCTTCTATGCCAACACACCTGATATTTCACAGCGGAGATACTCTCAGCCGAACATGAACTCTCACTTGAACCTTAGAGGTCGACGCCTCTTGTCCGCATATGATATCCGGCGACTCTGTACGGTCAACATTCTTCTTCCAATCAACATTACTTGAACTATAAAATCCTGAATCTGATCAGATGTTATTCCACTAATATTGCTAGGTTACTTCTAGCATAAAGATATACGGAATCTATGTCTATCTAATGCCTCATAGGGCCATCCCGAAAGATGCACGTCAATCATTGTCATATAATAACTCATTAATGGGAGGTAATCTAACCATCCATGCTTCCACTCTAAAAGACAAGCTTATACAATATACCCAAGGGTCTAGATGGTCCTCTATGACTGACCATCTGTCAAGGGGTGAAGTGTAGTCATGAAGTATAGACTTATCCCTCAAAGCAGTCTATATCTGCTGCCCAAAATCTCAAAGTAAAACATCCATCTCGATTAGAGATGATCGTTCTCGGTACACCATGGAGTCTCACTATCTGTCTAGTGTACTCCTCAACCAATTAATCTGTTACCAACAATCCAGATAACATCAATCTCCCACTGGGTTACAATCCCATAACAAAGTCCATAGAGATGCCCTCCCACTTTCACAACTGCATTGGTAGTGTATGGAGCTCATCTCTAGGTCGGAAATGCTCTAAATTGATCTGCTGACAGGTCACGTATTGTGTTACAAATCTGGTTATATCGGCTTCATACAATATAATCATCTCACCTCGTGGTACATCTTACTCGTACCTGAATGTAATGAATAAGGCGTACAATGAGTGTACTTAATATTCTATATCTCGACTCCGCATGAGCGGTTATATTGATGCGGTCGTGGTGCCTCATCATCCCATCTACTCCATCGGAGAAACTGTGGTGCCTCACCATGAGACATCCTTTCTCTAAACCTCATCAAGGCCGGGCAGGTCCCCTGCTTCTGTTGGACCTCATCCAACAGACCAGGTAGAACCTCTTAGGTATAACTGGGTATCCTCATCAAGCAACTGATTGTCCAACTCTAGCCAAGCTAGATCTCTCTGAAGCTGAGGTTGAACTATCAGTCTCGCAATCATCTTATCTTGGAGCGTCTTTCCGTTCAAGTTGTCAGCGGAAACGTTCAACTTCTCTGAATGATATGGAATCTCCAGGTTAAAGTCTTGATCAATTCGAGCCCTCAACACTAGTGGTTATTCAACTCCTACGGCGTAAAACGTACCTCAGACTCCTATGGTATGCGGAAACCTGACATGAAATATCACCCATGTATTATCTTCAATCATAAAGGCTTGAACTACCACTACTAACTCTAGATCACGAGTTAGGTAGTCCTCCTCATACGTCTTCAGCTGTAGACACACATATCAATAACTCTACTCCTCTGTATTAACACACGTCTCAAACTTCGCTGGGATGTATCATCGTAAATCACGGGATCCCCAGAATCTTCTGACTATGACAGAATGGAAGCAGAGGCCAAGTGCCTCTTCAATTCTTCAAAGCTCTGGTATACTGCTTGACAACGTAATTCTTCAAGTGCCTCAGAAGACTTGTAAATAGATGCGCATTCATCAAACCTTTCCTCAAAGCATTGGTAGTAATCGGCTGAGCCGAGAAAACTATGCATTCCTTAATGTTCATCAGTATCTTGCATGTTACAACATACTTAATCCTCGCCAGGTCAACCACGATCCCACCGGCGGAGACAACATGGCCTAAGAAGGCTACCATTGGAATCTCAACTCACATTTAGAGAGCGTAGTATATAGCCCTCTATCTCTCGAAATATGCAGAACGGTCCTCAAACGATCGGTCTGCTATTCTCTACTATGAGAGTATACCAACATGTCATCAATGAAGATTACCACAACAAGATCAAGGAAATTGATAAAGATGTTATTCATTAACTCTCTAAAGACTTGTTACGAAAGGCTATCCTATGCACTACAACTCATAGTGTCCATAACGGGTACGAAAGGCTATCCTATGCACATCCTGCTCTCTCACCCTCAATTGGTGATATCCCGAGCGCAAGGGAATCCTGAAAACACAATTTCTTCTTGAAGCTAACTCATCAGGTCGTCAATACGGAACATGGAACACACTAGGGCAAAAGAAGCCCGTCTCAGCCAACTCTTCAAGTTGTCAGTTACAATATCTCAACAAGCACCATATAGTATGGGCCTTCCCAATCAGTCTCGTATCATACTTCAACTCGATAACAATGTCCACACTCTGTTGAGGTGGCAACTAGATGGTTCAGTAACACGTCTATAAGCTCGTAAACCACTGGAATATCTTCCAACGTGGAACTATCTTATTTTTGGCATAACATTAGAAAACATCACCTCCTTGTATCATCATCTTTACTGCTCATATGGCACTAATGACAAGACTCATCTCTCCAAAGGTCATAGCCTCGGAAGACCTCTATCTCACAATCTCAAAGGAGACTAGAACAATCTTCTAACTGATGTCTAACATGACATGATATCTATTCGTCCACACCATACACATAATGACTTCCTCATGCACCTAAGGCATGACAAAGAAGTCTCTAAACCATACACAAGTGCCTGAATGAATGGGACAATCACATATCTCGCGGGTACCTCATACCCCTAACTGGTAATCCTGTAAAGGAAAGTCTACCTCTTACTATTTCCACAGTCCACTATTAACGCATGCATCGAAAGACAAGAAGTGCATAACACTCACAACAAACAAAACTCCACTAGGTAAACCATTAACAAGAATGGTACATGTACAACTAACGCCAGAAGCTCCACTGCATATCATCATTCAATCTCGGATCCAAGCTCCTCAGGTATCACTGAGGTCATTGCCATAGCCTCAACTTCCACTCTTTCTGCACCGAAAAGAGGAAGGTCTTGTTGAGAAGAAACACTACCTTGCTGACAGAAAGGGGCCAGATGGCCTAGTTCACCACAGGTGAAACAAGCTATCGGTGCCAAAGGGCACTCAGAACGCAAATGATTTGGATAACCACAGTTGAAACATAATCGTCCCATGCTCGCACCCTGTGCAGCTAAACGGTATCTCGATCTTCGTCGTCAGCCTCTAATAATCTTACTCCGGGAAGGAACTGGTAAAGGCAGCGCCTTGCCGTGTCGAGAAAACTTCGCTCTATGCCCTGCTTTACCACATGTAAAGCATAGTATGGGTGTCTTTGGGCACACAGATCGCCGGTGTCCAAACTTCGCACAATTAAAACACTGTAGTTCCTTGCCAGTCGTCTATATGGCCAAAGGACCGCTAGATTGTCCTGATATCTGACTTGGTTCACCATTCATCATCTTTGCTTCCACACTAAATGATTCAGTCCATTGTTGCTACTCTAATCCAGAAGCTTCAGTTGGTCCCACAGATGTTGGCAACTCCGGTGTAGGTCTACCCGCTATGACAACCTCATATACTTGGCGCATATATTCTTGAAACTCGGATCTACTCATGGAGACATGATCAGCCTCTTCAAACTCGTTCTCTTCCATAGGCGAAACAACAGCGGAAACTGGTCCATGACTTGACGTTACTGGAGGAAGAGGGGGTGTGCCCCTACCTCGTCCCACTACAGATACAGCTCTTGTCTGAGCCATCTATAGGATATACGCACCTAATCTTATAAGGCTATATATGCCATATGTATCGATATATATATAAAAATATATCCACATAATCCATAATACACACATATATATACATATCTACGCTGCAGAGATCCATGTCAGAGGTGACGACTTCTCGTACAATCTAACCCAAAACCACATTTAAAACCAAAAACGTTTTAAAACGTCAGACCCCTTTCGGGTTTGTTTATTTTACCTATCAGACCTTATTGCAGGTAGCAAGTGCCATTTTTGTCAACCTGGGCTCTGATACCAACTCTGTTATACCCCGAATCCGCGGGACTCGGAGTGCCACATTGGGTCAGGATCCATTGTGAGATCCTAGCCCAATGTGGCACTCCGAGTCCCGCGGATTCGGGGTGTTACAGATTGTGTCCTAGTCTACCTCTAGGTATCTTCTTAGGATTAAACCTTGATATATCCAACTATCAATCCATTCCACCATCGGATCATCTTCTTTTCCATATCTCTTTCTTTTGTCATCTTTTCTATTGAGTCTTTTTGGTATCGAAAGATCAGTCCAACGAGATAGGCTAAAACCACGTATCAAAGTGGTATTAGAGCTCAGGTTAATCGACACCGCATATTATGTTTTTATTCAAAACAAAATCGAATCTTTCAAAAGATTCCACAAAAAGAGTCAACAGGAACAACCGTTACATGTTTTTTGTTTCTATCATTCTCGTTATTTACTACTTTCAATATCAATTGTAAATGTTTTTAATTGATTTATGTATCCATAAGTAATTTAAAAAAATCTTTCACCCTCAGAATCTCACCGAAGAAACCCCGGGATACCCGCAACTCCACCGCTGCCGCCGACAACCCCTCGCCGCCACCATGCCAGCAGATCCGCTCTGTAACAGCGCCGCCCTCCGCCATTACAGCCGCCTTCGCCACCAACGTCATCCGCCACCAACGTCATCCGCCACCAACCACCGGCAAGAACCCAGTCGTCGTGTTGCCGCCGCCATAAACCCTAACCAGTTTCAACCCGGCTTGGATTCAAAAAAAGGTTGATCTGAGCCTCACTTGTAACCCGTATCAAATTCGGATGTGCAACTGAAGCAACCATCTGGTTCACCCTCACCGGACCAGTCCAACAGGAGGCAACAGTGAACCGGTTCAACTGAACCCGGTTCACCGACCAATCCAGTTTAGTGCCATTTTTTCGTTCTCGATAAAAAAAGAGAAGAAATCGAATCAAGGCAAAAACAAAGAAAGAAAAGGCCTTTTTGTGTTATTTTTGTTTAATCTTAAGATTCAAAGGTTTAGGTGGAAGATTGTGAGCTATCTCGGATTATTGGAAGTGAACTCCGCACATTTCATACTCACCTCCCTCAAATCTAATTTTGATCTTATTTTTGGCTACATTAGTCTTTTATAAGTTCTTGTCTTTTGATTGAAGATTGAGGTGAGAGTGGTTTTCTTGCCTTGATACCACCACACTAAAAAGCCTTTTCCCGTTGAGATCAAGGTTTACCCCTATTTGTTTTATAGCATCCAAACGCAATGACCTTGTGTTTTGTCGAAAAGCTTTTGTTTTGTCAGGTGCAGGATAGCCTCACACACCGACTAAGATAAGCTTGACACGAGTACAAACAATAAAAGAGAGACAAACATTCAACGGGTAGTCTAGATTAATTTTCTAACCTAACACGTTTGCTTGTTGTAAAAATGTCTTCCTCAATAGGAAAGAATGTTGATGACGAAGTCACACTGACAAGAATAAGTTACTTCTTACATATCCTCCAAAGGCAAATGGATCAACTTATTACGAAAAATTGATCATATCGAAGCCAGGGTACCAGCACAACTACCACCACCACTACCACCACCACTACCACCACCTCCCCTACCAAAGAGGGAAGATCACGAGGCACAAGGACCCCACCATGGCCCTGCCAACAATTTTTGAGTCAGCCCCAAAAAAATGTCCAACGAGCCATCAACTTTGAGGGTGAAGTTCAGAAGGCTCCACGAGAACAAGGCCAGGAATAAAAAATGTTCTCCATAGCCAAAGTTAAGATTACTCCGTTTGAGAAAAAATGTAACGCCGATATCTACTTAGGTTGGGAAGCTAAAGTAGAAAAAATCTGGAGTTGTCACCACGGCCTTGAAGTGAAAAAGGACATGATGCCGCACTTGAATTTACTAACTATCCTTTAATTTGTTGGACTAACCTTGTGAAAGAGAGAAGACGGAGTCTAGATGTGGACATCATCACGTGGGACCACATGCCGATAGTCATGAGAGCACACTTTGTTCCACCTCGTCACGGGAGAAATTACAACAAAGGTTAGAGAACCTAAAGCAAGGGACAATGAGCGTTGAAGAAGCATATAATGCAATAGAAATGACAATCATACGAGCTAACGTATATGAGAAAGAAGAATCTATCATGGCATAGTACCTAAGGATTCTCCATCTATCCTTGGGAAGTGAGGTTAACTTGTATACCTACTCTAACATGATTGATATGTTGCATCTAGCTATTCGATTTGAAAAGAAGTTAAAGGCTAGAAACCAAGAATGCAGAACCACTCCAACACGGAGGAACAATTAAAATAAGGACACCACGCCAACCAACCGTGAAATCAATACCTCATCAAGAAGTCGAGAAGCCGCAATGCCTTTAGTCCACGTGGCAACACATTAGGGAAGTAATCCTTCTAATCCCACTAAGTCTAGGGACATCACTTGTTTTAAATGCCAGGGAAAAGGGACACATGATGAGAGACTACCACAACAAACGAACATTGATAATCAATGACCAAGGCTAGTACGAGTCAAGATCTGAGCAGGAAGAAGAGGCCAAACAAACCAGCCACCAAGACGAACAAGAGTGTGATAGAGATCTGTTCGCCCCTAGAGGTGTGTGCAAATAAGTTTTAAATTTATAAAACTAGAATCAAGCAGCGAACCCGCAGTGTACGGATCGACGTAGTTAAGCAAGAATTCCAAAGTATCGAACACAGGGATTTGGGGGGAACAAACTCGATTGCAGATTATCAAGCAGGTAAATATGGGAGTTTTGCAAATATTGGGAAAACAACAATCCTAAAGATCCAAGTATCCAGCTGTGGCAATCGATTCAAGATATACTTAATGATGTAAAGACAGAGTTGAGATATGCAAAAGTATACTAATGTAAGGTAATCGTACGGTGAAGTTCCAAAAACCTTATATAACTCACCTACAAGGCACTCTCTATACAGGTTGTTGAGGCTCAATATAGAAAGATTCTAGAGATGAGAATTAGTGTCAAATACCCAAACTTATAACCAAGGATCAAGACTAACTTAACCGATTGAGGTTGTGACACTCACAATCGAGGTAGAGGTTGTTGAGGCTTCACTACCACCTAGAAAAGACAAGTATAAACTAAGCTAAAGCAAATCTTTAACTTTAGATTAAAGTAAAAGCAGGTTCGTGGACTTAAGGGAAATCACGGTTAGTTCTTGAGATTCCACGGCCGTGGACTCAAGAACAGGCCGTAATTTAGGGTTGTCGGCGATAATTCTCTAACTCTCAGGGTCTAATCTATTAGCGATCGATCTATCATCATCTAAGCCACAACTATCAACCCTTCACCTTAGAATTGTTAAGGGTTTTTAGCCAATAACAGTCATGTTGATATCAATTCAAGAATTAAAAGATAAAAAGATGAAAACTTTCAAGAACTTTCAATAATCTTCAATTCAATCTCAAAGTCACAAAGAGAACAAGTAATATCAAAAGATTCAAAGTAAAACAAACAATCACCACCTTAGGAAAGAAGAGAAAACGGGATGTCAATCCGTTTTCCAAATCAAACCTAATCAAGAAGAGAGATCTTCTTACAAAATCTTCCAAGAACTTCGATCTTCCGCAAATCCGGGGATCTCAACAGCAATCTCCACCAAAAGTTGCGAGATTAGAGGAATTCCAAAACACGAACTTCGATCTCCCAAAGAGATGTCAATTGCTTCCAAGCAAGCTAAACGAAGTGTCTTCGTGTCTAAGCGGTGATGAATGAGGGTAAACGGGGTAGCGACGGTGACAGAATCTTGCTTCGTCCGTCTTTTTATAGTGTAGGGCAAAATGTCGGCCCGGCCCAATCTTTAAAAGATCGTGGCTTCAAAGTGTGGCGAAAAGATTCGCCAAGATCACGGTCGTGGAAGTGTTCCACGACCGTAATTTAGAGCGTGGAAACAAATACGGTTTGCAGCATATGTTCCACGGCCGTGTAATCCCCTGGAATGAACATGAATTTCTGGCTCCAAATCCACGGCCGTAATTCTGAACGTGGTTTGTGATACGGCCGTATTTTAGAGCGTGGTTTAGGGCAAGAACGTGATTCTTCCCTAAACTCGTGCATTCCTCAAGCTAAAACTCCAAATTACTTCCAAAGAATGTCCTCAATCTATGGACATATCAAGTCAACTCTCCTTTGCTCGATTCCGTTCGGAAATAGCTCCAAATCACCTATAATCAACATAGAACTAGTGTAGACATCCATATCGACAATATAGGTAATACTAGCTCACATATGCACAAAGTTCAATCAAAGACTATCAATATGAATCAAATACGTTTAGAAAACGTGCCTAAAATATCACAATATTTCATGCTAACAACGACCGTGGTTTAGGCCGTGGAACTCTCTGTAATGCTCCAAAGTCCAAGTTTCATCACTTTTCTTCAAAATTACTCTTCCCCTTTCCTTTTCCACTGTTCCTACGTCCAAAAACACGAACATACCGGAAGGAATCGAAGGCAAAACAAAGCAAAAACGTCTAAACTAAGCTAAACTATGGATCGAAAACAAAAACATAAATGCAATACCTTGGGTTGCCTCCCAAGAAGCGCTTTGTTTAAGGTCCGTAGCTAGACCAAATTCGCACTTATTCGAGTGCGGTGGGCGCGAACTCTTCAGCTTGGAGTTCCGGCGTATACTTCTTCAGTCGTTGACCGTTCACCTTAAAGCTTCCGCCCGCTTCACCCCATACTTCAACTGCACCATGGGGGAAAATACGTTTGATTAGAAAAGGTCCGGTCCAACGAGATTTAAGCTTACCTAGAAAGAGACGAAGCCTTGAATTGAAGAGGAGAACTTGATCTCCTTCTTTGAAGTCCTTTGGAATGATATGCTTATCATGCCAACGCTTTGCTCTCTCCTTATAAATCTTGCCGTTCTCATAGGCGTTCAAGCGGAGTTCTTCAAGCTCGTTAAGGTCCAAGAGACGCTTCTCTCCCGCTTCCTTCATGCTGAAATTCAACCATTTGATAGCCCAAAACGCCTTGTGCTCCATCTCTACCGGTAAGTGACAGGACTTCCCATACACAAGGTTGTATGGTGTGGTTCATATGGGAGTCTTGTACGTAGTCCGGTACGCCCATAATGCATCATCAAGCTTCAAGGACCAATCCTTCCTAGTCCTTGAAACCGTCTTCTCTAGGATTCCTTTGATCTCCCGGTTTGAGATCTCAATTTGTCCACTAGTTTGTGGATGATAAGGGGTGCGATCTTGTGAGTAACCCCATACTTAGCTAGAAGAGCTTTAAAGCGTCGGGCAATGAAGTGAGAACCTCCATCACTAATGATAGTCCTTGGTGTCCCAAATCGTGGGAAGATGGTCTTGTTGAATAACTTAACCACCACCATGGCATCATTGGTGGGAGAGGCAATTGCTTCCACCCATCTAGAAACGTAATCTACCGCCAAGAGTATGTATTGGTTTCCACAAGATGATGGAAACGGTCCCATAAAGTCAACTCCCCAAACATCGAAAATCTCCACTTCTTGGATGTTATTGAGAGGCATCTCATTCCTCCTAGAGATATTTCCTGTTCTTTGACAAGCATCGCAGCAGGAAACAAAGGATTGCACATCTCTAAATAAAGTAGGCCAAAAGAATCCAGATTGCAATACCTTAGCGCTAGTCTTGTTCGAACTAGCGTGTCCTCCACATGGTAGTGAATGACAATGGCGGATGACACTTTGCATCTCATCTTCCGGCACACATCGCCGAATGATGCCATCCGGACCTCTCTTAAAGAGGAGAGGTTCATTCCAAAAGTATTCCCGGACATCCTTAAAGAACTTCTTCCTTTGTGCGTAGGATAGTCCGGGCGGTATCTCCTGACAAACCAAATAGTTAACAAAATCAGCAAACCATGGTTCGTTACCTTTGGAGATCACATCGATGCACTCCTCTATAATGTGTAGGTGTTCGTCCGGGAAGGAGTCATCTATAGGTAAGTGGTCGTCCTCTAGATGTGTTAGGCGACTCAAATGATCCGCAACAGAATTTTCTGAACCTTTCTTGTCGCGGTTCTCTAGATCGAATTCTTGTAGGAGAAGAATCCATCTAATTAGCCTTGGCTTCGCATCCTTCTTTGCAAGGAGGTACCGGATCGCAGCATGATCCGTGTAGACAATCACCTTGCACCTACAAGATAAGAGCGAAATTTGTCAATAGCATAAACGATGGCTAAAAATTCCTTTTTCGTAGTGGCGTAGTTGAGTTGCGCTTCATCTAGCATCTTGCTAGCGTAGTATATGGCATGGGTTCGCCCTTCCTTTCTTTGTCCAAGAGCAGCTCCTATTGCTACGTCACTAGCATCGCACATAACCTCAAAGGGAAGGTTCCAATCCGGAGGTTGGATAATAGGTGCTGAAATTAGAGCTTCCCGGATCATGTTAAACGCATCCAAACATTCCTGTGAAAACTCAAAAACTGCATCCTTCATCAATAGATTAGTTAGCGGTTTTGATATTTTAGAGAAATCCTTTATGAAGCGCCTATAGAATCCAGCATGTCCTAGGAAACTTCTTATCCCTTTCACCGAAGTTGGGGGAGGAAGCTTCTCTATAGTCTCTATTTTCGCCTTATCCACCTCTATCCCTCTACTAGAGATTAAATGTCCTAGTACAATTCCTTCCTTTACCATAAATTGACACTTCTCCCAATTAAGAACTAGGTTAGTGTCTTCACACCTTTGTAAAACAAGAGAAAGGTTAGAAAGACAATTGTCAAAAGAGGAACCGTATACGGAGAAGTCATCCATGAAGACCTCCATGATTTTCTCAATGTATTCGGAGAAGATGGCCATCATGCACCTTTGAAAGGTGGCTGGGGCGTTGCAAAGCCCGAACGGCATTCTCCTATAAGCCAACGTACCCCACGGGAACGTGAATGTGGTCTTCTCCTGATCATCCGGGTGTATCGGAATCTGAAAGAAACCACTATAACCGTCAAGATAGCAAAAGTGCGAATGTTACGCTAACCTTTCAAGCATTTGATCGATGAAGGGTAGTGGGAAGTGATCCTTCCTCGTCGCGTTGTTAAGCTTGCGGTAGTCTATGCACATCCGCCATCCCGTTACGGTTCGGGTAGGAATGAGTTCGTTATTCTTGTTGGTGATGACCGTCATTCCTCCCTTCTTCGGAACTACTTGGACCGGACTCACCCACTTGCTATCGGAGATAGGGTAGATGATACCTGCATCAAGAAGTTTAAGAATTTCCTTCTTGACAACCTCCTTCATGGTCGGATTCAACCGCCTTTGAGGTTGTCTTGAAGTCCTAAAGTCTTCCTCCATTAATATTTTATGCATGCATAGGGAGAGTTTGACTCCTACTAAGTCTTCTATAGTATAGCCTAAAGCTTTCCTATGTTTTCTAAGGACAACCATAAGCTTACTATGTTCATCTATGGTTAGATCGGAACTAACAATAATTGGATAAGTAGAGTTAGGTCCTAGAAAAGCGTACCTTAGATGAGTAGGAAGTGGCTTTAGTTCCATTGCTTTCGGAGCTTCCAATGATTCTTGAGGAGCATCCGATGCTTCCTTAGAAGTGTCTAAGGGAGTAGAAGGTGTGGGAAAAAAATCAAAAGAAGTTGAAGAAGTGGCTCGATCACCCTCTTCCACAGCCAAAATCACGGTTTCCCTGCATCCTCCACGGCCGTGGTTTAGGGCGTGGAAAGGACATACGGTTGCTCTGTTTCCTCCACGACCGTGTAACCCTCTGGAGTGAGCCACGCTTTGGTTGGTGAAATCCACGGCTGTGGAATATAGTGTATGGCCGTGGATTCTCACGTTATCTGCTTCGTCGTGGAGTTTCTCAAACTCCTCTTCACATACTTCCTCTTGTGCTTCTAAGGCTTCAATTGCCTCATTGCACTCTTCTTCTTCCCCTACATTTATTAGACTCATAGTAATAACCTTTTGCAAAGGATCTTTGAAGAGAATAGCACTTACCTCCTCTCTAGACAACCCCTCTTCATCTTGAATATTGAATATTGAATATATCCTCATCAAAGATTGGCTCCTTTACTAGAGTGGAAAGAACGAACTCTACCTTCTCTTCTCCTATGTCAAAGGCGAGTTTGGCATTCTTGCAATCGACTATGCAGCCGGAAGTTGCAAGAAACGGTCTTCCGAGTATGATCGGGACCGGACTATCTGCAGGAATGTCAAGCACAACAAAATCAATGGGAACAAAGATTTTACCTAGCTTGACTGGGACGTCTTCTACAATACCGACGGGACGAGTGATGGATCGATCCGTCATGTATAACGTCATCTTCACCGGTTTAGGGTCGCCTAAACCGATCTTCCTACATAATGCAAGTGGTATAATGCTCACACTTGCTCCTAAGTCACATAATGCATCATATGTGACATCTCCCACTCCTATGGGAATACAAAATGACCCCGGATCCTTTAGCTTGGGGGGCATTTTCTCCTTCATGGTCTTGATGAGATCCGAAGAATCCGAACTCATCTTAACCTCTCCAAAATCCTCTAACTTTCTCTTGTTAGAGAGGATTTCATTTAAGAACTTGCCATAAGCCGGCATACCTACAATAGCATCAATGAAAGGTATATTAATATGCAGCTTGCTCATGAGTTCTATAAACTTACCAAATTGTTTATCTAGGCGCGCTCTCGCTCTAGATTGAGGGAATGGTAGGGGAGGTTTGTAAGCCGGAGGAGGAACGTAGACATCTTCCTTCTCCTTCCCCTTCTCTTTGTCTTTCTCAACGGAGACTTCAACAAACTTAGGCTGCAGATCGGTGGTAGTCACTCCGCTCCTAGTTGTGATTGCCATCACCCTTCCCTTAGGGTTGTCCTCCGTTTTTCCTGGAAGTTTCCCTTGATTCCTAGGAACTTCCTCCGCTTGGCTGAACATTTGGTTTTCTAAAACCTTTTGGGCTTTATCAACCTTAGAAATTTGATCATCAACCTTAATGATGCGGTTCTCCAAACCTTGAAGCTTTCCCAAAATCGTTTCCAACATGGGATCGGGCTTCTCCTTCACCGAAGTGTTTCCTCCATTAGATGTTTGCCCCTGGCTTTTCAAAGGAGTAGAGGAAGAGGAAGGTGGAGCTAGTGAATTCGAATTGGAAGGATAAGAGTTACCGGAGTTTTGTTGATTGGAGCGCCAATTGTTGTTGTTTGAACCCCTATTGTTGTTCCAATTATTGTTCCGGTTGTTGTTGTTGCCATTCCAATTATTCCAGTTGTTGTTCCGGTTATTGTTGTTGTTGCGATTGGTATTCTCACCACCGTTGTTGTTGTTGTTGCCCAAGTAGCCAACATCTTTTCCTTGTTGCTTTGGAAAGTTGGTCTTAATAGCCTCCTTCAACTCTTTGATCTCATTGTTGAGGGAGAAATTTTGATTTTGAGCTTCATGTGTGAGCTTTGCTCCTTGCTCTACACGATTTCCCTCAACTTTCCAGTGGGAATACTTCTCTATGACCCTTGCTTGCTTTTCAATGAAGTCCCAAGCGTCATCTTCTCTCATGTCCATGAATGTGCCACATGTGAGGGATTGGAGCTTGAATTGTGTCTCCACATCCAGCCTCTTATAGTATATCTCCAACAATGCAAGCTTGGATATGCCATGATGAGGGCAATCGAATAACAAATCCTGAAACCTTTTCCAAGATTGAAACAAACTTTCGTTAGATCTCATGGAAAATGCATTAATCTTACCTCTAAGTTCCGCCGTTTTGGATGGCGGAAAGAACTTAGTGAGGAATTCCGCGGAAAGGTCTTCCCACGTGTCTAGTTTCCCACTAGGAAGAGCTTGGTACCAAGACAATGCTTTCCCCTTCAAGGAGAAGAAGAAAGGCTTGAGCTTATAGTTGTTGGTAGTCGCGTTCTTCGGCCTCATTGTCTCCATCATACACTCAAAGTTTTGCAAGTGTTGGTGTGGAGATTCAGCACTTGTCCCGCCAAATTGGTTTTGGCGAACAAGAGTAATAACTTGAGGGTTGAAGCTAAACCCTTGTACATCATCAGCATCAAAGTTTACACCTAGACGGCGTGGTTGCTGCGTTGGATCCATCCTTTGGCCAAGAGTTCTTGGCTCTTCATCCACACGTTCGATCCTTGCATTCCTAGGTGGAACACGGCGATTCGCAGCTGCCCGTGGATGGAATGGATTCACATTGATCGTGGGATCAATTTCCTCTAACGGTGGCATGGAGGAGTCGCTATCCTCATTGGATGAGTTGGCTCTAACCGATCTTCCCGGTCTCCTCCTTTTCTTTTTCTCCTTAAGGTTGTTTATCTCAATCCTCATTTGGAACATCATATCTGTTAGATCGTCAACTTTCATTTGATGACGATCCGTCTCTTCCCTTCGTGTCTTCTCACTCCATAGGAGTTGAGCTTCTTTCTCCGCTAGCTTCGATTGAAGATCACGTTCGTGTTCTTCAGCCATTTTCTTTTCCTTACGCTTTTGCCTTAAAGTCCTCTCAAGCTCTTGATCTAGAGGTAAGAGGTCCTCGGTGTTCCTAGACCTGCGCATGCACTCAAAGAGATATCAAATAACAAGGGAGAAGCTCCCAAGCTTGACAACCGATAACCGAATTCGGCCTAGACCAAATCCCCGGCAACGGCGCCAAAAACTTGTTCGCCACTTAGCGTGCGTGCAAATAAGCTTTAAATATAAAACTAGAATCAAGCAAGCGAACCCGCAGTGTACGGATCGATATAGTTGAGCAAGAATTCCAGAGTATCGAACACAGGGATTTGGGGGGTTAAATCCAATTATAGGTTATCAAGCGAGTAAATGTAAGAGCTTTTCGAATTATTGGGAAAACAACAATCCTAAAGATCCAGGAATCCAGCTGTGGCAATCGATTCAAGATATACTAATGATATAAGGACAGAGTTGAGATATGCAAAGGTATGCTAATGTAAAGTAATCGTACGGTGAAGTTCCCAAAACCTTATATGACTCACCTACAAGACACTCTCTATAAAGGTTGTTGAGGCTTCAATATAGAAAGGTTCTAAAGGTAAGAATTAATATCAAATACCCAAACTTGTAATCCAAGGATCAAGACTAACTAAATCGATTAAGGTTGTGACACTCACAATCGAGGTAGAGGTTGTTGAGGCTTCACTACCACCTAGAAAAGGCAAGCCAAGACTAAGTTAAAGCAAATCTTTAACTTTGGATTAAAGTAAAAGCAGGTTCGTAACTTAACACAAAATTACGGGTAGTTCTTGAGTTCCACGGCCGTGGAAGCTCAAGAACAGACCGTGGATTAGGGTTGTCGTCGATTCTCTATAACTCTCAAGGTCCAATCTGTTTACGATCGATCTATCATCATCTAAGCCACAACTATCAACCCTTCACCTTAGAATTGTTAAGGGTTTTTAGCCAACAATAGTCATATTGATATCAAATTCAAGGTTTAAAAGAATAAAAGATGAAAACTTCCGAAAACCTTCAATAACTTTCAACTCAATCTCAAAGTCACAATCAAGAACAATAATCGTCACTAGATCCGGAATAATGTAAACAATCACAAATCTTAGATAAGAAGGAAGAACGGGATGTCAATCCGTCTTCTAAATCAAACCTAAGTAAGAAGCGAAATCTTCTTACGAACAATCCTCCGAATCTTCAATCTTCCGTCAATCCGGAAATCACACTAACAACGCGCAAATCTCTCAAACACAATCTTCGCCAAATGCGAAATTAGGGCAACTCCAAGCGTAAACGTAAGCAAAAGTGCGTCTAAGCCGAGGTGTAAGCGAAGGTGACGAAATCTCTCTTCGTCCGTCCTTTTATAGTGTAAGATAAAATATCGGCCCGGCCCAATTGCGTATGAGATCGTGGCTTAAAGTGTGGCGAAAAAGATCGCCAAGATCACGGTCGTGGAAGGGTTCCACGGCCGTAATTTAGAGCGTGGAAATCATCACGGTTTGACACAACTCCTCCACGGCCGTAGAAGTTGCTGGAATGAACCACGCTTCCCTTGCCATGGTTCCACGGCCGTGGACTTGAACGTGGAATGTAGTACGGCCGTATTTTAGAGCGTGGTTTAGGGCAAGAACGTGATTCTTCCTTAGTCTCGTGCATTCTTCAAGTTGGCACTTCCTTAGCTCCTAGGAATGTCCTCAATTCATGGACATGCTAAATCAAATCCATCCTTGCTCAATTCCGTTCAGAAATAGATCTTAATTGCCTACAATCGACATAAAGCTTGTGTAGATCTCTATATCGACATTATAGACAAACTAGCTCACAATTGATTCAATGCTTAATCAATGACTATCATAATGGATGAAATACACTTAGAAAACGTGCCTAAAATATCACAATATTTCATGCTAACATGATGCGTCGTCTTCCTCTTCGTCCGGATGGCATGTAGATCGACCCTTCCTCTTTCTACTTGAGTCTTCATGGTCGTGAGCCTTCTTGCTCCTGAGCTGCTTCCGAGCGAAGTTCCCCACGGATGTCTCAGCATCATATAGCTCCGTAGTTGTTCCTATGTTGAGTCCTCCAAGCTTCTGAGATCCTCATGTGTTGCGTCTTAGTTTTGAAGGTGCTCTTGAGGATTCTCTTGCATCAGTCTCCCTCCGTCATTTTTCCAATTTGGTTTGGTCGGAGCATTTAATCGTGGAAAAAACCCTAGATCTTTCATGATGTAGCTCCTAATTGCAAGAATGCTGCTATAATTTATGTTTTTCATGTTTCAAGTGTTGGATTTTTAGGGATTTTTGTTTAGATTTAGAACCTAGCTTGATTTAGTTTATTTTGTCGATGAAGTAGTGTAATTTTTTTCTCTTCATATTTGGCATGCAATGTAGTTGCTTGTTGATGAAGAGAATAGGAGGGCAATCGAGTCTAAAACTACCCTTGGCAGATTAACAGAGACGAAGGAGATTGCATCAGTGGTTAGGATCGTTCATAAGTCCAGACCTAGACCAAACCGGAGCGGAACAATGCAGACTGGAAATGGACCGAATTTTTGGGTCCATATCCGGTTCAAAACCGGTTCAGGTCTGGTCCAGGACCGGATCGACCGAAAAAACTTTGATATTTACACATAGGTCCGGACCTGGACCAGACCGGAACAATACCTATACTAAACATTTCCGGTCTACATTGTTTTGTCTTTTTCTAAAATTGTTGTCTTTTTTAAAAAAAAATAGGTCCAGACTGGACAGATTGTGGACCGGACTGATTGTGAACCAGACCGGACCGATTGTGGACCGAATTGGTTTGATCAAAGACCGGATCTGTTGGTTTCAGTCCGGTCTGGTCCAGTCCGGTCTGGTCCAGTCCGTTCCGGTCCAAAAATCGAACCGGACAAATGCACAATCCTATCCGTGGTTGCATGTTGTAACTATATGTAAACACAATCTAGTTGACCCTTTAAACACGCTTGTAGTATGTTGTGACTGTATGTAAACACAATCTAGTTGTATTATAAAAGCATATTTTGCAATATATAAAGCTTTGGCCATCTTACGTCACAGCATCTAGCTTTTCATAGTTACAGATATTGCATTTCCTTCACTCATATCTGTTACAATATGATAAACCTGGTCTAGAAGAAGAGAAAACTTGTATGGGGAAACATATGATTTTTTAGCTACCTTCATCCGTTTAAACACGATTTATATAAGAACCACCCACAATCAATTGTGTTCTATTTGAAGCACTAGTAAGACCTCTAAATTATTTGAATCGCATATTTGCGGTGAAATTGGATAACCAGAGTTGAGTTGAGTGACTAAAATCGGGTAACTGAAATTGGGTAAGTGTGAATGTGTGATCAGATAAGTGGAATCGGATAAAAGAAATTGGGCAATCAAAATTGATAACCAAAATTTGGTAATTGAAAGTTGGGTATGGTATTTTTTTCCTTAGGATTATTAAAAAATATAATTTAACTAAACTAATTAATCTTTTGTTTCTTTTTTCCTAAAATTATCTTAAAAAATCACTTAACAATACATACTTTCTACGCACTATAAAAAAAATTGCATAACTACAAAATCCACAGTACTATTTTCTATCATATTTAGTCTGATAAAAATAATAATAACTTAGTATTTAATATGTGTTTATTATTGTTAGTTTATGTTTTGTTTTTGAACTTATAATAAGTGTGCAGACCATAATTTATGCATAATGGTCTCAACGTCAGCTCTCAGGCGTCTGTCTAATGGCAATATAAAAAGGATTGGGGCATGGCATGATGGCTCATCAAACAGACCACTATATTTATTATATAAAAAAGGATTAGGATTTAGGGTCGTCCACCAAAGCTAAGATGGTACCAAATATATACAAGCTCTGGTTAGATTACCACAGTACACTCACTTATTTACACCACGCTATGCACCTGCAACATCCATATCAACCTTTATTTAGTACACACTACACTAGCAAAGGAAGTTTTTTGCCGATGCTCTAACAAAGATCATCTTCCAAAACAAGCCCATTCTCCTTCTTCTTCGATCTACTATTTTTACAAAACACTTTCCCGGCCGCCATCCAATGCGGAGTTGACACTTTTCAGAATTGTGTTCACTATTACAATTTAATCTTATGTTTTTAACCACTCACTCATAACCTGACCTAAGATATTTACTCAAAGATACTTGATCCAGATTATTTAGGGATAATCGTACTTCATTGTCAAAGTATTGAGCCAATTTTACCTCCGCTATATGTCAATGTTCCGATCCACTTTTGTCAAGTCTCATGAGTCTGTCCCTCCACAGGGCTGCATGGGAGGATTTCAAACTGTTAGAATCAAAAATGCAATGGGACATGGACAAAATAGCTTATGTTTTCAAGTTTCAACTACTTAAATAGAGGGAAAAGCTAGCAAGCTGTCGATCATTGTATACCAGCATCCAAGTATCTTTCCTCTTTGACAGCCAAGTTCATGTTATTAACAACATTAAGTTCCTCTGATAGCAAGTCTGGTCCCTCTGAAGCACTGCAAAAGTTAAATGCAAAAATCATAGTTACAAGTAACTTGTGGATTTAAGATGTAACAGCAAGGCATCCATAAAAAAAAATTAAAAGGGAATTACCTGTCTAACAAGACATCATAACAGGGTTTTGCATCACGTACTCGTCCCATCCTATTAGGAAGTCTAATTGCGTCTGTCAGAAATACTTGCTTATTTACAAATATGGGTGCCTATACCATAAACAACTCTTCTTGGTAAGCACAAGATATATAAACATCATCTTTAGCCAAAATAGCGGTAATGAGAACTAAGTGACAATCATAGTCAGTGGCCTCAAAACAGACATGAAATAAGCAAAAGCATGACCTGATGAAAAGGAAAGAATCATACAACACAAAATCAGTAGTCACTCAACATGTGAGGAAAGACACTTCGCAACACATCAAAATAAGTATTTAAAAAGATAACATATTACACAGATCAACCCTACACAATTCTAGATAATTTCAATATATTAGTCCGAATAAGGTTCCACACTAGAAATTTCTAAATAGATACACTTGCAATGTAGCTATTAACATGATTCATAAATTTAAGTTAGTAGAAGTTGTTCATGATCATAATTTGTACCTTGCATCTTCTAGCCAAATTTATAGCATCTGACGGACGTGCATCAATACTGAAACTTTCTTTCACCCCAACCTGTGGATTGCTGCAACCTTTTAGTATCAAAATGATCTTTAGACATAATAGGTATACTTCAGAAAACCTTAGTGCATCACCAGAAACTCGATTTATTTTAAATCATTAAATAAAAAAAGGCTACCTTGCTGAAATAAATTCTGGAATAATATGTATTGACCACTCTTTCTGTAATTTTTACCATTTTTACCTGGAAACACAATAAGGGGAAATAAAATAGACAAGTTTAGTATACAGAAATCAAAATGCTAGTGTTCAGACTGTTAGTGTTCGCAAATAAAAATAAAAACAAGTTTAGAATGAAGTAAATCATGAAACCAGATTGACCACGTCAAAAAAAACCTAAGGTAAGAATGAATATCACAAAATCTAAGGTTGAATGTCACAAAACCTAAGGTAAGAATGAATGCCATCTCCCCATTTTTCTTCTTATTGATACAATCCCTTAAGGATACATTTCATCTTCCTAATTCTCTGTGATTCAAGGTTTTCAATCATTCTTCACAAATATTATCAGAGATCAAACTAGAAGCAGCCTAAATTATTCAGATAATTATAAGAAAAGAAGATTACATCAATTGCATTCTGTAAATGAAAAGATATATAAATGAACTAGAAGATTACATCAATGGAAATTCTTACTTGATAACCCAGTTCAGAGACAAAATTTCTCACAAACTGGAACTGATTTGCCCAATCCTGTAATAAGGGAGCTGGAATACTGAGATAATTATCAATAAAAAATGTAAGACAAAACACATTGTAGTAAGAGATTACCGCACGGCTATCTTCCTTCAAAGACTCTATAAGTTTTTTCACAGCAAACTCCCCTGCAAATTTTGTGCAGTCACTATTTTGAAGAAATACCACTACTATATCAAGACGTGCAATATTTTCTTACCACTTGAATAATAATTGCAGATAATTAGCGTCAAGGAAATGAAATATAACTGTATGATGCATATAGATTCACACACCTACAGAAACTGGCAGCAGGAAGTCTCCCTCACAAGATATTCTAAGAAAAATTGTTGGGCTCTGATAAAGACGAAGTAATTCAAACCCTAGTGAGCTGGAACCAGTCCTGAAATCTTTGGCCCGATGCGACAATATAAGGTTGTGATCAGAAGAGTGCCAGTTCACGTCTTCTTGAAACCCTCGGTTACGAAGGCGGTAGTGGTTTACAGTTTCTGCAATAGTCAAGGCTTTGGTTGGCAAATACTATTTCATTGGTAAGTGGAATTTAAAAAGTAACTGCACAAATATAGTTTATCAGAACCATCAAATCTGAACAAACATTCATTAAGATATGTCCCAAATGTCTAAAGAATGCATCACCGTCTTTATCAACTCTAAACATTTGATTAGCATTCATAACCATAATAAATTTTCATGGTACCAATTATCTAGGACAAGGATCCATTTGTTACCACATGTGGCTACTTATTTCCTTAGTTCAAGAGTAAACATGTTACCAAATTAACCAAAGAATATATCAAGTGTCAAAACCATGTGGTATCCTAGTAGAGTAGTAGGTGATCCCTGAAGCAAATTCAATTGTCTAAGGGAAGTTTGGATCAAGCCAAAAAGGGAAGAGGAAAAAGAAAAATCAGCCTGTGTAAATATAACTGATGAAATCAAAGAGTAAATATCAAGCAAAGAACACAAATACACGAAAATTAGCACACCACAGAGCAGAAACCACTGGCCACTACTGAGTCTCTAGCAAAGAAGAAGCTGTCTAAAATAGGCTTAAGGGTTCAAAAATTACAGTAAAATTTTAGATCAAGTGACAAAAGCTCTTATTTATAGATCACTTAAGTACTTGGCCACCAAATTGTGTTTTTCGTAGATAAATGTGTTCCAATAAAACCACGCGGGAAAGTGACTCGTCTACATTAGCTGAATCAGTTATACAAGTCCAAGAAATTCACTGGAACTAGGAAAGATGAAGTGAATCTATTTGATGATTCACCAAAAAACAACCCTAATTTGAGCGGATTTAACATTCAGAATTCAGTCTTCTTCCTCATTCAGGCATGATGCAAACTGAATAACATAAGCAGCTCGCTTACACAGATGCAGCATTGAATCGTAGCATATGAAGTTCAAACATAGACATAAAACATAAAAGTCCATCGTACATTAGCACTTCATGCAAATATCAAACGAGCACTCTGCTCACTTGGTCAAAGAAATCGTGAATTGAGAAAAACCCTAATGTGATTACCGACAAGAAGAACAAGGATCCCAAAAAAGGGAAAAGAATACCTGGAATTAGAAGGGAAGCTTCGAGATACTCGTCGTGGTCGTGGCTGTATTGCGATTTGGGGCCGAATCTTCCACGAGAATCATGACAAGTAATCACCTTCGGTTTGAGCTTATCGCAAATGACAAACGTTGATAAGGATCGAAATGGGAAATGACAGTAACAGTAGGGCAGTGAATTTGAGATCCGGTTAACAGAACGTGGGTGGTCGGTGGCCGGCCCGAATCCAGAAACGGAATAACGGGGACATAGCTGGGATCCAAACATCCTCCGGTGAGCTGAAAAGTGAAAATTGTAGGAGAGATGGGAAGAAATGTTTGAAACGAGAAAGATATGAGTGATTCGCATTTCGCAACATTATTTAGTGGGAATAAAAATGTCTGAGGCTTAACTCTTTCGAACTTATTTTTTATTTTTGTTTTTATATTTGGTGTTTTTGGTGCCGTTAGACCGAGATTGGTTCCCTTAAGTCCAGATTAAACCTCATCTTTCTTCGTCTAACATTTCATATTTATTTTTATATTTATAATTATGATTTATTTTTCTTATCATGGTCAATACAACTTAGGTTTTGAAAGAATCCGGATTCGAGGTCGAGGTAGACCAAAGAAGAGCGTTAACGAAAAGCCTGAGTGTGGTGGAGCGGTGGGTGGAAGAAGGTTGGAGGTTTTCCCCTCATCGTTGATGGTTTTTCACCAAAATTCAGAATGGAGCCATCTTGATGATGACTGGAGGTTTTCCCCTCTCCTGCGCGTTTAGGTTTTTACAAAAAAAAAAGATTCGTCTCCATTTCGTATTCATTTGGAATGCTCCTTGGTGAGGATGGTTTGTCTTGAGAAAGACCGGTGTTTGATGGAATTACGATTAATAGGATAGTGTGTGCCGCGACCTCCGTTGCCTCTGGTGAAGGCGTTGAGGTTCCAGCATTTGGTAGCTTCTCCCAACATATGATGTCCGGGTTCATCTTAGATTCTGTATAACTCATAAGGTAGCTTCTCCCAAATCGGACAAGGGTTTGTCCTTATCCGGAATCCGGATATCCATCTCCATCCTTGCTAAATCCCTCTACATCTGAAGCTGGATCGTCAGTTGAGTTATCGCCTCCTCTCGAGGCATCCACATGCTAAGGGTGTCGGTGACCACATTCACCTTTCCTGGAATGATACAAAACCATCTGATCGAATTCCTTAATCAACTCTATCAATCACTTCTATCCGGTATTCAGCTCTTGGTGAGTGAATATATATATATCAAACCCTTATCTCCCGTTCAAGACTGACATGTCGCTCCATAAAAAAAATACTGACATCCTCATACGCACATGTATTAAGAAGCTAGCTCACGACCCTTCATGGGCATTCCTCTCATACGCCCAGAATTGTCTAACACATACACGCGAAACCTATCTTTTTACTTCACCCGCATCCCAAGATCCACTTGGATACGTCCCTATTTGTCGCCAAATCCACCAGACTCTTGTTTGTGCACAAGAATTTAGAGTAGAGACCAATCACCTCTTCAGCTTTTCAAAGCTCCACGGACACGGCTCGGACCATACGATTCTAGTATACCTCCTCGGAAAGGGAGAGCGTTAAAACCATTCCGCAACTGGGCAGTTATATCCCACCAATTTATAAGCTCCCTACCTCCCCAACATTCATTGGAGGTAGCACCGAAAATACCATCTTGGTCTTCGTCGGATCAACTTGATCTCTCTCGTTGTCACCACGTGTACTAGGAAGTCAGTTTAGATGTCCTAACTCCTACTTAGATGAATTGGCTCATAAATCTTATCCTGCATAACTTGTATTATTGTCGTCCCGTGTCAAGCTTGTTCCTCTCAACTTTGAGAGAACAACAAGGCGTCGTCAAAAGAGAACATAAGAATGATTTGTACATCTCTCCCACATCGCTAGCTGTCGTTACTAACATTAGGGTATGGTCCATAGTGGAACCGCCTGTAAAGCCACAAATTGTGCGACCCACTGCAACTCAATTCAAAGACTGATGAATACGTATTTACATAACCTCTAAACTCCTTGTGTGTACTCGTGCCAAATGGATTCACTACAACTTGTAGTGATTATACCGGTCTGAAATGTCGTCTTACGTAGGTACTTCCTTTTCTTGTCCTAAACTGGTGACATCCCGAATTCAAGTTGTTACTTTACTAACCAATAGTATAAAACTATAAGCTTCCAACATTGCCCTAATTCGGGTTCTCCGTTACTCGACATAACCCTCGTGGCTTCTTCGGGTGAGTCTAGAAAAATTTTGACTCATCTCTTGCTCGCGGGGACATATCATCAGTTTCATGCCATGCATCCTTTATATAACTCTGATCACACCTTAAAGGTTCTGATCCGTTCCGTTCCTCCACATGTCAATCTCATGACCTAAGATGGTCGTATAGTGTCATTACAATTCCTCCCTAAGAGGTCTTTTACTGTTACTTGCCTTGAACCCGTTCAATGCTACTTGATTACGCCATTTGCCCTTCCATTGATATAACTCCATACTGCTGACATTGAACCACATGGAATATTCTAAGCTCTAGTTATTGTTCCTTTATGATCCCGCGGTATGGGTTACTTTTTCCATCTACACTCATCAATAGACAACCTACACCTGTGAGTTCTCGGTTGTCATTGATTAGCTTATGGTTGACCTTATTTTGAGGTCAACAACTTGCCTTTCTTCTATACTTTCCATGTTATTATTATCATGAAGGCTACTCTCTCGGAGTACTCTACCTTAAACTCCATTAGCTCATTCTTCATTCCACGCTTCCTTTCCTTTTACAAGATAACTATACCCTTCTCGGCCTTATTGTGTCATGTGACTCACCTTCATAGGCTTAACCGTATTTCTTGATAATCTTGTAAGTTCTTCTTCTCAAAAATCTCTGACGTTAGTTAGCATCCACTCGTGTTTCTCTTGGTTGATGTCTTACATCTTTCGATAAAAGCTCCTTGTTGCGTCTCTCGTCTTTTGAAACCATCATCTCTATGCACTTCCTTCTTCTTGATGTTGCTTAGCCCTCTCACAATAACAAAAACGGTTGACCCTCTTAAAGATATTCTACTTTGTGAATCTTCACCAAATGATTTTTCCAGTAGCCTCATATGTCCGACAAAGTCATCCACTTGGGATCTCGTAAATTAGGAACTTCACCTTCTAGTCCTTCTGTAAGTTTATCTTACGTATCTCTTAGATCTTCGAAATTGGTCCATTTTCACCTTTCGTCTAGAATCCCGTGCTTAGGAGTGCCTAGGGAAAATTATGTCTCAATTGGAACGCCAATCTTATCCTCGAGTGAAATTGCACTCATCTTCACTTGTTTCGCGTCCTCAATTTATCAACGTGAAACTTGGAAGAACCTTAAGTTCGTTGTCTCTTGTTGCTTTATTGATGATCCATCCTTGCTTCCTCAGAACCACTCTCATATCTTCATGTCGCCTCCTTAATTGTGTAGTTTCCCTCTCGGTTAAGTCATCTCTAGTCTTCTAGTTCGATGTCCTCATAAAGGGATCCAAGAAATCATCGGGGTGCTCCCTAAAACTTGATGCTCAACTCGATAATTTGAGCATACTCCTCTTCGTGTATACACTAGCCTAAGCCATACGGCGTTCGTCTGAGGGGCGATGATGGCTTCCTATCATCTAACTACGAGTCTACAACACTAATATGATACTAGTGTACCATACGTATAAATATTTATATAAATAACTATATAGAGGTCATGCTAACTATCATCATAACAAGTCCAAAAACAACTCACAATCCAACATACAACTTTAAATCCAGTAAATTTGGCTGCCGAGATCCGCGAAGGTAGTGGTGGTCCCGTACATTCTATCCCAACCCGTTTATATACATTGTTTTGAAAACAAAAATTCATTTTAAAAGTTCGGAACCCTTGCGGTTTCCGTTTGTTTGTTTATTCGGCCTTTTTGAAGATAGCGAGTGCCGTTGTTGCCAACCTAGAGCTCTGATACCATATTGTAACACCCCAAATCCTGGAGGACTCGGAATGCCACGAGCTGGGACCTCACAATGGACCTCGGCCCTTAGCCTGGCAACAACTTCATCGGACCTTGCAACACGCCACAAATAAAAAGGCAAAACAACATAGTTCTATTTCATGAGCGGAAGCAAAAGTACAAACTCAAAACAATTCAGCCGAGTCTCAAATCCAGAATAAAACAACATAAGTCTCGAAGACATGAAATAAGATAAACATTCCCGTCCTATAATGCACGGAACCCCGGCTGCCCACTACCGCCGAATCACTTGATCGCCTCTCTAACCTGCAAGACATCTACAAGGCGGTATAATACCGTTAGCTAACATTCGATGCATAAGTATAAAGGTAAAAGCACAAACACATACAACATACACAACCAACATGCAACACTCAATCCGTTTATTATCTTTAGTTAGGTGATAAGCCATTACAAATGATACTTATTTTGTGACACGAGGGATTCTCAAACCTCGCCTCTGTCCCCGTTTACCAACGAGGAATGGTACTAATGCATCTGACTGTCTACCTGTCTGGGCTGGTCGCAGGGAACCTCCTAGCTCTCGCAAGAGCTAGGCAGTGATGTCACGACCCGTTGTCATACACTTGGGTCAATTACGTAATACAATAAAGTCGGCCTAATCCGGTTTCGTTGTTATTCTAACTAGCAAACACCGCTCATACACATTACACTCATACAAGAAGCCAGCTAAGTAAGTCCGTGGACTTACTAGTCTCCGAAGCGCAAATGATCACCTCACTCTCAAGTTCCCTCGGGAAAACACGCAACGCCTGTTGAAGACAAGGCACACAGATCAAACAACACTCTAGTCAACTAGAAATCCTTAGACTCCTAGGCTCTACATCCTCACAAGAACAACATCACTCTAGTCAACTAGAAGTCCTTAGACTTCTAGGCTCAACATCCTCACAAGAATCACAACTCAAGATAGATCAACCCTCTAGCCAACTAGAAGTCCTTAGACTTCTAGTGCTCACAATCCTCACCACTCATAAACATACAAGATACATAATACTCTCAGCTCATTGCCTTAAAGGCTTCCAACATAACAACTCAGTCTCAAACCAATATCCTCACAATCCTAAGAGGTCATGCCACAATATCACCACCAATATACCCTCAACTCTCATAAGATAACCCTAAGGGTCAAGCCACTACTTGGCATTCCATATCACCTATGTTAAGCCATTCTTAACATGATACTAAGATGGTTCAAGATCAAGGAAGTGGAAAGGGAAGAAAGGAACAAGAGATTGGAGGCTTACTGGTGCAGAAAGCGCCCTACGGTGTCAAGACGCTGCCCCTGCGGTGTGCAGGACCCAGAGTCCGCCCCCGCCGCTTGCAGAGGCCGTCCCCGCGGTTTACAGTATCCGCCCCCGCGGCTCACAAGATCCGCCCCCGCGGCTCACAAGATCCGCCCCCGCGGCTGCAGTCCAGAAACGTCGACTCTTCGGTTCTTCGATGTACAGCAGCCTTCCAATTGCCTCCTTTGATGCTGTGAATGTCTCTTAGCTCCCACCACAAGATCATAGCCTTCCTCCATGGTCTAAGCATGCAAGGACATAAGAAGGAACAAGAGAAGACTCTCATGAGTGAATCCATGGATCTCACTCTTCAAAGGTGCAAGAAGGAAAGAGGAAGAAGAAGAGAAGAAGGAGAAGGAAAGGACTTACTCTGGATCACGTCTCTGCAGTCCAACCTTTGTCTGACAACATTAAGAGGAGAGAAACACTAAGGTGGAGGATGAAGGTGAAAGATATGAGGGAGAAGGAAGGAGAGAAAGGAGAAGAATGAACATAAATTGAGAATAGGGAGAGAATATGGCTGCATCAATGGAAGGAGATCAAGGGTCAAGCAGCCCAAGGATCACCACATAATAATGTGGTCGGCATATTTGAATGGGGAGAAGAAAGGTCGGAAGAATAACAGACCCGAATCCCGCTCTGTCATGTCGCCGCCCCGCGGGGCGTACAAGCCGTTGTCGCGGACGGCTGCAGTTGCGGGCCTTCTAAGACGCAAGGGCGTTAGACGTCTAACGCCTGTCGTAACAGAATCAAAAATTCTGGGCGTTACACGACCTCCCACAATTAACGCCACAGAATCATTATTTTTTAAACTATTTTTTAAGCAATCAAATCTTTTGTTTTTAACTTAACTTTTTATTCTTAGAACGATTATATTTTTTTGAGAACAATACTAATCATCTAATTTTTTTTTATCCCCGATTTGTTTAAATTCGTTACTTATTTTGAAATGATATCTATATTTTAAAATCCTTATTTTTTTTTATAATTTTGGTTGGAACGATTTTTGAAATCTACGTTTTCTGATTTTTTTAATATCCCCCATTTTTTAAATTTGTAAATTATTTTGAAAATCATATCAGTCATGTTTATACCCGATTTTTAAATTTATTAATTATACTAGTAAAATCTCTAGAAAATATATAGCGGTTTACAAATGATCTTTATTTTAGAAATTCAGTAAATTGGTTATACCAGCAAAATCCCTTCCAAGAAAATTGTTCAATACGCTTCTCACATAATTTCCAATATCTATTATATATACTAAAACAGAGCACGGGTTAATGACGTGGCTCGTTATGGAATCAGTATTTTTGAAATGGAGCTCCCACAATTAAAGCTAATAAATCTTTATTTTTAAACTATTTTTTAGGCCAAAAAATCTTTTATTATTAAATTAACAATTTTATAGGAACCAACACGTTAGTTCGAACGAATCTTTTTGTTTGTGAAAATTATTTTACAATAAATTTTGAATAATAATTGATTTTGATAAGAATTTTATTTTCGAAATGTTCCATCAGATTTTAAGCGAATATAATTTTTTTAGATAAAATCCATTAAATTATACATTGTTTTTTTGAAAAATACCTATAAATATATAATAAATTTTTATATTTCATTGAATTTTTTGATAGCTTTTTTTAATAAAAACCTTCATTTTATCAAACAAAATTGATTTCCATTTTGACGGTAAATTAATTTCCATTTTTGTTATCTTTTTTATAGTGGCTTTCAGGATAGATTGATTTCGATTTTGATTTCCATTTTAATTATATTTTTGGTTAGGATTTTTATTCGATGGCTTTTTTTCCGAACGTTCCATCAGATTTTTTCATGGTTCGCTTAGAACTTTTACGTTTTACAAATTTGTTGAACAAATTTTATATTTTTGGAACTATAATTTTATGTTATGTGCGAGTTATTATTAAATTGATTTTGAATTGAATTTTACTTTCGAAACGTTCCATTAGATTTTAAGCGAACAATTATTTTTTTGATAAATCCATTATAATTTACGTTGTTTTTTTTAAAAAATACCTATAAATATATAATAATTTTTTAAACGATTCCATTGATTTTTTGATAGTTTTTTAAATAAAAAACTTCCATTTTATCAACAAAATTGATTTTCATTTTGACGGTAAATTGATTTTCATTTTTGTTATATCTTTTTATCATGGCTGTTAATTAAATTGGTTTCAATTTGATTTCCGTTTTAGTTATATTTTCGGTTAGAAATTTTATTCGAACGGATTTTTCTTTCCGAACGTTCCATCTGATTTTTTTTATGGTTTCCTTATGTGCGAGTCTATATCTACTACTAGAGCAGTGTACATGACCGTTGGCGTGGTGCATTGTGGGAGTAGTATTTCGAAATGGAGCTCCCACAATTTTTTTTTTGAAACTGTACAATTAACAATCGTTTTTTCATTGTTTCATCCCTTGATTTGATTTTTAACCGTAACCCCATATATCTGATCTATTTTCAAGTTATTTAATTTTTTAACGTTTACAACATTTTTTATGTTAATTTAATATATTTATTGATTTTCTTCCACCCATCATCAAGTTAGTTATTTTTAGATAATAGTTATCGGACTTTAAGTTAATTTTGAATTAAATTAAATTTTTGTTAATTTTTTTAGCTTGTAGATATAGACCATGTGAATTAAACTGAGTTATATTAAATAAATCTTTTTGTTTAATTATGTTAATTTATTAGCTTGTAGATCACGTAAATTTTTTTTTTTAATTTTAATAATTAAAAATAAAATTAACTACTTAACTAATATATTTATAGTCCAAAAATAATTAATTAAAATAAAATTTCTAATACACCAATAAGTATTATAATCCCAATAAAAAAACAAAAGAGTTGTTAAATACAAAAATAAAATAAAATAAATGCACGTATGTGTTAAAAACAATATATTGTAAAATCATAAAAGTTGTTAGCCATTAACTAAAAAAAATCTCAAAACTCATTACATAACCGGAAAAAAATGTTGTTTCATATATATATATATATATATATATATCTATTATTCTATTAAGTAGGTCCATAGTATGATCTCATTTAATAAATTTATCCTTAATAAATAATAGTGGTAATCCAATTAGAGTAGTAAAAATTAGAGAAGTATACAAAACAAAATCCCATAAAAAAACCTATTTCACAATATTCTTTTTTATTTTTTTTAAAACCCGCACAAGGTGCGGGTATTATACTAGTATATATGAACCGCACCTTCACATTAGTCAAACATACATTTTCCTATTTTTATCAGGTAAATCTATCTATTTCTATATTTTCCTGTATATTGATTATGTTTCGTCGTCTTTTTCAAGGTTTGAGTTATGATTCCAAATTTACATTTTGAAAATATCTTTCAGGTTTTAACTCGTCGTCTTTTTCAAAATTCTTCACATCTTTCTCTCTTAATTTAACGCAATAATCTGTATTTTTTGTATGTACATTGATCGTCGCTTGAGGAATAATTCGTTTTTTTAGTCTAAATAGTTAATTTTTCTATATCTTCCGTTACAATTTGTAAATATTTCATTTAGATCTGTTTTTTTTTTGAAAAAAATATTCGTCCAAAATTTTTTTAGATAAATAAATTGATGCGCAGTTTTATAAAAAAAAAAATCGTACATATATAATTTCTGTTTAAAAAAATATTTCGTTTAGAGCAAACATAACATTTTTGTTTCCTTTTTTCTTTGTATCTATAAATTACGCTTCACATCCTGATTTAATCAATCCTCACATATGTTAGTCATATTAGTTAATAAAAAATGACTAAATTTAGTCAAAATATCCAATACATAATGCGGACACTAAACTAGTTTACTAGAATATACTGCAATACATTATGAGTAAAAAACCCAAGTTTCGGCAATTCCGTTTTTTATAATTTGAACACTCTTGTAAAATTCAAACTAGTTTATTTTGTTAGAAGAAACAATGTTTAATTATACTTTAAACATATTCTAATTTATAAACAGGTGTTTGTATACATTCACAGGCTATCACTACACTTGTTTAATTCATTGCCATACAGAAATAGGCCAAAGAAACCGAGACGGAGCTCAGATAAAGATGGTGATCCACTGTCAATACAATGATTGGCGTGGCCTTGGGAGCTGCTTTAAGAGCTTGATGAGTTGGTAGGTGCTCATATCTTGACCGGAATAGAGGCACATCTCCAATGGAGTTAAACCATCCTGACATCAAAAGTAAACCATAATATATAACTGAAAGCCAAGAGGACAAACTCTATTATTCAGGTTACGGAGCAGAATTGTTTTCAAGAAACTAGACAATGCTGTTGGAGGTAGAAGTCGATGGAAAGAAAATAAAGGCTAGAGATTAACCTTGTTTTTGAGAGATTTATCTGCTCCTTTAATTAATAGAAGCCTCACAACATCTGTTCTCTTTCCTTGAACAGCCAGATGCAGAGGTGTCCACCCATCCTTTGAGATAACAAAAGAAAAGATTGTTTCGTGCATTTGGTTAGAACAAGGATGAAATGAAAGTGAAATATAAATCAACACCAATAGATAGTATTCATACATTGTCCTGAAGATTGATGTCAACGTTGTAGAGCACAAGTGTCTTTATAGCATCACTTGAAGCAGTTCTGACAGCATAATGCATCAACGTTGCTCCATCCTGTTGCAACCAAGGGCAACTTACTTATTCTCAAGACATTAACGCATTTTGAAGCATCTGCAACGTAAATTTGTTGGGAAAAGCAAAATATGAGGAGGAGAGTTAACCAAGCACCTTATCACGAACAAAAGGATTTGCTGATTCTCTCAACAGAAAGTTCATTATAGCTTGTTTCTTGCAGATAATTGCTTTGTGAAGTGCAGTCAAACCATCCTAAGAAATCAGAACAGGATTCATACTGAACTCAACAAACAGCAATGTAAACACAGAAACTCATTGTTAACTCGTAAAACATACATGATCTACATCGTTGATAGCTACATCATGCTTTAACAGCATGTTACAGAGATAAAACTCTCCAGTTGCAGCCAGTGTATGCAGGGGAAGCCACTTTCCCTGCAAAATTGTAGATGCATTACAGAAAAAATTAGGCACTAAGGAGCTGTCAGCATTAACAATATAGAACAAACAAACTTACAGACGTAGCAGCTGCAATGTTAGGAATCTTTGCACTTATCAGGGCCTTCTCTTCATTTGTGAATAGCTTACGCCGGCCTATATTAGAGTTTATATAGAAATTGTGATTTTTTTCATGATACAGCACATAATGTGTAACAACCCTGTGGCACATTAAATATGAATCTAGGAACTGCTACTAGTCGCAGCAATGAAGATTGAAGACCCGGTGAATGCTAAGTATCAACTTACGAACTATTCTAGATGATCTGGAGGCCATAATTTCACGGAAATTCAAAACAAAAGTTTTGGATTAATGTAATAGTGGAATCAATAAAATTATTTTGCATTCCTCACTGTTAAAATAAGATAACTCTTTCCTTCACATGCATGATGAACAAGTGGTGAACAACTTTTGTCCTAGGATTGAATTGCTTGGTAGCTGCAGATGGCACTAGACGTCCATTTCAATCAGGATTCACCTGAGCCCCTTTATTCTAACCTCAAAGAGGAAGTTTGAGCAAAATGTCATCCAAGGTTTGTTTAGAATCATAGAACCATGAACAAAAATAAACTATCAACTACACACTAATATAAGTCGGTGCATTAGCCCCTTTAAGGAGTTGCTCATATAAAACCCGTTTATGCAAATGCTTACATTGAATAGTCAACGTATAAGAATGCAGAACACTGATAACCCAGTTCAGAGGCCGAGATATAGCCTATTGTGAACTACTAACTGGCCCCTTAAAATCAATAAACTAGAACCAGTTTTCAGCTTGGTTTGATAAATATTATAAGAGCTTATTTTATTTTGGGGATTTATACTTGCCAGGGTAAGCTCAGCGGACATGGGATCACTAGTTCCTCACTGGTTCCATGGATAGCCCTTCATTATCCTTACTGATTTGTAAGGTTAAGTCTTACTCCCTTCCGTCAGAAATATAGGACGTTTTAACATTGGATACTCATTTCTTTACAAAAATTTTCATCAATTTTGACACTTATTGATTGCCATCCCCTTCACATCCAATGGGTGGAAACAAACAAGTCCAAAAAAAAACTAATGTAATAAAACTTCTAGTAACTCACCATGTAGAAAATATAAAATTACTTATTCTTGATCAAATCCTAACGGCATACTGCATACATAAAGAGAAAGATCCACACTTAGCCTTGCACGGCAGGGCTTTCCTTGAAAACAACCTCAAATTTGTCATTTTCAAGGTCTTTTTATGAATGCCTAAAATGAAATACCTATTTATAAAGCAACTATGTAGTATTTAGCTTTAAAATTAAAAATTATGTAGTATTTGGGTAAAATGTACTCCGAAATAATGTGTATGGTTTAAAATTGGTATTTGTACACATTGCATCCAAACACTGGTTAAATTCAAAAAAA
Source organism: Fagopyrum homotropicum (assembly GCA_033239125.1). Lineage (NCBI taxonomy): Eukaryota > Viridiplantae > Streptophyta > Magnoliopsida > Caryophyllales > Polygonaceae > Fagopyrum > Fagopyrum homotropicum. Next base: position 59,577,631 of record BSWB01000008.1, on the reverse strand, counting down.
ACCTTAAAAGTGAAAATCTTGGAGTGGGCAATGAAAGGATTTACAATTACATACAGGCATGCAGCAAGGCAGCAAACAAAGTTTGTAAAAGGAATGGAAAGAAGAATAACCTTCAGAATTGGATGCAGTATCAGCAGGCTGATAATATGGGGCATTGAAGAAGTCACTTATATCTTCTAAACTCCGACCATAGACAGCCCATCTAGGGTTCTTGGGCTCAACACGGGCACCACCCGACCCAGAACTCGTTTCATCATCATCATCATCATCATCATCTTCTCCTCTCCTTTCCCCAAAGTCAGGGTTTTGGAGAACTACAGGTTTAAGCTGAGAGAGCTTATCGTCCCTGTACTTCAAGTACTCCTCCAAATTAACCCTAAGGGGCAAAGCGGCCTTCTTCTTCCTATCAAGGCGCAGTCCGTACTCAAATTCCTGAGCAATCTTGCGCCTCTCCTTCTTAGTAATGTTGATTTCATCGACAGCCCTTTGCCAGTCATCGGGAACCAGGTTCTGGGGCTCCACCTCCGGAACTTTCTTCCTGATGTTCCTCCTATGGGTCTGGATGCTCAATTGGACATCATCTTCTTGTTCTTCTTCTGGTTTGAGATACGGGTCGTCGAAAATACCGTCTTCGAAGACCAAACAGTCGCCAATTGCGGGCTCTTCTTCTAGGAATTCGTCGTCGTCGTCTGAGTATTGCAGTCGATAAGAAGATGACAAAACGTGAAGTTTGGGGGAAAGGGTGAGCTTAGTGAAGTTACGTGGTGTAATGGGGGAAGGAGAAGACAGATGGGAGGAGGGCGGGAGTAGAGAGGACAAGTTTAGCCTGTGAGGACCTGAGAGGGGTAATGTCAATGTCGACATGACTATGTCTGCCGGCAAACCTCAAGCTCTGTCAAGAGCTAAATTTTGGTTTCCACTAAGGACGTGTTTGATAGAAAGTGCTAAATTTTGGGTTTTTTTTTTTTTTATTTTATTTTTTATAATGGAAAGCGGTTAGTATGACTATCTCCTAAAGGTAGTTTATCCTAAAGCATCCTTTCGGATGAGAACGCAAAGTTCGGAGATCCAATCTAGAGTCGAAAATCCCATATGGGTTAAACGGTCAGCAACAGAGTTTATCTCTCTGAAAATATGTCTGATATGGACTTCGTCGAAAGAGCGAAGATCCAATCTGGAGTCGGAAATAATCATCTCGATCTCCCAATGACAACTCCACAAACCTTGGAGTGCCTTAATAACACAAAGGTTATCACCTTCAATTATATTTGTAGTCTTTTAGCCTCTTGTAGGCCTGATTTTAGGGCAAATGCTTCCGCTTTAATAACCGAGTTAAAGTGATTCTTTTTTGCATCGAGACTCACAACCTTTCCATTATGGTCCCGGATCACGTAACCAATAGTAGTTGCTCCCGTATCAAGTTTTGAACCATTAAAATTAAGTTTATGGAAACCTAATTTTGGTTTGTCCCATTTGATGTCATGTTTTTCCTTTTTGAATGATTTGTTTCGTTAAGTTGTTGTTTAAAGTCATAGTCGTCCTCATCAATGGTATTGATTTTCCACTTATGGATTTGTTCTTTGATAAAGCTTGTAACCTTGTTACAGGAACCAATATGTTCATTTTCAAATATGATTTTATTTCTGAAGAACCAGATGCTCCACCAAGTGGTAGCGAGACATGTCATCTTGTTAGGTCCTAATTTCATTTTTAATTCATTTAGGATTTCGTGAATTTTTTTGTTAAAGTTAATTTTGTACATTTCGGATAACATTGTTTTGTCAATTTTATTAATAATTTGTTTACTAAAAGGACACTCAAAGAACAAGTGAGACAAGTCCTCAAGATGATGGTTGCAAAGTTCGCAATTTCTTGTCACTGCAATTCTTCTTTCATCAAGTTTGGCTTTTGTTGGAATTCCGTTTTGTGAGATTTTCCAAAGGAAATTTTTAATTTTTGGTTATATCAAGTTTCCAAATCCACTCACAATTGTAATGTTGGGAAATGCACGATTGTGCTTCAATCATATCAACAGCGGATTTAGTAGTAAACCAACCGTTTTTGCTGTATTTCCAATATAGTCTATCATGAATTTTATATCAACAGCGGAAATTTTTAATTTTTGGTTGTGTATCAAGTTTCCAAATCCACTCACAATTGTAATGTTGGGAAATGCACGATTGTGCTTCAATCATATCAACAACGGATTTAGTAGTAAACCAACCGTTTTTGTTGTATTTCCAATATAGTCTATCATGAATTTCATTGTTCGGTATGATTGTTTCCGTTATTTTTTTTATAATATCTTGGTTAATTATGTTTTGTAATTCATTTTCAATTTTGGTGATATCCCATTGTCTAAAGTTGTTAAAGAAATGACAAACTTTGATATTTGTGTCAATAGAGTTGGTATTTTGTGCCATTTTTATAAGCGGTGAAGTTGTTAACCAATTGTCGTGCCAGAAATTAATAGTTTTATCATTACCAACCTGCCAGATAAGACCCTTTTTGAATTTGGTTTTGATTTTCATGAGGTTATTCCATTGACAAGATGTTGCGCCTTTCTTTCGGTAATTAAGAATATTAGTATTTTTAAGGTACTTTTCGTTGATGATCTTTACCCATATGTTATTCGGTTCCGCAAGAATTTTCCATAAAAGTTTCATTTGTAGTGCTTTATTTGAGATATGAGCTCTCCTCAATCCAAGTCCGCCATTAGCCTTGGATTTGCAGATTACATCCCAACTGATGATAGGCCTATGTTGGTCCCCTTTGTTCCAAAAGAATTTTTTATAAGTTTTGTCAAGTTCATTTAGATTATAGGTTGGCAACATGAAGCTTTGCATAACGAAAGTTGGTTTAGTTGCTAGATTATGTTTGATGAGGATATTTCTTCCTTCTTGTGATAAGGAATTAGCTTTCCATTTTGTGAGTTGTTGTTTGGTTTTAAGGTTGATATCCCCAAAAGTATCTTTTGTCACTCTACCGTTAATGATTGGACAACCAATGTATTTTTCGAGAGATTTGGTATGGTTCATAGCCAAGATGTTTTTTTAATTGGGTTATGCTGATCTCGTTCGTATTTTTTGTTGTTTGAAAAGCAGATTTTTGATAGTTGATTTTTTGTCCCGATATTGAACAATACATTTTCAAGATTTGTTTTGTTCTTTGACATGAGGTCAAGTTTGCCTTAGCAAAGATGATCATGTCATCAGCAAAAGATAAGAAGGGATTGGGGTTCCATGCCTGCATATAGGGAACCCAATATGGTTATCATAGTTATTACAATCATCTTGTAGCATTTGTGTTAGGATTTCTGCCCCGAGGATGAAGAGGTATGGCGATAAGGGGTCACCTTGTCTAAGTCCCTTTTCAGGGAAGAATTGCTCAGTGGGACCATTGTTAACAAGGATAGAAAAAGAAACGGTGGATAAGCATTCCTTAATCCATCCCACAAATTTGTGACAAAAATCGAATTTTTTCAACATTCGAAAGATAAAGTTCCACTCAACTTGGTCATAAGCTTTTTCCATATCTAGTTTGATGGCCATCCATCCTTCCTTGTCTTTTTTGTTTTGAAAGAATGGTGTATGTGAAAAGACATATGTGAAAATGGTTTTGAATAGTACGAATGAATAATTTGCATACAAAATCAAATCTTACAAAAATTTATGTTGATTTACAAAATATTAATTTTTTTTATTTCATAAACTGTATGGAGTAAGTTTATTAAAATTATCGTACTTTCTCAAATGATAAATTATACATATAAAAATTCATATTTAAATTATAAAGTAAACTGTTTTGACAAATTCACACTTATATCGACTAAAAAAACTTCATTATTTTAAACAATCATTAAACTTATATACATATAAAAAGCTCGTTCATCTATTTAAGTGACTTACAAAGCTTCAACTTCAACTCCGATAACCTAGTGAATTTCAAACGAACCCATTTTTAATAAATTGCATCTACCTTAAGATTTCCTTTTTCGTGCTATTACCCCTCTCCCAAAAAATTTGAGATAGTTGTGATCGTAAACGTGTTAGTATCACAACAAATAACAAGTTTTTTTAAAATAATATCCCTAAGGAAGAATAGGGAATAAATATGTCAAAATTTTGAGAATTTAGAAAATATATCTTTAACATAAAATAATTATTTGACTACAACAATTTATTAAAATCACATTCACTTAGAATCAACTCAAATGTTTAATCCAATCACACTTGAAAAGAGAAATTTTATAAGAAGTTAAACAAATGAAATATAGGACTAATAAAGTAGAGTAACTATGTAAGTTAAACTGAATATGACAAGAAAATTATATAATCAATATAAATATACTAAAGTAAAGTAAAGTTGTTTAGTGCTGACATGACACTTTCAAATTAAAAGAATTTAAAATAGAGATCTCTCGTTAAAGATAGAAAAACGGGTTTTTTTTAAATTATCAAATTAAAATTATTTGTAACAACTATAATAATCCCAACCGAATTTAAACCAAATCATTTATTTTTTATACAATCATAACAAATCAAAGTTTTTTTTTTTTTTCTGAAAGATTTTTTATTTTTTTAATTTATTTTTGAAAGATTATGAGCTCAATCTATTTCCGTTAAATATTTTCAGAAAATTGCTATCCCACATCGATTATCATGTAAGGTTGATAGTTTGATAACTTGTGTAAATAGAGGGTTTGAAGATTAAACAAATCATACATTTTTTGGCTTTTGACTAAGTTGAAGTATGATTTTTATTCATAACGGATTAATGCTTGTTTTATGGGTCGTTGACCTATTGTGCTTTGTGGGTCGTAGACCTAATGTTTTGTGTGTTGCTAAATATTTTCAACGAATTTACTATCTCACATTGAATATTATGTAAGGTTGATAGTTTGAGAACTTGTATAAATATCGATTATTAAGTAAAGTTGATAGTTTGAGAACTTGTATAAAGAGAGGGTTTTAAGATTAAAAAAAAGCATACATTTTCACATTTTGGCTAAGTTGAAGTATAATTTTTATTGAAAGAATTTGGCCTACTAGGCCTTTTTTTAGTTTTGTGTTTAGTAAATGTACCCCATAATTTTGAAACAATTTGGTTTACTAGGTTTTTTCTAGTTTTGTGTTTAGTAAATGTACCCCTTGAGAAAAGAGTGTGTAGAGTTTGAGAATAAATACAAAAGGTTGGGGTATATTTATTTAATTGAAATATTAAAAAGCCTAGTTACTACTCTAGTTTTTCAAAAAAGCCTAGTTACCAAAATTGCCCCATAATTTTTTAGCACTTTTATTTAATAGTAGGTAAATATAATTAACTCCTTTACTTAAAAAAAAAGAAATTTCTTCTATTTAAAAAAAGAAGAAAAAATAATAGGAGGACTTTTCAAATAGTTAAGTTACTAAACTTAATTTTTTTTATTTGTTTTTGTTTTTTTCCTTTTTTATTTTCTTTTTTATTTTTTAATTTTTTTATTTTCTGTTTTCATACCGGACATTTTCATACCGGACATTTTACATAACAGACATTTTACGTACCGGACATTTTACATAAGTTGTCAAGCTCTAGTGAGAAAAATACAACTGTTTCGACATCATTATAGTAATTTGTACATGTTAATTTGTCCGGTATGTAAAATGTATATGTAACTTTTATTTTTTTTATAATTTTCTGGTATGAGTTTCTGGTATGAAATTCATACCAGATTTTTTTTTTTGTTTTCTTTTTGTCTTTTTTTATTTTTTATAATTTACATACCGGATTCGTACCGGAAGTGTCAATGCGTAGGAAACCAAGTTTTGTAACTGAAACTACGTTTTGTAAATGCTGCATAAGAAACTGAATTTTGCGGGTTATTATTGAAAAATGAGTTGTAAATTACAGGTCTTGTGACTGCTGCATAAAATTTTAGTAATAAAGAGGAAGAAGCTCCATGACACTAATCTTGTTTAATCTTTCCTCTTCTGACCTCAAAAAGAAAAGTATCTGCACTCTCCATACTCATCGATAAGTGAACTAATCACCCATTTATCAGACAAAAGGCCATCCTTGATTACATAATCGTGAATTTGAATTCTCAAGCTTACATCCTACAAGTCCCCAACTGCAGCTAGAACACTAGAAACAGTGCTTTCATCGGGATAAAGACCCTGCGAGTGCAAATCTTGAAACATAGTGACAACCTCCTTGTAAAATCCACTTTGATTTAAACCAGCTATCATATCATTCCAAGACACTAAATTTGGTTCAAGACCCAAACTGCTCATCCCATAAAACAACCTCTTTCAAAGTTCTTCCCAAACAAAAAGTGAAATCTGAAATATATACACATCATATACATTAGTTTCCAAACTTATTTAGCAACGAAACTTGTAAGACTTTGAAGAGGAATTCGGTGTTGTATGAGAAGAAATTACCGACATGGCAAGCTGATCATCCGTCACTGTATACAATTTGATGCTCAAAATCAACGATTATCCACCTCGAGAATCAGAAAAAAATGTAATGAATCGAATGTCTGTGCAAATTGTAAGAACATATGAATAATTAGGGTTTTATTTTGGGGAATCACCTAAACGAGTGGATTCAATTTCATTCCAGATAGCTTCCGCTACCAGATTACTTGCATTCATTCTCTTGCTTCCCCTTGGTTCTTTCGATCCTTAGAGGAAAGTTTGCAGAAGCTCAAAGTCCAACCCTAGTTTCTTAATGACTGGAAGGCTAAGCTCTGGTCCCGTTTCTTCTGTCTATCGGTAAATCAATTTGGCTCTCTCGAGCTCCTGACCCATACAATCGCCTTCAATCTCCCTTCCTTTACCTTTCTTTCGTTGCAACTGCCAAGAACCTCCTCTTCATCTAGATCTAGATCTGGAAAAGGAGGGAAAAGGCGGCGGACGACGGCCGGCAGATTCGGCGGCGAGGTGGTGGCGGCCATCCTGCAGCGAAGACGAAGGAGGAAGCTCCGGTGGCCGGTATGCAGCGCCTCCTGCCGAACTGCTAGCACGTGAGTGAGGAAGAAGGTAAGGGATCTGTGGCCGGTCTGCAGCGGTTCCTTGGCATACGAGAATCTCGCCCCAAAGAAGGAAAATCTCAACCCGAGATAGAAGAATCTTACCCCAAGATACAAGAATCTCGTCTCAAGATACAAAGATCTCAGCTCAATACACATAAACCTTGTGTCAGTGTAATATCTTATCCCATTGTACCAGACCTCGCCCCAGTGTAGAAATCTCGGTTCAACCTTCAAGATCTATTTTTGCTTCTACGGACGAATTTCGAGTTAAGAATCCATCCATATATATACTTCTCACATGTTTGACACAAGGAATGAACATGATCAAAGGAGTTAAGTCATTCATTTCATTGAGTGATTTTCTTTTGTGTAATAGCTAGGATTTCCGAATTCTAATTAATGTTGATTAACTTAATCAGTGATAGTAATTGACATATAACTCGCGAAGATTGCGTAAGTGTTCAGTATAAGTCCCACCGTTATGTTCCTGGCGTAATTTTGGGCTTATGGTGAAATTCACTTTTTCCCCCGGGTAATTATTTTTACCTTCCGGTATTATTTTTTGGAGCATTTGGGAGCTCCATTTAACAAAAATGCAGTTGAGAGAAATGATCAGGACATTGGACATGTCCTAGATATGAAATAACATGGAAAGACAAAACGGCCAAAAAAGTCGCTATTTTGTTTCTTAACGGCTAAGAAAGACGGCTTAGAACTACACGTTTTCCGAGACAATTGAGGAATAATTATCCCTACAATATTCAAGATTTATTGTTCCAATTTCGAGAAGTTTGGAGAAGGGGGTTCAACCCGCCATTAGATCGGTTAAAGGATAATTATCGACTTCACTATAAATAGCGGAAAATCGTTTATTAATTCATTTCCTTTCACGTTTCCTCGTAAAAGCTCTGATTTCTCTCAAACTTCAAACTCAGATCTACTCTCCGTTTCTAATCCGATTTCAATTCCATTTGAGTTTCTGGATTCCTCTCTACATTCTCTTCATATCGGTACCAAGTTTCTGCATTTCCGAGGAGATGAAGACCTGGTCGAGCATATATATCACCAGGACAGTTTCGTCGCTCAGATTCCGGTGAATTTGATGTTGTTCATGCGTAGCCTACGTCGTTGTGATTCCGAATCTTCTTTCAGATCCTCAATCGGGTTAATAACTAATAAGTTATGAATTTATTCGTTTTCCGTACTGCGATTTGGCCTAAATTGACCTTACGTTTTTCAAAATGGATAATTAGAAATTCCATTATGATCAATATATTATTCTGGTATTTATGGGTTGTTTGTTTGATGAAATCTGATGACAAGTGGGTTTAAAAATGGCCTGCGGGCAAAACGTTATTCTGGTGAAATTTAATTAATTAATTAAAGGTTAATTAATTAAATTAGGATTAAATTAGAGATTGAGGGATACTGATTAGATGCATACTAGGTGTCAGAATGAGTTGAGGATCATGATGATGTTATGAATATCGATTATGGCTTTAAGGTTTAGTATGTGTACGAGTATGATGAGATGTTATGTTGAGGATATGCCTTATGCATTTATGAATGTGTTGAGGATCTGAGGTTTAGATTTGAGATATAGGTTGGTTGTGGTTAGTGAGACGAGTCTACTAATCTTTGCAGTATGTGATTGTGTGTGCCTTGCTATTGTAGGCGTTGATTACTTCCTCAAGGGGAAGCTGTGACGTGGTACATGTTACGAGTATATCAGGTAAGTCCATAAGACTTACTTAGCGTGCAGTTGTGGATTGTATTATTGTCATGGTTGTGTGTGTTCATATGATTGTGCATTTATAATATAAACCGGACCAGGATGACCATTTATTACATTTATTTGGCCCAAGTGTATTATAGCGGGCGGTAACCACCGGTCTCCGCCTGCTGGTTAGGAGGAGGTGCGTGGAAGCCAGTAACACAGGGGGGGACGAGTGACGATCACCCCCAATGCAAACCCCTGTGTTAACAGGGAAAGGGACGAGGTTCTTTAGGTTTCTCGTATTACAAAAGAAGTTGATTTAGTAATGGAATAACGTAATGAAAGATAATAAATGAATGTGCGTGCATTGCATGTATGAGATGTTGATGTATGGTTGTGCTATTACCTTCATGCTTTTCTTTTGTATCAGATGTTGTGGTTTGATGTTTTATACTCGGCTCTGAGTTTGTAAACTCTTTTGATGTATCATATACAGCTTTTTTGTATTTGGTTTTAATCTACCTATTCCTTGTTGTAAGATCCAGTGAACTTGTTGTCAGGCTAGGGTCAAGATCCATTGCGAGATCCTAGCCCAATGTGACACTACAAGTCCCGTGGATTTGGGGTGTTACAGAGTTGGTATCAGAGCCTTAGGTTGACAACAATGACACTTGCTATCTGCAATAAAGGTAGAGTGGATAAATAAACAAAACCCACATGGGGTTTGACTTTTTAAAGGATTTTGATTTTAAAGCGAGTACAAATGTTTTGGGAAAGTATGTACAGAAGTCGTCACCCATCTGAGGATCTCGACAGTATATATATATATATATATATATATATATATATATATCTTTTATGTGCTGATGTGTATGCATGTAATAATGAGTATTATATGTATATATATATATATATATATATATATATATATATATATATATATATATATATATATATATATATATATCGATACATATGGCATATATATATAGCCTTATAAGTTAGGAGCGTATATTCTACAAATGGCTTAGACTAGAGCAGTATCTATAGTGGGACGAGATAGGGGTACACCCCCTCTTCCTCCAGTAGCGTCAAGTCAGGGACCAATATCCGCTGTTGTGTTGCCTATGGCAGAGAACGAGTTTGAAGAGGTTGATCATGTCTCCATGAGTAGATTCGAGTTTCAAAAGCATATACAGCAAGTATATGAGGTGGTGATAGCGGTAGATCTACACCGGATTTACCAACATCTGTGAGATCGACTGAAGCTTCTAGATTAGAGAAGAAACAACGGTTTGAATCAGTGAAAGATGAGGTTGGATATCCGGGTTGTAAACCGAGCCCGACTCGTGGACGTTTGAGTACTTCTCGTTCACACAAACTTCTGGTGAAACGAGGACTTTTTACAATTGTGGGAAATTTGGACATGTACGACCACAGTGTCCTAGATCGCCAATGACTTGCTTTACTTGTGGTAGACAGGGTCATAGAGTTGTTTTTTGTAAGCAAACTGGAGTGACATCACGATAGGGTTTTATTTCTACTAGTGTGATGGGAGGTGGTCAGAAGACACCTCAGCAGCAGACGCGGGGGCAGCAAAGAGTCCCAGATCATTCGTCTACTCAGGAATCCGTTCACAGGCTGAGTAGAGGTAAGGGTCGTGGTAGGAGTACCACGGATACTAGAAGAGCTCAAGGTAGAGCCTTTTGAGCTGGACAGTGCAGAGGAGTCACCCGTACTAATGGCAGGGATGAGACGTATATGTCTCAATTGTGGTTATCCAGATCATGTGCGCTCTGAGTGCCCCATGACACCGATAGCTTGCTTCACCTGTGGTGAACTAGGCCATCTGGCCCCTTTCTGTCAGCAAGGTAGTGTTTCTTCTCATCAAGACCTTCCTCTTTCCGATGTAGAAAGAGTGGAAGTGGAGGCTATGGCGATGACCTCAGTGATACCTGAGGAGCATAGGTTTGAGATTGAGTAATGATATGCAGTAGAGCTTCGGGCATTAGCTATTACAGGTACCATTCTTGTTAATGGTTTACCTAGTGGAGTTTTGTTTGTTGTGAGTGCTATGCACCTCTTGTCTTTCGATGCATGTGTTAATAGTTAACCATGGATACAATAGAAGATAGATCTTCCTTTATAGGATTACGAGTTACGGGTCTTAGGTACCCGCGAGATATGTGGTTGTTCCCTTTATTCAGGGACTTGTGTATAGCTTGAAGACTTCTTTGTCATGCCTTAGGTGCATGAGAAGGTCTTTATGTGTGTGGTGGACGAATAGATATCATGGTAGTTTAGATAGCAGTAGGAGGACTATTATAGTCTTTACTGAGATCGACTAAGTAGAGGTTTTCCAAGGTTATGACCTTTGAGGAGGTGAGTTGTCTTTAATGCCATATGAGCAGCGAGGTTGATAACACCAGAGGGTGATGTTTTTTTTAATGTTGTGCCATGAAGGAAAAAGATAGTTTCACGTTGAAGAGTATTCTAGTGGTATATGATCTTATAAATGTGTTACTGAACCGTCTAATCTATCGCCTCAGCGGAATGAGGACTTTGATATTGCGTTGAAGTATGGTACGAGACTGGTTGGGAAAAGTCCTATGAGGTATATGACTTGTTGAGTTGTTAGAAATTGAAGAAGCAATTTGAAGAGTGGTTTGAGACGGGCTCCATTCGCCCTAACACGTTCATTGCTACGTATGGACGACTTGTTGGATCAACTAAGAGAAGCAATTGTGTTTTTAAGATTTCCGTATGCTTAGGATATCATCAGCTAAGGATGAGAGAGCAGCGTGGGCATAGGACAACATTCCATACCCGTTATGGACATTACGAGTTGTAGTACTATCATCTGAGTTGAGGAACGTCCTAGTAGTAGATATAGGAGTTGATGAACATTGTCTTCATCTACTTCCTTGATCAGTTGGTGGTAGACCTTATTGATGACGTTTGGTGTACTCTCACAACGGAGAGGAATGTACCGGTTATTTGAGGACAGTTTTGCAGAATTCGAGGGATAGAAGACAGTGTGCTATGCTCCCTAAATGTGAATTGAGATGCCAGAAGTAACCTTCAAGGTCATGTTGTTCCGCCAGTAGGATCATGATTGATGTGACGAGGAGTAAGTATGAAGTCTTATGGATGATATTGATGAACATTAAGGGAATGCGTAGTTCTCGGCCCAGCCGATTGCTACCAACGCTTTGAGGAAGTATTCTATGTGATTGTGCATCCATTTACGAGTCTTCTGAGGAAGACCATCATAATTGTGTGGTTGAAGTAGTATGTTGAAGCTCTGAAGAGTAGAGGAAACATTTACCGCTGCTTCTATTCGGTGATAATCAGAAGATTCTGGGAATCACATGACTACGGTGCTGAGAACGTATGAGCAGAATTGTCCGACTCACGATTTCGAGTTAGTGGTGGTAGTTCAAGTTTCAAGATTTGAAGACAATACCTGTGTGACATTTCGTGTCAGAGTTTCACAGATCATAGAAGGCTGAAGCATATTTTTATGCAATAAAGGTTGAATAACTGCCAGCGTCGATGGTTTGAGTTGATCAAGGACGTTGACCTTGAGATTTGTACCATTCTGGCAAGAAGAATGTGATTAGTGATACCTTGAATAAGAAGACACCATGAGAGAAGGTGATTGTTGGAATTGCTGTACGGTCTCGGTTTCAAAATGATCTAGCTTGGTTAGAGTTGGACCTACAACTGCTGATAAGGACGTTAGTTTCATGTTTAGGGATTTTACCTGGTTTGTTGGATGAGGTCCAACAAAAACAGGGGACTTGCTTGACCCTGAGGGAACTTGATGGAAGGATACCTCATGACGAGGCACCACAATTCTTTAATGGACCAGAAGGAGTATGAGGCGCCGCAACTGCACCAATATAACCGCTTATGCGGAGTCGAGTGGAGAAGATTATAGTACACTCATAGTACACCTTCTTTAGTACATCCATGTACGAATAAGAGGTACCACGAAGTAGTAAATCAGGTTAAAGTGTTACTTACCTGGAGATGAGTTCATCCACTACCAGTGCTGTAGTGGAAGTGAGAGGACTTTTCTGTGGACTTGTAATGGGATTGAGACCCAGTAAGAGTTTTGGTGTTATCTAGATTATTAGTAACAAATTCACGAAAGCGACACGTTCCATCTCTACAGAAAGACGTGACCAGTGAATGAAGTAACAAAGGAGTACACTAGACAGATGGTGGGACTCCATAAGTGTACCGTGGACGATCGACTATGATTGTAGTAGACGGTTTACTTTGAGGTTTTGATAGCAGATTCAGACTGCTTGGGGAACGCGTCCACATATCATGATTGAGTTTTACCTTAGACAAACAGTCAGTCTGAGAGAACCCTCCAGACCGTAGAGGACATGTTGTGAGCTTGTGGGATGGATTGGGAACGATGACGATCTGTTTATCTCCCACTCGTTGAGTTCTTATACCACCACCGTTAGGGATGACCCCTATGAGGTGTTGTGTAGATATAGGTGTCATACACCTTTATGCTGGGAGGAGCCTAACAGTACCAGTGGGATAGCGCCAGAACAGATTCAGGATGATATGGCTCGAGTAACGTTGATCAGAGAGAGGATGCTGGTTGCACAGAGTCGCCAGAAGTTGTATGAAGATAGGAGGCGTCGACCTCTAGAATTCAGGGTAGGAGCTCATGTCTGGTTGAGAGTAACTCTGACGCGAGGCGCCAGACGTTATGACATAAAGGGGAAGCTGAGTCTCCGATATATTAGTCCTTTCGAGATATTGGATAGAGTTGGGAGAGCAGTGCACAGATTGGTTTTGCCACCGAAGTTAGAGGGTGTTCACCCTATGTTTCATGTGTCTCAGCTGAGGGAGTATATACCAGACCTGAGGCACATTGTGAGTTATGATGATCTAGGGGTTGAGCCGGACCACACTTTTGCAGAACAACCTTTTGTAGTTCTAGAAAGAGAGGTGTGAGACGTCTGCATTCGAAGGATATTCCTATGATGAGGATACAGTGGTCGAGACGAGGACCGGATGAGGCTACCTGAGAGATAGATGATAGTATCCAGAGGAACTATCCAAAGTTCTATACGGAGTTAGAGGCACCCGTAGGATCCACGAGTAGATCTTAGTGCCTTTTTGGTGAGTGCTTGTATGTTATCTGCTTATGTGATATGATGTGTTTTCGTGCTAGCTTTGATATGTGCATCTGATCTGTTAGATCTTGTTTGCTAGCACGATATAGGTATAGCTGGAGATGGTTCTTTCCTCCATGCTATTGTAATATGTTTAGGATTAGCTGAAGATGGTTCTTTCCTCCATGCTATTATTGATGGACATAGTGTGAGTGGAGACGGTTTTTCTCCACATAGTTGTGTTACGAGTACGATTGGCTGGAGACGGCTTTCCTCCATGCCTTGTGACGTGGTTAGTAGTTGGCTAGAGATGATTTTTCCTCTATGCCTTTGGATAGCGTTATGATCTTGTTGTTGGAGTTGGTGATTCCTCCATGTTGTGTTTTGAGGTTATAGAGTGTTATAGGTTGATACGTTTGAACGGAGATGTGATACCTCCGATAGAGAGAGTGTCTATACCTTGGCGTATGGGTCCGAGAGGATTTGAGAATTGTTCAAGTTTCGGGACGAAACTTTTTCTTAAGGGGTGTGTGATGTAATAGCTAGGATTTCTGAATTCTAATTAATGTTGATTAACTTAATTAGTGATAGTAATTGACATATAACTCGCGAAGATTGCGTAAGTGTTGAGCATAAGTCTCACCGTTATGTTCCTGGCGTAATTTTGGGCTTATGGTGAAATTTTCACTTTTTCCCCCGGATAATTATTTTTACCCTCCGGTATTATTTGGAGCATTTGGGAGCTCCAATTAATAAAAATGCAGTTGAGAGAAATGATCAAGACATCGGACATGTCCTAGATATGAAATAACATAGAAAGACAAAACGGCCAAAAGAGTCGCTATTTCGTTTCTTAACGGCTAAGAAAGACGGCTAAGAAATACACGTTTTCCGAGGCAATTGTGGAATAATTATCCCTACAATATTCAAGATTTATTGTTCCAATTTCGATAAGTTTGGAGAAGGGAGTTCAACCCGCCATTGGATCGGTTAAAGGATAATTATTGACTTCGCTAAAGGATAATTATCGACTTCACTATAAATAGCGGAAAATCGTTTATTAATTCATTTCCTTTCACGTTTCCTCGTAAAAGCTCTGATTTCTCTCAAACTTCAAACTCAGATCTACTCTCCGTTTCTAATCTGATTTCAATTCCGTTTGAGTTTCTGGATTCCTCTCTAAATTCTCTTAATATCGGTACCAAGTTTTTGCATTTTCGAGGAGATGAAGACCCGATCGAGCATATATGTCACCAGGACAGTTCCGTTGCTCAGATTCCGGTGAATTTGATGTTGTACATGCGTAGCCTGCGTCGTTGTGATTCTGAATCTTCTTTCGGATCGTCAATCGGGTTAGTAACGAATAAGTTATGAATTTATTCGTTTTTTGTACTGCGATTTGGCCTAAATTGACCTTACGTTTTTCAAAATGGATAATTAGAAATTCCATTATGATCATTATATTATTTTGGTGTTTATGGGTTGTTTGTTTGATGAAATCTGATGACAGGTGGGTTTAGAAATGGCCTACGGGCAAAACGTTATTCTGGTGAAATTTAATTAATTAATTAAAGGTTAATTTATTAAATTAGGATTAAATTGGAGATTGAGGGATACTGATTAGATGCATGCTAGGTGTCAGAATGGGTTGAGGATCATGATGATGTTATGGATATCGATTATGGCTTTAAAGTTTAATATGTGTACGAGTATGATGAGATGTTATGTTGAGGATATGCCTTAGGCATTTATGGATGTGTTGAGGATCTGAGATTTAGATTTGAGATATAGGTTGGTTGTGGTTAGTGAGACGAGTCTCCTAACCTTTGCAGTATGTGATTGTGTGTGCCTTGCTATTGCAGGCGTTGATTACTTCCCCAAGGGGAAGCTGTGACGTGGTACAGGTTACGAGTATATCAGGTAAGTCCATAGGACTTACTTAGCGTGCAGTTGTGGATTGTATGATTGTGATGGTTGTGTGTGTTCATATGATTGTGCATTTATAACCTAAACCGGACTAGGATGACCATTTATTACATTTATTTGGCCGAAGTGTATTATAACGGGCGGTAACCACCGGTCTCCGCCTGCTGGTTAGGAGGAGGTGCCTGGAAGCCAGTAACACAGGGGGGACGAGTGACGATCACCCCCAATGCAAACCCCTATGTTAACGGGGAAAGGGACGAGATTGTTTAGGTTCCTCGTGTTACAAAATAAGTTGAATTAGTAATGGAATAACGTAATGAAAGATAATAAATGAATGTGTGGCATTGCATGTATGAGATGTTGATGTGTGGTTGTGCTATTACCTTCATGCATTTCATTGTTGTAGCTAACGGTTTCATACCGTGTTGTAGATGATCTGTAGGTTAGGAAGACTGCAGGGTAAGACAAATGGTGTGACCAACCGAGAACTTCTGTACATTAGGATGCGCGGGATATGGGATCTTTTGTATCAGATGTTGTGGTTTGATGTTTTGTACTTGGCTCTGAGTTTGTAAATTCTTTTGATGTATCATATACAGCTTTTATGTATTTGGTTTTAATTTACATGTGCCTTGTTGTAAGATCCAGTGAACTTGTTGTCAGGCTAGGGTCAGGATCCATTGTGAGATCCTACCCCAATGTGACACTCCAAGTCCCGTGGATTTGAGGTGTTACATTTTGTGTATATAAATTTAGTTTATTTTGAGTATTTTGACGAGTTATATTCATTTGTAATACAAGATTGTAGGGATAACTTGACTGTAACGATACTTGTTGTTTTTCAAGTTCTATGATTTATTCATTTTTGTGTATTGATTGTTGTTGATCTCGTTGGTTGTACACTATGCAAGTATAATTGGATTGAAAATTTGTATAAAATACATTGTATTACTTGTTTTGAGTGATACATCTCGGGGGAAGCACAATCAAGTAAATACGGTCTATTTGGGCCGGTCTAGTAGCCTGCCCACTTTTTACGTGGTGGACATGGACAACGTTTGAGGCACGAACAAAGCGAGCCGGACCCGCCTAGTCTGCACCTTCTCGACAGAGTTTTTTAGTTATGCGCCTCCCAAACCCGCTTTTGTACATGTCTAATTATAGATCTTTTCTAACAAGATGGTTATCGATGAAATCCTTATAATAAGTTACAATATAACCAGCACACTTTGTAGAGTCTAGTTTTAATTATAATAAAAAATTTTAGTTTAATTAATGATTTAGTATCCGTTTAGTTTAACAAAGCTATATAGATTTGTTTGATAAAATTTTAAAAACAAATTCTACAAGTTACGAGAAGTATATATACACACCAAGATGGCTTCTAGAGATAATTTGACTTGACCAGGATTTAATAGGAATGTTGAAGTTGGTCTGAAACGCGGATTTGATTTTCCAAATTTCCAATCCTGTTAAAGCTCAAATACCCTT
Source organism: Fagopyrum homotropicum (assembly GCA_033239125.1). Classification (NCBI taxonomy): domain Eukaryota; kingdom Viridiplantae; phylum Streptophyta; class Magnoliopsida; order Caryophyllales; family Polygonaceae; genus Fagopyrum; species Fagopyrum homotropicum. The sequence goes on along the minus strand of BSWB01000008.1, from coordinate 59,560,332 downwards.
CGCTCTGTTTCTTCATCGCTGCAATGGCGTCGATTTACAGTTGCAAGGAGTGCGGGAGCAACCTCAACCTCAAGACCGTCGATCTCTTCCCATCAGACTACTACTTTGATGCCGGTAACAAGAAGACCCTCTCCTTCGCCCGGATCGATCCATCGAAGCTCCAATTCGACAAGGAGGACAAGATCCGGCCCTTCTTCGAGTCCCTCAACTATTGGGGCATCCAGCGGAATCGCACAAAGATCATCTGTAACAGCTGCAGATGCGTTGTCGGTCATGTCTATGACGATGGCCCTCCTTTGATGGATGGCCATGGCCAGTTCGGGTTCGGTCCTAGCCAGGTCATCCCCAGGGTTTCGAGGTACCGTTTCAAGACCAGGTCAATCTTGATTTCTTCCGAGACTTGACCGATTTGGATTGGGATAAGAAATTAGGGTTTTCTGAAATTATATGTACAGTCGTATTATACTTAGGTTTACAATCTGGCCTGTGTTCTACGTTGCATTGCTTAATCTAAACATTTCTTATAATTTGGAGTTTTCTGAATGATAGATAGTTGAATCGACGCCTCTATATTTAGAACTACATAAATCATGTCGATTGAATTGGTCTTGATGCAGCTGTTACCAATTTAGCATCAAATATTGATGATTAGAATTCGAAAGACAAAGGAAGGCAAGCTGTTGATGAAATTGCTGCACTCCCATCAAATGTGCTTAGTTCTCCGTTAGCTCTACTCAGGGGCTCGGCTAGGCCGTCGCTCAACCCACCTCATGAAATGCTAGTAATTTCGACCTATTTTTTGGATTTATTTGTTCTTATAAAAAGAAATTGTATTAGAATTACTTGGTTGCTTCTACTCCAAACATAGTTAAACGTCTCCCCACATTCATAGCCCTAATTGAACACGCTCTTCATGCGCATAGGAAAGTCACCTCTTTCCAGCCACTAAAAGAAAACCCTAGCCGCCTAATGCAACATCTCTTCTCTACAAACGCAGCTCCCATCGAACATAGTTATCGACAAAAATTGTGAGCTTGCTTCTAGTCTCTCGAAAAGAAGCACCAAACCCAACCCGATGCAAGAATGTTGGTTGCTAAAAGAAAAGGCGACCATGATGTTTCATTTCAAGCAAAGTCAAGTCGTTTGAAACTATTAAGGCCTAAGCTAATCTGTTTCAACGAAATTGTGCTAGGAATGATTTTGGGTGCTCATCTAGTTTTGAAGATGCCAAAGCATCCTTATTCAGACCCTATTTGGTTCACAGAGGCTAAAGGCAGTGAGGCAGCACCAGAGGTCCAGATGCCGATGGTTTCATTGGCCAAGCTGGAGAAAAAGTCGTACTCTATCAGGAGTAAGATAAACATCCGAATCTCCTTAACTACTCTAGATCTACCTTTTTCCACTCTATTTTGAATTTCTTAGAGAAAATAATACCATATGCATCGATATTAGACTTATACTTAGTCCAAATTGATGTTGAAATGCCTGAGTATCACATGTTTGACTGTGTGAATATCTACTTATTTAAAGATCAAACATCCATCAAACCTAACCCACACCAATTACAATCTAGTTCTTCTCATTTTATTCTCCATTTTAATCTCTGTCTTCATTCAAAAAGACTTCATGAGTGAACAACCAAAATCCTTCAAAGAAGTTGTTACCTTCACTAAGAGGTTGTGTTGTGCTGGAATGGTTAGGCTTCATAGGAATAACAGTGAAAGATGGACTAATATTGAACAAAATGAAAGAACATACTTTGAGTTGTACACTCTTTTGCCAATATTTAGCTTTCGAACTGTATGTTTGGTGATCTTAGGCTTGATTGTGGCAATTTGCCTCCCTGACTTGTTTGCACTATTTTGTTGCACAAACTGCTTTGATTTACTCGATGTAGTTGCTTTTTAGTTTAGTTTTTACAATTACAAGACTAATCTTTTATCAAGTAGAGAAACTTTCATAGTAATCTACTCACTACTTTCAATTAGTCTCCTATAGGTTGTTTGTTGTGTGAGATTGTATTTTGTAGGAAGCAAGAAACAAGTCACAAAACTAGTTGACGAATGGACTAATAAAGGTCGTCATATAATGTACATAAGTAAAGATTGCTCACACCTTTACTTATGTACAGAATACTCACACCGGTACTTATGGTGTCCTTTCTGAGTATCTCAAGTTTCAACTTATCAGATTAAGGTTCCTATGTTGTTTTTCAAACTGTTTTTTTATGTTTGTTTTGTGTTTACTGCTTCGAGTTCATCTCATGATTTTAAAAGGGAAGTAAGGAAGAACAAGTTAGCATCAGTAAACTCACCAAAACAGAACAAAGATTCATGTAGAGCATTTTAATTTTGTAGTGGTGATCATATAGCAAGCAAAACACACGCAAAGACTAAAACACCAACCGAATTGTGAGTATTCAGCTCTTGAAGAAGAATAATGAATGTTTGTGATTTCTGTTAATTCTAATCGTATCCAGATTGTACTATGTTGGTTAATGTATTCTCAGAAATGAGGAAGAATATACTTGGTGCTAATTATCGAACACTATCCTACCGTTTTTCAGTTGAACACTACTTTTTATTATTCCAATGGATCATCACTTAAGAAAAGTTCCAATTTGAAACAGAAACCAATGACTTTGTATCAGATTGTAAACAAGCACAAGTCAAGGGAACAAAAGTGTATTTCAAATTTACATGGCCACTATTGGATCAATAAGAGAACACAATGTTAATATCACGAAGTTTCAATTGCCTAAAATAGGGAGGGGATCCATACAGTACAAAACAAGGAAAGTGTTTGTGATTATAAGGAGTCTAGACTAAATGTAAATACTATCCTAACAAAGAGTGGTGTCATAACCAAACGATACACTTTAAGTGTGTTCGTTCCAAAACGTGTGCGAATCCGAAGACAAATAGCTTTAAATTTATAACCAAGAATAAAAGCAATAGAGAACCCGCAGTGTACATATCAATTGTAATAAAGATAAATATTTAAAGGTCGTTTACAAGGACTGTGGTGAAATCAAGCAGGTAAGTCAACTAGATAAGATTCTTGCAATAACAAAGAACAAATCAAAACAATCAATGAAGATATATCAATAAAGGAGAATGCACATTATAAAGATCATAGCGTGAAGTTGTGGTTTTTGATTCAAGACTCCTAAAAGTTTATGGGCAAGGCTGGGATTGCGAAGGTAAGGTGTTTCTCTGATGGGATAGATAACGGGGGAGGTCTCACTATCCACTATCACTAACCAAAGAACCTTTTACCTGGTAAGTCTCAAGGAACTAGGACAAGGACATAAACTCAAACCAACAACCCGATCTAATGGAATAGAATCAACCTTTACCGGATAAATCTCATGTTAACTCACAAAGGTAGGATGAAGGCACACTCAAAACTAACAAAAGATAAGCCTTCGTTACCTAGAAAACGTCATTTTCGGTACTCAATAAAGGAATCACCGGGTAACTCTCATCTGATCCTTAAGCGTAAGCCTTAGAGGAATCTAAGGGTATAAAGCTCTCAATACAAGACTAGGATTTGGGCAAAATATGACCTAGGATTAAGGATAAGGCATGAATGGGAAAACAAAAGCAAATCTCGGATTGTTCATGCTCAAATCTCGTCCGGGATTCCTGGAACGAACCGAGATCGGCAACTATGTAGGTAAAACTCAACCTTCAAGATCCAATCTAACTTAAAGGGTCATTCTATCATCATCTAAACCACAACCATCAACTAGGCACCCTACAATCGCAAGGATTCTAGCCAACAAAAGTCATATTTGAATCAAAGAAGGTATATGAAATCAAATAAGGCATAAACCAAACAAATCAATCCACAACAATAACAAAGGTTCAACCTTTCGCTCAAATAAAGAAAACAACAACTAAGATTATCCTTCCAAAAATAACTCACAAACCTTAAGGTTATCAATGCGAATCTTCAACCCTTCGATGTTCTTCATGCTATCAATCATTCAATCTTCCTTACTTGCTACAAAGTCGAACTCGACAATCTTCCAGAAATTCCGCTAAAGAAGAGTGTAAAAAGCCGTCTTTACACCGTTGTTGCGACTTTGCTTTTAATGATAAAATTAGGGTTTTGACTTTGGGCCGCGGGCTGTTTTCTAACAAAATCTCGGTTGGGCCCGAAGAAAATCTTGGCCGAGATAGTATCTCTTCAACCGAGATTTCTCTTCCGTTACATACTTTCTTATGTTCCTTGCTTCTTTTCCAACTGAATCTTCTTTCCTTTGATCCTTGATCTTCTTCTTCTCCTTAATGTACTCCACTATGCTCTCTCCTGACTCCTTATCTCCTTACACTTCCTTTTTGCTCCAAAATGCGCCTTATTTCTCACAATTGCAACAAAACTGCATGCAGACCTCTAATTCCACAAAGTAGCTGAATATCAACATAATCGATGTTAATATATGTCTATGCATGAAAAACAAAGGGAAAATATACCTAAATGCATCCTAAACTAAGGTCATAATTCATGCCATCAAAATACCCCATACTTGCCTCTTGCTTGTCCCCAAGCAAGGTTCAAATCTAGAATACAAGATGAAATGGATTATGAACATGTAAGACAAAGAAACCTTACAATATTTTTGCCGTTGTGCTTCTATTCATAGATTACCCTATGGGAATGTGTTATAGCAAATAACAATCAATATATGATCAAAAGGAGATATAGGCATGAAAAGGATAATCACACCTTACATAAAATCATAGCATGCATAGCAAACAGATTTATCAAAATCAATCATGAAAGAATCCAATTTAAACCACAAAGTCAAATCACATGCTCAAAGATCTTAAGGGATTTCAAATAAAGGTCAAGAAATGTGTTAGGGGTAGGATGTATATAGGGAATGTGGTGCAAATTCAGGTAAAGGATAGAAACTCCATAACTGCAATAATAAAACTCAACATCCACCAATAAACTCTTTTCACTTTTGCTTTACTTTCACTTGAGAACATGGACAAAGGTGCACAAAAACCGAAGCCTTGGAGATCAGCAAACCTCAATTTCTTGAGGTGGCTCAGATGCACATACCATGACTCGTTTGGACTATCAATCAATCAGACTTTGGCAAGACACAAAACCCGGATATGTGAATGGTGCCGAGTTACTCATCATCATGACTAATGTCCCCAAACCTATTTTTCCAACAAAAACTCATCACTTCTAACTTCAACTTTCACAAGGATTTTACTAACATGCATCCTAATCCTAGATAGGTAAAGGAAGGTAAATATATATGAGGAGCTTAAAGCGTGATCAAGAAGAATAAAGAAAGAAATCTAATCGCCTTAATTATATTAAAAAGATGCGTAAGAACTTATAGTGCGGTTTCAACCTTCAAATCTCAACATGATTTAAATAAAAACGAGTTACCAAACAAGCATACATTTCAAATAAGGCATTCAAATCCAAAACATTTTATAAATCTTTTTAAAACACATAAAGATCATCAAAAGCTAATAAAAAAACATTTATCATTATTAGGATCACATCCATCCTAGAAGCACAAAATTTTTCAAAATTTTCAGATTTTTCAAAAGTAAGATGCAATGCTTGAAAAAAAAAACGTGTGACATGAAATCCAAAGCAATGCATAGACATACTAGCATAAGAGTATAATAAGGTATGAGTTATTACAGACATTCCCCATCCCATACTTAAAATACACATTGTCCCCAATGTGAAAATAAGAAAAATGAAAGATGACTTACAATGTCTGACTCAAAGTATAATAAAAGAAGTCCATAGTGAAGATCATCAAGCATTTGGCGGAGGTGGAAACGGGAAGTAAGAAGGATCAAATGTCCGCCAAAACTGATGGCGGTACATGTCCTCCATCATCCATGCATGGCGGATATTGTCTCTCTCAAACACGTCAAGGCGGCCATCTATGATGTAAATATCATCCTAAATAGCCTTGACGGAAACCTCCAAGTTCCCCATTCTCGTCTCAAGACCTGCAAACATGCCAGGGCACTCAAATGTACTTGCTCTACCTCGAGATCCACGCCGAGGTTCCCTAAAAGGCTCCCCGTTCCGTCCAGACCTCGCGTCAGTAACCTAATGCTCGGGTAATCATGTGTATCCTCATCATCAGCATCTTGTGCAGTCGCACTAGGACCAGCTGTATCAGTACCGGTGTTCATCACCTCACCCTCATCAACACTATCATCGGGATCACTCATATGCATCTCTTGGAAATTCTACTTCCAATTTCTCGGATCAGCAACTGTACACTCCGAAGTCCAAGGAATCCCTCTAGGAGCCCTTTTCTCCCAAGCATGGAAACATAGGGTGCGCCACGACCTCGAGGAATGAGGATCCTACGAGAGATGAAGTGATTAAGTCCTAATGGCTTAGCCTCGGCGGCTAAGATGCAAGCAGAAAACTCTAAGCCCATCACTGTAGCAAGGTGAGTGATCAATCCTCCAACGCCGATATTGCCCTTGGTCTTGTTAGCTAACTTGTGCAAACTGTCAGCAAGCAAGGTGGCGGTATCCGGCACAGTACCGGTCACCATACACCACAATATGAAGAGCTCATCCGCCTTAATCTTTTGAGGCGTCTCAGTCCTAGCAAACAATCCCTCACTAAGGATGCGGTGGGCAAGCTTAAAAGCAAGATGGTACACATTCTTCTCTTAGAGTCACCAGCATGCCAAATATCCTCTCTTCCCTTAATCAAATCTATGTTCTCCTAAAATTGCTTAGGCTTGATAGCTACGGGAAAGATTCCTGCATTGAACTCGGGAAAACCAAAAGCACTACCAAACATGTCCATACTCATCCTAAACTTAACACTACCAGCTCCTGGCACATAAGTAAAAGAACTCAAACACTCATAAGTGATCTCAGCATATGCCGGATCCTTTATCTAAATTTTTTTTCAAAACCGACACGCTCAATCATCAAACGCAAATCATCAACAATGTTCAAGTAAGCAAAGTCATCTATGTCCAGAAATTTTGGTGCGATAATAGGACGTTTACATATGCGATCATACCTTTCACGGTGTCATTCCTGAATGACCAACAGTTCCGGAGGTGGAGGAGGTGGAGGAAGAGCTTGGGGAGATTTCTTGGATCCAAAGAACTTGCTAAGAACAATTTCTCTTGAAGAACAATTTCTCTTGAAGAATGGCGAAGAGGTTCCATCTTAGGCAAAAATCTCGGGTTGTTCTTCAGTAAATCTCGGCCGAGATTTCTGCTATCAACCGAGATTTCCCTCTTTTGAATCGAAATCGACGAATTTGTAAAGATTTTGTCAATCCAATGCTCCCACTAGCTTCCTATGCATGTCCCAATCTGATTTCACTATAGCACACAAACTACTTTGCCCACAATCAAGCAAAGAGAATTTTGGAGAGTTCTGAATGAAATTACCCTGATTTCGCTTGATGTAGTGGATTGTGATGTTGTTTAATGCGGAAACAAGTTAGTGATGCTTTCCTCTTCATTTTAGACCCAAATATAAGCAAAACGGTTGAGGAATGAAGATTTGGTGGAATTGGGGAGATTTAGGCCGTTTCAATGGAGAGGGGTTAGAGTTGGGGATGAGGAAGAAGTCGTTTTCAGCTTGAATACCCCACAAAAAAATCAAAAAATCTTGGCAACGATTCTTGAGGTCAACCGAGATTTCAACCGAGTTTTGCCCCTGTTGTGATTTCTCGGTTGAATTCGGCTTCTCCTTGGTCCAAGATTGTTGATCTTGGTCTAGATTTTTCTTGACTTCCTTTTTCTTCTTCTCTCAACGTCCTTAAAGTCTCATACTCGAAGTGATCTCAAGGCATCTTAATCGTTCATTCTTCTCGGGATGTACCTAAGTTCTGTAACCAAAAACACAAAAACAAAACACACTAAAACATCTAACTATTCTAATCTAGAAAGAAAAAACTAGGAACTACCTTGGGTTGCCTCCCAAAAGTGCTTGAATTAAGGCCGTTAGCTGGACCTAACTCCATTTGAATACATAAGGTGAAGAGGAGCAATCCCCTCTAATGGAGCTTCTGGCGTATACTTCTTTAGTCTATGTCCGTTCACCTTAAAGCTTCCGCTACTATCAACCCATACTTTAACTGCACCATGGGGAAAAACATGTTTCACAATATAATGTCAAATCCATCTAGATTTGAGCTTACCTAGATATTGGAGAAATTTAGAGTTGGAGATGAGAACAAGGTCTCCTTCCCGTAGCTCCTGTGAAGTTGCGTGCTAGTCGTTCCCTTTAGTGGTCTTTAAATGGGAAAGTAGGCATTTTGTCTTTGATGTAGGGTGTGTCATGAGTGAAGGTTCTGAACGTCCTAAGACACCTTGCGACGCTTCTGTGGCTTCGGAGAAGGCATGGTCGCATCCGAGAACGCTCACGTTTGATGTTTGAAGTTGTGTCGAGGACTCAGAAATCTCGACTGGTCTAGGAAAATCTCGGCCGAGATGGTCATCCGAGATTAGCTCTTGTTGTAATTTCTCGGTTGACCCCATACTAGTCTCAAACGAGATTCCTGAAGGTGAACCGATATTTTTCTCTTTTTTCGTGCATTACTCAAGTTCCTCGAACGTAGCCTTTGGATCCCTGTCCAAGGCTTCTAACTCTTGTATTTCAACAGCACAAACTGCATCTATTCCCTTTTCCATGATACTTAAACTCAAGATTATTTCAAGAAGATCTTTGATCAATAGTGAGCTCATCATATGCCTTGATTCATCTTCTTTGGAAATATTGTAAACGTCATCTCCAAGAGCTGGTCCTTTGATCATAGCTGGGAGCATAAACTCAATGTTTTCTCCTCTTATGTTAAAGAAGAGATTAGCATTCTTGCAATCCACCAAGCAACCTGACGTAGCAAGGAAAGGTGTTCCGAGAATGATCGGAACTGGATAATCTGCAGGAATGTCTAGCACAACAAAGTCGATAGGGATATAGAATTTACCGAGTTGAACAGGGATATCCGCCATGTATAAGGCCATCTTGACGGGTCTTGGATCTCCAAGTCCTATCTTCTTGCACAACGCAAGTGGTATGATGCCCACACTCGCTCCTAGATCTCATAATGCTTCGTACGTGACCTCACTCACACCTATTGGCAAACAAAAAGATCCGGGATCTCTCAACTTCGGTGGCATATCCTCCTTCATGATTTGAATAAGTTCGGATGACCTTTTAGTCATCCTTACTTCTCCAACATCTTCTATCTTCCTCTTGTTAGAGAGGATCTCCTTGAAGAACATCCCATAAAATGGCATACCAACAATAACATCCATAAAAGGGATATTGATAACAAGATTTATGACGTTAGTTTAGGCATCTATTTAGATAGTTTTCCCCGTTATTCGTGCATAGGTTGGCATTAGTTTATAACGTTTACGTTTGATTCATGCATATTGTCGAGATAGACGTCTACACGAACTATTGTCGGTTTTATAGGTGTTTTGGGAGCTTTTGGAGCTTAATCGATACATTCGAGGATCATTCCTCGTGGTGACACACTTCCGGACTCATTAAGAGGCAAGCTAGGAGCTAAGGAAAACACATATGACCTAGTTGGTGCATACCTTGCACCAACTCATGGGTTAACTATCAAAAGAGAGCTGTTTGAGCAAAACCACGGTCTAGACCCAGATTTCATGGCCGTGGTTCTGACCGTGATTCTCTGTGGACAGCTGTGACAACTGTCCCACGATCTCCATAACCGACTCTTGCCCTTGATGGAGGATATAAGTGGTCCTGCAGGCTGATGCTAGAGTACCCTCTCCCACACTCTCTCACTCTACAACATTCCATTGGAGGCTACTCTTGGAGGGGAGCAAAAACACTCTCATTTGGAGAAGAAGAAGAAGAACATTAGTTTTAGAGTTTTCATAGTTTTTGAGAGATTTTTGAGTGAACTTGTTGAAGAATTTTGCAAGGCTTTGTAAGGAACGATTTGAACCTTCTTTTAAAGGGTTGTAAGTCTTTCTTAACATACATTCAACTTGGTTTTCTTGTTCTACTTGTTTCATTACACTTTCATTTCATTTTCTTGCTATGGAAGCCATGAATGTATGTTTGTTGAGTTTGATTGTAAAAATGCATGTTGTTGGCTAAGTAGTTGAGATTCTAGGGTAAAGGAATGATGGTTATGGCTTGGACTTTGATAGAATATACTTAAATGTATCTTTGGATGATTTGCTTGCTCGTACTTAACTGCTGTTACAAATCACAGTCTGTTTTTATACAACCACGGCCGTGGTTCTGATGATCTGCCCGTGGTTTGCTTCTGTTGTGCTTGCATTGATAAATCTGAATGTTAGGATGTTAGATTGTTGAAATCCTAGTGTTTGTTAAGCTTAATCTAGCCTAGGGTGACCTAATGCTAGCAAACTAAGTGAGGAAAGAGACCTACCCGGTGATTTCCGACCTTAAGTACCAATAATGACGAACTCTAGGTAGTAGTGAGCCTCATAAGCCGCTATTGGACTAAGTGTGCTAGGATTGATGTTTAGGACTTGCCTTCCCGAGACTTACCCGGTAAGGAGAGGTTAGACCCCTAGATAGCAATCCGGTTTGTGTAGATTTCCCAACCTTAGGCTCCTAGAGACTTACCCAGCAATAGGACCTTAGTTGCGGGATTAGTGGATCATGAGACCTACCCGGTGATTGATCCCATTTGAGAAACATTCCTTCCCAACATACCATAGCTAGTCCAAGGTTGATTAGAAGCTTGAGTCCAATGCCATAACCGGAATTCCTAACCCCTAGAATCTGCTTTTCTCTCTTTGATCACATATCTCGAGTTTGTTTTGCTTGTTTGTGTTGCTAGCTTAGTCGTTCGTTTGATTTGTTAATCTTGCATGATTTGTGATCCTTGCTTGATCACCACAAAACCAATCCAAAAATATTTTGATTTTCTTTTCTTTATTCCTTTCTCGTTTCTTAGACTAGATTTACACTATCCTTAGTCACTATTTGATTCAATTTCACCTTAGTCTTTGTGTTCGACCTCAGAATACTATCCTTGCTACAAAACGACCCATACATTGTGGGTTCGCTAGGAGTTAGGAAAAATATATCGAGTTATAAATCTAAGACTTTTGCGTGCTACAATTCTTAGCGTAACAAGTTTTCGGCGCCGTTGCCGGGGACTAGGTCTAGATTGAGTCATTGTTTGTGATTGTTTATAGTGTAGGTCTTTCTTGTTGCTTTTGATCTTGTTTGGTTTGTGTCTTTGAATTTTCAGGACATCTCTCATTCTTTAGGTGCATGCAAAGATCTCGTGACAAGGATTTAGCTCCATTCGATCCCGAACCGGAGAAAACCCTTAAAGCTAGATCTAAGAGCATTAAGAAGAAGGAGATGGCCGCAAGAGATCTTCAAGCTGAGTTGGATGATGCTTTCGAGCAAATTAGGTTAAGAGATGAGCTCTTGGAGAATGAGAGGAGACTTGCCAATGAGAGGCAAGAAGCAACTAGGAGGGAAATTAAAGAGATTAGGCAAGCTCTTGTGCAAAGAGAGCTTAATCGTCAACAACCTCCACCACCACCACCACCGCAGCCGGCGGTTAATGTTCGGTTCGAGCCGATCATGATTGAGGAGCCACAACCGTTAGGGTAACGTATGGATCCAACCCAAAGAGTGCACCGTCCGGGTGTAAACTTAGGAGATCCCGCAACCCATGACTATGAGCTCCGCCCTCAAGTGCTACAAATGATCCGGCATAATCAATTTGTAGGGATGGAAGGAGAGTCTCCTCATCAACACTTGATGAACTATGAGATCTTGATGGAGACTCTAAGGCCGCCTAGATTGGAGAACAACAACCATAAACTTAGGGCTTTTTCCTTCTCACTTAAGGATAAAGCCTTGACTTGGTATCAATCCATTCCACTAGGACGTGTGAGTACTTGGGAGGAGATGACAACCGAGTTCTTGACAAAGTTCTTCCCACCTTCCAAGACAACCGAGCTAAGAGGGAAGATCAATGCCTTCGTGATGAAGGATAGAGAGAGTCTATTCACATCTTGGGAGAGGTTCAAAGACCTCCTCCTAGATTGTCCACACCATGGGATACCGAAGATAGAGCTATTGGAGATATATTTCAAGGGGCTTGATGAGGATAGCCAATTCAAGCTCCAACCACTTTCCGGTGGAACATTCATGGAGAAGAATGTGGATGAGGCTTGGGAGTTTGTAGAGAAGCAAGCCTTGGTGATAGAGAAGTACTCCCATAGGAAGAGTGATGGGAGGAAACCGGGAGTTTATGAAGTGAGTGAAGTCACCATGAGCAACTACAAACTCGATGCAATCAACAATGAGCTAAAGTCTTTGAGGGAGTTGTGTACCACAACCTTGAAGAATCAACCTAGTCCTCAAGTGCACGTGCAAGCCAACTTGGCTTCTAAAGAGGAGGACATCAACTACATGGGAAAGGGCAATTTCAACAATTATCAAGACCCTAGGAACTTCAACAACAACAGCAGGCAATACAACAATTACCGGCCTAATCACAACCATCCTGGGTTCTCCTATTCTAACCCAGATGGAGCCTTGAACCCTCCCGCTTCCACAAGCGCAGCCCCACCACCTAAGGCTTCACAAGAGCCTCCACCCGGTTTTGCTCAACCTCCAAAGGATAGAACCGAGATGATGTTTGAACAATTGCTTGGAAGGTTGAGTGGACTTGAGAGAACGGTGACTTCCATTTCTAAAGCTCAAAAGGTGATAGAAGCACAAGTATTCCAAAAGGCGGGTGAAGCACAAAGGGATCCGGGAAAGCTTCCCGGAAGGACCGAGGATAACCCAAGAGGCCAAGTGTTGGCCATTACAACAAGGAGTGGGCTGAGCATGAAAGATCCCTTACCCAAAGAGAATGCCAAGGGAAAGCAAGTAGTGGTGGAAGAAGAGCCATTGTAAGAAGAAGGAGGCAAGAGCAAGGATGATGAGCCAACATATGTGGCACCTCCTCCATACAAGCCACCACTACCATTCCCACAATCACGAGCAAGAGCTCGCTTGGACAAACATTTCGGTAAATTCCTTGAACTTATGTCTAAATTGCATATTAAGATCCGTTCATGGATGCTATTCTAGGTATGCCGGCCTATGGAAAATTTCTGAAGGAAATACTCTCCAACAAGAGGAAGTTGGAGGAGTATGGAGAAGTTATAATAACAAAGAGATCTTCGGAGTTGATTCAAACCATGAGGGAGGAGATGCCTCATAAACTGAGAGATCCGGGATCTTTTTGTGTGCCAATTGGGGTTGGAGAAGTGCATTATGAAGCCCTTTGTGATCTTGGAGCAAGTGTAAGCATTATCCCGCTTGCACTTTGCAACAAGGTTGGGCTAGGAGAGCCAAAGCCGGTCAAGATGACCCTCTACATGGCGGACCGTTCAATCACTCACCCCGTAGGAATTCTAGAGGACATACCGGTTCAACTTGGGAAGTTCTATGTGCCGATTGACTTTGTTGTTTTGGACATCCCGGCGGACTACCCGGTTTCTATCATCCTAGGAAGGCCATTCTTAGCCACCTCCGGATGCTTAGTGGATTGCAAAAATGAAATCCTCTCCTTCAACATAGGAGAAGAGAATATTAAGTTCAAGCTATCCACAATGATGAAGGGGTCAGCCCTTGGTGAAGATGTCTTCAACATTATCGAAGAAGAGGAATGTAGAGAAGTTGTGAGCTCCATCTTGATCAAGGACCCTCTTGAGAAGGTTCTTAGCTTGAGTTTGATGGAGAGAGGAGTTGAGGATGATTGCAATGAAGAAATCACAGCTTTGGATGCATTGGAAAAGGAGACAAGTGCTGAATTTGAAGTGCACGAAGTTATGCTGAACCACTGTAGGAACCACGACCAGGGAGGGGGAACCACGTCCATAATTTTGCCCGTAGAAATCTCTGGAATGTTCAAATGTGCCATCTTCTCAGATTCCACGACCGTGGTTGTGTCAGAGGCCGTGGTTTTGCCCGTGGTTTCCCCAAAAAGTGCCTTAATTGTTGATCAAGCTTCAAGGAGTCTTGGAGAGTCTTCCATAGCTTTGGAATCATCTCAACCTACATTGTATGGAGAGTATCCAACCGATAAAGGTCCTCCTAAACTTGAACTTAGGCCCCTCCCCTCTCATTTAAAGTGTGACGCCTCCTATTTTATTTCTAGTTGATTACCAATTAATTAACCCTGTTTAAAACAATAAGCGGAAAAGCGGAAAACGTAAATTTTTAAAACTTTATCTTACAACCATTTTCACAACATATATACATACTAACATACGTCATAAAACTCCGTTTAACCAAAACACAACTGTTTAAAACCACACAAAACATCCTAGGTGGTAGCATCCCATAACAACCCACCTGATATGATCTCAAATCCAGGTGTTGGGTCCAACGTCCTTGCCTTGGTCAGGCCGAGTCTGAGTAGCTGAAAAATATGTGGATATAACAACAATAAGCCACACGCTCAGTAAGGGTATACAAATCGCACTCTCCCAATATATATAAGTATCTAATATCCCGTCCCCAAAGGACACTCTATACCCTTCCTCACATTCCAGAGCACGCATACATATCCACATTCACATATAATTCCACCACCATTCATATCACATTTCACATAAACATTCAAGCATGTTATCACACATCACATATAATTCCACAACCATTCAGATCACATTTCACATAAACATTCAAGCATGTTATCACACATCACATATAAACATATCATCTCATATAAACATCTCATATCATCTCATCACATATAAATAATCATAACATAACATATAACATGCTAGACTCGATCGCATCGATGCATATGTGATAATTAACTAACTAGCTCCAACTGATCGTACGATATATTTTCTCATTGCTTTCGTATTTCTTTTCTTTCTTTCTTTTTTTTCTTTCGGTTGGCCAACCCGATAGCGTCATAGGCCCCCTGTAGATCAGGTAGCGACCTCGGCCATCTGTCCTAAGACCCCCTGTACATCAGGTCGCGATCTTGGACTATTTTTCTTATCTTGAGGCCCCCTGTAGATCAGGTAGCGACCCCTGGCTGTTTTTCTTATCTCGAGGCCCCCTGTAGATCAGGTAGCGACCTCTGAGGCCCCCTGTAGATCAGGTAGCGACCTCGTCCCCCGGAAACCCGTGCGGGACCCAGTTGGGCTAATTAATCAATTACCATCCTATATTATCACTTTCATATCATAACTCAAATTCATGCTTTCATCATATTCTTTCATCACATCCTTCTCATTATCATATCATGTACCTCATGCATGCTTTCATAAAGAATATCAGATCATCATCATCATCATCTCACTCATATACATATAAGCATGCATACAACTATAACAAACAGATATATACACACAAGCATGCATAAAATCATGGCATATTAAATACATAACATATATTAAGCAAGTGTAATTCATATACACTTACCTCGCAGGTAAGAACAATAAAACCTCGCAAACCAACTACTGAGTCCGTTTCCCACTCGGACTATCCTCCTTTATCGTGCTTGGATACGCTCCCAAAGCAACTAAACTATAGTTAAACTGAAACCTTCAACAACACCTGTTGAGAATATCATATTCCTCGTATTAAACTTCTCGCTTCAAACACCAGTTAAATTCATTCCTTTGAATTTAATTAGCTTATAGCATTTTCTAGAATCCCAATTTAATTAATTAACCTTTAATTAATTAATTAAATTTCGCCAGAACAACGTTTTGCCCGCAGGCAATTTCTGAACCCACCTGTCATCAAATCTCATCAAACAAACAGCCCATAATCACCAGAATAATGTAACGAGCATAATGGAATTTCCAATTATCCATTTTGGCAAGCCTAAGGTCAATTTAGGCAAAATCGCAATACGAAAAACGAATAAATTCATAACTTATTCGTTACTAACCCGATTGACGATCCGAAAGAAGATTCGGAATCACAACGACGCAGGCTACGCTCGGACACCATCAAATTCACCGGAATCTGAGCGACGAAACCTCCCTAGTATCATATATGCTCGACCAGGCCTTCCCTTGTGCGGAAATGTAGAAACTCGGTACCAAAATGAAGAGAATGAAGAGAGGAATCCAAAAACTCAAACGGATTTGAAATCGGATTAGAAACGAAGAGTAGATCTGAGTTTGAAGATTGAGAGAAATCAGAGCTTTTACGAGGAAACGTGAAAGAAAATGAATTAATAAACGATATTTCAGCTATTTATAGCGAAGACGATAATTATCCTTTAGCGGAGTCGATAATTATCCTTTTACCGATCCGGAAGCGGTTTAAGCCCCCTTCTCCAAACTTCTCGAAATTGGAATAATAAATCTGGAATATTGTATGGATAATTATTCCGCAATTGTTTCGAAAAACGCGTATTCCTAAGCCGTCTTTCTTAGCCGCTAAGAAACGAAATAGCGACTCTTTTAGCCATTTTGCCTTTTCATGTTTTTTCATATCTAGGACATGTCCGATGTCCTGATCATTTCTCTCAACTGCATTTTTATTAATTGAAGCTCCCAAATGCTCCAAATAATACCGGGGTGTAATATCATCTAGGAGCTGGTTACCTCGAGAGGTATCTCGTGTTAAAACGGATTTAATTTCCTAAATTACTCGATTAGGTCATCTTCGATTTTTGACTGTTACAAATATCTCCCACTTTAAGAAATTTCGTCCCGAAATTTAAGAAAGGACGTAGAACCAAACTCGTAGATGTATCAAAAGGATGCACAACCGGATCACAATTTCTCGAGGTTTTTACTTAAAAAGGTAGGGGTATTTCGCTTTCATATCTCGTTCGGTCTCCCATGTAGCCTCTCGAGCTGAATGATGTCCCCATCTGACCTTCACCATCGGAATCTCCTTGTTTCTCAATCTTCAAACTTGTCTGCCTAAAACCTCAACTGGTTCTTCTGGGTAGGACAAGTTCTCAGATACTTCTATCTCAGGTTCGGGAATGATATGACTTGGATCTGACCTATACCTCCGTAGCACCGATACGTGAAAGACGTCATGCAATCTTGATAACTCAGGTGGTAACGCCAATCTATACGCAAGTGGTCCGATCTTCTCTAAGATCTCATATGGACCAATGTATCTCGGTGCTAACTTCCCATGCCTACCAAATCTCATAACTCCCCTCCAAGGAGATACCTTCAAAAACACTCTCTCGCCTATCTCATATGTCATCTCTCGTCTATGGCGATCAAAGTAGCTCTTCTGACGATCTTGTGCTGCCTTCAAGCAGTGCTTTACTACTTGTACTTTCTCTATTGTCTGTTGTACAAGTTCAGGACCCTCTATCTGTCGCATGCCCTCAAAATCCCAACATACAGGTGTGCGACACTTCCTTCCATACAAGGCCTCGTAAGGGGCCATACCAATACTTGAATGGAAACTGTTATTATACGCAAAATCGAGCAATGGCAGGTTAGAATCCCAGTTACCTTTAAGCTCCAAAACACAGGATCTCAACATCTCCTCCAAGGTCTGAATCGTTCTCTCTGATTGTCCGTCTGTCTGAGGATGAAATGCCGTACTGAAATGCAATCTTGTACCTAAGGCAGTTTGCAGACTTCCCCAGAAATGCGAGGTAAACCTCGGATCTCTATCGGATACAATCGATACAGGGACTCCGTGCAGTCGAACAATCTCTCTCACATACAACTCTGCCAGCTCATCCAAGGAGTTATCTTGTCTCATCGGTAAGAAGTGGGCAGATTTCGTCAACCTGTCTACAATCACCCATACCGTGTCATTCTTTCTGAAAGTCCTAGGAAGTCCAACCACAAAATCCATTGTAATCTGCTCCCACTTCCACTCAGGAACTGATAAAGATTGTAATTTTCCTGCTGGTGCTTGGTGTTCAGCTTTCACTTGCTGGCACACTAGACATCGAGCTACAAAATCAGCTACCTCTCGTCTCATCCTGGGCCACCAATAGATCTTCCTCAAGTCATTAAACATCTTCGTACTCCCAGGATGCATGGAATACCTCGAGGAATGTGCCTCTTCAAGTAGCTTCTTCTTTAACTCCTCAATGTTGGGCACGCATATCCGTGCACCTCTGTATAACACTCCCTGATCAGATAACTGGAAGTGTTTAATGGTAGCATCTCCCACTTTAGCTTTCAACTTCTTCAGTGTAGCATCCTCATCTTGTCTAGTTGAAATCTCATCGAGAATCAACGGTCTAACCTGAATGTTCGCTATCAACTCGGATCCTCTTACATCCATCTCTACTCTCATAACTCTGAGAGCTAATAGATGCTCAACTTTGTAGTTGACCTTACCACCTTGGTCACTGCTCTTTCTGCTGAGAGCGTCAGCTACCACATTCGCCTTTCCTGGATGGTACTCTATAGTGCAATCATAATCCTTGAGTAACTCCATCCATCTTCTCTGCCTCAGATTCAGATCCCTTTGAGTGGGAATATACTTCAGGCTTTTATGGTCGGTAAACACCGGAAATGTATCACCATAAAGATAGTGCCTCCAGGTCTTAAGAGCATGAACTATAGCAGCAAGCTCTAGGTCGTGTGTAGGGTAGTTCTGCTCATGAGGTCTCAACTGTCTAGATGTATAAGCTATTACCTTCCCTTCCTGCATTAGAACTCCTCCTAAGCCACTCCTAGATGCGTCGGTGTAAACCACAAAGTTACCCTTATCTGAGGGTACAGCTAGAATAGGGAACGTAGTCAATCTTTTCTTAAGTTCTTCAAAGCTCTCTTGACAACTGTTATCCCATATAAACTGCTGATTCTTCTTTAGCAAGTTAGTCAATGGGCGCGCGATAATCGAGAAGTTCTTTATAAACCTCCTGTAATAACCCGCCAGTCCTAAGAAGCTGCGAATCTCCGTAATGCTCTTCGGAATTTCCCATTCTGTAATAGCCTTGATCTTGGATGGATCAGGTTGTATACCATCTCGTGATATCACATGCCCTAGAAAGGCAATCTGATCCGTCCAAAACTCGCACTTGCTGAACTTCGCATACAATTGTCTCTCCCTCAAAATCCCTAAGATACGTCTCAGATGTTCTCTATGAGTATCTGCATCTCGGGAATATATCAAGATATCATCAATGAAGACCACGACAAACTGATCTAGATAAGGTTGGAAGATCGAGTTCATCAACGCCATGAATGCTGCAGGTGCATTCGTCAACCCAAAAGGCATAACTGTAAACTCATAGTGTCCATACCGAGTACGAAAAGCTGTCTTCGGTATTGAATTCTCTGCTATCCTCAACTGCCAGTATCCCGATCGAAGGTCAATCCTTGAAAATACTGTAGCACCCCTTAACTGATCAAGCAAGTCCTCTATCCTCGGTAAGGGATACTTGTTCTTGATTGTGATTTTGTTCAGCTGACGGTAGTCTATACACAATCGTAAACTACCATCTTTCTTCTTCACAAAAAGCACTGGTGCACCCCAAGGAGAAATACTCGGGCGTACAAAACCCTTCTCGAGTAACTCCTCTAGTTGTTTCTTTAACTCCTTCAGCTCTAGCGGAGCCATCCTATAAGGAGCAATTGATATAGGTGTTGCACCTTGTAATGCTTCAATCTCGAAGTCTACCTCTCTACTCGGAGATAAACTAGGTAAATCATCAAGGAAAATTTCAGGAAATTCTCTGACAACATCCACCTCAAATACTCTGGGTTAACAATAGCAGAATCTGACACACTAGCCAGATAAGCTTGACACCCTTCTCGAAGTAATCCAAAAGTTTTCACTGTAGATATGAGGCAAGTAGGAATCATATTCCTCTCACATGCCAGAATCACCTCTCTCACCCCATCTACCTCCATGGTGACTTCCTTTGTATAACAATCAATCAATGCTCTATGAGTGGATAACAACCCATACTTAATATCACATCAAACTCTCTCAAGAAATCATCTCATGTCAACACAGGTGGTGTACAATGGCCATTAGGGACCGTGTCCCACCAGATCCAATCTTTAGGAATCAATAGAAAAGGCAAATTCCGTCTCTAGTCGCTCCCTCAAGCAAGGATATAGCATATTGTACACGTCTCTCATTAGCGTAGATAACTCCATCTAGAATGGACACAGTGTTCCTCATTCACGCATCCATTACTAATGGATCAGTAGTCCCCTCAAACGACTTTGCCCCTTGGCGGCGAATCTTCTCAAAATTCTTGTCCATCTTTACTAGAATAATCTCCGCCTGAGACACTGTTGTGTCTGTGGTGGTATAACTTCTCTTAAATACTTCACTAAATTAGGTATACCAACCATATCCGATGGTGGTAGTGATTCGGGCTAAACTGGCACCTTAGGGTGCTCCTCATCATTTCTACCCTGAGTATGTACACACTCAGTCGACCCTTTGGCTGTGCTCCGCCATCTAAAAGAAAAAGAAACTTTCAAAAGCTTTTTAGAAAACTTCCCACAACCCAAGCCAAGGAATCATATCCCTGCTCTGATACCAACCAAATGTGACGCCTCCTATTTTATTTCTAGTTGATTACCAATTAATTAACCCTGTTTAAAACAATAAGCGGAAAAGCGGAAAACGTAAATTTTTAAAACTTTATCTTACAACCATTTTCACAACATATATACATACTAACATACGTCATAAAACTCCGTTTAACCAAAACACAACTGTTTAAAACCACACAAAACATCCTAGGCGGTAGCATCCCATAACAGCCCACCTGATATGATCTCAAATCCAGGTGTTGGGTCCAACGTCCTTGCCTTGGTCAGGCCGAGTCTGAGTAGCTGAAAAATATGTGGATATAACAACAATGAGCCACACGCTCAGTAAGGGTATACAAATCGCACTCTCCCAATATATATAAGTATCTAATATCCCGTCCCCAAAGGACACTCTATACCCTTCCTCACATTCCAGAGCACGCATACATATCCACATTCACATATAATTCCACCACCATTCATATCACATTTCACATAAACATTCAAGCATGTTATCACACATCACATATAATTCCACAACCATTCAGATCACATTTCACATAAACATTCAAGCATGTTATCACACATCACATATAAACATATCATCTCATATAAACATCTCATATCATCTCATCACATATAAATAATCATAACATAACATATAACATGCTAGACTCGATCGCATCGATGCATAGGTGATAATTAACTAACTAGCTCCAACTGATCGTACGATATATTTTCTCATTGCTTTCGTATTTCTTTTCTTTCTTTCTTTTTTTTTTTCTTTCGGTTGGCCAACCCGATAGCGTCATAGGCCCCCTGTAGATCAGGTAGCGACCTCGGCCATCTGTCCTAAGACCCCCTGTACATCAGGTCGCGATCTTGGACTATTTTTCTTATCTTGAGGCCCCCTGTAGATCAGGTAGCGACCCCTGGCTGTTTTTCTTATCTCGAGGCCCCCTGTAGATCAGGTAGCGACCTCTGAGGCCCCCTGTAGATCAGGTAGCGACCTCGTCCCCCGGAAACCCATGCGGGACCCAGTTGGGCTAATTAATCAATTACCATCCTATATTATCACTTTCATATCATAACTCAAATTCATGCTTTCATCATATTCTTTCATCACATCCTTCTCATTATCATATCATGTACCTCATGCATGCTTTCATAAAGAATATCAGATCATCATCATCTCACTCATATACATATAAGCATGCATACAACCATAACAAACAGATATATACACACAAGCATGCATAAAATCATGGCATATTAAATACATAACATATATTAAGCAAGTGTAATTCATATACACTTACCTCGCAGGTAAGAACAATAAAACCTCGCAAACCAACTACTGAGTCCGTTTCCCACTCGGACTATCCTCCTTTATCGTGCTTGGATACGCTCCCAAAGCAACTAAACTATAGTTAAACTGAAACCTTCAACAACACCTGTTGAGAATATCATATTCCTCGTATTAAACTTCTCGCTTCAAACACCAGTTAAATTCATTCCTTTGAATTTAATTAGCTTATAGAATTTTCTAGAATCCCAATTTAATTAATTAACCTTTAATTAATTAATTAAATTTCGCCAGAACAACGTTTTGCCCGCAGGCAATTTCTGAACCCACCTGTCATCAAATCTCATCAAACAAACAGCCCATAATCACCAGAATAATGTAACGAGCATAATGGAATTTCCAATTATCCATTTTGGCAAGCCTAAGGTCAATTTAGGCAAAATCGCAATACGAAAAACGAATAAATTCATAACTTATTCGTTACTAACCCGATTGACGATCCGAAAGAAGATTCGGAATCACAACGACGCAGGCTACGCTCGGACACCATCAAATTCACCGGAATCTGAGCGACGAAACCTCCCTAGTATCATATATGCTCGACCAGGCCTTCCCTTGCGCGGAAATGTAGAAACTCGGTACCAAAATGAAGAGAATGAAGAGAGGAATCCAAAAACTCAAACGGATTTGAAATCGGATTAGAAACGAAGAGTAGATCTGAGTTTGAAGATTGAGAGAAATCAGAGCTTTTACGAGGAAACGTGAAAGAAAATGAATTAATAAACGATATTTCAGCTATTTATAGCGAAGACGATAATTATCCTTTAGTGGAGTCGATAATTATCCTTTTACCGATCCGGAAGCGGTTTAAGCCCCCTTCTCCAAACTTCTCGAAATTGGAATAATAAATCTGGAATATTGTATGGATAATTATTCCGCAATTGTTTCGAAAAACGCGTATTCCTAAGCCGTCTTTCTTAGCCGCTAAGAAACGAAATAGCGACTCTTTTAGCCATTTTGCCTTTTCATGTTTTTTCATATCTAGGACATGTCCGATGTCCTGATCATTTCTCTCAACTGTATTTTTATTAATTGAAGCTCCCAAATGCTCCAAATAATACCGGGGTGTAATATCATCTAGGAGCTGGTTACCTCGAGAGGTATCTCGTGTTAAAACGGATTTAATTTCCTAAATTACTCGATTAGGTCATCTTCGATTTTTGACTGTTACATAAAGTATGCTTTTCTTGGTGAAAATTCTACCTATCCGGTGATTGTTAATGCATCTTTGAATGATGATGAGCTTGATAGATTGTTGCATGAGTTGAGATTGCATAGGAGAGCTATTGGATACACTATTGATGACTTAGTTGGCATTAAACCTTCCTTATGCATGCATAAAATTTTGATGGAAGATAATCATAAACCTTCAATTGAACCTCAAAGGAGATTGAACCCTATAATGAAAGAGGTAGTCAAGAAAGAGATCCTTAAATTGCTAGATGCGGGAATCATTTTCCCAATTTTGGATAGTAAGTGGGTTAGTCCCGTACATGTTGTTCCTAAGAAGGGTGGTATGACCGTAGTAACTAATGAGAACAATGAACTAACCCAACTAGGACGGTTACGGGGCGGAGAATGTGCATTGACTATAGGAAGCTAAATATGGCCTCGAGGAAAGATCACTTCCCTTTCCCTTCATTGACCAAATGCTAGAGAGATTAGCTCAACATTCACACTTTTGTTACTTAGATGGCTATAGTGGGTTTTTCCAAATCCCTATTCACACCGATGACCAAGAGAAAACAACATTTACATGTCCTTGGGGAACATTTGCATATAGGAGAATGCCATTTGGGTTGTGTAATGCACCCGCCACCTTTCAAAGGTGTATGCTGGCTATTTTTTTTGAATATATTGAGAACATTATGGAAGTATTTATGGATGATTTCTCGGTGTATGGATCTTCATTCGATGATTGCTTAGCTAACTTGTCTTTGGTGTTAAAGAGATGTGAGGAAAATAACCTTTTTTGAATTGGGAGAAATGCCATTTCATGGTAAGTGAAGGCATGGTGTTGGGACAATTGGTGTCCAACCGAGGCATTGAGGTTGATAGAGCAAAGATAGAAACAATAGAGAAGTTGCCACCACCTACCTCGGTGAAGGGGGTAAGGAGTTTCTTAGGGCATGCCGGTTTTTACCGGAGGTTTATTAAAGATTTCTCTAAAATATCTAAGCCTCTCACTAACCTACTAATGAAAGATGTTGAGTTTGTTTTCTCCAAGGATTGTCTTGAAGCATTTTGTAGGTTGAAGAATGTCTTGATCTCCGCCCCTATCATGCAACCTCCGGATCGGAGCCTTCCGTTTGAGATAATGTGTGATGCAAGTGATGTGGCCGTTGGGGCTGTTTTGGGACAAAGGAAAGATGGGCTTACATATGCCATCTATTATGCTAGCAAGACGCTAGATGATGCCCAACTCAACTATGCCAAAACCGAGAAGAAGTTATTGGCGGTGGTGTATGCCTTTGAGAAGTTCCGGTCGTATCTTGTGGGACCCAAGGTCATTGTGTACACGGATCATGTTGCGATCCGTTATCTCCTCACAAAGAAGGATGCTAAGCCTCGGTTGATTCGGTGGATCCTTCTCCTCCAAGAGTTTGACTTGGAAATTCGGGACAAGAAGGGTTCCGAAAATTCAGTGGTGGACCATCTTAGTAGACTACCACCATTTGAGATTCAAAGAGATGACATCCCGATTGATGACTCATTTTGGGATGAGCAATTGCAAATGATGGAGGACTGCTTGCTTCAAGTGTCTAGAGGGAATGAGCCATGGTATGCGGACATAGTGAACTACCTTGTGTGTGAAGAGGTGCCACCCGGTTTGTCCATGCCCAAAGGAAAAAAAATTCTTCAAGGATGTGAGGCATTACTATTGGAGCGAGCCTCTTTTGTTCAAGAGAGGACCAGATGGAGTCTTTAGAAGGTGCATCCCGGAGGATGAGGTGGAGAGTGTGATCCGCCATTGTCACTCCTTGCCATGTGGAGGCCATGCTAGCTCACACAAGACGTGCGCAAAGGTATTGCAATCCGGTTTTTATTGGCCTAACTTGTTTAGGGATGTGTAGAATTTTGTGGTAGCATGTGATGCTTTCCAAAGGACGGGCAACATCTCAAGGAGGAATGAGATGCCCTTGAACAACATACAAGAGGTTGAAGTATTTGATGTGTAGGGTGTGGACTTCATGGGGCCATTCCCCTCTTCATGTGGCAACCTCTACATTCTATTGGCGGTAGACTATGTTTCGAGATGGGTGGAGGCAATCGCCTCTCCCACAAATGATGCCAAAGTTGTGGTGTGGTTCTTCAACCGAGTCATCTTCCCTAGGTTTGGAACACCAAGAGTGATCATAACGATGGAGGGAAGTATTTCACCAATAGGAACTTTGGGACACTTTTGGCTAAGTATGGGGTGACTCATAAGGCGGTAACACCTTACCATCCCCAAACTAGTGGCCAAGTGGAGATCTCCATCTGGGAGATAAAGGGGATACTTGAGAAGACAGTTTCTAGGACAAGAAAGGATTGGGCTATGAAGCTCGATGATGCTTTGTGGGCATATAGGACCGCCTTCAAGACACCAATCGGCACCACTCCCTACAAGCTAGTTTATGGCAAGTCTTGCCACCTTCCGGTGGAAATGGAGCATAGGGCGTATCGGGCCATAAGGTGGCTGAATTTTGACCTCAAGGAAGCCGGTGAGAAGAGATTGCTAGACATTAATGCTCTTGAGGAGATCCGGTTGGATGCCTATGAAAACGCCCGGATCTACAAGGAAAGGACCAAGCGTTGACATGACAAACGTCGCATCCCAAAGGAGTTGAGTGAAGGTGACTTAGTCCTTCTCTTCAACTCAAGGCTGCAGCTCTTCCCCGGAAAGCTAAAGTCAAGATGGACGGGTCCTTATGTGGTGAAGAAGATCTTTCCCCATGGAGCGGTTGAGATAGGAGGGGAGCATTATGGAGATTTTAAGGTGAATCGGCACCGGTTGAAGAAGTATATCCTGGGAGCTCCGGTGGATATGATTTCCCCACTTCACCTTGAGTGAGACGCTCCCGAATTTGGTCAAGCTACTGACCTTAAAAAAGCGCTTAATGGGAGACAACCCATTGGTACATGTCTTTCCCTTTTCGTTTTTGTTTTGGTTTTCATTTTTCTGTTTTTGTGTTTTTGTGTATTTGTGTGTGTTTGGTGTTTGTGTGCTAGAGTCTAAGTAGCATGGAAGTCTTATATGACATGTGGATGATGATGATGAATCCCACATCAATTGTGGGTGGAGCGGACGTGGAACTTGGACGGCTAGCGGTGCCTAGCACGGGTCCCGACGCTATAATGAACATCAAGAGCTCTCTACCACCTTTGATTGATCATTCACCATCACTCCATATGAGTGAACCAAAATACCAAAGCAACACCATTTTTACATTGTGAGGACTCTCCTTCACTCTTCTTTACTTGATTTGCACATTGGGGACAATGTGTTTCTAAGTATGGGGTGGGGTTCTCATGATCACTTGCATGATTAGCATCTAGGATAGTTTCTTTTTGTCACATGTTTCTTTAGCTTTTGCATTGAATATACATATTTCAAAAAATCCAAAAAAATCAGAAAATTTAAAAAATTTTAGTGCTTCTAAGTTTGGGTATGACCCTTATGATGAGATTGTCTTGTGAATTGGCTATGGATGGCCTTGTGTGTTAAATGGATGCATGCATATGTGGACTTGAAATACTTACCTTGAATCCCATGTATGAATTATGATCATGATGTTTGCCTTGATTGGATTGAGGATTGATGGTCGAAATTACATGCTAGTTCTTGCACATCATTTAGGAATGATTAAGGCAATTCATCTTTCTCTACTTCTCATCTTGATCATGTTGTTTGAGCACCTCAATTGATATAAAATTTGACCTCTTTTGACCCATCCGGGAATAGGAGCATGCTAGTGTGTTGATGTGTGTGAAAAACAAGTGTGGGGTGAAGTTGTTGATGAAAGAATGTTGTGAATGAAGTGCTGAATTTGTTGTGATAAGTGTAGAAAAAAAAAGGTTTGGGGACTTTGATTTTGATGACGAGTAACTCGGCACCATTCACATAATCGGGTGTTTGTGCCTTGCCAAAGTCGGATAAACCGAATGTTCTAACGAGCCTTGGTATGTGTGCCCGGTGTGAGGCACCTCGGAAAAATCCCGAGGTCCGCTAATCTTCAGCTTTTGTACACCAATGCCATTGTCTCAAAAATAAGTGAAAGAAAAAGAAAGTGAAAACGAAAAGAAAACAAAGAAAAGATGGAGAAAAATATACAGTTGTGGAGAAGTTGATCAAAATGAAATTGTGAAGTTAGTTCCTTTCCCGGATTAGCATCACATGACCTCAAAATTTCCACCCTATCACAACGTTTCTTAATCTCTTCTTTCCTATTTCCTTGTGAACTATTTGCATGTGTGTAAGACTTAGTGATCTAGATTAGATATACTCATGATCATCTTGACTTCTTCATTTTCACCTTGCATGCATGCTTTCGAGTTAAGTATAATTGTCTTTCCATGCCTTCATTCATTTGATGCATGATTGCTTGTCCATTGCCATGAAACATGACTATGAAGGTGATCCAATGTTAGAAGCACAATTCCAAAAAGATTTTGTTGTTTTTCTGCATGTATAAATCATGTCATCTCTTAGCCTATAGTTGGATCTTGCTCGGGGACGAGCAAGTCTTAAGCATGGGGCATTTTGATTACACGATTTATGACGTTATTTTAGGCATCCGTTTAGATAGTTTTCCCCGTTATTCATGCATAGTTTGACATTAGTTCATGACGTTTACGTTTGATTCATGCATATTATCGAGATAGACGTCTACACGAACTATTGTCGGTTTTGTAGGTATTTTGGGAGCTTTTGGAGCTTAATCGATACATTCGAGGATCATTCCTCGTGGTGACACACTTCCGGACTCATTAAGAGGCAAGCTAGGAGCTAAGGAAAACACATAGGACCTAGTTGGTGCATGCCTTGCACCAACTCATGGCTTAACTATCAAAAGAGATATGTCTGAGCAAAACCACAGCCCAGACCCAGATTCCACGGCCGTGGTTCTGACTGTGACTCTCTCTGGACAGCTGTGAAAGCTGTCCCACGATCTCCATAACCGACTCTTGCCCTTGATGAAGGATATAAGTGGTCCTGCAGACTAATGCTAGAGGACCCTCTCCCACACTCTCTCATTCTACAACATTCCATTGGAGGCTACTCTTGGAGGGGAGCAAAAACACTCTCATTTGGAGAAGAAGAAGAAGAACATTAGTTTTAGAGTTTTCATAGTTTTTGAGAGATTTTTGAGTGAACTTGTTGAATAATTTTGCAAAGCTTTGTAAGGAACGATTTGAACCTTCTTTTGAAGGGTTGTAAGTCTTTCTTAACATACATTCATCTTGGTTTTCTTGTTCTACTTGTTTCATTACTCTTTTATTTTATTTTCTTGCTATGGAAGCCATGAATGTGTCCTTGTTGGGTTTGATTGTTAAAATGCATGTTGTTGGCTAAGTAGTTGAGATTTTAGGGTAAAGGAATGATGGTTATGGCTTGGACTATGATAGAATAGACTTAAATGTATATTTGGATGATTTGCTTGCTCGTACTTAACTGCTGGTACAAATCACGGTCTGTTCTTATACAACCACGGTCGTGGTTCTGATGATCTGCCCGTGGTTTGCTTCTGTTGTGCTTGCATTGATAAATCTGAATGTTAGGATGTTAGATTGTTGAAATCCTAGTGTTTGTTAAGCTTAATCTAGCCTAGGGTGACCTAATGCTAGCAAACTAAGTGAGGAAAGAGACCTACACGGTGATTTCCGACCTTAAGTACCAATGATGACGAACTCTAGGTAGTAGTGAGCCTCATAAGCCGCTATTGGACTGAGTGTGCTAGGATTGATGTTTAGGACTTGCCTTCCCGAGACTTACCCGGTAAGGAGAGGTTAGACCCCTAGATAGCAATCCGGTCTGTGTAGATTTCCCAACCTTAGGCTCCTAGAGACTTACCCGGTAATAGGACCTTAGTTGCGGGATTAGTGGATCATGAGACCTACCCGGTGATTGATCCCATTTGAGAATTTTGGAGAGTTCTAAATGAAATTACCCTGATTTCGCTTGATGTAGTGGATTGTGATGTTGTTTAATGCGGAAACAAGTTAGTGATGCTTTCCTCTTCATTTTAGACCCAAATATAAACAAAACGGTTGAGGAATGAAGATTTGGTGGAATTGGGGAGATTTAGGCCATTTCAATGGAGAGGGGTTAGAGTTGGGGATGAGGAAGAAGTCGTTTTCAGCTTGAATACCCCACAAAAAAAATCAAAAAATCTTGGCAACGATTCTTAAGGTCAACCGAGATTTCAACCGAGATTTGCCCCTGTTGTGATTTCTCAGTTGAATTCGGCTTCTTCTTGGTCCAAGATTGTTGATCTTGGTCTAGATTTTTCTTGACTTCCTTTTTCTTCTTCTCTCAACGTCCTTAAAGTCTCATACTCGAAGTGATCTCAA
Organism: Fagopyrum homotropicum; assembly: GCA_033239125.1. NCBI lineage: Eukaryota > Viridiplantae > Streptophyta > Magnoliopsida > Caryophyllales > Polygonaceae > Fagopyrum > Fagopyrum homotropicum. The sequence goes on along the minus strand of BSWB01000008.1, from coordinate 59,530,927 downwards.
GGCATCTTAATCGTTCATTCTTCTCGGGATGTACCTAAGTTCTGTAACCAAAAACACAAAAACAAAACACACTAAAACATCTAACTATTCTAATCTAGAAAGAAAAACTAGGAACTACCTTGGGTTGCCTCCCAAAAGTGCTTGAATTAAGGCCGTCAGCTGGACCTAACTCCATTTGAATACATAAGGTGAAGAGGAGCAATCCCCTCTAATGGAGCTTCTGGCGTATACTTCTTTAGTCTATGTCCGTTCACCTTAAAGCTTCCGCTACTCTCAACCCATACTTTAACTGCACCATGGGGAAAAATATGTTTCACAATATAATGTCAAATCCATCTAGATTTGAGCTTACCTAGATATTGGAGAAATTTAGAGTTGGAGATGAGAACAAGGTCTCCTTCCCGTAGCTCCTGTGAAGTTGCGTGCTAGTCGTTCCCTTTAGTGGTCTTTAAATGGGAAAGTAGGCATTTTGTCTTTGATGTAGGGTGTGTCGTGAGTGAAGGTTCTGAACGTCCTAAGACACCTTGCGACGCTTCTGTGGCTTCGGAGAAGGCATGGTCGCATCCGAGAACGCTCACGTTTGATGTTTGAAGTTGTGTCGAGGACTCAGAAATCTCGACTGGTCTAGGAAAATCTCGGCCGAGATGGTCATCCGAGATTAGCTCTTGTTGTAATTTCTCGGTTGACCCCATACTAGTCTCAAATGAGATTCCTGAAGGTGAACCGATATTTTTCTCTTTTTTCGTGCATTACTCAAGTTCCTCGAACGTAGCCTTTGGATCCCTGTCCAAGGCTTCTAACTCTTGTATTTCAACAGCACAAACTGCATCTATTCCCTTTTCCATGATGCTTAAACTCGAGATTATTTCAAGAAGATCTTTGATCAATAGTGAGCTCATCATCTGCCTTGATTCATCTTCTTTGGAAATATTGTAAACGTCATCTCCAAGAGCTGGTCCTTTGATCATAGCTGGGAGCATAAACTCAATGTTTTCTCCTCTTATGTTAAAGAAGAGATTAGCATTCTTGCAATCCACCAAGCAACCTGATGTAGCAAGGAAAGGTGTTCCGAGAATGATCGGAACTGGATAATCTGCAGGAATGTCTAGCACAACAAAGTCGATAGGGATATAGAATTTACCGAGTTGAACAGGGATATCCGCCATGTATAAGGCCATCTTGACGGGTCTTGGATCTCCAAGTCCTATCTTCTTGCACAATGCAAGTGGTATGATGCCCACACTCGCTCCTAGATCTCATAATGCTTCGTACGTGACCTCACTCACACCTATTGGCAAACAAAAAGATCCGGGATCTCTCAACTTCGGTGGCATATCCTCCTTCATGATTTGAATAAGTTCGGATGACCTTTTAGTCATCCTTACTTCTCCAACATCTTCTATCTTCCTCTTGTTAGAGAGGATCTCCTTGAAGAACATCCCATAAAATGGCATACCAACAATAACATCCATAAAAGGGATATTGATAACAAGATTTATGACGTTAGTTTAGGCATCTATTTAGATAGTTTTCCCCGTTATTCGTGCATAGGTTGGCATTAGTTTATAACGTTTACGTTTGATTCATGTATATTGTCGAGATAGACGTCTACACGAACTATTGTCGGTTTTATAGGTGTTTTGGGAGCTTTTGGAGCTTAATCGATACATTCGAGGATCATTCCTCGTGGTGACACACTTCCGGACTCATTAAGAGGCAAGCTAGGAGCTAAGGAAAACACATATGACCTAGTTGGTGCATACCTTGCACCAACTCATGGGTTTACTATCAAAAGAGAGTTGTTTGAGCAAAACCACGGTCCAGACCCAGATTTCATGGCCGTGGTTCTGACCGTGATTCTTTGTGGACAGCTGTGACAGCTGTCCCACGATCTCCATAACCGACTCTTGCCCTTGATGGAGGATATAAGTGGTCCTGCAGGTTGATGCTAGAGTACCCTCTCCCACACTCTCTCACTCTACAACATTCCATTGGAGGCTACTCTTGGAGGGGAGCAAAAACACTCTCATTTGGAGAAGAAGAAGAAGAACATTAGTTTTAGAGTTTTCATAGTTTTTGAGAGATTTTTGAGTGAACTTGTTGAAGAATTTTGCAAGGCTTTGTAAGGAACGATTTGAACCTTCTTTTGAAGGGTTGTAAGTCTTTCTTAACATACATTCAACTTGGTTTTCTTGTTCTACTTGTTTCATTACACTTTCATTTCATTTTCTTGCTATGGAAGCCATGAATGTATGTTTGTTGAGTTTGATTGTAAAAATGCATGTTGTTGGCTAAGTAGTTGAGATTCTAGGGTAAAGGAATGATGGTTATGGCTTGGACTATGATAGAATAGACTTAAATGTATCTTTGGATGATTTGCTTGCTCGTACTGAACTGTTGTTACAAATCACAGTCTGTTTTTATACAACCACGGCCGTGGTTCTGATGATCTGCCCGTGGTTTGCTTCTGTTGTGCTTGCATTGATAAATCTGAATGTTAGGATGTTAGATTGTTGAAATCCTAGTGTTTGTTAAGCTTAATCTAGCCTAGGGTGACCTAATGCTAGCAAACTAAGTGAGGAAAGAGACCTACCCGGTGATTTCCGACCTTAAGTACCAATGATGACGAACTCTAGGTAGTAGTGAGCCTCATAAGCCGCTATTGGACTGAGTGTGCTAGGATTGATGTTTAGGACTTGCCTTCCCGAGACTTACCCGGTAAGGAGAGGTTAGACCCCTAGATAGCAATCCGGTTTGTGTAGATTTCCCAACCTTAGGCTCCTAGAGACTTACCCGGCAATAGGACCTTAGTTGCGGGATTAGTGGATCATGAGACCTACCCGGTGATTGATCCCATTTGAGAAACATTCCTTCCCAACATACCATAGCTAGTCCAAGGTTGATTAGAAGCTTGAGCCCAATGCCATAACCGGAATTCCTAACCCCTAGAATCTGCTTTTCTCTCTTTGATCACATATCTCGAGTTTGTTTTGCTTGTTTGTGTTGCTAGCTTAGTCGTTCGTTTGATTTGTTAATCTTGCATGATTTGTGATCCTTGCTTGATCCCAACAAACCAATCCAAAAACATTGTGATTTTCTTTTCTTTATTCCTTTCTCGTTTCTTAGACTAGATTTACACTATCCTTAGTCACTATTTGATTCAATTTCACCTTAGTCTTTGTGTTCAACCTCGGAATACTATCCTTGCTACAAAACGACCCATACATTGTGGGTTCGCTAAGAGTTAGGAAAAATATATCGAGTTATAAATTTAAGACTTTTGCGTGCTACAATTCTTAGCATAACAGATATTAATATGCAGCTTACTCATGAGTTCTAGAAACTTACCGAAATATTTATCCAAACGCGCTCTAGCTTTTGATTGAGGGAATGGAAGTGGAGGTTTATAAGATAGGGGAGGTACGTAAACCGGCTCCTTCTCCTTTTCTTTCTCTTTCGGTTGCAGATTCTCCTCAACCAACACTTGCTTTCCCTTTTCCGCAGTCTTGGGCGATGGCTCATTGATTTTCAAGTCGCTTCTAGTTGTGATCGCCATCACTTGCCCCTTAGGATTGTTCCCTGTCCTTTTCGGGAGCTTTCCTAGATCTCTAGGAGCTTCTCCTACCTTGCTAAACACTTGATTTTCCATGGCATTTTGAGCCTTAGAGATAGAAGTAACGGTACTCTCTAATCCTCTCAACCTTCCCATTAACTACTCAAAAATTTCTTTCTTTTGATCCTTGAGAGGTTGATTGAATCCCAGTGGTTGTTCTTGATTGCGTTGTGGTGGAGTAGTTCTATAGGATGCGGGAGAATTAAGTGCGTCATCTGGAATCGAGTATGAGAATCCGGAGTGACTATGATCGGGACGCCAACCGCCCGCTCTTTTAAAATTCATGTTGTTGTTGAAGTTCCGCGACCCTTGATAGTTGCCTCTTTCCATGTAATTAACATCGTGTTCTTTTGGTGGCAATATAGCTTGTGCCGGCGCTTGTGTTTGAGCTTTCAACAACTCCTTCAAAGCTTTCACTTCATTGTTAAGAATATCAGGTTGAGCACTATTAGTTGTAGCAAGACTTACCTCATGGACTCCGGGTCGCCGGAGTTGATCATCTACTCTCCGATGAGAATACTTCTCAATCACCAAAGCTTGCTTCTCCACAAACTCCCAAGCTTCATCTACCGGCTTCTCCATGAACGTCCCTCCAGAAAGGAATTGAAGCTGGAACTGAGTTTTCTCATCCAAACCTTTAAAGTAAATCTCTAGAAGCTCGATTTTCGGTATCCCATGATGGGGCAGTCCAACAAAAGGTCCTTGAACCTTTCCCACGACTTGAATAAACTCTCTTTATCCTTCATAAAAAAAGCATTTATTTTACCTCTCAACTCCGTAGGCTTTGATGGCGGGAAGAATTTAGTGAGGAATTCCGTAGTTATCTCCTCCCAAGTGCTTACTCTTCCAAACGGCATTGACTGATACCAAGCTAGAGCTTTATCCTTCAAGGAGAAGGAAAAAAATCCTTAGCTTATGATTATTATTCTCTAAACGTGGAGGCCGTAGCGTCTCCATAAGAGTCTCATAGTTCTGCAAGTACTGATGTGGTGACTCTCCCTCCAATCCTCCAAACTGATTTTGTTTGTGGGATTGGAAGAACCACTACCCGCTGCAGTACACACTATACCTCGCCATAAAACGAGCTCCAACCTCACGCTCTTCAGATGATAATCATAAGCTAAGGGTTTTTTCCTTCTTCTTGAAGAACTATGAGACTCTTATGGAGACGCTACGGCGAGGTATAATATGTACTGCAGCGGGTAGTGGTTCTTCCAATCCGGCATTTTCCCTCTCTCAAGGAGCAAACGCCTCATAGTAGCTTGTTGTTACGCTAGATATGTAGCACAAAAAGTCTTACAATTTATAACTCGATCTAATCTCCTAAACTACCTAGCGAACCCGCAGTGTACGGATCGTTTTGTAGAAAGGAAAGTATTCCGAGGTCGAACACAAAGACTAAGGTGAAATCAAATCATTCAAGTGATCATGGATAGTGCAAATCTAAACTAAGAGATGAGAAAGGAATAAACAAATGAAAATCACAATGTTTTTGGTTGGGTTTTGTGGTGATCAACAAAGATCAAAAGATATGCAAACAATCAAGCAAACAACACACAAATACAAGAAAGGTGATAGAAGTAAGATAAGCGGATTCTAGAGATCAAGATTTCCGGTTATGACATTGGAATCAAGCTTCTAAACATCTAAGGACAAAGCTGCGGTTGTTGGGAAAGGGTGTTTCTCTAATGGGAATAATTACCGGGTAAGTCTCATGTTCCACTAGTCCTTCACTAAAGTTCTATTACCGGGTAAGTCTCAAGGAGATAAGGTTGGGATTTCTACACAAACCGGGTCACTACCTAAGGGTCAAAGCCCTCCTTACCGGGTAAGTCTTGGAAAGGCAAGTCTTAAGCAACAATCCTAGCACACTCAGTCCAATAGTGGCATTTTTGGCTCACTACTACCTAGAGTTCATCATCTTTGGTATCTAAGAGCGGAAATCACCGGGTAAGTATCATTCCTCAATTAGTTTGCTAACAATAGGTCATCCTAAGCTAGATTATGCTCAACAAACACTTGGATTTCAACAATCTAACATCTTAACATACAGATTCATCAATTAAAGAGCAATAGAAGGAAAAATTGGGTGGATCATATGCAAAAATCGGCCGATTTACACTGAAAAACAGGTCGATTTTTCTCCTCTGGTTTAGGTTTCGGGCACAAAAATCATCCTAAACTAACATGCAAGTCCATTCTATCATCACCCAAGCCATAACCATCAATCCATCACCCTAGAATCACAATAACTTAGCTAATAACATGCATTTCAAGATCTAAAATCATCATACAAGCATTCATACATTCCATGGTAAGAAGATGAAATAGAGCAAGGAAAGCAATGAAACTTAGCTGGATTTGAGTTCAAACAAGTCTTACAATACTCCAAATGTAGCTCCAAGTCAGTCCTTACAACACTTCCAAAAGCTTCTCACTCAAAATCCCTCAAATCTTACTCTAAGGTGAATCTAATCTAATGTCTCCCAAGAACACCCATAAAGGGGCTAGGGGAGAACTTGGGGAACTTTCCAACACTTGCCAACTTTGCCCACCCCTTTCAAGTCTTCAAAATGTCTCTAATATAGTGGATTTCCTCCTGCAAAAGTCATAGGCTGCACATCCAAAGGCACACTCAACCGAGCAAAAGCAAAGGTCGGACATAGAAGAAATGAGACAAATGTCAATGCTGTCAGGGGCCAAAAATCGACCCAGTTGTGAAGGAAATTGACTCATTTTCCTGAGTGTTAGGTCGATTTTCTTCAACAGAAACTTGTTATGATCATTTAGTCATGAGTTGTTCCAAGTCTTGTACCAATAAGGGTCCTTGGGTCCTTATTTGCTCAAATTATACTCCTTCAAAGCATTGGATATGTACCACCATGAGGCTTGATCCTCAAATGTATCGATTAATGTCTAAAAGATCCCCGAAATACCTACAAAACCGACAAAAGCTCGTGTAGACATCATTTCTAACAATATGACTCAATTACGCAAAAACGTCATGAACTAACGTCAAATCATGCAGGAATGAAGGGAAAACCTACCTAAATGAATGCCTAAACTAGTGTCATAAATCATGTCATCACTTGCAACTCATCCATGTCAGCTTGAAGAGCGGCTTCTCACTCACGTGTTGCGGCTCTCTCTCCAACGAGAGCATCATCTCGAATCCTTACTTGATCTAAGGCATCATCTAACTCAGCATGAACATCTTTTTCTTCCAAAGCCATCTTACCTTCTCGTAAATGTCTCTTGTAATTCTTTTCCGGCTCAGGATCATATGGAACTACTTCCTTTCTGACGCGAGTTCTTCGCATAAACCTAAGAACACAAATCTGCAAGAACACTCAAGAAAAAAGATCAATAGCAAAAGCAAGAACAGTCTAGCAACCCAAATACCACTTGGTCTAGACCAAGTCCCCGACAACGGCGCCAAAAATGTGTTCGCTCCAAAACGTGTGTGAATCTGAAGACAAATATCTTTAAATTTATAACTTAGAATAAAAGCAATAGCAAACCCAAAGTGTAAAGATCAATCGCAATAAAGGAAAATATTCCAGGGTCGATCACAAGGACTATGGTGAAATCAAGTAGTTAAGTCAACCAGATAAGATTCTTGCAATAACAAAGAACAAATCGATGCAATCAATGAAGATATATCAATACAAGAGAATGCAGATTCTAAAATCGTAGCGTCAAGTTGTGGTTTTCGATTCAAGACTCCTAAAGGTTTATGGACAAGGCTGGGGTTGCGAAGGTAACGTGTTTCTGCGATGGGATAGATTACGGGAAAGGTCTCACTATCCACTATCAGTAACCAAAGATCCTTTTACCGGGTAAGTCTCAAGGAACTAGGGAAAGGACATAAACTTAAACCAAAAACTTGACCTAAAGGATTAGGACTAACCTTTACCCGGTAAGTCTCAGGTTAACTCACAAAGGTTGGATGAAGGCACACTCAAACCTAACAAAGGATAAACCTTTGTTACCTAGAAAATTTCATCTTCGGTACTTAAGAAAGGAATCACCGGGTAAGTCTCATCCTATTCTCAAGCGTAAGCCTTAGAGGAATCTAAGGGTAACACAAGACTAGGATTTTGGTGAACTCTGACCTAGGCTTAAGGATAAGGCATGAACGGGCAAACATAAGCAAATCTCGGATTGCTCATACTTAAATCTCGGCCAAGATTCCTAGAACGATCCGAGATCGGCAACTGCGTAGGTAAAACTCAACCTTTAGGATCCAATCTAACTTAAAGGGTCGTTCTATCATCATCTAAACCACAACCATCAACTATGTACCCTAGAATCGCAATAATTCTAGCCAACAATAGTCATATTTGAATCAAAGAAATTATATGAAATCAAATAAGGCATAAACCAAATAAACCAATTAAACTAAGCAAACAATCTTCAATAATCCAAAACCAATCAAAAACAATAACAAAGGTTCAACCTTTCGTTCAAATAAAGAAAACAATAACTAAACTTATCCTTCCAAAAATAACTCACAAAACCTTAAGGCTATCGATGTGAATCTTCAACACTTCGATGTTCTTCCTTCTATCAATCCTTCAATCTTCCATACTTGCTGCGAAGTCGGACTCGATAATCTTCCAGAAATTCCGCTAGAGAAGCGTGTAAAAAGCCGTCTTTAAACCCTTGCGGAAAATTTGCTTTTATTGATAAAATTAGGGTTTTGACTTTGGGCAGCGGACTGTTTTACAACAAAATCTCGGTCGGGCCCGGTAAAAATCTCGGCCGAGATAGTATCTCTTCAAACTAGATTTCTCTTCTGTTGCGTACTTTCTTTTGCTACTTGCTTCTTTTCCAACTGAATCTTCTTTCCTTGTGATCCTTGATCTTCTTCTTCTCCTTAATGTACTCCACTATTCTCTCTCTTGACTCCTTATCTCCTTGCGCTCCCATTTTGCTCCAAAATGCACCTTATTTCCTACAATTGCAACAAAACTACGTGTAGACCTCTAATTCCGTAAAGTAGGTGAATATCAACATAATCAATGTGAATATATGTCTATGCATGCAAAACAAAGGGAAAATCTACCTAAATGCATCCCTAAACTAAGGTCATAATTCATGTCATCAAATTGTATCAATTGAAGTCGGAGTAATTATAAAACAAAACTCTTCGTCAAACGGCCTGATATGTCATAAGAATTTTGGTTTGAGAAAGAAATCTTCTTCTATGACACAACTTAATTATTGGAAAAGTAAAGATTTACGAATATTGGTTTGAAGTAAAGGGATGAAAACCTCCCAATATCCATCATAACCTTATAAATGAAGATCACTTTTTGGAATTGCAAAAGTATGAAGAAACAAATTTTTTGAACCAACATAAATATAACATGTAAAACCGAACACATCCAAATGATAATGTTGGTTGAAACGAAAACCAATGTAGAACTGGAAGAAAGAGTATGGAAAATGTTGGTTTTGATAAAATTCTTTTCATTCTGGCTATGGGATTTGCTGGGAGGCCTATGTCTTTTATGGAAAGATTATCAATTAAAAGGGGAAACGATTGAGATTGTGAAATTCAGAGAGCGATACCTTATGGCTAAACACGTAAATAATCGCAACAATTTTGAAACCATGATTATCTTCATATATGCTCTTCCCAATGAACAAATAAAAAATGATTTTTGGACACAACTTAGGATAGAAATGAACAACGTTTATCTGGCGATGATATTAATCGGTGACTACAATGAATTGTTAGAACCTTCGGATAAAAAAGAAGGGGCTCCTCTTACTAATGGTAAGTTTGATCGTCTGAAACAATTTTCCCACCACTTAACCTCCGAGATTTGCCTGCTAAGGGCAACCTGTTCACATGGAAGAAAAAGAAAGACGGAGAGACAACACGTACGATAAATTAGATAGAATAATGACCTCCTTCGAAACCATTCAGGAATATCATGGGCTTCACACTAGAAATCGCGCATGTACGACATCAGACCACTACATGTTATCCATGCAACTTCAAAACACACACTTATGCATAAAAAATTCAAGTTTGAAACAATGTGGATGCAAAGAAAAGATTGCGAGAACCTTGCTAAACAAGTATGGAGAACACAGTTCCCAAGCACACATATGTCCAACCTAACAAAAAAAGACACATCTACTTAAACAAAAATTAAAGGAATGGAGTTGAGCTAAATTCGGAAACATTCACAAACAATTGCAAAATGTTGACGATGAATTAGAAATTCTTCAAAAGTAGAGTTCAGCGCATTTTGATTGAATAAAAAATGACAAAATTAATAGACTAATCAGGAAGTGGGAATGCCTAGTGGATTATCAACACAAATATTGGGTGAAAAGAGCCAAAACGAGAAACTTACAACTAGGCGACAAAAATACTAAATTCCACTATAGGAAAGTGAGGGGGAGAAGGAATAAAAAGATGATCACAACGATTGCGAAGAATGACAGTCTAGTACTGTCTAGAGAGTGATATCAATGACGAGTTTTAAATGATTACAAGGACCGTTTTAAAGCGTCAACAATTGATCAAATTAAACTCCAAAACCAACTACAAGTAATTCATCATGAAATATCTGTATCAAATAACAATAACCTAACATTGCCATTCTCCACAAAGGAAATTAAGGATTCTAGTTCGAAATTGGAAGCGATAAATCACCGGAACCTGATGGGATGCCCGCCGGCTTTTACCAAAAATATTGGCATATTGTTGAACCAACAGTTGCCAGGGTTGTCAAAAGCTTCTATAGAACCGAAAAATTGTTGAGGCATATTCAATCATACATTTAGTGCACTTTTACCTAAAGTAGATAACCCAACGACAACTGCCTAGTACAGACCTATAAGTCAAGTATCCACTGTGTACAAAATAATTGCAAAAATTCTTGCTAGAAGACTAAGTTTAATCCTTCCTAAACTCATACACCCATTACAAAGTGCTTTCATTAAAAATAGAGCAATTCAAGATAATGTGCTTATAGCACATGAAATTTCCCATGGTTTTAAAACAAAAAAAAAGGAAGAGACGGGTTCATGGGCATGAAGTTGGACATGGAGAAAGCATATGACAAAGTTGAATGGTAATTTTTTAAAAGCGGTACTAGAAAAATTTTGTTTTGGAGGAAAATTTTGGGAATGAATTCAAGAATGTGTCTCTACAGTATCGTACTCCATTCTAATTAATGATTTCCCTACCAACATTTTTGCACAACAGAGAGGAATCCGTCAAGGCGACCTCCTCTCCCCCTTCTGTTTAACCTTTGTGTGGAGGTAATGGAAATAAATATACATAAATTGACATTTGATAATCCTAGGGATGTAGGATTTCCTATCACAAAAAATGGAACAACATTACCTTTCCTAGTCTTTGTTGATGATGTTATTATCTTCACCAAGGCCAATGTAGAAGCAAGCAACAAGATCATATCGGTTTTAAAGGACTATTGCGATATCTCTGAACAAGTCATTAATTACCACAAATTTGCGTTCCAAACAACTACGAACATCGACCAAAGTAACAAATGAAGAATCCAAGGACAATTAGGGATCACTTCTACAACTAGTCTCGAACAGTACATTGGATGCCCAATTATCAACGGGCGTGTCAATAGGGATATCTTTAATTCCGTCATAATAAAAACTAAGAAATAAGTAACTAGATGGAAAGCGCCCTCTCTGTCACAAGAAGACACAATTACACTTATAAAAGCTAACCTCAATGCCAAACCAAGTTACTTAATAGAGGGCATTCATGCTACCAACTAGTATTCACCTCGAATTGGACCAACTCAATAGGAATTTCTTTTGGAATAAGGTACCCAACTTCCATCCATTAACTAGTAGGGACAAAATCTGTAAACCAAGATCACTGGGAGGTACTGGAATTAGAAAAGCGGAAGATATGAATAAAGCACTACAAATGAAACTTCTATGGAAAATCATGGTGGAACCGGATAATATTTGGGTGAAAATTGTGGAAGAAAAATATCTTAAAGGTTCTTGCCTTTGGAAATCAATGTGGGTCTAATGTTTCATGGCAATGGAAGAAACTAGTAAAACTAAGAGAAGAGTTTGACAGGAGGGCTTAGATGGCGAGTAGGTGATGGAAGAACAGTCAAATTCTAGAAGGACATATGGGTAAATGACAAACCACTCGTAGACTTGGTGACTAATACAGACATGATAAACCAAAAATGAAATCACTCATTCGTATATCACAAGTAAGGAGTAGAATCATCCTTTGTCACCGCAACTACGCCTCTTCTTGCCCGCGCCCGCGCCCGCACCTTCTTCAAAACTTACCAAGTTCTTTGGAAAGTTCAACCTTCCCTTTTGATCCTTGTTTTGTGAGGCTTTGAGGTCGATTATGAATTTCGAGGTTATGGTTTACAAATGTTGTGTATAATCCTATGAAGATCTTAGAGGTTAGAAGTAGAGTCCTCTAGCATTGTGTTCCGATGATTGATTATGTATGCCTTGTGTATCAGGTTGTGTATATTCCTACAGGAATTGGAGTGTTGATCGAGTATTGAGGATATTATGATACAGGTAAGTCCGTAAGACTTACTTAGCTGCATTCCTATATTGGATGTATGCATGAGTTGTGATTATTATATGCTTTATAGTATGCGATATTGATTATTACCGACGATTGATTGGCCCCCTTGTAACGGGCGGTGACCACTTGCTCAACACTCTCGAGGAGGTTGAGGGGTTCTCTTGGACTAGGCCAGTGCTAGTATACGGAGAAGGTACCGAACCATTCATTATGGTATACGAGGAGGTACGCGGATACCACTCCAGATGGTAAAAGAAACAGAGGTGAGAATGATATACTTCTCATGTCACAACCATAAATATGGTTCTAAGTGTATAAAGTTATAAAGATAATGAAACGAGAAATGTCTGATAGCATGCTTGGTGTTTATTGTACTTTTGATATGTGTATGTGCGTAGGCATGATCTTATATATGAATTGTAGCTAACGGTTTATACCGTGTTGTAGATGCTTTGCAAGATAGTACGACTGCAGAGTGATCTAGCAGGAGTGATCAACCGAGGGCTTCCGTACATGTAGGATGGGTTTTGTGGTTGTGCATGTATGGATATATGTCTTGTATAGTTTTGTTACTCAGTTGTTGGGTTTTGTATGTACTACGATATCTTATATTTTAGTTTTATAAAGGTTTTGTTTTATATTTATTTGTGTCTTGTTATAAGATCCAATGAACTTGTTGTCAGGCTAGGGTCAAGACCCATTATGAGGACCTAGCCCGTAGCACACCGAGTCCTATGGATTTTGGGTGCTACACAAAGAACGTGCTCTTACGCGTTGGAGAATCTTCCTCCAAAAGCCAAAAATTTCCCAAAAATCCTAACGCGGAAATCCCAAAACAACCATGGCTGACGCCGCAAAGCTCAGCCCTTTAATAAACCAAAGCCCCAAATCGTTCTCAGATCCAACCTAATGCAATGATTCCTAAGTCAGAATACCTCAAGCATAAAGAAGGGAAAAATGGTAAGGCTTGGCTTTGTTATTTCTTCCTCTACCCATTTCGCTCCATCTTAGTTAATAGGAGAAGAAAGAAGAAGGCTCTCCTTTGGCTTTTCGATTGGTGGCAAGAAGGATGGGAACTGTCCTTTGTATTGGGGCAGAGGTCCATTTGTAGCCATTCGAACGCCATGAATCGTCTCCTACTTCTGACAGATTAGGGATTTCGACTCATTTCCACGTGTGTATGGCTTCTCTCCTCTGTGTCGAGGTGGAGGTCCACTTTCGGATTTTCGGACGCCTCGAATCGACTCTTAATTCCGACGGGTAAGTTCTCTAACCTATATTCCCAAACTTTCGTGAACCCTAACCTATTCTATATACTTCGCAGAGTGGGGAAATCTTCTAATTTCCTCGAGTTTCTGGAGACTCATCAGTCCCTAAAATGAATGAGGAAAGCTCCTTCTACCGCCCTAAGAACAAAGAACTGATTTTGAGAATAAATGCTCGTTCCATGGGATCAAGGTTGCAGAAAGTAATTGATCCACAAAAACGAGATGCTCAAACCGGGTATGAATCTGAGTAAACATGAAGAGATCCTAACGTCCTTTGAAACGAATATTTATTGCATTTATGCCCCACCTAACGAGCAAAAGAAGAACGAACTTTGGTCATAACCAACAACGGAATTATCATCAGCAAATAAACCAATCCTAATTATAGGAGACTACAATGAACTATTACCACCCTCTGACAAAAAACGCGGAGCTGGGATCTCAACTAACAAGTTCGATAGGTTACATCGATTTGTCCAACAGTGTAACCTAACCGATCTACCCACCAAAGGCAATGAGTTCACATGGAAAAGGAAAAGAGACAGCGATGATGATACGTATGAAAAACTGGATAGAACCATGACATCTCTAGAAATCATACAAGAATACCCCAGGATCCATACCAAAAATCATGCTTTCACCACCTCTAATCACTACATGATTTTGGTCAACCTTCAAAATGGATCCATAAATTAAAAAATAAACCTTTCAAATTTGAATTAATGTGGATACAACGACAAGATTGAGAGAAACTAATTAAACAAACTTGGAGAACACAATTCTTAGGTAGCCATAAGTTCAATCTAGCCAAAAAAAAACGAATCTTCTCAAACAAAAGCTAAACAAGGGAGTCGCGAAAAATTTGGTAACATAATAAACAATTAAAAACTGTTGATGATGAAATTGAATCTCTCTAAAAACAAATAATTACCTCCTTCAATCAACAAAGGAACGACAATATATGTAGACTAAACAGGAAGCGAAAATGTCTTCTAGACTAAGTATTGGATGCAAAGAGTTAAAACAAATAGTTTACATTTGGGTGATAAGAACACAAATTTTTATCATAGGAAAGCTAATGGTAGAAGAAGCAAGAATATCATTGCCACAATTAACAAAAACGATGGAACAATTGTGTCTAAAGAATGTGAAATCAACGATGAATTTATAAAGGACTACAAATTTGGGTTTCAAGCCTCTAGAATAGACCAATAAAAACTCCAAAAACAATTAAAAGTCATACAACCACAAATATCAAATAACGAAAATCGAGATCTAGTAATACCATTCTCCTCAAGGGAGATTAAAAATGCCCTTTTTGACAACGGTTGTGACAAATTTCCTAGTCCTGACGGTATGACTGCTGGTTTCTACCAAAAGTACTTGCATATTGTAGGGCCCGTTGTCACTAGGGTGGTGAAAATTTTTATAGGACAGCAAAAACCCTCAAACAAATTAACCATACATTCATTTCCCTCTTACCAAAAACTAACAACTCATCTACTACTTCCCACTATAGACCAATAAGTATATGATTGACAGCCTATAAAATAATGCTTAAATTCTGGCAAAGAGGTTGAAGAACCGAATAGGGGATTAATAAGGATATAAATACTCTAGAAGGGGGGTTGAATAGAGTATGGGAACTTTTCACAATGTCGTATATCAAGGCTTTGAAACTAATCTCAAGGCCTTGAAGTCGATCTCTGCACTTAGTAACAAAACTGTTTCTCAAGGTTTTGAAGTGGATCTCAAGACCTTGACTTTGAAACCTGCAGAAAGTTGTTAGTCACAATAAAACGCAATAATAAGTGTGGAATGTAAAAGAGCGACACAACGATATGTTTACGAAGTTCGGCCCTAACAAACTACTCTCCGCCTAGGGTTTCCGGCCCTAGGATTCTAACTATATAATCTGCTTGTTGTGATTCCTATATATAACCTAGAAGAACTTCCCTTCTTCTCTCCATTTAGCCTCAATGTTACGATCTAGTCAACTCTATTTTAGTAATAATAGCCTAGTTACTTCGCATAGTAACACACTCGAGTATAACACTATAATGATATGTCAAT
Organism: Fagopyrum homotropicum; assembly: GCA_033239125.1. Classification (NCBI taxonomy): domain Eukaryota; kingdom Viridiplantae; phylum Streptophyta; class Magnoliopsida; order Caryophyllales; family Polygonaceae; genus Fagopyrum; species Fagopyrum homotropicum. Next base: position 59,515,398 of record BSWB01000008.1, on the reverse strand, counting down.
GGAGCTCTTGGGATGTGTATTGATGTAGAAAGGCAGAGTGATTGCATATGAGTCTCGACAGTTGAAGACGTATGAGGAGAACTACCCGACTCATGATCTGGAGTTGGCAGCGGTAGTTTGTGCTTTGAAGATCTGGAGACATTACATGTATGGTGCTACATGTCAGATCTTCACAAATCATAAGAGTCTAAAGTACATGTTCACGCAACGGGAATTGAATAACCGCCAGCGTAGATGGCTTGAGTTGATCAAGGACTTTGACCTTGAGATTTTGTTCCATCATGGCAAGGCAAATGTGGTAGCTGACTCCTTGAGATGGAAGACGCGTTCAGAGAAGGTGATTGCCAGACTGACTGTACAACCTCAACTTCAGAGGGATTTAGCCTGGCTAGAGATGGACATCCAGTTTCCTGATGAGGATGCCCAGTTGTTTGCTTTAGAGGTTCTACCTGATCTGTGGGATGAGATCCAACAGAAATAGGGGACCTGCCCGACCTTGACGAGGATTAGAGAGAGGATGTCTTGTGGTGAGGCACCACAGTTCTCCATTGGAGCAGATGGAGTGATGAGGCGTCGGGACCGTATTTGTGTACCTGCAGATGCAGAGCTGAGACATCGGATTTTACAGGAGGCTCATTGTACACCTTACTCAGTACATCTACGTACAAGTAAGATGTACCATAATGTGAGACGTTTATATTGGTGGGGAGGGCTGAAGCCCGACGTAGCCAGATTTGTGCCCTAGTGTGCGACCTGTCAGCAGGTCAAGATAGAGCTTTTCAGACCTGGAGGTGAGCTCCATCCATTGCCACTACCGCAGTGGAAGTGGGAGGATGTCTCCATAGATTTTGTGACCAGATTGAGAGCCAGTAGGAGCTTTAATGCTATTTGGGTTGTGGTTGACAGACTGACGAAGACGGCACGTTTCGCTCTCATCGGAGAGACGTGGCCGGTGAGTAGATTAGTTGAGGAGTACACTAGACAGATAGTGACACTCCATGGTGCTCCGAGGAAGATCGTCTCTGATCGAGATGGACGGTTTACCTCGAGGTTCTGGCAACAGATTCAGACTACTTTGGGGACGATTCTACACTTCATGACTATGTTTTACCCCTAGACAGATGGTCAGTCTGAGAGGACCATCCAAACCTTAGAGGATATGTTGCGAGCTTGTGTGTTGGACTGGGAACATGGATGGTCTGATTACCTCCCACTCGTTAAGTTCTCATACAACAATAGTTGGCATGCATCTATTAGGATGGCTCCTTATGAGGCACTGTATGGATGAAGGTGCCGTACACCTTTATGCTGGGATGAGCCTAGCGGTATCAGTGGGATAGCGCCAGAGCAGATTCAAGATGATATGGCTCGAGTAGCACTGATCAGAGAGAGGGTGCTGGCTACACAAAGTCGCCAGAAGTCGTATGCAGATAGGAGGCGTCGGCATCTAGAGTTCAAAGTAGGAGCTCATGTCTGGTTGAGAGTATCTTCGACGTGAGGCGTAAGACGTTTTGGCATAAAGGGGAAGTTTAATCCCCGATATGTCAGTCCTTTCGAGATAATGGATAGAGTTGGGAGGGCAGCCTACTGATTAGCATTGCCTCCGAGGTTAGAGGGTGTTCACCCTGTATTTCATGTGTCTCAATTGAGGGATTACATACCAAATCCGAGGCACATTGTGAGTTATGATGATTTGGTGGTTGAGCCGGACCACACTTCTACAAAGCACCCTATTGCAGTCCTAGAGAGAGGTATGAGACGCTTTGTTCGAAGGACATTCCTATCATGAGGATATAGTGGTCTAGATGAGGACCTGATGAGGCTACATGAGAGACTGAGGATAGTATCCGTAAGAACTATCCAGAGTTCTACACCGAGATAGATGCACCAGTAGGATCCACGAGTAGATCTTAGTGCCATCTTGGTGAGTGCATGTTATGTTATGTGCTTATGTGGTATGTTGTGTTTTCGTGCTAGTTGTGATATGTGCATATGATCTATTAGACCCTGTTTGCTAGTGCGAGATAGGTATAGCTGGAGATGGTTCTTTCCTCCATGCTATGGTGTCTGTGTTAGGATTAGTTGGGGATGGTTCTTTCCTCCATGCTATCTTTAATGGACATAGTGTGAGTGGAGACAATTTTCCTCCACGTAGCAGTGTTATGTGTACGTTTTGGCTGGAGATGGCTTTCCTCCATGCCAGTGTGATGTGGTTAGTGTTTCATTAGAGATGATCTTCCTCTAGGCCTTGTTTAGAGCTGATGATAGTGTTGCTGGAGTGATGATTCCTCCAGGCTGTGTTTGAGGATATAGAATGTTAAAGGTTACGATGATACCTCTGAGAGGAAGAGTTATACCTCGGCTTATGGGTCCGAGAGGATTTGGTATCTTGCAAGTTTCGGGACGAAACTTGTTTTTAGGGGGTGTGATGTAAGAGTCTTAGTCTTAGGAGCCTTGGATCCTAGCTGAGTTTTGTTGAGCCTCCCCTGTTGACCCTGTTAGCCGCCCCTGCGTCTCAGGAGGGCCGCCCCTGCGCCTTGCCTGATCCGCCCCTGCGGTTTTGTGCGGCTGCAACCACCTTTCTTGACCTCTTGACTTTGCTTTTGGTTAGCTTCCTATATAAGCTTTCCAATCCTTCAGATGAGGGGTTTCTTCACCTCATTCCAGCTTCTTCATCCTTCTTACGCTCTTCTTCTCCTTCCTCTTCTCTTCTTTGATCTTCTTGATCTTGTGAGAGAGCTTTTGAGAGTTTGTTGGTGGCTTTGGCCTTGGATGATCTTGAGCTTGTTGCTAAGAGTTGTTGTTGTTGTGTTGAGGTGTTGTAGGATGATGTTGATGTGGTTCTCCATGGTTGCTTAGGTTTCTGGTTGTGGTAAGCCAACTCTTCTTCTTTCCTTTCTTTCTTTCTTTCTTTCTTCTTCTTTGCTTCTTCCTTCCTTTCCTAGCTTAGGATCACAAGCTGAGCTTGTATGGATCCTTTCCTGGCTATTCTGATGTTCATACATGTGTATATATGTATGTGTGTTGTTGTGGTATGATGGAGAAGTGAAGAGAGTTGAGAAAGGGATCGCAGAGAAGTCGGGGGCAAGCCTCTGCACACATAGCCGCCCCTGCGCCTGCGCTAGGCCGCCCCCGCGTCTGTTGAGGACCGCCCCTGCGCCTAGAGTGAGCCGCTCCTGTGCCTCACTGGGTTAGCCTTGAGTTCTTTGCTTCTGTTGGTGCATTCAGGGCATACCTTGTTGATATGTTTCCTTCTTTCCTTTCCTTTGGCCTTGGCTTTAATTGTTGAGCTAGGCTAGCTTGGTTAGGATGAGTTTGATGAGTTGCATGGTAGAGATGTGCCTTAGGCACTTGTGTTTATGTTGAGGGTATGCCTTAGGCATTTGTGAGCCCGTTAAGATCTTGAGGCTTAGTTGAGGTTGTAGGTTGGTTATGATTATGGAGATGAGTCTCCTAACCCTTTCAGTATGTGATGTTGTGCGTCTTGCTATTGCAAGTGTTGATTACTTCCCCGAGGGGAATCTGTGACGTGGTATTGGATACGAGTATTACAGGTAAGTCCATAGGACTTACTTAGCGTGCAGTTGTGGATTGTGTGATTGTGATAGTTGTGTGTGTTCATATGATTGCGCATTTATAACCTAAACCAGACTAGGATGACCATTTGTGATATTAAATGGCCCAAATGTATTATAGTGGGTCATGACCACTTGCCTCCGCCTGTTGGTAGGAAGAGGTGCCCTGAAGATGATCTCACAAGGGGGGACGAGTGATGATCACCCCCATGCAAAACCTCTGTGTTACGTTGGATGGGACAAGGTTATTGAGGCTCCTCGTGTTACAAAATAAGTTGAATTAGTAATGGAATAACAAAATTGAAAGATAATAAATGAATGTGTGTGGCATTGCATGTATGAGATTTTGATGTGTGGTTGTGCTATTACCTTCATGCTTTTCATTGCTGTAGCTAACGGTGTATACCGTGTTGTAGGTGATCTGCAGGTTAAGAAGACTGCAGAGTGAGCCAGATGGGGTGACCAGCCGAGGACTTCTGTATATTAGGATGCGTGGGATATGAGATCTTTTGTATCGGTTGTTTATGGATGTTGTTTTGTACTCGGATTTGTTGATGTAAACCCTTTTGATGTATCTTACACAGTTTTATGTATTTGGTTTTAATTTACTTGTGTCTTGTTGTAAGATCCAGTGAACTTGTTGTCAGGCTAGGATCAGGATCCATTGTGAGATCCTAGCCCAATGTGACACTCCAAGTCCCGCGGATTCGGGGTGTTACAAGAGCGGTTTGATATTCTTTAGTTGTAGCCACCGCCCCTGCGGCCTAGGAAAACCGCGGTCGCGGCCATCCGGGGGCGTGACTCAGTCGTTCCGCTGGCACGGTGATCTGAGTGAACGAGATTTTTATTCCGTCTTCTTCCGACCTTTTGTTCCTTCCTTTTTAGATTTCCGACCCCTCTTTACCTCTACCCCTAGAGTGACCCTTGACCACTCTTGACATCTTGTTTCCGAAAGCTGAGAAGTGATTCCATCATTTCCCCTTCCTCAAACACGTTACTCCATTTCCCTTTCTCTTCCTTCATCTCTTTTCTTCCTCCATCTCTTTCCTTGAAGCTCTCTTGGTGATTCCTCCCACAAGTGTGAGTTGTTCATCCCATTGGCAAGTTGTGGATTGTAGATCTGTGTTGCTGAGTAAGTTCTCCTTCTTATTCTCCCTCTCTTCTTCTTCCTTCTTCCTTCTTTCAACCCTAGGGTTGTGTAAGCCATAAACTCACTGAAGAGAGTCCCTTTCTTGTGTTGCATGTATGTTCCTCTTGCCTAGATTGTGGTGTTGAGTAGGGGTGTTCATTCCCGAATATCCGATCCATTCGGATATCCGTTGGATATCCAGGAATTTTTATTTATAAATATGGTATCCGCATCTTATCCGAAATTTATCAGATACTCAATCCGAGAAATTAAAACGGATCGAATATCCGACAACGGATATCCGGGTGATCCGGATACAAAAATCTGCATTGCACAATTGTAATATTGGCAAAAGAGTCGAATGTCGAGACTAAATCGTGGTCTGAGACTGGATCGTGGTCGAAGACGAGAGACTATATCGTGGTTTGAGTTTGAGCAAAAGAGGGTCGATTGTTGAGACTAACACTCTGAGAGAGACGGGACTGTGAGAGAGAGTCGAGAGTATTAGAGTGGGTGTGCCGAGATTCGAGAGACAAGGTCGATTGTCGAGACTCTGAGGGTCAAAGACGAGAGACTCTAAGGAAGTGAGGGTCGAAGACGAAAGACTGTAAATTATGAGCCTATGAGGGTTGAAGACGAGAGATTGTAAGAGAGACTCGACCGTCAAGACACGAGATGGCTATCGGCGACTGCTTGAGAGAGATGCGTCAGCAGATTGTGAAGTGTGAAATATTTGCGGCGCCATTAGTCATTACTGTATTAGGGTTTCTTTTTTAAAAAATCATAAAAACAAAATGGGGCAAAATGCTAGCAAGGGGAATCCAACTTGTGACATTGATGAAATTGCTGCAAATCCAACTCTCCATCTCACCAACTCAACTAGTGTAACTGAGTGATATAATCTAATAACTATTATCTTTATACCCGGATAACGGATATCCGGGTACAAAAAAAACATGATCCGTATCCAATTTGTATATCCGAATTTTTTGCCGGATCGGAGCGGATACGGATAGTTTTCCGTTGGATCGAGTAAATATCGGATATTGTTGAGTCGGATCATTGGATTATTGGCGGATCGGATTTTTTTTAACACCCCTAGTGTTAAGTGTGGATCTTGGGGTGGAAACTTAGGGATGACCAAGCCAGCTAGGGAGACATTAGGAGGTATGTTGCACATCAAAGAGTCGACTAATCGCCGTTTTTGGAGTTCGACCACGTGGGGGCGCCTCCATAGAGCCGCATGTGCGGATTTCACCACACAACCGCGGGTGCGGTCTAGTTGGCCGCGGGGGTGGGTCTAGTGAGCCACGGGGGCGGATTCTTTGAGCCGCGGGTGCGCCATTCTGCTCTTCCGCGATCGTGCCTTCTGAGTTTGTGGTCGCGTCTTTTCACCAGTAGGTCCTCAATCTCTTGAGCCCTTGATCCTCCTTTCATCTTAGTGTTGTTTTATCTTAATATCATGTTTAGGATGACTTAGCATAACCTAGAAGTGAATGCCACTTAGTGGTTTGGACCTTAGAGGTTGATGGTTGATGGATGGTTGGATTACTATTTGGTTGCATGATCTTTTGCAATCTTCAAGGCTAGTGGTGTGTACTTTATCATGGTTGTGGTGTATGTCCTAGTAGGACAGTGAGATTATGTTGTTATCCAGCGTGAGTATGTTAGGAGCTTATAGGATTGGAGACTAGGAGTGTTATTCTAGCTTGTGGGTTTGTATGATCTTGTAAAGATCATTAGCACTAGAAGTCTAAGGACTTCCAATATGTGAGATTGATGTTGATTGTGTGTCTTGTGGCTAGGCTTAGAGTATCTTCCTGTGGGAAGCGAAGTATGGTTTTATCGGGTTGATCATTGAGACAAGTAAGTCCCGGACATTCTTTGCTAGATTCTGCGTATTAGTGTGACCATGATGGTTGTGTGTGTTTAATTATATTTATAATGACAACCGGAGTAGGACGACCATATATATATTAATTTGACCCAAGTGTATTATAACCGGACGGTGACCCCTTGTCCAGTTCAAAATGGGGAAACTAAAAGGTGCTCTACGACCAGTCCAGCAAATAACAGAGGGGTGCATCGTCTCTATTCCTGTTGGTGAAAGGGGACAAAGGCGAGTTTCGGGGATTCTCGTGTGACAACATAAGTTGAATTAGTAAAGTGGATAACATAAATAAAGATAATAATCGGATTGTGTACAAGCATGTTGTTGTGTTTATAGTACCTTTTGTGTGCATGTTCCTTCATCGTTATTCTAATATTTCGAATGTTAGGTAGATGTCCTGTAGGTTAGGGATGCCGTCGAGTGACTCAGAGGAGTGGACAACCGGGGTTCCTGTAAATTATAGGACGGAGATTGGGTTTTATATTATCGTTGTCATTTGTACTTCCCTTATTATGGATTTATGTTTTTTTGAGAACTCGGCTGGAGTTTCCGTTTTGGGTTGTATTTCGGATCATGTCACATTGCATTGAAACTATTTCATTTTTCCTTTTATTTGTGCCTTGTTTCAAGATCCGATGAAATTGTTGTCATGCTAAAGGTCGGGACCCATTGTGAGGTCCTATTCCGTAGCGCTCCGAGTCTTGCGGATTCGTGGTGTTACACCACACCCGCGCCTTGCCTTAGCCTCCCCTGCGCCTCCTGGTGTGTCGCCACCCTCTTGCCGGCACTTAGCCGTAATCGCGGCACTGGAGGTTGTCACCGCGCCCGCACCTCTTCTTGCTAGCGCCCGCGCCTTCTTCAGAATTTACCAAGTTCTTTGGTATGTTCATCCTTCCTCTTGTTCCTTGGCTTTGGGTTGAGATGCATGCTAGGTTAGAATGTGTGGAGTTTGAGGATGTTGATATATTGGATGAATGCCTTGTGAGGCTTTGAGGTTTGATTATGAATGTCGAGATTATGGTTTTTGGATGTTTTGTATGATCTTATGAGGATCTTCGAGGCTAGAAGTAGACTCTAGCATTGTGTTCTAAAGATTGATTATATAGGCCTTGTGTATCAGGCTGTGTATATTTCTACGAGAATTTGGAGAGTTGATCGATAGTCGAGGATATTGTGATACAAGTAAGTTCATGGGACTTACTTAGCTGCATTCCTATATTGGATGTATGCATGAGTGGTGATAGTTATATGCTTTATAGCATGCGATATTGATTATTACCAACGTTTGATTGGTCTCCTTGTAACGGGCGGTGACCACTTGCTCAACACTCCCGAAGGAGGCTGAGGGGTTCTCTAGGACTAGGTTAGTGTTGGTATACGGAGAAGGTACCGAACCTTTCATTATAGTATACTGGGAGGTACGCTGATACCACTCGAGATGTTAAAAGAAATAGAGGCGAGAATGATATACTTCTCGTGTCACAACCATAAATATGATTCTGAGTGTATAACGTTATGAAGATAATAAAATGGAAATGTGTGATAGCATGCTTGGCTTTTATTGTATTTCTGATGTGTGTATGTGCTTATGCATGATCTTATATATGTAGTGTTAGCTAACGGTTTATATTGTGTTGTAGATGCTTTGCAGGATAGGATGACTGTAGAGTGATCTGGCAAGAGTGATCAGCCCAGAGCCCATGGTGAGGTCTAGCCCGTAGCATTCCGAGCCCTATGGATTTGGGGTGTTACACTAGGTATGAGTGAGGTCTCTTTAAATGCACATGTTTCCAATAAGCTAGCAACTTCCTCATGGATGGTTTGGGTTGTTGTTCTAGTGATAGTTCCTTTCATGATAGGATTCAAAGATGATGTGGTTGTATTCTCCTTTAATGTTTTGGCCTTTGATCTAGTGATTGGTCATTGAGGTGTTGTTGGGGATGGTCCCTCATCAACGGGTTACATGAATAGCCCGTAGTTTAAAATTACAGGTTACACACATACCACATATTTAAAATGAAGACCCCGTAGTTTAAAAGTGCAATTTCTATGAATATTTTTAGCGAGTTGCCATCTTAAAGAAACTCACGGTTTTAAATAGCGGATTTCTTGTTTTTTGAAAAAAAAATGAATAGTTAAGAGAAGAAGAAAAATACACGTAAGCCGCAATTACTTTTGATCCTTACCTAATGTAACATAGAATAGCCCATCCACATATACATACATTTATTTATCAATAGATTTCACTTTTTAATGATTATGCTATTTATTAGATATTGTATGAAGATAAAAATTCAATTGTACAAATAACATGTTTAATAACAATTTGAAGACTTATAAAAATGATTTATTTTAACTATTAAATATTAACTAGGCTATTAATACATACACTATTATAAGTGGTGATATTAACCATACTAATTATTAAATATCCAATAATAATAATAAACGTACTGTTAATTAAATTGGTTAGATTGAGTTATCGATAACTTTTCTTATGGTAGTATAGTCATTGCATTCATTATACTCTTCGCCGATCTTTAAAAATAGTGGCTCCACCCCTAGCTCTAGTGAGGCCCGAGGGGAAAAAGTTCAGATACATGTAAATATGACACTCAACCCATGTCAATTTTGTTATAATCTAACACTAACGGATGATATTTGGGAGTAAATTCCATCTTCATTAATCCCCTTTACTCAACGGCCCTATGTTATCACCTATATCCCTTGAATATGTTGAGTATGAATAGCTCCATTAAGGATGAGATCATGAACAAAGTGGCAATCAACCTCAATATATTTAATACGATCATTGACTGCGTTACGGAGGGGAGTTTTTTAGATTTGTAAACGTTGATCGTAAACCAAATACATACTGGGAAGCCATTCATTTGCATGATAAGAGTTGACTAATTTTTAAATAACATAAAAACTGGAATTTGATAAGGTTTGAACGCAAGAAAATCACATACTAGTGGAATGTTCATGGAAATATATTTTATGTTCAACATCTGGACATTTTAATAATAATGAGAATATGATACTCACTTTACTCGGGTAAGCCTCTGTATAATGATCACTTTACTCGGGTGATACTATATTTCAAATTTTAATTCATAATATCTTTCTTTCTTCTTCTTTTAGTTGAAATATATGGGCCATAGGTGAATTGTTTTGATTGTCGTCTTGGGGAAGTTGGATTATATGGATATTGGTTAGCATGTTAACGGTCCCCCAACCTTGTATTCCTAAATCTACAAAACTATCTACTTACACTTTTATAGTTGAAATATAAGGGCTTTCTCTTTGAAAAGAAAGCCCTAAAGGCGAAAAGTTTAGGGCGACGGTTGTTCGAGCGTTGTGGTTTGGGGATGTCGGAGAAACTCCCGCCGGCGGTTGGTCCTGTGGTGATTAACCCAGGAATTACTTCAAGTAATGATACATTTATGTGTGAATCTACAGATACTCAAGCAGTTCAAGTTATGTGTGAATCTACAAATAGATAAGTAGCTCAAGTTAATCCGAGTAGTGTCTTTGTGGATGCTGTTATGTCCTCTGCCCCCAGCGGCGATCCTTCGGAGTCGATCGGTAAGGACCCTAGTGTTGTGGAAGCCGCTTCTAGTGTCGTTACGGTCTTCAATGTGGATGGTTCTAGTAAGTTTGATGCAGGTTCTTCGACTGTTAGCGTTGTGCCAGTGGTGTCGAGTACGGTTTCTATTGAAAATGGTAACAATACTGCCGTTGATAAGCCTGGTGCTAGATCGTGGAGCGAGGTTATTGGTGGACACATAAACATCACTAGTAACAAGGACAAGATCACTAGGGAGTCGCTCAATGGCAAAATAAACTTCAGCTATCCGTTTGGCAACGAGGGAGATCCGGTCATAGTTGTAGACAGGGAAGTTGCTGAGGATCTAGAATCGAGATGGCAAAAGTCCATAGTGTTCAAAGTGTTGGGTTATCCTATTGCCTTCCCTGCCATGGAGAGAAAGATAAGAGAACTCTGGAAATGTGGCGAGAATTTGCAGATCATTGATTTAGATAACAATTACTTCCTTGCTAGATTCAAAAGTGAAAATGAGCTTATGATGGTCCTTACGGGGGGACTATGGGCAGTGTTCGGAAGATGTCTTATAATGAAACGTTGGTCCCCGGAGTTTGTCACGTCTAGCCCCATCACCTCGGCGCCCATTTGGGTTAGAATCATAGGTGTCCCTGTGCAATGGTATCATGAGGTTATAATATGGCGTATGGCTGAAGGCATCGGTTTGCCAATCTCTATTGACTAAAAAACGCTCCAGTTTAACAGAGCTAGATTCATCCGCATTTGTGTTGAAATTGACCTTAGTAGACCTTTAAAGAAAGTTATATTCATTAATGGGAGAAGGTGCCCTATTGAATACGAAGGACTTGATATAATTTGCTTAAAATGCGGGAGATATGGACATTACGCCTCACACTGTGAAACTGGGGAGGGCTCTAAGACTCAAGCTCACAAGGATGCTAATTCTTCCAAGGGACAACCATAGGGTGAATCCAAGGATGAAGATCACACCAATGTTGGCAATTCGACCGATACTCCGGCGACGGTGGAAGATAACCATGGGTATGGCCCGTGGATGCAAGTGGTTAGACGGAGACCCCAGAAAGGAAAGAATAATCAGGATAATGTTCCAGGATCAAATGGTACCAACAATAGGAAAAGTACGTTGATTACCCAGAGTAAGGATCTGCATGGAAAAGGCAAGTCAACCTCTGTGGCTAATAAGGGGCAATTTAAAAATAATGTTTCTATTTCAGTGGGCCCCTCTTCTTTGGGCCAGAGATCTTTAGATGCTGGTGCTTCTTCCAGTGGGCCTTATCATGATGGGAGTCCAGTTGGTAACAACCCAATTCTGATCATCACCTAGACGGCCGATCCAAAGGAGACTGAACAAGGTAATACTAAACAAAGAGCCAATATGGCAGCTTTGCCTGTTTTTGCAACAGCTGCAGAAAACAAATACAGTAACAATGGCAAGGAAGGAAAACAGAAGCTACGCAACAAAATCAAAAATGATGCCCGCAGAGCCGCTTGGAGAGCTAAGAAGAGTGAAGAAATGGGTGTTGAACCAGGGACACTTAAGAGACAGCGTCACTGGTCTGATAATGTTGTTGAATCTGAGATTGGCAAAACTATTATTGTTGTAGGGAAAGAAGAGGATAGATTAAGTCTGATCCAATCTCACACCCATGGAGACTCGTCTGGAGTGCACAATGATCCAAGTAAACCACCAAACATCCCCTTGCCCACTGAGGAGACTAATACGATACTGAATGTGGACGTGATAACTCCCGTGGTACCTACTCCAAGTATCAGTGCAGAGGGTATGACAGAGTCGTTGGTAGATGAAGAGATGGTGGATAATCAGAATGTGAAGGGCAGTGAGGCTGCTACAGTTCCGGGTCAATAGCATCCTTCTATCCCCGCTCCTTCCTTTTTATTTATTGTTAATATGAATTGTCTTCTATGGAATATCTTCGGGGCTGGCAAAAGCGGGTTCCGTCGTGCTATTAGATATATGTGTAGACATCATGTTGTGGACGTTGTTGCCATCTTTGAACCCTGTGTTTCGGGCAGAAGAGCGCAATCCATCTGCGATCGTATGAACTACTCGGGTTACTTCCGTGTCGAAGCTGAGGACTTTGAAGGGGGAGTTTGGTTATTATGGAAGAGTGATAAAGTCCAGATTAATGTCATATGTAGTTGCAAATGGTTCATTCATGCTAGAATTACTGAGGGCTCCAAAGCGTATAGTTTTATTGTCGTTTACGCTCCACCAGATGCTACTAGGCGCAGGGATTTCTGGAGAGTCATGGATAGTGTTTTGGCTATTGTCTCCGAACCTCTCATCATTGGTGGGGATTTTAATTGCATTCGCTTCCTCAATGAGCGTCAAGGTGGATCCGGAAAGTTATACTCAGATTCGGAGATATTTAATGACCTCGTTCTAGTTCATGGGCTTATTGATCTTGGATACACAGGTCCAGACTTTACCTGGGATGATGGTAAATCGTCTAGAAGAAATGTGCTCAAGAGACTTTACAGAGTCTTCTGACCACTCTCCACTCCTCTTGTCTCTGGACCCGTCTATGATCTGTAGGAGTGAAAGAAGACCCTTCAGGTTTGAGGCGGCTTGGATGTCCCACTGTGATTTTCAACCCATGGGGGAGATGTGTTGGATCAATAACCCGGAGGTAAGTAAGGCTTTGCCTATCCTCAAGAATTCTCTTATTATTTGGAACAAGCTTTTGTTTGGTAATGTTTTTCGCAGGAAACACGAAGCTTTGACTAAGCTTGCTAAGATCCAGTCCAGAATAGGCCGTGGAAGCACTCCTAGATTGATAAAAGAGGAATATAACTTGAAAGCTGAGATTGAGAGCATTCTTGAACAGGAGAAAACTATCTTGTTCCAAAAATCCCGAGAACAATGGCTTGAGCAAGGAGATCGGAATACTTCTTTTTTCCATATGTCTACTGTTATTCGCAGGAGCATGAATAGAGTTATGGGTATGAAGTTGGCTGATGACGTGTCGGTGGAAGATCAACTTAGCTTAGAGAGTCATGTTGTGGACCACTTCAGGGATCTCTATAGTCTAGTTGATAGTCAGATCATGTTTCCGTGCCACCTTGAGACGTATGAGTTCCCCTCTGTGGATGACAGGGAGTGGGCTGATATCCAAAGACCGGTCAGTATGGATGAAGTGTGGCATGCAGTTAAGAGTATGGGGGCGTTCAAAGCCCCGGGAGTCGATGGTTTTCAACCGGTGTTCTATCAGAAATGCCGGAGTATTGTGGGTCAGTAGATGAAAGGTGAAGTTTCTCGATTCTTTGCTACTCAGAAGCTATCCCCGGGGAGTAATGAACTCTTATCTCTCTCATTGCCAAGGTTGGCAAACCGGATTATATTAGTCAGTTTTGCCCCACAGCCTTGTGTAATGTCAGCTACAAGATTGCCTCAAAGGTGCTCGTTAAACGCATGCAATCCATTATTGGGAAGCTTGTGGGACCCACTCAAGGTAGCTTTATCCCGGAGCGTCTTAACCAAGATAATATCGTCCTCATGCAAGAAGTTGTTCATTCCATGAGAAAGAAGAAGGTGGGTAAACAATGGATGTTGTTTAAATTAGATCTTGAGAAGGCGTATGACATATTGAGATGGGATTTCATTGAGGATACGGTTAGAGAGGCCGGATTCCCTCCTGAGTGGGGAAAGATGATTCAGGAATGCGTGAGTACTGTGAGGATGCAAGTTATCTGGAATGGGAAAGTGACGGAACGGTTCGTCCCGGCTAGAGGTATTAGACAAGGTGATCCGATTTCCCCTTATCTCTTTGTTCTTTGCGTTGAGAGACTTAGTCATTTAATCCTCAAAGCAGTTGATAATGGGGATTGGAAACCCATCTATCTTTCCCGAGGAGGCCCTCCTTTGTCTCACCTCTTCTTTGCAGATGATATTACTCTATTCGTAGAAGCCTCGCTATCTCAACTTAGAGTCATCATGAGAAGCATTGAGGTCTTCTGCAAAGCATCGGGCCAGAAAGTCAGTATCTAGAAGTCGAAAAATTTTGTTTCTCCTAATGTCTCGAGGGAACTCTGTGGGAATATTGAGAGGATTAGTGGTGTTGAGGTCACCAAAAACCTTGGGAACTACCTGGGTGTTCCTTTACTCCAAGGTAGAGTTTCGAGAGACACTTGTTCCACTTTGTTGGATAAGATTAATCTTAAGCTCAATGGGTGGAGAAGCAACACGTTGAGCTTTGCAGGGCGTGTCACGCTGACTAAGGCCGTCCTCACGTCCATTTCCGTCTACACTATGGCTACCCTTACCATCCCGGTGAGTGTGACCAATGAGATTGAAAAAATATGTCGTAAGTTTGTTTGGGACCACGTCGATGGCCATAGTCGGATGCACACTGTAAATTGGAGCGAGATTTTTTTACCTAAAGACAAAGGGGGTTAGGTATTCGTTGTATGCTTGAAGCCAATAAAGCTCTTATCGGTAAACTTGTGTGGAGATTCTTGAAGGACAGAGAAGGATTATGGGTTAAAGCTCTGGAAAGCAAATATTACCGGAATGGAGTTTTAAGCAGGTCTGCCGGTTTACATATTTGGAGGGGCATTACTGACGGTTTATTTAATGTTGTATTTAAAGGAGCCAAATGGATGCTTGGAGATGGACATAACATCAATTTCTGGAAGGACGTCTGGCTGGATAATACCCCTCTCGTTGATCATGCGCAGGAGCTTGTGGAGCCAGGTGAACTTTTGTGCTCGGTCAGCAGCTTCTGGTCTTCTAACCTTGGGTGGGGCTGGCAGCGGATTGGGCGACAATTGCCGGCGTCCATCTTGCTGAAGCTTGCTGCAGTCAAACCAGTTGAACTCGGGTCCAACGAAGGGGAGAGCAATGAGGCCCTTGCTTGCCATGACGTCCTCGGCTGGTGATTCACTCAAGATGGAAACTTTTCTATAGCTTCTGCCTACAGGTTTCTTGCCGGGGCTGATGGCATCCAGCTCAGTGAGGGGGCGGTCTCTAAGACCTTGTGGAGACTTAGTGCCCGTTTGGTTGGAGCGGTGGAATGGAAAGGGAATGGAATCGGATAAGGGTTAGGAAAGGAAATGGAAATTATGGGATTACTTTCATGTGTTAAAAGATCTCTAACCAAACGTATTTTTTGATTGATTCGGAATCATTCCGTTACCGGGAATGATTCCTAGCGCTTCCAAACGGGCCCTTAGAGTGCAAGAGAGAGTTGAAGTGTTCATCTGGAAGATATTAAAGGGGGGTGTTCTTTACAATGAGGAAAGGAGCAGAAGGCACATTAGCAAAAATGATGACTGTGTGTGCTGCGGATATGCGTCAGAGTCCTTCATCCACCTATTCAGAGATTGTGCTAGAACCAGATCCATGTGGCAATCCTTACAACCCGGGCGCTACATCGACAACTTCTTTTCTACACCGTTTTCATCTTGGTTTAGAGGTAATATTATGACTAAAGCTCTTTATAATGATGATTGTTTGTGGAGTGAGTTATTTGCAGTAGATATCTGGAGGATATAGAAATGGCATAATGATGCAACCTTCTCTAACGTTACTTATGGTGGCAGTAGAAGTTGGGACGTCAAGGTGGCTACTAAAGAGTATATCCGTGTTTGGAGCAGTAGACATGAGATTCGTGGAAGAAACCCTAAGAGCAAGATCAACGTTACTTGGGTACCCCCACCTGATGGCTTTGTTAAGGTGAACACGGATGGTTCCAAGAAGGCGGAAGGTTTTGCTAGTGCAGCTGGTGTGATTAGGAACAGTGAAGGGGAATGGTTGAGAGGTTTTGGTGTGAATCTTGGGATATGTTCAGTCCTTGTAGCCGAGCTGTGGGGATTGGTACATGGTCTTAAGATCGCTTGGGAGCTTGGATTCCGATCGGTTATTTTTGAATCTGACTCTCAACTGGTCATTAACTTGATCACTAACACCATTGCTTCCCACCATCCCCTTGCCAGTCTGGTACGTACGTGCCAAGACTTTTTGAAAAGAGACTGGACTATCCAGTTTCATAATGCCTTCCGTGAGGCGAATAGTGTAGCGGATTTTATTGCTAATTATGCTTTGAATCTTCCTATTGGATTGAATGTATTGTTTGACCCGTCGGAGGGTGTAGTTGACCTTTTGCTTGATGATGTAAGGGGTCGGGCTATCCCCCGCATGATGACTACTTAGCCTTCTTTCCAATTAATAAAAGCGCGTCTAGATGCGCCGGTGACCACTACCTCTCCTTCCCACCAAAAAAAAAATTAAATTTTAGTAAAACTACTTCTTGCGTCATTAAAGTATAATAGACATTGATGGTTTCGTGAATCAACACTCTCACATTTATGTATTAGGTTATTAGATGTTCTCTCGGTATTTCGTGAATCAAGCACAACATTTTGACAAGTCCCCCTTGCAAAATCAACCTACCACACCACTTCTCTTTCTCCATATATTGGCCTCATCTAGCTTCCCCTTCTCTAACGTGCTACTCTACACTTCCTCTCAATATGTTTTCCTCGCCTGATAATTTTTCTATCATAACTTTTCCTTTCAAGTATATTTCTTGTAAGTTCATCACTTCAGTTACAAATTCACAAAGAAAGAATTTGGTCAAATAGGCATTTTTTTAGTTTTGTTTTATTAAGTGTACCCATTATTTTTTACCACTTTCACTTAATGGTAAGTAAAAGTAATTAACCTCTCAATTTTAATAAAAAAAGAATAATATATGTTTGTTAGTTGTTATGTAAGTGTAAGTTTTAATTCATAATTACTCTATTTATTTTTTTTAATTTTTTTTAATTTTTTAAATATTTATTTTGCCTTTTTATTTTTTTATTTTATTTTTTATTTTCTTTTTTATTTTCTAAAATGAATTTCTGGTATTAAATTTTTCATACCGGAATTTTTCATACCGGAAGTTCTCATACCGGAAGTTCTCATACCAAAAGTTCTCATATTGGAAGTTCTCATACGGGAAGCTAATGCCGGAAGTTCACGCCGGAAGTTCTTACCAGAAGTTTTTCATACCAGAAATTTTTCATTCTGAAATTTTTCATTCCGAATTTTTTTATACCGAAAGTTTTCATATCGAAAGTTCTCGTAACGGAAGTTCTCATACCAAATAGTTCTCATATAGGATAGTTAATTATAATTATTCGGATCATATGAATGTATAGTGGGTACTTTCATCCCGTGCACGCTACAGAACCTTCCGGAGATTGGCATCAATTGATGTCCAGAACTAGAGGAGATTGTAGCTGTCTACTATATAATACAAAGGTAATAGTATTGTTAGGCTGGAAACCAAACAAATTATTCAACTCTACATGAAAGTTGATTCTTTGTCACTGTATTGCCATTTATTTGAAGCAAATTATTCCTTCCAAGTTCCAACTGTTGGAATAAACATATTCCCTAAACCGTAAACGCAAGAATCGATATCATGCTAGGGTTATTAAGGAATCTAGAATTTACATACCTGGTTCCATAGTAGCAATCGGACGAACCCGTAGTAATCGGATCAAAACTTTAGTGCGGAATCTACGATCCGAATGAGCGCCGCAGGTATACGGTCTTCCTCAGTCAAACCTCCTTAGGGTTTCTTTAGGTTTTCTCTCTGATGGGAAGAGAATGGAAAACGGCTGATTGATTTGACGTATTGGGAACCATAACCTAATAACGTTTATATAATGACCTAATAGAATCCCATTAAGCCTATTGGGCCAAAGTCTGGTATCCACCCATTAAGCCCATACCGCTTAATTAAAGTCTACGGGCTTTACTTGATTGAATCACTTTTATTAGCCCGTTAATATATTTAGTCATATAATATAATTGGTTACTATAATATGTAAGCCCACTAATAATAATAAGATTAATAAAAATCTTACAATCTCCCACTTGGGCTACATATTAAATAAACAACTATATTATCCAAAATTCTTTATGTGTACACGTAATGACTAATTTTATGTAGACTTATCCTTTAATCAATCTGGTCCACCTCATATATTAATATGAGATCACGGCGGCTTTCGTCACATCATCGTGACTAAACCTTCCGTGTTCACCACATTAGTATATTCGATGACATAGATCAAGTATGGATGAGTGGCATGAAAATTACATGAAATGTGATCTCATAAACATGTCTATTTTCAACTGGTTCTTCTTTATTCGGAGATCAATCCAAAACAACCTTTAGTTCAAAATGTAAATGATGGCAACTTTATTATGCATAAACTATAAACATAGAACATCTAATCAAACTCCCACTAAGTCAAGGGATTACAAAACTGTCAAGCCCCATACGAGCAGTGTGCTCATGAAAAACCTTAGGAGGCAACCCCTTAGTTAACGGATCCGCAATCATGGAGTTTGTGCTTATGTGTTCTATACAAATCTGCCCACTTTGAACTTTTTTCCTTCAATGACAAGAACTTGATGTCAATGTGCTTCTCCTTTACAGAGCTTCTGTTGTTATTGGAGAACAAAACTGCAGCCTTATTGTCACAAAATAACTTCAATGGCCTTTCAATTCCAGTAACCACACGTAGGCCTGTGACAAAATTACGCAACCATATCCCATGAATGGATGCTCCAAAGCAAGCCATGAACTCTGCAGCCATAGTGGAAGTAGCTACAAGTGTTTGTTTGACACTTTTCCAAGATATAGCTCCTTCAGCCAACATGAAGACATAGCCTGAGGTGGATCGTCTACTGTCAATACAACCGGCAAAATCAGAATCAGAATATCCAACGATCTCCAATCTGTCTGATTTCTTGTAAGTCAGCATGTAGTTCTTCGTTCTTTGCAAATACCGGAGAACCCTTTTTGCTGCTTTCCAATGATCCGATCCAGGATTACTTAAGTATCTGCCCAAAAGTCCCACAATAAATGCTATGTCGGGACGGGTACAAACTTGAGCATACATTAGACTCCCTACCACTGAGGAATAGGGAACCTTTTGCATCTCCTTTATTTCAAGATCTGTTTTGGGGCACTGTTTGAGACTAAACTTGTCTCCTTTAGCTATTGGTGTATCTCCAGCTGAGCAATCTTTCATGTTAAACCTGCTTAGTACCTTTTCGATATAGCCCTTTTGTGATAACCTGAGGATACCTTGAGATCGATCTCTTAGTATCTGAATTCCTAAGACAAAAGAGGCGTCCCCAAGATCTTTCATCTCAAAATTCCTAATGAGAAATTTCTTGGTTTCGTGCAATAAGCCTATATCGTTACAAGCCAATAGTATGTCATCAACATACAATACCAGAAAGATAGATTTGCTCCCACTGAATTTGTGATACACACAATCTTCAACCTTATTCACCTCAAATCCAAAGGAGGTGATCACTTGATGAAATTTATGATTCCATTGCCTTGATGCCTGTTTAAGCCCATAGATGGATTTCTTTAATTTACAAACCATAGATTTTGAATCTTTGGATTCAAAATGTTCTGGTTGAACCATATAAATGGTTTCATCAATGTTTCCATTGAGAAACGCTGTTTTCACATCCATCTGATGTAACTCTAAATCAAAATGAGCTACTAGTGCCATTATTGTCCTAAAAGAGTCCTTAGATGAAACCGGAGAAAAGGTCTCTTTAAAGTCAATACCTTCCTTTTGAGTGAATCCCTTTGCAACTAGACGAGCCTTATATCTTTCGATATTGCCTTTTGCATCCCTTTTGGTTTTAAATATCCATTTACAACCAATGGGTTTTGCACCTTTTGGCAATTCGACAAGATCCCATACGTCATTGTCCTTCATGGATTTCATCTCCTCTTGCATGGCTTTAATCCAGTATTGAGAGCTAGAACTTTGAAGGGCCTCAAGAAGATTGATTGGATCATCCTCTGCAATGCCTGCAGAATCTTCTTGTTCCATAAGATACGCGATGTAATCATCTGGTATCTCTCCCACAGGATCTTCTTGTTCTACTAGATATACAATGTAGTCATCCGGAATTGCATATCTTCTTTCTCTACCGGATCTCCTTAAAGGCACTTCTTGAGGTGGTTGAATTTGCTCTATCGAAGGAACTTCATTGTTGTCTAAAACCGGAGTTGTTTCTTGAAGAGTGTTAAGAGTTGTATCTTGATCACTTTCAATAACAATATTGGGAAGAGAGATAAATTCCTCTTCCTCAAGGACAACTTCGTCAAGAGTGACGTTCCTTAATCCTTCCCCTCCAAATTCTACATCCTCAAGAAATCTGGCATTTCCCGACTCAAAAAATGATCGGGTAGCGGGATCATAAAATTTAAACCCACGAGAGCGTTCAGCATATCCAACAAAGTAGCAGCTAGTTGTCTTAGAGTCCAACTTTCTTTCGTTAGGCTTGTAAGGCCTTGCTTCAGCTGGACATCCCCAAATGTGTAAGTGCTTTATGCTGGGCTTTTTCCCAGTCCACATTTCATATGGGGTTTTAGCTACCGATTTGTTAGGTACTCTATTAAGGATATATACTGCAGTTTTTAGCGCTTCTCCCCAAAGTGATTCAGGTAAAGAAGAATGATTAATCATACTTCTCACCATATCCAATAGTGTTCTATTCCGCCTCTCAGCAACACCATTCATGCTGGGTTTCCCCGGCATAGTATACTGAGGGACAATTCCACACTCCTTTAGGAAGTTTGCAAAGGGTCCTGGACGTTGTTCTCCTGATCCATCATATCTGCCATAGTATTCTCCACCACGGTCAGATTTAACGGCTTTAATCTTCTTACCAAGTTGAAGTTCAACTTCGGCTTTGTAAGCCTTAAAAACATCCAGAGATTGTGATTTCTCACGTATCAAGTAAAGGTACCCATATCTGGAGTAGTCATCTATGAACGTAATAAAGTATTGTTGACCATTCCACGCAGTTGTAGGGAATGGACCACAAATATCCGTATGTATTAGTTCTAAGACTTCTGTACTTCTGTTAGCACCTAACTTTCTTATGTTTGTTAATTTTCCCTTGACGCACTCAACACAAACTTGAAAGTTCGTTAAATCAAGGGAATCAAGAATTCCTTCTGACACAAGCCTTTGAATTCTCTGTTTAGAGATGTGGCCTAAGCGCTTATGCCATAAGAATCCAGAATCTTCATTCAATTTTCGCTTTGTACCTCTAGAACCTGTGTGCAGGATTTCATTATGGGAAGCAACCGTTTCTAGCATATAAAGACGATCAATTAAAATACCGGTACCAACAAGATTCGAATTAAAGGAAATACTGAATTTTCCATTTCCAAAACTACAAAGGTATCCACCTTTGTCCAAACAGGAAGTATAAATCAAATTCCGTTTAAATAACGGAGAAACAAAAGTATCCTTTAAATCCAAATGACATCCAGTACTTAAATTTAATCTAAAATGCCCTATTGCTTCCACAGGAACTTTATTGCCATCGCCAACATAGATGAATCTTTCAGCATCACTTGGTGGTCGACTCCAAAGGCAACCCTGCATTGACACACAAATGTGAGTAGTAGCACCAGAATCTACCCACCACGTGTCAATAGGTACAGAAGCTAAATTAGCCTCAGAACAAACTAGAGTGAGAATTTTACCCTTCTTTTCACGCCAAGCAGCGTACTTAGGACATGCTTTCTTCATATGTCCTTCCCTTTTGCAGAAAAAACAAGTGAGTTCATCACTTTGCTTCTTCGCCTTTTTCTGCACATGTGTACCAGCTGCAGTATCCTTAGCCCTCTTCTTTGATTTGTTTTGAGAGCTTGATGCAAAGTGAGCACTTTCTGTCTTATCTCTTTTTATCCTGTCCTCTTCTTGCACACATTGCGAAATGAGCTCATTAAGAGTCCATTTCTCCTTCTGAGTATTATAACTCACCTTAAAATGACTGAATTGTGTGGGAAGAGACAGGAGAACTAAGTGCACGAGTAAATCATCATTTATCTCTAACTTTAGTGCCTTTAGTTTTCCCGCAAGATTTGACATTTCCATAATGTACTCCCTTATGTTTCCTTTTCCTTTGTACCTCATAGAAATCAGAGCAGCCAAATGGTTGCTTGTTTCTGCTTTCTCATTCTTGGCAAAATATTTCTGAATTGCCTCAAAGGATTCCTTAGCATCTTTGCTCTCAGAAATAGAGCCCCGAAACGCTTCCGGAATGGAACGTTTCATGATCATAAGACACATGCGGTTAGAGCGATCCCACTTCTCTACTTTCGCTTCATTGGAGTTATCCTCAGCCAAAGTGGGTCGTTCAGTCCTTAGCGCAAGGTCTAGATCCATACATCCGAGAACGATTTCCACATTCTCCTTCCAGACCTTAAAGTTTGTCCCATTGAGCATTGGAATGGAACTGACTTGAGCAGAAACATTAGTAGTAGTTGCTGAAACTAAACATAAAAGCAAAGAAATAACACAATTAATCAATTAATTTTAAAACAAGATACTCAACACAACTTGACATTCAGTGTTTGCACAAAACATCAATTGTAAATAGTACTCTCAATGCAACAATCAAATATTGATAATAAATCCGGTCAAACAATAGCCTTTCTTTGGACCGACTAACATTCACATGGATAACCTTTATATTTATCGCTATTCCTTGTCGCATGCGCTTTCATTACTTGGCCAAACATTGACCTTCCTTCGGGCCGATCAATATCCGCATAATTAATGAAAGCGCAATTGATTAATCAATATATTATCTTAAGTGTGATTTTGTTTGGCCAAATATTAACCTTCTATGGGCCGATCAATATTCGCATAAACAAGTAGAATCACTAGCGTATTTAATGTTTGGCCAAATATCAACCTTCCTTTAGGCCGATTGATATCCGCATAAACAAACAATACACTAACCTTTATAATTTTAAATTAAAATAATTTTCACAACATAGACTACTTTAGTAGCATATTGTTTCAATCAATTTAATTTAAAATAACTTTAAATATATAGATCCTTAAATATATCTTGTGTAAATAAAATCTAAATATTACACTCTATAAGCTTTAATCGATACAAAATAGTGGAAAAAAATTCAAATTTTATGCTCGTAAGAACAACCACACTACGTACCAAATATATATAAAACATGATATTATTTTGTAAAGCAATAACCTTTTCAAAATAATATCTCAACAGAAAAAAAAAAAAAAAAAAAATACGCACAATACCAATGTAAACCTTGTACATAAAATATAATATATATATATATATTATATTATAAAAAAAAAAAAAAAAAAAAGGAAAACCTTGACTGCCGCAACCATAATAATATACAAAATATATATATTTGATATCAAAGTGCAGGCCACTGCAAATATATAATAATATATATATACAAAGTAAACAAAGGCTTAAAGGCGACTCTTCTGCAAATCATTCAAAGAAACGAAAGTTTGAAAGCAGTTGGCTGTGTCAGAGCCTATGACCGCTTGAAAACAAAACCAAGCGTGAAGTGTGAATCACGTATACGAAAAAAAAACAAAAACGAATATTGCCCAAGGAAAAAGTATGCAAAACACAACACGCTGAATCGTACATTAATGTATCCTAATAAACAAGCATGATAAACCGCTCTGATACCACTTGTTGGAATAAACATATTCCCTAAATCGTAAACGCAAGAATCGATATCATGCTAGGGTTATTAAGGAATCTAGAATTTACATACCTGGTTCCATAGTAGCAATCGGACGAACCCGTAGTAATCGGATCAAAACTTTAGTGCGGAATCTACGATCCGAATGAGCGCCGCAGGTATACGGTCTTCCTCAGTCAAACCTCCTTAGGGTTTCTTTAGGTTTTCTCTCTGATGGGAAGAGAATGGAAAACGGCTGATTGATTTGACGTATTGGGAACCATAACCTAATAACGTTTATATAATGACCTAATAGAATCCCATTAAGCCTATTGGGCCAAAGTCTGGTATCCACCCATTAAGCCCATACCGCTTAATTAAAGTCTACGGGCTTTACTTGATTGAATCACTTTTATTAGCCCGTTAATATATTTAGTCATATAATATAATTGGTTACTATAATATGTAAGCCCACTAATAATAATAAGATTAATAAAAATCTTACACCAACATGTAACTAACATAAAATTAATGCAATAAAATCCTTATTAAACCGTTGACAAAGGCAAGAAAGCTTGTTCTTCATGGATCCTGAGACATATAACCAGTATCCTCATGGAACCAGCACAAAGCAATAGTATTGTCAATGTTGAACCTGGTTCACATAAGTCTCATACAGCAACTGCACGGTTAGAACTCAATGAGCGCTGGTGAACAATGCAAGAATACTCGGTAGCCATTTCACAAATTTTGATGCTTTTATATCTTCAATCAACGAGGTGATTCATAAGTGTTGACCCTTTCAAGTTTCATGAACCTGTTCCACAACTTTAATCCAGCCGTGTCATCTCTGAAACAAGATCTGAAACAATTGAATATAGATATGAAACAAGATATATATTCATAAGTGCCGCACACTCTTTCACCACCGCCGACTTGCTCCTTCATCACAACTTCTCTAGCTTCAAATTGAATATAGATCTAAAACAAGATATGAAACAACTTCAAACGAGTTGTATATTTAAATCAATCAGAGTCGGATTGATTTCACACAATGAGAAAACGAGAAAACAAGATATGAAACAACTCAACTTCTTACAGTATTCAATCACCTTGGCAAGGATCTTCGGCCTTTGGAGTCGGTGGAGCTAGAATTTAGGTTTGAACCAGAGGAGAGCTGCAGGATGAGGATCGGAGGTGTGAGGTGGTCCGGCGAGGAAGAGAGGGATGAAGGCAGTGTGAGATTGAGGGAGAACGAGAGATAATTTGCTGAGCGTGGAAGGAATTAGAGGAAAGGCTGAAGTTATATTAGATAAGAATCTAGAAAAAACCTACTTACCAAAATCACCCCACAAATGAGAATTGTGTACAAAAATAAATGAATATTGCGTTTGATAGATGAACTGAACGAATATCATTGTCTATCACATACTGGTTGAACTTTGGATTATGATTACATGTGTTGGTGTATCTGAAATTACGATACACTTAATGTGTTCCAAAATCTATGTAATAAATTTGTGCTTATTAGAGAAAGATGAGAATATTCACATACTTATTGGGTATAGAGTTTAGGAGGCATACGTAGTTCTACTTAGGGTGGGCATGTAACTAGATATCGTCGTTCCAGTCTCATCCCAACTATTTTACACGGGACGGGATCGGATGGACCTTTGATATTTTAGTTTGCATCGCATTGGGTATTATTTTGGCTGAGATCGGGACGAGCTCATTCCCACTTGCCCATTATTTTATTTATTGAGTTTGTTTTACGCTTTATCTATAAAAGAAATCGTATAAGTCGTACTTAAAACTCAAAAACATTAAAGTTTCTAAATTCTATAATAACACATTACATTTTACATTAAAATTCCATGTACCCATAACAAAAACATCTAAATGAATTGGGTCATTTATCAAATTTTGATATTGTTAATTTTTTAAATATATAAGCATAACTATATGAGTGTATCACTAATGATTAGAAATTTTATTTATATTTATTATTTTAAATTAAAAATTTTATTATATACGGAACGAGACGGGTCTAGCGGGATGATAAAGTTAAGACTAATATTCTATCCCAAATAGTTTTTTGCGAGACGGGTTGAGTATGAGATTTCTAATTTTAAATGAAGTTCCGTCGAGATCGGAACGGAATCAAGATTGGTGGGATTTGTGCTCACTCCTAATTTTACTAGTCTCAATAAATTAATTATGATTGATTTGGATTAAAATTACCTAAATTTCTTTTGAGAATAATCCAATATTAGTTTTCTAATAAATAAAAAAAAGTTATATTACTTACTAAAACTATGGACGTTAATGCCACGTGTCAAGCAACGAGTGATGCCACATCAGCTTTTTTATAAAATATTTACTAAAATGCCACGGTTATTAATCTTTAAAGTAATTACTAAATTGTTA
Source organism: Fagopyrum homotropicum (assembly GCA_033239125.1). Classification (NCBI taxonomy): domain Eukaryota; kingdom Viridiplantae; phylum Streptophyta; class Magnoliopsida; order Caryophyllales; family Polygonaceae; genus Fagopyrum; species Fagopyrum homotropicum. Next base: position 59,489,252 of record BSWB01000008.1, on the reverse strand, counting down.
TTATTTAAACATGTCCACGGGTCAAGAGTCCGGGAAGGGTGACCCGGACCCGGACCCGTGTAAAAGGCCAACCCGCCGGGTCACGGGTCAGACCCGGCGGGTCGGCGGGTTGGCTCTTTTATTTTTAAAACCAATTTTTTTTTAAAAAAAATAAAATAAAGATGGTCCGGCGGGTCGACCTGCCAACGGCTATTTTTAGCCGTTGAGCTTTTCTTAAAAAAAAATTTTTTCAAAATTATTGACCCGCCGGGTCACGGGTAAGGGTCACCTCGACCCTTACCCGTAACCCGCCGGATTACCGTCGGGTCGAAACCCGCCGGATCACGGGTGACCCGTGACCCGTGAACATGCTTATTATTATTGTTTATTTTAAGTTAGAATTTTCATAAGAGGATCTTGCACAAGGTTCTAACTGCAACAGTTTCTATTAAAATAATTCGTTGACATTTCTTTTTATCAAAATCCTGAATTATATTAGAAAAATATATTTTGTAATTAACCTATTATAAAACAAAATCGTATATCAAATTACTGATTAAATAATTTTTTTAAAGTTCAGCAATTTAACTTAAAATTTTGAAAATCAAACTTAAAAAAATATGCGCCAAATTATTTAACGAAAAGTTGATACACTTTGAAACTAAAATTGATATGATTTAAAACCGAAAATATTTGTGAAAATATATTAAAAATACTTATTTTACATTTGTCATCATTTGTGAGAATGCAACATTGAAACTTTAATAAATAATTATTTAACCGAGAATTTACTATTATGTTAGGATAGCAATACATATATCTATTTTATTTTTATTTTATTCTTTAGTTTTTGCATTTCAATATATTTTATATTTTAATTAGGTGGATGTAACAAATTTGAGTTGTTCTTTAATTAATTAATACACATTCATTCACAAAGATATACATATTTCTTCTAATATGTAAAATTAATTTACTTTAAAATTGTCTTTTTTATAAATTTATTATATTTACTTGATTAATTAAAGGTTTTTTGGAAGAAAAAAAATTAGAGTGAGCAATGTTATGCTGATGTGTCCATAATTTATAATATGCTTAACAAGGGGATCAATCTTTTTGGACAAAAATAAAACAAAAGCTCTTATTTATTTGTTTAGAAATTTGGTATTAAACAAAATATTTAATTTGTTTTCAGATTTGGAAGCAAACAAACATATATAAATGGATATCATACTTCATTCGATCGAAAACACCAATCTCGACTTAGCTCTATCTACGTTTTCAATTGGAATGACGGTGTATCCATTGATATGATCTTAATCATTGAAAAGGTAAATTAAATTCATGATTATACAATCACTATTTAATTTTTCATTACCATTTTTTCTGTTTGAATTTTTTTATGCATCAAGTAGCAAATGTGATTGAATTGATCGTTCGGCTGAATTTGGCTAGCTTGGTATGACATATTTGTTCATTCTAATCATCAATTTACCCCATCTAAATTCTTAATTTTCTATTACTATTGTTTTTTTTACACAGGTTGGCAACTCGGGTAGTATACATTTTTTTATTTAAAACTGAATGTTAATACGTCACTAACGAATCGATCATCCTAATGATAAGTCTCATGGACGTCACCAAATCACCACCATGGTGAAGAAGGTTGTTGCTCTAACTCTAATGGTAGCGCGACGTGATCTTCTTCTGTTTGGATTGCATCGGTTTGTGTTCGATGTATAATCTCCTTTCCTCTTATGTAATCAAGATCTAGAGTATTAATTCATTTATGATTTTCTGCTATAATGTTTGTCCACCGATGTATTGAATTTAGTTTTTTATCATAAAAATCAGGTTAAAAAATTAAAAGTAAATTAACACATTAGGCTTCCAAGGTGTGAATCAACTATCGGCGTAAATTTGACGAGGAAACGATACGGAAATTTTGAACTTTTGTGGGAGATCGTATGGTTGCAAGTCTTGCTCCACGCACTAAGTGATAAAGATATATATTAGAGTTGAACAAGATTTCACTATAAATGTTGAACTCATTATCTTCAATCATTTGATCAATCTCATAGTTACTATTGCAATAGGCGCCTCTTTTCAAGTTCCATTTGTTTTTCTCCTACTTTTTTTTAGGCCATGAAGGACGTCCTCAAGAAATATTTTCGGATACCGTTATCACATTGGGTTTCTCCTTTTTCTTTTTTTTTCTTTTTTTTTTTCCGGTTTTCTTTCAAACTTTACGGTATCTAATTTGGAGTTATAGATTGTACAAGTCTGGAGAGCAATTGTCAATTTATCATCAAATAAATTAAAATTAGAGCAAAGTATTCGTCTTTATATTAGTTTCATCTATTTTTAGCTATCATTTTTAAAACTATACACCGAAATAAATATTATGAGGTGTTTGTTGGTTGATCAAACTTTACTCTCAAAATAATATTTTGCTTATACTATAATCAATATAAACAACTTTATTTATTTTTAACAAAAATCCGTCAAGACACGGGTTATAAACTAATAAGTTACTAAAACAAAGTATAGCAATCAGGTATGTCACCTCAATTTTTTTTTAAATATTTAATAAGATTTTTTTTCCATCAACCGAATCTAAAGATGATGAACAAATTTCTTGGTAACTCGAATACTTACTAGAATGTTACGATTTCTAAAAGTATTAATTTTAATATTATATTTAATATAAACTAATAATTTTTTTAAAAAAATTTATATGTACAAGATTTATTAAACATTATTTGGAATGCTAATTAGAGTTTCATCAGAATCTAGAACTATTTATATTAAGAGTATTATGTAGAAATGGTTGGTTGTTTTATATATATATATATATATATATATATATATATATATATATATATATATATATATATATATTAAAAAAAAGTATAGTTTAGCTTTTTATATTGTAGTAGATATATTTTTTACGTTGTTCGGTTAATATTAATTTTTTCTTCATTAGTTATGATGTATATGTTGTCATTAGGTATATCCACAGATGAAAAGACATGTATTTTACAATGTATTATTAATAACATGATCATCTATATTATTATATAAATAAAAATTAATGCATTTTAAAATATATATTATTTTTCATTTATAAAAAAATGAAGAAAAAAAAACCCGTGCTGGGCACGGGAGCTGAACTAGTAATTAATGAAATTGACAAATTTTAGGCAACTTAAATAAAAGTGAAAAATCTTATTGTCATCCCAAGGACCAACGTGAAATATGTGTTTTCACGTCGGGAAATAACGTGGTGAAGGTACGCTCATGCCAAGATACAACGTAAAAAAAGTGTTATCATGCCGAGGGTCTAACATTACAGATCTTGGTCCCACTTCAATAGCTGTTATGATTGCATTCCGATGGTATTTTGTATTGTGCGATTGCATTGTGATATAATTCGACAATCGGTTATAATTTACAATAACGTACATTCGGAAGAATGCTATGCATCTCATTTATCGGATCAGATTGAGATGACATCATTCAAATAATATTATTCAAATAATATTAGAGCTTTGATGATGACTATGATATTACATGATATGGTTTGTAGTAATTTAGTGTTTATATACAAGTTCGTTATCAGACTTTACGTCAATGAGGTATCCGGCGTTTGAGCTCATTTATGTTATGTCTCTGTTCTTTTAATAACCGTGTTCTATAATTTTGTTTTTATTATTGAACCATACTTTATAACATGTGAGAATCAGGATATAAATTTAAAAATCTGAAAAAGAAAACCCACGCGAGATGCAATATTTTCATTATTTCTTTCTAGAAGCCCGTACTATCACCACCATCCCAAATAAGTTGAAAGTTTATAAATTATTTCAAGATTTTCATTATATATTCATTCCCAACAATAAGTTCAAGCTTGTTCAAAAGTTCAGTTTTTTTAATATTTTAAAGTGATAGACTCATGTCAAGAATATAAAGCTTTGACAAAGGTATCTTTAAAGCTCAAAGAATAAGAAGGTAATTATGGGAGACAGTAATCAAGTAATCTAATCAAGGCAAAACCTTATAGCCTTTAGTCTTTCAATCCAATTCCTAGTGTTAACCTTGATTGTGATTTTCTTTTCTTATGGTTGAGGGACTTTTGTAATTTGAGGGAGATCGTATTATAATTTTACATTTTAATAGGCCCCTACTTTATTGTTAGGGGATTAGGGATGTGCAAAATCGGACCGGATCGGAAATTTGGATTGGACAAGAAATTACGGTCCGGTCTACGGTCTATATTTTTTGAAAATCTGGGTTACGGTCCGGTCCGGTTTTGAACCATATTAAATCGTAATCCGGGTTGGACCGTAAATGAAAATTTCGGTCCGGTCCACTCCGGATCGGACCGAACTGTTGGTTTTTGACAATCTCATGAATGAAAGTCTAGAAAGATATGCTTAATTGTTGGCTTTTGATTTCTTTGAATGTTGACAATATTTGAATTGTTTAGATTGTATTTTTACATTGGTGAAAATTTCAATTTTCAGGTTAAAAGCGATATTTTGGGTCCGGCCCGGGTCGGTCTGAAACATTGAAAACTGTACACTTTACGTACCAAGCTGGTCCAACCCGAAACCGGACCGGTATGAACCGGACCATAAAGGTTGAGTTCCCGTTCAGTCTACGGTCCAAGGTGTCGCCAATTTACGGTCCGCCGGTCCGATCCAGACCGTATCCACAACCTTAGATTATGGGTCGCTTACAAATATGATAAATTAACGAAATCAACATTATATTAGGATATTTCACAAAGGGCATTTGTAAATCTCAAAATTATACAAAATCACCATTAATTTGAAGACGTTATTTTTCATTAGGGAATGATATTAAAGTATTCAAAATCAATCGTGTTATTGATGAATTAAAGTAAGCTATTTTGGAAGGAATGTTGTAATATGAGAACCTTTTGAAACCTTTGTAAGTGTTAAAAGAAGAAGATGTTTGATACTCGACAAAATTTGTCAATCATCGCCCACACATTTTTGGGTGAAATAAAAAAAACCCAACAGCAGCTGTAGTTGGCTCCTATATCGGTCCCTCTTTCTATCTTCATCTTCGACTCAAGAGTGGACTTCCATTTCCAGATCTTCTCAGAGGTTTTCAGCCTTCCAATTTCCGAGTTACTTCCAAGCTTTTCAGCAATGTCGAAAGCAGGGAGACACTCTCGTTACCCTCCCAGAAAATCTTCCCCTTCCACTCTCATCTTTGCTCTCCTTATCATGATTTCCTTCATCGTTGTCATCCTCCTTGGCCTCGGTATCATCTCTCTCCCAAGCACCAACTCTTCCGCCAAATCGCATTCTGCCAACGATCTCAGCTCCATTATCCGCACTTCTGTCCGCAGGTAGATTCACCGATTTGGTTTGCTAGCTTTGAATCTTTTCTTGCCTCCGTATTTCTGAAATCTCCAACTTTCTATTGCAGAGATGCTGTGAGTGGGGATAGACATGATCAATGGGTTGAATTGATCTCTTGGGAGCCCAGAGCCTTCGTTTACCACAATTTCTTGGTCTGAATTTACTTCTCTTTCTGTAACTTCTGCTCATCATCATTTGTTGTACTCAAATCCAAGTTGCTATTATGGTCAACGCCTCTCAACTTCTTTTTCTACTATCACATGAAATTCATTTCCTTCACTGATAACTTTCATAAATGGACAATTTCAGCAATCTGGTGTCCGTGATGACACGAGGCAGTCTTATGAACAATTGTGATCTGTGATTATCACTTGATATGGAGTTTTGAATGTCTGCCTTAATTTCTTATGCGATCAGGAAAGGATTTTTTTAATAGCTTGGGGTAGGGGTGCTAAAATCATCGCATAAAAGCCCTAGGTTCTTGTCAGGATTCTGTCAATTTTGTGCTAGACTATGATAGGAGCCAAGCATCTTATAATTACTCTGAATTTGATGCTTTTGTGGTGTTAAGCCCACAATTTCTAAGTAAGTCGATGCTCAATATGCAACCCTTTAAAATGCTGCTTTCTATGTTCAATTCAACGAAATACACGATGAGTATGTCACCCCTTCTTCATCGGATGCATCCCGACTTTTCTGGATATGGTCGACAACAAACTTGAGTGTTATCATCATCTAATCTAGATGTAACTGAGTTGTTTTCAAGTCCATCTATCTACTAGTAAATTTTTATAGATATCAAATTTGCAGTAGCAGGTGGATTACAAAGTGCATGATTCCATGAAATTCTATTAGTGCTATGGGATGGTACTGATAAAATGTTTCTCTTTATCTTGGCAGTCAAAGGAAGAGTGTGAATACCTTATTGAGCTTGCTAAGCCTCACATGCAGAAGTCTTCTGTTGTTGACACTGCTACTGGCAAGAGTGTTGATAGCAGGCAAGTATATTAGCCTTTCTTTCTTTTTTATATGGTGAGAACTATTGCTAAGCCTCACACACAGAAGTCTTCCTAATGCACTCTTGTTTTTTCAACAACTTTTATCTGCCTTATGTTGTAGAGTGCGCACAAGTTCTGGTACATTTCTTCCTAGGGGACGAGATAAGACCATTAGAGATATAGAACAGAGGATTGCAGATTGGACCTTCATTCCTGCGGGTATGTGTTTGAGTTTTTCTCCACTATTAAATTTCAATGTTGTGGATATCATTTATCAGCCCTCCAATTTGTTCAATTGTCCTTTGTGTCGTACACACGGATGATTCATGGAATTAGTAACCATCAACCATTTTTACCTCCCTTGTACCAAAGCCAAATTTAACCTTATTGGTGGAAAATCCTTCTGTATTTTTTGGTGGGCTATTCCACCTATTCCAGTTGGTTTTAGGTTGTAATTCCACTGACTTTACATGCTGGGCTTATGTGCATTGAGAACTCACTTCCTGGCCATTTGTTGCTTTTAACTGGGTTATTCCATGTACAGATCACGGGGAAGGTCTGCAAGTTCTTCACTATGAAGAAGGACAAAAGTATGAACCTCACTACGATTATTTCCTGGATGACTTTAACACCGAGAATGGTGGTCAGAGGATAGCCACAGTTCTCATGTACCTGTATGTATAATATATGCTCGTATTGAGTTCTTAATTGTTTTCCACGACTTAGATTCTGTATTATTTGAGCATTTTATGACTTTTATCTTCATCTACAGCACAGATGTCGAGGAAGGGGGTGAGACTGTATTCCCTAACGCCAAAGGAAACCACAGTGACGTTCCTTACTGGGATAAGTTATCTACATGTGGCAAAGGAGGGCTCTCAGTTAGACCCAAAACGGGAGATGCCTTGCTATTCTGGAGTATGAAGCCAGATGCAAGTTTAGACCCTTCAAGCTTGCATGGTTAGTATTAGCAAGAAATTATCATCCTCCCATTGTTACTTTGACTCGAAATATTTCTCCATATCTTTCAATTGAATGCTCTGCTGTTGCTGTTGCAGCTGGTTGCCCTGTAATCAAAGGGAACAAATGGTCCTCTACGAAATGGATGCGTGTTAACGAGTACAAAGTCTGAGGTACTTAAGGTGAGATGATATTTGATTCGTTATCATTTAATTGCTTAGTGATTCTAGTGTTCATTGCATTGCCATTGTAGCCTGTCAAAATGGATGATTTCATAATCGAACCTGAGATTCTAGGCTGTCAAAACTGATCCCTCATCAACGGATGGATCGAAATCAGTAGACAGAACAGCTTCGTGTTCGATAGTTTATCTTTGTCTTTGTATTGATGAACATTAGTCATTCTATTGATTCTGTGCAACCTTGTTGTGTATTGTATGACAGGTACCTTTGTAGAATTGTGCAAGTATAAGTAGCACGATTGAGGAAGACGCGCGCTAACTGCCACAGTTTTGGTGTTCTCCTATGTGTCTTTGTTGCAATTATACACATTAGAGTGTTAAAGGTCATAAAGAAAGTCGAATTTATAATGTGTTGTATGAAGAGAATATTTTGGCAGTTAAAAGTGATAATATACTGTTTTTAAATGTGTATGATCTTGTTTAGTAGTTAGGCAGATGTGATTTAAAAGAAAAATCAGTTAGTGAAATGTGAAATAATTAGCAAAAAGCAGGAGATAAGAGCTCTCATCCAAGGAAAGAAGTCAAAATGTCCCTTGATCCTGAATAAACTCGGAGCCAAATAAAGTGATGTTTTAGGCTACATCAGTTCCACGTGGGAAAAATGGGTTTCAGAAGAGTCTCCAGTAGCTCTCTCTTCCTCTTAAACACTTGCTTTGAATCATAAAACTTTGTTGTTGTTGTTGTTGTTGTTGTTGTTGTTGTTGTTGTTGTTGTTGTTGTTGTTGTTGTTGATATGTATGTATGATTGGTAATTTGCAATGAAGAAGAATATGCGTCCTGTTGTAGTGAAGAGCAAGCTGTTGGATCCATCCCCAAAGAATGATTTTGTTAACAGAAAACAGCCTGTTTGCCCCAAGCCAGTACGACCAGTTTCCCCAACGGTTCCAGACGTTCTCAGGCCCCTCAGATGCTCCAAGCACAGGTTTATATCGTATGGATCCCAGCGTGATTGCTTCTTATTCTCTGAAATGCTTCTAAACTCCGTCGTCTTGTTCAGGAAGAACGTGATCTTCAATCTCATAGATTCTTCAAGTGTCAACGCTTCAGGACACGATGTTGGTACCACCATTACTTTGCTTATTCTTGTTGGGTGTAAAAATCAATCACGTATTCTGATTTGATCGCAGAGAAAGGAGGAGTCGGCATGCAGCGCTTGCTCGGCGCCATACTACTCAGGCTCCCCACCAGGTAGGACCAACAACCCTTTGATCTACGACGCCCACTTTGTACACCAAATGGAAATGCTCTCCCCATTTTCATGTCAAAACTAAGCTTCACCTCACCTTCTTATCTCGAAGACGAATAAGTTTTGGCATGGAAAATTCTCGGCTTATGTTATCCTATTTGTATATACGGTGAGAAATTCTTTGGACAAGTATATACAACCACAGTTATCTGTATACTTGTACATGTCGCACAAATTTGTAATTCATTTCTTCTATATCCAACATGTGCAATATCAATCACTTTCATATTCACATCTCTTATTTTAAATTTTGTCTTTTCACATTTAAATTAAACCCTAAAACACTTTCATCAACAAAAAAAAAAAAGACTCATTTCACAATTGTTTATAACCCATAAAATTCTCATACCTCCAACAATTTTTATAAACGGGTTGCACGCCAATCTTCATGTATACGATTTGATTGATGATTACTTATAGACCATTAAAAGTTCTACAATATAGTAAAGGTAGATATGGGATGAGCGTGTTCGGCAAACAAGATTTTTGGATAGTTTAAGTTTTTAGGTAGTTTGAGCTTATTGGATAGTTGTTTGGGTAATTTTTTGGGAGAGTTTTATAAAATATGAAAATCTCATGAAAAAATAAATTGAATTTTTGGAGTGAAACTACCAAAAATGATATATCCTATAAATATAACAAATACACCATGACATAAATAAGGACAAAATTGTCTAAATTTATAAAAAGCTATGACTCGAAAGCTTTCTAAAAAGCTCCTCAACAAATACTCATGGTTCACCCAACTAGATGAAATAAAGGTTTTGATTTTTAATAAATTATAGGTAGAATATACTCATTTTTATGGATACTAGGCTTTTGCGCGTGCGTTTGATCAATTTTTTTTTTGTTAGCTTTTGTTATAGCAAAATATTATTTAGGGATACAGAAATCTCAAAACGTTAAAGTTGTTTAAACTATTATTGACTAAACAAATAAAGTCTAAGCGGCGAAGCAGTCTAAGCGTAGGTTACATTATTACATTGGGAATGTGTAAATGAAATTTATAAGAGTGCAAAATAAAAGTTATACCCTTGTACACATTACAAGTAGTTATAATTTTGTTGATTGTGAAAATACCATAACTTCATTCTCCATTGAAACTAAATAACCAGACTTTGAGAAGTTGTGGTCGTTTTTGTATTTCAAATCTCGTTTGAATATGGCAATGCAATCCGACACCAACTTATCCAAAATACCGCGATTTCTGGTCCCTATTACATAGGGAAAAGAAATAAGAAGTTTTATAGCGTAATTGAATAGCCTTTCGCAAGTAATAAAATTTACTCAACTGACTTATAATTAGGTTCGAGCCCTTTCTAAGATTTAAAATGAAATGGTGTTCACGTTTGCGTTGTCTTCTTTTGTGGTGAAAACGTGGATACCTTCTCTTTTTTTTTTGGCTCTAGATAGTGCGACATAAACCTGTCCATGTGCGAAACAGAGTTCCCATATGTAAATCGTAACTTTATTGAGGTCTTTCCTTGTGATTTGTTAACCGTCATTGCGAAACAAAGCTTTAGCGGAAATTGTTTTTTGTGAAACGCAAAAGGGTATTTCGTAGTTTATGGTTTTAATGTTATGCGTGGAATAAACACTTGTTTGCCATTGTAATATCCGGTTGTTATCTCGCAATGTATTATATTTTTATGGAAATTTTTACACAAGAGTCGTGTGCCATTACACAAGCCATTTAAAGGATCTAAATTTCGTAGTAGTATAACGGGACAATTTTGTTTAAGTGTTAGAAGATGTGGGCTCATTCCTGACGGTTGTAATGTGTTTAGAAATTCGATTGGATATATGTTATGGGAGTCATCTATTACAAAATCAAAGTTGGCATAGGTTCTAGCCGTTTCTGGGAAGTTTGTTATCACTTCCCCAATTAATGTAATCAACATCAAGGATTTTTGGTGTTAAAATAGCTCTCTTAGTAGATATATCATTAGCTAACTTTTGACGGTTCATTTTCGGGAAAATATTATTAATTAATGTTTCCGTTGTGCTATATTTAGTATCTATACATTGAATAATGTGTTGTGGTAATTTAACATAGGCTTGTTCATCATTTTGAAGTTTTTCGTCTCCCAAATTGAGTAAGAAATTTGGAAACTCCGGATCTTCGTCTGCTCTAATATTTTCATCGAGCTTGAATTTTATTAGTGAATGCCAAATGACAGAACTAACTAAGCTTGCTTTTATTGCTTCCTTTTGTCCCTGATTTGCTACTACAGATAGGACTTGTCGAAAATCTCCACCAAATACAACCGTTTTCCCACCAAAAAGTTCTGCTGAGTTGCACATATCCTGCAATAGTGTGTTAAGAGACTATATTTTGTTTTTAGCCATTGAAGCCTCATCCCATATGATTAACGTTGTTTGTCGTAGTAAGTTTGCTAGATTGCTTTGTTTTGAGACGTTACATAGTTGTGTGCTACTTCTGTAACACCCCAAATTCACGGGACTTGGAGTGTCACATTGGGCTAGGATCTCACAATGGATCTTGACCCTAGCCTGACAACAAGTTCACTGGATCTTACAACAAGACACAGGTAGATTAAAACCAAATACATAAAAGCTGTATATGATACATCAAAAGAGTTTACAAACTCAGATCCGAGTACAAAACATCAAACCACAACATCTGATACAAAAGATCCCATATCCCGCGCATCCTAATATACAGAAGTCCTCGGCTGGCCACGCTATTTGTCTCACCCTGTAGTCTTCCTAACCTGCAGATCATCTACAACACGGTATGAAACCGTTTTCTACAGCAATGAAAAGCATGAAGGTAATAGCACAACCACATCAACATCTCATACATGCAATGCCACACACATTCATCTATTATCTTTCATTACGTTATTCCATTACTAATTCAACTTCTTTTGTAACACGAGGAACCTAAAGAACCTCGTCCCTTTCCCCGTTAACACAGGGGTTTGCATTGGGGGTGATCGCCACTCGTCCCCCCTGTGTTACTGGTTTCCAGGCACCTCCTCCTAACCAGCAGGCGGAGACCGGTGGTTACCACCCGTTATAATACACTTGGGCCAAATAAATGTAATAAATGGTCATCCTAGTCCGGTTTAGGTTATAAATGCACAATCATATGAACACACACAACCCTCACAATCATACTAACTGCACGCTAAGTAAGTCCTATGGACTTACCTGATATACTCGTAACTTGTACCACGTCATAACTTCCCTTTGGGGAAGTAATCAGCGCCTGCAATAGCAAGGCACACACAATCACATACTGTAAAGGTTAGGAGACTCGTCTCACTAACCACAACCAACCTATATCTCAAATCTAAACCTCAGATCCTCAACACATTCATAAATGCCTAAGGCATATCCTCAACATAACATCTCATCATACTCGTACACATACTAAACCTTAAAGCCATAACCGATATCCATAACATCATCATGATCCTCAACTCATTCTGACACCTAGCATGCATCTAATCAGTATTCCTCAATCTCAAATTTAATCCTAATTTAATTAATTAACCTTTAATTAATTAATTAAATTTCACCAGAATAACGTTTTGCCCGCAGGCCATTTCTAAACCCACCTGCCATCAGATTTCATCAAACAAACAACCCATAAACACCAGAATAATATAATGATCATAATTGAATTTCTAATTATCCATTTTGAAAAGCCTAAGGTCAATTTAGGCCAAATCGCAGTACGGAAAACGAATATATTCATAACTTATTCGTTACTAACCGATTGACAATCTGAAAGAAGATTCGGAATCACAACGACGCAGGCTACGCATGTACAACATCAAATTCACCGGAATCTGAGCGACGGAACTGTCCTGGTGACATATATGATCGACCAGGTCTTCATTTACTCGAAAATGCAGAAACTTGGTACCGATATGAAGAGAATGAAGAGACGAATCCAGAAACTTAAACGGAATTGAAATCGGATTAGAAACGGAGAGTAGATCTGAGTTTGAAGTTTGAGAGAAATAAGAGCTTTTATGAGGAAACATGAAAAGAAATGAATTAATAAACGATTTTCCGCTATTTATAGCGAAGTCGATAATTATCCCTTAGCGAAGTCGATAATTATCCTTTAACCGATCCAATGGCGGGTTGAACCCCCTTCTCCAAACTTCTCGAATTGGAAAAATAAATCTTGAATATTGTAGGGATAATTATCCCACAATTGCCTCGAAAAACGTGTATTCCTAAGCCGTCATTCTTAGCCGTTAAGAAACGAAATAGCGACTCTTTTGGCCGTTTTGCCTTTCCATGTTATTTCATATCTAGGACATGTCCGATGTCCTGATCATTTTTCTCAACTGCATTTTTATTAATTGGAGCTCCCAAATGCTCCAAATAATACCGGAGGGTAAAAATAATTACCCGGGGGAAAAAGTGAAATTTTCACCATAAACCCAAAATTACGCCAGGAACATAACGGTGAGACTTATACTCAACACTTACGCAATCTTCGCGAGTTATATGTCAATTACTATCACTGATTAAGTTAATCAACATTAATTAGAATTCGGAAATCCTAGCTATTACAATTTCATCAATTGGAATTTTGAAGCGTGAGTGTGCAGTTCGACCGGTTGGTAAATTTGAGGAAGCTATGCCAAAAGTTGCTATTGGTAGGACTATTTTATTCATCTTTCGTAGTTTAACGTACAAATCGCAATACATGAATGTTTTTCCCGTCCCGCCCGGTCCATCTATGAAAAAAACTCATGATTTGTTTTCTTTTACATGTTTTATGATACATTTGTAGGCTACTTTTTGTTTAACGTGAAGGAGTTTAGAAGCATTTATATATTGTTCAGGTATTGGGACATTTAAAGCATCTTCAATGTCAGGACTTGTTTTAGGTTTAACGTAATTTGGTAGCTGCGTCTGTCGTATTCTGCAGTAACTCAATGACTTTCCCATACCGGCCAAGTACGATTCAATTTCATTTCACGTTAAACTATATGATTGGTATTTTTCCGTTGGATATTGATGGTTTTAGTCCTCTGAATGTAACACCCCGAATCCACGAGACTCGGGGCGTCACGGGCGGTGACCTCGCAATGGGTTCCGACCCTTTGCTTGACAACAATTTTACTGGATCTTGCAACAAGACACAAATAAAGGCCAAAACGAAATACTTTTTTATGCAATGAAAGGAACCCGAAGAAAACAAACAACGGACTTCAGCCAAAAACAACTACAAAGACCAACGCCGTACACGCGGCATACAAATAACCAATATATAAAGCTCCAACACAGACTCCAACCCAAAAACCTCTCCTAAAATGTACGGAACCCCAACTGCCCACCCTTCCGGATCTCTTGGCCACATTCCTATCCTGCAAGGCAACTTCAACATCGGTATAAAATCGTTAGCTAATATTTGAAGCATTAAAAACATGGTGAAGGCACACACACACAAGTCTGGTTCATTATCATTTTATTTTTTAAGTCATATCCCGATCTAATTCAACTTTCATTTGTGACACGAGAATCACCTCATGATCCCGCCTCGGTTTCTACTCACCGTCAAGGAACGACACTGATGCATTTGGCAGTCTTCAAACGAGGTAAGTTTGGAGACTTACCTTATCTTCACACTCAACTCGCAACACTCTCGCTTCCCTCGTGAAGAAGCCCACAACCTGCTCACAAGAGGATATATATCAACAACTCGCTCAACTTAAAAGTCTAAGGCATCTCACACAAACGATCTATGCAAGATCATTTGACTCTCATCATAGAACCGCATCCTAGAATCTATCACACTCACATCTCACTCAATGTATGAGGAGATCTCTCAACAACCTAACAACTCTCATATGATCATACTCAACAACCAAGAACAAGGTAAAAACCTATGAAGTCCAACACGCTCATCACACTCGGTTAGGGTCTCAAAAGCTACTACATGGCGTTCTCATTCATCCTAGGTCTAAACCTATCATGATACTATCATAAAACTCTCTAGGATTATCAAATAACACAAGCTCAAGGGAGGGCACTCACCAAGCAAAGGCACGGGCTCGGAAGAAGGAAAAACAACTACAAAAGTGAGAAGAAGACCGCAAGGGCGTGCTATTTGAGCAAGTGGCCGCCGCTACGGCTCATGCTGGCCACCACTGCGGCTCAAGGCATTGGCCGCCCCCGCCACTCTGAAGATCCGCCCCCACGGTCGAAAAACAAAGGGTCGTCTTCTTCGTCTTTGACTGTGGATCTTGGGCTCCAATGGCTCCTTCTATTGTTGGGTCTTCTCCAAACATCATCCATTGTATCAATGCTCTCCCACATGACCTAATGGAACTTAGAATAAATGCATGCAAAGATCAAGAAGGACCCACTTCCAAAGCTTCATCCATGGCAATGGAGAAGGAGAAAAGAAGAGGAAGCTATGCAGCAAGGAAGAAGAAGAGAGGAAGAAGAAGAGACTTACCAAACCGAATCCGTAAGAGCCTTAGTCTTGAGGAGCTGAGAGTGTATGCTGAGGGTTCAGGAATATCTTGAAATCGCCCTTGCGTGTGACAGAAGCCGGCCTTGCGGTTTGTCTGGGCCGCACCTGCGCCTCCCTGAGCCGCCCTTGCTGTTTAGGGTGTACTGCAGCCGGTTTTGTTGACTCTTGACTCTTGACTCGTGCTTTTGGGCTGACTTCCTATATAAGCCTCCCTTTCTTCCTGATGAGGGTTTACTTCATCTTCCTCAGCTTCATTTTCTCTCTCACGTCTATCTCCTTCTCCTTTTTTGCATCTCTTTCTTGATCTTCTTGGACCTTTGTTTGAGTTTGTGAGAGTTTGAGTGTGGCTTTGCTTGTGGTTGTTGATTGAGGACATTGCTGTGCTTGTGCTAGCCAACATTGAGGTTGTGGTGGAGAGATTTCTCTATTAGGGTTGCAACTTGGTGAGTTCTTCCTCCATCTCTTCCTATCTTTCTTCTTTCTTTCTTTCTTTCTTCTTTCCTTCCTTTTTTCATCCCTAGCTTAGGTTCCACAAGATTGATCTTGTTGTAGTCTTTATAGGCTTCATTAGATGTATATATGTATGTATATGTATGTGTTTGGCTGTTGGATGAAGAATAAGTAAAGAGAGTCGAGTGAAGAAGCAAAGAGAAGCTGGAAGTGTGCCTCTACACACCAGCCACCCCCGCGCCACCTTGGAGCCACCCCATCGCCGGCCAGTCACCGCCCTTGCGCCTCCTTCCAGCTGCCCCTGCGCCCACCTGCACTAGCTTGGCTTTGCCCTTAGTTCTGCAGGTGTGTCTTGCTTCTAGGCTTACCTAGGGATGGCATTGCCTCTTCCTTTCCTAATGTGAGAGTGTAGTATCATGCTAGGTATAGATGATTGTGTGTTGGTGATGTTATGATCACGTTATGCCTTGAATGGATTTCGAGGATTAGTAGGTTGTGAGGTTTAAATTGAGGATGATCCTATGGATCCCTTGGGTCTAGGTGTGATGATAACATGTATTATAGTCTATATTTTGGGGCTGGTTTAGATATTTTATCTTCATAAATCTGCATGTATGGATGTATATTTTGTGATTATATTGTTGTTTTGTCTACCTTTGCGGAAATCGAGGTCTACACCTAGTCTCGTTGTAATTGTAGGTAAAATGACATGTTTTGGACCGAAATAGAGCAAAGGAAGCTAAGGAGTCATTGGAGCTACATTCTGGAGCTTAAAGAAGATCTCAGGAACCATAAAAATGAGATGGAAGATTGACTTTGGACCAGATTAGAGAGATTTACACGTAGCTGAGATTCACCTAGGTCGGCTACAGTGTCACCTAGACCGAGGTATCACCTAGACCGAGGTATCACCTAGACCGAGGTGTTCTTCAGGATCACCTAGACCGAGGTGTTCTTCAGGATCACCTAGACCGAGGTATCACCTAGACCGAGGTGTTCTTCAGGGTCACCTAGACCGAGGTGTTCTTTAGGATCACCTCGACCGAGGTGATCTTTGTGATTGGCTACAGTACCATCTCGACCGAGGTGATCTTGAGGAGCGTCCCGACCGAGGCGAACACCCTGTCGCCGGCGAGATCTTTATTTTTGGCTGAGATCTTCTATTTTTGGAAGGAGGATATCTTATATTTTTGGCTGCATTTTTGGAAGGAAGATATTATTTTTGGCTGATTTATTTTAAGAGATAGAGATATATTTTGTAGGAAATTATCTTTTTAAGATATTTTATCTTTGGAAGATAATTCTCCTATATAAAGGGTTGGATTTTCTACAATTTAGCCATCTTCTACACATCCAATAATCTACGGATTAATGAGATTTCTGGAGTATTTTCTGAAGAGTTAGAAGGAAGGATTGAATGATTGAAGATCAAGGAAGGAATGAATCTAGTTTGGAGTTAGCTTTTGAAGGAGTTTGCAAGACTTTCTTAGATTGTCTTTTGATTGATTGTCTTTGCTGAATTGTGATTCGAGGAATACTTGTTGTTTGTTTGATTCAGTTATTGAGACCTTTTTCTTAAGGTTTTCTTGTTCGAATATTGATTCCCTTTTCATTAAATTGATTATTGTTATCATGATGATTGTTGGCTAAGTTTCTTATGCGATTGTAGGGTGATTGGCTGAAAGTTGTGTGGAAGACGATGATAGAATGATCTTAATCCCAACAGGACCCTGAAAGCTCGAGTCTTTACCTTAACCGTAGAACACCTCGGTCAGTCATTGAACATCTCAGCCGGGATGGAATATAACTGAACGAGGTGAACCTTTTCCTGATCCGAAACTGAAGTTAAGTGTTCTAGTTTGCCAAATCGTATCCTTATTATACCTTTCCTGGTTCAATGCAAGCCTAGGATGAGACTTACCCGGTGATTCCTTTGTTTGTTTACCTAAGATCATGAGTGTAGGTAATAAAGGTTTATCCTTTATTGGGGTTTGAGTGTGCCTTCATCCCATCTTTGTGAGTTAGCCTGAGACTTACCCGGTAAAGGTTGATTCTATTCCCTTGGGTGGTGTGTTGGTTTGAGATTATAGTTCCTTTCCTTAGTACCTTGAGACTTACCCGGTGATAGGAGCTTTGGTTTGGGATAGTGAGTAGTGAGACTTACCCGGTAATCTATTCCCACTTTAGAAACACCTTCCCTTTGCAAACCTCAGCTTTGTCCGCGTTATCCCTTGAGATTTTGAGTCGGAACCACAACTAGATGCTTTAATCCCAAGAATCCGCATTTCCCCTTACTTGACTTATACATCATCTTTGATTGCTTTAATTGCTTTTGGTTAATTGCAATACTTGACAACCAATTATGTGCTTTTTTCACCTAAGTCCCTGTGATCGACCCTTAGAATTCTTGCTTTTTATTACAATTGACCCGTACACTGCGGGTTCGTATATTTGTTCAAGCATACTTCTTGGGTTATAAATTTAAAGCTTGCACACACCTTTTGGAGCAAACAAGTTTTTGGCGTCGTTGCCGGGGACTTGGTCTAGACCAAGCCGGTTTCGGTTGTCTTCCGGGCTATTGCCCTTGTTGCATTTGACTACTCTTTCTATGAGTTTTGTAGTTTTCAGGATTTCCAATGGCTACATTTGATCCAGCCTAGATAGCAAGACAATGTGCTAGGGCGGACCATTATGAATACTTGGAAGAGAAATACTCCTTCTATTGGTTTGACAATGAAAGGGAAAGAAAAGAGGCCATTGAAGAGGAGCTTGCGAAATGGGATGAGCTGAATGTCCCTAGAAAGATTTATGAGCAACCACTTGAAGATTCGCTTGAATCAAAATGGGAGAAGATAATGAAGAAGTTGGAGGAGCTCAAGGAAAGCACGTTTCAAGCATAAGGAAGTACTGCAAGTTTCAAGCATTCCTCTAATTGAACCGGAAGTTTCTCCTAAAGTTCTTGAAGAAGAGGAAGAAGTTGATGATCTCGATCCAGCTGCTGAAACTTGGGCCAAGGTTGAAGAAAGATCGACCGAGGTTGAAGTAAGATCGGCCGAGGTTGAAGAAAGATCGGCCGAGGTTGAAGAGAATCCAGCTGAGTTGGGAAAGATTTCATGTGTGGATTATCACCCTGACATGAAACTTGTCCCAATATTTGAAGAACTTTGTAAGGTACTTGCTCCTACTCCCTTTAATGTTCTAGATTTCTTCAGGGATGCACCGAAGAGTTGGAGGTCTCTTCCGAAAGAACCTCTTATGATCAAGATGAAGCCTCCCTTGAATTTGTTGAAAGAAGATACTCCTGGACTGGAAGGAGCGGAGTTAACAAGCACTTCACCGCTAAGGCAACGAAGTGTTATCTATTCAAGTATGGGGTCACTCACGTGACAAAGACCTTGTACTATCCCCAAGCTGGAGATGGGGGAGCTAAGTGGATTCTTGAGAAGCTGATTTCCCGATACAGGAAAGGATGGGATGCAAAACTGAGTTATGTCCCACGGAAGCGTAGGAAGACCGGTAGGATTCCGGTGAGAACTAAACCATACAAGCTTGTACGTGGGAGATCCTACCATTTGCCAGTGAAATTAGGAACCGGAACCTTCTTGGAAGATTTTTATGATGGATGTGATGAGCACTCCAAGATATTCGAGGTACATTGAGTAATCCATGAGGAAAGGTCCAGCTAGCGACCTTAAACCAAGCGCTTCTTGGGAGGCAACCCAAGGTATTGCTTTCTTTTCCCTTTTCTAGCTTAGTTTAGATAGTTTGCTTCGTTTGTTTTTACGTCCTCTAGACAGGAATCAGGTACTTTCTAAGGAAGGATTACAGCTCAGGAGCTACACGGGAAGGACAAAAGTTCGAGAAATTGAGAGGACGGAGCTTGACTAAGACACATCTCGGGTGCAGTCACAGGACCTCGACCGAGGTGTTCTTCGCCAACCGAGACGATCTTATCTGGGAGCTGTTTCTTATTTCTTTATGCAGTTTCAGCTATGTCCAGTGAGTATTCTATTCTTCTGACTTATATTTGACCCATTGGGACAATGTGTCCCAAGTATGGGGTATTTGATGTATTATTGGATATTTATGTGTGTATGCTTGTATGACTCCCGAATATTTATGATCTTATTCTGTTACTTGGTTCTATGGATTTATCTGCCATTCCATGCATGCATACATGTTTTTGTTTGAGAAAAAAGTCGAAAACTGGTTTAAGAAATTTTTTTTATGACCTCGACCGGGGTGATTCTGGCCAAACAAGATTGAACACCTCGGATGACCTAGAACACCTCGACCGAGGTGGGTTCCTAACTGAGAGTTTTTTGAAACAATTTTGTGCTTCTTCTCTGGATATGACCTCAGTGATGATTCTGTTTGCAGATTGGTTTTGAAATCTTTATATGCTTGAAAGGTTTTATGATATGTTTAAGTTGCAAAATGTTTTGTTTGAAATTTTAGCATGTTTAATACTTTGTTTTTATCAAAATTATGTTGAATTTGAAGGTTGACACCACATGATGAGTTCTATCACATTCTTCCTAGGATGATTAAGACAATTCATTCTCTTCTCTTCTTCTTCTTGATCATGCTTTAGCCCCTCATATACATATTTGCCTCCCTTTACCTATCCGGGAATTTGGAAGCAAACAAATAAAAGCAAGTGAAAATGAAGTTGATATGTTGGCTGAAAGTGTTAGATAGAAACAAATAGGTTTGGGGAAGTCAATCATGATGATGAGTAACTCGACACCATTCACATAGCCGGGTGTTTGTGTCTTGCCAAAGTCGGATTGAGCGATATTCCTAACGGGTCATGGTATGTGCATCAAGGGTTTGAGGCATCTCGAGAAATTGATGATTGCTGATTTTCTAGGCTTTTGTTATTGTGCACCTCTGTCCATGCATCCCAAAAAGTAAAGTAAAATAAGCAAAGATTATTGGTGGAAGATGTTGTGTTTCAAAGAAAGTGAAGAAAAGATCCTTTTCCCGGATTCTAGCACCACATTATCCTATATACATCCCACCCTCACACGTTTCTTGACCTCTTTTGAAAGCCCTTGAGACCTCAAGCTTGTTGATTGACTTGGTGGTTTAAACTGGATTATACATGATTAATTTCGATAAATATGATTTATTATGCATTCTATGATTTTATGCAAAGATGAACAACTTTCCTATATTCATAAAATGTTTTGATCATGTCTTGAATTTATTTGCCATAAAGCATTCTCTTAGAGTGATCTATGAGTGAAGCACACCACCAAAAGGTTTTGAAATGTTTTTCATTGATTTTTCTGACCTATAATCCATTCTATCTTGTATTTATGATTTGGAACTTGCTTGTGGACAAGCAATGGACAAGTATTGGGTATTTTGATAGTATGCATTATAGTCTATATTTTGGGGCTGATTTAGACGTTTTATCTTCATAAATCTGCATGTATGGATGTATATTTTGTGATTATATTATTGTTTTGTCTACCTTTGCAAAAATCGAGGTCTACACCTAGTTTTGTTGTAATTATAGGTAAAATGGCACGTTTTGGACCGAAATGGAGCTAAGGAAGCTAAGGAGTCATTGGAGCTACATTCTGGAGCTTAAGGAAAATCTCACGAACCATAAAAATGAGATGGAATATTGACTTTGGACTAGATTAGAGAGATTTACACATAGTTGAGATTCACCTAGGTCAGCTACAGTGTCACCTAGACCGAGGTATAACCTAGACCGAGGTGTTCTTCAGGATCAGCTAGACCGAGGTATCACCTAGACCAAGGTGTTCTTCAGGATCACCTAGACCGAGGTGTTCTTCAGGGTTACCTAGACCGAGGTGTTCTTCAGGATCACCTCGACCGAGGTGATCTTTGTGATTGGATACAATACCATCTCGACCGAGATGATCTTGAGGAGCATCCCGACCGAGGCGAACACCCTGTCGCCGGCCAGATCTTTATTTTTGGCTGATCTTCTATTTTTGGAAGGAGGATATCTTATATTTTTGGCTGCATTTTTGGAAGGAAGATATTATTTTTGGCTGATTTATTTTAAGAGATAAAGATATATTTTATAGGAAATTATTTTCTTAAGATACGTTATCTTTGGAAGATATTTCTCCGATATAAAGGGTTGAATTTTCTACAATTCAGCCATCTTCTACACATCCAATAATCTACGGATTAAGGAGATTTCTGGAGTATTTTCTGAAGATTTGGAAGGAAGGATTGAAGGATTGAAGATCAAGGAAGGAAGGAATCTAGTTTGGAGTTAGCTTTTGATGGAGTTTGTAAGACTTTCTTAGATCGTCTTTTGATTGATTGTCTTTGCTGAATTGTGATTCGAGGAATGCTTGTTGTTTGTTTGATTCAGTTATTGAGACCTTTTTCTTAAGGATTTCTTGTTCGAATATTGATTCTCTTTTCAATAATTTGATTATTGTTATCATGATGTTTGTTGGCTAAGTTTCTTATGCGATTCTAGGGTGATTGGCTGAAAGTTGTGGGGAAGACAAGGATAGAATGATCTTAATCCCAGCAGGACCTTGAAAGCTCGAGTCTTTACCTTAACCGTAGAACACCTCGGTCAGTTGTTACGCTATAATCGTACCACGCAAAAGTCTTACAATTTATAACTCGATATAATTTCCTAACTCCTAGCGAACCCATAGTGTATGGGTCGTTTATGTAGCAAGGATAATATTCTGAGGTCGAACACGAAGAGTAAGGTGAAATCAAATCAAACAAGTGATCATGGATAGTGCGAATCTAGTCTAAGACAAGAGAAAGAAATAAAAATCATGATATTTTTGGTTGGGTTTTTGTGGTGATCAAGCAAAGATCACAAATCATGCAACAAGCAACACAAACACAAGATATGAGATCAAAGAGAGAAAAGAGGATTCTAGAGATCAAGATTTCCGGTTATGGCATTGGACTCAAGCTTCTAAAGATTCTAAGGACAAGGCTGCGGTGTTGGCAAAGGGTGTTTCTCTAATGGAAGCAATTACCGGGTAGCTTCACCAATCCTGCACCAAACTCCTATTACCGGGTAGGTCTCAAGGAGCTAAAGTTGGGAATTCTACACAAACCGGACACTACTTAAGGGGCAAACTTCTCCTTATCGGGTAAGTCTCGGAAAAGGTAAGTCTCAAGCAACAATCCTAGCACACTCAGTCCAATAGCGGCTTATGAGGCTCACTACTACCTAGAGTTCATCATCTTCGGTATCTATGATCGGAAATCACCGGGTAGGTCTCTTTCCTCACTTAGTTTGCTAGCATTAGGTCACCCTAAGCTATATTATGCTTAACAAACACTAGGATTTCAACAACCTAACATCCTAACATACAGATTCATCAATTAAAGAACAACAGAGAGAAAAATCGGGTGGATCATCAGATAAATCGGTCGATCTGGCTATGAACAGGTCGATTTTTCTGTCTGGGTTAGGTTTTGTGCATACAAATCATCCTAAACTAACATACATGTCCATTCTATCATCACCCAAGCCATAACCCTCAATCCATCACTCCAGAATCACAATAACTTAGCCAATAACATGCATTTCAAGATCTAAAATCATCACACAAGCATCATCGTTTTCATAGCTAGATGGTGAAAAAGAAGCAAGTAAAAGCAAGAAATCTTAGCTCAATATGAGTTTAAGCAAGACTTACAACCTTTCAAAAGAAAGTCCAAAAAACGTTCCTAACAATGCTTCCAAAAGTTCTTCAACCAAAATCCCTAAAAATCACTCAAAAGTTCACTCTCACTCTAAGTTTGGTGTTCTTCTTCTTCCCCAAAAATGAGAGAGTTTTTCTTCTTCTCCAAGTCTATCCTCCAATGGAATGATGTGTGTGTGAGAGAATGTGGAAAAGATCCCCTTGCAACAGCCTGCAGGACCACTTATATTCTCCATCAAGAGCAAGGGCCGGGCAAAGAGATCGTGGGACACGTATCACAAGCTGTCAGGGGCCAACAAATCAACCCAGACA
Source organism: Fagopyrum homotropicum (assembly GCA_033239125.1). NCBI lineage: Eukaryota > Viridiplantae > Streptophyta > Magnoliopsida > Caryophyllales > Polygonaceae > Fagopyrum > Fagopyrum homotropicum. Next base: position 59,465,519 of record BSWB01000008.1, on the reverse strand, counting down.
GAAAAATCGTCCGATTTTCCTGAGTATTAGGTCGATTTTCTTTAACAGAAGCTTGTTATGATCATCTAGCCATGAGTTGCTCCATTACTTGCACCAATAAGGGTCCTTGTGTCTTTCATTGCTCCAATTGTGTTCCTTCAAAGCCTTGGATATGTACCACCATGAGGCTTGACCCTCGAATGTATCGATTAATGTCCAAAAGATCCCCGAAATACCTACAAAACCGACAAAAGCTCGTGTTGACGTCTTTTCTAGAAATATGACTCAATTAAGAAATAAACGCCACGAACTAATGTACAATCATGCATGAATGAAGGGAAAAACTATCTAAATGAATGCCTAAACTAACTTCATAAATCATGTTATCATCAGTCATTGAACATCTCGCCCGGGATGGAATATAACTGAACGAGGTGAACCTTTTCCTTATCCGAAACTGAAGTTAAGTGTTCTAGTTTGTCAAATCCTATCCTTATTATACCTTTCCTGGTTCAATGCAAGCCTAGGATGAGACTTACCCGGTGATTCCTTTGTTTGTTTACCTAAGATCATTAGTGTAGGTAACAAAGGTTTATCATTTATTGGGGTTTGAGTGTGCCTTCATCCCATCTTTGTGAGTTAGCCTGAGACTTACCCGGTAAAGGTTGATTCTATTCCCTTTGGGTGGTGTGTTGGTTTGAGATTATAGTTCCTTTCCTTAGTACCTTGAGACTTACCCGGTGATAGGAGCTTTGGTTTGGGATAGTGAGGAGTGAGACTTACCCGGTAATCTATTGCCACTTTAGAAACACCTTCCCTTTGCACACCTCAGCTTTGTCCGCGTTATCCCTTGAAATCTTGAGTCGGAACCACAACTAGATGCTTTAATCCCTAGAATCTGCATTTCCCCTTACTTGACTTATACATCATCTTTGATTGCTTTAACTGCTTTTGGTTAATTGCAATACTTGACAACCAATTCCGTGTTTTGTTTCACCTAAGTCCCTATAATCGACCCCTGGAATTCTTGCTTTTTATTACAATTGACCCGTACACTGTGGGTTCGCATATTTGTTTAAGCATACTTCTTGGGTTATAAATTTAAAGCTTGCACACACCTTTTGGAGCGAACATGTGACCCTTTGATTGATAGGAGATTGATATATCTTCTTGCCTTATTATTAGGTAGTGTCCCTCTCAGGATTGGAGGTTGATCGTGTTTGGATTTGTACGAGGTTGAGGTAAGTCCATATGACTTACTTAGCTACTATCCTTATATTGGGTGTTTGCATGTGTGGTGTGTATATTGTATGCTTGATATGATAGCATGCGATGTTGATTATTACCGAGCTATGTTTTATTTAATGCCCCGTATGTGTGGTTGTGATAACCTTTTCCTTTCATCCCGCCGTGGAGTCTGGGAGGTTCTCTGACGTCAAGCCAGACTGTCTTTACAAGAAGGGCGCAATCCACTCCCATAGGGTACACGGGTTGTATGACCGATACTAGTACAACTGGCTAGCAGGCCCAGAGGCGAGGATGATCCGGTCCTCGTGTCACATAGTTTCATCTATCTATATATATATGATTTGAGTAATTGGTTATTATATAAAGATAATAAATGGGTAAATGTGTGATAGCATGATGATGTGTACCTTCCATGATTTGTGTTTGTGCTTATGCAATACTTTATATATGTATGGTTAGATAACGGTTTCATACCATGTTGTAGATGCCTTGTAGGGTAGTAGAGCTGCTGAGTGATATGGCAGGGTGACAAGCCGAGCACTCTCGTACATTAGGTGGTTGGTTTTGGGGTTGTTTATGTTTCTCTCCTATGTGAGGATGATGTTTCGTTACCTCCTATGTGAGGATGATGTTTTATACTCGGCTATGATCTTGTATATCTTTTGGTTGTATAGTTCATACAATTTTATGTATTAGTTTTATATATGTCAGTGCCATGTTGTAAGGTCTAGTGAACTTGTTGTCAGGCTAGGGTGTGGATCCACTGTGAGATCCTAGCGCAATGTGGAATCCCGAGTCCCACGGATTCGGGGTGTTATAGAGTTGTTATCAGAGCCATAGGTTGGCAACAATGGCACTTGCTACCTGTAATGAGGTTTGATAGGTAAAATAAACAGAACCCGAAAGGGATCTGACGTGTTTAAAGGTTTTTGATTTTAAAGGTGTTGTTTTGGGATAAAATGTACGAGAAGTCGTCACATCTGCCATGAATCTCTACAGTATAGACATGTATATATATGTATTATGGATTGTATGTGGATGTGTTGTGTGTATATATATATATATATATATATATATATATATATATATATATCTATACATATGACCTATATAGAGCCTTATAAGTTAGGTATGCATACCCCGCAGATGGCTCGAACTAGAGCTACTCCTGCTGTGCGCCGGGGTAGAGATAGATCACCTCTTCCTCCGGGCGTGATAGGACAGGGACCAGTTCCTGTTGCTGATCCACCAGTGGTGAAGGAGGTTCATGAGGATGAAAGCTCCATCTTGATTATAAATGTTTTACAGGTGTTGCTGATGGAAGACTTAAACACAAATCAAGTAGTTTGATACACTAACCAATGAATTATTATATCGTACTGCTTGGTTTGGTGGTTTGGAATATTTAAAATGCAGGTTTTACAAGAGACTTCAAAGGACCTTGGAAGAGTTTGAAAGATAAGGAGTTTAGAGTATTCAAAACGACAAAGGCCTTGAAATGAATTCCAAGGGAACAAAGAATTCAAGGGCATAGGTTCCAAAGATTTCAAATCGTAAAGATGATCTTCCACGAGAGATTTCCTCAAACAAGAAGATTTTGAGAAGATACGATCAAGTGAAGATCTCAACCGACCATCAAAGAAGATCTTACAAAGATCCTTAACCGAAAAGCATGAAGATTCTCTCCTCTAGATTTGAAGATTTTTACAATAAAAATGAGAAGATCAAGGATTGAGAGATCAACGTGTTCTCAGGAGATGAAGATCCACTACGTCTATCTCATCTCCACCAAAGAGCGATCTTCATGGAGAAGAAGAGTGATCTCCAAACGGTTATCTTTCCAATGGCTGGAAGACTTCTCCATAGAAGGGTATAAATGAAGATGGCGATTGAAGAACAGATACACAAGCCTGCACGAAAACATCCATAGTCTTCAAGCGATCCAAAGTCATCTTCATTCGATCAATAGTTTTTCTTTCTCTCTTTTTCTAAAAAGCTTTATCCCCTAGAGAGAGATAAAACTCGAGAGCTCCATTGGCATATCTAAAGAGTGTTATACTCGAGTGTGTGTTACTCTACGAAGTAAATAGGCTATTATAGCTAGGTGAAGAGTTTGAACTAGATGGTAGCATTGGCTACAGTGAGAGAAGAAGGGGATTTCTTCTAGTTTGTATCTAGGACTCTTTGAAGCTGATAATAGATAGTTAGATCCTAAGGTTATACCCTGGGACGGAGAGTATGCTATTTAGAGCCGAACTTCGTAAACATATCCTTGTGTCGATCTTTTACATTCCGCATTATATATATTGTTTATTGTGATTAACTTTGTTTTGCAGGAGTTCAAAGTCAAGGCCCTTGAAAGTTGTTTCAAAGCCCTTGAAATCAAAGTTTTTCAAAGAACTGAGATCGATATCAAGGCCCTTGAAATTGATTTCAAGGCCTTGAGATTGATTTTTCGAAAAGTTTCCATACTCTATTCAATCCCCCTTCTAGAGTATCTTTATCCTTTATATTCACCTAACGGTTTTTCAATTGGTATCAGAGCTAGACTCACGTATACTGATTTAATTATCAGTGAGACTAATCATGAATCCTGTAGGTGATGGAGGATTTGCTCAAGGAAGATCCTCATCTCGACCACCACTCTTCTGTGGCAACAAATTTTCTCATTGGATAGTACTCATGTGTATGTTCATTATTGATCAGGACATGGAACTATGGAGCATTGTTTAGAAATGCCCCAAATTCCCAACTACAACAGTTGAAGGTGTCCAAGTCCAAAAGAAAAAAGCTGACTTTACACAAGCTGACCTGGACAGTTTGTCAAAGAACTACAAAGCAATGAACCTACTCTACTGCGGATTAGATGCCAATGAATTCAACCGCATCTCATCATGCAAGAGTGCAAAGGAAATATGGGACGAACTCGTTGTCACTTACGAAGGAACAACTCAATCAAGGAAACAAAGGTTAGCATCTTCCTCAGACAATACGAGCTATTCAAGATGAATCCAAATGAAACAGTCAAGAAAATGTTCACAAGATTCACTGAGATCGTGAACAACTTGGACTCACTAGGAAAGATATTCACAAATGAGCTTACCTAAAGCTAAGTGGGGACCAAAGATGACTGCCATCGAAGAAGCTCAGAATCTCTCAACTCTTCCTCTTGATGACCTCCTTGGAAAACTCATCACACATGAAATGGTTTTTGGTGAAGAAGATGGAGAGCTCCCATCCAACTCCAAGAATTTGGCATTAAAAAAAAGAAAGGATGAATTACCATCAAACGACGAAGATAGTGATGATGATAAAGAAGATGCAATTTCCATGATCTCTAAGGGTCTTGCGAGAATTCTCAAGTTGAAGAAACAATATGCTAACAATAGAGAATATCCACGAACATCAAAACCCCGAGGTAAGTTTTCTAACTCTAGCAAGAAAACTAGAGTACTGACTTGTTTTGAATGTAGTGAAACAGATCATCTTGTGAAGGATTGTCCACAAAAGAAGAGGACTAACTTCAAGAAAAACGATCGAAAGAAGAAAGCTATGGTAGCTTCATGGAGTTATTCAAAATCATCAAATGAATCAGAAGACAAAAAAGAACAAGCAAACTTGTGTCTCATGGCCGATCATGAAGAAGATTCAAATCTATATGTTTACATGAGTGTAAAAAGCTCTTTATTTTCGGATTTAAAGAAACAATCATCTGAACCATTACGCTTGGTGATAAATGAAAGTATGACATTATTGGCATTGATAAAATATGTTATAATTCATCTAACTTCATTGATGATGTTTATTTGGTACGTTGACGGTTTGCAGTATAATCTGCTTAGTATCTCTCAAATATGTGATAAAGGCAACAAAGTTTTGTTTGATTCAAAAAAATGTGAAGCTCAAGACAAAAAGACGGGTGAAGTTGTGCTTACTGCTCATAGATGTAACAATGTTTATTCTATGAGTACTAACCAAGTTTCAGAAACTAAGCTAAAATGTCTAAATGCCTTGACTGATGATCCAAGACTTTGGCATAGAAGACTTGGTCACGTAAGCATGCACACAATGCAGAAGCTACTTACAAAGGATTTGGTACGTGGTTTTCTAAACCTAAATTTAAAGGTAGACGAATTATGTAAGGCTTGTACACAAGGTAAACAAACAAGAGGTTAATTCAAACCTAAGAAAGTTGTAAGTTCTTCTCGACCCATCGAACTGTTACATATGGATCTTTGTGGACCTATGCGTGTCAAATCTCCCAGAGGCAAGCAGTATATCCTTGTTATTGTAGATGATTTCTCTCGTTTCACATGGATTTCTTTTCTACGAGAAAATCTGAAGCATTATTTGAGTTTTCAAAATTATATAAGGAGTTACAAACTTTGAAAAACCTAACAATCGTTTCTATAAGAAGTGATCATGGTAGAGAATTTGATCAACTAAAGTTTGATTTGTTTTGTGCAAATTATGGTGAAGAACCGGTAGGTGAAGTAAATAAGTTAAATGATAATCTAGAAGGGGGCTTGAATAGAGTATGATAACTTTTCACAAACTAAATCTCAAGACCTTGAAACTCCTTTCAAGGACCTTGATGTCAATCTGTACTTCTCGTGAAACTTTGATTTCAAGGGCTTTGAAACTCTTTTCAAGGACCTTGACTTCTTGCCCCTGCAAAATAAAGTTAGTCACAATAAAGTATATATGGTGCGGAATTGAAAAGATTGACACGAGGATATGTTTACGAAGTTCGGCTCTAAATAGCCAACTCTCCGTCCTAGGGTATATCCGTAGGATATAACTATCTATTATCAGCTTCAAAGAGTACGTCCTAGATACAAACTAGAAGAAATCCCCTTCTTCTCTCAATGTAGCCAATGCTACGATCTAGCTCAAACTCTTAACCTAGCTATAATAGCCTAGTTACTTCGCAGAGTAACACACACTCTAGTATAACACTATTTAGATCTTCCCATGGAGCTATAGTGTTTTCCCTCTCTAAGGGGAAAAAGCTTTTGCGTGAATGAGAGAAAGAGAAACAACGAATGAAGATGATTAGGTTGGTTGAAGATGTAAAGATGTTTTCCTGTGTAAGCTTGTGTATCTTTCTTCTTCGACCATCGTCTTCACTTATACTCTTCTATGGAAAGGTCTTCTAGCCGTTGTAGAGATGACCATTTGAAGATGAATCTTCTTTTCCATGAAGATCGTTTCTTGTTTCGAGATAAGGTAGACATTGCAAGTCTTCAGCTCCTGAGAACACATCGAGTCCTTAACTCCTTGATCTTCTCGTCTTCTGTTGAATCGAGAGAGAAGATATTTTTGCCGTTTGTTGTTTAGAAAATCTTCTAGAAAAGATTCTCTATTCTTCGGTTGAGATCTTCCTTCAGTTGATAAGATCTTTCTTCGGCTGATAAGATCTTTGGTTGATGAGATGTTTCCGTTATAGAATCTTCCAATAAAATCTTCAACTCATTTTGAATCCTTGTTCCGTGCATCTATAATTCCAAGGCCCTTGAGTTCGTCCTTTTGAACGTGCTATCTTCCTTTGTCCTTGAATCATACTTCAAGACCCTTGACATTTAGATAAATCCTGCACTGAATTCAAACCAACCAAATATCTAAAAATATAATCAATACATTGTTAGTATATCCAACTACTACATTTGTGTGAAGTCTTCCATCATCAACACCTGTAAACCATATTAATCAAGGTTGAGTTTTCATATGGTATTTCACATAACTTTTCAGCTCCTAGAAAGCCTCAACAGATTGGAGTTGTGGAACGAAAGAACCGCACTCTTGAGGATATGTCTAGGACAATGCTTTTAGAAAATAGTTTGCCAAAAAGTTTTTGGGCTGAAGCTGTAAACACTGCAAATTATATTTTGAATAGATGTTTGATTCGCCCTATTTTGAAAAAGACTCCTTATGAACTCTTTAAAGGGAGAAAACCAATATTTCATATTTCAAACCCTTTGGATGTACTTACTTTGTTCATAACAATGGCAAAAATAACCTTGGGAAATTTGATGCACGTAGTGATGAAGCAATATTCATTGGATATTCTTCAAGTAGCAAAGCTTATCGTGTCTATAACAAACGTACCAAAAGTGTTGAGGAAAGCATCCATGCTATTTTTTATGAAAGCAATGATGGTACTTTCAGTGGAAGTTTTACAGATCTAAATATGAATCAACGAGAAGATCACAATGGATGAAGATGAAGATCCTAAAGATCAAGAAAAGAATATGCAAGAAAAGATTCAAGATACCGAAGAAAACCCTCAAAGCTTTGAATCTCACCTTCAAGACCTTGAAACAGAAAACTGTGATGTCAGAACTCCGGTTCAAGGGCTTGAAACTCAACTTCAAGGCCTTGAGATAGGATCCAAGACAATATATCAACTGCAAACTCCACCTTGATTATAAAGGTTTTACAGGTGATGCTGATGGAAGACTTAAACATAAATGAAGTAGTTTGATACACTAACCAATGAATTATTATATTTTGAGATGCTTGGTTGGTTTGGTTTTAGTGCAGGTTTTGTCAAAGAATTCAAAGGCCTTGAAATGGATTTCAAGGGCACAAAGGAAGACAAGGATGCACAACGAAACGATCTCAAAAGCCTTGAAGTAGATTCCAAAGACACAAGGAAGACAAGGCTGGACAACGTGAAGATTTCAAATCACAAAGAAGATCTTCCACGAGAGATTTGCTCAAAACAAGAAGATTTGAGAAGATATGATCAGGAGAAGATCTCAACCGATCAACAAAGAAGATCTTACAAAGATCCTTAACCGAAAAGCACGAAGATTCTCTCATCTAGATTTGAAGATTGTTACAACAATCAACGAGAAGATTAAGGAGCCAAGAGATCAACGCGTTCTTAGGAGATGAAGATCTACAACGACTATCTCATTTCAACCAGGAAGCGATCTTCATGGAGAAGAAGAATTATCTTAGAAACGATCATCTCTCCAACGGCTAGAAGACCTCTCCATAAAAGATTATAAATTAAGTTGGCAATTGAAGAATAGAGAGACAAGCCTGCAAAGAAATATCTGTAGTCTTCAAGCGAACCAAAGTTATCTTCATTTCGAAACAACGTTTTTCTTTCTCTCCTTCTAAAAAACTTTATCCCCTAAAGAGAGATAAAACTTGAGAGCTCCATTGGCATATCTAAAGAGTGTTATACTCGAGTGTGTGTTACTCTGCGAAGTAACTAGGCTATTATAGCAAAGTGAAGAGTTGGAGCTAGATCATAGTATTGGCTACAGTGAGAGAAGAAGGGGATTTCTTCTAGTTTGTATCTAGGACTCTTTGAAGCTGAGAATAGATAGTTAGATCCTAAGGCTATACCCTAAGATGGAGAGTAGGCTATTTAGATCCGAACTTCGTAAATATATCCTTGTGTCGATCTTTTACATTCCGGACCATATCTTGTTTATTGTAACTAACTTAGTTTTGCAGGAGTTCAAAGTCAAGGCCCTTGAAAGTTGTTTCAACGCCCTTGGAATCAAAGTTTCACAACTAACTGAGATCGACATCAAGGCCCTTGAAATTGATTTCAAGGCCTTGAGATTAGTTTTGGGAAAAGTTCTCATACTCTATTTAACCCCCCTTCCAGAGTATCTTTTAACCTTTTATTTCACCCATCGGTTCTTCATCAGTCCTCCCTTAACAAAAAGCTAATCTTAGGAGCTTTCCTAGAATATGATGGGTGAACAAAAGCTAATCTTGAGAGAATGATGTGTGAACAATATTCCTCCCTTAACAAAAATGGTATAGGCTATCATAGGAGCTTTCCTAGAAAACCTACCACCACTTTTGTCAAAGCCAAAGGAAGTATTCATATGCCTACTTGCTTTTACTGTTGTAAAAAGGGTCATGTTAAATCTACATCTCCTTATAGAATAAATGATCCTTATATTATTAGAAACACCTATCCTTTATGTTTAAGGAAACTGATCAAACAAATCTGGGTTCCTAAAGGTACTAGACCACCAAACATGATCGAACCTGAATATGGACCAAAATATGCCATTTGGTCGACCCGGAAAGGTTGATGTTTGATGTTTTGCAGGATATCACCAAGGTAAAGGAGCATAAATGGATATTAGATAGTGGTTGCTCAAGACACATGAGTGGAAAAAGCTCTTTATTCTCAGATTTAAAGAAGTCATCATCTCGAACCATTACGCTTGGTGATAAAGGAAAGTGTGACACTATTGACATTGGTAAAATATGTTATAATTCATCTAAATTTATTGATGATGTTTATTTGGTTGATGGTTTGAAGTATAATCTGCTTAGTATTTCTCAAATATGTGATAAAGGCAACAAAGTTTTATTTGATTCAGAAAAATGTCAGGTTCAAGACAAAAAGACGGGTGAAATTGTGCTTACTGCTCCTAGATGTAACAATGTTTATTCCATGAGTACTAACCAAGTTTCAGGAACTAAGCTAAAATGTCTAAAGGCCTTGACTGATGATCCAAGCCTTTGACATATCAGACTTGGTCACGTAAGCATGCAAACAATGCAGAAGCTACTTACAAAGGATTTGGTACGTGGTTTGCCAAACCTAAATTTCAAGGTAGATGAACTATGTAAGGCTTGTACACAAGGTAAACAAAAAAGAGGTTCATTCAAACCTAAGAAAGTTGTAAGTTCTTCTCGACCCATCGAACTTTTATATATGGATCTTTGTGGACCTATGCGTGTCAAATCTCCCAAAGGCAAGCAGTACGTCCTTCTTATTGTTGATGATTTTTCTCGTTTCACATGGATTTCGTTTCTACGAGAAAATTTTGAAGCATTATTTGAGTTTTCAAAATTATGTAAGGAGTTACAAACTTTGAAAAACCTACCAATCGTTTCTATAAGAAGTGATCATGGTAGAGAATTTGATCAATTAAAGTTTGATTTGTTTTGTACAAAATATGGTATTTCACATAACTTTTCAGCTCCTATAACTCCTCAACAAAATGGAGTTGTGGAACGTAAAAACCGCACTCTTGAGGATATGTCTAGGACGATGGTTTTAGAAATCAATTTGCCAAAACATTTTTGGGCTGAAGTAGTGAACACTGCAAATTATATTTTGAATAGATGTTTAATTCGTCCTATCTTGAAAAAGACTCCTTATGAACTCTTTAAAGGAAGGAAACCAAATATTTCATATTTCAAACCCTTTGGATGTACTTGTTTTGTTCATAACAATGGCAAAGATAACATTGGAAAATTTTATGCACGTAGTGATGAAGCAATATTCATTGGATATGCTTCAAATAGAAAAGCTTATCGTGTCTATAACAAACGTACCAAAATTGTTGAGGAAAGCATTCATATTATTTTTGATGAAAGCAATGATGGTACTTTGAGTGAGAGTTTTGCAGATCCACATTTGAATCAACGAGAAGATCATAATTCGGATGAAGAAGAAGATCCTAAAGATCAAGAAAATAATATGCAGGAAAAGATTCAAGATACCAAAGAAAACCCTCAAGACCTTGAAACACATCTTCAAGACCTTGAAACAAAAAAGTGTGATGACAAAACTCCGTTTCAAGGGCTTGAAACTCAACTTCAAGGCCTTGAGATTGGATCCAAGGGTAATATATCAATGGTACCTGAATCTAGTCAAACATATGAGACTCAACCTTCTAGATCTGTTCAATCTGTCAAAAGAAAAAAGTTCAACACTCTTCATATCATCCACAAGAGAATGTGATCTCAGATCCAAACGTTGGAGTTCAAACTCGTTCTAAAGTGAACAATCTATGTGCTTTCTCCGCTTTTGTGTCTCTTGTTGACCCAAAGAACTACGTCCAAGCTCTTCAAGAACCTGATTGGATCATTGCCGTGAAAAATGGACTAAACGAATTTGAGAGAAATAAGGTATGGACTCTTACTTCAAGACCAAAACATCAATCTGTCATCGGCACGAAATGGGTCTTTCGAAATAAGTTGAAAGAAAGTGGCAAGGTCATACAAAATACAACATGACTAGTAGCACAAGGCTATATCCAAGAAGAAGGTATTGATTATGAGGAGACTGTTGCTCCGGTTGCTAGGTTAGAAGCCATACGTATGCTTCTTGCATTTGTGTCTTTTATGAGCATAAAACTTTTTCAAATGGATGTAAAATGTGCTTTTCTAAATGGCTTCTTGGAAGAAGAAGGCTACGTTGCTCAACCTCTTGGTTTTGAAAATCATTATTTTCCAGATCATGCTTTTAAGTTGGACAAAGCTCTTTATGGTCTTAAGCAAGCTCCTCGAGCTTGGTATGAAAGATTGTCCAAATATCTTCTTGAAAACAAATTCAAAAGAGGTTTGATTCATAAAACTTTATTTATCAAAACCAGAGGCAACGATATATTAGTAGTACAAATCTATGTTGATGATATATTATTTGGTGCTACTAATGATTCCCTTTGCAAGGAATTTTAAGATATTATGTTCAGGGAATTTGAAATGAGTTTAATGATAGAGCTAAATTTTTTCTTGGACTTCAAGTTACACAAGCAAAGAAAGGAATTTTTTTTAATCAAAGCAAGTATACTAAGGACTTGCTTAAGAAGTACAAAATGGATCAATCTAAGGTCGCAAAGACTCCTATGAGTTCAACACTTTCGCTTGACCATGACAAGGATGGCAAAAGTGTGGTATAAAAGGAGTATCGAGTTATGATAGGTTCATTGTTGTATTTAACTGCTAGTCGACCTGACATTATGTTTAGCGTGTGCATGTGTGCAAGATTTCAAGCTGATCCTAAAGAGTCACACTTGATTGCTGTGAAAAGAATTTTTCGGTATCTCAATGACAGTAAGGATCTAGGGTTATGGTGCCCACGTCAAAGCTCGTTTCACCTTGTTGGCTATTCAGATGCAGACTTTTCAGGTTATAAGGTCGATAGAAAAAGCACTTCTGGATGTTGCCAATTCTTAGGGTCATCCCTAATCAGTTGGCACTCCAAGAAGCAAAATTTTGTCGCCCTGTCCACAATTGAAGCTGAATATTTAGCTGTGGGAGCTGTTGTGCACAAATTCTATGGATTGCTCAACAACTTCGTGATCTTGGCTTTGACTTAAAAGGTATTCTTATAAAATGTGATAATACTAGTGCTATTTCTATAACCAAAAATCTTGTGCAGCATTCAAGGACTAAGCATATTGATGTAAGGCATCACTTCATACGTGATCATGTTGAGAAAGGTGATGTTTCGATCACTTTTATATCTACTAACTTGCAACTTGCAGATATCTTTACCAAGCCTCTTCCTGAGGAACAATTTAATTTTATTAGATCGGAGTTTGGTATGTTGAACAAGGAAGCATTAACGTAGGGGGAGTAAATCATTTTATTTGTTCCTACTTTTGCAGCCAAATTAATGTTTTCAAGGGCCTTGAAAGGCAATTCAAGGGCCTAGAAACACGTTTCAAAGGGTAAATTAAAATACGGATCAATTAGGAATTCATATATTTTAGATATGCAAATTTCTAATTTTTAAAAAAAGAGTTTTAGTTAAAAGGAATTTCAAAAGGCTTTATTTTACGATTCAAAGGATTTTGAAAAGTGGTTACCAAAATTTATGAAAAGAATTTTAATCAAAAATGATTCTCCCAAGATCTTGAATTTCTCAATATCTTAGTGATATTACGTTGATGTGACTTCTTCCCTTAAATACCACTTCTCTTCTTTATTTATCTCTTCCGCTTCATTTTCTCTTTGCAAAACTCAGTGCTTTACTCTTTGTTTCACAAACCCTCTTCGTCTTTCTCTAAAAAATTTCTCATGCCATCCAAGAGATCTTCTGTTGATGAGGCAACATCATCGGCCCCCAAGAGACAGAGAGTGGTTCAGATTTCATCCGACTCAGACTCAGACTCAAGCTCAGCGTCAGATTCAAGCTCAAGTGCTCTAGTTCATCTGAATGCCGCTGAAATCTTTGCCAAGACGGGGCTTCCCTCACACTGGTTTGGAAGTCAAACCGCCATCAAGAAATGGTTGACTGAGTTCGAAGAACGACATGAATGCATGTGTGAGCTTGTCGATAGAGAACTCTTCACATGTGTCTCTTTACCGGGGCTTGAAGTGCTTCAAGTAAGCCATATCTGGTTTATGCTCAACCCAGGAGAAGCCTCCTTCCCACGATTAACCAAGCTATTCTACATAAACTTAACCGCCAGAAGAGAAAGGGGAGAATGGGTTTTGGACTCAGAGGATAAAAGTAAGAAAATCACCATTACTATTGAGATTATTGCTGATATTTTTGGTCTTCCTCGCTATGATGTCTTTGATCATCCTACCCCTGCTAGAACCATTCAATTGGCCAAAGAACAGTTTCTTCTTCCCATTACTTTACCACAACCCACTACTACTTGTCTAACCCTTGAAGCTAGAATTATTTGTGCTATTTTGGATAGATGTGTGGTACCAAGGTTTACTAACACGGATGTGGTGACCAACACATTGGTTGCGTTTGTGTATCATGTGCCGAATGGGTTAAAGGTTAATCATCCTGAAATTATTATGTCCCATATGATCAATGTGTTAAATTCTCCCAGTGATTATCACTTGCCTTATGGAAATTTGCTTCCAAAGATCTTTCAGCATTTTTCTATTAACTATTCTGATGAGGTGGAACACATTGTGTGTGGAGAATTGGATGAGTAATTCTTTGACAGTTTAGGGATTAAGAGAACAGAAGTTGACTATAGAAAAGTATGAGTTCTAAAGGAGCAACCAGCCTGGAATTATACCACGGTGCAACGTTTGGAAGCTGTAGAGAGTTCAGTGAACTCTTTGAGCACCGATCTTGTCTTTTTCCGAGCATCAGTGACTGACCAGATGGATAAAACACAAGATTTACTTGGTATTCTTAGTCAAAAGATTAATCAAATGTTTCATGTCAACGCCCTTTCTCTTACGGCTGCCAGTAGCATCAAGCCTTTATTAGAAGAAGATGGACAAGCTACCACGAAGGATGCTGAACAGGTCATGACCCAATGCCATAAAATTGTCAAAGACCGTCCTATTCACCAACCATCATCTGAGGATCCAGACATTCTGAATATTGAAGAGTTTGGGGTAGTCAAGAAATATGATAAGAATTATGATCAGAGGCGAACAGACCTTTCTCGCAAAGAACTTGACCTCGTCCATGCTCAAAATCGCTGGAGGAAAATGTGTTTGAAGGAGCATTATGGGAAAGGAAGCTCATCCAAGTGGTATAAAAAAACCTGAAGCTCTCAGGATATCATGAATGTCAAGGCCCTTGATATTGATATCAAAGGCTTGCTTTTGAAAAACCTAATTGTTTTGTGGTTTTGTGGATATACTCTTTTGGTTGTACTGTTTTAAAACTAACGTGCTTTTAACTATTTTTCTCCCTTGTTGAAAGACAAAGGGGGAGAAATGAATGTGATCCGACATTCGATATTCTTCATTTTAGGTTTTGATATTTATATATGCATCGCTAACCTTACAAATGCAGGTACGAAAAAGTTTGTGTTGTCTTCCATCAAGAGGGAGATTGAAAGCTCCATCTTGATTATAAATGTTTTACAGGTGTTGCTGATGGAAGACTTAAACACAAATCAAGTAGTTTGATACACTAACCAATGAATTATTATATCGTACTGCTTGGTTTGGTGGTTTGGAATATTTAAAATGCAGGTTTTGCAAGTGACTTCAAAGGACCTTGGAAGAGTTTGAAAGATAAGGAGTTTAGAGTATTCAAAACGACAAAGGCCTTGAAATGAATTCCAAGGGAACAAAGAATTCAAGGGCGTAGGTTCCAAAGATTTCAAATCGTAAAGATGATCTTCCACGAAAGATTTCCTCAAACAAGAAGTTTTGAGAAGATATGATCAAGTGAAGATCTCAACCGACCATCAAAGAAGATCTTACAAAGATCCTTAACCGAAAAGCACGAAGATTATCTCCTCTGGATTTGAAGATTGTTGCAATAAAAATGAGAAGATCAAGGAGTGAGAGATCAACGTGTTCTCGGGAGATGAATATCCACAACGTCTATCTCATCTCAACCAAAGAGCGATCTTAATGGAGAAGAAGAGTGATCTCCAAGCGGTCATCTTTGCAACGGCTAAAAGACTTCTCCATAGAAGGGTATAAACGAAGATGGCGATTGAAGAACAAACACACAAGCCTGCACGAAAACATCCATAGTCTTCAAGCGATCCAAAGTCATCTTCATTCGATCAATAGTTTTTCTTTCTCTCTTTTTCTAAAAAGCTTTATCCCCCAGAGAGAGATAAAACTCGAGAGCTCCATTGACATATCTAAAGAGTGTTATACTCGAGTGTGTCTTACTCTACGAAGTAACTAGGATATTATAGCTAGGTGAAGAGTTGGAGCTAGATTGTAGCATTGGCTACAGTGAGAGAAGAAGGGGATTTCTTCTAGTTTGTATCTAGGACTCTTTGAAGCTGATAATAGATAGTTAGTTCCTACGGTTATACCCTGGGACGGAGAGTAGGCTATTTAGAGCCGAACTTCGTAAACATATCCTTGTATCGATCTTTTACATTCCGCACTATATCTTGTTTATTGTGACTAACTTTGTTTTGTTGGAGTTCAAAGTCAAGGCCCTTGAAAGTTGTTTCAAAGCCCTTGAAATCAAAGTTTCTCAAAGAACTGAGATCGATATCAAGACCCTTGAAATTGATTTCAAGGCCTTGAGATTGGTTTTGCGAAAAGTTCTCATACTCTATTCAACCCCCCTTCTAGAGTATCTTTATCCTTTATATTCACCTAACGGTTCTTCAGAGGAGATTGCTGAGAGCGTCGTCCCAGAGACGAGGAGTGGTGGATCTAGGAGGAAACATTCACATAGAGTCCAGTCAGATAACTCGGATCGTGTCTCCATGAGGGGGACAGAGTTTCGTGATTACATCAGGCGTGTCGAGGAGGCTGCCAAAGAAGGTAGACGGGCCCCAGATCTACCAGTACATGAGGGATCATCTGAGATGTCCCAGGGAGTTACTCAGGTGCTAGTGATGTCGGCACGTGCTGCTGAGACTGTTAGAGCTCCAAAGGAGTATAAAGGGCCTCAACTAGATACCTAGTTGAAGGCATTCCATCAGCTGGGCATAGCACCTTTCTTTGGGAAGACTGAGGTTTAGATTGGACATGTGGATTCCGCTTTAGAGTCCATCAGATGTCTAGAGGACAGACAGATAGAGTTAGTTCAGACTCTATTCCGTGACCTTGCTCATTAGTGGTGGAGGACCGTACGAGCCAAAGCCACTATCTACGAGTAGATGAGTAGTATGATTAGAGAGTAGTTCTACCCTGCCTCGTTAAGGAGGGAGAAGATGTAGGACTTCGTGGAGGCCGGCTTTGAGGATGTGCCGATTGTAGATGCAATCAGCCGCTTCTAGACAAAGCTAGCATTGCTAGGTCCAACTGCACCTTCTGAAGACCGGCACATATATCTGTTCTCCTGTTGGCTGAGGGAGAGTACACATTCATATATGACGGGATTTCATTACGAGTCCTTGGCGGATTACCAAGACCAGGCTTCTGCTAATAAGCGTGAGAGAGCTAGTCAGAGGAGCACTTATGAAACGGGATGGTATGAGAAGAGGCAGTGTATTGGACCGACCAGTGGCATTGGTGAAGCTTCAAGATCTGGGCGGAGCCAGAGACACTAGATTTACCCCTCATGTGCACTGACTGTAGAGAAGGGACGATGGTGCTATAATTGTGGTGATCTTGGACATATACGACTAGAGTGCACGAGACCACCAATGAATTGTTTCACGTGTGGTAAGCCAGGTCATAGAGCTGCCTTTTGTAGGTAGGGTGGAGTTGCATTACAACAGGGTTCTTCCCTTGCCAGTGTGGAAGGAGGTGGTCATAGGACACCTCAACAGCAGACACAGGGACAACAAAGAGTCCCAGATCGTCCGTCTACTCAGGGATCTGCTCCCGGGCTGAGTAGAGGTAGAGGTCATGGTGGGAGTACCATTAACACGAGAGGAGCTTAGGGTAGAGTCTTTGAGCTGAGGAGTGCAAAGGAGCCGCCTGCAATAGCTGTTACAGGTACCATTCTGCTTCATGGTTTACCTGTTAGAGTTTTTATTTGATACGGGTGCTACGCATTCCTTTATTTCTTATGTATGTGTTGAGCGTCTAGATTTAGCTACTATAGAGGGGATACCTGTTCGCCCCTAGAGGTGTGTGCAAATAAGTTTTAAATTTATAAAACTAGAATCAAGCAAGCGAACCCGCAGTGTACGGATCGACGTAGTTAAGCAAGAATTCCAGAGTATCGAACACAGGGATTTGGGTGGAGCGAATTCAATTGCAAGTTATCAAGCAGGTGAATATGGGAGTTTTGCAGATATTGGGAAAACAACAATCCTAAAGCTTCGAGTATCCAGTTGCGGCAATAGATTCAAGATATACTAATGATGTAAAGACAGAGTGGAGATATGCAAAGGTATACTAATGTAAGGTAATCGTACGGTTGAGGTTCCAAAAACCTTATGTAACTCACCTAAAAGACACTCCCTATACAGGTTGTTGAGGCTCAATATAGAAAGATTCTAGAGATGAGAATTAATGTCAAATACCCAAACTTGTAATCCAAAGGTCAAGACTAACTTAACCGATTGAGGTTATGACACTCACAATCGAGGTAGAGGTTGTTGAGGCTTCACTACCACCTAGAAAAGACAA
This sequence comes from Fagopyrum homotropicum, assembly GCA_033239125.1. Lineage (NCBI taxonomy): Eukaryota > Viridiplantae > Streptophyta > Magnoliopsida > Caryophyllales > Polygonaceae > Fagopyrum > Fagopyrum homotropicum. Next base: position 59,447,579 of record BSWB01000008.1, on the reverse strand, counting down.
GTCTAAGCTAAGCTAAAGCCAATCTTTAACTTTAGATTAAAGTAAAAGCAGGTTCGTAGACTTAAGGTAAATCACGGTTAGTTCTTGAGGTTCCACGGCCGTGGACTCAAGAACAGCCCGTAATTTGGGGTTGTCGGCGATAATTCTCTAACTCTCAGGGTCTAATCTGTTTGCGATCGATCTATCATCACCTATGCCACAACTATCAACCCTTCACCTTAGAATTGTTAAGGGTTTTTAGCCAATAACAGTCATATTGATATCAATTAAAGAATTAAAAGATAAAAGATGGGAACTTTCAAGAATTATCAATAATCTTCAAATGAATCTCAAAATCACAGTCAAGAACAAGTGTTTATCAAAAGATTCAAAACGGAGTAAACAATCACAATCTTAGGAAAGAAAAGAAACGGGATGTCAATCCGATCCTAAATCAAACCTAAGCAAGAAGAGGGATCTTCTTGCAAAACCCTCCAAGAACTTCGATCTTCCACCAATTCGAAAATCACAAACAGCAACTCTCCAATACAAACTTTGATCTTCAATGAGATCTCCAAATTACCTCCAAGATGAGGGTTTGTGCGTTGCTAAACGTTGATTGTAAGCGTGCGTTTGCCGCTAAGCGAAGGTTGAAAGGTCGTAAGCGAGGTGACGGAATCTTGCTTCGTCCGTCTTTTTATAGTGTAGGGTAAAGTGTCGGCCCGGCCCAATCTTTCAAAAGATCATGGCTTCGAAGCGTGGCGAAAAGATTCGCCAAGATCACGGTCGTGGAAGATTCCACGACCGTAATTTAGGGCGTGGAAACAATTACGGTTAGTTCCACGGCCGTAGAATCCCCTGGAATGAACATCGAATTCTGACTCTGAATCCACGGCCGTAATTCTGAACGTGGTTTGTGATACGGCCGTGTTTTAGGGCGTAATTTAGGGCAAGAACGTGATTCTTCCCTGAACTCGTGCATTCTTCAATCTAAGACTCCAAATTGCTTCAAAAAGTGTCCTCGATCTATGGACATATCAACTCAACTCTCCTTTGCTCGATTCCGTTCGGAAATAGCTCCAAATTACCTATAATCAACATAGAACTAGTGTAGACATCCATATCGAAAATATAGGCAATACTAGCTCACATATGCACAAAGATCAATCAAAGACTATCAATATGAATCAAATACATTTAGAAAACGTGCCTAAAATATCACAATATTTCATACTAACAAATAACCCCATACTTAGCACTTGCTTGTCCCTAAGCAAGGTCCTTCAAAAAGCTTTAAAACAAGAGTTAGGATGAAATATGTGTACCTTCTTTTGGATGAATGTGACTTCTAAAGAATAGATCATTCTCAAACCTTGCTTCAATCGTTTTTCAAACTTTCACATACTTAATCAAAGAGTAAAAGGTAAAGAAAATTCATGAATCAACTCAACTTCTAAACAAGCATTATAACCTTCAAACATTATCAAAATCAATCATAAGAAGCTTCAATTTAGATCACCAAGTCATATAACATTCTTTTGATCTTAAGGACTTTCAAAGAAAAGGTCTAGAGTATGGAAGGGAAGGGAAAACTTTAAGGGGAAGTGGTGCATAAATCCGGGAAAGTGGACAACTACCTTCTTCTTCTTATGCGGTTCCCGCAACACTTCAACTTAGAGCTTCGCTCTCTTCTTGTCGACTTTACTTTTGGAGTTATGGATAGAGGTGCACAAAAACCGAAGCCTAGGAGATTGGCGTTTCTCAATTTTCATGAGATGCCTCAAACCCTTAGCGCACATACCATAATCCGCTAGGAATATCGCTCAATCCGACTTTGGCAAGGCACAAACACCCGGCTATGTGAATGGTGCCGAGTTACTCATCGTCATGATTAACTTCCCCAAACCTATAATTTCTTTCTATTCAATTGATTGCAATTAATTGCTTTCATGGCCCTCCCACATCAAACATGCCTTTTTCTCATTCACTTTTCCAAATTCCCGGATAGGTAAAGGAGGCTAATATTTCAATGAGGAGCTAGATGATCAAAGAAAGAGGAAAGAAAGTATCGAATTGCCTTAATCATTTCAACAAGAAGTATAGGAACTTATAATGTGATTTCAACTTCAATCTCTCAACATGATTTAGGCAATGTTTTCACATTATAAAACTTGTAAAAGAGGTAGAATTCATTCATTTAAATTCTTTTCGATTTACAATCCTTTTAAGCATGCAATTGTCATCGAACTCAATTCACAAGTAGTGATTATCATGGAAATCATCTCAATTCATTAGAAGCTCAAAATTTTCAAAATTTTTCAATTTTTATGGGTTTTTCAAGTCACTTTTCATGCAATGCAATAAGGAAACGTGCAACACATAATGAACATGCAATGATAGTCTCAAATGAAGCAAACATAGAGAGTAGAGTTATTACAAACTTTAGTACATCCCACCCCATACTTAGGACGAACATTGTCCCTAATGTTCAAAAGAAAGAACAAAAGAAAGAAAAGAAAAAGAAACTCACAAGTGGTGGCGGGAATGTCTAAATCAAACGGTCATGCATCGATCACTGCGGCGCCGGTGGAGGTGGAAATGGAGAGAAGCTCGGATCATAGAACCGCCCGAACTGCTGGCGGTAGACGTCCCTCATCATGTGGTCAAGGTCGTCTAGGCGTCCGTCTCTAGCATCCGCCCGGATCTCTAGCGCTCCGACTCTCTCTGAAAGTCCGGTAGCCCAATCCGGCATCCTCTCATACCATCCCGGGGCGTGATCATACCATGCGGGGGCATCGGCTGGTGCTGGTGCTGGTGGTGGTGGTGGTGCTGCTGGCTGCGTCGTGGACCAAGGAGGGGGTGTGTCGTACCAAGTGGGAGGTGTAGTCATCCACGTGGGCCTCTCACTCACGCTGGCGCGGCGAGATGACGAGCCTGAAGCTCTAGCTGGACGTGGAGAGCGTCTAGGTACATTCGGGACCGCCTCCGGCTGATCCGGAAACGTGCCGAACTCCTGCTCCGCTCCTCCACCACTCTCGTACTGCTCTCCCATCTCCTCCTCATCCTCAACCGGTGGTGGGACAAAAGGGGGAGCTACAAGCCTGTGCGCATGCATCGCAGCGAACGTCTCCTTCCAATTGTGGCGTCCTGCCACAATGGAATACTCTGGCAGCCACTCAATACCCCTGCCTGTCCTACTCTCCCAAGGCATGCCTGCATAAGGCGGACCTCTATGTGTGGGGAAGATGAGTCCCCTGACCATGAATGCATGTAATCCTAGAGGTACGGCGGGTATGCGGGTGCAACCTGAAAAATCCACACCAAATGTCCTAGCCATGTGGGTCACTATCCCACCATATCCAATGTTCCCCTTTCTCTTGTTCTTCAGTTTACTCATCGTAGCCGCCAAAAGAGTAGCACAATCTGCGCGGCGACCGTAGAGCATACAGTAGAGCAGGAATAGCTCATCCGTCTTGATCTTTTGGGGCGTCTCCGTCCTAGGAAAGAGACACTCCGAAAGAACACGGTGAGCTATCTTCAAGGCTAGATGGTACATCAATCTAGCCTTGGTATCGGCGGGTTGCCAACGGTCCTCGTCGGCGTAAATCATGGCTACTTCCTCCCAGAAATCCTTAGGGTAGATACCGCTAGGGAATCGACCATTGTAGGTCTCATGGAACCCGAAAATGGCCCCAAACTCAACTATACTCAACTGGTAGTCTCGATTCATGAGACGGAAGGAGACGGTCCTATCAACATGGCTGTGCTCGAAAGACGTCACAACCTCTCGGGTGATCTCCTCATAGGCGTCTTCACGAATGTTCGTGAAGACAGTCAATCCGGCTCTATCCAAGAGCCATGTAAGGTCGTCAACTATGTTGAGAGGATGTAGATCCTCCAACAACAAATACCTAGGGCCAATCACTGCCCTCTTCTCTATCCTCTCAAATGCAGCTAGGTGGTCGTCATGTATGGTTGGGACGCTAGGGTGAGGTGGTGAAGATGGAGGTGAAGGTGAGGATGGTAGTGAGGGAGATGAGGGTGGTGGTGCCCTAGACGTGGAGGGGTTGCCCTTTCTTTTCTTATTTTGCTCCCCTTTCTTCTCCTTTATCCTTCCTGAAACTCTCCTTACGAAATCCATTTTCAGCAAAAATCACGGTCTGTTCTATAGAAACCACGGCCGTGGAACCTCCAGAGACCGTGATTCGTCACAGAATCTCGTGAATCTCAGCAAATTCACCAAATATCACCACAACAAGCAGTCCTAATCTAATTCCTTCCAATCTTTGTCAGTTCTTCCTAAAAATCTATAGCAAAAACGAACCAAATCCGCGAGAATCGAAGAGAAAGAAATAACCTCTTTTTCGGATTGAAAAATCCAAAATGCGCGTTTGTTGATCGATTTCCACTCGATTTGTTGCTTGGATCCTGTTCGTGGTTGGATTTGCTGCAGTTTAGAGCGAAGAATCGTTGAAAACGATTAGAGAATGAAGAATTGGGAGAGGCTGCGGGTTTTCGGTATCTAGGTCGTGGAATTGGGGAAGAATTGTGGTGGTTTTTGTGATGAAGTGTGGCTTTTATACTCGCAGGCAAAATTTCAAAAATCACGGTCTATCGGGGCATTCCACGGCCGTGGAAGTGTACGGACCCGTGGTTTTGGTGATTTTTCACAGGCTTTTGAGAATTACGGCCACTGTAGCTATGACGACCGTAATTTAGACCGTGGAACCTTCTGTAAAGCTTCAAAGTCCAAATTTCGTCACTTCTCTTCGACATTATCCCTCCTTTCTCCTTTTCCATCGATCCTACAACCAAAAACACGAACATACCGGAAGAAATCGATGCAAAATAAAGCGAAAACGTCTATTCTAAACTAATCTATGAATCGAAGACAAAACGAAAATGCAATACCTTGGGTTGCCTCCCAAGAAGCGCTTTGTTTAAGGTCCGTAGCTAGACCAATCTCGCACTTATTCGAGTGCGGTAGGTGCAAACTCCTCAGCTTGGAGTTCCGGCGAGTACTTCTTGAGTCGTTGACCGTTCACCTTAAAACTTCCACTAGCTTCACCCCATACTTCAACTGCACCATGGGGGAAAATACGCTTAATTAGAAAAGGTCCAGTCCAACGAGATTTTAACTTACCTGGAAAGAGGCGAACGAAGGGGAGAGTCCAGTCCGGAGGTTGGATAATGGGTGCTGAAATTAGAGCTTGCCGAATGGTGTTGAACGCATCTAGACATTCCTGTGAAAACTCAAAAACCGCATCCTTCATCAATAGATTAGTGAGAGGTTTTGATATTTTAGAAAAGTCCTTAATGAAACGTCTATAGAATCCAGCATGTCCTAGGAAACTTCTTATCCCTTTCACCGAAATTGGGGGAGGAAGTTTCTCTATGGTCTCTATCTTAGCCCTGTCTACCTCTATCCCTCTACTAGAGACTAAGTGACCTAACACGATTCCTTCCTTAACCATGAATTGACACTTCTCCCAATTAAGAACTAGGTTAGTGTCTTCACATCTTTGCAAAACAAGAGAAAGGTTAGAAAGACAATCGTTAAAAGAGGAACCGTAAACGGAGAAGTCGTCCATGAAGACTTCCATGATTTCCTCTACATATTCGGAGAAGATGGCCATCATGCACCGTTGAAAGGTGGCTGGGGCGTTGCAAAGCCCGAACGGCATTCTCCTATAAGCGAACGTACCCCAAGGGCACGTGAATGTGGTCTTCTCTTGATCATCCGGATGTATCGGAATCTGAAAGAAGCCACTATAACCGTCAAGGTAGCAAAAGTATGAATGTTGTGCTAACCTTTCAAGCGTCTGATCGATGAATGGCAATGGAAAGTGATCCTTCCGCGTTGCGTTGTTGAGCTTGCGGTAGTCTATACACATTCGCCATCCAGTTACGGTTCGGGTAGGAATGAGTTCGTTGTTCTTATTGGTGATGACCGTCATTCCTCCCTTCTTCTGAACTACTTGAACCGGGCTCACCCACTTGCTATCGGAGATAGGATAGATGATACCTGCATCAAGAAGTTTAAGAATTTCCTTCTTGACAACCTCCTTCATGGTCGGATTCAACCGCCTTTGAGGTTGTCTCGAAGTTCTAAAGTCTTCCTCCATTAGTATCTTATGCATGCATAGGGAGGGTTTAATTCCTACTAAGTCCTCAATGGTATAGCCTATGGCTTTTCTATGTTTCCTAAGGACAATCATGAGCTGTTCATGTTCATCTATGCTTAATTCGGAACTAACGATAACCGGAAGGATGGAATTAGATCCAAGAAAAGCGTACCTTAGATGAGTAGGAAGTGGTTTGAGTTCCATCACTTTCGGAGCTTCCGATGATCCTTGAGGAGCTTCCGATGTTTCCTTAGAAGTTTCTAAGGATGTTGAGTGGGTTGGAGAAGAATTAGAAGAAGTTGAAGAGGTATGCCGATCACCATCTTCCACGGCCAAAATTACGGTCTCCTCTTCTATTCCACGGCCGTGGAATGCTCTGGAATGGAAGTCGATTTTGGTCGTGGAATCCACGGTCGTGGAATATAGGGTGTGACCGTGGATTCTAATATTCTCAGCCTCATCGTGGAGTTTCTCAAACTCCACTTCATGCATCTCTTCTTGTGCTTCCAAGGCTTCAATTTCCTCTTTGCACTCTTCTTCTTTTCCTACATTGGTTAGACTCATAGTAATAACCTTTTGTAAAGGATCGTTAAAGAGAATCGCACTCACCTCCTCCCTAGACAAACCTTCTTCATCTTGGATATCGTAAATATCCTCATCAAAGATTTGCTCCTTCACTAGAGTGGAAAGAACGAACTCTACTTTATCTTCCCCGATATCAAAAGCGAGTCTCCCATTCTTGCAATCGACCATGCAGCCGGAAGTTGCAAGAAACGGTCTTCCGAGTATGATCGGGACCGGACTATCTGCAGGAATATCAAGCACGACAAAATCAATGGGAACAAAGAACTTGCCTAGCTTGACCGGGACGTCTTCTACTATACCGACGGGACGAGTAATGGATCAATCCGCCATGTATAACGTCATCTTCACCGGTTTAGGGTCGCCTAAACCGATTTTCCTGCACAACGCAAGTGGTATGATGCTCACACTTGCTCCTAAGTCACATAAAGCGTCATATGTGACATCTCCCACTCCAATGGGATTGCAAAATGACCCCGGATCCTTCAACTTTGGGGGCATTTTCTCCTTCATCGTCTTGATGAGATCCGAAGAATCCGAACTCATCTTGACTTCACCAAAATCTTCTAGCTTCCTCTTGTTAGAGAGGAGCTCCTTCAAGAACTTGCCATAAGCCGGCATACCTACAATAGCATCAATGAAAGGTATATTAATATGCAGCTTGCTCATGAGTTCTATAAACTTACCAAATTGTTTATCTAGGCGCGCTCGCGCTCTAGATTGAGGGAACGGTAGGGGAGGTTTGAAAGCTGGAGGAGGAACATAGACGTCTTCCTTCTCCTTCCCCTTTTCTTTGTCCTTCTCTACGGGGACTTCAACGAACGTAGGTTGCGGATCGGTGGTAGTCACTCCGCTCCTAGTTGTAATCGCCATCACCCTCCCTTTGGGGTTGTCCTCCGTCTTTCCTGGAAGTTTCCCTTGATTTCTGGGAACTTCCTCCGCATGGTTGAACATTTGGTTTTCCAAAACCTTTTGAGCTTTGTCAACCTTAGAAATTTGATCATCAACCTTGATGATGCGGTTCTCCAACCCTTGAAGCTTTCCCAAGATTGTCTCCAACATGGGATCGGGCTTCTCCTTTCCCGTATTGTTTCCTCCATTTGATGATTGCCCCTGGCTTTTCAAAGGAGTAGAGGAAGAAGAGGGTGGAGTTAGTGAATTGGAATTGGAAGGATAGGAGTTACCGGAATTTTGTTGATTGGAGCGCCAATTGTTGTTGTTTGAACCCCGATTGTTGTTCCAATTGTTGTTGTTCCGGTTGTTGTTGTTTCCATTCCAATTGTTATTCCGGTTATTGTTCCGGTTATTGTTGTTGCGGTTGGTGTTATCACCGCTGTTGTTGTTGCCCAAATAGCCAACATCCTTCTCTTGTTGCCTTGGGAAGTTGGTCTTGATAGTCTCCTTCAACTCTTTGATCTCGTTGTTAAGGGAGAAAATCTGATTTTGAGCTTCATGTGTGAGCTTTGCTCCTTGCTCCACACGATTTCCCTCCACTTTCCGGTGGGAATACTTCTCTATGACTCTTGCTTGCTTCTCAATGAAGTCCCAAGCGTCATCTTCTCTCATGTCCATGAACGTTCCACATGAGAGGGATTGGAGGTTGAATTGCGTTCCCGCATCCAGCCCTTTGTAGTAAATCTCCAGCAAGGCAAGCTTGGATATGCCATGATGAGGGCAATCCAAGAGCAAATCCTGAAACCTTTCCCAAGATTGAAACAAACTTTCGTTAGGTCTCATGGAAAAAGCATTGATCTTACCTCTAAGTTTCGCCGTTTTGGAAGGCGGAAAGAATTTGGTGAGAAACTCTGCGGAAAGGTCTTCCCACGTGTCTAGTTTCCCATTAGGAAGAGCTTGATACCAAGATAACGCTTTCCCCTTCAAGGAGAAGAAGAAAGGCTTGAGCTTATAGCTGTTGGTAGTAGCGTTCTTCGGTCTCATCGTCTCCATCATACACTCAAAGTTCTGTAAGTGTTGGTGTGGAGATTCAGTACTTGTACCGCCAAATTGACTTTGGCGAACAAGAGTGATAACTTGAGGGTTAAAGCTAAACCCTTGCACATCTTCAGCGTCAAATTTCACACCCAAGCGGCGTGGTTGTTGTGTTGGATCCATCCGTTGGCCAAGAGTCCTTGGCTCATTATCCACACGTTCGACTCTCACATTCCTAGGTGGAATGCGGCGATTAGTAGCTCCTTGTGGATGGAAAGGATTCATGTTGATCGTGGGATCAATCTCTTCTAACGGTGGCATGGAAGAATCGCTATCATCAGCGGATGAGTGGCTTTTTCTTCTAGACCTTGATCTCCTTCTTGAGGACCTCTTGCCTACCTTATCTTCAAGGTCGCTCATCTTTATCCTCATTTGGACGATCATGTCTTGTAGACCGTTAACTTGAGATTGATGACGATCCATCTCGTCCTGGCGGAGAGTCTCATTCCATCGGAGTTGAGCTTCCTTCTCCGCCAACTCCGTTTGAAGATCGCGTTCGTTTTCTTCAGCCATCCTCTTTTCCTTGCGCTTTTGTCTCAAGGTTTTCTCTAGCTCTTGATCAAGAGGTAAGAGATCTTCGGTGTTCCTAGACCTGCGCATGCACTCAAAGGAAATCAAACAACGAGAGTAAGCTCCCAAGCTTGACAACCGGCTACCGGATTCGGACGAAACCAAATCCCCGGCAACGGCGCCAAAAACTTGTTCGCCCCTAGAGGTGTGTGCAAATAAGTTTTAAATTTATAAAACTAGAATCAAGCAAGCGAACCCGCAGTGTACGGATCGACGTAGTTAAGCAAGAATTCCAGAGTATCGAACACAGGGATTTGGGTGGAGCGAATTCAATTGCAAGTTATCAAGCAGGTGAATATGGGAGTTTTGCAGATATTGGGAAAACAACAATCCTAAAGCTTCGAGTATCCAGTTGCGGCAATAGATTCAAGATATACTAATGATGTAAAGACAGAGTGGAGATATGCAAAGGTATACTAATGTAAGGTAATCGTACGGTTGAGGTTCCAAAAACCTTATGTAACTCACCTAAAAGACACTCCCTATATAGGTTGTTGAGGCTCAATATAGAAAGATTCTAGAGATGAGAATTAATGTCAAATACCCAAACTTGTAATCCAAAGGTCAAGACTAACTTAACCGATTGAGGTTATGACACTCACAATCGAGGTAGAGGTTGTTGAGGCTTCACTACCACCTAGAAAAGACAAGTCTAAGCTAAGCTAAAGCCAATCTTTAACTTTAGATTAAAGTAAAAGCAGGTTCGTAGACTTAAGGTAAATCACGGTTAGTTCTTGAGGTTCCACGGCCGTGGACTCAAGAACAGCCCGTAATTTGGGGTTGTCGGTGATAATTCTCTAACTCTCAGGGTCTAATCTGTTTGCGATCGATCTATCATCACCTATGCCACAACTATCAACCCTTCACCTTAGAATTGTTAAGGGTTTTTAGCCAATAACAGTCATATTGATATCAATTCAAGAATTAAAAGATAAAAGATGGGAACTTTCAAGAATTATCAATAATCTTCAAATGAATCTCAAAATCACAGTCAAGAACAAGTGTTTATCAAAAGATTCAAAACGGAGTAAACAATCACAATCTTAGGAAAGAAAAGAAACGGGATGTCAATCCGATCCTAAATCAAACCTAAGCAAGAAGAGGGATCTTCTTGCAAAACCCTCCAAGAACTTCGATCTTCCACCAATTCGAAAATCACAAACAGCAACTCTCCAATACGAACTTTGATCTTCAATGAGATCTCCAAATTACCTCCAAGATGAGGGTTTGTGCGTTGCTAAACGTTGATTGTAAGCGTGCGTTTGCCGCTAAGCGAAGGTTGAAAGGTCGTAAGCGAGGTGACGGAATCTTGCTTCGTCCGTCTTTTTATAGTGTAGGGTAAAGTGTCGGCCCGGCCCAATCTTTCAAAAGATCATGGCTTCGAAGCGTGGCGAAAAGATTCGCCAAGATCACGGTCGTGGAAGATTCCACGACCGTAATTTAGGGCGTGGAAACAATTACGGTTAGTTCCACGGCCGTAGAATCCCCTGGAATGAACATCGAATTCTGACTCTGAATCCACGGCCGTAATTCTGAACGTGGTTTGTGATACGGCCGTGTTTTAGGGCGTAATTTAGGGCAAGAACGTGATTCTTCCCTGAACTCGTGCATTCTTCAATCTAAGACTCCAAATTGCTTCAAAAAGTGTCCTCGATCTATGGACATATCAACTCAACTCTCCTTTGCTCGATTCCGTTCGGAAATAGCTCCAAATTACCTATAATCAACATAGAACTAGTGTAGACATCCATATCGAAAATATAGGCAATACTAGCTCACATATGCACAAAGATCAATCAAAGACTATCAATATGAATCAAATACATTTAGAAAACGTGCCTAAAATATCACAATATTTCATCCTAACAATACCCTTTAGTATAGGGTTACCTGATGGTAGCACGGTCAGAGGTACCCGTGAGATACGTAGTTGTCCCCTTCGTTTAAGGACTCGTGTGTTGCTTGTGGACTTCTTAGTCATGCCATTGATGCATGAAGAAGTCATTTTAGGTATGGATTAGATACGTAGACACCGTGTTGTCTTAGATATTGGTAGGAGGACTGTGATAGTCTCTACCGAGGTAGGTCATATAGAGGTCTTCCGTGGTGAGATCTTGGGAAGACGGGGTCTGTCATCAGCGCCGTACGAACAACGAGGTTGATAGCACAGGGATGCGATGCCTTCTGATGATATGCCATGAAGGATGGGGAGAGTCCAACATTGGAGGGTATTCCAGTGGTCTGTGAGTTTACAGACGTGTTTGCGGAGCCATCTAGCTTTCCGCCTTAGAGGAGCCTGGACTTTAACATCGAGTTGGAGCTTGGTACGAGACCGATCTCGAAGGCCCCATAGCGTATGGCGCATGTTGAGATGTTGGAACTAAAGAAGCAACTTGAGGAGTTGGCTGAGAAGGGCTTCATACGCCCTAGCGTTTCACCATGGAGTGAACCTGTCCTCTTCGTGCGGAAGAAGGACGGATCGTTGAGACTTTGCATTGATTACAAAGAGCTGAACAAGGTGACCATCAAGAACAAGTATCCATTTCCTCGTATTGATGATCTGCTTGATTAGCTTCATGGAGCGACAGTGTTCACCCGGATTGACTTACGCTCAGGATATCACGAGTTGAGGATGAGATAGCAGGACGTGCACATGACGGCATTTCGTACCCGTTATGGACACTATGAGTTTGTAGTGATGCCATTTGGGCTCACAAATGCCCCAACAGTTTTCATGGAGTTGATGAACATTATTTTCATCGACTTTCTGGATCAATTTGTGGTAGTATTCATTGATGACATTCTGGCATACTCTCGTAACAGAGAGGAGCATACCGGGCATCTGAGGACGGTTTTGCAGATTCTGAGGGATAAAGTGCTATATGCCAAGCTCTCTAAGTGCGAGTTTTAGATGTCAGAGGTGGTATTCTTAGTTCATATCATCTCCGCCAGTGGGATCATGGTTGATCCGGCGAAGATTGAGTCTGTTGTAGCTTGGACGACACCGACGAACGTCAAGGAAGTGCGTAGCTTTCTTGGCCTAGCTGACTATTACCGACGTTTTGTGGAGGCATTTTCTGTGATTGCCCGTCCACTCACGAGTCTTCTGAGGAAGACTACCAAATTTGTATGGTTTGATCAGTGTGCCTAGAGTTTGAGGAGTTGAAGAGGCGTTTGACTTCTGCTCCTATCTTTGCATAGCCAGAGGGTTCTGAGGATTTTGTGGTTTACAGTGATGCATCCAAGCTAGGCTTGGGATGTGTGTTGATACAGAGGGGCAAAATGATTGCATATGCGTCTCGACAGTTGAAGACGTATGAGGAGAACTACCCGACTCATGATCTAGTGTTAGTAGCGGTAGTTCATACTTTGAATGTCTGGAGACATTACTTGTATGGTGCTACATGTCAGATGTTCACAAACCATAAGAGTATAAAGTACATTTTTACGTAGCGGGAATTGAATAACCGCCAGCGTCGACGGCTCGAGTTCATCAAGGACTTTGACCTTGAGGTTTTGTATCATCCAGGGAGGGCAAATGTTATCGCCGACGCCTTGAGCAGGAAGACGCCTCGAGAGAAGGCGATTGCTAGACTGATAGTTCAGCCTCAACTTCAGAGGGATCTAGCTTGGCTAGAATTGGACATCCAGTTTCCGGATGAGGATGCCTAGTTGTGCGCTCTAGAGGTTGTACCTGGTCTGTTGGCTGAGATCCAACAGAAGCAAGGGACTTGCCCGACCTTGATGAGGAGTAGAGAAAGGATGTCTCATAGTGAGGCACCACAGTTCTCCATAGGAGCATATAAAGTGATGAGACGCCATGATCACGTCTGTGTACCTGCTGATGCAGAGCTAAGACAAAGGATTCTATAAGAGGCTCATTGTACACCTTACTCGGTACATCCATGTACGAGTAAGATGTACCATGATGTGAAACGCTCATATTGGTGGGGAGGGCTGAAGCACGATGTAGCCAGATTTGTGGTACAGTGTGCGACCTGTCAGTAGGTCAAGAAAGAGAATTTCAAACCTGGAGGTGAGCTTCATCCACTACTAGTACCAGAATGGAAGTGGGAGGATGTCTCCATGGATTTAGTTATCAGATTAAGGCCCAATAGGAGTTTTGATGCTATCTGGGTTGTTGTAGATAGACTGACGAAGACTGCACGCTTCATTCCTATTAGAGAGATGTGGCCAGTGAGCATATTGACTGAGGAGTACACTAGGCAGCTAGTGAGACTCCATGGTGTAACGAGGACGATCATCTTTGATCGAGATGGGCGTTTTACCTCAAGGTTTTGGCAACAAATTCTGACTACTATAGGCACGAGTCTACACTTCACGATTGCGTTTCACCCCCAGACAGATGGTCAATTTGAGAGGAGCATCCTGACCCTTGAGGATATGTTGTGAGCTTGTGTGTTGGATTGGGGACATGGAAGGTCAGATTACCTCCCATTAGCTGAGTTCTTATATAATAACAATTGGCATGCATCTATTAGGATGGCTCTATATGAGGCACTGTATGGACGTAGGTACCGTACACCTTTATATTGGGAGGAGCCTAGCACTATCTGTGGGATAGCGCTAGACCAAATTTAGGGTGATATGGCTCGAGTAGTGCTGATCAGAGAGAGGATGCTGGCTGCACAGAGTCGCCAGAAGTCGTATGTAGACTGATAACATGATTTATGACGTTAGTTTAGGCATTCATTTAGATAGTTTTTCCCGTTATTCATGCACGGTTTGACATTAGTTCATGACGTTTACGCTTATTTCGTGCATATTTCTAGAAAAAACATCTACACGAGCTTTTGTCGGTTTTGTAGGTATTTCGGGGATCTTTTGGACATTAATCGATACATTCGAGGGTCAAGCCTCATGTTGGTACACATCCAAGGCTTTGAAGGAACATAATTGGAGCAATGAAGGACACAAGGACCCATACTGGTGCAAGCAATGGAGCAACTCATGGCTAGACGATCATAACAAGCCTTTGTTGAAGAATATCGACCCAACATTCAGGAAAATCGTCTGATTTTTCTGTCTGGGTCGATTTTCTGGCCTTTGACAGCTTGGGCCATGTGTCCCACGATCTCTTTGTCCGGCCCTTGCTCTTGATGGAGAATATAAGTGGTCCTACAGGCTGTGGCTAAGGGATCTCTCCCACATTCTCTGACACACACCTCATTCCATTGGAGGATAGACTTGGAGAAGAAGAAAAACTCTCTCATTTTTTTGGGGGAAGAAGAAGAACACCAAACTTAGAGTGATAGTGAGTTTTTGAGGGATTTTGAGTGATTTTTAGAGTCTTTGGTTGAAGAACTTTTGGAAGGATTGTTAGGAACGTTTTGGAACTTCTTTTGAAGGATTGTAAGTCTTGTCTAAACTTATATTCAGCTTAGATTTCTTGTTTTACTTGCTTATCTTTCATCATCTACTTATGAGAACCATGTATGCTTGTATGATGATTTTGGATCTTGAAATGCATGTTATTGGCTAGTTTATTGTGATTCTGGAGTGATGGATTGATGGTTATGGCTTGGGTGATGATAGAATGGACTTGTATGTTAGTTTAGGATGATTCGTATGCACAAAACCTAACCCAGACAGAAAAATCGACCTGTTCATAGGATAGATCGTCCGATTTATGCTATGATCCACCCGATTTTTCTCTCTGTTGCTCTATAATTGATGAATCTGTATGTTAGGATGTTAGGGAGTTGAAATCCTAGTGTTTATTAAGCATAATATAGCTTAGGGTGACCTAAAGCTAGCAACCTAAGTGAGGGGAGAGACCTACCCGGTGATTTCCGATCTTAGATACCTAAGATGATGAACTCTAGGTAGTAGTGAGCCTCATAAGCCGCTATTGGATTGAGTGTGCTAGGATTGTTGCTTGAGACTTGCCTTTTCCGAGACTTACCCGGTAAGGAGAGGTTTGCCCCTTAAGTAGAGTCCGGTTTGTGTAGAATTCCCTACTTTAACCCCTTGAGACCTACCCGGTAATAGTAGTTAGATGCGGGATTAGTGAAGCAAGAGGCTTACCCGGTAATTGCTTCCATTAGAGAAACACCCTTTTCCAACACCGCAACTTTGTCCTTAGAATCTTTAGAAAAAAGCTTCAGCCCAATGCCATAACCGGAAATCTTGACCTCTAGAATCCACTTTTCTCTCTTTGATCACATATCTTGTGTTTGTGTTGCTTGTATCTTTTGCTAGTTTGAGTTGTTAGTTTGATTTATTATCTTGCTTGATTCGTGATCTTGCTTGATCACCACAAAAAACCCAACCAAAAATATCATGATTTTCATTTCTTTATTTCTTTCTCTTTTCTTAGACTAGATTCGCACTATCCTTAGTCACTAATCGATTCAATCTCACCTCAGTCTTTGTGTTCGACCTCGGAATACTATCCCTACTACAAAACGTCCCGTACACTGCGGGTTCGCTAGGAGTTAGGAGAAATATAACGAGTTATAAATTTAAGACTTTTGCGTGTCACAATCTTAGCGTAACAAGTTTTTTGGCGCCGTTGCCGGGGACTAGGTCTAGATTGAGTCATTTTTGTGATTGTTTATAGTGTAGATCTTTCTTGTTGCTTTTGATCTCGTTTGGTTTGTGTCTTTGCTTTTCAGGTCATCTCTCACTCTTTAGGTGTATGCGAAGATCTCGTGGCAAGGATTTAGCTCCATTCGATCCCGAACCGGAGAAAACCCTTAGATCTAGATCCAAGAGCATTAGAAAGGGAAAAGAGATGGCCGGAAGAGATCTCCAAGCTGAGTTGGATGAGGCTTTAGAGAAAATTAGATTAAGAGATGAGCTCTTGGAGAATGAAAGGAGACTTGCCAATGAGAGGCAAGAAGCAACTAGGAGGGAGATTGAAGAGATTAGGCAAGCTCTTGTGCAAAGAGAGCTTAATTGTCAACAACCTCCACCTCCACCTCCACCACAACCGCAGCCGGCGGCGGTTAATATTCGGGTTGTGCCCATTGCTATTAAAAAGCCACAAACGTTAGGGCAACGTATGGATCCGGCACAAAGAGCACACCGTCCGGGTGTGAACTTAGGAGATCCCGCGCCCATGATTACGAGCTCCGCCCTCAAGTTCTACAAATGATCCGGCATAATCAATTTGGAGGGATGGAAGGAGAGTCTCCCCATCAACACTTTATGAACTATGAGATCTTGATGGAGACTCTTAGACCGCCTAAATTGGAGAGCAACAACCATAAGCTTAGGGCTTTCTCCTTCTCACTTAAGGATAAAGCCTTGGCTTGGTATCAATCTATTCCACAAGGGCGAGTGAGTACTTGGGAGGAGATGACAACCGAGTTCTTGACTAAGTTCTTCCCACCTTCCAAGACTACCGAGTTAAGAGGGAAGATCAACGCCTTTGTGATGAAGGATAGAGAAAGCCTATTCAAGTCTTGGGAGAGGTTCAAAGACCTTCTCCTAGATTGTCCACACCATGGTATACCAAAAATTGAGCTATTGGAAATCTACTTCAAGGGACTTGATGAAGATAGCCAATTCAAGCTTCAATCTCTTTCCGGTGGGACTTTCATGGAAAAGAATGTGGATGAAGCTTGGGAATTTGTAGAGAAACAAGCTTTGGTGATTGAGAAGTACTCCCATAGGAAGAGTGATGGGAGGAAAGCGGGAGCATATGAGGTGAGTGAAGTCACCATGAGTAATTTCAAGCTTGATGCAATCAACAATGAGCTTAAGTCTTGGAGGGAGTTGTGTGCTACAACTTTGAAGAGTCAAGCAAGCCCTCAAGTGCAAGTGCAAGCAATGTCTTCCAAGGAGGAAGATGTGAACTACATGGGAAGGGGCAACTACAACAACTATCAAGGCCCAATGAACTTCAACAATAACCGGCAATTCAACAATTACCGGCCTAACCACAACCATCCCGGGTTTTCCTATTCTAACCCGGATGGAGCCTTGAACCCTCCCGCTTCCACAAGCGCAACTCCACCACCAAAGTCTTCACAAGAACCTCCACCCGGATTTACTCAACCTCCAAAGGATAGAACCGAGATGATGTTTGAGCAATAGCTTGGAAGGTTGAGTGGTCTTGAGAGCACGGTGACTTCCATTTCTAAAGCTCAAAAGGTGTTGGAGCATAAGTGTTCCAAAAGGCGGGTGAAGCTCATAGAGATCCGGGGAAGCTTCCTGAAAGAACCGAAGATAACCCAAGAGGCCAAGTGTTGGCTATTACAACAAGGAGTGGGCTGAGCATGAAGGACCCCTTACCCAAGGAGAATGCTAAAGGAAATCAAGTAGTGGTAGAGGAAGAGCCATTGCAAGAAGATGGAGGAAAGAGCAAGGATGATGAGCCATCATATGTGGCACCACCTTCATACAAGCCACCACTACCATTCCCACAATCACGAGCAAGAGCTCGTTTGGACAAACACTTCGGTAAATTCCTTGAACTTATGTCTAAATTGCATATTAACATTCCGTTCATGGATGCTATTCTAGGTATGCCGGCATATGGCAAATTCTTGAAGGAAATACTCTCCAACAAAAGGAAGTTGGAGGAGTATGGGGAAGTGAGGATGACAAAGAGGTCCTCGGAATTGATTCAAACTATGAAGGAGGAGATGCCTCCTAAGCTAAGAGATTCGGGATCTTTTTGTGTGCCAATCGGAGTGGGAGAAGTGAAGTATGACGCCCTATGTGATCTTGGGGCAAGTGTAAGCATCATCCCGCTTGCACTTTGCAACACGGTTGGGCTAGGAGAGCCAAAACCGGTCAAGATGACCCTTTACATGGAGGACCGTTCAATCACTCACCCGGTTGGAATCTTGGAAGACATACTGGTGCAACTAGGGAAGTTCTATGTGCCCATAGACTTCGTTGTTTTGGACATCCCGGCGGACTATCCGGTTCCTATCATCTTGGGGAGACCTTTCCTAGCTACTTCCGGATGTTTGGTGGATTGCAAGAATGGAATTCTCTCTTTTAACATTGGAGAAGAGAACATCAAGTTTAATTTGTCCACAATGGTGAAGGAGCCATCCCTAGGTGAAGATGTCATCAACATTGTTGAGGAAGAGGAGTCTAGAGAAGTTGTGAGCTCAATCTTGCTCAAGGATCCACTTGAGAAGGTTCTTAGCTCGAGTTTGATGGAGAAAGGAGTTGAGGAGAGTAGCAATGAAGTGATCGAGGCCTTGAATGCATTGGATGAGCTACCAAGTGTTGGATTTGAAGTATTAAAAGAAGGGACAAATACCTGTAGAAAAATCGGACCAGAGGGGCAAAAATCGGCCGATTTTTGCATAAATCTTGAATTTTCATCCGATTTTGCAAATGCCGTAGCTGAAATCGACCCCCAGATCGTCCGATTTTCTTCACAGAGGGTCAATTTTCCTGAGTCTTTTGAGCATCATCCAAGTGTTTGTGGGCAATCATCAAGGGACTTAGGTGAGGCTTCCATGGCTTTGGAATCATCTAAACCTACATTGTATGGATCATCTCCAACCGATAAAGGTCCTCCTAAACTTGATCTAAAACCTCTTCCTTCTCATTTAAAGTATGCTTTCCTTGGTTCAAATTCTACTTATCCGGTGATTGTGAATGCATCTTTGAATGATGATGAACTTAATAGATTGTTGACTGAATTGAAACTGCATAGAAAGGCAATAGGATACACCATTGATGACCTTGTTGGCATTAAGCCCTCTTTGTGCATGCATAAGATATTGATGGAAGATGACCATAAACCCTCTATTGAACATCAAAGAAGATTGAATCCTATAATGAAAGAGGTAGTCAAGAAAGAGATCATTAAGTTGCTAGATGCGGGAATCATCTACCCGATTTCGGATAGTAAATGGGTTAGTCCCGTTCATGTGGTTCCTAAGAAGGGTGGTATGACCGTAGTGACAAATGAGAATAATGAACTAATCCCTACTAGAACGGTTACGGGATGGAGGATGTGCATAGACTATAGGAAACTAAATGTGGCCTCTAGGCAAGATCACTTCCCTCTTCCTTTCATTGACCAAATGCTAGAGAGATTAGCTCAACATTCACACTTTTGTTACTTAGATGGTTATAGTGGTTTTTTCCAAATTCCTATTCACCCGGATGACCAAGAGAAAACAACATTTACATGTCATTGGGGTACATTTGCATATAGGAGAATGCCATTTGGGTTGTGTAATGCACCCGCCACCTTCCAAAGGTGTATGATGGCTATCTTTTCTGAATATATTGAAAACATCATGGAAGTGTTTATGGATGATTTCTCTGTTTATGGATCTTTATTTGATGATTGTTTAGCTAACTTATCTTTGGTGCTTAAGAGATGTGAGGAGAAAAATCTTGTCTTGAATTGGGAGAAATGCCACTTCATGGTAAGTGAAGTCATTGTGTTGGGACACTTGGTGTCCAACCGTGGCATTGAGGTTGATAGGGCTAAGATATAGACGATAGAGAAGTTGCCACCACCTACCTCGGTTAAGGGGGTAAGGAGTTTTCTAGGGCATGCCGGTTTTTATCGGAGATTCATTAAAGATTTCTCTAAGATTTCTAAGCCTCTTACTAACCTACTAATGAAAGATGTTGAGTTTGTTTTCTCCAAGGATTACCTTGAGGCTTTTTGTAGGTTGAAGGATGCTTTGATCACCGCCCCCATCATTCAACCTCCGGATTGGAGCTTACCATTTGAAGTGATGTGTGATGCAAGTGATGTGGCCATTGGGGCTGTTTTAGGACAAAAGAAAGATGGGCGTACACATGCCGTCTATTATGCTAGCAAGACGCTAGATGATGCCCAACTTAACTATGCCACAACCGAGAAGGAGTTGCTAGCGGTGGTGTATGCCTTTGAGAAGTTTCGGTCATATCTTGTTGGAGCAAAGGTCATTGTGTACACGGATCATGCTGCGATCCGTTACCTCCTCACAAAGAAAGATGCCAAGCCTCGCCTCATTCGGCGGATCCTTCTTCTTCAAGAGTTTGACTTGGAAATCTGGGATAAGAAAGGGTCCGAAAATTCTGTGGCGGATCACCTTAGTAGACTCCCACCATTGGAGCTTGAGAGAGACGACATCCCGATTGATGACTCATTCTGGGATGAGCAATTGCAAATGATAGAGGAGTGCTTGTTTCAAGTGTCAAGGGGTAATGAGCCATGGTATGCCGATATTGTGAACTACCTTGTGTGTGAGGAGGTGCCACCCGGGTTATCCTATGCCCAAAGGAAGAAGTTCTTCAAAGATGTGAGGCATTATTATTGGAGTGAGCCTCTCTTGTTCAAGAGAGGGCCGGATGGAGTCTTTAGGAGGTGCATTCCGGAGGATGAGATGGAGAGTGTGATCCGCCATTGTCACTCCTTGCCATGTGGAGGTCATGCTAGCTCACACAAGACGTGTGCAAAGGTATTGCAATCCGGTTTTTATTGGCCTAACTTGTTTAGGGATGTGTAGAATTTTGTAGTGGCATGTGATGCTTGCCAAAGGACGGGCAACATCTCAAGGAGGAATGAGATGCCCTTGAACAACATACAAGAGGTGGAGATATTTGATGTTTGGGGTGTGGACTTCATGAGACCATTCCCTTCTTCATGTGGCAACCTCTACATCCTATTGGCGGTGGACTATGTGTCGAGATGGGTGGAAGCAATCGCTTCTCCCACAAATGATGCCAAGGTCGTGGTGCGGTTCTTCAACCGAGTGATCTTTCCTAGGTTTGGGACACCAAGGGTGATCATAAGTGATGGAGGAAAGCACTTCACTAATAGGAACTTTGGGTCACTTTTGGCTAAGTATGGGGTGACTCATAAGGTGGCAACACCTTACCACCCCCAAACTAGTGGCCAAGTAGAGATCTCCAACCGGGAGATAAAAGGGATCCTTGAGAAGACGGTTTCTAGAACAAGAAAAGATTGGGCTATGAAGCTCGATGATGCTTTGTGGGCTTATAGAACCGCTTTCAAGACACCGATTGGCACCACTCCCTACAAGCTAGTTTATGGCAAGTCTTGCCACCTTCCGGTGGAGATGGAGCATAGAGCATATTGGGCCATAAGGTGGCTGAATTTTGACCTCAAGGAGGCCGGTGAGAAGAGGTTGCTAGACATGAACGCCCTTGAGGAGATCCGGTTGGATGCTTATGAAAATGCCCGGATTTACAAGGAGATGACCAAGCGTTGGCATGACAAGCGTCTCATCCCAAAGGAGTTGAGTGAGGGTGACTTAGTGCTTCTCTTCAACTCAAGGCTGCGGCTCTTCCCCGGAAAGCTCAAGTCGAGATGGACGGGTCCTTATGTTGTGAGGAAGATCTTTCCTCATGGAGCGGTGGAGATAGGAGGAGATTATTGTGGTAACTTTAAGGTGAATGGGCACCGTTTGAAGAAGTACATCCCGGAAGCCCCGGTGGAAGTGATTTCCCCACTTCACCTTGAGTGAAACGCTCCTGAATTTGGTCAAGCTAATGACCTTAAAGAAGTGCTTAATGGGAGGCAACCCATTGGTACATATTTTTCCCTTTTATTTTTCTTGTTTTGGTTTGATCTTGCTCTTGGTGTGCTTTATTTTTCTTTTGTGTTTTTGGGTGCTAGATCTTGTTGATTGTCATGTGTGATGAGATGTTGGAGGTCATGTGAAAACCTCATGGAACTATTGAAGGTACAAGATCCGAGCACATGGACGAGGAAGAAAGCACCCAGGAAAATCCGACTGTTCTTGCACAAAAATCGGCCGATTTTCCTAGGTAGATGGTCCGATTTTTCCTTCTGTCAAGGAAAGTGATGATCTCCAATCAAGCTTGGGTGGAGCGGACGTGGAACTTGGACGGCTTGCGGTGCCAAGCGCGGGTTCCGACACCATAATGAACATCAAGAGCTCTCTACCATCCTTGATCGATCATCCACCATCATCATTTGATGTGAACCGAAATACCAAAGCATCACCAATTTTACATTGTGAGGACTCTCTTTCACTTCTTTATTTAGTTTGCACATTAGGGACAATGTGTTTCTAAGTATGGGGTTGGGTTTTCATGATCACTTGCATGATTAGCATCTAGGATAGTTTAATATTGTCACATGTTTCATTACGTCTTGCATTGTACATATATATTTCGAAAAATCCAAAAAATCAGAAAATTTTAAAAAAATTTTAGTGCTTCTAAGCTTGGGAATGACCCTTATGATGAAATTGTCTTGTGAATTGGCTATGGATGACCTTATGTGTTGAATAGATGAATGCATATGTGTACTTGAAGTACTTATCTTGAATCCCATGAATCATTTGTGATTATGATGCTTGTCTTGATTGGATTGAGGATTGAAAGTCGAAATTACATGCTAGTTCTTGCACATCATTTAGGAGTGATTAAGGCAATTCATTTCTCTCTACTTCTCATCTTGATCATGTTGTTTGAACACCTCAATTGATGAAAAATTTGACCTCTTTTGACCCATCCGGGAATAGGAGCATGCTAGTGTGTTGATGTGTGTGAAAAACAAGTGTGGGGTGAAGTTGTTGATGAATGAATGATGTGAATGAAGTGCTGAATTTGTTGTGAAAAGTGTAGAAAAAAAAAGGTTTGGGGACGTTGGTTTAAATGACGAGTAACTCGGCACCATTCACATAATCGGGTGTTTGTGTCTTGCCAAAGTCAAATAAACCGATAGTCCTAACGAGCTTTGGTATGTGTGCTCGGTGTGGATGCACCTCGAAAAATAAAAAATGCCCGAGGACGGCCAATCACCAAGGTTTTAGCTTTTGTACACCAATGCCATTGTCTCAAAAATAAGTGAAAAAGAAAAGAAAACAAAGAAAAGATGGAGAAAATTATACACTTGTTGGGAAGTTGAGCAAAAACGAAATTGTGGAGTTAGTTCCTTTCCCGGATTAGCATCACATGACCTAAAAATTCCTACCTAATCACAACGTTTCTTAGCCTCTTCTTTCCTAAGTCCTTGTGACCTAATTGCATGTGTGTAAGACTTAGTGATCTAGATTGGATATACTCATGATCATCTTGACTTCTTCATTTTCACCTCTCATGCATGCTTTCTAGTTCAGTATAATTGTCTTTCCATGCCTTCATTCATTTGATGCATGATTGCTTGTCCATTGCCATGAAACATGACTATGAAGGTGATCCAATGTTAGAAGCACAATTCCAAAAAGATTTTGTTTCTTTTCTGCATGCATAAATCATGTCATCTCTTAGTCTATAGTTGGGTCTTGCTCGGGGACGAGCAAATCTTAAGTATGGGGTATTTTGATAACGTGATTTATGACGTTAGTTTAGGCATTCATTTAGATAGTTTTTCCCGTTATTCATGCACGGTTTGGCATTAGTTCATGACGTTTACGCTTATTTCGTGCATATTTCTAGAAAAGACGTCTACACGAGCTTTTGTCGGTTTTGTAGGTATTTCGGGGATCTTTTGGACATTAATCGATACATTCGAGAGTCAAGCCTCATGTTGGTACACATCCAAGGCTTTGAAGGAACATAATTGGAGCAATGAAGGACACAAGGACCCTTATTGGTGCAAGCATGGAGCAACTCATGGCTAGACGATCATAACAAGCCTCTGTTGAAGAATATCGACCCAACACTCAGGAAAATCATCCGATTTTTCTGTCTGGGTCGATTTTCTGGCCTTTGATAGCTTGGGCCACGTGTCCCATGATCTCTTTATCCGACCCTTGCTCTTGATGGAGAATATAAGTGGTCCTGCAGGCTGTGGCTAAGGGATCTCTCCCACATTCTCTGACACACACCTCATTCCATTGGAGGATAGACTTGGAGAAGAAGAAAAACTCTCTCATTTTTTTGGGGGAAGAAGAAGAAAAACTCTCTCATTTTTTTGGGGGAAGAAGAAGAACACCAAACTTAGAGTGATAGTGAGTTTTTGAGGGATTTTGAGTGATTTTTAGAGTCTTTGGTTGAAGAACTTTTGGAAGGATTGTTAGGAACGTTTTGGAACTTCTTTTGAAGGATTGTAAGTCTTGCCTAAACTTATATTCAGCTTAGATTTCTTGTTTTACTTGCTTATCATTCATCATCTACTTATGAGAACCATGTATGCTTGTATGATGATTTTGGATCTTGAAATGCATGTTATTGGCTAGTTTATTGTGATTCTGGAGTGATGGATTGATGGTTATGGCTTGGGTGATGATAGAATGGACTTGTATGTTAGTTTAGGATGATTCGTATGCACAAAACCTAACCTAGACAGAAAAATCGACCTGTTCATAGGATAGATCGTCCGATTTATGCTATGACCCACCCGATTTTTCTCTCTGTTGCTCTATAATTGATGAATCTGTATGTTAGGATGTTAGAGAGTTGAAATCCTAGTGTTTATTAAGCATAATATAGCTTAGGGTGACCTAAAACTAGCAACCTAAGTGAGGGAAGAGACCTACCCGGTGATTTCCGATCTTAGATACCTAAGATGATGAACTCTAGGTAGTAGTGAGCCTCATAAGCCGCTATTGGATTGAGTGTGCTAGGATTGTTGCTTGAGACTTGCCTTTTCCGAGACTTACCCGGTAAGGAGAGGTTTGCCCCTTAAGTAGAGTCCGGTTTGTGTAGAATTTCCTACTTTAACCCCTTGAGACCTACCCGGTAATAGGAGTTAGATGCGGGATTAGTGAAGCAAGAGGCCTACCTGTTAAATTGCTTCCATTAGAGAAACACCCTTTCCCAACACCGTAGCTTTGTCCTTAGAATCTTTAGAAGCTTGAGCCCAATGCCATAACCGGAAATCTTGACCTCTAGAATCCACTTTTCTCTCTTTGATCACATATCTTGTGTTTGTGTTGCTTGTTTCTTTTGCTAGTTTGAGTTGTTAGTTTGATTTATTATCTTGCTTGATTCGTGATCTTGCTTGATCACCACAAAAAACCCAACCAAAAATATCATGATTTTCATTTCTTTATTTCTTTCTCTTTTCTTAGACTAGATTCGCATTATCCTTAGTCACTAATCGATTCAATCTCACCTCAGTCTTTGTGTTCGACCTCGGAATACTATCCCTACTACAAAACGTCCCGTACACTGCGGGTTCGCTAGGAGTTAGGAGAAATATAACGAGTTATAAATTTAAGACTTTTGCGTGTCACAATCTTAGCGTAACACATACATGAGGCGTCGGCCTCTACAGTTCGGAGTGGGAGATCATGTCTGACTGAGAATATCTCCGACGCGAGGCGTCAGACGCTTTGGTATAAAGGGGAAGATGAGTACCAGATATGTCAGTCCTTTTGAGATACTGGATAGAGTTGGGAGGGAATCCTACATATTAGCTTTGCCTCCGAGGTTAGAGGGTGTTCATCCTATATTTCATGTGTCTCACCTAAGGGAATACATACCAAATCCGATACACATTGTGAGCTATGATGATTTGGTGGTTGAGACGGACCACACCTTTGTTGAGCATTCGATTGCAATCCTAGAGCGAGGTACGAGACACCTGCGTTCGAAGGACATTCCTATGTTGAGGATATAGTGGTCGAGACGTGGACCAGAGGAGCCTACGTGGGAGACCGAGGATAGTATCCAGAGGAACTATCCAGAGTTTTATGCTTAGATAGATGCACCTATAGGATCACCGAGTAGATCTTAGTGCTATCTTGATGAGTCGATGGTTATGTGCTTATGTGTTTATATGCCTTGATGTGTTTATTCCATGCTAGCTATGATGAGATGTATGATCTTATTAGATCTTGATGTGCTAGCGTGATGTATGATGATAGTTTGAGATGGTTCTTCCATCCATGCTATTTGAGCGTGATTATGATTCAACTGGAGATGGTTCTTTCCTCCACGCTTCTTTGATAGACATAGTTCCGTTGGAGATGTTATTCCTCCATGCGTTGTGTATCCATATGATCTGGCTATAGATGTATTTCCTCTATGCCTTGTGATGTGGATATGGCGAGGGATGTGATTCCTCTACGCCTTTGGGTAGCGTTATGGCCTTGTTTTCTGGAGTTGATGATTCCTCCATGTTTGTGTTTGAGGTTATAGATTGTTATAAGTTGTGAACTTTTGAACGGAGATGTGATGCCTCCGATAGAGAGAGTTATACCTCGGTTTATGGTCCGATAGGATTTGGGATTTTGCAAGTTTCGGGACGAAACTTGTTTTTAGGGGGGTGAGATGTAAGAGCCTTAGTCTTGAGGAGCTGAGAGTGTGGTGAGGGTTCGGGAATTGCCTGAAATGCCCCTGTGTGTGCCAGAGGCTGCCCCCTGTTTGTCTGGGCCGCACCTACGCCTCCCTAAGCCGTCCCTGCGGTTTAGGGTGTGCTGCATCCGGTTTTGTTGACTCTTGACTCGTGCTTTTGGACTGACTTCCTATATAAGCATCCCTTGCTTCCTGATGAGGGTTTACTTCATCTTCCTCAGCTTCATCTTCTCTCTCACGTCCATCTCCTTCTCCTTCCTTCTTTGGATCTCTTTCTTGATCTTCTTGGATCTTTGTTTGAGTTTGTGAGAGTTTAAGTGTGGCTTTGCTTGTGGTTGTTGATTGAGGACGTTGTTGTGCTTGTGCTAGTCAGCCTTGAGGTTGTGGTGGAGAGCTTTCCCTATTAGGGTTGCAGCTTGGTGAGTTCTTCCTCCATCTCTTCCTATCTTTCTTCTTTCTTTCTTCTTTCCTTCCTTTCTTCATCCCTAGCTTAGTTTCCACAAAATTGATCTTGTGACAACCTTTATAGGCTTCATGATGTATATATGTATGTATATGTATGTGTTTGGTTGCTGGCTGAAGAAGAAGTGAAGAGAGTCGAGCGAAGAAGCAAAGAGAAGCTCGAATTGTGCCTCTGCACACCAGCCGCCCATGCACCACCTTGGAGCCGCCCCAGCACCGGCCAGTCGCCGCCCCTACGCCTCCTTCCAGCCGCCCCTGCGCCCACCTGCACCAGCTTGGCTTTGCCCTTGGTTCTGCAGGTGTGTCTTGCTTCTAGGCTTGCCTAGGGATGGCATTGCCTCTTCCTTTCCTAGTGTGAAAGTGTAGTATCATGCTAGGTATAGATGACTGTGTGTTGGTGATGTTATGATCACGTTATGCCATGTATGATCACGTTATTCCTTGGGTCTAGGTGTGACCCTTTGATTGATAAGAGATTGATATATCTTCTTGCCTTATTATTAGGCAGTGTCCCTCTTAGGATTGGATGTTGATCGTGTTTGTGTTTGTACGAGGTTGAGGTAAGTCCATATGACATACTTAGCTACCATCCTTATATTGGGTGTTTGCATGTGTGGTGTATGTTTTGTATGCTTGATATGATAGCATGTGATGTTGATTATTACCGAGCTATGTTTTATTTAATGCCCCGTATG
This sequence comes from Fagopyrum homotropicum, assembly GCA_033239125.1. Taxonomy (NCBI): domain Eukaryota; kingdom Viridiplantae; phylum Streptophyta; class Magnoliopsida; order Caryophyllales; family Polygonaceae; genus Fagopyrum; species Fagopyrum homotropicum. The sequence continues at coordinate 59,420,002 of BSWB01000008.1, read as the reverse complement.
TGCGGCTGTGATAACCTTTCCCTTTCATCCTGCCGTGGAGTCTGGGAGGTTCTCTGACGTCAGGCCAGACTATCTTTACAAGAAGGGTGCAATCCACTCCCATAGGGTACACGGGTTGTATGACCGATACTAGTACAACTTGCTAGCAGGCCCAGAGGCGAGGATGATACGGTCCTCGTGTCACATAGTTTCATCTATCTATATATATATACAATTTGAGTGATTGGTTATAATATAAAGATAATAAATGGGTAAATGTATGATAGCATGATGATGTGTACCTTCCATGATTTCTGTTTGTGCTTATGCAGTACTTTATATATGTATGGTTAGCTAACGGTTTCATACCGTGTTGTAGATGCTTGCAAGGTAGGAGAGCTGTTGAGTGATCTGGCAGGATGACAGGCCGAGGACTCTCGTACAATAGGAGGTTGGTTTTGGGGTTGTTTATGTTTCTCTCGTGCGCGAGGATGATGTTTTGTTACCTATTGTGTGAGGATGATGTTTTATACTCGGCTATGATCTTGAGTATCTTTTGGTTGTACAGTTTACACAGTTTTATGTATTTGTTTTATATCTGTCAGTGAGATGTTGTAAGGTCCAGTGAACTTGCTGTCAGGCTAGGGTCAAGATCCACTGTGAGATCCTATCCCAATGTGGCATCCCGAGTCCCGTGGATTTGGGGTGTTACAGAATCATGGAGCTCTCCACTGCTGGCCACACTCAAGGTGATCCAAAGGAAGAAAAAAAAGGAAGAGAGGTCAAGTGAAGGGAAGAAGGGGGGAAGAACCAACGTGAAAAAAGAGTGAGAGGAGAGAGAGAGAGGACAAGGCTGAAAAGGTGGGAAGGGAAAGGGGTCAGCTGACCTCCTTGTCACTTCGCACTCGGAACGAAGGGTCCGAATTGTAAGGATGCGATAACGAGGGGGTCAGAACAAGATTTGGAATAAAACCCGTCACTCAGCAGCCTCGTGCCTGTGGAAAATCTAAGCCGCGACTGCGGGAAGATCGATAACTCACTCTCAAACCGGAAGTGAAAATTCCGGTTTTTACACTGAAGGGGCTTCATAGTAACTGTCCCATAATTGTTGTGGGTTTGTAGGAGTAGATAAGACAAGAAGTGTGGAAAATAACCTACGAATGTCTTTGGCATGCTGATTGTAACTGCTTCGTGCATGCAAGCGTCCGTATATCCGTTCATTTCAATTAGTTTGAGTTTTAGTGCGGCCTCTTCAAAAGTGGGATATAAGTGGCCATCAACTGTTTTTAGGTCATCGAATGAAGTTGCTCCTTTTATGTGTGTTAGTAGAAAACGTAATTAATATCCCTCACCCTCACACGGATTAACATAAGTAAGTCTTTCGACAGGCAGTCCTTGATATCTTTTTTGCCATGCCTCGTTTTTTTGGTTCCAAACAAAATTTTCAAGAAACTCTACATATAAGTACTTTGTCCGGGATTTTTGTTGTCTATTTGTGTCAAAGAATCCGGTTAACGTTGTTTCTTGTCGGTTGTTGTCGGAAATAACACTTTCCAAATTTTTGTTGTTTGAAAAGCTCACATAATGCATATGAGGTAAGTGCACTTGCAGAGGTATTACTGTAGGGTAAATGTCATAAAGGTCAAATGCAAATATTCTCCAAGCTGACTCGGGAGATGATATCCACCTTCCATTTTAATAATCCCTGATTTCATCGTGCTCTTTTTCTTTGTTTGATGTTAAAGCGAAGTTTACTTTATCGTCACCTTTGTATACGTACTTGTAAATATATTTGACTGCGCCTATAGTTGAGCACACCTCAACGTTTATGTGACAATCAAACATAGCCAACAAATATGGGTTATAAGGAATGAACCATTTGGTATCTAATAACGCTCCAACTATGGTTATTGTGTCGCCATTATTCCTTCGTCTGTATTGTAACACCCTAAATCCTAGAGGACTCAAAATGCTACGAGCTAGGACCTCACAATGGGTCCCGACCCTTAGCCTGGCAACAACTTCACCGGATCTTACAATACGGCACAAATAAAAAGGAAAAACATAGAGTTTTATATCATGAGCAAAAGGAAAAGTACAAATCTGAAAACACTACAGTCAAGTCTCAAAACTAAAATACCAACATCAATCTCAACAGTCATGAAATAAAATATAATAGTCCCGTCCTATAATGCACGGAACCCCGGTTGCCCACTACCGCCGGATCACTCGATCGCCTCCATAACCTGCAAGGCATCTACAAGCGGTATAAAACCGTTAGCTAACAATCTATGCATAAGTATAAAGGTAAAAGCACAAACACACAACATACACAATCAACATGCAACACTCATCCCTTTTTGTTATCTTTAATTAAGTGATACGTTATTACTAATGATACTTATTTTGTGACACGAGGGATTCCCAAACCTCGCCCATGTCCCCATTTACCAACGCAGAATGGTACTCTAATGCATTTGACCGTCTACTTGACTAGGCTGGTCGCAGGGAACCTCCTAGACTCTCGCAGGAGCTAGGCAGATGATGTCACGACCCGTTATCATATACTTGGGTCAATTACACAATATACTAAAGTCGGCCTATTCCGGTTTCGTTATTTATCTTAACTAACAAACACCACTCATACACATCACACACATGCAAGAAGCCAACTAAGTAAGTCCGTGGACTTACCAGAATTAAATCTCGACTCTCTCTTAACCACCACTCGATCGGTAACTCAGAAACTCAGTTGCCTGTCAAAGGAGGCACGTGGGTCAACACCTTTCCCTAGGTACTTAGGAGTCTAAAACTCCTAAAATGTAAGATTCTATTTGCAGAAATTATTACAGTGCTTATTTAAGGTAAAATGACTATTTTACCCTTGGTCCCAAAACTTCCAAAAACCCGGCATACGTACTTAAATTCTTATTTGAGGCTAACTAACCATATTCTACTCCCTAGGATGATTTTAGGTAACAACTAGAGGAACTACCCACTTTTCTATTTCCTGAAAAGTCACTAAGGTCCAACTACAGCTTCAAATATGAAATTAAATTAAATTTATAAAAATTCTAAAATAAATCTCTAAATTATCTATGATATCTAATCTACTCATAGGAGCAAGAATTTCCTAAAAATGTTCAATTATCCCTTCTACAAAAATCCTTAAAGTTGGCTACTACACTAAAAATATTCCTATACTTAGTCAAAAATCAATGCTGGAAAAACAGCTCAACTACTCCACTTTGAGCCCCTATAACTTTCAATCCGACCGTTCAGTTATTCTCAAATTTTAACACAGTAAACTACATATATCCCTCTATAATCTATCAAAAATTTAACGGTGGATCTTCAACAAAACTCTTTAACATTGGTCTACAACAGTGGTTAGTTTTCAACTTCAAAATTTGAAGAAACACAAATCTGTACACAAAGAGTTCATGAGATCTTGAGTTCGATATTCACTGTCAACCATTCAGCCTCAACACATCTACTCTTACGCATCCTATGTTCAACCTATGGTGACAAACATCAACCTATACATTTATAGACTCCATCTACGAGTTGTACAGAAGTTAACGTCATTCACTTACCGGACTGCAGCGGCTCAGAGGAAGAACGTGCTACTGGACTCGAGGGTTAGACTTCACTACTGTAGCTTTGGGAAGGCTCTGCTTGGCCTTGTTGTGGACATCCGATGTAGTCAAGTTAGGGACCCGTCCGACACAGAGAAGGAGAACGTGAGCGACTGAACCAAGACAGTAGGGAGAGGAGAAGGAAAAGAAGGTTGGCCTTACCGGAGGGACAGAGGAAGAGCGAGCCACTTTAGCAGTCCTCGGCGCTGGGGACTATGGTTTGGGTGCTGACCGGTTCTAGTGTCAACTGTAGATGATGAAAGGTTCCTCCACTTGCTGGCTCCTTTCCTTGTGAGTTTGTGCGTTTGAGAACACTGCTGAACGTATGCAGAAGAGGAGATCTCGTGTGAAAGGCGGAATCAGAAGAGGGAGTAAGAAGAGGCGTGCATTACTGGAGTTACAATCTTGTAACGTTTGAACGTTTGAGCTCTTCCAGGTGGGCTGGAGGGGAACGCAGCAAGGCTGGGCCTTCACAAGGGAGGAAGCGGAGGTTGGGCTCGAAGTGCCGCTGGGCCCGTGCACCTGCGATAACAAGCTGGGCTGAAGCAGTGGCTTGAAAACTGGGCTGAAACTAAGTAGAAATAGTAAGCTGAAAGAGTGAATGAGGTTGTCATGGCTTTGTCACAGTCTTGTCAAAACGTGTCATGGCTTTGTCAAGCCCATGCATGACCTTGTCACAAAGTTGTCGGCTTCGTCATGGTCTCGTCTCAACCTTGTCATGATCTCGTCTCCGCCTTGTCCTGATCTCGTCTCAGCCTTGTCAAAACATGTCAGGGCTTTGTCAAGCCCATGCATGACCTTGTCACAAAGTTGACGGCTTCGTCATGGTCTCGTCTCAGCCTTGTCATGATCTCGTCAAAAGTCGTCGCTATGAATTAATTATAAGAACTAGGGTTTGGTATAATTCTATCATTTTATGTGAATTAAATTCTACATAAAATGATAAAATTTGTGGAGAAAGAAATACTAGATAGAATGGGAACCCATCAACGGCTCGAAGTTCGATTTGATTCGGAATTAAACGGAATAAAAATTCCGGATATTACATCAGTACCTCCTTAAAATAAGTTTCGTCCGAAACTTAGAACAAGGTAATTAATTAAACGACTTCCATAAATAAACTGGTAAATCCTAGTTTCACTAAATTTTTATTCGTTTCCTAAACTTCTCTAACCCTATCAGAGCGTAAAGAAAAAAAACTGGTCATTATATCAGATAACCCGTCAAAATAAGTTTTGTCTCGAAACTTAGGGTAGTTCCCGAGATCATAAAACATAAACAAGCCCTATGACTAACAAGTTACTACATCAAGACCACCTATGGTTCACACACAAGCACATCAAACATATCACATATACAATCACTGAAAGCAACCAAACAAGGATGTAGAACTACTTGATGGTCCTATAGACGTCTCTAGATCTGCATAAAACTCGCGATAGTTCTGCCGGATACTATCCTCCGTCTCCCAAGTGGCCTCGTCGACCCCTCGTCTCAACCACTGCACTCTCAACATGGGTATTACCTTCGATCGAAGGTGCCTCGTACCTCTCTCCAAAACTACTATCGGGTGCTCTGCAAAAGTATGATCCGGTTCGACCACTAGGTCGCCATGGCTCACTATGTGTTTTGGGTCACGCACATACTCTCTCAACTGAGACACATGGAAAACTGGATGGACTCCCTCCAATCGGGGTGGCAATGCCAATCTATAGGCCACCTCTCCTATCTGCTCAAGGATCTCAAAGGGCCCAACATATCGGGGACTCAACTTCCCCTTAATGCCGAAACGTCGAACACCCCTCGTCAGTGACACCCTCAACCATACCTAGGCGCCAACCCTGAACTCCAGAGGCCTGCGCCTCTTATCAACATAAGATCTCTGACGGCTCTGTGCGGTCAACATCCGCTCTCGGATCAATGCTACCCGAGCCATCTCATCCTGCACCTACTCGGGCGCCAAACCACTCATCCTCCCAGACTCATCGCAACACAGAGGTGTACGCCACCTCCGTCCATATAGAGTCTCGTAAGGAGCCATCCCAATAGTCGCGTGCCAACTATTGTTACAAGAAAACTCCACTAAAGGGAGATGGTCGGGCCATACCTGACCCCAATCAAGCACACATACCCTCAACATGTCCTCAAGAGTCTGAATAGTCTTCTCAAACTGGCCGTCCGTCTGAGGATGTTATGTCGTGGTGAACTGTAAGCTCGTGCCTAAGACGGCGTGTACCTGCTGCCAGAACCTCGAGGAAAACGCCCATCCCTATCTGAAATGATCGTCCTCGACACTCCATGGAACCTCACAATCTGTCGGGTAAACTCCTCGGCTAATCAAGACACCGGCCACATTTCCTTAATAGGAATAAATCGTGCCGTCTTCGTCAATCGATCCACTACAACCCATATCGCATCAAAGGTCGCTGACCTTCCGATTTGTACCATTCTGGCAAGGAGAATGTGGTCACTGATGACATGAATTATGACCTATTTTTAGGCATGTATTTATATAGATTTTCCCTTTATTTTGCATGCATAGACATACATTCATGGCATTTATGGTTATATTTACCTACTTTGCAAGAATAGAGGTCTACACAGAGTTTTATTGCATTTGTAGGTAATTTGGCGAATTATGGAGCAAAATAGCATATTTAAGGATTAAGCCTTGAAGCGGGACAAAAAGGAGCAATAAAAGGAATTTAGGACGCGGCCCAAAGTATTTTCTGATACCGTCGGACGCGGCCCAAAGTATCTTCTGATACCGCCTGACGCGCCAAAGTATTCTCTGATACCTGCTGACGCGGCCCAGAGTATCTTCTGATACCAGCGGATTCGACTTCTTTTCAGCCCAAATATTTAGGGTTTTATCTTTAAACCCTAGGTTTATCCCTATATAAATCGAGGAGCCTTCAACATTGAAGGGGAGTCAATTTCTCCAAAGGGAGACTAGAGGGAGTTAAATTCTCCAAAGGATACTTAGAGAGACAGACTTGGAGGTTTTGCTATTTGGAGGGAAGATTTGGAGAAGGACGCACTTCCCTTTTTGCGAAGTTGGAAGATTTTAGGGTTTCATTTGAAGGCGGATTGACATCCCGTTCTTCTTTGTTCCTTGAGATTTGTGAGAGATTCTTATTCTATCCTACATCTATTGAACGCAAGTTACTTTTGAGTTTTATTGATATTGGTTTTGTGTTTGTTATTGATATTTCAAGGTTTTACCTTTTCTCCCTTTCATATTTGATATTTGATTCTATGACTATGATTATTGGCTAAAACCCTTTAGCAATTCTAAGGTGAAGGGTTGATAGTTGTGGCTTAGATAATGTTAGATCGATTGTAATTTGATTGGACCCTGAGAGTTAGAGAAATATCGTCGACACCCTAAATCACGGCCTGTTCTTAGGTTTCCACGGCCGTGATTCTCAAGAACTACCCGTGATTTACTTCAGTTTATGAACCTTGCTTTTACTTTAATCCAAAGTTAAAGATTTGCTTTAACTTAGTCTTGGCTTGCCTTTTCTAGGTAGTACTGAAGCCTCAACAACCTCTACTTCGATTTCGAGTGTCACAACCTTAATCGGTTTAGTTAGTCTTGATCCTTGGATTACAAGTTTGGGTATTTGAGATTAATTCTTGTCTTTAGATCCTTTCTACACTGAAGCCTCAACAACCTTTATAGAGAGTATTTCTAGATAAGTCATATAAAGCCTTGGAACTTCACCGTACATTGCTTTACCTTAGCATACCTTGCAACTCTTAACTCTGTCCGTAGTTCTTTAGTATATCTTGAATCGATTGCCACAATTAGACACCTGGATCTTTAGGGTTGCTGTTTTCCCCAATATTTGCAAAGCTTATTACATTTCTTGCTTGACAATTTGCGAACTGAATTTGTTCCCCCCAAATCCCTGTGTTCGATACTCTGGAATACTTGCTAATCTACGTCGATCCGTACACTGCGGGTTCGCTTGCTTTTATTCTAGTTTTATAAATTTAAAGCTTGATTGCACGCACGCTAAGTGGCGAACAAGTTTTTTGGCGCCGTTGCCGGGGATTTGGTTTATGCCGAATTCGGTTATCGGTTGTCAAGCTTGGGAGCTTTGATCTTGTTATTTGATATCTCTTTTGAGTGTTCTTGCAGATTTTCCAATGGATGGAAGCAGCTATGAGATGGAGAGGAACGAAATAAGGGGTCTCAAAGATGAGCTTGATGAAATTTGGAGGCAAAGGCTTAGGGACGAAGCTTTGGAAGAAGAGAATTGGAGAGCAATACAATTAGCTAGGTTGGAGCAATATAAATATTTACAATATATATTTGAGTGCATCAACTTTAGTAACGAAAGAGAAAGAGAAGAGGCTATTGAGAATGAGCTTGCAGATTGGGATAAGCTTCATATCCCTCAAAAGGTTTATGAGCAACCTATTGAAGATCTGTTTCAATCAACGTGTGAAAAGCTGTTGAAGAAGCTGGATGACATGGAAAGCAACTTATCCTATGTTATCAAAGTCAAGGCGGAGAAGAAGTGCGACGAAGAACTCCAAGTTTCGATCGTTCCTCCGCTCGATTCTGAAGCTCCTCTTGAAGTTCTCATTGAAGAAGAGGAAGAAGTGGAGAACCTTGGCCAAATTACTGAAACTGTGACCAAGGTTGAAGAACATCCAGCTGAGTTGGGAGATATTTCATGTGTGGATCATCATCCCAACATGAAACTTGTCACAAGCCTTGAAGAACTTAACAAGGTACATTCTCTTACTTCATTTGAAATTCCTATTAAAATTTCTGATTTTTTCAGGAATGCACCGGAGAGTTGGAGGTCTCTTCCAAAAGAGCCTCCTAAGGTGAAGATGAAACCTCCATTAAAACTGCTGGAAGTGGATACTCCTTGGACTACAAGGAGTAAATTTGGCAAGCGCTTCAATGCCAATGCCAATAAGTGTTTTTTGTTCAAGTATGGGGTCATTCACATGACGAAGACCATACATTATCCCCAAGCTGGAGATGGGGAGGCTAGGAGGATTCTCGAGAAACTGATTTCTCGGTCTAGGAAAGGATGGGATGCAAGGCTGAATTATGTCCCATTAAAGCATAGGAAAGCTAGGAGGATTCCGGTGAGAATCAAATCTACAAGCTTGTACGTGGGAGATCTTACCACTTGCCGGTGAAATTAGGAACCGGAGATTTCTTGGAAGAGCTCTATGATGGATTTGAAGAGCAATCCAAGATGTTCAAGGTGCATTGAGTCATCTATGGACATAGGTCCAGCTAGCGACGTTAAACCAAGCGCTTCTTGGGAGGCAACCCAAGGTAATGCATTCTTGCTTTTTATTTTTCTTTTTCTTAGATTCGAGTAGATGTTTTTGTTAGTTTTTCTTCGATACCTTCCGGTATGTTTGTGTTTTTGGATGCCAGGAAAAAGGAATGAGCAAATTAGGGAGGAAAAGCCGAAAGATGGACAAAACTTGGATTTTTGGCGAGCAACAGAAAGTTCCACGGCCAAAGAGGCAAAACCACGGCCGTGGTTTGCTAAATTGGACCGTGGAATGCTTTGTCGAGAGCAAAAGAAAGTTCCACGGCCAAAACCACGGCCGTGGAAATTCCCGACCCGAAAAAAAAAAAAAAAAAATTTCGGAAAAATTTTCGGCGGAAAGACGTTCCCCTTCTTCATTCTTTGACGTCGATTGGAATATTCGGAGTTCCCTATTAAGCTTCTATAGATTCCCACCACCATCGCCCGATTGATGATTCACCTTGCCTGATTCGCCATCTTACATTGTGAGTATCCTTTTCCATCTTTTCTTTTCTTCACATTGGGGACAATGTGAGTTTTAAGTATGGGGTGGAGGTATTTGCAATACCATTTGCATGTTTTATGTCTTGCATCATATGATTATGAAAATTTTGAAAAATTTTAAAATTTTTGTGCTTCTAGAATGGATATGATCTCTATGATGAACATTGTTTTGTGGAATAGCTATGATGATTTTGATATGCTTGAATTGATTTATGACATATGTGGGATTTGAATACTTTGATAGAACTTCATGCATGTTTGATAATTCGCTTTCATTCTAAATCATGTTGAGTGTTGAAGGTTGAAACCGCATATAAGTTCTTACACTTCTTATTGAAATGATTAAGGCACTTCGATTTTCTTACTTCTTTCTTTGATCACTTAGCCCCTCAATGAAAATAATTGCCTCCCTTACCTATCCGGGAACTAGGAAGAGTTGAATTTTGGCATGTTTGATGTGGGAGGGCCATGAAAGCAAATGCTTGCATTCAAAGAATAGAAAAAACTTGTAGGTTTGGGGAAGTCAATCATGACGATGAGTAACTCGGCACCATTCACATAGCCGGGTGTTTGTGTCTTGCCAAAGTCGGATTGAGCGATATTCCTAGCGGATTATGGTATGTGCGCTAAGGGTTTGAGGCATCTCATAAAAATTGAGAAACGCCAATCTCCTAGGCTTCGGTTTTTGTGCACCTCTATCCATAACTCCAAAAGTAAAGTCGAAAAATAAAAACAAGAGAGCGAAGCTCTAAGTTGAAAGTGCTGCGGAAACCGCAAGAGAAGAAGAAAAGAGTAGTTATCCACTTTCCCGGATTCATGCACCACATCCCTTATAAGTTTCCCTCCTTTCCACATTCTTGACCTTACTTGAAAGTCCTTAAGATCATTGGAATGTGTTTGGCTTTGTGGTCTAAATTGGATTCCTCATGATTGATTTTGATATATTGCAAGTTATGATGCATGTTATGATTTTTCTTACAAAGTATGATTATCCTTTCCATGCTATATTTCCTTTCGACCATATGATGATTATCATTAGTTATGAAGCAACTATTTGAGGGTGATCTATGAATAGAAGCACAACCAAAATATTGTGGTTTTTCTTTATTTTTGCATATTCATAATCCATATCATCTTGTATTTTAAGTTTGAACCTTGCTTGGGGACAAGCAAGATGCAAGTATGGGGTATTTTGATGACATGAATTATGACCTATTTTTAGACATGTATTTATATAGATTTTCCCTTTATTTTGCATGCATAGACATACATTCATGGCATTTATGGTTATATTCACCTACTTTGCAAGAATAGAGGTCTACACAGAGTTTTATTGCATTTGTAGGTAATTTGGCGAATTATGGAGCAAAATAACATATTTAAGGATTAAGCCTTAAAGCGGGACAAAAAGGAGCAATAAAAGGAATTTAGGACGCGGCCCAAAGTATTTTCTGATACCGTCGGACGCGGCCCAAAGTATCTTCTGATACCGCCTGACGCGCCAAAGTATTCTCTGATACCTGCTGACGCGGCCCAGAGTATCTTCTGATACCAGCGGATTCGACTTCTTTTCAGCCCAAATATTTAGGGTTTTATCTTTAAACCCTAGGTTTATCCCTATATAAATCGAGGAGCCTTCAACATTGAAGGGGAGTCAATTTCTCCAAAGGGAGACTAGAGGGAGTTAAATTCTCCAAAGGATACTTAGAGAGGCAGACTTGGAGGTCTTGCTATTTGGAGGGAAGATTTGGGGAAGGACGCACTTCCCTTTTTGCGAAGTTGGAAGATTTTAGGGTTTCATTTGAAGGCGGATTGACATCCCGTTCTTCTTTGTTCCTTGAGATTTGTGAGAGATTCTTATTCTATCCTACATCTATTGAACGCAAGTTACTTTTGAGTTTTATTGACATTGGTTTTGTGTTTGTTATTGAGATTTCAAGGTTTTACCTTTTCTCCCTTTTATATTTGATATTTGATTCTATGACTATGATTATTGGCTAAAACCCTTTAGCAATTCTAAGGTGAAGGGTTGATAGTTGTGGCTTAGATAATGATAGATCGATTGTAATTTGATTGGACCCTGAGAGTTAGAGAAATATCGTCAATACCCTAAATCACGGCCTGTTCTTAGGTTTCCAAGGCCGTGATTCTCAAGAACTACCCGTGATTTACTTCAGTTTACGAACCTTGCTTTTACTTTAATCCAAAGTTAAAGATTTGCTTTAACTTAGTCTTGGCTTGCCTTTTCTAGGTAGTAGTGAAGCCTCAACAACCTCTACTTCGATTTCGAGTGTCACAACCTTAATCGGTTTAGTTAGTCTTGATCCTTGGATTACAAGTTTGGGTATTTGAGATTAATTCTTGTCTTTAGATCCTTTCTATACCGAAGCCTCAACAACCTTTATAGAGAGTATTTCTAGATAAGTCGTATAAAGCCTTGGAACTTCACCGTACATTGCTTTACCTTAGCATACCTTTACAACTCTTAACTCTGTCCGTAGTTCTTTAGTATATCTTGAATCGATTGCCACAATTAGACACCTGGATCTTTAGGGTTGCTGTTTTCCCCAATATTTGCAAAGCTTATTACATTTCTTGCTTGACAATTTGCGAACTGAATTTGTTCCCCCAAATCCCTGTGTTCGATACTCTGGAATACTTGCTAATCTACGTCGATCCGTACACTGCGGGTTCGCTTGCTTTTATTCTAGTTTTATAAATTTAAAGCTTGATTGCACGCACGCTAAGTGGCGAACAGTCACTGATGCCTTGAATAAGAAGACACCTTGAGAGAAGGCGATTGTTGGAATTGCTGTACAATCTCGGTTTCAAAATGATCTAGCTTGGTTAGAGGTGGACCTGCAACTGCTGATAAGGACGCTAGTTTCATGTTTAGGGACTTTACCTGGTTTGTTGGATGAGGTCCAACAAAAACAAGGGACTTGCCTGACCCTGAGGGAACTTGATGGAAGGATGCCTCATGGCGAGGCACCACAGTTCCTTAATGGAACAGAAGGAGTATGACGCGCCGCAAAAGCGTCAGTATAACCGCTTATGCGGAGTCGAGTGGAGAAGATTACAATACACTCATAGTAAACCTTCTTTAGTACATTCATGTACGAATAAGAGGTACCACGAAGTAGTAAATCAAGTTAAAGTGTTACTGACCTGGAGATTAGCTCATCCACTACCAGTGCTGTAGTGGAAGTGAGTGGACCTTTTTGTGGACTTGTGATGGGATTGAGACTTAGTAAGAGTTTTGGTGTTATCCAGATTATTGGAAACAGATTTACGAAGTCGACACATTCCATCTCTACTAAGAGACGTGACCATTGAATGAAATAACAAAGGAGTACACTAGACAGATGGTGGGACTCCATAAGTGTACCGGGGACGATCGACTATGATTGTAGTAGACGGGTTACTTTGAGGTTTTGATAGCAGATTCAGACTGCTTGGGGAACGCGTCTACACTTCATGATTGAGATTTACCTCAGATAGACGGTCAGTCTGAGAGGACCCTCTAGACCGTAGAGAACATGTTGCGAGCTTGTGGGATGGATTGGCAACAAGGACGATCTATTTATCTCCCACTCGTTGAATTCTTATACCACGACCAATGGCATGCATCTATAGGGATGGTCCCTATGGGACATTATGTAGACATAGGTGTCATACACCTTTATGCTGGGAGGAGCCTAGCAGTACCAGTGGGATAGCGCCAGAACATATTTAGGATGATATGGCTCGAGTAACGCTGATCAGAGAGAGGATGCTGGCTGCACAGAGTCGCTAGAAGTTGTATGCAGATAGGAGGCGTCGACCTCTAGAGTTCAGGGTAGGAGCTCATGTGTGGTTGAGAGTAACTCTGACGCGAGGCATCAGACGTTATGGCATAAAGGAGAAGCCGAGTCTCCGATATGTCAGTCCTTTCGAAATACTAGATAGAGTTGGGAGAGTAGTGCACAAATTGGTTTTGCTACCGAAGTTAGAGGTTGTTCACCCTATGTTTCATGTGTCTCAGCTGAGGGAGTACATACCAGACCTGAGGCACATTGTGAGTTATGATGATCTAGTGGTTGAGTCGGACCACACTTTTGTAGAACAACCTTTTGTAGTTCTAGAAAGAGAGGTGTGAGACGCCTTCATGCGAAGGATATTCCTATGATGAGGATATAGTGGTCGAGACGAGGACCGAATGAGGCTACCTAGGAGACAGAGGATAGTATCCAGAGGAACTATCCAGAGTTCTATGCGGAGTTAGAGACACCTGTAGGATCCACGAGTAGATCTTAGTGCCTTTTTGGTGAGTGCTTGTATGCTATGTGCTTATGTGATATGATATGTTTTCGTGCTAGCTTTGATATGTGCATTTGATCTGTTAGATCTTGTTTGCTAGCACGATATAGGTATAGTTGGAGATGGTTCTTTCCTCCATGCTATTGTAATATGTTTAGGATTAGCTGGAGATGGTTCTTTCCTCCATACTATTATTGATGGACATAGTGTGAGTGGAGAGGGTTTTCCTCCACATAGTTGTGTTACGAGTACGATTGGTTGGAGACGGCTTTCCTCCATGCCTTGTGACGTGGTTAGTAGTTGGCTAGAGATGATTTTTTCCTCTGTGCCTTTGGATAGCGTTATGATCTTGTTGCTGGAGTTAGTGCTTCCTCCATGCTGTGTTTTGAGGCTATAGAGTGTTATAGGTTGATACGTTTGAACGGAGATGTGATACCTCCGATAGAGAGAGTGTCTATACCTCGGCGTATGGGTCCGAGAGGATTTGGGAATTGTTCAAGTTTCGGGGCGAAACTTTTTCTTAAGGGGTGTGTGATGTAATAGCTAGGATTTCCGAATTCTAATTAATGTTGATTAACTTAATCAGTGATAGTAATTGACATATAACTCGTGAAGATTGCGTAAGTGTTGAGTATAAGTCCCACCGTTATGTTTCTGACATAATTTTGGGCTTATGGTGAAATTTTCACTTTTTCCCTCGGGTAATTATTTTTACCCTCCGATATTATTTGGAGCATTTGGGAGTTCCAATTAATAAAAATGCAGTTGAGAGAAATGATCAGGACATTAGACATGTCCTGGATATGACATAACATGGAAAGGCAAAACGGGCAAAAGAGTCGCTATTTCGTTTCTTAACGGCTAAGAAAGACGGATTAGGAATACACGTTTTCCGAGGCAATTGTGGAATAATTATCCCTACAATATTCAAGATCTATTATTCCAATTTCGAGAAGTTTGGAGAAGAGGGTTCAACCCGCCATTGGATCGGTTAAAGGATAATTATCGACTTCGCTAAAGGATAATTATCGACTTCATTATAAATAGCGGAAAATATTAATTCATTTCCTTTCACGTTTCCTCGTAAAAGCTCTGATTTCTCTCAAACTTCAAACTCAGATCTACTCTCCGTTTCTAATCCAATTTCAATTCCGTTTGAGTTTCTGGATTCCTCTCTTCATTCTCTTCATATCGGTCCAAAGTTTCTGCATTTTCGAGAAGATAAGGACCTAGTCGAGCATATATGTCACCAGGACAGTTCCGTCGCTCAGATTCCGGTGAATTTGATGTTGTACATGCGTAGCCTGCGTCGTTGTGATTCCGAATCTTCTTTCAGATCGTCAATCGGGTTAGTAATGAATAAGTTATGAATTTATTCGTTTTCCGTACTGCGATTTGGCCTAAATCGACCTTAGGCTTTTCAAAAAGGATAATTAGAAATTCCATTATGATCATTATCTTATTCTGGTGTTTATGGGTTGTTTGTTGATGAAATCTGATGATAGGTGAGTTTAGAAATGGCCTGCGGGCAAAACGTTATTCTGGTGAAATTTAATTAATTAATTAAAGGTTAATTAATTAAATTAGGATTATATTTGAGATTGAGGAATACTGATTAGATGCATGCTAGGTGTCAGAATGATTTGAGGATCATGATGATGTTATGGATATCGGTTATGGCTTTAAGGATTAGTATGTGTATGAGTATGATGAGATGTTATGCTGAGGATATGCCTTAGGCATTTATGAATGTGTTGAGGATCTGAGATTTAGATTTGAGATATAGGTTGGTTGTGGTTAGTGAGACGAGTCTCCTAACCTTTGCAGTATGTGATTGTGTGTGCCTTGCTATTCCAGGCGTTGATTACTTCCCCAAGGGGAAGCTGTGACGTGGTACAGGTTACGAGTATATCAGGTAAGTCCATAGGACTTACTTAGTGTGCAGATGTGGATTGTATGATTGTAATGGTTGTGTGTGTTCATATGGTTGTGCATTTATACCTTAAACCGGACTAGGACGACAATTCATTATATTTATATGGCCCAAGTGTATTATAACGGGCGGTAACCACCGGTCTCTGCCTGCTGGGTTAGGAGGAGGTGCCCTGAATGTGACACCTATTTCATTTCTAGTTGATTACCAGTTAATTAACCCTGTTTAAAGCAATAAGCGGAAAAGCGGAAAACGTAAAATTTTAAACTTTATCTTACAACCATATTCACAACATATATACATACTAACATACGTCATAAAACTCTGTTTAACAAACACAACTGTAAAACCACACAAAACATCCTAGGCGGAAGCATACCATAACATCCCACCTGATATGATCTCAAATCCAGGTGTGGGGTCCAACGTCATTGCTTTGATCAGACCGAGTCTGAGTAGCTGAAAAATATGTGGATATAACAACAATGAGCCACACGCTCAGTAAGGGTATACAAATCGCACTCTCCCAATATATATAAGTATCTAATATCCTGTCCTCAAAGAACACTCTATACCCTTTCTCACATTCTAAAGTCCATACATACATATCCACATTCACATTTAATTCCACAACCATCCATAACACATAGCATATAATCATTCAAGCATGTTATCACACCATATACAAACATATCATCTCACATAAACATATCATATCATACCATCACATATAAATAATCATAACATAACATATAACATGCTAGACTCGATTGCATCGATGCGTAGGTGATAATTAACTAACTAGCTCCAACTGATCGTACGATATATTTCTCATTGCTTTCGTATTTCTTTTCTTTCTTTTTTTTTCTTTAGGTTGGCCAACCCGATAGCGTCCTAGGCCCCCTGTAGATCAGGTAGCGACCTCGGCTATCTTGTCCTAAGACCCCTTGTAGATCAGGTTGCGATCTTGGACTATTTTTTTTATCTTGAGCCCCCCTGTAGATCAGGTAGCGACCTCTGACTATTTTTCTTATCTTGAGACCCCCTGTAGATCAGGTAGCGACCTCTGAGGCCCCTTGTAGATCAGGTAGCGACCTCGTCCCCCGGAAACCCATGCGGGACCCAGTTGGGCTAATTAATCAATTACCATCCTATATTATCACTTTCATATCATAACTCAATTTCATGCTTTCATCATATTCTTTCATCACATTCTTTCCACTATCATCTCATGTACCTCATGCATGCTTTCATAAAGAATATCAAGTCATCATCGTCGTCGTCTCACTCATATAGATATAAGCATGCATACAACCATAACAAACAAATATATACACTCAAGCATGCATAAAATCATGGCATATTAAATACATAACATATATTAAGCAAGTGTAATTCATATACACTTACCTCGCAGGTAAGAACAATAAAACCTCGCAAACCAACTATTGAGTCCGTTTCCCACTCAGACTATCCTCCTTTCTCGTATTTGGATACGCTCACAAAGAACTAAGCTATAATTAGACCGAAACCTTCAACAACACCTGTTGAGAATATCATATTCCTCGTATCAAACTTCTCGCTTCAAACACCAGTTAAATTCATTCCTTTGAATTTAATTAGCTTATAGCATTTTCTGGAATCCCAATTTAATTAATTAACCTTTAATTAATTAATTAAATTTCGCCAGAACAACATTTTGCCCGCAGGCAATTTCTGAACCCACTTGTCATCAAATCTCAGCAAACAAACAGCCCATAATCACCAGAATAATGTAACGAGCATAATGGACTTTCCAATTTAATTAATTAACCTTTAATTAATTAATTAAATTTCGCCAGAACAACATTTTGCCCGTAGGCAATTTCTGAACCCACCTGTCATCAAATCTCAACAAACAAACAACCCATAATCACCAGAATAATGTAACGAGCATAATAGACTTTCCAGTTATCCATTTTGACAAGCCTAAGGTCAATTTAGGCCAAATCGCAATACGAGAAACGAATAAATTCATAACTTATTCGTTACTAACCGGATTGACGATCCGAAAAAAGATTCGGAATCACAACGACGTAGGCTACGCTCGAACACCATCAAATTCACCGGAATCTGAGCGACAAAACCTCCATAGTATCACATATGCTCGACCAGGCCTTCCCTTGCGTGGAAATGTAGAAACTCGGTACCAAAATGAAGAGAATGAAGAGAGGAATCCAAAAACTCAAACGGATTTGAAATTGGATTAGAAACAGAGAGTAGATCTGAGTTTGAAGGTTGAGAGAAATCAGAGCTTTTACGAGGAAACGTGAAAGGAAATGAATTATTAAACGTTATTTCAGCTATTTATAGTGAAGACGATAATTATCCTTTAGTGGTGTCGATGATTATCCTTTAGCGGAGTCGATAATTATCCTTTCACCGATCCAAAAGCGGTTTAAGACCCCTTCTCCAAACTTCTCGAAATTGGAATAATAAATCTGAAATATTGTATGGATAATTATTCCGCAATTGTCTCGAAAAACGTATATTCCTAAGCCATCTTTCTTAGCCGCTAAGAAACGAAATAGCGACTCTTTTGGCCGTTTTGCCTTTCCATGTTTTTTCATATCTAGGACATGTCCGATGTCCTGATCATTTTTCTCAACTGCATTTTTATTAATTGAAGCTCCCAAATGCTCCAAATAACACCGGGTTGTAATATCATCTAGGAGCAAGTTACCTCGAGAGGTATCTCGTGTTAAAACGGATTTAATTCCTTAAAATTCTCGATTAGGTCATCTTCGATTTTTGACTGTTACACTGAAGATGATCTCACAGGAGGGGACGAGTGACGGTCACCCCCATGCAAAACTCCTGTGTTACGTTGGATGGGACGGGGTTCTTGAGGCTCCTCGTGTTACAAAAGAAGTTGAATTAGTAATGGAATAACGTAATGAAAGATAATAAATGAATATTTGTGGCATTTCATGTTTGAGATGTTGATGTGTGGTTGTGCTATTACCTTCATGCTTTTCATTGTTGTAGTAAATAGTTTCATACCGTGTTGTAGTGTTCTGCAGGTTAGGAATACTGCAGAGTGAGCCAGATGGTGTGACAAGCCGAGGACTTTTGTACATTAGGATGCGTGGGATGTGGGATCTTTTGTGGTTGTGGTTTATGTTGTTGTTTTGTACTCGGCTATGAGTTTGTAAACTCTTTTGATGTATGATACTCAGCTTTTATTTATTTGATTTTAATCTACCTGTGCCTTGTTGTAAGATCCAGTGAACTTGTTGTCAGGCTAGGGTCAGGATCCATTGTGAGATTATAGCCCAATGTGACACTCCAAGTCCCGCGAATTTGGGGTGTTATATTAGAATTGACAGAATGCATCATATGGTTGACAATCAGATTAGGCACATCTATGTCCAGATTAGACATAAGCAAATGAATTAATTTCAGAGATTGATCAGTTAGCAGCTCTCTTGAGTTGGCACGAGGAATAATAGATTGAACCAGTATGGTAAACACTATTTTAGCGTCTAAGGTTAGAGATGTATGAGAAAGTTGACGTGAGGTTGAATTTGGAACCAGAAAATTCTCCTTAGCAATACGAACACTCTCTGATCTTGAAGGATAGTTGAACACAACATCTGTAGGAATTCCAAAAATCTCACCTAGAATAGGAGTGAGTGAAATCGGAGTACCTTTGGCTGAAGATTCAAGAGTGATGCATCCTTTGTCCGTTTTTCTGGATTAACATAGAATAGTCTCGTGAGTCTTGGAAAAGCAAAATCTCCAGGGTTTCGAACCTTTCAGCTTGTCTATGCAGGGTATCTTGAGAGTATCAAGAAAATCAGTATCGACCAAATCACACATACAGAGCGGTCGATTGTGAAAACCATCAAGCCAAGATCCAAAATCTTGAAAATTAACGAAACATGATGAGGGAAGACCGGTCGTCTGAGATGTATTCAGATGTTCAGAAGATTTTTCTTCTTTAGCAATTGAGGAATTTGAGAGAGAAATCAAAGGATTTTGAAATAGGATTTCTTGTGAAAGAGGAAAAAGATAGAGAAGGTAAGTCCTTTTTAACAGGAAAATAACAAAATCTTTGAGAAAATCAAGCTTTTAAAAGACCTATAAAAACCAATAACAACAAATCTTTTTCAAAATTCTCAAACAAAAGATTTATTAAAAATACTTTAAGAATTAAAATATCTAAAAGATATTAATTCTTAAAAGATCCGTAAATTTAATATACCTTGTGAAATATGTTTCAAGGCCCCCTTGAATTTTATTTCAAGGCCCTTGAAAACATCAATTGGGCTGCATGCGTAGGAGCAATTAAACTCGTTTACTCCCCCTACGTTAATGCTTCCTAGTTCAACATACCAAGCTCCAATCTAATATTAAATTGTTCCTCAAGAAGAGGCTTGGTAAAGATATCTGCAAGCTGCAAGTTAGTTGAGATAAAAGAAATCGAAACATCACCTTTCTCAACATGATCACGTATGAAGTGATGTCTTACATCAATATGCTTAGTCCTTGAATGTTGCACATGATTTTTAGTTATAGAAATAGCACTAGTATTATCACATTTTATAGGAATACCTTTCAAGTCAAAGCCAAGATCACGAAGTTGTTAAGCAATCCAAAGAATTTGTGCACAACAGGCTCTTGCAGCTATATATTCAGCTTCAGCTGTGGATAGGGCAATAGAGTTTTGCTTCTTGGAGTGCCAACTAATTAGGGATGACCCTAAGAATTGGCAACATCCAGAAGTACTTTTTCTATCGACCTTATAACCTGCAAAGTCTGCATCTGAATATCCAACTAGATGAAACGAGTTTTGACGAGGGTACCATAACCCTAGATCCTTAGTGCCATTGAGATACCAAAAAAATTCTTTTCACAGCTATCAAATGTGACTCTTTAGGATCAGCTTGAAATCTTGTACACATGCACACGCTAAACATAATGTCAGGTTGACTAGCAGTTAAATACAACAATGAACCGATCATACCTCGATACTCCTTTTGTACTACACTTTTGCCATTCTTGTCAAGGTCTAGCGAAAGTGTTGAACTCATAGGAGTCTTTGCAACCTTAGATTGATCCATTTTGTACTTCTTAAGCAAGTCTCTAGTATACTTGCTTTGATTGAGAAAAATTCCTTTCTTTTCTTGTGTAACTTGAAGTCCAAGAAAGAAATTTAGCTCACCCATTAAGCTCATTTCAAATTCCCTACACATAATATCTGAAAATTCCTTGCATAAGGAGTCATTAGTAGCACCGAATAATATATCATCAACATAGATTTGAACTACTAGAATGTCGTTGCCTCTAGTTTTGATAAACAATGTTTTATCAATTAAACCTCTTTTGAAATTGTTTTCAAGAAGATATTTAGACAATCTTTCATACCAAGCTCGAGGAGCTTGCTTAAGACCGTAAAGAGCTTTGTCTAATTTAAAAACATGATGTGGAAATTCATCATTTTCAAAACCAAGAGGTTGAGCAACATAGACTTCTTCTTCTAAGAAGCCGTTTAGAAAAGCACATTTTACATCCATTTGAAAAAGTTTTATGCTCATGAAAGATGCAAATGCAAGTAGCATACGTATGACTTCTAACCTGGCAACTGGAGCAAAAGTCTCCTCATAATCAATACCTTCTTCTTGGTTATAGCCTTGTGCTACAAGTCGTGCTTTATTTCGAATGACTTTGCCACTTTCATCCAATTTGTTTCGAAAGACCCATTTCGTGCCAATAACTGATTGATGTTATGGTCTTGACGTAAGAGTCCATAACTTGTTCCTCTCAAATTCATTCAATTAATTTTGCATGGCAATGATCCATTCAGGTTCTTGAAGAGCTTGAGCGTAGTTCTTTGACTCGATAAGTGAAACAAAAGCGGAGAAGGCACATAGATTGTTCACTTTAAATCTAGTTTGAACTCCAGCATTTGGATCTGAGATCACATTCTCTTGTGGATGATATGAGGAGTGTTGAACTTTTCTTCTTTTAACAGATGGAGCAGATCCAGAAGGTTGAGCTTCATATGTTTGACTAGATTCAGGTACCGTTTGTATATTTCCTGTTGATCCAATCTCAAGGTCTTAAAGTTGGGTTTCAAGCCCTTGAAGCGGAATTCTGTTATCAAAGTTTCTTGTTTCAAGGTCTTGAAGGTGTGTTTCAAGGTCTTGAGGGTTTTCTTGGGTATCTTGAATCTTTTCTTGCTATTCTTGTCTCGATCTTTAGGATCTTCCTCTTCATCCGAATTATGATCTTCTCTTTGATTTAGATTTAGATTTGCAAAACTTTCACTCAAAGTACCATCATTGCTTTCATCAAAAATAATATGAATGCTTTTCTCGACAATTTTGGTACGTTTGTTATAGACACGATAAGCTTTGCTATTTGAAGAATATCCAATGAATATAGCTTCATCACTACGTGCATCAAATTTCCCAAGATTATCTTTGCCATTGTTATGAACAAAACAAGTACATCTAAAGGGTTTGAAATATGAAATATTTGGTTTTCTTCCTTTAAAGAGTTCATAAGAAGTCTTTTTCAAAATAGGACGAATTAAACATCTATTCAAAATATAATTTGCAGTGTTTACTGCTTCAGCCCAAAAGCTTTTTGGCAAATTGTTTTCTAAAAGCATTGCCCTAGACATATCCTCAAGAGTGCGGTTCTTTCGTTCCACAACTCCATTTTGTTGAGGAGTTCTAGGGGCTGAAAAATTATGTGAAATGTCATATTTTGCCCAAAAAAAGTCAAACTTTAGTTGATCAAACTCTCTACCATGATCATTTTGTATGGAAACGATTGGTAGGTTTTTCAAAGTTTGTAACTCCTTACACAATTTTGAAAACTCAAATAAAGCTTCAGATTTTTCTCGTAGAAAAGAAATCCATGTGAAACGAGAGAAATCATCCACTATAACAAGGATGTACTGCTTGCCTCTGGGAGATTTGACACGCATAGGTCCACAAAGATCCATGTGCAAAAGTTCAATAGGTCGAGAAGAACTTACAACTTTCTTAGGTTTGAATGAACCCCGTGTTTGTTTGCCTTGTGTACACGCCCTACATAGATCATTAACCTTGAAATTTAGGTTTGGCAAACCACGTACCAAATCTTTTGTAAGTAGCTTCTTCATGGTGTGCATGCTTACGTGACCAAATCTTCTATGCTAAAGCCTTGGATCATCAGTCAAGGCCTTTAAACATTTTAGCTTAGTTCCTTAAGCTTGGTTAGTACTCATAGAATAAACATTATTACATCTAGGAGCAGTAAGCAACACTTCACCTGTCATTTTGTTTTGAACCTCACACTTATTTGAATCAAACATGACTTTGTTGCCTTTATCACAAATTTGAGATATACTTAGCAGATTATATTTCAAACCATCAACCAATTAAACATCATCAATAAAGTTGGATGAATTATAGCAAATTTTACCAATGCCAATTATGTCACACTTTCTTTTATCACCAGGTGTAATGGTTCCAGATGATTGCTTCTTTAAATATGAGAATAAAGAGCTTTTTCCACTCATGTGTTTTGAGCAACCACTATCTAATATCCATTTGTGCTCCTTTACCTTGGTGATATCCTGCAAAAACAACAAACATCAACCTTTCCGGGTCGACCAAATGGCTTATTTTAGTTCATACTCAGGTTCGATCATGTTTGGTGGTCTAGTACCTTTAGGAACCCAGATTTGTTTGACCTGTTTCCTAAACATAAAGGATAGGTGTTTCTGATGATATAAGAATCATTTCTTCTATAAGGACATGTAGATTTAACATGACCCTTTTTACAACAGTAGAAGCAAGTAGGCATATGAATGCTTCCTTTGGCCTTGACAAAAGTGGTGACATGCTTTCTAGGAAAGCTCCTATGATAATCTATACCATTCTTGTTAAGAGAGGATTGTTGTTCACCCATCATTCTCTCAAGATTAGCTTTTGAACGAGTAAACTTAATAAGTGTAGCCTTTTGGTATTGGCACGTCAAAGTTAGATCAACTTTCTCTTTCTCTAGATCGATATAGTTTCGATGGAGAGAGGAGAGGTTGTCCTTGAGAATCAGGTTCTCTGATTCCAAGGCCTTGATATTGTCATCAAGGTCTACCTTTTATGTATTAAGATTTTCAATCTCCAAAGACATTTCACTTAGTTGTTTTTCTTGTTCAAGTAGCTTTTCTTTTAACGAATTTATTCTTATTCTATGTTCCTTATCACATATGATAATATCTTTAAGGAATTGTTTTAGGTCGATTTTAGGTTGAGACATAATAGTACTTACCACATTGTCGACATACAAGTTTGAATCTTCTTCATAATCGGTCATGAGACACAAGTTTGCTTGTTCTTTTTCGTCTTCTGATTCATTTGTTGATTCTGAATCACTCCATGAAGCAACCATAGCTTTCTTCTTTCGATCATTTTTCTTGAAGTTGGTCATCTTCTTTTGTGGACAATTCTTCACAAGATGATCTGTTCAACCACATTCAAAACAAGTTAGTACTCTTGTTTTCTTATTAGAGTTAGAAAACTTACCTCAGGGTTTTGATGCTCGTGGATATTCTTTATTAGCAAATTGTTTCTTAATCTTGAGAATTCTTGCTAGACCCTTAGAGATCATGGCGATTGCATCATCATCATCATCATCATCATCATCATCATCATCATCATCATCATCATCATCATCATCATCATCATCATCATCATCATCATCATCATCATCATCATCATCATCATCATCATCATCATCATCATCATCATCATCATCATCATCATCATCATCATCATCATCATCATCATCATCATCATCATCATCACTCTCCTCTTCGTCAGATGGTAATTCATCTCTTCTTGATTTGAATGCAAAATTCTTGGAGTTGGATGGGAGCTCTCCATCTTCTTCACCAAGAACCATTTCATGTGTGATGAGTTTTCCAAGGAGGTCATCAAGTGGTAGAGTTGTGAGATTCTGAGCTTCTTCAATAGCAGTCATCTTTGGTCCCCACTTGGCTTTAGGAAGGCTCCTTAGAACCTTCCTCGCTTTCTCTTCATTTGTGAAGATCTTTCCTAGTGAGTCCTGATTGTTCACGATCTCAGTGAATCTAGTGAACATATCTTTGACTGATTCATTTGGATTCATCTTGAATAGATCGTATTGTCTGAGGAAGATGCTAATCTTTGTTACCCTGACTTGACTTGTTCCTTCATAAGTGACAACAAGCTTGTCCCATATTTCTTTAGCACTCTTGCATGATGAGATGCGGTTGAATTCATTCGTATCTAATCCACAATATAGTAGGTTCATTGCTTTGTAATTCTTTGACACACTGTCCAGGTCAGCTTGTGTGAAGTCATCTTCCTTCTTTGGGACTTGGACACCTTCAACCATTGTCATTGGAACTTTAGGTCCATTTTGAATGATGCTCTAGTGCTCTCCAATGAGCAAAGTTGTTGCCATAGAAGAGTAGTGGTCGAGATGAGGATCTTCCTTCAGCAAATCCACCATCACCTACAGGATTCATGATTAGTCTCACTGATGGTTAAATCAATAAACGTGAGTCTAGCTCTGATACCAATTGGAGAACTGGTAGGTGAAATAGATAAGGTAAAAGA
This sequence comes from Fagopyrum homotropicum, assembly GCA_033239125.1. Classification (NCBI taxonomy): domain Eukaryota; kingdom Viridiplantae; phylum Streptophyta; class Magnoliopsida; order Caryophyllales; family Polygonaceae; genus Fagopyrum; species Fagopyrum homotropicum. Next base: position 59,394,717 of record BSWB01000008.1, on the reverse strand, counting down.
TGCTCTAGAAGGGGGGTTTAATAGAGTATGGGAACTTTTCGCAAACCAAATCTCAAGGCCTTGAAACTCCTTTCAAGGGCCTTGATGTCGATCTGTGATCTTTGTGAAACTTTGATTTCAAGGGCTTTGAAACTACTTTCAAGGGCCTTGACTTCTTGCTCCTGCAAAGCAAAGTTAGTCACAATAAAGTATATATGGTGCTGAATTGAAAAGATCGACACGAGGATATGTTTACGACGTTCGGCTCTAAATAGCCTACTCTCTATCCCAGGGTATAACCTTAGGATCTAACTATCTATTACCAGCTTCAAAGAGTCCTAGATACAAACTAGAAGAAATCCCCTTCTTCTCTCACTGTAGCCAATGCTACGATCTAGCTTCAACTCTCAACCTAGCTATAATAGCCTAGTATTACGCTCAGGATGTGATACGCAATGGGTTTTAAATTTATATTCTCGTTATATTTATCCTAACTCCTAGCGAAACCCGTAGTGTACGGGACGTTTGTAGTAGGGATAGTATTCCGAGGTCGAACACAAAGACTAAGGTGAGATTGATTTAATTAGTGATTAAGTCTAGTGAAGATCTAGGTTAAGATAAGAGAAAGGAATAAAGAAATGAAAATCTCAATAGTTTTTGGTTGGTTTTTCGGTGATCAAATCAAAGATCACAAATCATGCGAAATGTAATAATCAACTAAGCTAACAAATCAACGCAAACAAACAAGCAAAAATACGAGATATAGATCAAAGATAGAAAAGCGGATTCTAGGGGTTGGAAATTCCGGCTATGGCATAGGACTCAAGCTATCTACTCTTCCCTTGGATTAACTATGATACGTTGGGGTTAAGTGTTTCTAGATTGGGATCAATCACCAGGTAGGTCTCATGGTCCACTAGGCCATCCCTAAAGTCTCATTACCGGGTAAGTCTCTAAGAACCTAAAGGAAGGAATTCTACACAAACCGGATTGTTACCTAGAGATCTAACCTATCCTTACCGGGTAAGTCTCGGAAGGGTTAGTTCTAAACAACCATCCTAGCACACTTAATCCAATGGCGAGTTATGAGGCTCACCACTACCTAGGGTTTGTCATCCTTGAGATCTAAGAGCAAGGATTACCGGATAAGTCTCTCATAACACTTAGTTGCTAACACTAGGTCACCCTAGGATAGATTGACTCAACAAACACTTAGGATTTCAGCATTCTAACAATCTAAGACTAGATCCATCGAACCAGGTAAGATCACAGTTTGTTCTACCTTTCCACGGCCGTGGTTTGGCAAGAACTGGCCGTGATTCCTAATAGAAACTACGTTCATGCACACGAGTCATCCAAAGGTAAATCTAAGTCCATCCTATCATAGCCCTGGCCATAACCATCCTTTCCTTACCCTAGAACCACATCTATTTAGCCTAAAACATTCATAATAGAAAACGAAACAATCAAACATAAAATCATGGCATCCATTTGCAAGATAATGAAGAGAAAAAAATGAACAAGTGAACTAAAAACAAAACCAAGCTGAAAATAGAATTAGAATAACTCACAATCCTTCTTTAAAGAAGGGTTCAAATGGTTCATACAACTCAAGAGATTGATTCCGAAATTCTTCACTACAAGCTATCAAAATCTATCAATGGTGTGTTCTCTTCTTCTCCAACCAAGCTCTTCTCCAATAGTAGCTTCCTTCTACCTCCTTCTTCCAAGAATCTTCTTGTTGAGAGAATATTTTTGTTAGAGGATAGTGGATAATGGAGAGCTGCTCCAAGATGATTTTCTCAGCCAATGCAGGACACTTTTATACTACAACTTTGCAAGAGCTGGCCAAGAGATCGTGGTACAGCTGTCACGAAAACCTGGCAAAAACCACGGGCATTTCCACGGCCGTGGTCTGTCAGAGAACCGTGATTTGGACCTTCAGCTTTGCCTTTGATCATTAAGCTTCGATTTGGTGCATGGCTTGTGTTGGCAAGGTTCCATGAGCCCTCCCTAGCCTTTGGCTTGCATCCTAATGAGTCCGAGGGTGTGTCATCTTGATGATCGATCCTCAAACGTATCGTTTTAGCTCCTAAATCTCCCAAAACACCTACAAAGCAATGCACAAGTCCGTGTAGACGTCTATCTCGACAAAATACGTGAATTGAGCGAAAACGTCGTGAACTAGTGCTATACCATGCATGAATGAGCGGGAAATCTATTTAAATGATTACCTAACCCTAAGTCATAAATCGTGTTATCAAAAATACCCCATACTTAAGGTTTGCTCGTCCCTGAGCAAATTCTCAACTATAGACTACGAGATAGCATGATTTATGTATGCAGAAAAATGGTAAAATCTTTTTAGTTTTGTGCTTCTACTATTGGATCGCCTTCAAAGTCATGTTTCATGGCAAAGGATAAGCAATTATGCATCAAATAAATGAAGGCATGAAAAGACAATTGCACTTAGCTTGAAAGCATGCATGAAATGTAAAAATGAAGAAGCCAAGAAGATCAAGAACATATCCAATCTAGATTACTAAGTCTTACAAACGTGCAAATAGGTCATAAGGTCTTACGAACTAAAAGGCCAAGAAACGTTGTGATTAGGTGGGGATTATTCTAGGCTATGTGGTGCTAATCCGGGAATGGAACTAACTCCACAATCTTGTCCTCGATCAACTTCCCTCAAGTGTATATTTTTCTCTATCTTTTCTTTCTTTTCTTTTTCTTTGACTTATTTTTGAGACAATGGCATTGGTGTACAAAAGCCGAAACCTTGGTGATTAGCCATCCTCGGGCTTTTTCTTATTTTTTGAAGTGCATCCACACCGGGCACACATACCAAAGCTTGTTAGGACTATTGGTTTATTTGACTTTGGCAAGGCACCAACACCCAATTATGTGAAGTGTACCGAGTTACTTGTCATTTAAGCCAACGTCCCCAAGCCTATATTTTTGGCTACACTTTCACAACAAATTCAGCATTTTATGCATGATATTCTTTCATCAACATCTTCACCCCATACTTGCTTTTCATACACATCAACACACTATCATGCTCCTATTCCCGGATGGGTCAAAAGAGGTCAAATTATATCCATTGAGGTGCTCAAACAATCATGATCAAGATGAGAAGTAGAGAAAGATGAATTGCCTCATTCATTCCTAGATGGTATGCAAGAACTAGCATGTAATTTCGACCTTCAATACTCAATCCATTCTAGGAAACATCATGATCACAAATCATTCATGGTATTCAAGAGAAGTATTTCAAGTCCACATATGCATTCATCAATTTAACACATAAGGCCATCCATAGTCAATCCACAAGACAAGATTCATCATTAGGGTCATATCCAAGCCTAGAAAGCACAAAAAAATTTAAAATTTTCTGAATTTTTATGGGATTTTCGAGATGAATATGTACAATGCAAGACATGTGAAAATATTAAACTACCCTAGATGCTCATCATGCAAACCCCACCCCATACTTAGAAACACATTGTCCCCAATGTGTAAATGAAGTAGAGAAGAGTGAAAGAAGGTTCTCACAATGTAAAAGTGGTTTGTTATGGTATTTGGGATTGCTCAAGTGAATTGATGTTGGATGATCCTATCAACCATGGTAGAGAGCTCTAAGCATTCATCAAAGCATCGGGACCCGCGCTAGGCACCGCTAGCCGTCCAAGTTCCGCGTCCGCTCGACCCATAATTGATGAGGGGTTCATCATCATCATTCTCATGCCAAGCAAGGCTTCCAATGCTACTAAGGTTCTAGCACACACAAAGCCTACAAAACACAACCAAAAACAGAAAAATCTAAACAAAATTAAAACAAGAAAGGGAAAAATGTTACCAATGGGTTGCCTCCCACCAAGCGCTTCTTTAAGGTCATTAGCTTGACCAAACTCGGGGCGTCTACTCAAGGTAAAGTGGGGCAATCATATCCACCGGAGCTCCCGGAATATACTTCTTCAACCGGTGCCCATTCACCTTAAAGTTTTCACAATGCTCCCCTCCTATCTCAATAGCTCCATGGGGAAAGACCTTCTTCACCATATATGGCCCGGTCCATCTTGATTTGAGCTTTCCGGGAAAGAGCTGCAGCCTTGAGTTGAAGAGAAGGACAATGTCTCCTTCACTCAACTCCTTGGGGATGATCCTCTTGTCATGCCACCGTTTAGTCCTCTCCTTGTAGATCCGGGCATTCTCATAAGCATCCAACCGGATCTCCTCAAGTGCGTTCATATCAAGCAACCTCTTCTCTCCGGCCTCTTTGAGATCAAAATTTAGCCACTTGATGGCCCAATGTGCTCTATCCTCTATTTCTACCGGAAGGTGGCAAGACTTGCCATAGACCAACTTGTAAGGAGTAGTGCCAATTGGTGTCTTGAAAGCGGTTCTATATGCCCACAAGGCATCATTGAGCTTCATAGCCCAATCCTTTCTAGTTCTAGATACCGTCTTCTCGAGAATGGCCTTTATCTCCCGGTTAGAGATTTCCACTTGGCCACTAGTTTGGGGATGGTAAGGTGTTGCCACCTTATAAGTCACCCCATACTTAGCCAAAAGTGCCCCAAAGTTCCTATTGGTGAAGTGCTTCCCTCCATCACTTATGATCACCCTTGGTGTTCCAAACCTAGGAAAGATCACTCGGTTGAAGAAGTGCACCACAACCTTGGCGTCATTTGTAGGAGAGGCGATTGCCTCCACCCATCTCGAAACGTAGTCAACCGCCAATAGGATATAGAGGTTGCCACATGAAGAAGGGAATGGTCCCATGAAGTCCACACCCCACACATCAAAAATTTCCACTTCTTGTATGTTGTTCAAGGGCATCTCATTCCTCCTTGAGATGTTGCCCGTCCTTTGGCAAGCATCACAAGCTACCACAAAGCTTTGCACATCCTTGAACAAACTTGGCCAAAAGAAGCCCGATTGCAACACCTTCGCACATGTCTTGTGGGAGCTAGCATGCCCTCCACATGGCAAGGAATGACAATGGCGGATCACACTCTCCACCTCATCCTCCGGTATGCATCTTCTAAACATTCCATCCGGCCCTCTCTTGAACAAAAGTGGCTCGCTCCAATAGTAATGCCTCACATCTTTGAAGAACTTCTTCCTTTAGGCATATGTCAAACCGGGGGGCACTTCCTCACACACTAAGTAGTTTACAATGTCGGCAAACCATGGCTCGCTTCCTCTACTCACTTAGAACAAGCAGTCCTCCACCATTTGTAATTGTTCATCCCGAAACGAATCATCAATCGGGATGTCATCTCTTTCAAGCTCCAATGGTGGGAGTCTACTAAGGTGATCCGCCACTGAGTTCTCGGATCCTTTCTTGTCCCGGATTTCCAAATCAAATTCTTGAAGAAGAAGGATCCACCGAATCAACCTAGGCTTTGCATCCTTCTTGGTAAGGAGGTAACGGATCGCAACATGATCCGTATAAACAATGATCTTCGCTCCAACAAGATATGAGCGGAACTTTTCAAATGCATACACTACCGCTAGCAACTCTTTCTCGGTGGTAGCATAATTGAGTTGAGCATCATCTAGCGTCTTGCTAGCATAATAAATAGCATGAGTGCGCCCATCTTTCCTTTGCCCCAAAACAGCCCCAACGGCTACATCGCTTGCATCACACATGACCTCAAACGGTAAACTCCAATCCGGAGGTTGCATGATAGGTACGGAGATCAAGGCGTTCTTCAATCTACAAAAAGCCTCAAGACAATCTTTGGAAAAGACAAAATCAACATCCTTCATTAGTAGGTTAGTGAGAGGCTTAGAAATTTTAGAGAAGTCTTGAATAAACCTCCGGTAAAAACCAGCATGCCCTAGGAAACTCCTTACCCCCTTCACCGAGGTAGGTGGTGGCAACTTCTCTATCGTTTCAATCTTGGCTCTATCAACCTCAATGCCACGATTGGACACCAAGTGTCCCAACACAATGCCTTCACTTACCATGAAGTGGCATTTTTCCCAATTTAAGACAAGATTTGTCTCCTCACATCTTTGCAATACTAATGACAAGTTAGCCAAGCAATTGTCAAAGGAAGAACCATAAACAGAGAAATCATCCATGAACACTTCCATGATATTTTCAATGTATTCAAAAAAGATAGCCATCATACACCTTTGGAAAGTGGCGGGTGCATTACACAACCCAAATGGCATTCTCCTATATGCAAAAGTACCCCATGGACATGTAAATGTTGTTTTCTCTTGGTCATCGGGGTGGATAGGGATTTGGAAGAATCCACTATAGCCATCTAAATAGCAAAAATGAGAATGTTGAGCTAACCTCTCTAGCATTTGGTCAATGAAGGGGAGAGGGAAGTGATCTTTCCTAGAGGCCATGTTCAACTTCCTATAATCAATACACATCCTCCACCCCGTAACCGTCCTAGTCGGGATTAGTTCATTGTTTTCATTGGTCACTACGGTCATCCCACCCTTCTTAGGTATTACATGAACGGGACTAACCCACTTACTATCCGAGATAGGGTAGATTATCCCCGCATCTAGCAACTTAATGATTTCCTTTTTGACTACCTCTTTGATTATGGGATTTAATCTCCTTTGATGTTCAATAGAGGGTTTATGATTATCTTCCATCATTATCTTATGCATGCACAAAGAAGGTTTTATGCCAACCAAATCATCAATAGTATACCCAATGGCTTTCCTATGCAATCTTAGTTCATGCAACAATTTAGCAAGTTCATCATCACTCAAGCATGCATTCACAATCACCGGATACGTAGAATTATCACCAAGGAAAGCATACTTTAAATGAGAGGGGAGGGGTTTGAGTTCAAGTTTAGGAGGACCTTTATCGATTGGAGACGATCCAAATAAGGTTGGATGAGATGAATCCAAAGCAAATGAATACCCTTCATGGCTTCTTGAAGCTTGACCATCATCAAGGGCTGATTCAGGGGAAACCACGGCTGGAACCACGGTTTGCCCAGCTTCCACGGCCGTGGTTGCTGCCAAGCCTGCTTCTCAGAGTTGTCCAGAGAGTTCTACGGCCATGGAACATAAATCTCGACCGTGGAACAAGCAGCTGTTCAGCACCCCTTCGTGGTCTTCATCTTCAACTCTTGCCTCCTTTTCTAGTGCTTCTAAGGCCTTGATCTCTTCATTGCAAGCCTCCTCAACACCTTCTTCCATCATACTTAAGGTAAGAACCTTCTCCAAGGGGTCCTTGATCAAGATCGAGCTCACAACTTCTCTAGATTCCTCTTGCTCGACTATGTTGAAGACATCTTCATCAAGGGTTGGTCCTTTCATCATTGTGGATAATTTGAACTTGATGTTCTCTTCTCCAATGTTGAAGGAGAGAGTCCCATTCTTACAATCCACTAGGCATCCGGAGGTGGCTAGGAAAGGTCTTCTTAAGATGATGGGAACCGGATAGTCCGCCGGAATATCCAAGACAACAAAATCAATCGGCACATAGAATCCACCTAGCTGCACCGGGATGTCTTCTAAGATCCCAACCGGATGAGTGATAGAACGGTCTGCCATATAGAGGGTCATCTTGACCGGTTTCGGCTCTCCTAGCCTAACCTTATTGCAAAGTGCAAGCGGTATGATGCTTACACTTGCCCCAAGATCGCAAAGGGCCTCATACTTCACATCTCCCACTCCAATTGGGACACAAAAGGAACCCGGATCTCTTAGCTTGGGAGGCATCTCTTCCTTCATTGTTTGGATCAATTCCGATGATCTTTTGGTCATTCTTATCTCCCCATACTCCTCCAACTTCCTTTTGTTGGAGAGTATCTCTTTCAAGAACTTGCCATATGCCGGCATTCCTAAAATAGCATCCATGAACGGAATGTTAATATGCAATTTTGACATTAGTTCAAGGAACTTACCAAAGTGATTGTCCAAGCGAGCTCTTGCTCGTAATTGAGGGAACGGTAGTGGTGGTTTGTATGGAGGCGGTGCCACATAAGTTGGCTCAACATCCTTGCTCTTGCCTCCATTTCCTTGCAAAGTCTCTTCCTCTATCACCACTTGTTTCCCCTTAGCATGATCCTTGGGAAAAGGATCCTTCATGCTCAACCCACTCCTTGTAGTGATGGCCAACACTTGGCCTCTTGGGTTGTCTTCGGTCCTTTCGGGAAGCTTTCCCGGATCTCTATGGGCTTCACCCGCTTTTTGAAACACTTGTGCTTCCAACACTTTTTGAGCTTTAGAAATTGAAGTCACGGTGCTCTCAAGACCACTCAACCTTCCAAACAATTGCTCAAACATCATCTCGGTCCTATCCTTTGGAGGTTGAGTAAATCCGGGTGGAGGTTCTTGTGAAGCTTTTGGTGGTGGAGTTGTGCTTGTGGAAGCGGGAGGGTTCAAGGCTCCATCCGGGTTAGAGTAGGAAAACCCGGGATGGTTGTGGTTGGGCCGGTAATTGTTGAATTGCCGGTTGTTGTTGAAATTCCTTGGGCCTTGATAGTTGTTATAATTGCCCCTTCCCATGTAATTCACATCCTCCTCCTTAGAAGATAAGTTAGCTTGTGGAAGCACTCGAGGAGTTGCTTGATTCTTCAAAGTTGTGGCACACAACTCCCTCAAAGACTTCAATTCATTGTTGATGGCGTCAAGCTTGAAATTGCTCATGGTGACTTCACTCACCTCATATGCTCCCGCCTTTCTCCCTTCACTCTTCCTATGGGAGTACTTCTCAATCACTAGAGCTTGCTTCTCCACAAACTCCCAAGCTTCATCTACATGCTTCTCCATGAAAGTCCCACCGGAAAGGGATTGGAACTTGAATTGGCTATCTTCATCAAGTCCTTTGAAGTAGATCTCCAATAGCTCAATTTTCGGTATACCATGGTGTGGGCAATCTAGGAGAAGGTCTTTGAATCTCTTCCAAGACTTGAATAAACTCTCTCTATCCTTCATCACGAAGGCATTGATCTTCCCTCTTAACTCGGTAGTCTTGGAAGGTGGGAAAAACTTAGTCAAAAACTCGGTTGTCATCTCCTCTCAAGTACCAACTCGCCCTTGTGGAATAGATTGATACCAAGCCAATGCTTTATCCTTAAGAGAGAAGGAAAAAGCCCTAAGCTTATGGTTGTTGCTCTCCAATCTTGGCGGTCTAAGAGTCTCCATCAAGATCTCATAATTCATCAAGTGTTGGTGAGGAGACTCTCCTTCCATCCCTCCAAATTGATTATGCCGGATCATTTGTAGAACTTGAGGGCGGAGTTCGTAATCATGGGCTGCGGGATCTCCTAAGTTCACAACCGGACGGTGTGCTCTTTGTGCCGGATCCATACGTTGCCCCAACGTTTGTGGCTCTTCCATAGCAATGGGCACAACCCTAATATTCACCGCCGCCGGCTGCGGTTGTGGTGGAGGTGGAGGAGGTTGTTGACGGTTAAGCTCCCTTTGCACAAGAGCTTGCCTAATCTCCTCAATCTCCCTCCTAGTTGCCTCTTGCCTCTCATTGGCAAGTCTCCTTTCATTCTCCAAAGTTTCATCCCTTATCCTAATTTGCTCTAAAGCCTCATCCAACTCAGCTTGGAGATCTCTTCCGGCCATCTCTTTTCCCTTTTTGATGCTCTTGGATCTAGATCTAAGGGTTTTCTCCGGTTCGGGATCGAATGGAGCTAAATCCTTACCACGAGATCTTCGCATACACCTAAAGAGTGAGACGTCCTGAAAAGCAAAGACACAAACCAAAAAGAGATCAAAAGCGACAAGAAAGATCTACACTATAAACAATCACAAAATAGACTCAATCTAGACCTAGTCCCCGGCAACGGCGCCAAAAACTTGTTACGCTCAGGATGTGATACGCAATGGGTTTTAAATTTATATTCTCGTTATATTTATCCTAACTCCTAGCGAAACCCGCAGTGTACGGGATGTTTGTAGTAAGGATAGTATTCCGAGGTCGAACACAAAGACTAAGGTGAGATTGATTTAATTAGTGATTAAGTCTAGTAAAGATCTAGGTTAAGATAAGAGAAAGGAATAAAGAAATGAAAATCTCAATAGTTTTTGGTTGGTTTTTCGGTGATTAAATCAAAGATCACAAATCATGCGAAATGTAATAATCAACTAAGCTAACAAATCAACGCAAACAAACAAGCAAAAATACGAGATATAGATCAAAGATAGAAAAGCGGATTCTAGGGGTTGGAAGTTCCGGTTATGGCATAGGACTCAAGCTATCTACTCTTCCCTTGGATTAACTATGATACGTTGGGGTTAAGTGTTTCTAGATTGGGATCAATCACCGGGTAGGTCTCATGGTCCACTAGGCCATCCCTAAAGTCTCATTACCGGGTAAGTCTCTAAGAACCTAAGGGAAGGAATTCTATACAAACCGGATTGTTACCTAGAGATCTAACCTATCCTTACCGGGTAAGTCTCGGAAGGGTTAGTTCTAAACAACCATCCTAGCACACTTAATCCATTGGCGGCTTATGAGGCTCACCACTACCTAGGGTTTGTCATCCTTGAGATCTAAGAGCAAGGATTACCGGATAAGTCTCTCCTAACACTTAGTTGCTAACACTAGGTCACCCTAGGATAGATTGACTCAACAAACACTTAGGATTTCAACATTCTAACAATCTAAGACTAGATCCATCGAACCAGGTAAGATCACGGTTTGTTCTACCTTTCCACGGCCGTGGTTTGGCAAGAACTGGCCGTGATTCCTAACAGAAACTACGTTCATGCACACGAGTCATCCAAAGGTAAATCTAAGTCCATCCTATCATAGCCCTGGCCATAACCATCCTTTCCTTACCCTAGAACCACATCTATTTAGCCTAAAACATTCATAATAGAAAACGAAACAATCAAACATAAAATCATGGCATCCATTTGCAAGATAATGAAGAGAAAAAGATGAACAAGTGAACTAAAAACAAAACCAAGCTGAAAATAGAATTAGAATAACTCACAATCCTTCTTTAAAGAAGGGTTCAAATGGTTCATACAACTCCAGAGATTGATTCCGAAATTCTTCACTACAAGCTATCAAAATCTATCAATGGTGTGTTATTCTTCTTCTCCAACCAAGCTCTTCTCCAATAGTAGCTTCCTTCTACCTCCTTCTTCCAAGAATCTTCTTGTTGAGAGAATATTTTTGTTAGAGGATAGTGGATAATGGAGAGCTGCTCCAAGATGATTTTCTCAGCCAATGCAGGACCACTTTTATACTACAACTTTGCAAGAGCTGGCCAAGAGATCGTGGTACAGCTATCACGAAAACCTGGCAAAAACCACGGGCATTTCCACGGCCGTGGTCTGTCAGAGAACCGTGATTTGGACCTTCAGCTTTGCCTTTGATCATTAAGCTTCGATTTGGTGCATGGTTTGTATTGGCAAGGTTCCATGAGCCCTCCCTAGCCTTTGGCTTGCATCCTAATGAGTCCGAGGGTGTGTCATCTTGATGATCGATCCTCAAACGTATCGTTTTAGCTCCTAAATCTCCCAAAACACCTACAAAGCAATGCACAAGTCCGTGTAGACGTCTCTCTCGACAAAATACGTGAATTGAGCGAAAATGTCGTGAACTAGTGCTAAACCATGCATGAATGAGCGGGAAATCTATCTAAATGATTACCTAACCCTAAGTCATAAATCGTGTTATCACCTAGTTACTTCGCAGAGTAACACACACACTAATATAACACTATTTAGATCTTCCAATGAAGCTCTTGTGTTTTCTCTCTCTAAGGGGATATGGCTTTTGCGTAAAAGAGATAAAGAAAAACAATGAATGAAGAGGTTTAGGTTGCTTGAAGACGTAAAGATGTTTTCCCGTGTAAGCTTGTGTATTTGTCTTCTTCGACCATCATCTTCATTTATACTCTTCTATGGAGACGTCTTCTAGCCGTTGTAGAGATGACCGTTTGAAGATGAATCTTCTTCTCCATGAAGATCATTTCTTGTCTCGAGATAAGGTAGACGTTGCAATTCTTCAGCTCCTGAGAACACGTCGAGTCCTTTGCTCCTTGATCTTCTCGTCTTCTGTTGAATCAAGAGAGAAGTTATTTTGTCGCTCTTTGTTTTTAGAAAATCTTCTGAAAAAATTCTCTAATCTTCGGTTGAGATCTTTCTTCGGTTGATTAGAGAATCTTCTGAAAAGATTCTCTAATCAAGGTGGAGTTTTCATGCGCCCGCAGTTTTCATGGTGTTGATGAACAACATCTTTATCGACTTTCTAGACATTGAGATCTTATAGCACCCGGGGAAGGATAATGTAGTAGTTGATGTCCTTAGTAGGAAGACTCCCCGGGAGATGGCGATCGCTAGACTGACACCTCAGCCACAATTTACAACGAGACCATGCATGGCTAGAGATGGATATCCATTTTCTGGATTTCGAAAGTCAGTTGTCCACCTTGGAGATAGTACCTAATCTGTTGGTTGAGATCCGACAAAAGTAGGAGAGTTGCCCCACATTGACACAAATCCGAGACCGGATGCCTTGAGGAGAGGCACCACAGTTTGCAATTGGTGTTGATGGGATCTTGAGACGCCATGAGTGTGTTTGTGTGCCTTCAAATAAAGAGTTGAGGCAGAGGATCCTACAGGGGGCTCATTCCTCACCTTACTCAGTGCACCCCGGTGCGAGTAAGATGTATCAGGATATTAGACGCTCTTTTTTGTGGGAAGGTTTGAAGGTAGATGTCACGAGATAGGTAGCTCGGTGTGCGACCTGTCAAAAGTCAAGATCGAGCATCATCGACCAGGAGGAGAGCTACACCCACATCCCGTTCCTTAGTGGAAGTGAGAGGAAATCTCGATGGATTTTGTTACTGGTTTGAGACCGAGTCAAGGCTTCAATGCTATCTGGGTGATAGTAGATTGCCGACAAAGACCGTACGTTTCATTCCCATCAAGGAAATGTTGCCGGTAATTCGATTGGTGGAGGAGTTCACCAGACAAATAGTGCGACTCCATGGAGTACCTAGGACAATAATCTCTAACAAAGACGGACGGTTCACATCGAGGTTCTAGCAGTAGGTGCATGTCACCCTAGGTACAAGTTTGCAATTCACGACTGCTTATCATCCTCAGACCAATGGTCAGTCAGAGTGGACCATCTAAACTATGGAGGATATGTTGAGTTCTTGTGTGCTAGACTGAGGACAGGTGTGGCCATATCACCTTCCCTTAATGGAGTTTTCATATAATAACAGTTGACACGCATCGATAAGAATTGCTCCTTATGAGGCTTTATACAAACAGAGATGACGTACACCGTTGTGTTGGGACGAGCCTAGTAGTGCTAGCGGAGTAGCACCTAAGCACATTCAGGATGATATGGCTCGGATGGCAGTGATCCGAGAGCGGATGTTAGCAGCGCAGAATCGACATAAGTCTTATCTAAATAACAGGCGCAGACCTCTGGAGTTCAGAGTTGGAACTCAGGTTTGGTTGAGAGTATCTCCGACACGAGGCGTCAGACGTTTCGGTGTCAAGGGGAACCTGAGTCCCAGATACATCGGACCTTTTGAGATTCTGGAGCGAGTTGGAGAGGTAGCATACAAACTTGCTTTTCCACCAAGGCTTGAGGGTGTTCACCCCGTCTTCCATGTGTCTCAGTTACGCGAGTACATAACGGACCCGAAACACATCGTCAGTCATGAGGATCTAGTGGTTGAGCCAGACCATACGCTCGTTGAGCATCCGGTAGTTGTCTTAGAGTGTAGTACGAGACACTTACGTTCGAAGGACATACCGACGATGAAGATTCAATGGTTGATGCGAGGAGCTGATGAGGCGACTTGGGAGACAAAGGATAGTATCCAGAGGAACTATCCGGATATCTACGTTGAGCTTGATGCACCTTTAGCATAGTTGTTATGCTTGGTTTTTCCTTGTTTCGTTGCGCACGCTTTTGTGACGTTTTGAGTTACGTGCCTTGAGTGGGAATATATGAGTTGTGTTCAGCGTTCTATGTTGTTATGTGATCGTTCGGGTTGTTGCAAGTTTCAGGACGAAACTTCTTTTTAGGGGGATATGATGTAAGATCCCAGCTTTCATCTGCACCGCCCCCGCGGTGAAGGAGGCCGCCTCAGCGGCCTTGGTGTCTGCACTGCCCCTACGGTGACAAGGGGCCACCCCTGCGGCTGAGGCGATCCGCCCCTGCGGATACGGTGCAGATCATGCCCGATTTTTTTCGGTCGTTTTATCTTCCTTCAGTAGATAGAATATCCGATCTTCTATCTTATGGGTTGCTTCCTTATCTTCTTCTAAACCCTAGACATCCTTTCCATCTATCTTTCCCGCCTCTTTTATATATTCTCGTCTTTTCTTTTGTTTCCTGTTTCTTGCTTACGTCTTCTCCAACCCTAGAGTGCTGCAACATTGCTTCTTGTGATCTTGTTGAACGTGTAAGTTCTTCCTCCCTTGTTCTTCATCACGTTCATGTGTTGTTGCACATTGCTTCTCTTCTATTTCGTTTATCTCTTCGTTTCTGCTTTTTTTCTTCTCCAAGAATCAAGTTTGATCCTTGATTCTTGTGGACCGTTCTGTTGATGATCATTTGGTGTTCACAGGCTCCCTTGATTGAGTTGTGAAGTGTGGAAGTGTTGGAAGTACAAGTGTTGGCCTTTGTCGTGGTTCTACTGTCGTTGAAAAGTCGACAGATGCCTTTGTTGAGGATCCGTCCCCGCGCCTGCACAGAGTCGCCCCTACGGATTTCCTCCCCGCCGCCCCTGCGCCTTTACCCAGCCGCCCCCGCGGGTTCTCTACAGTCTTCCGTCTTTGGGTGAGCTGCTTTCTTTCCTTGCTTTCCTTGTTCCTTTCCTTGGTTGTTCTGGATGTTGTTGACCCTTATTGATTTGTAAGACTAGGGTTTGTGACCCTAGCTTATGTAGATCTCTTAGAGATCATGGAGACTAGAAGTTACCGACTTCTAGCATTTGTTTCGGTTCCTGATTTGTGATGTCTTGTGTGAACAGGTTTTCCTTGTTCCTTTTCTGAGGTTTTCTGGGTTGTTTGCTGAGTGTTGAGTTACCTTCGAGTGAGGTTAGCCCCTTGGACTTACTTAGCTTCACTCCGCGTATAGGTTTGATTGTAGTGTCTTGTTTGTGTTGTTTATCCTTATAACTGATAACCGAAATAGGATTGACTTTGTTATACCGTAATTGACCCAAGTGTATTATAACAGGGCGGTTATCATGACATTGACACTATTTTTCAATTGACTTTAGTTAGGGAAATTAGATTGAAATATTAATATAAAAAACAAAACACTATTATTTACCTTATAGCTGAATGATAACAAGATTTTTTTTGGTGAAAAAATTATACATGAGGTCAAGACAAGGATGAGGTATTTCAATTGACTTTTGTTATCTTGTACTCATTGTTGTTGAAAATATTATGAGGCTATGCTGATTCATTAATATGTGTTGCACAAATGCTCACCGCTATCATGAAATTGACACTAGTTTTCATTTCTCATGCATGAGTCCAAGTGATCAACAACTCCATTGCTAAGATAAATCTTATGTTGCACAAATTCATTAATAGTTCTTTCTGATTTCTATTTTACAGATAAAGGATTCAATACCTACTTATACTTCAACCAAACAAGCATTTGTTGTCCAAAAATGCAAAAAACAGCATTTGCAATTCTTGTACATATAAAAATCTTAAAAATAATATAATTGCAAAACAAAGTAGCAAATAAATCATCACAGAATTATGTATCTTTGCAACACCTGAAATGATAACAAGAGGCCAAGAAAGCAAAGAAAAACAAATGCTCAGATCTTGCAGTATGTTCAAAATGTATAACCAGTGAAAATCCCACTCATATCCTCATTAACCATTTCAAATGAATCAAATCTGTAACACCCCGAATCCGTGGGACTCGGGGCGCTACGGGCGGAGACCTCACAATGGGTCCCGACCCTTAGCCTGACAACAATTTCACCGGATCTTACAACAAGACACAAATAAAGGCAAAACCGTAATACATTTTTATGCAAATGATATGATCCCCCAAAACAAACAAAAGACAAACTTCAACCGACTTCTCAACTCCAAAGACTCGAACATCATATACATAACAATATACAAGAAACAATACCCAAACACAACTCCAACCAAACCCCTCCTAAAATATACGGAACCCCGGCTGCCCACTCTTCCGGATCTCTCGGCCGCATTCCTAACCTACAAGGCAATCTACAACAATCGGTATAAAACCGTTAGCTAATATTCGACACATTAGAATAAAGGTGAAAGGCACAAATACAAGTCAATCATCATAAACACCCAATACACTCCAAATCACACAAGTCCGGTTTATTATCTTATTATTATTAAGTCATATCCCGTTCTAATTCAACTTAGGTTGTGACACGAGAGTCACCTAAACTCGCCTCGGTCCCTACTTACCGGCATGGAATGGTACTGATGCATCCGACCGCCTACCAGCACGGGATAGTCGCCAAGAACCTCCTAGCTCTCGCAGGAGCTAGACAAGTTGTCAATGCCTGTTATCATATACTTGGGCCAAATAATATATAAAGGTCGGTAATCCTATTTCCGGTTTAGTTGTTATAACATAAACAATAAACACACACTACCAAACACACATCAACGCGAATACAAGGAATACGAGCTAAGTAAGTCTGGAAACTTACCACATCCCAAAGATAAACCCGATAACCACCGCTCTCAACTTCCCGTAGGAAGGCACTCAACGCCTGGTCAAAACAAGGAATATGATCAACATCTCTCTCACATGCTAGAAGTCCTTAGACTTCTAGTACCAATAATCTCGCAAGATCATAAACTATAACTACATAGGGACATCTACCCTCCCAAGGATCTCGCAAGATCGTAACTCAAAACAACATACTAGGATATGCCAAACCTAAACTCCAAAATCCCACAAGATCATACAACCCCAACCTCGAGCCTCAAAATGCTCACAAGATAAACCATATAACTTAAAGCCTTATAACAACCTCACAAGATAACCAAGCACCTCAAGTCTTAGCACAATCAAACCTCAAAACTCGCCTAAAGGTCCATAACCACTAGTTGGCATTCACTCTAAGTTATGCTAGGTCCAACCTAGCATGATACTACTACTAATCATTTCTAGATCGAGGTAAGATCATAAGCTCGGGGAAGACGGTACTCACGTGATGTCAAAAGACGGAAGACGATCCATGGATGCCGATATGGATTCATTGGCCTTGAATTGGGTGCTTCCGAACCTAGCACCAAACTAAACAAATTTAGCATAACGCTAAATTTGGACACACTACATAGAATATATAAACTATAAGAATAACCCTCGTAATTCAAGTCCGAGTTTAAAATCTTAAAAACAATTTCCGGGCAATTTATACAATTTTAGAAACTTGGTCATAATCCGCAATTAAATCTTCGGGCCATAAATCCGAAATAAATCCAACAAAGGGCACAATAGTTAAATCATAAAAGTTGGGTCATAAAATGTAAATAAGAAATCAGGCAAAAATCTGTAATTAATCAGTGAGGGCATAATTGCGAAAATCAAAATTGTGGGTGATAAATGTAAATACAAAGTAAGGGTACAATCTGAAATTACAATAGAATAGGGGGACAATTTAATAAAGGAGAAAGGGTTTCTTTAAACCCGATACAATGGTTCTTGGGAAAGGTGAAGGGCATGGTGGCGGCGAGGCAGAGGAGAGACCTCTCCGGCGGCGACTCCAAGCTCCGGCGCTAAGGCAGGGGAGGAAGCGGCTACTCTGGCGTCTTCCTGGCGGTTGCAACAGAAAGAAGGCAGCGAGGGCTTGTTTTGGCATTGGCTCGATCTAGCGTCGGGGTTACAAGGCGGCAGCAAAGTGGATCAAAGGTGGCAACTCCCGCGCGTACTCTCCGGTGGTCTAGATGTCCAATGAGAAGGCGAAGGCAAGGCAGGAGCTTCCCGGCGAGGGCTTCGACTCCCGGTGTCGGCTGCTTCCGGCATGTCGACTCAACAAAGGCAAGCCCGGCTAAGGCCCTGTGCAACCTGTTCTCTTGCACAGGGCCCCCAAATAGATGGGCCTCTCACTCAGCCCATTGTCTATTATGCCTATATATATATATACATGTATTATAAAAAAGAAAAAAAGAAATTGTGAAGTAACGTGTGTTGTTTTGCTATATTTTAGCATTGGGAAATGGTGATCTGTGGCCTACAACTAACAACTACTTTTTTTCTTTCTTTTGTACCTTTATTAATATAATAATAATAATATATTTTTATTGTTTAATTTTTTTTGTAGATCATTCAACGGAACTTTTTTTACCATTCATCATTTAGTTTCTCATTTCCATTGTCATCTTCTATTCTTCTTCTTCCCCATCCTCTAATTTCTTTTTTAAATTGATATTATACCCATGAAATAAAATTCATTTTCTCAATTCTTCTTCATTAACAACATTTAGAAGGTATGTGCCTTTTTTACTTTAGTTTTTAGTTTTATTATAAATTATTTGAAGTTTGAACTAGTTCTAAATTTTAAGTACATGTGGTTCATATGTAGGAAAATTGTGATTATCAACATCTTGTACGAAGTTCAAGATCCATCTCGTGAACCCAAGCAAACTATATAAAGAAAAATCAGGTTGTTTTATTCCTTAATAATTATATTTGTGTGATATTATTCTTTTTTAGCTATGTCTTCAAGAATTAGGAAACATGACTTTGGAGCTGAAAAACGAAAAAAAGAAAAAATGAATTGAAGAGTTAACTCAATCTCAAAGAGGAGCTCTCAATAAATTTATCATAAGAGAATCACAAAATGAAAATGAAAATGAAAATGAAAATGAAAATGAAAATGAAAATGAAAATGAAAAGGCTAATGTTGATGGTTGTGATGATCATGTTAATGTTAGTGATACTCTTAACGGTCTTGAAAATCAAAATGTTGATGGTATCGAAAACCAAAGTGTTCATAATGTTGATGGTATCGAAAACCAAAATATTGATGTTAATGTTGATGACTTTAAAACCAAAATGTTGACAAGTCTACTAACTTAAATAATGTTAAGGATAACTTTATTAGGCATGATTTATTTGATCCAACATATTGGGATGCTCTTGATCCTAAAATGATTGATGTTCTAGTTGCAAAAGGTCCTCAAAAAGATTTATCCATTCAAAAAGGTCCTAAAGATAAATTTTCTAAACGGTTTTCTACAACATACTATACTAGAATTTTATCAAATGGTGAAAAATGTGATAGAGATAGGCTTGTTTATTCCAAAGGTATTGATAAGGTATTTTGTTTTTGTTGTAATATATTTAAAACCGGATGTCTAAGAGCTCAACTAGTAAATGAGGGTTTCGGAGATTGGTCACATCTTAGTACTAGAATTAAGGAGCATGTAACAAGTTTAGATCATGTTAAGAATATGAGCACTTGGTATGATATGCGTTTGAGACTTTAAAATAATCAAACTATTGATAAAGTGGCTCAAAAACAACTAGAGAAAGAAAAAGACTATTGGAAAAAAGTATTGGTGTTTCAGTTGTAAAATTTCTTGGAAAACATAATATAGCCTTCCGTGGTAGTAATGAAAAATTGTATCAAAATAGTAATGGAAATTTCTTAGGCTTGATTGAAATGTTGGACGAATTTGATCCAATTATTCAAGAGCATGTTCAACGTATCACAAATGATGATATTCTTTGTCATTATCTAGGTCATAATATACAAAATGAATCAATAGTTTTACCTGCTTCAACCATCAAACATGAAATTATTAAGAAAGTGAAACAAGTAAAGTATTTTTCGGTCATTCTTGATTGTACTCCCGATGTAAGTCATCAAGAACAAATGTCTTTGATACTAAGATATGTGGATATGTCTTCAAATTCCGTTAGAATTGAAGAATCGTTTTTAGGGTTTTTGGATGTGAATATTACAACGGGTCAAGGCTTGTTTGATGCTTTGCAAAATTAATTGAAGTCACTTGATCTTGATATAGATAATGTTCAAGGGCAAAGCTATGATAATGGATCAAATATGAAAGGAAAACATCAAGGGGTACAAAAAAAAACTTTTAGATATAAACCGTAGAGCTTTTCATACATCTTGTACTTCTCATAGTTTGAATTTGACATTGTGTGATATGGAAAACAATTGTGGCAAAGCTAAAGATTTTTTTGGAGTCATACAACGTATATATACAATATTTGCTAATTCTACTAAAAGGTGGCAAATTTTAAAAACAAAATGTGGAAGGATTGATAGTTAAACAATTATCATCTACTCGGTGGGAGAGTCGTGTTGATAGTGTTAAAGTAATAAGATTTCAAGTTATAGATATACGAGAAGCATTACTTCAACTAGCGGAGGTCGATAATGATTCAATTATAAGAAGTGAAGCTAAATCCTTAGCACACAACGAACTTGGTGACTTTGAGTTTCTAGTGACAATAGTTATTTGGTATGATATATTAAATAGAATCAATTTAGTTAGTAAACAATTGCAATCAAAAGATATGCTTATTGATGTTGCCATTAAAGAAGTGAAGGAATTGATAACTTATTTTGAGAGCTATAGAGAGATAGGTTTTGCAAATGTCTTAGAAGTAGCAAAAGGTATTGCCAATAAAATAGATTTTGATCCCGTATTTCCTCAAAGACGTGTAATACGAAGGAAAAAACATTTTGATGAGAACTTAAGTGATATATCTATAAATGTTTCACAGTCAACTGAAGAGTCATTTAGAGTTAATTATTTCTTATATATTATGGATCAAGCAATTGTTTCTTTAACTAGGAGGTTTGAACAATATCAAGAATATGAAAAAACATTTGGATTTTTGTTTACTTCTATGGAGTTATGTTTATTGGATGATGAATGTTTAAAATCTTCTTGTACTCATTTGGAAGCTACACTCAAAAAAGATGGAAAATCTGATATTGATTGAAATGAGCTTTACTTAGAGTTAAAATTACTTCAAGATTTTTTGCCTCATAACAAAATGGAACCTATTGATATTTTACAGCTTTTAAACCATCGAGATTGCTTCCCTAATACAATTATTGCTTATAGAATTTTGTTGACTATTCCTGTAACTATTGCATCTGTAGAGAGAAGTTTTTCAAAGTTGAAGTTATTAAAGACCTACTTGTGTTCCACAATGAAACAAGAACGACTTAATGGATTGGCCTTGATATCAATTGAGAATGATATGTTGGAAGAAGTTGATTAAGAGGAACTCATCAACGATTTTGCCTCAAAGAATGTTAGAAGGATGAAACTTTTTAAGTAAATTTGTGTATGTTTATAGTCTATTAAAAAAATTTTACGATATCATAAAACGATGATATAAATTATGAACTATTGTTAATATATTTTTATTATAGGGCCTATTTATATAAATTGCACCGGACCACCAAAATGATTGAGCCGGGCCTGGACAGAGGATGAGGGAAAACAGAGCCCGAGCGGCTGAAGGAAGGGAGGCTGCAGGCGGCTCCCGGGTGGCAACCGTCGGCTCTCGAGGCGGCAATAGGAATAGATGGTGGCGGTTGAAGAGAGGGTTGCTCTCTTGTGGGTTGGTGAAGAACCAGGAATGAAGGGAGGCTGATCCCATCCTTGTTGTTCAGTAGGTGATGAAGAAAGAAGTTGAGTGAGGGAGTAGGTGATGGAAGTGAGGTTGTTGGGTTGGTGCAGACAACGGAAAGGGCGAGGGTGAAGGGACGGGTAGATTGGTGCTGCTGCAGAGGCTAGGAAGAGATGCACAGAGGGGAACGTAGGGGTCGGTTAGCAGGGTTACTCTTGCTTACTTACAGGTTCTTGCTAGGTGACACAGGTTGCAGGTGGTAGACTGGAATGAAGTAGCAAGGCTACAAAGAGATAGCCTGGGCGGGCAAGGCCAAGGTGAACGGTGCCAACAAGCTAGTGCCGGAAAAAAAAAGAAACAAGAAATAAAAACTAGAAAAGTAAAATAAAAAGGAGATGATAAAATAAATCGATAAAATGTCCGAACGGAATATCTGCATCGAAAATCATTCCGAGATAAGATACGAAATATGTGTATAAGTAAAATATATAAATATACTCGTAAAATATCATTTACAATATAGAAGTCGTTCTCACAATATATTCTCAATAATAATACAATAATTTAAATTACGACATAGAAATACTCGCCAAATATATTAAGCTAATTATAATATCGATAAAAGTAGGGAAAAAATAAATATCGCAAACGCGCCTAAAATTTGGGGCGTTACAAAATCAAACAATATCCCCCAAGTAGAACAAGCGCGGATCTAAGAAACAAGAAGCATACCGAATAGATCTGAAACAAATCAGGGGAAGTTACAAGCTCTACAAGATTTGGACAGGGTGACGCGCAATCATAGTGGTGGTAGAAGAACCTAAATTCGTCCCTGAAGTGTTACTTGTCTGAAGAAATAGGGAGAGTGTTGTGTAAAGTGCAAGTGGTCTCTTACAACACTCATTAGTAAATATGATGTTTAATTAAGAATAGGGTGATCCAAAATAGCACAAACCTGGGATAATTCGCTGGGGAGAAAACAACGGGGAGAAAAGTTGCTGGGGAAGAGAGACCGTTAGCGACAATTGTGAGCAATGCTGAAAAGCGCCGGCGTCGACTTCAAAATTGCTTTCCTGATTAGGTTTCGGCGCAGGCACCATCAGAATTCGCTCAAATATATATTTTTTATTGAACGCTTTCGTCAAGCGCTGACGCTTATCAAGCGTCAACGGAAAGTGTTTTGTTTTGGTTGAGCGTCATCGGTATGCGTTTGTTTTTCTCGTTAGTAAAACAAAGTTCGTGCATTTAGCTTTTTCAATGTTTTAATCGACTATAAATTCAATTTGTTCAATTATAATTGAATTTGTTCAAAACTTGATATTCTGAAATGTTAAAACAAACTTTTTACATATTAAGTAGAGAACAAATTAATAAATATTAATTACTATAGTACTATAAACATACCGATTTATTCAACTAAAAAGACAGTTTGTTTAACTTTATGTCAAATTTGTTTCACTAGATGTCCAAGTTTTCAAAACTTGATTTTTGTGGGAAAAAATAGCTATACACTTTAACATATCAAATTGGAAATAAATTATTACATATTATTGCTCAAAATAATATAGAGACACTAATTTGTTCAATTATAAATTTAATCTTTTTTCAATTATGAGTGAATTTATATTTGTTCGACTATTTGTCCAATTTGTTCCAAACTTTATATTTTGAAATGTTAGAACAAACTTTTAATATTAATTCGGGAAAATATTCATAAATACTTGTTCTCAAAATAATATAATAATTATATTTGTTTAACTATAAAGTCAACCTTTTCAAGTACTAAGTTGATTAGTTCAATTACTTGTTCAATTTCTTCAAACCTTGATTTTGAGAAATGTGAATAAAAACTTTTACAAATTTAGTTGATGATAAATTAATAACGATTAGTGCTCAAAATACTAATAACAAACTAATTTGTTTAACTACAAAGTGAGTTTGTTCAACTACAAAATATTTTTGTTCAACTAATTGTTCTATTTGTTCAAAACTTATAAATTTGAGAATAAATTAATAAATATTTGTGTTAACTATATTATCAAAAATTTGATATTTTTAATTGCAAAATCACATTGATCAACTATAATCTCAATTTAATAACGGGCAAAGTCCAATTGTTCAAAACTTGATTTTGTGAAACTTTAAAACAAGTTTTTATATGTAAATATGTGAAGAAATCTTATACCTATTAAAGTAGAAGCCTCTATTGCCACGTGTCAACGCCACGTTTTTCGAAAGACAAAAAATTATTTTAAATTACGATTTCTAAATTTTTTATATATATATTTAAAATTTTATATTTGTTAATCAAAGTTATAGCTCCACTTTTTTATCAAAAGTTTCGTCCAATTTGTCGTCAAAAGGGATAAATAATTACTTATCAATTCATTCATTTATATATACTAACATGATAATAAATATAACCCTTAATTTTCAAAATCCGCACAAGGTGCGGATATTACACTAGTTAATAAATATTCTCAAAACGATACCAATAAGTTGACATATTTAACTACAAAGTCGGTTTGTTCAAGTAAAAAGTCGATTTGTTCAATTAAAAGTCCAATTTGTTCAAAACTTTTTTTGGTTAAAGGTAAATTCATAGAAAAGTGAAAACAAAATAACCAAACCCATTGAAAGATCAATTATACTTAAAGAACAAATTTCATGTACACGCTTGTGACCTGTGTTCTATGACCCAAAACTACACAAAGTACTTCAAAGAGTCGTATAATCCTCGTGAACATAACAATTATCCTAAAATTGAGCAAACTGAAAATACATCCATAGCCGGCACAACTCATGAGGCTCATCCACCTACGGAAATACACAAGTAGTGTAAAATATAAGAACTAGACATGGTAAAAGAATATATGGCATTACATGATCTATAGGAAAAAAAATGATCAAAAGATGTAAATAATCAATATGCATCTAATCATCATAAGTCTAAAAAATCCAAAATCTCATATCTTGAAATCTCAAATCAAATCGAAAGGTTTCAAACTGATAATATCTCAAAAATTCATAATCATAATTAACAACTCGTAATCCAAGTTCAACAACTCCTAAACCATATTCAATACTCATACTCCAAAGCAAATAATCATAACCAAATCAAATACTCATAATCAAATCCAAATACTCATAATCAAGTTTAAATACTCATAATCAAATCCAAACACTCATAATCAAATCCAAATACTTATAATCCAAAGCATTTGGTATGTAACGTATCCAATGATCAATTGACCGAAATGGGGTAGCAAGGTATATCCTTTCCCCTTCCTCAAGTACATCTCAAGAAACAACTAAATCACAATATCAAACATGCTCGAGTATTTTTACTTTAGAAACATATTTTAAAATACAAGTTTGTATTTTATTTTTAAAACATGTCCAATCCCACCGTTTAACACTAAGATCAAACACAACTTTAGTCCACACAAACCACGATTTCTCACCATTGGTAAGCATGACCCGCCTCAACCGAGGAGCGAATAAAAATCATGAAAACAGAACCGAACCATGGGACGCGTTGTCCACTAAGGTCAGACGCAAACCTCGGGTCACACAAACCATGTATTGCTTGTGCATTGAGATGTTTAGGGAGGGTTCCAAGTGTCCAGCTTGTGAGAAGGGCATTTTGGACGCTTGGGGTGACCATGCTCTTGCTTGTGCTGCACAGGTTGGTATTAAGTATCGGCATAACATTGTGCGTGATGCCTTTTTTGATGAGTGTCTTAAGATTGGGATCTGTGTCCAGAAAGAGGTCCATACTAGTATGGTTGATGATTTAGGTGGGGAGTTGCGTCGGGCCGACATCCTTTTATATAATTGGTTTCAAGGCAAAGACACTTGTGTTGACATCACTGGTACATCTCCTTTCTCTTCGCCTGGCCTGTCTAACTTCATTTCGGGTAAAGCTGTGAGGGTTGCTGCTGATAACAAGAGGAAGAAGTATGCTGAGGTTTGTAGCTCCATGGGGTATCACTTTCATCCCTTTTCCTTTTCCACGTTTGGCGACTTGGGTGACGACGCGGTGGAACTTCTTAAAAGGTTGGGCTCGGTTGCTAAAGAGTTGCCCGGATATAGTAGGAGTACTTGTTTTATAAAGACTAGGATTGCGTTTATCATTCAGAAGGGATGTGGAGCCCAACTTGTTAGTCGGCTCCCATCCAACGACTTGTAATGTGTTTTACCTTCGGTTTTATTAATAATAATAATAATAATAATAATAATAATAATAATCAGGAAATGGCCCGTTGTGATCATAAACCAAATCATCTCAAATATTCTCAATATCATAATCCGGATATTTTCCAAAATGTCTCAATAAAACACTTTAAATAATCATAATCCAAAATAAACTCATTACCGCCACTATGGCAAATCAAAACACGACAATTATTTTCAAAGGTCTTTCACATCAAATAATCCAGGTCATTACGTAATCTTAGACCGGAAGTAATATCAATGTACATAATAAATACTATAAAAATCTAGCAAACATATTCTAAAACGTCAAAACATACATGTAGTAACTTAATGACTTAAACTTAATTTTTC
This sequence comes from Fagopyrum homotropicum, assembly GCA_033239125.1. Lineage (NCBI taxonomy): Eukaryota > Viridiplantae > Streptophyta > Magnoliopsida > Caryophyllales > Polygonaceae > Fagopyrum > Fagopyrum homotropicum. The sequence goes on along the minus strand of BSWB01000008.1, from coordinate 59,368,592 downwards.
TTATATAAAAACGATCACAAGTATTTGCCTTAAAATAAATGTTTTACGTAACGACTTTTAAGATAAATCGACTACTTCAACTATATCGTCAAATAACCTGATACGAGGACTCCCGTAGTTTGTCTGATCTAGGTGGATTGATTCCTTTAAGACTCAAATAAAATAGAAAAATTGAAAATTAGATAATGACACTTAAAATTGACAAATAAAATTAAGATAGATGGTATAAATGGAACAATATTGAATGAAGGAGAAAGAACCAAGGGGATCAAGATATAGAACCTCAACCTTGATTGATCAAAACCCGTATTTTCGTCTTACCTTAACATGATCAACAATACAACCTTAAACAAACCTCAAAATGAAGTAACCACAAGGAGGAGGCAAGTGAGGAACTTTGAAGCACCAATCTAAGGAAGATTAAACAAAGATTCAACCAAGCTGCACAATACTCAACAATTTCCCAATCAAGCCTCTCTTTTTTACTACAAATTTTGTGGAAAACAAACTATGACAAATTGTCTTTAACTTCAAACTTAACTAAACTTGATAGAAACTAAAACTAGGGAAGGCTATTTGTAGGGCTAACAAGCTTTGCAGCCTAAGCTACAGATTAAATGTAAGACCTCAGGTGAAGCCTTCACCGCTCCCGTGGTGAAGAGTGTCGCCCCAACGGCTAACTACAGATCGCGTCCGATCTGATTTTCTTCCATTTTATTTCCTTCCATAGATAGAAGATCGGTCTTCTATCTTATGGGTCAGCTTTCCTATATTGTTTTTAACCCTATAACTTCTTTCCTTCTATATTTTTACCCCTTTCTTATAAATTCCCTCTTCTCTTCTTTATCGCATTTTTTGCATACGTTTTTCTTCAACCTCGAAAGTTGCAGCCTTCTTTCCCTTGAGCCTTGTTGAACGTGTATGTCTTATGTCTTTGGATTCTCCTACACATTCTTGAGTTGCAACATCTTGCTTCCCTCATGTTTCTCTTGCTTTCTCTTTTCTTCTTTTCTTCTTCTCCAAGGATCAAGATCGAGTCTTGATCCTTGTTGGTTGTTCCATTTTTAATTCGTTGTTGTTCTCAGGCTCCCTTGGTTGAGTCTTGACGTGTTTGGACCAAAGGAATCGAGCTTTGGATCCCTTGCTGTGAGTTTTTGTCAAGAGAAACCCTAACAATCATTTTTGTCAATGCATTGCCCCTGCGGCTGCACACACCCTCCCCTGCGGGTCTTGCCCAGCGCTGCCCCTGCGGTGCTGTCTATCGCCCCTGTGGTTTTCCCTCTATTGCTCCTGTCTTAGGTGAGCTGCTTCCTTACTTGCTTCCCTCATTCTTTCCTTGGTTTGTTCTTGATGTTGTTACCCAATGGTATTCTGTAAGACTAAGCTTGAGACGTTAGGTTGTGGAGATATCTTAGACTAGAAGTTATAGACTTCTAGCAACCGTTTTGTTCCTGATTCGTTATGCCTTGTTGAGCAAGCTTTCCGTTATTCTTTCCTGAGGGAAATTGAGTTCTTTGCTAACCTTTTGAGTTATCTTCGACTAAGGTAAGTCCTCTGTACTTACTTAGCTTCATTCCGTATATTGGTTTGAGTGTATGGGCTTGTTTGTGTTGTTATTATGAATATAACGGATAACCAGACTTGAATTGACCTTTATAACGGTAATTGGACCAAGTGTATGATAATCGGGCGGTGACCACTTGTCTAGTTCTACAGGAGACTAGGAGGTGCTCTTGCAACCCAGGCCCATAGGTAACGGATAGTACTGATCTAATCCTGTTGGTAGATGCAAGCGGAGGCAAGTTTAGGGAGATTCTTGTGTGACAAAAGAAGTTGAATTAGTAATAGATAACCTAAGGAAAGATAATAACCGGTTGAGTGCAAGCATGCTATATGTTTATAGTACCTTATGTGTGTTTGTGCCTTCATACCGGTGTTGTAGATGCCTTGCAGGATATAGGTACTACTGAGTGATCTGGACGGTGTGGTTAACCGGGGATCCCGTACATTATAGGACGGGATTGGATTTATCTTTTAGTTGTTCTTTCAGTTCGTTTTGAACTCGGCTGCGAGTCTTTTACGCTTTCCTTTGTTTAAAACTTTGGTTTTATTATAAGTTTTGGTTTTCATTTATTTGTGTCTTGTTGTAAGATCCGATGTTTTTGTTGCTACTTTGAGGGCCGGGACCCATTGTGAGGTCCTAGCCCGTAACGCTTTGAGTTCCTAGAACTTGGGATGTTACAATATGGTATCAGAGTCGGGTTGGCAACAATGGCACTCGAAATCTTCTAAAGGTCAAATAGATAAATAAACAGAACCCGCAAGGGGTCTGCATTTTCAAAAAGGAGTTTTTGATTTTAAACTTGTCATTTTGGGATAGATATATGGGCGACCACCACTACCTCCACGGAACTCAACAGTTAGTTTTCTTATATCTTGGCCTTTATGTGCTTTTTCTGGATTTTGCTTTAGTTATAGCATGGCCTTTTATATATATATATATATATATATATATATATATATATATATATATATATATATATATATATATATATATATATATCGTAGATGATTGGTACTAGAGCTACATCTACTATGGGGCGAGGAAGGGGTCGACAACCTCTTCCACCTGCCGTCCGTCGACTAGGACGTGCAGGAAGACCTCCACTAGCTAGAGGTCGGGGCCAAGCCCAAATTGTTGACCCGTCTATTGCAGAGGCATTTGTTGAAGAAGTTGTTGAGAGCGTTATTCTTGAGGCTGGGAACGGGAACGCCGCTAGGTCCGGAGCACAGAGAGCACAATCGACCGAGTCTGGTCGAGTGTCCATCGGAGATTCTACATATTACGATTATGCGTAGAGAGTTGAGGAGGCTATCAGGACCAGAGGACCTGCACCAGCACCGCCAGTTCCTATGAGATCAGCTGAGGATTCATAGAGTGTTACGCAGGTTGTTGTTGCACTGCTAGAGTTGTTGAGGTTGCTAGAGTTCCGACCGGGGCAAGAGACTCGAGTCCCGACTGTTGGTTGAAGGCTTTCAACTAGCTGAAGGTTGCTTCTTTCATGGGAAAGCCTGGATTGGAGCTGGGGTTGTGGCTAGGACAGTTAGATTCTACTATGGAGGCGATCAGTTGCCCAAAGGGACCTCAAATCGACATAACACAGACGTTGCTGAAGCATCATTCTCATTCCTAGTGAAGGACTGCTCACAATAACGTCACAAGTTATGAGTAGATAAAGACAATGATCAAGGATCACTATTGCCCTGTAACTGTGAGGAGAGATTGTCTACAAGATTTCCTTGAGGCTGGTTTCGAGGATCTTCCTATTGCTGATATCGTCAACAAGTTTCAGGAAGAACTATCCTTGTTGGGTCCGTCTGTACCACCCGAGGATCAACATATTTATCTTTTCTGTCGGAGATTGAGAGAGTCTACCCGCTCTTATCTTGTCAGTTTCCGTTGTGATTCTCTGGCGGACTATCACGATAGAGTATCTACTTTTGAGAGAAACCGACCGGGTCAGAGGAGAGCTTCTCAAACAAGAGGTCGTGAGAAGAGATAGAGGATTGGAGCAGCCAGTACTGGAGCTGGAGCTTCTGGTTTTGGGTGCAGTCAAATGCCAAGACGCTCCGGTTTCCAACAGATTTCCGATAGAGGACGGAAATGCCATAACTACAGAGGTGTCGGACATATTTAAGCTGACTGCAAGAAGACAATAATGACTTGCTATTCTTGCGGCAAGCCCGGACACAAAGTTGCGTTCTGCCGTCAGGGCAAGGCTCTATCACCGCAGGGTTCTTCACCTGCTAGTGTTGTAGGAGGAGGACAAAGACCACAATATAAGCAGCAACAGAGAGCTTCTTGGTTCTACCGTTCATTAGGGTTCCACTCCGGGTCAGGGAAGAGGACGAGGAGGTGGTACTTCTGACACCATAGATGATTCAGCTAGAGTCTATGAGCTGAGAAGTGCAGTGGAGCCAACCACTCCAGTGACCACATGTACCATTTATATTAATGGTTCTCCTGTCAGAGTTCTTTTCGATATCGGTGCTACGCATTCTTTTATATCTGATGGATGCGTAGATAGATTGACCTTAATTACCGGAGAGGGGAAACCCTTCTTTATAGGATTACCTGATGGAGGTAAGATTAGAAGTACACGTGAGGTTCGCGATTGCACTATTAGATTGGGAGGTCGCGTTTGGTCAGCTGACTTCTTCGTCATGTACTTAGTACATGAAGAAGCTATTCTAGACATGGATTAGATGGATCGACATCAAGCAGTTTTGGACATCGGCAAGAGGATAGTGACGGTAACTACAAAGTCAGGCCATGTAGAGATTTTCCGAGGATGGGATCTCAAAAAGACTGGTACAATCATTAGTGTAGTGCGAGCTGCGAGACTTATCGGTCAGGATTGCGACACTTTTTGGTAATATGCCATGAAGGATAGTACGAGTCCAGCTTTGGAGGAAATTCCGGTAGCATGCGAGTTTACCGACGTCTTTGGAGAGCCATCAGGTTTACCTCCCCAGAGGAGTGTAGACTTTGGCATTGATCTAGAGCCCGAGACGAGACCGGTATTAAAGGCTCCTTACCACATGGAGCCAGCTATCGAGATGCTTGAACTTAAGAAGCAGCTGGAGGAGTTAGCTGAGAAGGGCTTCATTCACCCTAGTGTATCTCCTTGTGGCGCACAAGTACTCTTCGTTAGGAAGAAAGACGGGTCGATAAGGTTATGTATCAACTACCTAGAGCTTAAAAGGTGACGATCAAGAATAAGTACCCATTGCCCCGTATCGACGATCTTTTGGATCAGCTACATGGAGCTTTGATGTTTTCACGGATCAACCTGAGATCCAGATATCACCAGTTGAGGGTGAGAGAGCAAGACAAAGCCAAGACGACATTTCGGATCAGATACGGTCACTACGAGTTTGTAGTGAAGCCTTTAGGGCATACGAATACGCTCGCAATTTAATGGATTTGATGAACAACATCTTCATCGACTTTCTAGACTAGTTTTTAGTTGTCTTCATAGATGACATTCTGGTATATGATTACAATAGAGAGGAGCATGCAAGACACTTGAGGATCGTACTGTAAGTTCTGCAAGATAGAGAGCTTTACACTAAGCTCTATAAGTGTGATTTTTGGATGTCCGAGGTAGCATTCCTTGGTAACATCGTTTCAGCCAAAGGGGTCAAGGTAGATTCGGTGAAGATCGAGTCAGTAGCATCATGGGCGCCTCCTAAGAATGTCAAGAAGGTACGCAACTTCTTAGGATTGGTGGGCTACTACCAGCGTTTTGTGGAGGGCTTTTGATAGCATGAATTATAGTCTATATTTTGGGGTTTGTTTGGACGTTTTATCTTTCATAATCTGCATGTTTGTATATACATTACGTGATTTTACTACCATTTCATCTACCTTTGCGAGAATCGAGGTCTACACCTAGTTTCGTTGTAATTGCAGGTAATATGGTACGTTTTGCATCAAAAAGGAGCAAAAGGAGTCATGAGTTATTTGGAGCTACATCCAGGAAGCACAGCCATGAATTAAAGATTTACTTTGGACCAGTTTTGAGAGATTTCACATCCAGTTGAGATTTACCTCGGTTGACTACAGATTCACCTCGACCGAGGTGATCCAGAGACGCCGACTCGACCGAGGCGAACACCTAGGACGCGGCGAGAATATTTTATTCTTGGAAGAGATCTTTTAAATTTGGAAAGTGATCTTATATTTTTTTTGGACTTGGCTTCTAGAAGGAAGGAGATATGCAGAATATATATTTTACCTATATTTATGGGATAATATCTTCTTAAGATTTATTATCTTTGGAGGTTTATTTTCCTATAAAAAGGGTTGGATTTCCACAATTCCATCATCACGCTATACCGTCGATCAGGGTTTACACACGCAGCAGCCGCAGCCTACTCCAATTTGGGAGTCTTCGAAGAACCTTTTTGAAGCTTGAAGGAAGATAGAAGTCCATAGCTTTTATAGCTTTTTGAAGGGTTTTGTAAGATTGTCTTCAATTCCCTCAATTGTTGTCTTGTCTTTTTGGATTGTTATCCAAGGAACGCTTTGTTGTGATATTTGATTCAATTATTGAAGTCTTTTCATTAAATTCTTCTTTGTTCAAATATTCACCTTCTTCCCTACAAATAATACTTTCATAATGATGATGAGTGGCTAATTTCCTTGTGTGATTCTAGGGTGATTGGCTGAAGGTTGTGGGAAAAACAATGATAGAATAATCTTAGATTCCAGTAGGATCCTGAAAGTTCGAGTCTTTAACCTTAACCCTAAGCATCTCGTTCAGTCAATGAACATTTCGGCCGAGGTGGAAACTGGCTGACCGAGGTGACTTATCTGATCCATAACTGAGAGTTAGGTGTTAGAGTTTGCCAAATCCTATTCTTATTACACCTTTCCTAGTTCAATGCAAGCTTAGGATGAGACTTACCCGGTAATTCCTTAGTTTGTGTACCAACGATCATAAGTGTAGGTAATAAAGGTTTATCCTTTATTGGGGTTTGAGTGTGCTTCCATCCCATCTTTGTGAGTTAGCCTGAGACTTACCCGGTAAAGGTTGATTCTATTCCCTTAGATGATGTGTTAGTTTGAGGTTATAGTTCTTTATCTTAATTCCTTGAGACTTACCCGGTAATAGGAGTTACGGTTTGGGATTAGTGTGTAGTGAGACTTACCCGGTGATCTACTCCACTTTAGAAACACCTTCCCCACGCAAAAATCTCAGCTTTGTCCGCTTATCTACAGATCTTGAGTTGGAACCACAACTAGAAGCCTTAATCCCTAGAATTGCATGTTTGCTTTATTTGACATCTTATTCATCTTTGATTGTGTTAAATCGCTCTTGTGGTTAGTATTAACATTAGCACACCGTATTGACTTTGTTTCACCGAGTCCCTGTGATCGACCCCTGGAATTTTCTTGCTTTTACTACGATTGACCCGTACACTGCGGGTTCGCATCCTTGTTTTAAGCTTAAGTCTAGGGTTATAAATTTAAAGCTTGCACACACCGTTTGGAGCGAACAAGTTTTTGGCGCCGTTGCCGGGGACTTGGTCTAGACCGAGCCGGTACGGTTTGCTCTTGGGGCATTTGCCCCGTTTTGTCTAACCACTCTACTTGAGTGACGATCTTTGCAGGTTCTTTCTTAGGTACATGCGAAGAACCCGCACTGGGAAGGAAATCGTTCCTTACGATCCCGAACCAGAAAAGACATACAAGCGACGCTTAAGAGAAGCGAAGATGGCCCAACAAGACGATCGCGATCTTGCGGCCCAATTGAGAGAGACGCAGGAGCTGCTACGTCTCAGTAAAGAAGAGCTGAGGCAAGAGAAAGAAGAGAATCATGCCAGGACTGCAGCAATCGAAGCTGAGATTGCAGCCATTCGGGACCAGATTCTACTTCGACCGAGGGAGGATCCAGTAGTTGATCCTCGACCGAGGCAGATTCCAGTGCCTGACGCCCCGGCCGAGGTACTTCCACCTCGGATGCCAGTCCGAGATGTTCTTCTTGCAGGAATCCCACAAACCCTAGGTCAAAGGATGGACCCTAATCAACAGCTGAGGCGTCCAGGGGTGAACCTAGGAGATCCAGCGGATCATGACTACGAACTTCGACCGCAAGTTCTAGCCATGATTCGCCAATGCCAATTCGGAGGACTAGAGAAGGAGTCGCCGCATCAACATCTTCAAAACTACGAGATCTTGATGGAAACCTTGCGACCGTCCAGAATTGAGAACAACAACTACAAGCTAAGACCTTTTTACTTTTCTTTAAAAGATAGAGCTCTTACTTGGTATCAATCTCTTCCTCCAGGAAAAATTAGCACATGGGAGGAGATGACTACAGAATTCTTGACCAAATTCTTTCCCCCCTCAAAGACTGCTGAAATGAGAGGGAAGATCAATGCTTTCATCATGAAGGACAAGGAGAGCTTGTCCAAATCTTGGGAGCGGTTCAAGGATATCCTTTTGGATTGCCCACATCATGGGATTCCAAAGATTGAGTTGTTGGAGATCTACTTTAAAGGGCTGGATGGAAGCACCCAGTTCAATCTCCAACTACTCTCCGCCGGTACCTTCATGGACATGGCGGTTGACGAGGCTTGGGACTTCATTGAGAAGCAAGCCTTGCACATGGAGAAGTACACCCACCAAGGAGCTGAGGGTGGAGTTAAAAGAGTCAACTTTCAAGAGACTCAACCCAACAACAACCAGCTCACGTCCTTGAAGAACAACGTGAAGCAATTGAAGGAGCTCTTGATGGCTCAAACTAAGAAGGAAGAGCAAGGGCAAAGGAACAACAACAACAATAACGGGTACCGCAACAACAACAACGGACCCCGAAACAACAACTACAACAACAACAATAGAGGATCCAATAGCAACAATTGGAGGGCGAATAACCAAAATCACGGTAACAAATACTCAAACTCCAATTCTAATGATTCCTCTAACCCTTTCCTCTCTTCTCCTTCCTCTTCTTCTACTCCATTGAAAAGTCAAGGGCAAGGATCAAGTTCGTCTCAGCCGGAAAAGAAGGACGCAGTCCTGGAGGCAATCTTGATCAAGCTTAGTGCTATGGACAATTCTATGACTTCATTTTCGAGGGCCCAAAAGTCCTTCGAACAACAACTTGCTAATAGGGCGAATGAAGCGCCAAGAGATCCAGGGAAGCTTCCAGCGAAGACGGAAACTAACCCTAAGGGCCAGTGCATGGCCATAACGACGAGGAGTGGACTCAAAACTGCAGATCCAGTACCTCGCTCGATGCAGACCACCTCGGTCCAGACCCAGTCGAAGAACACCTCGACCGAGATGCCAACCGAGGCGGCGCAACAGAAAGCAGGAGGAACGACAGAAACTTATATTCCGCCTCCTGCATATAAACCACCACTTCCATTCCCTCAGTCCAGAGCCAGAGCACATCTAGACAAGCACTTTGGTAAGTTTCTTGACTTGATGAATAAGCTACATATTAATATTCCTTTCCTTGATGCTATTCTAGGTATGCCCGCCTATGGGAAGTTCCTAAAAGAAATCTTATCAAGGAAGAGGAAGCTGGAGGATGTTGGTGAAGTTAGGATGACATCTAAATCTTCGGAGCTTATCAAGATCATGAAGGAAAAGATGCCACCCAAGTTGAGAGATCCCGGCTCATTTTGCATTCCCATTCAAGTCGGGGATGTCACTTGTGAAGCCCTTTGTGATCTAGGAGCCAGCGTGAGCATCATCCCGCTGGAGCTATGCACTAAGATCGGTCTTGGAGAGCCCAAGCCGGTCAAGATTCGACTTTACATGGCGGATCGCTCCATTACCCATCCCGTGGGCATTTTGGAGGACGTTCCGGTCAAGTTAGGTAACTTCTATCTACCTATAGATTTTGTCGTACTTGACATTCCCGCAGATTATCCAGTTCCTATCATTCTCGGGAGGCCATTTCTAGCAACTTCGGGTTGCAACGTGGATTGCAAGAACGCCAAGTTGAAATTCAACGTTGGTGGCGATGAGGTGGAGTTCGCACTACTTGCAGCCATGAAAGGGGAGCAACTAACTGATGATATCTTCAATATCTACGATGAAGAAGAATCAAGGGAATTGGTGAGCTCTATCCTTATTAACGATCCACTCGAAAGAGTTATTAGCTTCAGTTTAATGGAGGAAGGTATAGATGCTTCTTGTGATGCAGATATACGGAGCTTGAAGGCACTGGAAGAAGACCCAGGAGCTAAAACTGAGAAGCTAGTCCAGGAAACGAAGATTTCCAGTCTCGGTTCCAGTAGAAGTATCTCGACCGAGGCACTTTCTGGACGGAGCGAGGCGTCTGAAGAACACCTCGGTCAACGCCTCTGCGCCTCGACCGAGGTCGACAGCGAGACGATGTCAACTGAGATTGCTAAGAATAACAATTTCTCTACTCCCTTCTCTGACATTCACCCACAGTTGGCGGATCATTCCCTCCACCAACTTTCTGATAATAAAGGTCCTTGGTATGCTGATATTGTGAATTATCTTGTTTGCTAGGAAATACCGCCCGGATTGACGTACTCTCAAAAGAAGAGATTCTTCAAGGAAGTACGACATTACTACTGGGATGAGCCGCTGCTATTCAAGCGCGGACCGGATGGGATGCTTCGAAGGTGCATTCCGGAAGATGAAGTTAATAGCGTCATAAGGCATTGTCATTCACTTCCTTGCGGAGGACATGCTAGCACCGATAAAACATGTGCTAAGGTATTGCGTTCCGGTTTCTTTTGGCCTACATTATTTAAGGATGTGCAATCTTTTGTTGTTTCTTGTGATGCATGCCAAAGAACAGGGAACCTATCAAGGAGGAACGAAATGCCACTTAACAACATCCAAGAAGTGGAAATCTTTGATGTATGGGGGATTGACTTCATGGGACCTTTCCCATCCTCCGGAGGAAACCTCTACATTCTCCTTGCCGTTGATTACGTCTCTAGATGGGTTGAAGCCATTGCTTCCCCCACTAACGACGCCAAGGTGGTTGTGAAGTTCTTGAATAGAACTATCTTTCCACGATTTGGAACTCCACGCATCATCATCAGCGATGGAGGAACGCATTTCATCAACCGGAAGTTTAAGGCACTTCTATCTAAGTATGGGGTAACCCACAAGGTATCAACCGCTTATAACCCTCAAACTAGTGGACAGGTCGAGATCTCGAATAGAGAAATCAAGGCAATTTTGGAGAAGACCGTCTCTAGAACGAGGAAGGATTGGTCCATGAAATTGGACGATGCTCTTTGGGCGTACAGGACAGCATTCAAGACTCCCATAGGTACCACCCCTTATAATTTGGTATATGGGAAGTCTTGCCATTTGCCCGTCGAATTGGAGCACAAGGCGTATTGGGCTATCAAATGGTTGAACTTTGACATCAAGGAGGCTGGCGAGAAACGCCTATTGGAGCTTAACGAGCTGGAGGAGCTGCGTTTGAACGCTTACGAGAATGCCAAAATCTACAAGGAAAGGACGAAGAGATGGCATGACAAGCGTATCGTTCCAAAGGAGCTTAACGAGGGAGATTTAGTTCTACTCTTCAACTCCCGCCTCCGTCTTTTTCCAGGTAAGTTGAAATCTAGATGGACCGGACCTTATGTTGTGAAACATGTTTTCCCTCATGGTGCAGTTGAGATATGGGGCGAAACTAGCGGAAGCTTCAAGGTCAACGGTCATAGACTCAAGAAGTACCAACCGGAAACGCCGGTTGAGGAGGTTGCACCAATCTACCTCCTTTGAGACGCATCATGGTCCAGCTAGCGACCTTAAATCAAGCGCTTCTTGGGAGGCAACCCAAGGTATTGCTCTTCTTTCCCGTTTTCTAGTCTAGTTTAGATAGTTTTTGTTTTTGCTTTGCTTTGCTTTGTTTTTGGCGTTCTGGACAGACAACAGGAAGGAGCACATCTGGAAGGACAGAAGTTCGAGAGTCTGAGAAGACAGAAGCACCTCGGTCACTGTCAGAGCACCTCGACCGAGTTGATTCTTGAAGCAACCGAGGCGACTAGGGTTTCTGCAGAACCACCTCGGTCCATACCACCTCGGGCCAGTCGAGACCATCTCGACCGAGGTAACAGCAGATCCAGGAACGGTATAAATAGGGAAAAATTTTACTTTTCACTTTTTATTTACCCTCCTCGACCGCGGCGACAGATCCACCTCGCCTCCTTCGTTTCTCGCTCGTTTTCGAAGATTTCTGCTTCCAAACCGCGATTAAAGAGTAGAGGATCCGATTGCAACTACAGATCTGCAAGAAATTTGAGCGTTTCGACCGAAACGAGGTAAAAACGTTCAAAAACCCTAACTCACTCGTTTTCTGCAATTTGGGCTTTGGTTGCCCTTGATTCTGTTGAGGAAACCTTTAAGTACCCCTTAGGAAGCATCAGTAGTGATTTTTGGGGGAAAAGAACTGAAAATCAGAGAGTTGAAATCGCACTGCCTTCGCCTCGGTCCAGTCGTTCTGCACCTCGGTCGAGGTGATTCTTAGCATTTGTCAGTCGACCGAGGTAGTCTGACAGTGTGTTTTGAAGATGAGTTCAGATCGCCGATTGGCTCTTAGAGATAGATCCTCTCCTTCCCCTTCTCCTTCCGCATCCCGTCCCTACCGCCCGGCCATCCACGAGAGATGCCGGGTAGACTATGAGAGGATAGCTGGCCGTCCAGTCATCGCACCACGATTTCTGGATGTGTCAGCTTTTGACTACCTAGGGTTAGATGCTGACCTTAGGAGGATGATTGCTACAGTGGGGCTAGATCAGTTCACTGAGATCCGAGCCCCAGCCTACTTAGAGCCGACACTCGAGTTTGTTAGCTCCTTCTCCTACCTTCCCACAGAGCGGTCTGTGAAGTACCGGTTGATGAGCCGGAACTTCATAGTTCCTTTAGAGATTTGGAGAGAGATCTTTGGCTTTCCTGACCCCACTGCTGTAGACTTCCCCTCCCGATCCGTAGCTAGGGAGTTCTGGGGACAGATAGCCCACATTACTACACACGCAGACAGATGGCGCCCTGGAGATTCCAGGGAGAAAGTCATCTTTCACCCAGCCTTCAGACTTGCCCACAGGATCTTCAGTGAGACACTTCTGGCGCGTACGGAGACGCCCCAGAAGATCAGACAGGGTGAGCTCTTCAGCCTCTATTGCATGGTTACAAGAGGCTTCCCAGACTTTGGCTTGCTCCTAGCAGAGGATCTGCATAGGATCAAGGCCAAGGCGAAGGGAGATATTTGCTGTGGAGGTCTAGTCACCCACATCGCTACTTACCACGGGATGGACCTCAGCGTTTGCACATTGGCGGCGGCTCCGAAGCCGCTGGGATTGCAGGAGATGATCACACGGAGGATTCTAGTTCCCCGTGGTTTGACCACTCCATACGTCGCCATGCCTTGGGAGCGGACTGCACCTCAGGGCATCCGCTGGTCTGCGCAGTTCACAGTCTTTGATCCGCATTTCTGGCAGACTGCTTGGGATACACTGATAGAGGATCACAGAGAGGCAGCAGCTGCCCCTGCTGCAGCTGCGGAGGAGGCTGAGGATGAGGATGACGACGATGATGAGACAGTGGATGAGAGAGGAGGTGGCGTCCCGATGGACACAGGTACAGATACAGCTGGGACGAGCGCGCCACCTATTATTGATTTAGATGATGAGGAGGACACTGAACCGGCGCCAGCCGCGATGTCTCCAGTCAGACCTGCTGGACGCAGGAGGCGTGGAGTGAGGGACAGAGCTGCACACCGACGGATCGATGACCTGACGGATCAGGTTATCGACTCATATGCTGCACTTTCGCTGGATATCCGCGAGATGCAGGAGCGGCAGCATCATCAGCACATGATGGCTCAGCTACAATTTGAGCGTATCATGGGCCATCCCTATGATCCGACTCAGTTCCCCTACATACCACCACCACCGCCGGATCAGGACTACTGAGGAGCTGCAGGGTTTCTTTATTATATTTTTTATGCAGTTCGGCTCTTATCCGGTGAGTTCTCCTGTTTTAGACTTTTATTATACCCACTGGGACAGTGTGTCTCAAGTATGGGGTGTTTGTTATTTGACTATGTGGCTACCTTTGATGTATTCGACACTTTTGATGTATTTTATTGACCGGATATCTATATTTATGCTTCACTTCTGCATTTATATGTTTATCTGAGATTGCATGCATACTTACAGGTTATTTGATTGAGAAAAACGTCGAAACTGAAAGAAAACTAGTTTTAAAAAAAAAAAAAAAAAAAAAAAAAAAAAAAATTTTTTGACCTCGACCGGGGCAGTTCTGGCCGAACGAGGCGTTTCACCTCGGTTGAACCAAGAACACCTCGACCGAGGTGGGTTAACTAAGAGTTTTCGAAAACGATTTTTGTACTACTTATCTGGATATGACCTCAGTGAAGATTTTGTTTACCTACTGGTTTTAAATTCTTTATGTGTTTGAAAGGTTTTATAATATGTTTAAGTTGCTAAATGCTTTGTTTGAAATTATTGGCATGTTTAATACTTTGTTTTTATCCAAATTATGTTGGATTTGAAGGTTGACACCGCAGGATAAGTTCTCTCACTCTCTTCTTGGAAAGATCAAGGCAATTCACTCTTTTCCTCTTCTTCTTCTTGATCATGCTTAACCCCTCATATACATTTTGCCTCCCTTTACCTATCCGGGAAATAGGAAGCAAGCAAGTGGTGAAAGCAAGTTAAAGTTGAGAAGTGAGCTGAAAGTGAAAGTCTTAGAAAGCGATTATAGGTTTGGGGAAGTCAATCATGAAGATGAGTAACTCGGCACCATTCACATAGCCGGGTGTTTGTGTCTTGCCAAAGTCGGATTGAGCGATATTCCTAACGGGTCATGGTATGTGCATCAAGGGTTTGATGCATCTCAAGAAATTGATGATGCAGATTTCCTAGGCTTCGGTTATTGTGCACCTCTGTCCATGCATCCCAAAAAGTAAAGTAAAAGAAAAAGTGTGAAATAAGCAAAGCTTATTGGTGGAAGATGTTGCAAGTCAAAGTGAAAGTGAAGTTCATCCTATTCCCGGATTCTAGCACCACATTACCTTACATACATCCCTACCCTACACGTTTCTTAACCTTTTCTTTTGGGAAGCCCTTGAGACCTTGAGCTTGTTGATTGACTTAGCGGTTTAAATCGGATTATACATGATTAATTTTGATAATTATGATTTATTATGCATTCTATGATTTTATGCAAAGGTGAACAACTTTCCTATATTTATAAAATGTTTTGATCATGTTGAGTTCTTAAATTCCAGGAAGTACTCTCTTAGAGTGATCTATGATAGTTGCACACCATAAAATGTTTTTGAAAAGCTTTTCCATTGATTTTATTGACTTATAATCCATTCTATCTTGTCTTCTATATGCGGAACTTGCTTGGGGACAATCAAGGGCTAAGTATGGGGTATTTTGATAGCATGAATTATAGTCTATATTTTGGGGTTTGTTTGGACGTTTTATCTTTCATAATCTGCATGTTTGTATATACATTACGTGATTTTACTACCATTTCATCTACCTTTGCGAGAATCGAGGTCTACACCTAGTTTCGTTGTAATTGCAGGTAATATGGTACGTTTTGCATCAAAAAGGAGCAAAAGGAGTCATGAGTTATTTGGAGCTACATCCAGGAAGCACAGCCATGAATTAAAGATTTACTTTGGACCAGTTTTGAGAGATTTCACATCCAGTTGAGATTTACCTCGGTTGACTACAAATTCACCTCGACCGAGGTGATCCAGAGACGCCGACTCGACCGAGGCGAACACCTAGGACGCGGCGAGAATATTTTATTCTTGGAAGAGATCTTTTAAATTTGGAAAGTGATCTTATATTTTTTTTGGACTTGGCTTCTAGAAGGAAGGAGATATGCAGAATATATATTTTACCTATATTTATGGGATAATATCTTCTTAAGATTTATTATCTTTGGAGGTTTATTTTCCTATAAAAAGGGTTGGATTTCCACAATTCCATCATCACGCTATACCGTCGATCAAGGTTTACACACGCAGCAGCCGCAGCCTACTCCAATTTGGGAGTCTTCGAAGAACCTTTTTGAAGGTTGAAGGAAGATAGAAGTCCATAGCTTTTATAGCTTTTTGAAGGGTTTTGTAAGATTGTCTTCAATTCCCTCAATTGTTGTCTTGTCTTTTTGGATTGTTATCCAAGGAACGCTTTGTTGTGATATTTGATTCAATTATTGAAGTCTTTTCATTAAATTCTTCTTTGTTCAAATATTCACCTTCTTCCCTACAAATAATACTTTCATAATGATGATGAGTGGCTAATTTCCTTGTGTGATTCTAGGGTGATTGGCTGAAGGTTGTGGGAAAAACAATGATAGAATAATCTTAGATTCCAGTAGGATCCTGAAAGTTCGAGTCTTTAACCTTAACCCTAAGCATCTCGTTCAGTCAATGAACATTTCGGCCGAGGTGGAAACTGGCTGACCGAGGTGACTTATCTGATCCATAACTGAGAGTTAGGTGTTAGAGTTTGCCAAATCCTATTCTTATTACACCTTTCCTAGTTCAATGCAAGCTTAGGATGAGACTTACCCGGTAATTCCTTAGTTTGTGTACCAACGATCATAAGTGTAGGTAATAAAGGTTTATCCTTTATTGGGGTTTGAGTGTGCTTCCATCCCATCTTTGTGAGTTAGCCTGAGACTTACCCGGTAAAGGTTGATTCTATTCCCTTAGATGATGTATTAGTTTGAGGTTATAGTTCTTTATCTTAATTCCTTGAGACTTACCCGGTAATAGGAGTTACGGTTTGGAATTAGTGTGTAGTGAGACTTACCCGGTGATCTACTCCACTTTAGAAACACCTTCCCCACGCAAAAATCTCAGCTTTGTCCGCTTATCTACAGATCTTGAGTTGGAACCACAACTAGATGCCTTAATCCCTAGAATTGCATGTTTGCTTTATTTGACATCTTATTCATCTTTGATTGTGTTAAATCGCTCTTGTGGTTAGTATTAACATTAGCACACCGTATTGACTTTGTTTCACCGAGTCCCTGTGATCGACCCCTGGAATTTTCTTGCTTTTACTACGATTGACCCGTACACTGCGGGTTCGCATCCTTGTTTTAAGCTTAAGTCTAGGGTTATAAATTTAAAGCTTGCACACACCGTTTGGAGCGAACAGCTTTTCCGCTATTACCCAACCGCTCACTTCCTTGTAGAGGAAGTCTACGAGATTTGTGTGGTCTGAGCCGTTCCTATAGAGCTTCGAGGAGCCAAAGAAGAGGTTGACCTCTGTTCCTATATTAGCTCATCCAGAGGGCATTGAGGACTTTGTGGTTTACAGCGACGCATCCAAGCTCGGCTTGGGATGTGTTCTTTTGTAGAGGGGTAAGGTGATTGCTTACACGTCGAGACAGCTAAAGACGTATGAGGAAAATTACCCTACCCACAATCTTGTGTTGGCTACTATGGTTCACGCTTTGAAGATTTGGAGGCATTATCAGTACGGAGCTAAGTGTCAGATATTCACGGACCATAAGAGTGTGAAGTATATATTCACTCAACGGGAGTTGAATAACCGTCAGAGGAGATGGTTGGAGCTAATCAAGGACTTCGATATAGAGATCTTATACCACCCGGTGAAGACTTATTTGGTAGCCGATGCCCTCAATAGGAAGATTCCCCGGGAGATAGTGATCGCTAGGCTGACAACTCAGCCTTAGTTACAGCGAGATTTGCATTTCTAGACATAGATATCCACTTTCCGAATTCCAATAACCATTTATCCGCCTTCGAGTTTGTCACGCTAGGATTAGTAGCACAAAAAGCTTTAAATTTATAACTCGAACTAAATCCTAAACTACCTAGCGAAACCCGCAGTGTACGGGTCGTTTTGTAGAAAGGAAAGTATTCCGAGGTCGAACACAAGGACTGAGGTGAAACTAAGTCATTTAATGATCGAAAATAGTGTGAATCTAGACTAAGATAAGATGAGGAATAAAGAAAATGGAAAACACAATATTTTTGGAGGGTTTTGGGTGATCAAACAAAGATCACAAATATGTGAACACAATCAAGCAACACAAACACACACTAACACAAAAGATAGGAGAATGGAAGTAACAAAGCGGATTCTAGAGATTGGAAGTCCGGTTATGACATAGACTCAAGCTATCTATTCATTCCTCGGATTAACTATGATATGTTGGGATTAAGTGTTTCTAGATTGGGATCAATTACCGGGTAAGTCTCATGATCCACTAGTCCATTCCTAAGGTCTCATCACCGGGTAAGTCTCTAAGAACCTAAAGATAGGAATTCTACACAAACCGGATTGTTACCTAGGGGTCTAACCTATCCTTACCGGGTAAGTCTCGGAAAGGGAAGTCCTAAACAACTATCCTAGCACACTTAGTCCAATGGCGGCTTGTGAGGCTCACCACTACCTAGGGTTTGTCATCTTTTGAATCTAAGAGTAAGAATCACCGGGTAAGTCTCTTCTAAACACTTAGTTGCTAATACTAGGTCTCCCTAGGATAGAATTAGCTCAACAAACACTAGGATTTCAAGAACAAGAGTCATCCAAGGGTAAAAATCTAAGTTCATCCTATCATGGTCCTAGCCATAACCCTTCTTTCCTTACCCTAGAATCGCAATCTATCTAGCCAACAACATTCATTTAAAGATCAATCTCCACAAATAAAGCATGCTTGCAAGTCATGGTCAATTGATGAAGAACAATCCAAAGAAAAGACATTAAAAGCATAGAATAGAAATTACCAAATCCTTACAAGGCTCCAAGAGCTAATCCAAGTTGTCAACAATGAACTTCTCTCTCAAATCCACTCTAATCTCACTCTAAAACAAGAATCTACACTAATCTCTTCCAAGAACACCCCTAATGGGTGCTTGGAAGAGAGGCAACAATGGAGAAGTGTTTTGGGAAAGAAGATAGGTCAAAAGAGAGGAGAAGGATCCATGGGAGAGAGCTAGCAACAACTTTGAAGGACCACTTATATTCTCCACCAAGAGCAAGGCCGGACAAGAGATCGTGGGACACGTGGCTTAAGCTGTCAAAGGCCCAAAAATCGACCCAGAGGAAAAAATCGGCCGATTTTCCTGGGTGTAGGTCGATTTTCTTCAACAGAAGCATGCTATGATCGTCTAGCCATGAGTTGCTCCATTGCTTGCACCAATAGTGGTCTTTGTGTCCTTTGTTGCTCCAATTATGATCCTTCAAAGCTTCGGATGTGTACCACCATGAGGCTTGACCCTCTAATGTATCGGTTAATGTCCGAAAGACCCCCGAAATACCTACAAAACCGATAAAAGGTAGTGTAGACGTCTTTTCTAAAAATGTGCATGAATTGAGCGAAGACGTCATGAACCAATACCAAAACGTGCATGAATGAGTGAGAAATCTATCTAAATAATTACCTAATCCTAAGTCATAAATCTTGTTATCAAAAATACCCCATACTTAAGGTTTGCTCGTCCCCGAGCAAATTCCCAACTATAGACTAAGAGATGACATGATTTATGTATGCAGAAAAATGGTAAAATCTTTTTGGAGTTGTGCTTCTAATATTGGATCACCTTCATAGTCATGTTTCATGGTAATGGACAAGCAATTATGTATCAAATAAATGAAAGCATGGAAAGACAATTACACTTAACTTGATAGCATGCAATGAAATGTAAAGATGAAGAAGTCAAGATGATCATGAGCATATCCAATCTAAATCACTTAGTCTTAGACACATGCAAGTAGGTTATAAGGACTTGTAAAATAGAAGGCCAAGAGACGTTGTGATTAGGTGGGAATTTTCTAGGCTATGTGATGCTAATCCGGGAAAGGAACTAAACAACCACAACTTCAAATTTTCTTATCAACTTTCCTCAAGTGTATATTTTTCTTCATTTTCTTTTCTTTCTTTTATTTTTGAGACAATGGCATTGGTGTACAAAAGCCGAAACCTTGGTGATTAGCCATTCTCGGGCTTTTTCTATTTTTCGAGATGCATCCACACCGGGCACACATACCAAAGCTCGTTAGGACTATCGGTTTATTTGACTTTGGCAAGGCACCAACACCCGATCATGTGAAGTGTACCGAGTTACTTGTCATTTAAACCAACGTCCCCAAACCTATATTTTTGTCTACACTTTCACAACAATTTCAGCATTTCATTCACATCATTCTTTCATCAACAACTTCACCCCACACTTGCTTTTCACACACATCAACACACTAGCATGCTCCTATTCCCGGATGGGTCAAAAGAGGTCAATTTATATCAATTGAGGTGCTCAAGCAACATGATCAAGATGAGAAGTAGAGAAAGGTGAATTACCTTATTCATTCCTAAATGATGTGCAAGAACTAGCATGCAATTTCGACTTTCAATACTCAATTAAATCAAGGCAAACATTCATGATCACAAATCATTCATGGTTTCAAGAGAAGTACTTCAAGTCCACATATGCTATCATCAATTTAACACATAAGGTCATCCATAGCCAATCCACAAGAAAAGGTTTATCATTAGGGTCATTCCCAAGCTTTAGAAGCACTAAAAATTTTTAAAATTTTCTGATTTTTTTGGATTTTTCGAAATATGTATGTACAATGCAAGACATAATGAAACATGTGACAAAATTAAACTATCCTAGATGCTAATCATGCAAGTGATCATGAAAACCCCACCCCATACTTAGAAACACATTGTCCCCAATGTGGAAACTAAATAAAGAAGTGAAAGAGAGTCCTCACAATGTAAAATTGGTGATGCTTTGGTATTTCGGGTCACATTGAATGATGATGGTGGATGATCGATCAAGGATGGTAGAGAGCTCTTGATGTTCATTAAGGTGTCGGAACCCGCGCTTGGCACCGCAAGCCGTCCAAGTTCCACGTCCGCTCCACCCATGCTTGATTGGAGATCATCACTTTCCTTTACAGAGGAAAAATCGGACCATCTGCCCAGGAAAATTGGCCGATTTCTGTGAAGAACAGTCCGATTTTCCTGGGTACTTTCTTCCTCGTCCATGTGCTTGGATCTTGTACCTTCTTCTCAACAGTTCCATGAGGTTTTCACATGACCTCCAGCATCTCATCACACATGACAACAACAAGATCTAGCACCCAAAAACACAAAAGAAAAACAAAGCACACCAAAAGCAAAATCAAACAAAAACAAGAAAAATAAAAGGGAAAGACATGTACTAATGGGTTGCCTCCCATTAAGCGCTTCTTTAAGGTCATTAGCTTGACCAAACTCCGAGGATGTGTCAATCCACCTTGAATACCATGGTTTGCTTGAGGAGTCCAAGCAACCATCGCTTTCCGGCATCCATGATGACAAGCAAGGGCCACTTGATGCCCAAATAAGCTTTAAGTTCTCTCTTCACCGGTAAGTAGTAGACTCCTTCATCACCTCTCCTTTGATGATAGTATGGAGTTGCAATCATAGGTGCCACCCCATACTTAGACAATTGGTACTCCGCGGTCATACCGGTGAGATGCTTGTCATCCTCATCCTCTATGATCCAAAGAAGGCCGGTTCTTGGAAAGAATTCTTCATTGAGGTGCTCCATAACCATCATGGATCCATCATGCTTGCCTCCATCATTCAACATGGGAAACTCCTTAGGAAAGGGGCTCCAATCTTTGTGTGTACTCCGGGCAAGCAAGGAGGGATTGGAAGGAGTTGAGGTTAGCTTAGGGCTCTCCCTCGTGAGCTCTTCAAGTGTGTTTCCGGGGTTGATGGCAAGGATGACCGGGGGTGAGAATACTTCATTGCACTCCTCCAAAGGTGAAGGAGGCGGAGGTAAGCCTTGAAGGATGGTAGGATCTCCTAGCATAAGAGCATTCCTAATCTCCTCAATCTCCCTCCTCATTTGTTCTTCTCTCTCGGTATTCAATCTTCTTGCATCCTTCAGGGCTAAATCCCTTAGCCACAATTGCTCCCGAGCTTCATTCAACTCTTCCTCAAGGTCTCTATTGGTTATGGTTGAATCGGGTAATTCTTGGATCTCCTCACGGTGAACCTCCTCTTGTTGAAATACTTCCGCTTCAAGCACCACATGTGCACTCGAAATGGAAGAAAGGTTGCTTTCTAGATTATCCATCTTCCTCAACATTTCTTCTAGCATTGACTCCAATCGATCATTGTGAGGTTGATGGTGAGGTTCCACATAAGGCAATGTAGTCATGTGAGCTTGATCATGGAACTCATGATAGGCATTAAACTCCTCCCAATACTCAAACTCATCATGGAGAGGTCCTAGATCTTGGCTTTCCATCCACTCCTCATACTCCATGTTGTCAAGGTCGTCTTGGAAGTACAATCCGTCCATGGCAAACATGCAAAGGCAAAGACAAAAACAACACAAGATCAAAAGTAACAAGAAAGATAAACACTAAAAACAATCACAAAAATGACTCAATCTAGACCTAGTCCCCGGCAACGGCGCCAAAAACTTGTCACGCTAGGATTAGTAGCACAAAAAGCTTTAAATTTATAACTCGAACTAAATCCTAAACTACCTAGCGAAACCCGCAGTGTACGGGTCGTTTTGTAGAAAGGAAAGTATTCCGAGGTCGAACACAAGGACTGAGGTGAAACTAAGTCATTCAATGATCGAAAATAGTGTGAATCTAGACTAAGATAAGATGAGGAATAAAGAAAATGGAAAACACAATGTTTTTGGAGGGTTTTGGGTGATCAAACAAAGATCACAAATATGTGAACACAATCAAGCAACACAAACACACACTAACACAAAAGATAGGAGAATGGAAGTAACAAAGCGGATTCTAGAGATTGGAAGTCCGGTTATGGCATAGACTCAAGCTATCTATTCATTCCTCGGATTAACTATGATATGTTGGGATTAAGTGTTTCTAGATTGGGATCAATTACCGGGTAAGTCTCATGATCCACTAGTCCATTCCTAAGGTCTCATCACCGGGTAAGTCTCTAAGAACCTAAAGATAGGAATTCTACACAAACCGGATTGTTACCTAGGGGTCTAACCTATCCTTACCAGGTAAGTCTCGGAAAGGGAAGTCCTAAACAACTATCCTAGCACACTTAGTCCAATGGCGGCTTGTGAGGCTCACCACTACCTAGGGTTTGTCATCTTTTGAATCTAAGAGTAAGAATCACCGGGTAAGTCTCTTCTAAACACTTAGTTGCTAACACTAGGTCTCCCTAGGATAGAATTAGCTCAACAAACACTAGGATTTCAAGAACAAGAGTCATCCAAGGGTAAAAATCTAAGTTCATCCTATCATGGTCCTAGCCATAACCCTTCTTTCCTTACCCTAGAATCGCAATCTATCTAGCCAACAACATTCATTTCAAGATCAATCTCCACAAATAAAGCATGCTTGCAAGTCATGGTCAATTGATGAAGAACAATCCAAAGAAAAGACATTAAAAGCATAGAATAGAAATTACCAAATCCTTACAAGGCTCCAAGAGCTAATCCAAGTTGTCAACAATGAACTTCTCTCTCAAATCCACTCTAATCTCACTATAAAACAAGAATCTACACTAATCTCTTCCAAGAACACCCCTAATGGGTTCTTGGAAGAGAGGCAACAATGGAGAAGTGTTTTGGGGAAGAAGATAGGTCAAAAGAGAGGAGAAGGATCCATGGGAGAGAGCCAGCAACAACTTTGAAGGACCACTTATATTCTCCACCAAGAGCAAGGCCGGACAAGAGATCGTGGGACACGTGGCTTAAGCTGTCAAAGGCCCAAAAATCGACCCAGAGGAAAAAATCGGCCGATTTTCCTGGGTGTAGGTCGATTTTCTTCAACAGAAGCATGCTATGATCGTCTAGCCATGAGTTGCTCCATTGCTTGCACCAATAGTGGTCTTTGTGTCCTTTGTTGCTCCAATTATGATCCTTCAAAGCTTTGGATGTGTACCACCATGAGGCTTGACCCTCTAATGTATCGGTTAATGTCCGAAAGACCCCCGAAATACCTACAAAACCGATAAAAGGTAGTGTAGACGTCTTTTCTAGAAATGTGCATGAATTGAGCGAAGACGTCATGAACCAATACCAAAACGTGCATGAATGAGTGAGAAATCTATCTAAATAATTACCTAATCCTAAGTCATAAATCTTGTTATCAGAGTTGTTACCTAATCTGTTGGTAGAAATCCGACAAAAGTAGGAGAGTTGCCCCGTTTTGACACGGATCTGAGGTAGTATGTCTCGAGGAGAGGCGCCACATTCTGCAATTGGTGTTGATGGAATTTTGAGATGCCAGGAGAGCGTATGTGTGCCATGGGATCACGAGTTGAGATAGCGGATCCTAAAAGAGGTTCACTCTACACCTTACTGAGTACATTCCGGTGCAAGTAAGATGTATTAGGATATCAAACGATCTTTTTGGCGGAGAGGTCTGAAGCCAAATGTGGTGAGATATGTAGCTCAGTGTGCGACCTGTCAGCGGGTCAAGATCGAGCATCATTGACCAAGAGGAGAGCTACACCCACTTACCCTTCCTCAATGGAAGTGGGAGGACATCTCAATGGATTTTGTGACC
Source organism: Fagopyrum homotropicum (assembly GCA_033239125.1). Taxonomy (NCBI): domain Eukaryota; kingdom Viridiplantae; phylum Streptophyta; class Magnoliopsida; order Caryophyllales; family Polygonaceae; genus Fagopyrum; species Fagopyrum homotropicum. Next base: position 59,344,475 of record BSWB01000008.1, on the reverse strand, counting down.
GATTTGAGACCGAGTCGAGGTTTTAATGCCATCTAGGCCATCTTAGATCGATTGATGAAGACCGCATGTTTCATTCCGATCAAGGAAATGTGGTTGGTAAGTCAATTGATAGAAGAGTTCATGAGGTAGATAGTGCAACTTCATGGAGTACCTAGGACTATAGTCTCTAATGAGACGGACGGTTCTCCTCGAGGTTCTGGCAACAAGTGCATGCCGCCCTAGGTACGAGCTTGTAGTTCACGACTACATATCATCTTCAGACCGATGGTCAGTCAGATCGGACCATCCAGACTCTAGAGGATATGTTGAGAGCTTGTGTATTAGATTGGGGACAGATGTGGCCAGATCACCTTCCCTTAGTTGAGTTTTCGTATAACAATAGTTGGCACGCATTGATCAAGATGGCTCCTTATGAGGCTTTATACGGACAGAGATACCGTATCCCGTTGTGTTGGGACAAGTCTAGTAGTGCTAGCGGAGTAGCACCCGAGCAAATACAGGATGATATGGCTCGAGTAGCAGTGATCCGAGAATGGATTTAGCAACACAAAGTCGCCAGAAGTCTTATTGATAGCATGTATTATAGTCTATATTTTAGGATTAGTTTAGACATTTTATCTTCATAAATCTGCATGTATGGATGTATATTCTTTGATTATATTGTTGTTTTATCTACCTTTACGGAAATCGAGGTCTACACCAAGTTTCGTTGTAATCGTAGGTAAAATGGCACGTTTTGTATCGAAATGGAGCTAAGGAGCTAAGGAGTCATTAGAGCTACATTCTGGAGCTTAAAGAAGAACCCAGAAAGCATGGAAATGATTAAGAAGATTTACTTTAGACCAGATTTGAGAGATTTCACATTCAGTTGAGATTCACCTCGGTCAGCTACAGTGTCACCTCGACCGAGGTGATCTTGAGGAGCGCCCTGACCGAGGCGAACACCCTGCCGGCAAGATCCATATTTTTGGCTGAGATCTTTTAATTTTGGGAAGAAGATATCTTATATTTTTGGGCTGGATTTCTGGAAGGAATATATTATTTTTGGGAGATCTATTTTAGAGATATGGATATATTTATCTTTTTAAGATATTTTATCTTTGGAAGATAATTCTCCTATATAAAGGGTTAAATTTTCCACAATTCAGCCATCTTCTACACATCCAATAATCTGCGGATTAAGGAGATTTCTGGAGTATTTTCTGAAGAGTTGGAAGGAAGGATTGAAGGATTGAAGATCAAGGAAGGAAGGAATCTAGTTTGGAGTTAGCTTTTGAAGGAGCTTGTAAGACTTTCTTAGATTGTCTTTTGATTGATTGTCTTTCCTGAATTGTGATTCGAGGAACGCTTGTTGTTTGTTTGATTCAGTTATTGAGACCTTTTTCTTAAGGTTTTCTTGTTCGAATATTGATTCCCTTTTCAATAAATTGATTATTGTTATCATGATGATTGTTGGCTAAGTTTCTTATGGGATTCTAGGGTGATTGGCTGAAAGTTGTGGGGAAGACGATGATAGAATGATCTTAATCCCAGCAGGACCCTGGAAGCTCGAGTATGTACCTTAACCGACGAACACTTCGGTCAGCTGTGGAACATCTCGACCGAGATGGTACATAAACTGAGCGAGGCGAGACCTTTCCTGAACCTTATCTGAGTTAAGAGTTTAAGTTTGCCAAATCCTATCCTTATTATACCTTTCCTGGTTCAATGCAAGCCTAGGATGAGACTTACCCGGTGATTCCTCTGTTTGTTTACCTAAGATCATGAGTGTAGGTAATAAAGGTTTATCCTTTATTGGGGTTTGTGTGTGCCTTCATCCCATCTTTGTGAGTTAGCTTGAGACTTACCCGGTAAAGGTTGATTATATTCCCTTGGGTGGTGTGTTGGTTTGAGATTATAGTTCCTTTCCTTAGTACCTTGAGACTTACCCGGTGATAGGAGCTTTGGTTTGGGATAGTGAGTAGTGAGACTTACCCGGTGATCTATTCCCACCTTAGAAACACCTTCCCTTTGCAAACCTCAACTTTGTCCGCTTTATCCCTTGAGATCATGAGTCGGAACCACAACTAGATGTTTTAATCCCTAGAATCCGCATTTCCCCTTACTTGACTTATACATCATCTTTGATTGCTTTAATTGCTTTTGGTTAATTGCAATACTTGAAAACCAATTATGTGTTTTGTTTCACCTAAGTCCCTGTGATCGACCCCTAGAATTCTTGCTTTTTATTGCAATTGGCCCGTACACTACGGGTTCGCATATTTGTTCAAGCATACTTCTTGGGTTATAAATTTAAAGCTTGCACACACCTTTCGGAGCGAACACTTATGAAAATAAGAGGCACAGACCTCTAGAGTTCAGGGTTGGAGCTCAGGTTTGGTTGAGAGTATCCGCGACACGAGGTGTTTGACGTTTCGGCGTCAAGGGGAAGTTGAGTCCCAGATACGTTGGACCTTTTGAGATTAATGAGCGAGTTAGAGAGGCACCATACAGATTTTCTTTTCCACCGAAGATTGAGGGTGTTCACCCCGTCTTCCATGTGCCTCAGTTATGGGAGTACGTACCAGACTCGAGGCACATCTTCAGTCATGAGGATCTAGTGGTCGAGCCCGACCATACGTTTATAGAGCACCCGGTAGCTGTCCTAGAGTTCTATGTTGAGTTGGATGTATCTATAGCGTAGATGTTTGAGTTGTGCGTGCTTTTCTAACGTTTTGAGTTTTGCGCCCCGAGTGGGAATATATGAGTTGAGTTTAGTGTTTATGCGTTGTTGTTGTGTGACCTCTTGGGTTTTTGCAAGTTTCGGAACAAAACTTTTATTTAGAGGGATATGATGTAAGACCCCAGTTTTTGCCTTCAACGCCCCCGCGGTGAAGAGTGCCGCCCCTGCGGCAGACTACATATTGCATCCGATCTGATTTTCTTCCGTTTTATTTCCTTTCATAGATAGAATATCTGATCTTCTATCTTATGGGCCAGCTTTCCTATCTTGTTCTTAACCCTAGAACGTCTTTCCTTCTATTTTTTCACCCCTTTCCTATAAATTCCCTCTTTCTCTTCTTTTTTCACGTTTCTTGCATACGTTTTCGTTCAACCTCGAAAGCGGCAACCTTCTTCCCATTGAGCCTTGCTGAACATGTAAGTCTTTTATCTTTGGATTCAACTACACGTTCTTCAGTTGCATCATCTTGCTTCGATCTGTTTCTCTTGCTTTCTCATTTCTTCTTTTCTTCTTCTCCAAGGATCAAGATCGAGTCTTGGTCCTTGTTGGTTGTTCCATTGTTGGTTCGTTGTTGTTCTTAGGCTCCCTTGGTTGAGTCTTGATGTGTTTGGACCAAAGAAATCGAGCTTTGTATCCCTTGTTGTGAGTTTCTATCAAGAGAAACCCCAATAGTCAATTCTGTCAAGCCACCGCCCTCGCGACTGCACCCAACCGCCCCTGCGGTGTTGTCTATCGCTCCTGCGGTTTTGCCTCTGTTGCTCTCGTCTTTGGTGAGCTGCTTCCTTCCTTGCTTCCCTTGTTCCTTCCTTGGTTTGTTCTTGATGTCGTTACCCCCTTGTGTTCTGTAAGACTAAGGTTGAGACCTTATCTTGTGGAGATCTCTTAGAGATCATTGAGACTAGAAGTTATAGACTTCTAGTAACCGAATCATTCCTGATTCTTTATGCCTTGTTGAGAAGGCTTTCCGTTCTTCTTTCCTGAGGGAAACGGAGTTGTTTGCTGACCCTTTGAGTTATCTTCGAGTGAGGTAAGTCATGTGGACTTACTTAGCTTCATTCCGTATATTGGTTTGAGTGTATAGGCTTTTTTTGTGTTGTTATTATGGATATAACGAATAAGCGGACTAAGATTAACCTTTATAACCGTAATTGGCCCAAGTGTATGATAACCGGGCAATGACCACTTCTCTAGTTCTACAAGAGACTAGGAGGTGTTCTTGCAACCCAGACCCACAGGTAACGGATAGTACTAATCTCTTCCTGTTGGTAGACGGAAGAGGAGGCGAGCTTCGGGAGATTCTCGTGTGAGAAAAAAAGTTGAATTAGTAATGGATAACCTAAGGAAAGATAATAACTGATTGAGTGCAAGCATGCTATATGTTTACAGTACCTTATGTGTGCTTGTGTCTTTATAGTCTTCATGATATCTAGAATATTAACTAACGGTTTATACCGATGTTGTAGATGCCTTGCAGGATGTATGTATTCTTGAGTGATCCGGATTGTGCGGTCATCCGGGGTCCCCGTACATTATAGGACGGGATCGGGTTTATCTTTCAGTTGTTGTTCTTTCAATTTGTTTTGCACTCGGCTGCGAGTATTTTATGCTTCCCTTTGTTTTACACCTTTGGTTTTATTATAAGTTTTGGTTTTCATTTATTTGTGTCTTCTTGTAAGATCCGATGTTGTCTTTGCTAGTCTGAGGGTCGGGACCCATTGTGTGGTCCTAGCCCGTGACGCTTCGCGTTCCTAAAACTTAGGGTGCTACATTAAATGCAGGAGTTTTGGAAATATTAAAAACCTATGAATTAAAAGTATTAAAACCTTAGACTTAAACGTCTAAGGAGAAACATTAAAAACACTTCATCTTCCTAACGTAAGAAGAACCCACGGGTACAATGAACTGTAGCCGCGAGTGCGGATTGAAGGAAAGGCGAAGCGTCGGATTTCTACTTGCCAAAACCCGTGGGTGCGGGTTCAAGAAGGTGAGAATGAAGAATGAGGTAGCGCGTATGGACGGAACAACTTGGCTGCGGGCGCGGCCAATGGAACTGGCGGGTGCGGCACCCTGATCCGCGGGTACGGCTTCCCTGAGCCACGGGTACGCCCCTTTGAGCCGCAGGTCCACCTCCTTAAAACAATCATTTTAAATCTGATTAACATTGATAATGTAGAAGCCTTAGTCCTTGGAGCCTAGGAGTCCCTGTTGAGCCTTAGACTGACCCTGGCAGCCGCCCCTGCGGACCTTGTTGGCCGCCCCTGCGGCCAGCCGCCCCTGCGGCCAGGCGCCCCTGCGCCTCACAGTGACCGCCCCTGCGGCTCTGTGTGGTTGCAGCCGCCTTCGTTGACCCTTTGACTTGTGGTTTACAGCTGGCTTCTTTTATAAGCCATCCTTTGCTTCTTTGAGAGGGTTTCTTCAACCTCTTCAGCTTCCTTTCCTTCTGTATGTTCTTCTTCTTCTTCATCTTCTCTTCTTTGATCTTCCCTTGTTCTTGTGAGAGAGTTTTGAGAGTTTGTTGGTGGTTTTGGCTTTGGATGATGATGAGGATGATGTTGAGTGTTGTTGTTGTTATGTTGAGGTTGTGGAAGTGTTGATTGCTCCTAGTTGCTGCTTAGGGCTCTGTTGAGGTGAGACCTCCATCTCCATCTTCTTTCCTTCTCTATCCTTGCTTCTTTCTTTCTTCTTTAGCTTAGGATCACAAGCCGAGCTTGTGTGGATCCTTTCCTGAGGTCTTGATGTTCATACATGTGTATATATGTATGTGTGTTGCTATGGTATGATGAGGAAGTGAAGAGAGTCGAGAAAGAGATCGAAGAGAAGTCGGGGCCAGCATTCTGCACAAACAGCCGCCCTTGCGCCTCAGTGGTCCAGCCCCTGAGTCCTTTGCTTCTGCTGGTGCATTCAGGGCATACCTTGTTGGTATGATTCCTTCTCTCCTTTCCTTTGGGCTTTGCCTAGATGTTGACTAGGCTAGCTTGGTTATGATGAGTTGTATGATAGGGATGTTCCTTAGGCACTTCTGTTTATGTTGAGGATATGCCTTAGGCATTTTTGAGTATTTTATGATCTAGAGGTTTAGATTGAGGTTGTAGGTTGGTTATGGTTATGGAGACGCGTCTCCTAACCCTTGTAGTATGTGATGATGTGTGCCTTGCTATTGCAGGCGTTGATTACTTCCCTAAGGGGAAGCTGTGACGTGGTATTGATTACGAGTATTAGAGGTAAGTCCGTAGGACTTACTTAGCGAACAGTTGTGGGTTTGTGTGATTGTGATGGTTGTGTGTGATCATATGATTGTGCATTTATAACCTAAACCGGACAAGGATGACCATTTATTGTATTAAATGACCCAAGTGTATTATAATGGGTCGTAACCACTTGCATCCGCCTGCGGGTAGGAGGAGGTTCCCTGAAGATGATCTCACAGGGGGACGAGTCATGATCACCCCCATGCAGAATCCATGTGTTACGTTGGATGGGACGAGGTTCTTGAGGCTCCTCGTGTTACAAAATAAGTTGAATTAGTAATGGAATAACGAAATTGAAAGATAATAAATAAATGTGTGTGGCATTGCATGTATGAGATGTGGATGTGTGTTCGCCCCTAGAGGTGTGTGCAAATAAGTTTTAAAATTTATAAAACTAGAATCAAGCAGCGAACCCGCAGTGTACGGATCGACGTAGTTAAACAAGAATTCTAGAGTATTGAACACAGGGATTTGGGTGGGAACAAATTCAATTGCAGATTATCAAGCGAGTAAATATGAGAGTTTTGCAAATATTGGGAAAACAACAATCCTAAAGATCCAGGTATCCAGCTGTGGCAATCGATTCAAGATATACTAATGATATAAAGACAGAGTTGAGATATGCAAAGGTATGCTAATGTAAGGTAATCGTACGGTGAAGTTCCAAAAACCTTATATGACTCACCTACAAGACACTCCCTATACAGGTTGTTGATGCTCAATATAGAAGGGTTCTAAAAGCAAGAATTAATGTCAAATACCCAAACTTGTAATCCAAGGATCAAGACTAACTTAGCCGATTATGGTTATGACACTCACAATCGAGGTAGAGGTTGTTGAGGCTTCACTACCACCTAGAAAAGACAAGTCTAAACTAAGTTAAAGCAAATCTTTAACTTTGGACTAAAGTAAAAGCAGGTTCGTAAACTTAAAGGAAATTACGGTTGGATCTTGAGACTCCACGACCGTGGAACTCAAGAGCAGCCCGTAATTTAGGGTTCGTCGACGATTCTCTCTAACTCTCAGGGTCTAATCTGTTTACGATCAATCTATCATCATCTAAGCCACAACTATCAACCCTTCACCTTAGAATTGTTAAGGGTTTTTAGCCAATAACCGTCATGTTGATATCAATTCAAGGATTAAAAGATAGAGAGATGAAAACTTCCGAAAACTTTCAATAATCTTCAAACCAATCTCAAAGTCACAATCGAGAACAAATATTGTCAATGGATTCAGAATAAAGCAAACAATCACAATCTTAGGAAAGAAGGGAGAACGGGATGTCAATCCGTTTTCCAAATCAAACTTAAACAAGAAGAGAGATCTTCTTGCAACAATCTTCCAAAAGCTTCGATCTTCCTCCAATCCGGAGATCTCAACAACAATTTCCACCAGAAGTGCGAGATTAGGTCAAGTCACAGATGCGAACTTCGATCTCCAATGAGATGTCAATGATTCCAAGCAAGGGCTCCAACGGCGTTCAAATTCTCTAAGCGTAGATGAAGCGTGGATTGCCAAAATTCCCTAAGCGAAGATGACGCGTGGATTGCTCAAAATTCCCTAAGCGAAGATGACGGAATCTTGCTTCGTCCGTCTTTTTATAGGGCAAGATAAAATATCGGCCCGGCCCAATCTTCAAAAGATCGTGGCTTCAAAATGTGGCGAAAAAGATCGCCAAGATCACGGTCGTGGAAGATTCCACGACCGTAATTTAGAGCGTGGATTGTGTCACGGTTCGGACCATATGTTCCACGACCGTAATAGTTACTGGAATGCATCACGCCTCTCTTTGTAGGGTTCCACGGCCGTGGAACTAAACGTGGTTTGTAGTATGGCCGTATTTTAGAGCGTGGTTTAGGGCAAGAACATGATTCTTCCCTAGCCTCGTGCATTCCTCAAGTTGAACTCCAATTTGCTCCTAATAATGCCCTCAATCTATGGACATATTCAATCAACTCTTCTTTGCTCGATTCCATTCGGAAATGACTCTCAATCACCTATAATCAACATAAAGCTAGTGTAGATATCCATATCGACAATATAGGCAATACTAGCTCACATATGCAACGATGCTCAATCAAAGACTATCAATATGAATCAAATACGTTTAGAAAACGTGCCTAAAATATCACAATATTTCATGCTAACAATGTGTGTTTGTGCTATTACCTTCATACTTATTCATTTTTGTAGCTAACGGTGTATACCGTGTTGTAGATGACCTGCATGTTAGGTAGACTACAGAGTTATGCAGATGGGGTGACCAGCCGAGGACTTTTGTACATTAGGGTTGCGTGGGATATGGGATCTTTTGTATCTGATGTTTATGGATGTTGTTTTGTACTCGGCTTTGTTGTTCTAAACCCTTTTAATGTATCTTATACAGTTTTATGTATTTGGTTTTAATCTACCTGTGCCTTGTTGTAAGATCCAGTGAACTTGTAGTCAGGCTAGGGTAAGGATCCATCGTGAGATCCTAGCCCAATGTGACACTCCGAGTCCCGCGGATTTGGGGTGTTATAGAGTTGGTATCAGAGCCTTAGGTTGACAACAATGGCACTTGTTGTCTACAATAAAAGTAGAGTGGATAAATAAACAGAATCCGAAAGGGGTCTGACTTTTAAAAAGATTTTTGTTTTAAAGCGAGTACAAATGATTTGGGATAGTATGTACATAAGTCGTCACTCTTCTGAGGATCTCCACAGTATAGATTTAGATATTGATTTATATATATATATATATATATATATATATAGATATCTCCTATGTGCTGATGTGTATGCATGTACTATTAAGTATTATATATATATATCTATACATATGGCCTATATAGAGCCTTATACGTTAGGTGTGCATACCCCGCAGATGGCTCAGACTAGAGCTACTACTCCTGTAGGTCGAGGTAGAGGTAGACCACCTCTTCCTCCAGGAGGGATAGGACAGGGACCAGCTCCCGCTACTGATCCACTTGTGGTGGAGGTGGCTTCTGAGGAGGTTCTTGAGAGTTCCGTCCCAGTGACGAGGAGTGGTGGGTCCAGAAGACATCAGGCCCATCGAGCCCAGTCTGATGACTCAGATCGTGTCTCCATGGGAGGACTAGAGTTTAGAGAGTACCTTAAGCATTTTGTGGACGCCATCAGAGCAGGCAGACGAGCCTTAAAACTACCAGGGCATGAGGGATCATCTGAGAGATCCCATGGAGCCCCTCAGGTGTCAGCTATGCCAGCACGTGCTAATGAGGTTGCTCGAGCTGTAGAGGAGAACAGAGGGCATCGACTAGATACATGGTTGAAGGCATTTCATCAGCAAGGAGTACCACCTTTCTAAGGAGAGATTAGGTTACAGACCGAGGTGTGGATAGGACATGTGGACTCAGCCTTAGAGTCTATTAGGTGTCGTGAGGACAGACGGATAGAGCTAGTTGAGTCTCTATTCCGTGACCTAGCACACCAGTGGTGGAGGACAGTTCGAGCACGAGTCATGAGTTATGACCAGATGAGGACTTTGTTGAGGTAGCAGTTTTGCCCTGCCTCACTGAGGAGGGAGAAGCTGCAGGACTTCGTGGAGGCGGGTTTTGAGGACGTACCCATTATAGATGTTATTCGCCGCTTCCAGACTGAGTTAGCATTGTTGGGTCCAGCTGCACCATCTGAGGACCAGCATGTGTATATGTTCTCCTGTCGTATGAGGGATAGCACATGTTCGTACATGGTGGGATTCCACTATGAGTCATTGACAAACTACCAGGATCGTGCCTCTACTTATGAGTGAGAGAGAGCCAGCTAGAGGAGGACTTCTCAGACAAGATGGTATGAAAGAGACAACGTACATGACAGACTGGTGCAGGAGCATCTAGATACGAGCGAGGCCAGTCTCAGGGCCGCTCGAGTGCTCTAGTGTCTACACAGACGACTGAGAGAGGCCGACAGTGTTACAACTGTGGGGCCTATGGACATATGAGGGCTGAGTGCCCGAGACCATCACTGACTTGCTTCTTGTGTGGGAAGCCAGGACACAGAGCAACGTTTTGCCGTCAGGGTAAGGCCTCATCCCAGTAGGGTTTTTCCCTGTAGGTGCAGTAGGAGGTGGGTAGAGACCGCCTCAGCATCAGGCACAAGGACAATAGAGAGTCCCAGAAACACCTGCTACTGAGGGATCAGCTCCAGGACCGAGTAGAGGTAGAGGTAGAGATGCCGGTACTAGTGATGCCCGAGGAGCTAGAGGTCGAGTTTTTGAGCTGACGAGTACCATTATGTTACATTATGTTACATGGTTTAAGTGATAGAGTTTTATTTTATACGGGTGCTACGTATTCCTTTATTTCTGATGTGTGTGTTGAGCGTTTGAGTTTACCTACCATAGAGGGGACCCCCTTTACCATATGGTTACCTAATGGTAGTCAGGTCCGAGGTACCCGTGAGATACGTAGTTGTCCCCTTCGCTTAGGGACTCGTGTTTTACTTGTTGACTTCTTAGTCATGCCATTGATGCATGAAGAAGTCATATTAGGTATGGATTGGATGCGTAGACACCGTGCGGTGTTAGAAGTGGGTAAGAGAACTGTTACAGTCTCTACCGACATAGGTCCGATAGAGGTCTTCCGAGGTTGGGACCTTGGGAAGACAGGATCTGTTATCAGTGCCGTACGAGCAGCTAGATTGATAGCACAAGGATGTGATGCCTTCTGGTGTTATGCCATGAAGAAAGGAGATAGCCCAACTTTAGAGGACATACTAGTGGCCTGCGAGTTTTCAGACGTGTTTGCAGAGCCGTCTAGCTTGCCACCTCAGAGGAGCGTAGATTTTGGGACCAAGTTGGAGCCTGACACGAGACCCATCTCGAAGGCCCCATATCGTATGGCACCTGTCGAGAAGTTGGAACTGAAGAAGCAACTCTAGGAGTTGGCTGAGAAGGGCTTCATACGCCCTAGCGTTTCACCATGGGGTGCACCTGTCCTCTTCGTGCTGAAGAAGGATAGATTGTTGAGATTGTGTATAGACTACAAAGAGCTGAACAAGGTGACCATCAAGAATAGGTATCCACTGCCTCGTATTGATGATCTACTTGATCAGCTTCAAGGAGCGATAGTTTTCTCCCGGATTGACTTGCGTTCAGGATATCACCAGCTGAGGGTGAGAGAGCAGGATGTGCACAAGATGGCATTTCGTACTCGTTATGGAAACTACGAGTTTGTAGTGATGCCAATTGGGCTGACGAATGCCCCAGCAGTTTTCATGGAGTTGATGAACAGTATCTTCATCGACTTCCTGGATCAGTTTGTGGTAGTCTTTATTAATGACATTCTGGTATACTCTCGTAGCAGAGAGGAGCATACTGGACATCTGAGGAAAGTTTTGCAGATTCTGAGAGATAGAGAGTTGTATGACAAGCTCTCTAAGTGCGAGTTTTGGATGTCTGCGGTTGCTTTCCTTGGACAAATCATCTCCGCCGACGGGATTATGGTTGACCCGGTGAAGATCGAGTATGTTGCTGCATGGACGACACCGACGAACGTCAAGGAAGTGCGTAGCTTTCTTGGCCTATCCGGTTATTATAGACGCTTTGTGGAGGGATTTTTTGTGATTGCCCGTCCGCTGACGAGTCTTCTGAAGAAGACTACCAGAATTGTATGGACTTACTAGTGTGCTCAGAGTTTTGAGGAGTTGAAGAGGCGTTTGACTTCTGCTTCTGTCCTGGCATAGCCAGAGGGTTCTGATGGTTTTTGCGGTCTATAGTGATGCATCCAAGCTAGGCTTGGGATGTGTGTTGATGCAGAGAGGCAAAGTGATTGCATATGCATCTCGACGGCTAAGACGTATGAGTAGAACTACCCGACTCATGATTTGGAGTTGGCGGAGGTAGTTCATGCTTTGAAGATCTAGAGACATTACCTGTATGGTGCCACATGTCAGAACTTCACAAACCATAAGAGTGTGAAGTACATTTTCACGCAGCGGGAATTGAATAACCGCCAACATCGATGGCTTGAGTTGATCAAGGACTTTGACCTTGAGATTTTGTATCATCCTATCTAGGGGGAATGTAGTAGATGACGCCTTGAGTAGGAAGACACCTCGAGAGAAGGCGATTGCCAGACTGACTGTACAACCCCAACTTCAGAGGGATCTAGCATGACTAGAGATGGACATCCAGTTTCCTGATGAGGATGCCCAGTTGTTTGCTTTAGAGGTTATACCTAGTCTGTTGGATGAGATCCAACAAAAGCAAGGGACCTGCCTGACCTTGATGAGGATTAGAGAGAAGATGTCTCGTGGAGAGACACCACAATTTTCCATTGGAGCAGATGGAGTTATGAGGCGCAATGATCGTATTTGTGTATCTGCTGACGCAGAGTTGAGACAGCGGATCTTACAAGAGGATCACTGTACACCTTACTCAGTACATCCAGGTACAAGTAAGATGCACCATGATGTGAGACGCTCATATTGGTTGGGAGGGCTGAATCCCGACGTAGCCAGATTTGTGGCCCAGTGTGCGACCTGTCAACAGGTCAAGATAGAGCATTTCAGACCTGAAGGTGAGCTCCATCTACTGCCAGTACCGCAGTGGAAGTGGGAGAACGTCTCCATGGATTTTGTGACCGGATTGAGGACCAGTATGAGCTTTGATGCTATCTGGTGATTGTGGATAGACTGACGAAGATGGAACATTTTATCCCTATCAGAGAGACGTGGCCGGTGAGCAGATTGGCTGAGGAGTAGACTAGACAGATAGTGAGACTCCATGGGGTACCGAGGACGATTTTCTCTTATTGAGATGGACGGTTTACTTTGAGATCCTGGCAGCAAATTCAGACTACTTTGGGGACGAGTTTACACTTCACGACTGCGTTGCACCCCCAGACCGATGGTTAGTCAGAGAGGACCATCCAGACCTTAGAGGACATGTTGCGAGCCTATGTGTTGGATTAGGGACAAGGATGGTTTGATTACCTCCCACTCATTGAGTTCTCATACAACTACAGTTGACATGCATCTATTAGGATGGCTCCTTACGAGGCACTGTATGGACGTATATGTCGTACACCTTTATGTTGGGGTGAGCCTAGTAGTATCAGTGGGATAGCACCAGAGCAGATTCAGGATGATATGGCTCGAGTAGCACTGATCAGAGAGAGGATCGCCAGAAGTCGTATGTAGATAGGAGGAGTCGACCTCTAGAGTTATGGGTAGGAGCTCATGTCTGGTTGAGAGTATCTCCGACGCGAGACGTTAGACGTTTTGGCATAAAGGGGAAGTTGAGTCCCCGATATATCGGTCCTTTCAAGATACTGGATAGAGTTGGGAGGGCAGCCTAAAGATTAGCATTGCCTCCGAGTTTACAGGGTGTTCACCCTGTGTTTCACGTGTCTCAACGGAGGGAGTACATACCAGATCCGAGACACATTGTGAGTTATGATGATCAAGTGGTTGAGCCGGATCACACCTTTGCAGAGCACCCTATTGCCGTCCTAGAGCGAGGTGTGAGACGCCTGCATTTGAAGGACATTCCAATGATGAGGATACAGTGGTCTAGACGAGGACCTGATGAGGATACATGGGAGACTGAGGATAGTATCCAGAGGAACTATCTAGAGTTCTACGCCGAGATAGATGCCCCTAGAGGATACCCGAGTAGATCTTAGTGCCATATTGGTGAGTGCATGTTATGTTATGTGCTTATGTGATATGTTGTGTTTTCGTGCCAGTTGTGATATGTGCATATGATCTGTTAGATTTTGTTGCTAGCGCGAGATAGGTATAGCTGGAGATGGTTCTTTCCTCCATGGTGTGGTGTCTTGGTTAGGATTAGCAGGAGATGGTTCTTTCCTCCATGCTATCTTTGATGGACATAGTGTGAGTGGAGACGGTTTTCCTCCACGTAGTAGTGTTATGTGTACGTTTTGGCTGGAAATGGCTTTCTTCCATGCCAGTGTGATGTGGTTAGTGTTTGGCTAGAGATGATCTTCCTCTAGGCCTTGTTTAGAGTTGATGATGGTGTTGCTGGAGTGATGTTTCCTCCATGCCGTGTTTAAGGATATAAAATGATATAGGTTGTGACTTGATATCTCTGAGCGAGAGAGTTATTCCTCGTCTTATAGGTCCGAGAGGATTTGGGATCTTGCAAGTTTCGGGACGAAACTTGTTTTTAGGGGAGTGTGATGTAAGAGCCTTAGTCCTTGGAGCCTAGGAGTCCCTACTGAGCCTTAGGCTGACCGTGGCAGCCGCCCCTGCGGATCCTGTTGGCCGCCCCTACGGCTAGGCTCCCCTGCACCTTACAATGACCCCCCTTGCAGCCGCCTTCGTTCACCCTTTGACTTGTACGTTGCGGCTGGCTTCCTTTATAAGCCATCCTTTTCTTCTTATTCATCTTCTCCTCTTTGATCTTCCCTTGTTCTTGTGAGGGAGTTTTGAGAGTTTATTGGTGGTTTTGGCTTTGGAAGATCACGAGGATGATAATGAGTATTTTTGTTGTTGTGTTGAGGTTGTGGAAGTGCTTATTGCTCCTAGTTGCTGCTTAGGGCTCTCTTGAGGTGAGACCTCCATCTCCATCTTCTTTCCTTCTCTTTCCTTGCTTCTTTCTTTCTTCTTTAGCGTAGGATCACAAGCCGAGCTTATGTGGATCCATTCCTGAGGTCTTGATCTTCATACATGTGTATATATGTGTATGTGTTGCTATGGTATGATGAGTAAGTGAAGAGAGTGGAGAAAGAGATCAAAGAGAAGTCGGGGCAACACTCTGCACAGACGGCCGCCCCTGTGCCTACACTAAGCCGCCCCTGCGCCTTGAGTGAGCCGCCCCTACGCCTCAGTGGTCCATCCCTTGAGTCCTTTGCTTCTACTGGTGCATTCAAGGCATACCTTGTTGGTATGATTCGTTCTCTCCTTTCCTTTGGGCTTTGCCTAGATGTTGACTAGGCTACCTTGGTTATGATGAGTTGTATGATAGGGATGTGCCTTAGGCACTTGTTTTTATGTTGAGGATATGCCTTAGGCATTTGTGACCATGTTATGATCTAGAGGTTTAGATTGAGGTTGTAGGTTGGTTATGGTTATGGAGACGCGTCTCCTAACCTTTGCAGTATGTGATGATGTGTGCCTTGCTATTGCAGGCGTTGATTACTTCCCCAAGGGGAAGCTGTGACATGATATTGATTACGAGTATTACAGGTAAGTCTGTAGGACTTAGCGTATAGTTGTGGGTTTGTGTGATTGTGATGGTTGTGTGTGATCATATGATTGTGCATTTATAACCTAAACCGGACTAGGATGACCATTTATTGTATTAAATGGCCCAAGTGTATTATAACGGGTCGTAACCACTTGCCTCCGCCTGCGGGTAGGAGGAGGTTCCCTGAAGATGATCTCACAGGGGGACGAGTGATGATCACCCCCATGCAGAATCCATGTATTACGTTGGATGGGACGAGGTTCTTGAGGCTCCTCGTGTTTCAAAATAAGTTGAATTAGTAATGGAATAACGAAATTGAAAGATAATAAATGAATGTGTGTGGCATTGCATGTATGAGATGTGGATGTGTGTTTGTGCTATTACCTTCATACTTATTCATTTTTGTAGCTAACGGTGTATACCGTGTTGTAGATGACCTGCATGTTAGGTAGACTACAGAGTTATGCAGATGGGGTGACCAGCCGAGGACTTTTGTACATTAGGGTTGCGTGGGATATGGGATCTTTTGTATCTGATGTTTATGGATGTTGTTTTGTACTCGGCTTTGTTGTTCTAAACCCTTTTAATGTATCTTATACAGTTTTATGTATTTGGTTTTAATCTACCTGTGCCTTGTTGTAAGATCCAGTGAACTTGTAGTCAGGCTAGGGTAAGGATCCATCGTGAGATCCTAGCGTAATGTGGCACTCTGAGTCCCGCGGATTTGGGGTGTTACAGATAAGTTGAACGAATTGTTAACATGACATCTTAAAATAATTATTTAAAATAATTTATATTTGGTTACTTAATTTTACAAGCCTTTAGTTATTCTTTGTAAATTAATGTAAAAATATAAAATAGTTATTTTAAGATGTCAAGTCAACAATTTGTTACCAACTCATCATAGCTAATCGGATTTAATTATTAAAATTATATCCGGACTGAAAAAACAACCACATTTTAAATTTCGCGCTTATGATAGTTGGTGTCATTGGAAGTAACTGGGCTAAAGTTTAATGTTGATGTTATTTATAGCAAATTTTGCCATTAAAATATAAACTTATCAAGCAAATGTTACAATCATCGCTATATAAACCAAAATTTTATTACCACACTCTTGTTGTGTCTACGTTGTATTAGGTTTTGTTCTGTGTTTAAATCGTGCAAAATCCTCCATTGGAACCGAAAAGATGTTAACTTCATCAAGCAACAACAAGGTGCTCCTAAAGAGCTGCGATGGCGAGACCTTCGAGTTCGACAAGGTTGTGGCTCTGGAGTCATTGACAATCAAGCACGTGAATGAGTCCCTTAATGATGTCGCCGTGAACGCCATGCCTCTTTCAAACGTCATGTCCGACGACATCGCCATTACTCTCCAAAACGTCACCGGGAAGACCCTCGCTAAAGTCATTCATTATTGCAAGAAGCACGTTCTTGCTTCCAAGTTCGCCGATCTTCTTCCTCGTGTTGTTGATGACGACGAACTCAAGGCCTTCGATGTTGAGTTTCTCAACGTTGACCAGAATAGGTTGATTGATCTCATTTGGGTATAAATTTGTCTTTTAACCTTTTTATTTTGTTTGGGCTTCTTTCACATTAAGTTCTCTTAATTCTTTAGGGTTCCGGTTAACTTACAATACACCTCTATTTTCATAATTTTAGACTAAAATTTGCATTATATATGATGAACAATTTGGTTGGAACTTGGTTGTATTTTGCGCAAAACCCTAGCCAACTTTTGTTGTGTTGCCGTGTTGGTCTGTGTGTAAGCTAGTAATATATGCTCTTTTTGAGGTGTATGCCATGGCTCCTTTTCCATTGACTGTATAATCTATAAAATAGTTCCTTTAACAACTTGGTTTAAACTTGAAATTACCAGGCTGCAAACTATCTGAACATCAAGGGATTTTTAGATTTGACATGCAAAATTGTTGCATATAAATTGAACGGGAAGACTACTGAAGAGATGAGGGCGGAGTTCAATATCGTGAATGACCTTACACCCAAAGATGAAGAGCAATTTAGGAGGAAAATAAATAGGAATTTGGATAAGTTTTTGCATTGACAAGTGTTAGATTTGAGAGTTTATTCATCTATCCAAAATTCTTTTTGAATTGGAAATGTGATTATTTGTTTCCATCAGGGAGGAATTGAATATCGTGAATGACCACACCCCCAAAGAGGTAGAGGCCGTAGAGCAAATGTGGAGGCAAATTTGAATGGGCATTAGGATAAGTTGTCCCATTGATTAGCTAGTGTTACATTTCTAATGCCCGGAAATTTAATCCCGGATTAGTGGGTGGTTTAGCGGTCTTCCCGCAGACGCAACTCAGTCATTCCGCAAGCACGAAGTGTTGAGTGACGGGATTTTATCTCAAATCCCGATCCGACCCATTAGTTACCCACTTTTGGCTTTTGACCCCTCGTTCTCTAAGTTATGTGATGTCTTGACCTTATTTTTTCCCTTGGGTGCAACCCTCTCTTTCCTCCTATTTCTCTTTCACGTGATTCTCCTTTCCCTCCTCTTCTCCTTCACTCTCTTTTGGCTTTGAAACCTCTTGGTAGCTTCTTCCATACGGATCCCTATTCCTCTCCCTCTTGTGTAACTTGTCCAACAATGGAGTGTTCTGCAGATCCGGATTGTTGGGTAAGTTCCTTTCTTCCCCCTTCCCCCTTCATCTTCTGCTTCTTCTTTGAGCTCCAATGGTGGAAGCCATGGAACCTAAGTTCTTCCCTCTTTTGGCTTGCATGTGAGTTGATAGCATGAATTATAGTCTATAATTTGGGACCTGTTTAGATGTTTTATCTTCAATAATCTGCATGTTTGAATGTATATTATGTGATTATATTGTCGTTTCATCTACCTTTGCGGGAATCGAGGTCTACACCAAGTTTCGTTGTAATCATAGATAAAATGGCACATTTTGGACTAAAATGGAGCTAAAGGAGCTAAGGAGTCATTGGAGCTACATTCTGGAGCTTAAGGAAGAACTCAGGAAGCAAGGAATTCACAAAGAAGATTTACTTTGGATCAGATTTGAGAGATTTCACCTTCAGCTGAAACTCACCTCGGTTGACCACAAAATCACCTCGACCGAAGTGATCTAGAGGAGCGCCCCGACCGAGGGGAACACCTTGGACGCGGCGAGATATATTTTATTTGGCTGAGATCTTTTATTTTTGGAAGGAGAAATCTTATATTTTTGGGCTGGATTTCTGGAAGGAAGATCATATATTTTGGAGAACTATTTTAGAGATATGGATATATTTTATTAGGAAATTATCTTTGGAAGATATTTCTCCTATATAAAGGGTTGGATTTTCCACAAATCAAAAGCATGCTTAGAGGCTGAGAGCATCCAGCAATTAAGGGATTTTTAGGAGTTTTAAAGGAAGCTTGGAAGGAAGTTCGAAGATTGAAGGAAGGAAGTTCATAGCTTGTGATATCTTTCTTAAGGGGATTTGTAAAACTTCTTAGATTCCCTTCTTGTTGATTGTCTTGTTGGATTTGTTATCAAAGGAACGCTGATTTGTTTGATATTTGATTCAGTTATTGAAGCCTTGTTCTTAAGGTTTTTGTGTTCAAGTATTCATTCTCTTCCCATATATTTGTTTTTTGCTTTCATGATGATGAGTGGCTAATTTCTTTGTGCGATTCTAGGGTGATTGGCTGAAGGTTGTGGGAAAAACAATGATAGAATAATCTAAATCCCAGTAGGACCCTGAAAGCTCGAGTCTTTATCCTTAACCCTAGAACATCTCGTTCAGTCGATGAACATCTCGGCCGGGGTGGAACTTGACTGACCGAGGTGACCTTTCTGATCCGTAATTGAGAGTTAAGTATTAGAGTTTGCCAAATCCTATTCTTATTACACCTTTCCTGATTCATTGCAAGCCTAGGATGAGACTTTCCCGGTAACTCCTTTGTTTGTTTACCCATGATCATAAGTGTAGGTAATAAAGGTTTATCCTTTATTGGGGTTTGAGTGTGCCTTCATCCCATCTTTGTGAGTTAGCCTGAGACTTACCCGGTAAAGGTTGATTCTATTCCCTTAGTTGGTTTTTGGTTTGAGATTATAATTCCTTTCCTTAGTACCTTGAGACTTACCCGGTGATAGGTTCTTTGGCTTGGGATTGTGAGTAGTGAGACTTACCCGGTGATCTATTCCACTTTAGTAAATCCTTCCCTTTGCAAAACCTCAGCTTTGTCCGCTTATCTTGAGATCTTGAGTTGGAACCACAACTGGATGCTTTAATCCCTTGAATTTGCATATTTCCTTTAATTGACCTTATTATCATCTTTGATTGTTTTAATCGCTTTTGTGGTTATTAGTTATATTGACAACCTATACTTGCTTTGTTTCACCTAAGTCCCTGAGATCGACACCCCGGAATTCTTGCTTTTACTATAATTGATTCGTACACTGCGGGTTCGCATCCTTGTTTTAAGCATACTTCTTGGGTTATAAATTTAAAGCTTGCACACACCATTTGGAGCGAACACGTTTTTGGCGCCGTTGCCGGGGACTGTTCTTGCTTTTTCTACTAATCATTCTACTTTAGTGTTCTTGCAGATTTGTGTTCTTAGGTATATACGAAGTTCTCGTTCCGGCAACGGAACAGAGTTTTGCTAAAGAACAAGTTTTTGGCGCCGTTGCCGGGGACTTGGTCTAGACCGAGCCGGTTACGGGTGTCTTTCGGGGCTATTGTCCCTATTGCTACTAACCACTCTACTTGAGTGACTTTCGCAGGTTCTTCTTTGTAGGTTTATACGAAGAACCCGTGTTGGGAAGGAAATCATTCCTTACGATCCCGAACCAAAGAAGACATACAAAGACGCTTGAAAGAAGCGAAAATGGCCAATCGAGACGATCGCGATCTTGAGGCCGAATAGAAGGAGGCAATGGAACAGCTGCTCCTCAATAGGGAAGAACTACAGCGCGAGAGTGAGGAAAATCGCACCCGAGCTGCAGAGATTGAAGCAGATGTGGCCGAGTTATGAGCTCAGATCTTGCCTTGACCAGACCCTTGACCGAGGCAGGACCCCGCTCCAGTTTCCTCGGCTGAGATACTTCCACCTCGGATGCCATTCCGAGATGTTCTTTTTGCAGGTATTCCACAGACCCTAGGGCAGAGGATGGACCCAAACCAGCAAGTGAGGCATCCAGGAGTCAACCTAGGAGATCCAGCGGAGCATGATTATGAACTTCGACCGTAAGTTCTTTCCATGATCCGGCAATGCCAGTTTGGAGGTCTAGAAAGGGAGTCTTCCCACCAGCATTTACAAAAGTATGAGATCTTGATGGAGACCTTGAAATCTTCAAGAGTGGAAAATAATAATTACAAGTTAGGCCTTTTTACTTTTCTTTGAAGGACAGGGCGCTTACTTGGTACCAGTCTCTTCCTCCCGGAAAGATCAACACTTGGGAGGAGATGACGACGGAGTTCTTGACAAAATTCTTTCCCCCCTCCAAGCTGCTGAAATAAGAGGGAAGATCAACGCATTCATCATGAAGGACAAGGAGAGTTTGTCCAAGTCATGGGAAAGATTTAAAGATGTTCTCTTAGATTACCCACATCATGGAATTCCAAAGATAGAGTTGTTGGATATTTACTTCAAAGGATTGGATGGAGCTACCCAATTCAGCCTTCAACTACTATCCGCCGGCACATTCATGGACATGCCGATTGATGAAGCTTGGGAATTCATTGAAAAACAAGCTTTGCACATGGAGAAGTACTCGCACCAAGGAGCTGAAAATGGAGTTAAGAGAGTTAATTTCTAAGAAGCTCCATCAAATGATAATCAACTCACCTCCCTCAAGAATGATGTGAAGCAATTGAAAGATCTTTTGGTTGCTCACACCAAGAAAGAAGAGGAAGGATATCAAGGCTCAAGGAACAACAATGGTTACTGGAACAACAACAACGGTTACCGGAACAACAACTACAACAACAATAGAGGATCCAACAACAATAATTGGAGGCCAAACAATCAAAATTCGGGGATGCCTGTCTATGGGAAGTTCTTGAAAGAAATTCTATCAAGGAAGAGGAAGTTGGAAGACTTTGGTGAAGTAAGGATGACATCTAAATCCACAGAGCTCATTCAAATCATGAAGGAGAAGATGCCACCCAAGTTAAGAGATCCCGGCTCATTTTGCATTCCCATTCAAGTTGGGGATGTCACTTGTGAGGCGTTGTGTGATCTAGGAGCTAGCGTGAGCATTATTTCGCTAGAGCTATGTGTGAACATCGGACTTGGAGAGCCCAAGCCGGTGAAGATAAGGTTATACATGGCGGACCGCTCCATTAACCATCCCGTGGTCATTTTGGAAGACGTCCTGGTTAAGTTAGGTAACTTCTATTTACCTATAGACTTTGTTGTTCTTGATATTCCCGCAGATTATCCCATTCCTATCATTCTCGGGAGACCATTCCTAGCAACCTCGGGTTGCATTGTGGATTGTAAGAACGCCAAGTTGCAATTCAACATCGGCGGTGATCAAGTTGAGTTTGCATTGCTTGCGGCAATGAAAGGAGAGCCACTGGGAGACGATATCTTCAACATCTATGATGAAGAAGAATCAAGAGAATTGGTGAGCTCTATCCTTATTAATGATCCACTTGAGAGAGTTATTAGTTTTAGTTTAATGGAGAAAGGTATAGATGCTTCTTGTGATGCAGATATACGGAGCTTGAAGGCACTAGAAGAAGATCCAGGAGCTAAGATTGAAAAACTATCCAGGAGAAGAAAATCTCCAGTTTCGGTCCCAGTTGCAGTACCTCGACCGAGGCACTTTCTGGACCAAGCGAGGTGTTCTTGACTGAAGAACATCTCGGTCACCCTCTCCGGACCTCGACCGAGGTCGAAAGCGAGACGATGTCAACTGAGACTTCTGAAAGTCCAGTTCTCCGATCTAAATCTACTCCACTGGAAGAAGGAAGCAAGAATCCCCCTCAGAAAGCACCCCCAGTTGTGGAGCTTAAACCGCTTCCTAGTCACTTGAGGTATGTTTTCCTTGGACCGGATTATACTTATCCCGTCATCGTTAGTGCTTCCCTCTTCGAATCTGAATTATCTAAACTGATGCATGTCCTGACAAAGCATCGAAAGGCTTTGGGTAATACTATTGATGATCTTATTGGCATTAAGCCTTCTTTCAGCATGCATAGAATTCTAATGGAGGATGATCATAAGACTTCACGGGAACCTCAAAGACGGTTAAATCTGATCAAGAAAGAGGTTGTGAAGAAAGAAATCCTTAAGTTGTTGGATGCAGGTAACATATTTCCTATCTCGGACAGCAAATGGGTGAGCCCAGTGCATGTAGTTCCGAAGAAAGGAGGGATGATCGTTGTAACAAATAAAAACAACGAGTTAATTCCAACTAGGACCGTTACGGGCTGGAGGGTGTGCATCGATTATAGGAAGCTGAACGTGGCCACTCGGAAGGACCATTTTCCATTTCCCTTCATCGATCAAATGCTCGAACGGTTAGCCCAGCATTCACATTTTTGCTATTTAGATGGTTATAGTGGCTTCTTTCAGATTCCTATCCATCCGGATGATCAAGAGAAGACCACTTTCACTTGTCCATGGGGGACATTCGCTTATAGGAGATGCCATTTGGATTGTGTAATGCACCCGCTACCTTCCAGCGATGCATGATGACTATCTTTTCCGAGTACATAGAGGAGATCATGGAGGTATTTATGGATGATTTTTCAGTATATAGTTCCTCTTTTTATGATTGCCTATCTAACCTTTCTCTAGTGCTACAAAGATGTGAAGACACTAATCTCGTCTTGAATTGGGAGAAGTGTCACTTTATGGTTAATGAAGGCATCGTACTAGGACACCTCATTTCCAATCGAGGTATTGAGGTCGATCGAGCTAAGATCGAGACTATTGAGAAACTTCCTCTCCCTTGTTCTGTTAAGGGTTTGCGGAGTTTTCTCGGGCATGCAGGTTTATAGGAGATTCATCAAGGACATCTCGAAGATTTCTAAACCACTAACTAGACTCTTGAATAAAGATAATGTTTTTGAGTTTTTGCATGAATGTCTTGATGCATTTTATAGGATTAAGGAAGCGTTGATCTCCGCTCCCATTATCCAGCCCCCAGATTGGACCTTGCCCTTTGAGATCATGTGTGATGCTAGTAATGTGGCGGTAGGAGCGGTGCTTGGACAAAAGAAAGATGGCCGGACCAACGCCATTTACTATGCTAGCAAGACGCTAGATGAAGCCCAACTGAACTACGCTACCACCGAAAAGGAGCTATTGGCGGTTGTATATGCTTTTAAGAAATTTCATTCTTACTTAGTAGGAGCGAAAGTTATTGTTTACACTGACCATGCAGCTATTCGTTACTTGCTTGCTAAGAAGGATGCCAAGCCACGTCTTATTCGATGGATTCTCTTGCTTCAAGAGTTTGACCTAGAGATCCGCGATAAGAAGGGATCCGAAAATTCTATTGCGGATCACCTCAGCCGGCTACCTCCCTCTTCATGCGAGAAGGACGAACTACCCATAGACAATTCATTCCCCGATGATCACTTGCACTTGCTGGAACGTTTGATAGACTTCTTTATCTCACCCCACGATGAAGATGAAGTAAGGGGTGAGGACACCTTCCAGCATGTTTAGGGATGCCGTACGGTCCAGCTAGCGACCTTAAACCAAGCGCTTCTTGGGACGCAACCCAAGGTATTGCTTTCTTTTCCCTTTTCTAGTCTAGCTTTAGATAGTTTGCTTTTGCTTTGCTTTGTTTGTTTTTGGCGTCCTAGACAGAAAACAGGTACTTTCTAAGGAAGGAATAGAACCCAGGAGCAACACTGGGAGGATAGAAGTTCGAGAAATTGAGAAGACGGAATTTGATTGAGACACGTCTCGGTTACAGTCCCAGCACCTCGACCGAGATGATTCTTGAGCAACCAAGGCGACTAGGGCAGACAACATTTCACCTCGGTCCAGACACCTCGGTCCAGTCGGGACCATCTCGACCGAGGTGACAACAGAATCGGCGAGGGGTAGAAAAAGGGAAACGAATTCTCTCTCTTCCTTCCTAACTCACCCCTCGACCGCGGCGCACTCCATCTCGTTTTCTTCGTTTCTCGATCGTTTTCGACGGTTCTTGCTCCCATTCTGCGAGGAAAAGTTAGAGGAACCGATTGCAAGAAACAATCTGCAACAAGAACGCCTCGAATCAACCGAATCCGGGGTAAAATAGTCGAAACCCTAACTTTTCCTTCTCTTACTTATTTTGGAATTTAGTGGCTTTGGTTTCCATAGATCTCTGCTGAAAAAGGATTAAGTACCCCTTAGGAACAATTTGTAGTGAAATCGGGGGAAAAGAACTGAAATTCCGAGAGTTGAAATCGAACAGCTTTGCACCTCGGTCTAGTCGACCTGCGCCTCGGCCGAGGTGATTCTTGAGCTCTAACAAGCAACCGAGGTGACCTGTCAGACCAAGAGAGAGAGAATGAGTTCCAGGTCAGATCGCTAGATTGTCCTGAGAGATGGATCTTCCCCTTCTTCTTCTTCTTCTTCTCGACCTTCTATGCCGGTGATACATGAGCGTCACCGAGCTGACTATGACCGCATCTGTACGCGCCCTGTGGTTGCGCCGCGGTTTTTAGACATTTCCGCCTTTAATTGTTTATATGTTGCGGAGGATTTGAGACGTATGGTCTCGATGGTAGGGCTGGAGCAGTTTATGGAGATCAGAGCTCCATCCTACCTCGAGCCTACACTAGAGTTTGTGAGTTCTATGACTCACCTGCCTGCAGAGCAGGCCATCAAGTACCGGTTCCTGAACCGGAATTATTTAGTACCTATGGATCAGTGGAGAGATGTCTTCGGCTTCCCGACCCCTACAGTTCCCGATTTTCCTTCTCGAGCTGTACCTCGACAGTTTTGGGGACATATAACTCATGTAGTTGAACATGTTGATAGGTGGAGACCTGGAGACTCCAGGGAGCGGATCATCTTCCACTTCGCTTTTAGACTCGCCAACAGGATATTCAGCGAGACACTTCTGGCGCGTATTGAGACGCCCCAGAAGGTTATACAAGGGGAGCTTTTGAGTTTATTTTGCATGGTGACTGGAGGTGTGCCTGATTTTGATGCTATGCTAGTTGAGGATCTGCACCGAATCAAGGCCAAGGCGAAGGGGGATATTTGTTGTGGCGGTTTAGTGACTCACATAGCTACAGTAATGGGGCTGGACTTGAGGGCATGTACACTAGTGGCGGTTGCCAAGCCTCTAGGGCTGCAGGAGATGATCACCAGGAGGATTCTAGTTCCTCGTGGACTTACTACGCCATATGTAGCGATGCCTTGGGAGCAGACTACACCTCAGGGTATTAGGTGATCGTCTCAGTTTTCGGTCTACGACCCTCAGTACTGGTCCACTGCGTGGACACCTTACATTGAGGACGCTAGAGACTTAGCAACTCAGGCTTAGGAGGATGAGGATGAGGAGGACGATGGCGGTGTTACCTTGGAGACAGGGACGGATACAGCCGGTGCCAGTGAGCCAGTCATCGATCTGGACGACGAGGAGACTGAGGAGGAGGCAGCTGCACCACCACCACGTCCTGCTAGGCGCAGAGTCCGCATATTTAGAGATATAGCAGCACATCAGAGGATCGATGACCTCACCGATCAGATGATCGACTCCTACGCCGCTCTTACAGTTGATATCGGTGAGCGCCATGATGACCAGTGCCGAGAGATGGAGAGTCGGACACACCGGATGCTGGAGAGCCAGCACCATCAGCGCCGGATGATGGAGATCCAGTTCCAGCACATGATGGGCTACCCTTTTGACCCATCCCAGCATCCGTACGTGCCATACCCACCACCACCACTAGCAGATCAGGACTAGAGCTTGCAGGGATTTCTTTTAATTATTTATTATGCAGCTCAACTTATGTCCGGTGAGTACTTTTATTTCTAGACTTATTTTGACCCATTGGGACAATGTGTCCCAAGTATGGGGTATTTGGATGTATTTTATGTGACTTTATGTGGATGACTCCTGGATATTTATGATCTTATGCTTTATGTGCTTATCTGAGACTACATGCATGCATATAGGTTATTTTATTGAAAAAAACGTCAGAAACTAGTTAAAGAAAAAAAAATTTTATGACCTCGACCGAAGTGATTCTGACCAATCGAGGTACAGTACCTCGGTTGACTTAGAACATCTCGACCGAGGTGGTTTAACTGAGACAGTTTTCGAAATGATTTTGTGCTTCTTATTTGGATATGACCTCAGTGAAGATTTTGCTTGCAGATTGGTTTTGAAATCTTAATTTGTTTGAAAGGTTTTATAATATGTTTAAGTTTCTAAATGCTTTGTTTGAAATTTGTGGCATGTTTAATACTTTGTTTTTATCCAAATTATGTTGAATTTGAAGGTTGACACCACATGATAAGTTCTCTCACTTTCATCCTGGGATGATTAAGGCAATTCATTCTCTTCTCTTCTTCTTCTTGATCATGCTTATCCCCTCATATACATATTTGCCACCCTTTACCTATCCGAGAATTTGGAAGCAAGCAAGTGAAAAGCAAGTGAAAGAAAAGATGAGATGTTGGCTGAAAGCTAGAAAGAAACAAAGTAGGTTTGGGGAAGTCAATCATGATGATGAGTAACTCGGCACCATTCACATAGCCGGGTGTTTGTGTCTTGCCAAAGTCGGATGGAGCGATATTCCTAACGGGTCATGGTATGTGCATCAAGGGTTTGAGGCATCTCGAAAAATTGATGATTGGTGATTTCCTAGGCTTCGGTTATTTTGCACCTCTGTCCATCCCAAAAAGTAAAGTAAAAAGTAAATAAACAAAGCTTATTGGTGGAAAATGTTGAAGTTCAAAGCAAGTGAAGTGAAGTGAAGATCCTTTTCCCGGATTCTAGCACCAGATTCCCTAAATACATCCCACCCTCACACGTTTCTTGACCTCTTTTGGATGCCCTTGAGACCTCGAGCTTGTTGATTGACTTGGTGGTTTAAATTGGATTATACATGTATATTTTTGATAACTATGATTTATTATGCATTCTATGATTTCATGCAAAGATGAACAACTTTCTTATATTTATAAAATGTTTTGAGCATATTTTGATTTTAAGTTCCATGAAGCATTCTCTTAGAGTGATCTATGATTGGAGCACACCACTAAAAATGTTTTGAAATACTTTTCATTGATCTTCATGACTTACAATCCAATCTATCTTGTACTTAAGATTTGGAACTCGCTTGGGGACAAGCAAGGGACAAGTATGGGGTATTTTGATAGCATGAATTATAGTCTATATTTTGGGACCTGTTTAGACGTTTTATCTTCAATAATCTGCATGTTTGAATGTATATTATGTGATTATATTGTCGTTTCATCTACCTTTGCGGGAATCGAGGTCTACACCAAGTTTCGTTGTAATCGTACGTAAAATGGCACATTTTGGACTAAAATGGAGCTAAAGGAGCTAAGGAGTCATTGGAGCTACATTCTGAAGCTTAAGGAACAACTCAAGAAGCAAGGAATTCACAAAGAAGATTTACTTTTGATCAGATTTGAGAGATTTCACCTTCAGCTGAGACTCACCTCGGTTGACCACAGAATCACGTCGACCGAGGTGATCTAGAGGAGCGCCCCAACCAAGGAGAACACCCTGGACGCGGCGAGATATATTTTATTTGGCTGAGATCTTTTTTTTTTTGGAAGGAGAGATCTTATATTTTTGGGCTGGATTTTTGGAAGGAAGATCATATATTTTAGACATCTATTTTAGAGATATGGATATATTTTATTAGGAAATTATCTTTTTAAGATATTTTATCTTTGGAAGATATTTCTCCTATATAAAGGGTTGGATTTTCCACAAATCAATAACATGCTTAGAGGCTGAGAGCATCCACCAATTAAGGGATTTTCTAGAGTTTTAAAGGAAGCTTTGAAGGAAGTTTGAAGATTGAAGGAAGGAAGTTCATAGCTTGTGATAGCTTTTTAAGGGGATTTGTAAGCCTTTCTTAGATTCCCTTCTTGTTGATTGTCTTGTTGGGTTTGTTATCCAAGGAACGCTGATTTGTTTGATATTTGATTCAGTTATTGAAGCCTTGTTCTTAAGGTTTTTGTGTTCAAGTCTTCATTCTCTTCCCATATATTTGATTATTACTTTCATGATGATGAGTGGCTAATTTATTTGTGCGATTCTAGGGTGATTGGCTGAAGGTTGTGGGAAAAACAATGATAGAATAATATAAATCCCAGTAGGACCTTGAAAGCTCGAGTCTTTATCCTTAACCCTAGAACATCTCGTTCAGTCGATGAACATCTCGGCCGGGGTGGAACTTGACTGACCGAGCTGACCTTTCTGATCCGTAACTGAGATTTAAGTGTTAGAGTTTGCCAAATCCTATTCTTATTACACCTTTCCTGGTTCAATGCAAGCCTAGGATGAGACTTACCCGGTAATTCCTTTGTTTGTTTACCCATGATCATAAGTGTAAGTAATAAAGATTTATCCTTTATTGGGGTTTGAGTGTGCCTTCATCCCATCTTTGTGAGTTAGCCTGAGACTTACCCGGTAAAGGTTGATTCTATTCCCTTAGTTGGTTTTTGGTTTGAGATTATAATTCCTTTCCTTAGTACCTTGAGACTTACCCGGTGATAGGTTCTTTGGCTTGGGATTGTGAGTAGTGAGACTTACCCGGTGATCTATTCCACTTTAGTAACACCTTCCCTTTGCAAAACCTCAGCTTTATCCGCTTATCTTGAGATCTTGAGTTGGAACCACAACTGGATGCTTTAATCCCTAGAATTTGCATATTTCCTTTAATTGACCTTATTATCATCTTTGACTGTTTTAATCGCTTTTGTGGTTATTAGTTACATTGATAACCTATACTTGCTTTGTTTCACCTAAGTCCCTGAGATCAACACCCCGGAATTCTTGCTTTTACTATAATTGATCCGTACACTGCGGGTTCGCATCCTTGTTTTAGGCATACTTCTTGGGTTATAAATTTAAAGCTTGCACACACCATTTGGAGTGAACATGAGTGGATCATGTTTAGGATGATGTGTGTACGGATCCAAGTGGTAGACGTTCTAGAGCCAAGCAAGTAAGCTAGAAGAACTTGTGCTCATCACGGAACCATCGAAGACTGCTTGAAGATATCTTTTTGGAGTTTGACTGCGGGGGCAGCTGCCTAGTGTCGCATGGGCGGACCCAGACCACTGCAGGGGCGGCGCCAGGACCCGCAAGGGCGGTGCCAAGACCCGTAAGGGAGGTGCACAATGGCTCAAGGGTGGTGACAATCAGCTCCGTTGGCGCACCTATTGTTTCCGCGACTACGTTTCTTCAGCAGTAGGCTCTTCTTCTCCCTTCTTCTTCTTCTTTCCTTCCTTCGTTGTGAGGTTGATCCAAGTTAGTAGCATGTCAAGGGTGGACCAAGGATAGTTGTGAGTGCCATGTAGTGGCTTTGGACCTTAGATGAGTGTTGAGTGTGTCGATGTTCTTAGACTTGATTCGTGTTGGAGCTTGAGTCAGTTGTGGCGTGTGTAGGGATGTCCTTGTGAGGTTTCTTATGATTGAGATTGTGAGTATATGGTTATTGAGATTGTGGTCTAGGATATGCGTACCTTAGCATAGTGTTGCTACCGTTGAGATTATCGAGACTAGGCATGTCTATCCTAGTATGTTGTTATGGTTTATGATCTTGCGATATCATCGGGTCTAGAAGTCTAAGGACTTTTAGCTTATGAGAGTGCTGTTGATTTGTACCTTGTTTTGATTAGGCGTTGAGTATCTTCCTACGGGAAGCGAGATGAGTGTTGGGACGAGGTAAGTCTCCGGACTTACTTAGCTAGCTTCCTTGTATTAGCATCGATGTGTGATTGGTGGTGTGTATTTAGTTATGTTTTATAATAACAAAATTGTAAATAGGATGACCTTTATATTGATATTTGGCACAAGCGTATGATAACGGGTGGTGACAACACTGCCTAGCTCATTCGAGAGCTAGGAGGTTCTCTGTGACTAGCCCAGGCATGTAGACGGCCGGATGCATCAGTACCATTCCCTGCTAGTAAGTAGGGACATAGGCGAGTTTCGGGGATTCCCGTGTCACAAACCTAAGTTGAATTAGTAATGGAAATGACATAAATGAAAAGATAATAAACTGGCTTGTGTGTGTTAGAGCATGATGAGTGTTTATGTTGACTTGTGTATATATGTGTGTCAATACCATGATTCTAATGATGTGAAGGTTAGCTAACGTTTTATGTCGATGTTGTAGTTGTCTTGCAGGTTAGGGATGCGGACGGGAGATCCAGAAGAGTGGGGAATCGGGGTTCCGTACATTTTAGGATGAGTTTGGTTGGAGTCTTGTGTATTGTATATTGTTGTGTGTGGCGTTTGGTCTTTGGAGTTGAGAACTCGGTTGGAGTCTTTTGTTTATTTGTTTCCGGGGATCATATTATTGCATTAAAATGTATTTCGGTTTTGCCTTTATTTGTGTCTTGTTGTAAGATCCGGTGAAATTGTTGTCAAGCTAAGGGTCGGGACCCATTGTGAGGTCTCGGCCCGTAGCATCCCGAGTCCCGCGGGTTCGGGGTGTTACAATATGGTATCAGATCTCTAGGTTGACAACAATGGCACTCACAATCTTCGAAAGGCCGAATAGAAGGAAACAAAACCCTCAAGTGTTCTGAGTTTTAAAAATGAATTTCATTTTCAAAATTACGAGCATGGTCAGTTTGGGATAGAATGTACGGACCACCACTCCTTCCGCGGATCTCAGCAGCTTAGTTGATTGGATTATAGCTTTATATGTGGATTGTAGTTGTGCATGATGGACTTAAATGTTATAGTAGAATTATTATAGTAACCTTATGAATAGTTATATATGTGGAATATAGTACGTTTCTGTACTTTGTATTATTGAAGTAGATTTCCTAGATTCGATATGTGGTACTAATGTGAACATAGGACTTGTATAGTCTTATACAGATACTTATGATATGTAGTAACATATGGAATTATGGGACCTTATAGTTAAGATGATAATAAGATATCATCTCCTTTGGACGACGTCGTTTGGCATAGGATAGTGTACATACGAGGATGAGTATGCTCAAGTATCGAGTTTGAGCGTCACGTTCGGACGTACGCCTTGGAGTTTCACGGATTCCTTTTGAGGATGTTAAAGCAACCATGGGAGGCTAATGAGGACATAACCGCAAGGACGAACAAGTAGAAGGAAAACTCAAGACAAATTAAGAGAAATTGAGATTGAGACAATACAAGTAAAAGGAGTATCATGAAGGTGTGGAAATGGTTCCAAAGAAGCCACGATTGAACGACAATGAGACCAATAGTGATAACGAACTTAAGGTTCTTCAAGAGGACGCGTGGACAACTAAAGGATGTGAATCAAGGAGGAGATGGGTACATTCTAGCAAGGTTAAAGGTGGTATTCCGTTAAAACGTAAAGTTTGCTATAGGCACTCCAGCATGTGAGTCAAGTTGAGAAGTGTGATCGAACCAGTTACGAGAGGTTTAGGATACCCATAAGTTAAGCTTATGAAGTATCAATAGGTGAAGTGCCAACATTACGGGAATATGAGAGGGTGACCTATTCGGAATTACGAGAGTTATGAGAAGAATGGTGTGGTGAAGTTTCACATGGTAAAATTTCCCTAGAAAAGTTGACCAGTTTCCGTTATGATGATAAGGCTAAGAAATGCCAAGAGGAAATAAGTGTGAGTAGACGTGATCCCGAGAAGATAAGTGACGCAACAAGGAGCTTTAGTTATGAAAATACTCAAGACAACAACCAAGAGAAACGCGAGCGGTTACTTAGTAACATTAGAGATTTTGAGAAGACACACTTACAACGGCTAATCGGTAAATATATTGAAATGGAACTATACCCTAACTCGGGGTAAGTCCGAACCAAAAACGAAAAGCCACTACAAACCATACATCACCACATGACTATCACTCACCAAACATGGAAAGGCACGGAGGACAAAACAAACATAACAAACCAACTGGCAAACCTTGTCTGTCACAACATATAAACAAAAGAAGCTAAAAAAACCACATTAAATGCAAGGATAGACATATATCATGTCTTCAATCCACCATTGGTCCACTTTCATGTGCTTCAACTGCAGGGATAGTCATTTCTCATGTCTTCAATCCACCACAGTTTTGATTATCCTCTTCTCTGCTGCAAGGATAGACATATGGAATGTCTTCAATCCACCGCTCATCTTCAAATGGTTCCTTCAAGCAGCCACCAAAACTGCACTGTTGCTCTTTGACACCTTGCCTGCTTTATTGGAAAGTGAATTCTTCAAACTGCCAATTGACTCTACTGAAGTGATAGGCATTCGTATGCCTTCAATCCACCACAAATTCACCTCTGATGCAGGGATAGACATGAAACTGTCTTCAATCCACCACTCAGCTACAGCATGTTCAGATTTAATGATTGAAAGCCTCAAATAGAATCTTGTAGACATGAAACTGTATAAGTCGAACAGTCCTTGCTAGTGAAACAAACTCATCTTCAAACATCATTAAGTTTTTGGACTTCCATAAAAAGTAGATAGTACTAATAGTTGCCAACTTCTTCATCTGACTCTGCCTACTTGTACCCGTCCCATATTTTTTCAACCAAGCAACCGTCTGCACCATTGTTCTAAACCTGACCATCATGCCAACCCATCTTTGAATGGCATCCCATACTCGCTTTGAATAATCACACCAAAAAAACACATGATTCTCCTCCTCAGTTTGACACCACCTATAAACGGTATCCAAGTTTAAAAAATGAAGCTTGCCACAAGTACTAAGCCTATTCTTAAGTGCCATCCAAGCAATAAAACAATGCTTAGGCGTCTGTATTGGGTTCCATATTATACTGTACCAATTAACTTTATCTTCCTTAGTCCTTATATGTTCATAAAATTGTAGCAATCGACAGCTTATTCCCATGCTCCCACTTTTCTATCTCATTCACTGCAGCTTGAGTATCTTGAAACATTTGGAAGAAATAATCCCTAGCATGCAAAAGTTGCTTTATCAGACCAGATTCCCTACTTCTAGGTTGCCACTCTAACGCAGTTTGATCATTCAGCATCTCAGCTTTGACCCAACTTATCCAAAGATTATTATGGCCCCTATGAATGTTCCAAAAACACCTGAACATGAAGGCTAGGTTCCACTTCTGCAATTGGATTAAACCTAGCCCACCTTCATCTTTTGGTAAGCACAATATATCCCAAGCTACCTTCGGCCATTTCCAGAGAAAATTCCTACATAAAATAACCATTTGTTCCATAACTGTCACTGGAAAAATTCCAATCCAGAAGACCTCAATACCTTGTAACATAGTTTTAATCAATTATGCCCTTCCTGTAAAGGACAACCCATCCCTTGTCCAATTATTAATTCTTTCAGAAACTTTTTTAATCAAATGTAGGTACTGAATTACACTTAGTTGCACAGGCGAAATTAGAATACCCAAATATCTAAATGGGAATACTCCTACTGCATAGCCTTTCAATCCTTGCAACCGATCTCTCTGTTTGATTCATCGAAGCCAAGAAGATTCTAGACTTCACTTGACTCAAACATAACCCAGATAAACTTTGAAAATCATTCAGACATTTTAAGAGAATCTCCAGTTAACCCACATCTCCCTTACTAAAAAGAATTAAGTAATCTGCATACGCCAAATAAGTAATCTTTAATTTACAACATTTCTGGTGATAATTGAACTCTGAATTAAAAGTTGTTGTTTTAAACATTCTTGACAAAAACTCCATACAAATTACAAAAATCAGATGTGACATTGGGTCTCCGTGTCTCAGCCCTCTTTTGCCCTTAAAGAAACCATGAATCCCACCATTAATCTTCAAAGAATACGTGGCACTTTGCACACACTCCATCACCCATGATACAAATCTATCAAGGAACCCTAAGGTGTGTAAAGCATACTTCAAAAATCTCCAAGAAACCATATCATATGCTTTAGCTATGTCTATATTCAATAGGCATCTCTTTGGATCCCTCTTTATCTCATAAGTTCTGACTATCTCCTGTACAAGCATAACTTGGTCTGATAAATGCCTCCCATGAACAACAAGATATAGGTCTGAATTGTTCAAATCTAACTGCATTGTAAACCTTAGCAATTAAAGATAGTATTGTATGATTCCACTTCTACAACAACTTTCTTGTAGAGAAGAATTATTTAACTGTTATACAAAGATCCTCACCAGTATAATCCCAAGTCCTTTTGAAAAACTGAGATGTATATCCATCAGGTCCGGGTGATCGACTATCACCAATACTCCAGAGTGCTTCTTTAATCTCAACATTATATACCGGACTGACTAACATATCCCCATCTTCATATGCCAAGCAAGGGCCATCTTGAGCTAAATATACTAGAGGCTCACTAACCTCATAATCAGTCCCTAACAACTGCTCATAAAACCTGAGAAAATTGTCAACTACTTGATGCCATCTATAGTGCGAGTATTATTTTCATCCATCACAAAAGCTATATAATCTCTTTTCAGGTTACTTCTCATTAAACCTTGAAAAAATGCAGTAGTTTTGTCACCTTACAAATCATATTTTGCATTTGCTTGCTGAGCCAAAAACTGATACTCCCACCTCTTATATTGCTTTGCCTTATGCCTTGCAATGTTAAACTCATCTCGAATAACACTTGAGTTAGGACTATTAAGTAGCTCTACACTCAGCTTCTTATATCTCTTTGCATCTTCTCTTGCTCTAGAAGAAATGTGACAAAAATGCCTTCTATTTAATTGCTTCAGATGCACTTTTAAACCTCTAAGCATACGACATAATATGTGCTGCTTAGTACCTTGCTCTGAACAACTCCACACAGCTCGAATCACTTGATCAAACTACTCATGTTCGCTCCACATATTATAAAACTTAAAACTCCTCTTACCAATAAACTGTCTAACCCCATAATTCACAACCATAGGCTTATGATTTGACATTTCAAGTTTGTCTAGAAACTAAGCAGTACATAAAATTCAGAAGCCATCCACCCCTCATTTATCAAAACACTATCAGTTCTGCTCCAAGTATTGCCATTTGTCCTTGTAAAAATACTAGAACCAGTTGACTACACTTACAAGATATCATGAGGTGCGGTTAACCCTATGAAGGCGAGTAATGCGGCACGCAAGGCCAAAAAGAGTAGCGCTACCTTATGGAAGAGGAAGAAAGCATGGAACATGGAAAGAACTAACAGAGTTGACTGTAGAGTACCCCAAGGAGGGTAGCCTTCATGAGAGTGGTAACATGGAAAGTGTAGTAATATGGTAAGTTGTTGAAATTGGAGAAGGTCAACTATAAGATGATCGGTGACAACCAAGAATGCACATGTGCGGGTTGTCTATTGATGAGCGTAGATAGGAAGAATAGACATGACTATGGCATGAAGGAATGGTAACGAGAGCTTGGAGGATTTCCGTGGGTTCGGCGTAAGTAGTGAGGAAGTATGTCAATTAAACGCAGTTGTCTTAATCAAGTAATAATGCATGAGATCAAAGCAAGTGACTGTAATAGACCTCCTAGAGAGGATTTTAATGAACCTTTATGCGACCTTCTTAGATCTTGAGATTGGCATATGGAGAAATGGTGCAGAATCGGGGTGTACCCAAGAGGATGGAACCTTTGAGGTATGAGCATGATAGAGTGATCTAGTGGATCGGGAGGAAGGTGAAGCTTCCCTAATTGCTTTACACAAATGGGAAGATATGTAAGGAAGATGCATGGTATTTCGTTCTTATGAAACAAATGATATGTTGTCGCGAACAAGAGATGAGTCAAAGTTCTTAGACTCACCCGAAGGAGCCATGGAGGTTATGGTGTGAAACGAGGGACCAAGGTTATATGTAACGTTTTAAGCTTTAAGCTTAAGGTTGTGGTACTTGAGAATTTATGAGTTTGAAGTTTCAGTGGTTTTGAATTCTTCCGGTCTTCCCCACAGGGCATTCTGGTACGGGTTTTGAGGAATGGTACGAGTTGGAACAGTTACAACTTGATTATCAAGAGATGAGTAAGGCTACCGATAAGGATAAGTATCTTTGCCCTGTAGTGGACGACGCATTAGACCAACTTTCATATTATTATGATGTTTTGTATGATCGATTTGCAGTCGAGATGTCACCCGATTTGGGTGGAGAAAGGAGAGGACCTAAGTAAGACGGTGTTTCGGGCCAATATGGTCACTACAGGTTGTAGTGAAGCTTTTTGGACTCACGAGTGTGATTGGTGAGTTGGAGTTATATAGATGTGCATTCATCGGGTTTTTGAATCGGATTGAGAAGTGTCGTTCGATTTGTGGTTTTGGGTGGTTCCAATGTGGACCCTAAGCTTATGTTAGTATTGCAGACTGGTAAGCGTTGTTGTATGAGGTGGACTGTAACCTAACGTTTCATGACAGCTATTGATGTTCGAGATGTACGAATGGTTCTCTGAGTTCTCATTTGTTAACAACGGCCTATTGTACTCTCAGAACTGAGAGGGATAAGCTTGACATGAGACGACAGTAATACAGGTTATCCAAGATAAGGAGCATTATCTAAGCGGATAGGATGTCCGAGGTTACTTCCTAGGAGACGTAGCGATATTGAGAGTTATCAAGTTGATCCCATGAGAACGAGGTGATAGATTCGGTAATACCTCCAAGGTACATGGAGGAGGTATGTAGCATTTAGGTTGGTGGGCTATAACCGCCGAGTTGCGGGATGGTTTTGACACCTTCTTCCTTTCTGAGGAATACGACTAGATCGTGGGGTTTGAGACGTGTCCGTGGAGCTTTAATAGAAGCAGAAGAGGTGAGTGACCTCCTCTCCATTTTCTTTGGCACCGACATTGAGTCATAGGGACAGTATGACATTATGGATGCATCCAATCGGGGCTTGGGATACATATGAAGTAACAAGAGAAGTTTCGCGAGTGTGTGAGACAATTGTGGGCATATAAGAATAATGACCAAGGCAGGGTCAAGAGTTAGGCGCTTAAATACACGCACTTAAGATGATGTCGATATTTTGTTACAAAGCGACATGCTAGGTTGGTTTGGACGATAAGAGTGTATATATATATATATATATATATATGTTTGCTCCGCGAGAGCTAAATATCCACCAAAGGTGATGGTTAGAGTTGAATAAGGGCTTCGGTCTTATGGTTTTGGTATCATCCAGGGTAGGTGAAGGTGATCACCAACACCCTTGGTAAGTGGATGCTTCAACGGGAAGCAACAACTACACTAACGGTTCGGCCTCAGTTTATTAACTTAGATGATCGGTAAAGAGACCCGACAAAAGCGCAGGATTGGTATGACTTTGAGGAAGATACGGGATTGAAGGACCCGAGGAGAGACATCATAGTTACCTTCATGGTTTGATGGTTATATTGAGACACCATGAGCGTCTATGTGTACTTATAACGGAGAGTTGAGATAGACACTCCAGAAGGCTCACACCACCCTTACTAGTTCACCGTGATGCTAGTAAAAGGTATATGGATTGTTGATGTTCTCATTAGTGAGGCAGGTGACGAGGATATTTCCTTAGGTCGTTTATATCCTATCAAAGTAATTTCCGAACTCAATACTAAAGTAAGTATAGTGATTAAGCAAGGGTCGAACCCAAGAGAGATAGAGAGTAATTAAAGCACAAATGTGATTAAACTATCAACTATATGTAACCAAGGGGGGTTTGTGATTGTTAAAGTGACAAATAGGCAAAGCAAACAAGAAGTTGATTTCAATGATTTTAAGAAAACGTTGCACTTGACAATTATCCGCTTCAACATAAGATATGGTTGATCATTGTTTTCATGAAGTTTATTCCAAAGTTTGTTCTCATCTCGATCGTATTTAAATACCGGTTCAACCAGCCCCGATATTACTTATTGTTAATCCTAACTCGTAAACCTACAGAATCAGATTTTAACAATAGAATTCAAATAAAGATAAAGAGACACATGAGATTTAGAAACAACCCGTTACAAATTCATGTGGTTATGTTCCACTCACGAATTACACTTGCCACCCGCTTATGTAAACGTGTTTGCTACTAGAAAGATGACCCGAACCCGGAACCACAATTCCTAACACATTGGATAAGATCCAAGTACCTAGATGGTCAAGCTAGATAGAGGGTGAGATACAATCAAGAAGTTAAGCACAAGAACATAACACAAATCAGTATGGAATAACAACTTCAATTATAAAACTTACAACCAGAACTATGTCAAGAGCTTCCAATGTCAAGCACAACTAAAGGTTCTTAGCCCTTCACAATAAACAAAACAAAAGAAAGAAAATAAAAGTGTTTTTAATGTGATGATGTGAAAATGAGATATTCTAACACTAACCTAGCATCTCTATTTATACTAATTTGGACACTAAATTGCAGTAAATAGGCAGCCCAAACCATCACTTTAAATGCAATAAAGTGAGAGTCTAAACAGCCAAACTTATTACGACTGTTGCATAACCGCGGGCGCGGATCTGGGAGCCGCGGGCGGTTTAGTGCAAAACGCTCCATTCAACTGAGTCGCTGGGGCGGCATGGCAGGTCATTAATGCTTTGGAACGGCTGACTGTTGATCTTCTTGACCTTTCTGGTGACAAACCGCGGGGACGGGTCATTATCACCGCGGGGGCGGCACATTGTCACCGCGGGGGCGGGACAGTGTCGCCGCGGGTGCGGTGACAGGGTTCCTATGGAGTCAGTGTCGCCGCGGGTTAAGAGACAGGGTTCCTCTAGAATCAGTGTCCCCGTGGGGGCGGGACAGTGTCGCCGCGGGTGCCGTGACAGGGTTCCTCTGGACTTTTCTTT
Organism: Fagopyrum homotropicum; assembly: GCA_033239125.1. NCBI lineage: Eukaryota > Viridiplantae > Streptophyta > Magnoliopsida > Caryophyllales > Polygonaceae > Fagopyrum > Fagopyrum homotropicum. Next base: position 59,305,397 of record BSWB01000008.1, on the reverse strand, counting down.
GCTTTCGTTCTTCTTCCAACTGTTGCTAAATCTTTGGATTTCTTCATTGCTTAGTTCTTCAGCTGGATTTACACAATTGGCAACAAAATACAACCATTTTACTCTAAAAACATACTTAAACTACCTTAATAAGATAGTGATTTCATCACCTATCAAATTTCCCCATGCTTAGACTCTTACTCGTCCCGAGTAAACTAAAAATCTACCTAATGTGAAACAAAAAGCCTCAGGAAGCATGATGAATATAGAAAGTCAATGAAACAAAGCATGTAAAAGAGCAAAATTCAAAAATCTATCAAAGTGATGTTAAAAGAGAAAAAACTAGCATCATTATTGCTCCAAGAGTGGCCTACCCGTTCCTCCTTATATCTCCTCTTATTATGTCGCCAACGTAAAAAAAGAGAACCTATCACTCGGATTACGCTTATTTTGCCAAGGAGCCCTTTCGGGTTTTCACCTTTCCACTCTTCTTTTCTCTAAGATAGTCTCACCACAGTCTCACATCCCTCAAGTCCATTTTTTTACCAACCTAATGTTGGTCGGACTACCTTCTTTTTGCCTAAACCGCCCTTTCGGATTTTCGGTTTATCCAAGGATTTTTCATGCCTTTTTTTCAATTTAGTTGGCTTTTTCTCTTTTTTCTTTTTAAAATTTTTTTTTGACTCAATATAAAACATTACAATTCAATAATCAAACATAACAAAGATAGATCCCTCTCCCATGCTCGAAGATCACTTTGCCCTTTAAGTGTGAAAATGAAGGAAAAAAACTAAAAAGGGAGAAGGATGAAGAACAAGCTTAGTGATGAGATGGTGGACAATCGGGGTACTTTTGTCGGTACGGGAATTATGAGAAGAATTGCTCCTGGTACTAGTGGAGATCAGGTGGTGGCGTGGTGGATAAGTGGATGTGAGTGTGGAAGATAGGTTTTGAGTGGAGAAGAATGGTGAATGTAAGTGGTGAGGGAAAGAGGGGATGGTGGTCGGAAATTTGAGTGGAGGTGAATTTTTTCTTTTTTTTCTTTCCTTTTATTTCTTCTTTTTTTTTTCACATACATGTCGTCATGGCCACCGCGGTCACGGTTCTTCTTTGCCGCGGGTGCGGCCACTGTTGGGTTAGCCGCGGTTGCAGACGTTCCTAGCCGCAGGGGCGGACAGACGACAAAAAGACTTTATTCCTCCTTCCTCGGGTTGCCTCCCGAACAGCGCCTTTGTTTTACGTCATTGGCTCGACGTAATCCTTGATCATGCTTGTATGACTCCTCCAGGATCAATTCATTGATGTTGAGGTCTTATCCCGTTGATGTCATCCATCATCCAACCACTTTTTTTCTCACTCTCTTCTAGTGCAAAAGAGATATTAGTAGCATGAGTTTGAATCGTACAAATGGTTCAAACCAATAATTGACAATAAAAATAACAAAGTACTTAAAAACTCTAATCTCCCCAGCAACGACACCAATTTTGACGAGGATATTTCCTTAGGTCGTTTATATCCTATCAAAGTAATTTCCGAACTCAATACTAAAGCAAGTATAGTGATTAAGTAAGGGTCGAACCCAAGAGAGATAGAGAGTAATTAAAGCACAAATGTCATTAAACTATCAACTTTATGTAACAAAGGGGGGTTTGTGATTGTTAAAGTGACAAATAAGCAAAGCAAACAAGAAGTTGATTTCAATGATTTTAAGAAAACGTTGCACTTGACAATTATCCTCTTCAACATAAGATATGGTTGATCATTGTTTCCATGAAGTTTATTCCAAAGTTTATTCTCATCTCGATCGTATTTAAATACCGGTTCAACCAGCCCCGATATTACTTATTGTTAATCCTAACTCGTAAATGTACCGAATCAGATTTTAACAATAGCATTCAAATAAAAATAAAGAGACACATGAGATTTAGAAACAACCCGTTACTAAAACCATGTGGTTATGTTCCACTCACGAATTACACTTGCAACCCGCTTATGTAAACGTGTTTGCTACTAGAAAGATGACCCGAACCCGGAACCACCATTCCTAGCACATTGGATAAGACCCAAGTACCTAGATGATCAAGCTAGATAGAGGGTGAGATACAATCAAGAAGTTAAGCACAAGAACATAACACAAATCATTATGGAATAACAACTTCAATTATAAAACTTACAACCAAATCTATATCGAGAGCTTCCAATGTCAAGCACAACTAAAGATGCTTAGCCCTCCATAGAGAATAAAACAAAACAAAGAAAATAAAAGTGTGTTTGATGTGATGATGTAAAAATGAGATATTCTAACACTAACCTAGCATCTCTATTTATACTAATTAGGACACTAAATTGCAGTAAATAGGCAGCCCAAACCGTCACTTTAAATGCCATAAAGTGAGAGTCTAAACAGCCAAACTTATTACGACTGTTGCATAACTGTGGGCGCAGATTTGGGAGCAGCGGGGGCGGTTTAGTGAAAAACGCTCTATCTTCAATTGAGTAGAGGGGGTGGCACGGCAGGGCTGCGGGGGCGGGTCATTAATGCTTTGGAACAGCTGACTGTTGATCTTCTTGACCTTTCTGGTGTCAAACCGCGGGGGCGGGTCATTATCACCGCGGGGCGGCACAGTGTCGTAGTGGGGGCGGGATAGTGTCGCCGCGGGGGCAGTGATGTAACGCCCCAAATTTTGGGGCGTTTGCGATTTTTTCCCCCGGCTTTTATTGATATTTTAATAGCTTAATCTTATTTTACGAGTATTTTTTTTTCTATATCGCAAAGTATATTTTTATGATTTAATATTACTTGATCCATATATATATTTTCCATATTTCACTTCTCGGAAAAAGTTCATAAAAATTTCCCGTTCCGAAAATCCGGGTCCGAGTGTTTTTATCGGGTTAATTTTAATGCGGCCGAGAGATCCGGAAGAGTGGGCAGCCGGGGTTCCGTACATTTTAGGATGGGTTGGTTAGAGTCGAGTTTGAGTATTGTTTTTATTGTATGTTGGATGGCGTTTAGTCTTTGGGGTTGTATTTTCGGCTGAAGTCCTTTGTTGTATTCTTTCGGGTTTTTCTTTTCATTGCATAAAAATGTATTTCGGTTTTGGCCTTTATTTGTGCCTTGTTGAAAGATCCGGTGAAATTGTTATCAGGCTAAGGGTCGGGACCCATTGTGAGGTCCCAACCCGTAGCGCCCCGAGTCCCGTGGATTCGGGGTGTTACAAAAGTGGTAACAGAGCCCTAGGTTGACAACAATGGCACTCGCAATCTTCTAAAGGCCGAATAAGGAATAAACAGAACCCCGCGGGTTCTGAGTTTTCGTTTTCAACATCACTTGAATGAGTCGGGTTAGAATGTACGGGACCACCACTCCTTCCGCGGATCTCGGCAGTATAATTATTGGATTTTTAGTGTATATATATAGATATGTGTGTATGTATATGTAAATATGTATCGTGGACCTAGGATGTGTTTGGACTATTATTATATATTGATTATAGTTATGCATGATGGACTTGTTATATTGTTATGGTGGCATGACGTTTATATTGATATAAGTTGTACATGTGGCATGGTAATATTATATTAGTGCTTGAAACTCGTTTTATGAGAATGGTTTCCTTGGATGTGTTATGCTGATATCATGTGCACATAGGACTTATATAGTTATATACGTATACTAGGATGTATAGTGACATATAGATGCTAGACCTTATAGTCGAGATGATAGAAAGCTATCATCGCCCCTTGGATGACGCCGTTTGGCTTAGGATAGTTTGCATCTGAGGATGAGTATGCTCAAGTATCAAGTTATGTATCACGTTTTAGACAAACACCTTGGTGTTTCTCGGACTCCTTTAATAGGATGTCGATGCGGAGGATTACAGATGACGTAAACGAAGGACAAACAAGTGGAAGAGAACCTCGAGCTAGTTTAAGCCAAATTGAGAAGGAATTCATATGAGTAAGGAAGTGACATGAAGACGTGAGAGTGGTTGCAAAGAAGGAACGATTGAATCACAACGAAACTAACTAGAGATGGTGAACTTATGATTCTTCAAGACGACGCATGGACAACTAAAGACGCGAAGCGAGAAGAAAGGAGTGCATACTAGCTAGGGTAGAAGTGGTATTTCCTTGAGACGTGAACTTTTTCCTAGATGCTCCTAAGCATGGGAGTCAGGGTGTGAAATGTTGTCGAACTAATACGAAGATTCATGAGATGCGTAAGTTAAGTTTACAGAAGAACTAGAAAGTGAAGTGACGGTTTTTGCGAGAGCTTAAGCGGAAGACTTCTTCATAAATACGAGAGTTACGAGGAGGATTACATGGTAAAAGTTCACATAGTGGAATTAAAGTAGGGAGTCAATCGTTTTCCGTCATTATGGTGAGATGGAGCAACACTAAGGAGGAGAAAGGGTGTGTGTGCGATGATCTTCAGAACATGAAAGATGAAATAAGGTGCGCGAATCGAAAGACTTAAGTTACCAACCAAAAGAAGAGAGAGTGGCTATTAACGATAGAGATATGGGGAAGATACACTTACAACACATTATGAAGGACGGTTAAGCCTATGAAGTTGGATCGTTTGACACAAAAGAGCTGAGAAGGTGTAGTTATCTTACAAAAGTGGAAGGAAGAGGGGAGTGTAGGAAAAGCTAACGGAGTTGAAAGTAGAGTAAAAGGAGCTAGTGAAGTTAAGACAAAGTACCCCGAGAGGGTATCCTTTCAATAGTATGGAAGTATGGTAGGAGGGTAAGTCGTTAACTTCGGAGAAGGTCACATACAAGTTAATCGGTGACATCTGAGAACGCACACGTGCGGGTTGTCTATTGATGTGCGTAGATGGGAAGAACAAACAAGACTATGAGAACATATAGGATCGGGAACAAGAGTTGGAGTATTTGCGGTGGATCAATGTCAATAGTAAGGAGGTACATCAATGGACGCACAATTGTCTTAAATCAAATGATGTTGAACGAGTTCAAGCAAGTAGTTATAACAAGACCTCCGAGGAGGATATTGTAACGATCTTACGCGACCCTATTAGGTCATGAGAATGTCATATGGAGAAATGACACGGATCAGAGTAAAGGGAATTGGAAGGACGAAGAGAAATGTGAGTCTTATATGGCTATTGCGCGTAAATGGGGAATATATAAGGGGATGTATGGTATGTTTTTCTAAGGTAATGAATGTCATGTTTGCACGAGCAAAAGCTAAGTCAAGTGTTGTGACTCGCATGGAAAAGCCATAGTGGCTATGACGTGAAAAGGGGACTTAGATTAGAGCAACGTGACAAGCTTAGAGTTGTGATGTTATTGCTTGGTGGAGTAATGAGTGTTTCTTTTAGTAATTGTGGTTGGGAAATTTCGCCTAAAGGCATACCGGTACGGTTGTGAAGTCATTCATGGATACCAAGAGATACATAGGGGGGTCAACAAGAGTAAGAGGAGACTGAGGTTTTGAAATTTGATGTCGATATGAGATATACAAGAAGTATACGAAAGATCGAGGTTAGAACCTCTGTAGTCGTTTGACGTGACATAAGAAAATGAAGTGTAAATTTCTACGCCTACATGAAGAAAAGATGTTTTGTGGTGAGAGTGATGTAGAATATGAGGAGTTCCTCCCATATGTTGGGGTGCTAAAGATGCGAAGAAGATTGTATCGATTCGTCTTAGGACCTGGTTAAGTCTTGTGGTTAGGACCTTTGTGACTGAACATATGTGCGGAGATCAAGAAATAATATTATTGCCATTCCTTCGAAGTGAAAAGGGGGATTAATATTGCTTAACCAAGGCTTCAAGAGTTAGAAAACTCGAGCAAGTCCCTCGAGTTCAGGAGATGAAAGATCTTTGAAAGAGGACGGTTGACATTGTAGCTGAAGATGGAACAATACACGAGTCTTAAAGAAGTCATATCAATAGATCGAGTTAGATCAATTGTGTCATGACCATTTGTAAAGTGATAAGACAAGATTGTGTCGGTTACTACGATATGTGAAGAGACGAGTAAAGATGGAACTTGAGATATCACAGATACATATACATCGGAATGTGGATTTTGCCACTAAGGTTGATCTTGGCCCAACCCCAATTTTCAAAGCACCGTACAAATGATATCAATAAATGACCTTACTAAGAGACGTGAGTTGTGGGAGCAATTGAATGCGTAATTGCAAGAACTTATTACTGAGATTTCATTAGAATTAGTGAAATGCTATGGAGAACTCAGAATGTTATCTTGAGCTCTTGATTTGAAGTTCATATTGGAATATATATCTTAAACTCTTGATTTGAAGTTGTTATGGAGAACACTAACTTGAGAAGAGAGAGACGGTTATCTCCGTTAGTACATCGATTACCGTGAGTTGAACAAGATAACAATGAAGAACAAGTATCCCTCACTACGGATAGATGATCTACGCGACCGGTTGCAAGGGTTGGTAGTCTCTTCTAAAATTGAATTAAGGTTTGATTGTCACCAATTGAGAATTCAAGATTGGGGTATTGCCAATACGGCCTTCCGGACAAACTATGGTCACTACAAGTTGTAGTGATTCCATATGGGCTTAGAAATGTCCGGATAAGATATTTTGGTCTACTCTCGAAGAAGAGAGAAGTTGTATGACCAGTTGTCTCGGGATACCAACCCCCGAAGGATGTGAAAGAAGTTACAAGTTTTCTTGGAGGTGTTGGTCATTACCAGATTTGTATAGAGATTCTCTAAGTAACACCATCTATCGCTAACCTACTTCGGAAGACAAGGAAGTTGGAGTGGAACGAAAAATTGACAATGGAGTTGTTGAGGATTAAGAGGAGATTCATTGGTGCAACTGTTTTGGAATTGCCTCGAGGTATGATGAGTTTGAAGGGTACAAGTGATTCTTCCAAACAAAGTCTTGATTAGTTATTGACGAACGATGTAAAAGTAATAACAAACGTGTCTTGTTAGTAGAAGCAATGTCAAGTCAAGTACTTCCTCCATTAGTTAGAGCTTGCAACAAGAATTGAGGAAATATAACATCAAAGTTTGATTTGACAAGAACAAAAGCCAACAATGTATATTGGAAGTTCGATCTCCATTGTTAGAGACAAGCAAAGAGAGACATAATGGAAATGTTGCTTTGAGAGAGACCCGAGAAGGAAGTTGAGTTTCCGATATAACGGACCTTTTTGAGATCTTAGCGCGAGTTGAAGAAGTGGCTTATAAGTTGGCGCTTCCACCAAGAGAAGAGGGTTTTCACTCGGTAATTTGTGTGTATCAATCGAGAGAGTACATACATGACTCGAAACATGTTGTCCGTCATGAGGATCTAGTGGCAGACGAGCAACCGATGAGGCTATTTGGAAGACAGGGGACAATATCTTTGTTTATGTTTTACACTAAGCTAGTAGCTTCGATAAAATCTACGGGTTAGACCTAGTTCTTCCCTTAGTTGTGTTATCTACTTGTGTGATGTTATAATTGTTTGTGCCCCGTGTGAGAATGAGTTTTATGTCCGGTTATATATATTACGATGGTGGTTGACACAGTTTGTGCGTATAGAGTAGAAGGTCTAAGCCCTCCTAGTTGTGAGTTTATACCTCGGCCTTAGGGACCAAGAAGTCCGGCGTGTAGCAAGTTTCGGGACGAAACTTGTTTTTAGGGGGATCTAATGTAACGCCCTAAATTTTGGGGTGTTTGCGATTTTTTTTTCCCCGGCTTTTATTGATATTTTAATAGCTTAATCTTATTTTACGAGTTTTTTTTTTCTATATCGCAAAGTATATTTTTATGATTTAATATTACTTGATCCATATATATATTTTCCATATTTCACTTCTCGGAAAAAGTTCATAAAAATTTCCCGTTCCGAAAATCCGGGTCCGAGTGTTTTTATCGGGTTAATTTTAATTCCCGATTTTCTATTTTATTTTTATTTCTTTCCTTTTTTTTTACTTTGCCCCTCTTTTCTTCCCAGCTGCTGAGAGCAACGACCCTTCGCCTATGCCGCCAACCTATACAGCCCTTTGCAGACTCCCTGACCCCTCGCTCCCTCCCCATAGAGAACCTGTAACCGACCCCTTGGCACCTGTAAAACCGCCCAAGCTAGTGAGCTACCACTCTGCGACCCAACCTCTCGTCGGACCCCTGAGCTCCCTCTGATTCTTCAACTCTTCACCTTCCCCTAATCCTCTCAGCTTTCATTCTTCTGCATTCTCCCCTCTACAATCCTGGAGCAACAACATTGCTCCCCTTCCTCTATTGCAAATATGTGCGAGCCTTGCAACCGCAACACTACCGCTGAGACAACGAGCCAGAGAAGGCCAGCCTCGTAGTCGCCGTCTTAGTCCGTCGAGAAGCTCCGTCGGGAGAGCCCCTTCGTTGATTGCCTTACCTCGCCGCTTCTGTTAAACCACCGGAGCCGGAACGCCCTTCGTGCTTCGCCAGAGCCACCAGGGGAACCGCCATCTTCCAGCCTCTCCCTGCCGCCAGCAGCTCCGCCCAGGTTCCGCCTCACGGAATGCCTTTCCTCTCTTCTTTGTTCCCCCTGCCGTCAAGGAGCAACCACTGTCGCGCCAGAAATTGAAGCCCGCGCCGGAGGAGTGCCAACTGCCTTGCTTTGACCTTGCCGGAGAGCCTTCCGCCTCCACTGTCACCTCTCATTCGAGCCGTCGGGATTAGCTGCTTTCCCCCTTTCTTCAGCAACCTGGGTATCGGCTAGGAAGAAACCCTTTTTGGGTTATTATGTCGGCCTACCCTCTATTTGTGGCTAATTGCAGAATGTACCCATTATTTGATATTTCCAGTTTTGGCCCATGTTTCTGAGTTGTGTGAATGTACCCCTGCAGATTTAATTTTGGAAAAATGGCCCAAGTTTCCGGAATTTGATGTTATGGCCTTCTAAAATATATTTTACGGTTTTGACAAAAAGGTTATTTTCGGAAAATGGCTTTAAGTTCTTGAGTTCGTATTTACGGCCCGGAAAGTTGATTGCGGTTTTGACTCATGTTATAAAAATTGTATAGTTTGCCTGGAAAATGTAACTACGGTTTTTCACCTTGGGTTTTAGTTACGGGATATTCTTATATTTTTATACACGATATATTATGTCTTTGTTGGATTAATTTTGGTTATGGCTCAAAGATTTAATCTTGGGTTTTTAACGTTGACTTTTGAAAACGAGTTTTCCTTAGATTTAGATATATTTTATATTCCGTTTAAATCTAGCATATGAGCTAAATTTGCTTAGTTTTGGTGTTAGGTTCGGAAGCGTCCCGATAAAGACCTAACGAGTCCAAGTCGACATCCATAGACCGTCTTCCGTCTTTCGACGTCATGTGAGTTGTCTTTTTCCGCGATCTAGTAATGTTTAACATTAGTATCATGCTAGGTTGGATAATCTAGTATAACTTAGAGTGAATGCCAAGTAGTGGCCTTGAACCTTAGGTGAGTTTTGAGGATTTATGATCGTTCTAAAGTTTGAGGTTATTTATCTTGTGAGGATTGTAAGGCGTTGAGTGTTTGGTTGATCTTGTGAGCTTATGAAGATTGAGATTATGGTTATATGTTGTTTAGATTGCGGTGACTAGGACGAGCGTATCTTAGCACGTGTTGTGATGGTTATGACCTTGTGAGATCGTGAGGATTAGGAGGTTGTTATCCTATCATGGTTATGGTTTATGATCTTGCAAGATCATTGGGACTAGAAGTCTAAGGACTTCTAGTATGTGAGAGAGATGTTGATCGTGTGCCTTTTGACAGGCGTTGAGTGTCTTCCTGCGGGAAGCTGAGAGCGGGATATAGTGGGATTATCTTTGGGACGAGTTAAGTCTCCGGACTTACTTAGCTCGTATTCCTTGTATTAGCATTGATGTGTGTTTGGTGGTGTGTGTTTATTCTTTATTGCTTATAACAACTAAACCGGAAATAGGACCACCGACCTTTATATTATTTTGGCCCAAGTGTATGACAACGGGCGGTGACATCATCTGCCTAGCTCTTGCGAGAGTCTAGGAGGTTCTTAGCGACTAGCCCGTGCTGGTTAGACGGTCGGAGGCATCCGTACCGTTCCACGCCGGTAAGTAGGGACCGAGGCGGGACCACGGTGGTCTCGTGTCACAAACCTAAGTTGAATTAGAACGGGATACGACCTAATAATAACAAACATAATAAACCGGATTGATGTGCTTTTATGTACGTTGTATGTTTGTGATGAAATTACTTGTGTTTGTGCCTTTCACCTTGATTCTAATGCTTCGAATATTAGCTAACGGTTTTATACCGATTGTTGTAGATTTCCTTGCAGGTTAGGAATGCGGCCGAGAGATCCGGAAGAGCTGACAGCCGGGGTTCCGTACATTTTAGGATGGGTTGGTTAGAGTCGAGTTTGAGTATTGTTTTTATTGTATGTTGGATGGAGTTTAGTCTTTGGGGTTGTATTTTCGGCTAAAGTCCTTTGTTGTATTCTTTTGGGTTTTTCTTTTCATTGCATAAAAATGTATTTCGGTTTTGGCCTTTATTTGTGCCTTGTTGAAAGATCCGGTGAAATTGTTGTCAAGCTAAGGGTCGGGACCCATTGTGAGGTCCCAACCCGTAGCGCCCCGAGTCCCGCGGATTCGGGGTGTTACAAGTGACAGGGTTCCTATGAAGTCAGTGTCGCCGCGGGGGCGGGATAGTGTCGCCGCGGGGGCGGTGACAAGGTTCCTTTGGAGTCAGTGTCGCCGCGGGGGCGGAACAGTGTCACCGCGGGTGCCGTGACAGGGTTCCTCTGGAATCAGTGTCGCCGCGGGGGCGGGACAGTGTCGCCGCGGGTGCCGTGACAGGGTTCCTCTGGAATCAGTGTCGCCGCGGGTGCCGTGACAGGGTTCCTCTAGAATTAGTGTCGCCGCGGGACGGGACAGTGTCGCCGCGGGTGCCGGGACAGAGTTCCTCTAGAATCAGTGTCGCCGCGAGGGCGGGACGGTGTCGCCGCGGGTGCCGTGACAGGGTTCCTCTGGACTTCTCTTTGCTTCCGTTCTTCTTCCAACTGTTGCTAAATCTTTGGATTTCTTCATTTCTTAGTTCTTCAGCTGGATTTACACAATTGGCAACAAAATACAACCATTTGACTCTAAAAACATACTTAAACTACCTTAATAAGATAGTGATTTCATCACCTATCAAATTCCCCCATGCTTAGAATCTTACTCATCCCAAGTAAATTAAAAATCTACCTAATGTGAAACAAAAAGCCTCAAGAAGCATGATGAATATAGAAAGTCAATGAAACAAAGCATGCAAAAGAGCAAAATTCAAAAATCTATCAAAGTGATGTTAAAAGAGAAAAAACTAGCATCCTTATTGCTCCAAGAGTGGCCTACCCGTTCCTCCTTATATCTCCTCTTATTATGTCGCCAATGTAAAAAAAGGGAACCTATCACTCGGATTACGCTCATTTTGGCAAGGAGCCCTTTCGGGTTTTCACCTTGCCACTCTTCTTTTTTCTAAGATAGTCTCACCACAGTCTCACATCCCTCAAGTCCATTTTTGTACCAACCTAATGTTGGTCGGACTACCTTCTTTTTGCCTAAACCGCCCTTTCGGATTTTCGGTTTATCCAAGGATTTTTCATGCCTTTTTTTCAATTTGTTGGCTTTTTCTCTTTTTTCTTTTTAAATTTTTTTTGGACTCAATATAAAACATTACAATTCAATAATCAAGCTTAGTGAAAATGAAGGAAATTATGAGAAGAATTGCTCCTGACACTAGTGGAGATCAGGTGGTAGCGTGGTGGATAAGTGGATGTTAGTGTGGAAGATAGGTTTTGAGTGGAGAAGAATGGTGAATGTAAGTGGTGAGGGAAAGAAGGGATGGTGGTCGGAGATTTGAGTGGAGGTGAATTTTTTCTTTTTTTTTCTTTCCTTTTCTTTCTCCTTTTTTTTTACATACTTGTCGTCATGGCCACCGCGGTCGGGGTTCTTCTTTGCCGCGGGTGCGGCCACTGTTGGGTTAGCCGCGGTTGCAGACGTTCCTAGCCGCATGGGCAGATAGACGACAAAAAGACTTTTATTTCTCCTTCCTCAGGTTGCCTCCCGAGCAGCACCTTTGTTTTACGTCATTGGCTCGACGTAATCTTTGATCATGCTTGTATGACTCCTCCAGGATCAATTCGTTGATGTTGAGGTCTTATCCCGTTGATGTCATCCATGATCCAACCACTTGTTTTCTCACTCTCTTCTAATGCAAAAGAGAGATTAGTAGCATGAGTTTGAACCATACAAATAGTTCAAAATAATAATTGACAATAAAAATAACAAAGTACTTAAAAACTCTAATCTCCCCGGTAACGGCGCCAAATTTGACGAGGATATTTCCTTAGGTCGTTTATATCCTATCAAAGTAATTTCCGAACTCAATACTAAAGCAAGTATAGTGATTAAGTAAGGGTCAAACCCAAGAGAGATAGAGAGTAATTAAAGCACAAATGTGATTAAACTATCAAATATATGTAACCAAGGGGGTTTGTGATTGTTAAAGTGACAAATAGGCAAAGCAAACAACCAGTTGATTTCAATGATTTTAAGAAAACGTTGCACGCGACAATTATCCGCTTCAACATAAGATATGGTTGATCATTGTTTTCATGAAGTTTATTCCAAAGTTTGTTCTCATCTCGATCGTATTTAATTACCGGTTCAACCAGCCCCGATATTACTTACTGTTAATCCTAACTCGTACACCTACAGAATCAGATTTTGACAATAGCATTCAAATAAAGATAAAGAGACACCTGAGATTTAGAAACAACCCGTTACTAAAATCATGTGGTTATGTTCCACTCACGAATTACACTTGCAACCCGCTGATGTAAACGTGTTTGCTACTAGAAAGATGACCCGAACCCGGAACCACAATTCCTAGCACATTGGATAAGACCCAAGTACCTAGATGATCAAGCTAGATAAAGGGTGAGATACAATCAAGAAGTTAAGCACAAGAACATAACACAAATCATTATGGAATAACAACTTCAGTTTTAAAACTTACAACCAGATCTATATCGAGAGCTTCCAATGTCAAGCACAACTAAAGATGCTTAGCCCTCCATAGAGAACAAAACAAAACAAAGAAAATAAAAGTGTTTTTGATGTGATGATGTGAAAATGAGATATTCTAACACTAACCTAGCATCTCTATTTATACTAATTAGGACACTAAATTGCAGTAAATAGGCAGCCCAAACCGTCACTTTAAATGCCATAAAGTGAGAGTCTAAACAGTCAAACTTATTACGACTGTTGCATAACTGCGGGCGCGGATCTGGGAGCCGCGGGGACGGTTTAGTGCAAAACGCTCCATCTTCAACTGAGTAGCGGGGGCGGCATGGCAGGGCCGCGGGGGCGGGTCATTAATGCTTTGGAACAGTTGACTGTTGATCTTCTTGACCTTTCTAGTGTCAAACCACGGGGGCGGGTCATTATCACCGTGGGGGCGGCACAGTGTCGCAGCGGGGAAGGGACACTGTCGCCACAGGGACGGGACACTGTCGCCGCGGGGGCAGTGATAGGGTTCCTATGAAGTCAGTGTCGCCGCGGGAGCGGGACAGTGTCACCGCGGGTTCCGTGACAGGGTTCCTTTGGAATCAGTGTCGCCGCGGGGCGGGACAGTGTTGCCGCGGGTGCCGTGACAGGGTTCCTCTGGAATCAGTGTCGCCGCAGGGGCGGGATAGTGTCGCCGCGGGTGCCGTGACAGGGTTCCTCAAGAATCAGTGTCGCCGCAGGGGCAGGACAGTGTCGCCGCGGGAGCCGTGACAGGGTTCCTCTGGACTTCTCTTTGCTTCCGTTCTTCTTCCAACTGTTGCTAAATCTTTGGATTTCTTCATTGCTTAGTTCTTCAGCTGGATTTACACAGTTGGCAACAAAATACAACCATTTGACTCTTAAAACATACTTAAACTACCTTAATAAGATAGTGATTTCATCACCTATCAAATTCCCCCATGCTTAGACTCTTATTCGTCCCGAGTAAACTAAAAATCTACCTAATGTGAAACAAAAAGCCTCAGGAAGCATGATGAATATAGAAAGTCAATGAAACAAAGCATGCAAAAGAGCAAAATTCAAAAATCTATCAAAGTGATGTTAAAAGAGAAAAAAAACTAGCATCCTTATTGCTCCAAGAGTGGCCTACCCGTTCCTCCTTATATCTCCTCTTCTTATGTCGCCAACGTCAAAAAAGGGAACCTATCACTGGGATTACGCTCATTTTGTCAAGGTGCCCTTTCGGGTTTTTACCTTGCCACTCTTCTTTTTTCTAAGATAGTCTCACCACAGTCTCACATCACTCAAGTCCATTTTTGTACCAACCTAATGTTGGTCGGACAACCTTCTTTTTGCCTAAACCGCCCTTTCGGGTTTTTGATTTATCCAAGGATTTGTCATGCCTTTTTTCAATTTTGTTGGCTTTTTCTCTTTTTTCTTTTCTTTTTTTTCTTGACTGAATATAAAATATTACAATTCAATAATCAAACATAACAAAGATAGATCCCTCTCCCATGCTTGAAGATCACTTTGCCCTCAAAGTGTGAAAATGAAGGAAAAAAACTAAAAAGGGAGAAGGATGAAGAACAAGCTTACTGATGAGATGGTGGACAATTGGGGTACTCTTGTCGGTACGGGAAGTATGAGAAGAAGAGCTCCTGGCACTAGTGGAGATCAGGTGGTGGCGTGGTGGGTAAGTGGATGTGAGTGTGGAAGATAGGTTTTGAGTGGAGAAGAATGGAGAATGTAAGTGGTGAGGGAAAGAGGGGATGGTGGTCGGAGATTTGAGTGGAGCTGAATTTTTTCTTTTTTTCTCTTTCCTTTTCTTTCTCCTTTTTTTTTACATACCTGTCGTCATGGCCACCGCGGTCGCGGTTCTTCTTTTCCGCGTGATGACATGAATTATATACCATTATAATCATGCATATTGTAGAAGTTTACTTCGATTTACCTTGCATTTAGAGAGAACTTGTGTACCTTTTATATTTTATTCAATGATATTTCGGAAATAGAGATCTACACGAGTTTTGGTTGAATTATAGGTAAATGGAGTGGATTCGGAAGCAAAAGTGGAGCAAGGAGCATCTAAGGTCATTAGGGAAGCTAAAGGAGTCTTATTAGAGGAATCACAAAGAGCAAAGGAGTTGCCTAAAAGAAGCATAAAGGAAGGAAGGAAACAAGCCAAAAGACGAGCATTCTCTGTTGAAGAAAATTGTGCCATTTACTATATAAATCGGACGATTTTTATCATTAAAAATCGAAAGGTTTTGTGGGTAAATCGGCTAGCACGATTTTCTTTGCTTTTCGGCCCAATGGTAAAGACGACTCAAAGCCCATCACTTTTAGGCTAGAGAAGTGTTTTGCCAAACGTCCCATCAGCAAGAACAGTATAGGTTAGAACCCTAGGAACGGAAACGAGGAGGCCACAACGGGAAATCTTTACACGTTAGTGAGAGATTGAAGATTCTTGGAGAAGGATTGAAGCAATATTGCCAGGAAGTCAATCTTGATCATATTTGTGAGATTTCTTTGTTCCATTGAGATCTTTGTGGTTTTTGAACACGACATTGAGTTAACTGAGAGATACATTGATTAGTTTTGAGATTAGTTTACAAATTTGAAGATTATTGAGTTTTTATTCAAGATTCGGGTTTATTTGAATTATTTCACTCAATCTTAATTTTGATTTGATTTTGAAAATGGTTGGCTAAAACCATTGTGATTCTGGGGAGAATAGTTGAAGATTGAGGCTTAGATGATGATAGACTGAACTCATTCAAACATTTGGACCCTGAGAGTTTAGATTTTAGCTTTGCGATAACAGGAAAATCGACCTGTTCTTGAATAAATCGTCCGATTTATCTATGAATAGCACGATTTATTCCCCTGACGAACTTTAATTGAATTAATCTTTAACCAAAGTTAATCCTCGCCTAAATCCAAACCTTGCCTAACCTTTTTAACCTCTAATTGAGTGTATGAAGAGACTTCAACCTTGATTCTACATTTAATAGATTAAGATTACAAGATTTGGGTAATAGAGAGACTCAACATCCTTTATTAAGATTTTAAGTGTGCTTTCTATTCTTTACCTTGGAGAGTCATATCCTGGGGTTTTAGATAGTTAGTTTGAACATAATTCTTGTCTTTAGATCTTTCTATATTGCAGCCTCAACAACCCTTATAGAGAGAATCTTTGGACTAGACAAATAGGTTTTGGAACTTCACCGTACGATACCTACTTTTGAACATATAATCTTGGCAATATAAACTCTGTCCTTATATCCATTAGAAGTGTCTTGAATCGAAAGCCGCAGTCAGATACTTGAATCCTTGGAATCATTTCCCCCTTTATTAATCACAAAAGCTTTTGCATTTTTGCTAGATAATTGAATTTGAATTTATTCTCACCAAATCCCTGAGTTCGACTCTGGAATTCTTACCTTACTACAGCCGATCCGTACACTGCGGGTTCGCTTTGCTTTGAGTTCTAGATATAAATTTAAGACTTTGACGCACACACTTTTGAGAGAACAAGTTTTTAGCGCCGCTGTCGGGGATTTGGTCTAGATCAAATTCGGTTTTCGGTTGTCTAGCTTGAGAGCTCTTGCTCTTGTGATTTGATTAGTCTACTTGAGTGATATTTGCAGGTTCTTTAGGTATATGCGAAAGAATAGATCCACTAAAGATCTAGTTCCTTTCGATCCCGAATTGGAGAAAACTTTAAGAAGAAAGTTTAAGGAAAAGAAAATGGCTGAAAATAACGAGAGAAACATCCAGGCTGAGTTGGATGAAACTGAACATCAATTAAGGTTGAGTGAGAAAGCTCGTATAGATGCTGAAACGAGTCATCAATTCCAAATTGATGAACTCAAAGCTATGATGATGGACATGCAGTTGGAATTAAACGAATCTAGGAAGAAAAAGAAAGTCAAGAAGCCAACTAAGTCCATTAGGAATTATTCATCCGATGATGAAGAGCTCAATCCGGACATGCCAGAACTTGAGGAGATCAATCCATTGATTCATCCTGTTCGAAACAACCCAAGACCACCGGTTGTTCCTCACATTCCAGCTGGGGATGTGAGAGTTGCTAATGAAGGTGATGAACCCCGAACTTTGGGGCAGCGGATGGATCCAATTCAGCAACCACGCCGTCTAGGTGTGAATTTCGGAGCTGAGGACATCCAGGAGTTTAGCTTCTCACCACAAGTAATCACCATGGTTCGTCAAAGTCGGTTTGGTGGAGCAAGTGCTGAATCTCCACATCAACACTTGCAGAATTTCGAGATTCTCATGGAGACCATGAAGCCAAAGAAGGCTACTATGAGCAATTACAAGATTAAACCGTTCTTCTTTTCTTTGAAGGAAAAAGCTCTAGCTTGGTACCAAACACTTCCAGCTGCAAAGCTGGCCACATGGGAGGATCTATCTTCGGAATTCCTTACCAAGTCTTCCCGCCATCCAAAACGGCGGAATTGAGAGGTAAGATAAATGCTTTTTCTATGAAGCCTAACGAAAGTTTGTTTCAATCTTGGGAAAGGTTTCAGGATCTCTTGTTGGATTGCCCACACCACGGCATTTCAAAGCTGGAATTATTGGAGATCTACTATAAAGGATTGGATGTGGAAACGCAATTCAATCTCCAATCTCTCTCTTGTGGCACATTCACGGACATGAGAGAGGATGATGCTTGGGACTTCATTGAGAAGCAAGTCCAAGTGATTGAGAAGTATTCTCACCGAAAGGTGGATCCAAATAGCCGGAATTAAGGTGATCTATGAGCTAAGTTGAACCATGCTTCTCAAACACAAATATTTTCCCTCAACAATGAAATCAAAGTGTTGAAGGAAGTAATCAAAACGAGTCTTCAAAAGGCTAAGGAGCAGGAAACCAACTATATGGGAAGGGATAACAATCAAAGGAATGATTACCGGAACAACAACCGGAACTCTAACTGGAATAACAACAATAGGAACTCCAACAACAACAATTGGAGATCCAATCAACAAAATCCAGGTAATCCCTATTCTCATGCTGAAAAAGCTCTAACATCTCCATCTTCTTCTACTCCTTTGAAAAGCCAGGAACAGTCATCAAATAGATCGAACAAATCCGATCCCATGCTGGAGACGATCCTAGGGAAACTACAAGGATTGGAGAGCTATATAACTTTAGTTGATAAACCTCACAAGGCTTTGGAAAACCAAGTATTTAGCAAAGCCGGAGAAGTTCCAAGAGATCAAGGGAAACTTCCCGGGAAGACGGAAGATAACCCAAAGGGAAGGGTTATGGCAGTCACTACTAGGAGTGGTGTAACAACTACCGATCCTCAACCTAAAGTAGTTGAAACCACCACCAAAGAAGGAGAGGGAAAAGAGAAGAAAGATGTCTATATTCCTCCTCCCGCCTACAAGTCGCCTCTACATTTTCCTCAATCTAGAGCGCGAGCACGCTTAGATAAACACTTCGGTAATTTTATTGAGCTTATGAGTAAGCTGCATATTAATATACCTGTTATGGATGCAATTTTAGGTATGTTAGCTTATGGGAAATTTCTCAAGGAGATACTCTCTAACAAGAGGAAATTAGAAGACATTGGAGAAGTTAAGATGAGTATAGAATCATCCGAACTCATCAAGACTATGACAGAGAATATGCCACCTAAGCTGCGTGATCCGGGATCATTTTGCATACCCATCACCTTAGGAGAGGTTACTTATGGTGCACTTTGCGACCTTGGAGCAAGTGTGAGCATCATACCACTTGCTCTATGCAAGGCGGTTGGTCTAGGAGAACCCAGACCGGTGAAGATAACGCTTTACATGGCTGATCGTTCCACCACTAAGCCAGTTGGGATAATAGAAGACATTCCAGTAAAACTCGGTAAGTTTTACATTCCTATAGATTTTGTCGTTCTTGACATCCCTACATATTATCCAGTTCCCATCATTCTTGGGAGACCATTCCTTGCAACATCCGGATGCATGGTAGATTGCAAGAATGGACATCTATCATTCAATATAGGTGAAGAGAAAGTGGAGTTCGTACTCTCCTCTTTAATAAAGGAGCCAGCCTTAAGAGAAGATGTCTTTAACATCTTTGATGAAGAAGAGTCTAGAGAGGTGGTAAGTTCAATCCTAATGAAATACCCACTTCAAAAAGTTCTTAGTATGAGCATCATGGAGGAAGGAGTAGAGCATGATTGTGACGATGATGTGAAAGCATTAGAAGATGTGAAGGAAGAACCAGGAGCAGGATTTGAAGAGTTAGAATTAACCCCTGAAACTGTGAAAAAAATTGACCTACACGAAATAAACCGTTCGATTTCTGAAAAGGCAAGTCGATTTTTGACAACAGGAAGAAAAATCAACCTAAAAATTGGACGATTTTCTTCAAGGGGGGTCGATTTAGTGATGAATTCTCCGGTTTCTACAAACTTGACTGCAGTTGTGCCCAACTCTAATAGTGCACCTTCCCCACCTTCAAAGGCTTCTTCCATGACATTAGAAGGTCATGAATCTTCGATCAAAGCACCTCCTTCATTGGAATTGAAGCCCCTCCCTACACACTTAAGGTACGCATTTCTTGGCACTATCTCTACGTATCCGGTTATAGTTAATGCAAAATTGGATGATGATGAATTAGAGAAGCTTATGAATGTTCTAAGGCAACATAGGAGAGCATTAGGCTATACTATTGATGATTTGATAGGCATTAAACCTTCTCTATGTATGCATAAAATCTTAATGGAAGAGGATTACAAGCCTTCACGTCAACCTCAAAGACGGTTAAATCCGGTCATGAAAGAGGTCGTGAAGAAAGAAATCCTTAAGCTACTTGATGCAGGTGTCATCTTCCCTATTTTCAATAGCAAGTGGGTGAGTCCAGTACAGGTAGTACCAAAGAAAGGAGGCATTACCGTTGTTGCCAACGAAAACAACAAACTTATTCCCACAAGGATAGTTACGGGGTGGAGAATGTGCATCGACTACCGTAAGTTGAACGTGACTACTAGGAAGGATCACTTTCCCCTTCCTTTTATTGATCAGATGTTGGAAAGGTTAGCTCAACACTCTTACTATTGTTATCTAGATGGATATAGCGGTTTCTTTCAGATTCCCATTCACCCGGATGATCAAGAGAAGACGACTTTCACGTGCCTTTGGGGTACGTTCGCTTATAGAAGGATGCCATTCGGTCTATGCAACGCTCCAATCACCTTTCAGAGGTGTATGATGGCAATCTTCTCCAAATACGTAGAGAATATCATGGAAGTATTCATGGACGACTTTTTGGTATATGGTTCTTCCTTTGATAACTGTCTCTCTAACCTTTCATTAGTTCTTAAGAGATGTGAGGATACTAACTTAGTTTTAAACTGGGAAAAGTGTCACTTCATGGTCACTGAAGGGATTGTGTTAGGTCATCTAGTATCACAAAGAGGAATAGAGGTTGATAGAGCTAAGATAGAAACTATTGAGAAGCTACCTCCTCCCTCCTCTGTAAAAGGAATTAGAAGCTTCCTATGACATGCAGACTTCTATAGGAGATTCATAAAGGATTTTTCTAAGATTTCAAAACCCTTAACTAATCTTTTAATGAATGACGCAACTTTCGAATTTTCGAAAGATTGTTTAGAAGCTTTTTGCAGGATCAAAGAGGCTTTGATTTCAGCACCAATCATCCAACCACCCGATTGGACTCTTCCTTTCGAGGTCATGTGCGACGCAAGCGATGTTGCTATAGAAGCTGTACTCGGACAGAAGAACGATGGTCGCACTCATGCCATCTACTATGCTAGCAAGACGCTAGACGAAGCTCAGTCTAACTATGCCACCACAGAAAAGGAACTCCTAGCTGTAGTTTATGCTTTTGAAAAATTTCGTTCCTATCTTGTAGGTGCAAAGGTGATTGTCTATACAGACCATTCAGAAATTCGCTACTTGTTCACGAAGAAGGATGCGAAGCCAAGGCTTCTAAGATGGATCTTACTCTTACAAGAGTTTGATTTGGAGATCCGTGACAAGAAGGGATTGAAAACTCAGTCGCTGACCATCTTAGTCTTCTTCCACGCCTCACCGACGAGATGGATGAACTCCCTATAGACGACTCATTCCCTGACGAGCAACTACATGAGATCGAAGATTGTCTTCAACACATCTCACAAGGTAATGATCCATGGTTTGCTGACATTGTGAATTACCTTGTTTGTCAGGAGATTCCCCCCGGACTTTCATATCCTCAAAGAAAGAAGTTCTTTAAGGACGTCCGACACTTCTATTAGAACGAACCTCTTCTATTCAAAAGAGGGCCCGACGGCATATACAGAAGATGTATTCCAGAAGATGAGGTAGAAAGTGTCATCCGCCATTGCCATTCTCTTCCATGTGGAGGACATGCTAGTTCCCACAAGACTTGTGCTAAGGTACTTCGTTCCGGTTTCTTTTGGCCTACACTATTCAAAGATGTGCAAAAATATGTTGTTGCTTGTGATGCTTGTCAAAGGACGGGTAATATCTCTAGGAGGAATGAGATGCCTCTCAACAACATACAAGAAGTAGACATCTTTGATGTATGGGGAGTAGACTTTATGGGACTTTTCCCATCCTCTTGTGGAAACTAATACATACTTCTCGCCGTAGACTATGTCTCAAGATGGGTTGAGGCAATTGCTTCTCCTACTAATGATGCAATGGTAGTGGTGAAGTTCTTCAATAGAACGATCTTCCCAAGGTTCGGTACTCCCCGAACCATCATTAGTGACGGAGGGACGCATTTCACAGCCCGTCGATTTGAGACTCTATTGGCCAAGTATGGGGTGACCCATAAGATAGCTACACCATACCATCCGCAAACTAGCGGACAAGTTGAGATATCCAATAGAGAGATCAAGGGAATTTTAGAGAAACTGTCTCTAAAACAAGGAAGGATTGGTCAATGAAGCTTGACGATGCACTACGGGCGTATAGGACTGCCTTTAAGACACCGATAGGTACGACTCCATATAACCTTGTTTATGGTAAATCTGTCATCTTCCTGTAGAGCTCAAGCATAAAGCATATTGGGCTTTCAAGTGGCTCAACTTTGACATGAAAGAAGCCGGAGAGAAGCGGCTTTTGGACCTCAACGAGCTGGATGAGATCCGGCTAAATGTGTATGAAAACGCAAAGATCTATAAGGAAAGGACGAAGTGCTCGCATGATAAGCATATCATTCCAAAGGATCTGTAGGAAGGAGATCAAGTCCTTCTATTCAACTCAAGGCTTCGACTATTCCCAAGTAAGCTTAAATCCCGTTGGACAGGACCTTATGTAATTAAACGAATTTTCCCCCATGGTACAGTTGAAGTATGGGGTGAACAAAGCGGAAATTTCAAAGTTAATGGTCAACGGTTGAAGAAATACACACCGGAAGCTCCGGTTGAGGAGATAGCTCCTATCCTCATCCATTGAACACAAAACCATGCACCGTCCAGCTAAAGACGATAAATCAAGCGCTTCTTGGGAGGCAACCCATGATAGTATAACTTTTCATTCTTTCATCACTTAGTTAGCTTAGTTTAGTTGCTTTGTTTCTTTTATTTTCGCTTTTGTTTGTTCCTCGATGCACTCTTGGTTTGTTTGTGTCAATAATCACAGGAAATTAGGTCCAATTTGAGAGATCAATGAAGAAGGAGAGCATAAATTAGTTCAAATTTCAATCTTCAAGAAGCACAAGGAAGGAAATCAAGTTACACAAAGCAAATCGTTCGATTCAGGAACAGAGCAAGTCAATTTTTGACAACAGGAAGAAAAATCGACCCATCAGATCGACCTCCTCTATAAAAATCGTCCGATTTTCTTTGAGATTTGAAAAAATGAAAGAAAATCGTCCCGACGAATAAATCGCCCATATAAATCATCCGATTTTCTTCGTTAAACTCAAGCCTATATAAAGACTTAAACACTCGATTTTCTCATTCCACAAAACCTCCATTCCCGATTTCCTTCTCTCAAAGAACTGAAAAATCGCCACCCTCTCATTTCCTCATTCCTTAATCGTTTTGAACAATTCTTGGCCCTAAACTGAAGCATTTTCCACAAGGAACAAGGATCTAGTAACAACAAGCTCGGCAATCGACTCATCCATCCGGAATTCAGGTTTTTCATTCCGAAACCTAAGTTTTTCGTTCGAATTTGATTCTTGCCTAGAAGTTGTTTGTTTGCTGTGATTGATTGAGGGCTTTGCTTAGGAACAACTATAGGAGACAATGTGTGGTGATAGTTTAGTCAGAACATTACAGAATTCATTGAAATCGACAGAAAAATCGACTCAACCCAGGAAAATCGTCCGATTTTTCCCATGAACAGGTCGATTTTTAGTTACAGAAATGGAGGCCTTGAAGAGAATAACTCGAAATGCGGGAAAGAAGAAGGGATCTTCTTCCAAAGCCCCTCCCCCACCTCCACCACCCTCTCAAACCATTCCAAAACTCCCTCCTCCCCTATCCAAACATCAGAAAAGATATGAACGTATCTTAGATCGCCCATTCACCCCTCCTCGATACATTGTGCTAGACGACTTAGACTCTTTCTTTTTCGAGAGGATGTGGATATGATGCTAGATAGAGTTGGGCTGAGACAGTTTGCTTTGATTAGGGAGGATGCATACACCGAGATAACCCTAGAGTTCCTTAGCACATTTGAGCATGATCCTAGAGAGAGGACGGTTTCTTTCCGCCTCATGAACTACAACCACGCTATGACTATTGATGACTTTGGGGATTTGTTTTGTTTTCCCTACTCTGATGCAGGCACATTTACGAGAGGAGTTAGTGCTAGTGCCTTCTGGGAGACCATTTCAGTGGGAGAGTATGGTCGTGATAAGTGGAGACCCGGGAATTCGAAAGAAGCTAGCATGTACAACCTTTCCTTTAAGGTAGTACATAAGATCCTTAGTGAGTGCTTATTTGCACGGACGGAGACCCCACAGAAGCTCAAGGTTGGCGAGGTCTTCATCTTATACTGTATGACATGCAGCACCATCCCCGACATCACCTCTATGATTGCTGACTATCTAGGAAAGATAGCCAACAAGGAAAAGGGTGACATTTGTGCTGGAGGCCTTGTCACTCATGTGGCTAAGGCATTGGAGTTAGATTTCTCGGGTTGCACCCTAGCTGAGAGTGCCCAACCCTTAGAATCACAAAGATTAGTTGCTAGACAGGTCTTGATTCCTCGAGGGAGAGGAACCCTTCATGTGCCCATGCCATGGGAAAAGGATCCAAAGAAGAAGCCATTCGAGATTGTTTGGAAGTCTGAATACACCATTCGGAACAAGAGGAATTGGAAGGAGACATTTATACTGATGCTTGAGGAGATATCTTCTCCTTTGTATTATGATAATGATGCAGGTGACACTGAGGATGAGGAGGATCATGATGATGGAGTGCACCAGAGGACCATGCTCGAGTTCAAGAGTGACACTTATAGTGGTCACGCCACGGATGCCATGGACACCGACACTCATGGTGCAGGACCTAGCCGGACTAGTCGAGGCACTGAGGAGACAGAGGACGACATGCAGCCACCTCGCCACTCTTTTGCACATGCCCCAGGCCATGGACGAGGACGTAGACTTCCCCGCCACTTTAGAGACTTAGTCTCTAGTTTCCAAAGCCTCCGCACCGACTATCATGCTCTCCACACCGACTATAGCACGTTGAACACTCAGTTCGAGGAATACCGGCAGGAGACGGACGCTCGGCACTCCTCCTATGATGGCCAGATGAGAGACTTATACTACCATCAGTTCGGCCACTTCTATGATCCTAGTGCACCGATGTATCCATATCCTCCACCTCCACCACCACCGACCGAGGATTGAGCTTCCACACCTTTTACATTGTAAGTATTTTTCTCCGTCTTATGCTTGATTTTTCACATTGGGGACAATGTGGATGTTAAGTTTGGGGTGGGGGTACTTACAATATCTTTTACTTCATATTAGCACTCTATGCACTTTGTACTACTTTTGATGATTTGGCTTGTAATAACTCTTGCACTACTTGTTTTCCATTATGACATTCGCATTTGCATGCTTTCTTTCAATTACTATGAGTTTTCAAAAAAAATTGTGCTTCTTATGATGGAAATGACCTCTATGATGAGATTGTTTGATGTGGAAAGGCAAAAAGATGACATGGTTATGTTGAGATTTTGACTATAGCATGAATGAGCTTACTTTTTTTACTTGAACACATGAATAAGTTATATGATTTAGATGTTTTGATAAGAGAATGAAATAATAGTCGAAGCTATATTACAAGTTCTTTTGCATTATATAAGAATGACCAAGGCAATTTACTTCTTCTCTTTTCATATCTTGTTCATGCTAGCTCCTCAATGAAATATGTGACCTTCCTTTTACCATTTGGAAATTAGGATAAGTGATCGAAAAAGGCATATTTGATGTGGGAGGGCCAATAAAAATGTGTTAAGTGAAAGTGTAGCAATTCATAAGTTTGGGGACGTTGAACATGAGGATGAGTAACTCGGCACCATTCACATAGCCGGGTGTTTGTGTCTTGCCAAAGTCCGATTGAACGACAAGTCCTAACGGGATATGGTATGTGCATCAAGAGTTTGAGGCATCTCGAAATTGAGAAACGCCGATCTCCTAGGCTTCGGTTATTGTGCACCTCTGTCCATACTCTCGAAAAGTAAAGTATAAAGAAAGCAAAGCTTTTACATGCAAAGCATGTGCGGTGAAGTAAAGTTCTTGAAGGTATTATGTTGTTCCTCTTTCCCGGATTAGCACAACAATTGCCTAAAAGAATTCCCTCCTTTAACACGTTTCTTAGACCTTTCTTTGATTAGAAGACCTTGAGACTTTTATGCATGTATTTAAGACTTCGTAGCTTAGATTTGTTTGATTTTAATTGTCTCTACATCTTTATCATGTCTTTTATTTGTGTTTTTGAGAAAGAAAAGGGAGTTAGTCCATGTTATTGTTATCATTGATACATACCTTACCTTCCTATGCCTTGAAACATCACTTTGAGGGTGATCCAATAAGAAGAAGCACTATCAAATAAAAAAGTTTTTGAGTTTTCATAAATATAATCCATGACATCTTGTATTTTAAATTTGAGTCTTGCTTAGGGAAAAGCAAGGGGCAAGTATGGGGTATTTTGATGACATGAATTATATATCATTATAATCATGCATATTGTAGAAGTTTACTTCGATTTACCTTGCATTTAGAGAGAACTTGTGTACCTTTTATATTTTATTCAATGATATTTCGGACATAGAGATCTACACGAGTTTTGGTTGAATTATAGGTAAATGGAGTGGATTCGGAAGCAAAAGTGGAGCAAGGAGCATCTA
Source organism: Fagopyrum homotropicum (assembly GCA_033239125.1). Classification (NCBI taxonomy): domain Eukaryota; kingdom Viridiplantae; phylum Streptophyta; class Magnoliopsida; order Caryophyllales; family Polygonaceae; genus Fagopyrum; species Fagopyrum homotropicum. The sequence continues at coordinate 59,279,041 of BSWB01000008.1, read as the reverse complement.
AGGTCATTAGGGAAGCTAAAGGAGTCTTATTAGAGGAATCACAAAGAGCAAAGGAGTTGCCTAAAAGAAGCATAAAGGAAGGAAGGAAACAAGCCAAAAGACGAGCATTCTCTGTTGAAGAAAATCGTGCCATTTACTATATAAATCGGACGATTTTTATCATTAAAAATCGAACGGTTTTGTGGGTAAATCGGCTAGCATGATTTTCTTTGCTTTTCGGCCCAATGGTAAAGAAGACTCAAAGCCCATCACTTTTAGGCTAGAGAAGTGTTTTGCCAAACGGCCCATTAGCAAGAAACTATAGGTTGGAACCCTAGGAACGGAAACGAGGAGGCCGCAGCGGGAAATCTTTACACGTTAGTGAGAGATTGAAGATTCTTAGAGAAGGATTGAAGCAATATTGCCGGGAAGTCAATCTTGATCATATTTGTGAGATTTCTTTGTTCCATTGAGATCTTTATGGTTTTTGAACACGATATTGAGTTAATTGAGAGATACATTGATTAGTTTTGAGATTGGTTTACGGATTTGAAGATTATTGAGTTTTTATTCAAGATTCGGGTTTATTTGAATTATTTCACTCAATCTTAATTTTGATTTTGAAAATGGTTGGCTAAAACCATTGTGATTCTGGGGAGAATAGTTGAAGATTGAGGCTTAGATGATGATAGACTGAACTCATTCAAACATTTGGACCCTGAGACTTTAGATTTTAGCTTTGCGATAATAGGAAAATCGACCTGTTCTTGAATAAATCGTCCGATTTATCTATGAACAGCACGATTTATTCCCCTGACGAACTTTAATTGAATTAATCTTTAACCAAAGTTAATCCTTGCCTAAATCCCAACCTTGTCTAACCTTTTTAACCTCTAATTGAGTGTATGAAGAGACTTCAACCTTGATTCTACATTTAATAGATTAAGATTACAAGATTTGGGTAATAGAGAGACTCAACATCCTTTTATTAAGATTTTAAGTGTGCTTTCTATTCTTTACCTTGGAGAGTCATATCATGGGGTTTTAGATAGTTAGTTTGAACATAATTCTTGTCCTAAGATCTTTCTATATTGCAAGCTCAACAACCCTTATAAAGAGAACCTTTGGACTAAACAAATAGGTTTCGGAACTTCACCGTACGATACCTACTTTTGAACACATAATCTTGGAAATATAAACTCTGTCCTTATATCCATTAGAATTGTCTTGAATCTAAAGCCGCAATCGGATACTTGAATCCTTGGAATCATTTCCCCCTTTATTAATCACAAAAGCTTTTGCATTTTTGCTAGATAATTGAAGTTGAATTTATTCTCACCAAATCCCTGAGTTCGACTCTGGAATTCTTACCTTACTACAGCCGATCCGTACACTGCGGGTTCGCTTTGCTTTGAGTTCTAGATATAAATTTAAGACTTTGAAGCACACACTTTTGAGCGAACACCGCGGGTGCGGCCACTGTTGGGTTAGCCGCGGTTGCGGACGTTCCTAGCCGCAGGGGCGGATAGACGACAAAAAGACTTTTATTCCTCCTTCCTCGGGTTGTCTCCCGCAGCGCCTTTGTTTTACGTCATTGGCTCGACGTAATCCTTGATCATGCTTGTATGACTCCTCCAGGATCAATTCGTTGATGTTGAGGTCTTATCCCGTTGATGTCATCCATGATCCAACCACTTGTTTTCTCACTCTCTTCTAGTGCAAAAGAGAGATTAGTAGCATGAGTTTGAATCATACAAATGGTTCAAACCAATAATTGACAATAAAAATAACAAAGTACTTAAAAACTCTAATCTCCCCGGCAACGGCGCCAAATTTGACGAGGATATTTCCTTAGGTCGTTTATATCCTATCAAAGTAATTTCCGAACTCAATACTAAAGCAAGTATAGTGATTAAGTAAGGGTCGAACCCAAGAGAGATAGAGAGTAATTTAAGCACAAATGTGATTAAACTATCAACTATATGTAACCAAGGGGGGTTTTGATTGTTAAAGTGACAAATAGGCAAAGCAAACAAGAAGTTGATTTCAATGATTTTAAGGAAACGTTGCACTTGACAATTATCCGCTTCAACATAAGATATGGTTAATCATTATTTTCATGAAGTTTATTCCAAAGTTTGTTCTCATCTCGATCATATTTAAATATCGGTTCAACCAGCCCCGATATTACTTATTGTTAATCCTAACTCGTAAACCTACAAAATCATATTTTAACAATAGCATTCAAATAAAGATAAAGAGACACATGAGAATTAGAAACAACCCGTTACTAAAATCATGTGGTTATGTTCCACTCACGAATTACACTTGCAACCCGCTTATGTAAACGTGTTTGCTACTAGAAAGATGACCCGAACCCGGAACCACAATTCCTAGCACATTGGATAAGGCCCAAGTACCTAGATGATCAAGCTAGATAGAGGGTGAGATACAATCAAGAAGTTAAGTACAAGAACATAACATAAATCATTATGGAATAACAACTTCAATTATAAAACTTACAACCAGATCTATGTCGAGAGCTTCCAATGTCAAGCACAACTAAAGGTGCTTAGCCCTCCATAGAGAACAAAACAAAACAAAGAAAATAAAAGTGTTTTTGATGTGATGATGTGAAAATGAGATATTCTAACACTAACCTAGCATCTCTATTTATAGTAATTAGGACACTAAATTGCAGTAAATAAGCAGCCAAAACCGGCACTTTAAATGCCATAAAGTGAGAGTCTAAACAACCAAACTTATTACGACTGTTGCATAACCGCGGGCGCGGATCTGGGAGCCGTGGGGGCGGTTTAGTGCAAAACGCTCCATCTTCAACTGAGCTGCGGGGGCGGCATGGCAGGGTCGCGGGGGCGGGTCATTAATGCTTTGGAACGGCTTATTGTTGATCTTCTTGACCTTTCTGGTGTCAAACCGCGGGGCGGGTCATTATCAATGGGGGGCGGCAGTGTCGCCGCGGGGGCGGTGACAGGGTTCCTATGGAGTTAGTGTCGCCGCGGGGGCGGGTGACAGGGTTCCTATGGAGTCAGTGTCGCCGCGGGGCGGGAAAGTGTCGCTGCGGGTGCCGTGACAGGGTTCCTCTAGACTTCTCTTTGCTTCCGTTCTTCTTCCAACTGTTGCTAAATCTTTGGATTTCTTCATTGCTTAGTTCTTCAGCTGGATTTACACAATTGGCAACAAAATACAACCATTTGACTCTAAAAATATATACTTAAACTACCTTAATAAGATAGTGATTTCATCACCAATCAGCGGGCTTAAGGCCGATGTGGCTAAGTGCATAGCCAGTATATGACCCGTCGTCAAGTCAAGCTTGAGCACCATAAGACGGGAAGAGAACTTCATCCACCGCAAGTTACGCAGTGGTAGTGGTTGGATACCTCCATAGAGGTTATTACCGGTTTGAGACCAAGTAACAATTGTGACGTGTTTGGGTTATTATGGACCGACCAACGGAGACAACACGTTTTATACCCTTTTGGGAATCAGGGCCGATGAGTCGGCTTGTTGTGGAGTCTACTATGTAATAGTGAGATTACTTGGGATACCGAGTATCATTATCTCGGATCGAGATGGACAATTCATCTCGGGACTGTTGGGTAGCGGGATCGTGCTGCTTAGGGGACTAGTTGTATTTCATGATAGTTCTATCCTCAGATAGTTGGTCAACTAGAGAGGACTTTTGTGATCTTGGATGCGGTACCGAGAGCATGTGTGCGAGGTAGGAGATAAGGGTTGAACTGATGCCTCCCCTTTGATCGAGGTTTCGTATTATGATAGTTCAGAAGTATCGTTTGTGATGGCCCTTTGTGAGGCATTTCATGGAGGGAAGTGTAGTACACCGTTGTGTTGGAATTTGGATAGTATATGTGGGGATAACCCTAAGCAAATACGGGACGACCTTGCTCGAGTAGCGGTGGTCCAAAGGCGGATGATAGCCGAGATAAGTCGCCAAAAAGTGTGTATAGATAAGAGGTACGGACCTCTTGGGTTCAGAAATGAGACGAGTCTAGTTAAAGGTATCACGGATGTGAGGCGTCATATGTGTTGGTCTTTATAAAGAGAAGTTGAGTTCTTGTATATCGGACCTTTTTGAGATCTTGGCATGAGTTGGGAAGTGGTTTACCAGTTGGCGTGGCCACCGAGAGTAGAGGATGTCACTAGGTTTCATGTGTGACAGTTGAGGGAGTACATGTACGACTCGAGTTATGTTGTTAGTCGTGATGATCTAGTGGTAGACAAGGAGCCGATGAGGCTACCGGGAGGACGTAGGATAGTATATTTGGTTGAGTTTTTACGTGAGCTAGTTGCATCGATACGGCCGATGGGTTAGATTTTACGTGCATGCGCAAGTTTATGTGCTTTGTGCCCTGAGCGGGAATGTGTTGTATGATCGGTTAGATCTTGACTTGGTATGCAATATGCGGTTCATGTGAGTATGTGTGTAGGCCTTGGGAAGTCTTGACGCGGTTATACGAGTGTGTGTTGGTTATCGAGTAGAGAGTTGACACATTTACGATTTTTGAGTGGTTACCAAGGTTGTTATGCCCGAGAATTCTGCGTTAGCAAGTTTGGGGATGAAACTTGTTTTTAGGGGGATCTGATGTAACGCCCGGAATTTTAATTCCGGATTAGTAGGTGGTTTAGCACTTGTTCGCTCCGAAAGGTTTGTGTGCAAGTTTTAATATTTATACCGAGAATAATTGCAATAAACTGAACTTGCAGTGTACGGATCGTTAATAATAAAAGCAAGAATTTCAGGGTCGAACACAGGGATTTGGTGAAATCAAAATCATGATAAGAAATCTAACAAGGAAAGATGCAACTTTTGACAATTGAAAAGACAAAGACTTGATTTTTGTGTAAATATTTGGGAAAAAGGACTCTAAGGATCAAGGAAACCGGTTGTGGTTTTTGATTCAAGACTTCTAAAGATTATATGGACAGAGCTGGGGTTGTTAAGGTATGCGTTCTAAAGCGGTATGATGTACGGTGAAGTCAACACCAACCATGTCCAAACCCAAAGGCTCTATCTAAAGGATGTTGAGTCTCGATAAGATAGAGGATCTAAAGGAAGGATAATATTCTCAAAACCAAACACAAACCCAAGGGAATCAGATCTAACTCTCAAAGGTAAGGATTATGGCACACTCAACCTTAATAGAGGGTTTTGAATCCTCTATTACCTAGGACTTGCAATCGTTGGCAACCAAGGATGGAAATCACTGGGTAAGTCTCTTCCCACACTCGGATATAGGTTAGAAAGGTTCAACAAGGCTAGGGTTTAAGCAATATTTAACCAAGGACTAAGGATAAAGCAAGGTGGGTACGACAGAAAGAAAAATCGGGTTGTTCATCACTAGAAATCGTCCGATTTACTCAACGAACACCCCGATTTTTGCTTTCTGCGATGGTTAATCTCAACTCTTAGGATCCAATCTGTTTATGAAGATCATTCTATCATCATCTAAACCATAATCTTCAACCAATCACCCCAGAATCACAAGGGTTTTAGCCAAGAATACACATTATCAAAATCAAAGAGGTGAAGAATGATGAGAAAACTTGAAATTTTGAATTAAAACCAAACCAAAAGCGTAAGAACAGTGTTTTGATCTATCAAAACTCAATAAAAACTCAGCAACAAACTCCAATTCTCAATCACAAAGATAGAATATAGAATCAAACTCACAAAACCTTCGAGAACTATATTCTCGAACTAGAACTCAAAAACTTCCTTCGATCTTCCTCCTTGAATGCTTCCTTCGTTGCTCTCTATCATATGACTCAATAGTCCTGGATGGAATTGGATGATAATCTAAGGGTGGAAGGAGTTGTCAATTCCTAGCCAGCCATCGACGGGAGATCCGAACTGTAGTGTGTTGGAGTGGATTGAATGATTTGGATGGTGGTGAGACGCCCTCTATTTATAGGGAAAAATCGAGGGTTTTAGATAAGCATGGGTCTATCTTAAAGAATAAATAATCTAAAAGAAAAATTATCTTCAAGATAAATTACCTTAAAGATAAACCCTAGCTTAAAGAATTAAATACAACTTAAAGATAAACTGCAAATTAAAGATAAACCCTAAATTTTTTACCCGAAAAAGAATACGAGTCCGGTGGTATCAGAGAATACTTTGGCGGTATCAGAGTTCACTCCAGCTCCTTCCTACCACCTTTTTGTTCCACATCAAGGCTTAATCTTTTAAATGTGCTATTTTGCTCCATAATTCGCCATTTTACCTACAAATTCAACAATAATTCGTGTAGACATCTTTTCTAGCAAAATATGCAAATATAAGCTTAAATGTCATGGATTCATGTTTATGCATGCAAAATAAAGAGAAAAACTACGTAAATTCATGCCTAAAAATAGGTCATAATTCGTGTCATCAAAATACCCCATACTTGCCTCTTGCTTGTCCCCAAGCAAGGTTCAAACTCAAGATACAAGATGATATGAATTATGCATATGCAAAAACAAAGAAAAACCACAATAAATTTTTTTTTGTTGTGCTTCTATCTATAGATCACCCTCAAAAGATTGCTTCATAGCCAATAACAATCATTATATGATCAAAAGGAGTTACATCACGAAAAGGATAATCACACTTTACAAGAAAATCATATCATGCATCATAACTTGCAATATATCAAAATCAATCATGAAGAATTCAATTTAAACAACCAAGTCAAAACACATGTGCAATAAGGTCTTAAGGACTTTCAAAAATAGAGGTCAAGAAATGTGCTATGGGTGGGAAGCATATAAGAAATGTGGTGCAAAAAATCCGGAAAAAAGGAACAACTCCATAGCATCATCAACAACACATCCACCAAAAATAAGCAAGCTTCACTTCTTTTTGCATTTTGCATCACTTTCACTTTTTGAGAACATGGACAGAGGTGCACAGTAGCTGAAACCTTGGAGATCAGCGAGCCTCTTATTTTTCGAGATGCCTCAAACCGGATGCACATACCAAGACTCGTTAGGAATATCGATCAATCAGACTTTGGCAAGACACAAACACCCGGCTATGTGAATGGTGCCGAGTTACTCATCGTCAAGATCAACATCCCCAAACCTATTTTTCTATATAACACTCTTCACTTTTCTTTTCAACTTCAATTTCACTTTGATTTTCACACTTCAACAAACTAACATGCTTCCTAATTCCCGGATAGGTAAAAGGAAGGAAAAACAATATAAGAGGTGCTAAGCATCATCAAGATGAAGAAAAAGAAAATCGAGTTGCCTTAATCATTCCAAAAAGATGTGTAAGAACTTATCATGCGGTTTCAACCTTCAACACTCAACATGATTTAGAATGAGAGCAAATTATCAAACATGCATGAAAATCTAACAAAGTATTCAAATCCCACATATATCATAAATCAATTCAAGCATACAAGAATCATCATAGCTATTCTACAAAACAATATTCATCATAGAGATCATATCCATCCTAGAAGCACAAAAAATTTAAAAAAATTTAAAATTTTGGAATTTTCAAAATCATATATGATGCAAGACATAAAACATGGAACATGTATTGCAAATACCTCTACCCCATACTTAAAACTCACATTGTCCCCAATGTGAAGAAAAGAAAAGGCTGAAAAAGATACTCACAAAGATAAATAATCTAAAAGAATAAATAATCTCAAACATAAATAATCTAAAAGATAAATTATCTTCAAGATAAATAACCTTAAAGATAAACCCTAGCTTAAAGAATGAAATACAACTTAAAGATAAACTGCAAGTTAAAGATAAACCCTAAATTTTTTGCCCGAAAAAGAATACGAGCCCGCTGGTATCAAAGAATACTTTGGCCGTATCAGAGTTCACTCCAGCTCCTTCCTACCACCTTTTTGTTCCGCATCAAGGCTTAATCTTTTAAATGTGTCATTTTGCTCCATAATTCGTCATTTTACCTACAAATTGAACAATAATCCGTGTAGACATCTTTTCTAGCAAAATATGCAAATATAAGCTTAATTGTCATGGATTCATGTTTATGCATGCAAAATAAAGGGAAAAACTACGTAAATTCATGCCTAAAAATAGGACATAATTCATGTCATCAGCACTCTTCCCGCAGGTGCGGCTCAGTCATTCCACAGGCACGATGTGTTGATTAATGGGATTTTATCCCAAATCCCGTACCGACCCTTTGGTTACCCGCTTTTGGCTTTTGACCTCTCATTCTCTAAGTGATGTGATTTCTTGACCTTGGTTTTGCCCTTGGGTGTAGCCCTCTCTCTCCTCCCATTTCTCTTTCACGTGATTCTCTTCTCCCTCCTCTTCTCCTTCACTCTCTTCTGGATTTGAAAGCTCTTGGTAGCTTCTTCCATGGGGATCCCTCTTCCTCTCCCTCTTCTGTAAGTTTTCCAACAATGGAGTTTTCTGCAGATCCGGATTGTTAGGTAAGTTCCTCTCTTCCCCCCTCCCTCCTTCATCTTCTTCTTCTTCCTTGAGCTCCAATGGTGGAAGCCATGAATCCTAAGTTATTCACGCTTTTGGCTTGCATGTGAGTGGATCATGTTTATGATGATGATGTGTGTGTGGATCCAAGTGGTAGACATTCTAGAGCCAAGCAAGTAAGCTAGAAGACCCTCTGTTCATCACGGAACCATCGAAGACTGCTCGAAGATAGCTTTCTAAAGATCGACCGCGGGGGGTGGCTTCCTAATGCCGCAAGGGTGGACCCAAACCACCGCAAGGGCGGAACCAGGACCGCCAGGAGCCGCAGGGGCGGTGTGATAGGTCATGGAATCACTATCATTTAGGATAGTTTTTAGAGTCTTTTTATCGCATTAGTGTCGGTTTATGCTACTAACTCCTTAGTCCAGAAGAAGAAGACTAAAAGAAGATAAAGAAGGAGTTATAAGCACTTAGGATTGAAGATCATTCACGAAGCAAAGCTTCTGTTACCTCACCGCCCCCGCGGAGCAGTGCCACCGCCCCTGTGGGTGACACCTTACTCTGGAGCGCAGCTTGCGCCTTCGCCAACGCCAGGAACGAAGACTGTCACGGCACCTACGTCAACCCTTGCGCCCCTACGGTAACTTGCCCTAAAGAAACGAAGACCAATGCCCCTGCGCCTCTGCCTGCGACCTCAACCTGGGAGCTGGAAGATGAAGGGTTAGTGTCACCGCCCCCGTGTTGACACTGGGACGCCCATGCGGCTCAGCATATGAAGCTACAGAAAGTTGAAAAGTCAGATGTTTGAAGATCATTAAATATCAGCCCCTGCGGAAGTGTTAGGCCGTCCCTACAGCTACGAAGAAGATCAAACGTTTTCGTCTGAACCGCCCCTGCGGTTCAGCAACAGAGGCTTTACTCCGGCTGTTTACACCACCTTTATGGCATTAAAGGTGGCTGTTTTGGGCTGGTCATTTATTCCTATTTTGTGTCATTTGTAGTATAAATAGACATAGGATTGATTGCTAGAGTATCCAATTTAGAATCCACTTTTTCCATTAAAATTATCTTGCTAACTTTGTAATGAGTTGCTAACTCCATTGCTACATTGGGTTGGTTTGAAGCTGCATTGTTACTTTGGTTGTAAGTTCTTTCTAATATAAGTTTTCATTCAGTAATACTTTGTGTTTCCTTGATCTTCATTGTCTAATTGCATGTTTTACTATCACTTGAGATTGATCACCTTAGGTTCTGGGCTGGTCATTTATTCCTATTTTGTGTCATTTGTAGTATAAATAGACATAGGATTGATGGCTAGAGTATCCAATTTAGAATCCACTTTTTCCATTAAAATTATCTTGCTACCTTTGTAATGAGTTGCTAACTCCCTTGCTACATTGGGTTGGTTTGAAGCTGCATTGTTACTTTGGTTGTAAGTTCTTTCTAATATAAGTTTTCATTCAGTAATACTTTGTGTTTCCTTGATCTTCATTGTCTAATTGCATGTTTTACTATCACTTGAGATTGATCACCTTAGGTTCTAAAGTGCATGCAAAGAACTAGGATTAATAGATTCCGGGTTCAGGTCTTTAATCTAGTAGTAAACTTTAAGTAATAACGGGTTGTAATTGCTTATAGGAAAGGAACACAAATATAAAGATAAGTTTAACGGTTTTAATCTTTTCTTTATATCCCTTAGTCTTTGGTTGAAAGCTAACTTGTTAATTGTTCTTGTAGGTTTACGGAACACTAACCTGTTAAGTTGTGTTGATGCCGGTTGGCTCAACACATATATATGATTGAGATGGGAGATTACTTGAAAACTTGTAATAAGGAACTCACCAAAATAGCAATCGCATGCTTAGAATCAACCTAGTGTAGGTTCACCCATTATTGTCTTACTCGTTGTCTTGCTTTCTTTCATAAGTTTTGTGTGCATAAATTCACTCAACCCCCCCCCCCCTTTTGTCACTTGAATCTATAATCAATAATTGCATTTTATAGGAATAACAAAACTCTCTTGGGTTCGACCCTTACTTAACCACTATACTCGTTTTAGTGCTAAGTCGGGATTATATTTTGATAAGATAAAAACGACCATAGATAAAGGTCTTGTCACGGTGCACAGTGGCGCAGGAGTGATGACAGTCAGCTCCGCTGGCGCGCCTTTTGTTTTTGCGGCTGCATTTCTTCAACAGTAGGCTCTTCTTCTCCCTTCTTCTTCTTTCCTTCCTTCGTTGTGAGGTTGATCCATGTTAGTATCATGCCTAGGGTGGACCTAGGATAGTTGTTAATGCCATGTAGTGGATTTGAACCTTAGATGAGTGTTGAGGTTATCGATGTTCTTAGACTTGATTCGCGTTGGAGCTTGAGTCGGTTGTGGTGTGTGTAGGGATGTCCTTGTAAGGTTTGTGAGGATTGAGATTGTGAGTATATGGTTATTTAGATTGTGGGCTAGGATGTGTGTATCCTAGCATAGTGTTGCTACCGTTGAGATTGTCAAAACTAGGCATGTAGTATGTTGTTATGGTTTATGATCTTGCGAGATCATCGGTCTCGAAGTCTAAGGACTTCTAGCTTGTGAGAGTGTTGCTGATTTGTGTCTTGTTATGATCAGGCGTTGAGTATCTTCCTACGGGAAGCGAGAACAGTATTGGTCGGTTTAGCGTTGGGATGAGGTAAGTCTCCGGACTTACTTATTAGCTAGCTTCCTTGTATTAGCATGGATGTCTCGTATATGAACACCTGCAAATATTTTCTACAAATCACCCAACAATGTGATATGCCCATGTAATGTCGTATATGAACTTTCTTCAAGCAAGGAAGAGAGAGCCAAGGAAGCAACCTAGACAAAACTACCCTGAATGGCAAAACTAGCAGTTAGCAATTAGCAATATTGAAGGTTTGCTGGTTATCAAAGCAAAGTTAGAAAATGAGATATTGTTGGTGCGAGCTTGACTTGATATTTGCCTCTTAAATCTCATATGCACCAAAAGTTGACAATAACATTAAAGAACCAACATACAACACTTGTTTTTCTTCTTTTCTATTAATTAGTAAAGGGTGTACGTGGTCAATTGGTCAGAACAACTTCGTCAATGAAAATGCCTATCATCATTTTCTACAATACAAAACCAATGAGATCGGTAAGTAGTAAAATCTTCAAGGTAAAGGAGAGTGAGCCAGTCTAGTGTACAAGATGGGGGTTTGGGAAGAACTGTGGTGGACACCTCAGACTTGATCGAGGTGTTGATCCAACAATATGATTTCGATCATTTTCTACAATACCAAACCAATAATGTGAATTCGTTTGCACGTCATCCTGACGTAGTATATTCTGCATGATGTTGATACAACTAATAAGGTGAGCACAAGTATCTGACAAGTTTTGTTGGGATTCATAAAATTATAAAATAAAGATATTTAATGAATATTAGTAATATTAAGAGCGGTTTTAGATTAAAAAAATGACTTATTAAATAAATTTACATAAAATATGGTGTAAATAATAAAATGACTTATTAAACAAATTTACATAAATTTTGGTGTCAATAATAAAATGACATTTTTATGTCTATTTATTTGTTTAAAAAGACGATGAATATTTAACTGGTAAAAATTATATAAAAAAAAGGTTTAATACTCTTATTAATAACGTTTTCAATAATAAAATGACATTTTTTATTGGAGAAAGTATTTTTAAATTTTACATAAATGATGAATATAACGGTTTCACGTTGTTTGGTGCATTTTCAACTGTGTGCTGACTTTTACAGCTTCTTCTTGACTTTTATCGCTGTTTCTTTTATTATAGTTGTTTGTTGATTATAATAATTAATTGTTAAATATGCAGTTGCATGTTTTGGTGAAGCTACCAATATGACCAGCCTGCTAAAACCAATATTTAGAGAATGTAGAGTGATTGAATATATGAGATCTCCAATCCAAAAATAATGATCTCTTCAAGTATGGGCGTGTTGAGGCAGTACACAAGGATTTATGCTACTAGAGAAACCAAACTGCTTCAAAAATTTTGCTTCAACACAAATTCATTCACATCATAAAAGAGGGCACAAAGTAAGTTTGTTATAGTCAATGAGCCAAAATTGATCGATAAATAAAAGGTTGACATAATTGCTTATCCCTTACGGTTGTATCATAATTGGGTTGATGACTAAATCGTTTAATAAAAGCATAATCCCAAAATTGGAAGGGTAGGCAGAGATGCCGAAGAAGTGTGAGTCCTATATCAACAATGCGACGATGTCAAGACTCGTTGGAGCCATTTTGTGTAAGAGATAGAATTTTTGAATCCTAATTAATGATGATTAATGTTGATTAACTTAATCATCGATAGCAATTGACACTTAACTCACGAAGAATGCGTAAGTGATGAGTATGAGTCTCACTGTTATGGTCTTAGCGTAATTTTGGTCTTATGGGTAATTTTTCACTTTTTCCCCCGGATAATTATTTTTAACCTCCGGTTTTATAAGGAGCATTTGAGAGCTTCAATTAATAAAAATACAGTTGAGAGAAATGATTAGGACATCGGACATGTCCTAGATATGAAATAACATAGAAACACATAACGGCTAAAAGAGTCGATATTTTGTTTCTTAGCAGCTAAGAAAGACGGCTTAGGAATACACGTTTTTCGAGGCAGTCTAGTGTATATATATATATAAATACTAGACTGCATGTGTATTTCCGGACTTGCGTATTACCTCTTTATACATACGGCTTTAGTGTGGCCTTTTACGTAGCTATGATATTATCGCTGATGGCTCATATTAGAGCAACATCTGCTATATGACAGGGAAGAGGTAGACCACCTTTATCTTTGGTAATCTTAGGTCGTGGACGAGTTGGTGGACCTCCAGTAGCGAGAGGTCGGGGTTGAGTCCCCATTGTTGATTTGCTAGAGGCGGAAGACCAAGTTAAAGAAGATGTTGAGAGTGTACTTCTCGAGACTTTTACAACAGCCGGTTTTTAGCCTTCACCGCCCCCGTGGTGAAGGAGGGCGCCCCTACAGCCAGTCGCGGCTGGGTCAGCCGCCCTTGTGGCTAACCTTAGATTGCCCCCGATCTATTGTCTTTTCTTTTATTTCCTTCCTTTCTTAGAAGATCCGATCTTCTATCATTTGGGCTGGCTTTCCTTTTATCTTCTAACACTAAATCTGACCTTCCTTGTTCTTTTCCCAACCGTTCTCTTTTATTCTCGCCGACTGTTTCTTTTTCCTCTTCTTGCTTATGTTTTCTTCAACCTCAAGCAAAGTTGCGGCATTTCCCTGTGATCTTCTGCAGAACGTGTAAATTCTTCATTCCTTGATCCTTTTGATGTTCATGTATAGTTGTTGCATGCTTTTGCCTTCTTCTTTTCTTCTTTCCCTTTCTCTTTTCTCCTTCTTCTTCTACACATGAATCAAGATCGAGTCTTGATTTTTGTTTATCATTCGTTGTTGACAAGTATGTGTTCCACGCTTCCTTGGTTGAAGAGTTGTCGTGTGTGGATTGAAGGAGTCGAGCTTTGATCCCTTGATGTGTTGATGTTGTCAAAGGAGAAGACGCAACTTTTGTCGCAAAACCGCCCCCGTGCCTGGATCTTCCCACCCATGCGGCTGCAAGCCCCTGCCGCCCCCGCACCTCTGTCTGCCGCCCTTACAGTTTTTCTGTAGTAACCCGTCTTTGGTGAGTTATTTCTTTCCTTGTTTCCTCGTTCCTCTTCCTTAAGTTGGGTGTTGATGTTGTTCCTTGGGATACCTGTGAGACTAGGGATCGTGTCCCTAGCTTGTTGGAGATCTCTTAGAGATCATTGGGACTAGAAGTTGTAGACTTCTAGCTTTCATTCCGTTCTGATTCGCTATGCCTTGTTTAAGTAAGCATTCATTATTTCCTTCGGGAACCTGAGCAGTAGATGACACTTGTGTTTACCTTCGAGCAAGGTAAGTCCCTTGGACTTACTTAGTTGCGTTCCGTATATTGGTTTGACTATATTGGTTGTGTTTGTTGTTTATTGTTATAACGGAAAACCGGACTAGGATGACCTTATACCGTAATTGGCCCAAGTATATTATAACCGGACAGTGAGCGCTTGTCCAGTTCAAAATGGGGAAACTGGGAGGTGCTCTTGCGACCAGTACAGCAGGTAACGGAGTGATGCATCGCCTCTATTCTTGTTGGTGAAAGGGGACATAGGTGATATCACGGTGATTCTCGTGTGACAAAATAAGTTGAATTAGTATAGGGATTAACTAAAAAAAAAGATAATAACTGGTTTTGTGTGAGCATGCTATGTATTTATATTCTTATGTTTTTGTGCCTTTATTGTCTTTCTAATATCTATATTGTTAGCTAACGTTTATACCGATGTTGTAGATGCCCTACAGGTTAGAGATATTACTGAGTGATCCAGACGGTGTGGTCAGCCGGGGTTCCCGTACATTATAGTACGGGACAGGGTTTATATTTCTATTGTTGTCTTCCATTTTGTTACTAAACTCGGTTGCGAGTCTTTTGCTTGTCCCTTTTTTTAACCTTTGGTTTTTATATAAGTTTTGATTTTCATTTATTTGTGCCTTGTTGCAAGATCCGATGTTATTGTTGTTACTTTGAGGATCGGGACCCATTGTGAGGTCCTACCCCGTAACACTTCGAGTTCTCAAAACTTGGGGAGTTACAATTGTCGACAGTGTGAGAACCACAACGGGGAACAAGATGGTTACCCTACCCGGATCACAGATTACCCGAGTAATAGATTGGAGTTGCTCCTCAACAAAGCAACGAGCTTGAGAAGACGTCTAGCGTGTAGCGGAAGTGACTAAGAAGGAAAGATGCATTTCATATCCTTCGGCATCACCAGATCCGCTGAGGTGTTGTAAAAGGTGATTTCGGTGTTAGTTACACCTAAGAGGATGGCTAAGGTTGTTAAGGCTCAAGAGAAGCCAAGAACACCGATGCCAGATATATGATTGAAGACTTCCAACTACTAGAGAGTATTGGTAAAGACACGTGGAGACATTGCAAAGGGTGACTTCAGCGTAATCCATCCCGGAGAGGATAAGTGGGACAATTAAGGCTCGAGAGGAGAAAAATCTTGAGTGTACGACTTGGGGAGCGTTGAGGAGCCAGCAGCGCCATTTGCTACAAGTGCCATGTAGATTAATGGTTCATTTGTTAGAGACTTTGTCATACGAGTGCACCACACTTATTTATTCTTGTGGTATATGTCAAGTGTTTGACCTTAGATACTGTAGAGGGGATACTCTTTATTATGGGGTTACTCGATGTAGTAGGGTCAGAGGTACCCGTGAGATACGTGTTTGTCCCATTCATTTAGGGACTCGTGATTTACTTGTAGACTTCTTTGTCATGTCATTAGAACATGATGAAGTCATTTTAGGGATGGATTGAGTAGATCGTCATAGTGTGGTTTTGATATTGGTAGGCGGACCGTATCGGTTGCTACTACGATAGGTAGATTGAGACTTTTTCTTGAGGTAGGGATCATGAAAAGACGTGTATTGTTATTATTACAATCCGAGTAGCGATGTTGATTGGACAGGATTGTGACACCTTCATGTGTTATTTTTATGTTATAAGGAGGGTGGGAGTCCAATGTTAGAGGACATTTTGTTGTATGCAAGTTTGTGGATGTGTTTGATAAGCCATCTAGTCTATTGCACAAAAGAGCGTGGATTTTGGCATCGAGTTAGAGACGGGGATGAGACCGATTTTGAAAGCACCCTATCATATAACGTTGTTATAGTTGAAGAAGCAACTCGAGGAGTTGGTTGTGAAGGGCTTTATTCACTCTGGAGTTTCCCTAGGGGAGTACCCGTTTGCTTCGAGGGGAAGGAGAAATCGTTGTATTGTGTATTGTTTATCAAGAAATAAATAAGATGACAATCAAGAACAAGTATTCATTGTTATGTTGGATCTATTGCAGGGAGCTTTAGTGTTTTCCCGGATAGCTTTGAGATCCGGATATCTCCAATTGAGGGTGAGAGAGCGGGATGTGCCCAAGACGGCATTTCGGACTCGGTATGGCAACTACGAGTTTGTAGTGATGTCATTCGGGCTCACAAATGTGCCCGTCGTATTTATAAAGTTGATGAACGGTATCTTCATGGACTTCTTGGATTAGTTGTAGTAGTCTTCATAGATGACATCCTAGTGTACTCTCGTAGCAGAGAGGAACACGTAGGACATTTGAGGACGGTTTTACGAGTTTTGCAGGATAGAGAGTTGTATGCTAAGCTCTCTACTTGCGAGTTTTGGATATCTGAGGTGGCCTTTCTGGGTATGTAGTTTCCGCCGAGGGGATTAACGTTAATCCGGCGAAGAGTGAGGTTGTTACAGCATGGACGATTCCGACGAACGTCAAGGAAGTATGTAACTTCCTTGGCTTAGCCAGATATTACGGTAGATTTGTGGAAGGGTCCTATGATTGCCCAACCACCTACCAATCTATAGAGCATGACTACCCAGTTTGTATAGCACGAGCCGCGTACTCAGAATTTTAAGGAGCTGAAGAAGAGATTAACTTCTGCTCCTATCTTAGCACAGCCGGAGGGCACATATGATTTTGTGTTGTATCATGATGCTTCCAAGCTTGACTTGGGATGTGTGTTGATGCAGTAGGGTAGGGTAATCGTCTATGCGTATCGACAATTGAAGATGTGTGAAGAGAATTACCCGACTTATGACCTTGAGTAGGTGTAGTGGTTCATGCTTTAAAGATTTGACGGTATTACTTGTATGGAGTTTCATTTCACGTCTTCACAGACCATAAGAGTCTGAAGGATATTTTGTTCAACGGGAATTGAATAACCGTCAAAGTATGTGGCTTGATCTCATCAAGGTATTTGACTTTGAGATTACGTATCATCTAAAGAAGGCGAATATAGTCGCCGATGCCCTTAGCAGACAGATGCCTCACGAGAAGGCGATAGTGAGAATGACAGCTCAACCTCAATTTTTTATGGATCTAGCTTTGCTAGAGTTGGGCATTCAGTTTCTTGATACGGACAATCATATGTCTACTTTCGAGGTTCTACCTGATCTGTTGGGAAGATCCAACAAAAACACGAGACCTATCAGATGTTGAAACGGATCCAATATCCGATACAGGATGTCTATAAGTGAGGCCCGACAGTTCACCATTGGTGTTGATGGAGCGACAAGACGCCGCGAGCAAGTCTTTGTACCTTCTGATGGAGAACTGAGGCGGAGGATTATGTAGGAGGCTCACACCACCCCTTACTCAATGCACCTAGGTGCGAGTTAGATGTATCAGGATGTGAGGCGCTCATTTTGGTGGGGCGGGCTGAAGCCCGACGTGGCCCGGTTGGTGGCCTAGTGATATGCCCCCGGATGGTGATGCCATCCGTGTTTCCGGCTAAAAGGACCCGCACCATTTTGAAGACGTTTATTATTATTCGGCTATTTAATAATTGGCTTTTCATATTCGGATTTTTTAATTCCGGAACTTAATTCCGTGAAGTAAATTCCGACCTTTCATATTTTAGGTTTTTCATTTCCGGAACTTAATTCCGGCTTTTAATTCCGTCATTTATGTTTTGACTCTTTGTATGGCCTTCATCCACTATATAAGGATGGCTTGGCTCATTTGTAAGATATGTCTAAGTTGAATCCAAGCGTTGAGAAGGAAAATCCTCTTAATTGGTTTGGGCATCACCTTCTTCTTCAATCCTCTTAAAGTTCTATCTTGGATATAGTCTTTTATCCAAGCCTTCATACTCGAGGATCCTTTGAAGGATCAACCGAATACTTCCTCATCCATTTCTATGCTTCCGCCGATCAAGTTCTACAGTTTGATCCAATTCAAACGATCAAGAAGTAGTTGAAGTTTCACTTCGATCTAGATCGCTCGTATTTCTATCATTGGTATCAAAGCTCGGGATCGAGGTCAAGTTCTTTACTTGTGTTCTTGATTGTTCTTCTTCTCCTCAGGAACTAAAGCTCAAAGCGGCCAAACAAACCTCCCGAAGGTACCGACGAAGACAATATTTTGAAGACGAGGAGTGGTTGCCTCCTTCGGACCCACCTAGGCCGACTTTTTCGATGGACGGGAACCGACGGTATCCACACCAACAAGAATATTTTGAGGATACCTATGTTGCTCCAAGACAACGTGTCTTCCTTCAAGGAAATCCCTACAAGAAACAACAAGAAGAGAATAAGTCTTTAAGGGAAGAGATTGAAAAATTGAAGGCACAAATGGTTTCCCTCATGACGGCCACCCAACAAGAAGAACCTGAAGCGGTGTCACAACCATGGTGTGAGTTGGTGGTCCAACCATTGTGTGACGAAGTTGAAGACGAGGGAGATGTCATCATTGAAAATCGTGCCCCGGTACTTCCAATTCATCTTGCCAATCCGTTATGTGGAGAGTACTTTCAAGATGGCAAAGATAAGATCATCATCGAGGATGAAGAAGTCATCAACCCCAACAATGACACCATTATGTTGTTGTACTGCAAATCTGAGTTGCATGATCTGAGGTTTGTCTTTACTATGCCCACTCACTTACCTCCCGGCTTGCCGTTCCATATTTTCAACATGGCTCCGCCGTTCAAAGTCAAGACCAGTTACGGTATAAGAGATAAAGTCCACAGTGTCACCACCATGTCGAACTACAAGTTCGAGCGTCCCGATCCGGAGTTTGTCCTCTTTATGTTCGACAAGCTTGGCGGCCCCACAGTTCTTTTGAAAGACTACAAGTCCAAGCCACCCGACTCCGACAATGTGCATCCAGTGTTGAATTTCAAGGGTCGTGTTCTCAAAGATACTCCTTTCTTTTCTAACAGTGAAACGGGAACGTTTCACATTTAAGAGGAGGAGAATGATACGCCCCCGGATGGCGATGTCATCCGTGTTTCCGGCTAAAAGGACCCGCACCATTTTGAAGACGTTTATTATTATTCGCCTATTTAATAGTTGGCTTTTCATATTTGGAACTTTAATTCCAGAACTTAATTCCGTGAATTAAATTCTGACCTTTCATATATTAGGCTTTTCATTTCCGAAACTTAATTCCGGCTTTTAATTCCGTCATTTATGTTTTGACTCTTTGTATGGCCTTCATCCACTATATAAGGATGGCTTGGCTCATTTGTAAGATATGTCTAAGTTGAATTCAAGTGTTGAGAAGGAAAATCCTCTTACTTGGTTTGGGCATCACCTTCTGCTTCAATCCTCTTAAAGTTCTATCATGGATCTAGTCTTTGATCCAAGCCTTCATACTCGAGGATCCTTTGAAGGATCAACCGAACACTTCCTCATCCATTTTTATGCTTCCGCCTCTCATGTTCTACAGTTTGATCCAATTCAAAAAATCAAGAAGAAGTAGTTGAAGCTTCACCTCGATCTAGATCGCCCGTATTTCTATCACCTAGTGGGCGACCTGTCAGCAGGTCAAGATGGAGCATTGTAGACCAAGATGAGAGCTCCATCCACTACCTGTACCGTAGTGGAAGTGGGAGGATATCTCCATGAATTTTGTTACCAGCTTAAGGTCGAGGAGGAGTTTTGATGCCATTTGGGTTATAATTGATAGATTGACAAAGACGGCACGTCTCATCCCTATTTGGGAAACGTGGCCGGTGAGTCGGTTAGCTAAGAAGTTCACTAGGCAGATAGTGAGACTGCATGGTGTACCGAGGACCATTGTGTCTGATCAAGATGGACGATTTACCTCTCAGTTTTGGCAGCAGGTGCATACTACCTTGGGTACGAGCCTTCACTTTACGACGGCTTATCATCCTTAGTCAAATGCTCAGTCAGAACGGACCATTCAGATGTTAGAGGATATGTTGAGAGCTTGCGTGCTAGACTGGGGACAGGTGTGGTTGGACCACCATTTATGGTTAAGACTGTAAAGCGACAATTGACCTATGTCGGTCAGGGTGACTTTATATGAAGCGTTGTATGAAGGAGGTGTTAGATACCCCTATAATGCAATGAGCGAAATAATGCTAATAGTGTAAACCTAGAATAGGACAGGATGATGTGATCCAAGAGCGGATACTGATAGTGTAGAGCCACCAATAGTTGTATGTAGTTAAGAGGCGTCAGCCTCTAAGAGTTCCGAGTAGGCACTCATGCCTGGATGAAAGTGACATTAACGTGAGGCGTTGGAGGTTCGATATTAAGGGAAATGGAATCCCTAATATGCCACATTGTGTGTGGTTCTAAAGCAAGTTGAAGTGATGGTATACTTACTTGTGTTGCCACCAGATTAGAGGGTGTTTACCCCGTTTTCATGTGTCTCAACTGGAGAAGTATGCACCAGATCTGAGGCACATTATTAGTTATAAGGATTTAGTGGTTGAACCGGACCACATGTTTGTTGAGCATCTAGTAACGGTCCTAGAGCAGGTGTTAGACACTTACGCTCGAAGGAAGTTCCGATGACGAGTTTTGATGGTTGGCCGATGAGGCCATATGAGAGATGGAGGGTAGTATCCGGTGGAACTACCCAAAGTTTTATGTAGGAATAACTACATTTATGGGATTGACGAGAAAGAGTTTTAGTAGTTCTTGAGGGACTTATATGCTTATATGACTATGTGATTTGATATGTGTTATTATTGTCGTGCTAGATTGTGATGTGTGATCTTAGTAGATCTTGTTGTGCTAGCACGGATCGTGATTATAGCGGGAGATGGTTCTACATCTCCAACTGTCCTAATAGAGCGATATTAGGATAGTTATAGATGGTTTTACCTCCATGATTCGAGTTGTGATATTGTGATTTTGCTGGAGATGTTCTTCCTCCATGCTATCGTTGTGATTATAGTTGTTGGAGATGTTCTTCTTCCTTGCTATTGTTGTGGTTATAATTGTTGGAGATGTTCTCCCTCCATACTTTTGAGTTATGACTATGGTCTGCCGGAGATGTTTTACCTCCGTGCCTTTGTGATGGGTTTAGATTTTCCGGAGATGTTCTACCTCCGTGCCTTTGGGATCAGTTTTGGATTATTGGAGATGTTATCGCGTGAGTGAGTGTTTATACCTCGGCATATGGTACCGAGATAATTTGGGTTTGTCTAAAGTTTTGGAACGAAACTTTTTCTTAAGGGGTGTGTAAGAGATAGGATTTTCGAATCCTAGTTAATGATGATTAATGTTGATTAACTTAATCATCGATACTAATTGACACATAACTCGCGAAGAGTGCGAAAGTGATGAGTATGAGTCGCATCGTTATGTTCCTGACGTAATTTTGGTCTTATGGGGAATTTTTCACTTTTTTCCCTAGGTAATTATTTTTACCCTCCTGTGAGCATTTGGGAGTTCAACTAATAAAAATGTAGTTGAAAGAAATGATCAAGATATCGGACATGTCCTAGATATGAAATAACATTGAAAGGCAAAACGGCCAAAAGAGTCCCTTATTTCGTTTCATAGAAGCAAAGAAAGACGGATTAGGATTACACATTTTCCGAGGTAATAGCGGAATAATTATCCCTGCAATATTCCAAATTTATTATTCCAATTTTGAAAAATTTGGAGAAGGGGGTTCAACCCGCCTTTGGATCGGTGAAAGGATAATTATCGACTTTGCTAAAGAATAATTATCGTCTTCGCTATAAATAGCGGAAAATCATTTATTATTTCATTTCCTTCCACGTTTCCTCATAAAAGCTCTAATTTCTCTCAACATTAAAACTCAGATCTACTTTCCGTTTCTAATCTAATTTCAATTCCGTTTGAGTTTCTAGATTCCTCTCTTCATTCTCTTCATATTTGCACCGAGTTTGTGCATTTCCGAGCAAACGGAGGTCTGGTCGAGAATATATGAGTACGTATCCAGTTTTGTCACTCCGATTACGGTGAATTTGATAGTGTCCGAGCATAGCCTGCGCGTTGTACTCCGAATCTTCTTTCGGATCGTCAATCGGGTAAGTAATGAATAAGTTATGAACTTATTCGTTTTTCGTATTGTGATTTGGCCTAAATTGACCTTAGGCTTGACAAAATGGATGATTAGAAGTTCCATTATGCTCGTTGTTCTAGTGATTATGGGTTGTTTGTTTGATGAAATCTGATGACAAGTGGGTTCAGAAATTATTTGTGGGCAAAACGTTATTCTGATGAAAGTTAATTAATTAATTAAAGGTTAATTAAGTTAAATTGGGATTAGAATTAAGATTGAGGAATGTTAATTAGATGATACCTTGAGTGGTTTGAGGAATTGTGAGATGTTGAGTTTATGGATTGATAGTTATGATCTTTGAGGATATATGAGGCTAGAAGTAGAGTCTTCTATCATGTGTTCCGATGATTGATGTTTATGCCTTGTTTATTAGGCATGGTGATTATTCCTACAGGAATTCGAGGTTGATCGATTGTTGTGGATACTTGGATTAAGGCAAGTCCATAGGACTTAGTTAGCTGCATTCCTATACCGAATGTATGCATGAGTGGTGATTGTTATATGTTTTATAGCATGCGATATTGATTATTACCGACATGATTAGCCCCCTTGAAGCGGGAGGTGATAACCTTTCTCTTTCATCCTGTAAGGAGTCTCAGAGGTTCTCTAAGGGCAAGCCAGACCTAGTATATGGACATGGTACGTCACCTCCCCATATCATATGGCCTACGGGGGCCAGCGCCTGATTCCACTCTAGATGGATATGCGACCTAGAGGCGAGAATGATATACTTCTCGTGTCACAACCATAAATATGGTTTTGGTGTAGAACGTTATAAAGATAATTAAACGGGTAAATGTGTGATAGCATGATTGGTGTTTATCATTATTATGATGTGTGTATCCGCTTATGCATTATCTTATATATGATTTGTTAGCTAACGGTTCCATACAGTGTTGTAGATCTTTTGCAAGTTAGGAAGACTGCAGAGTGATTTGGAGGAGTGATCAGCCGAGGACTTCCGTACATCTAGGATGATATGGGATTTTGGGTTATGAATATATACAAAGATGTCGTTTTATACTCGGTAGAGGGGTTTTGTATGTATTATGACACTTGATATTTCTGTTTTATAAAGATTGTTTTATATTTATTTGTATCTTGTTGTAAGATCTAGTGAACTTGTTGTTAGGCTAGGGTTATGACCCATTGTGAGGTCCTAGCCCAGCAGCACTCCGTGTCCTACGGATTTGGGATGTCACATTTTGGAGGTGGGAAGGATGGGTTGAGTGGATAGGGAAGTAACAAGAGATTCATAGTCGGGTTGATTCCATCAAGGAGATAAACTACAAATTTTGAGTTGGAGACCATGTGGCCAACGGCGGTGAGGGTTGACACCTTACGACCCTTGGTAAAGTAGTATTGATAGACCATGAGCCCTTCTTCATGGAGGCAAATTGAAGGCGTGCTTGAACAACTTGTGCACTTGACGGAGCAATAAAGAGGACGTGGAGGACAATCTAGATTTCAAAATAAGATAAGCAGTCAATTACTTAGACTAGAATAGATTCCGTGAGAGAAGATGTGAGAATGACCATAACCATTTGGTCTTTGATGAGCCAATCCCGAAAATTAGGGTCTGTTGAAGATGGAGTTGGAAAAGAAGCATCAACCAAGGTATATAGAGACAAAGCTCAAAGATATGGTGTGATTTGGGTTTTTCAAAATAAAAAACTGCCTTGAGAGAGCATGACAATAACTATGGAGGAAGGTTGGAGTAACCTTAGCCTTATTATTTTATGTTTCAGTAGTTTTGAATAATTTGATTGTTGAAGACGAAGAAGGTGATTGAACAATGATAGAGGATAAAACCTTGATGGATTGAGGATTCCATTATTAAGGAAGTTTACAAATACATCCACTACATTGTTGCAGAAACCGTCGGCTTGTCGTCCCTCTAAAACCTCGATCACAAATCAATGGGATAGCTCCTGAGCAAATGCAAGATGACATCGCTCGAGTAGCGTTGATTTGAGAGCGGATGCTAGCCGCGGTGAGTCGCCAGAAGTCATATGTTGATAAGAGGCGTAGGCCTCTAGAGTTTAGAGTGGGAGCTCAAGTCTGGTTGTGAGTATCACCGACGCGAGGCGTTAGACGTTTTGGCATTATGGGGAAGTTGAGTCCCCGATATGTCAAGCCTTTTGAGATTCTTGATCGAGTAGGATAGGTGGCATACCGGCTCACATTGTGATGACATGAGTAATGACCTATATTTAGACTTGTATTTATATATACTTTCCCTTTATTTTGCATGCATAGACATGAATTCATGACTTTTAAGCTTACATTTACATACTTTGCTAGAAAAGATGTCTACACGGATTTTTGTTACATTTGTAGGTAAATTGACGAATTTTGGAGCAAAAATGGCACAAATGAGGATTAAGCCTTGATGTGGAACATAAAAGAAACACGCTGGAGTGGATTCTGATACCACGGAGTGAAATCTGATACCGCGGAGTGAACTCTAATACTACGGAGTGGGCCCTGATACCGCGGGTGTCAATCGGGGCCAACGGGTCGGGTTCGGGTCGGGTTCGGGTCGGGTCATAACAAGCTCGGGTTGAAATGGTTCGGGTCAAAAGAAGGCTTGTTTAATAACCGGATTGGTTCGGGTCAGGTCGGTTTGGGTCGGGTATCGATTATTCGGGTTATAACGGGTTATCGGGTAGGCTTGGTTCTCGGGTCATAACGGGTTGGTTTAGCTCGGTGCTTGATAGCGGTGTCAAACGGGGCCAACGGGTCAGTTTGGGTCGGTCACAAGAAGTTCGGGTTCAAACAGGTCGGGTCAAAACAATCTCTCTCTTTTTAGCGGTTTGTTTCGGGTCGGGTCGGTTTGGATCGGGTATCAATTGTTCGGGTTCAAATGGGTCGGGTCAAAATAATCTCTCTTTTTAATGGTTTGTTTTTTGTCAAGTCGGTTTAGATCGGGTATCAGTTTAGGTTAATACCGGTTTGGATCGTGTATCAATTAATTTGATTATGATCAATTACCCGCATATTTGTTAGTATAATTTTATATTAATCAACTATTACTTTCTTAAACTAGTGGGAAATAATCCATGGATATGTGGTTGATTTGTTTGATCCAAATTATAAAATATTGTATTTGAAAACGATTCTAGTCAGATCGGATAATTATTTGCGAATACTTGGGTGATTTCTTTGATCGGAATGATTTTAGCGTGATTCGTTTGATTGAAAATGACTTTAACCGGATCTAAATATCCGACTGATCCATTGATCCATATGTCTAATGTGACTGATCCATTTGATCCATATACCTAATGTGACATATCTATTTGATCCATATATATATATATATATATTTCCTGTTTTGTTTGTTATAAAGTGTACAATAAAATATATCATAGTGAAGTCACATAACTTAACTCAAATGAAAGTGAAAACCATATAATTGATACAATTTTTTTAAAAAAACTTATTTTTAACACTTTATAACATATTTTCTCCAACAAGCTAAAATAGTTAATACTTAAAAAATGTCATCATATATGCTTATACAATTATACTATGTATTATGTAATTTATATATTTTAATACTTGTATAGGAAATCAAAAGTTAAAGTTGAAAAATAATTCTAATAAGTAATTATTAAGCCATAAGTTAAAATCAAAATTTATTTTAATGAGTTAAAAACATTGTTACCTTACATTTATCATGTCGGAATTGTAGATAGTCATTATACACTTATAGTTATAGTATGAAATATGTAATATGTATATATATGTATATATAGACAATATAATGAATAAAATATATCTTTAAAATTCCGATCCTTAAAAATTATAGTATGGATTATGTATTTATGTGAAAAACAATTTTAGTCGATTTGAAAAATTATCCTCAAATATTTAGGTGATTTGTTGATAGAAATGATCTTTAACCAAATTTGGATATCCGACTTATAGAATGGATTATGTAATATGTATTTAATATGTCATTATAGACTTATAATATAAACTTATAGTTAAAATCAAAAGTTGCTTCGGGTTGGGTTACTTTGGGCCAAGTTACTTCAGGTCGGGTTGTTTCGGGCTATCGGGTCACTCGGATCAGGCCACTTCAGGCTATCGGGTTACTTCGGGTTGGGTTATTCGGGCAACCGGGCCATTCGAGCCGGGTTACTTCGGGTCATTTTTTACTTCGGGTTAAATCGGTTTCAAGCGGGTCGGTTCCGGACATTCTTTTTTTCAAAATTTTCGGGGTCAGGTCGGGTTCGGATTCGGGTTCATCGGGTCAGGTTCACGGGTCGGGTCAACTTTTGACAGCTCTAGGCTCTGATACCGCTAAAGCGGACTTTGATACCAGCGGGCTCAATTTCTTTATCGGCCCAAAAATTTAGGGTTTTATCTTTAAGCTGTAGTTTATCTTAAAATGCGATCTATCTTTAAGGTTCATGCTTGTAAAAACCCTATATTTATCTCTATAAATATCCTATAACCTTCAACAATAGACGGACCTCCAACGACGAGGACATCGACAACTGGATAGGAATTGACACCTCCTACCACGCTTAGATCCAAAAACCATCAAGAAACCCTAGGAAATAGAAAGGAAGGAGAAGGAGAAACACATTCAAGATTGAAGATAAAGTGAAGTTCTATGAGTTTTTCTTAGTTTTCAGATTTTATTGCTTTTGAACACAAGATTCAGAGTTTTTCTTTGCTTTCTAGTTAGTTTTCAGAGATTGAGAACCTTTGTTAAGGATTGTTTCTTTTTATTTCAAGATTCATAGTTTTCTTTATTTTCTTGATTCATATTACTTTCTTGATTTAATCATGTGTGTTGTTGGCTAAAACCCTTACGATTCTAAGGTGATTCGTTGAGGATTGTGGTTAAGATGATAATATAATGAAACCTCACGTCGAGATTGGACCCTAAGAGTTGTTTTTACCCTCGCAGAGAAGAAAAATCGTCCTATTCTTGGTAAAAAAAATCGGGCGATTTTTATTCAAGAACAGGGCGATTTTCCTTCTGTCGTACCCTTGATGTTTTATCCTTAAACATAGGTTAAAGATTGCCTAAACCCTAGCCTTGTTGAACCGTTATAACCTATATCCAAGCCTGAGAAGATGCTTACCCGGTGATTCCCTTTCTTGGTTGTCAACGATGATGAGTTCTAGGTAATAGAGGACTCAACACTCTCTATAAGGTTTGAGTGTGTCTTCCCCTTGCCTTTGTGAGTTAACCTGAGACTTATCCGGTGATGGTTAGTTCTATCCCCTTAGGTTGAGTGGTTTTTTTAAGAGTACAGTTTCTTTCGTTAGATCTCTAACCAATAAAGGACTCAACACCCTTTATTAAGAGCCTTGGGTTTGAGATAGTGGATAGTGAGACCTCCCCCGTGATCTATCCTACCTTAGAAACACCTCCTTTGCAATCCCAACTCTGTCCACAAGTTTTGAATCGAAAGCCACAATTGGATACTTTGATCTCTAGAATCTACGTTTTCCCAATTCTTTCATACAAACTCGTTATTTGTCTTTTACTTGCAATTTGTCTAAATTTGATTTCTTTATCACTTGCTTTCACCAAGTCCTAAGATCGACCTTTAAATATTTGCTTATACTGCGATTGATCCGTACATTACGGGTTCTCTATTGCTTTTATTATCGGTATAAATTTAAGGCTTACTTGCACACGCACTTTTGAGCGAACACGTTGCCACCAAGACTAGAGGGCGTTCACCCAGTCTTTCACGTGTCTTAGCTAAGAGAGTACATATTATACCCGAGACACATCGTCAATTTTGAGTAATTAGTGGTCGAGCCAGACCACACGTTTATAGAGCATCCAAAAGCTGTTCTGGAGCGGAGTACGAGACGCTTACACTAGAAGGACATACCGATGAGGATCTAGTGGTCTAGACGGGGAGTCGACGAGGCTACTTCGGAGACAAAGGATATTATCAAGAAGAACTATCCGGAGTTTTATGCAGAGATAGTTGCATCTACAGGATCGACGAGTGAGTCTTAGTTATACCTTTGTTGAGTTTTATGATCTTATCTGCTATCATGTGTTATATGTATTTCCTTGCTAGACTGTGATGTGCGATCTTATTAGATCTTGTGGTGCTAGTGTGAGTAGAGCTTGTAGGTATATTAGAAGGAGTATGCCTTCATGAGATCTTATGAGTATACCTCGGTGTATGAGACCGAGAGGAACACGGTTGTCTAAGTTTCGGGACGGAACTTGTTTTTAGAGGATCTGATGTAAAATTTGGTGTTACCTTGTCAGATACCGCGGCCGCTCCCATCATATCCGCGGTCACGATCAATTTTGACCGTGGTCGCGGTGAAACAGAGATATGACCGATCATTTAGCCGACTTCCTTTTTCTTTGCTTCCTTATTAAGTTTTGATCAGACCTCGTCCTAAGGGTATGAACCCCATCTTCGACGCTTATTCCTTGCTCATCTTCTCACTTTCATCTTTCATCTCTTCCTTTCTTCCTCTTTTTTTTCTTGGATTTTCTTCCCAAGCCAAGTTTTGAAGTTGTGTGTTGCTGTGACAGTTACAAAGATTGCAAATAAGGGCCTTTTTTGCACATATATGAGAACATTAAGCTTCTTCTTCCCTTTCCTCTTCTTGTTTTTCCCCCTTCTTTGATTATGAATCCACCGAGGGGAATTCATGATCTCCTTCCGTTCTCTTAGTTGGTGTGTGTATTTGTGAATCCAAGGTACTCCCTTGTTGTTTTCAGGAGAGGAGTAAGTGATCGAGTGTGAGATTTTTCAAGAGAAGGAAAAGGGGTCGTGTTATGTTGTGTGGCCGCACCCGCGCCTGTTTCATACCACAGTCGCGTCTTCTTCCGTGTCGCCGCGCCCGCACCTACAACCGCTGCAATCGCGGCGTCCCGAGCCTTGTCGTCGCGCCCACACCCTTCCTCTCCCACGGTGGCGCCTTACCTCAGAGTATACCAATTTCTTGGTATGTTGACCTTCCCTCTTGTCTTAGTGGCTTTGTAGTAGAATCATGATAGGTTGGGACGTAGTATAACTAGTAGAAATGTCAACTAGTGGTTTAAGAGATATTTTGTGATGGAACGTCTTTGCCGGTCTTGAGATGTATTATGAGGATGTTGAGGACGGATGTATTGTATATGATTTTGTAAGGATCATTAAGGCTATGAGTTTGAACCTTCTAGCACATGGGATAGTTGTTGATACGTGTGTCTTGTTTGCACAAGTGTATAGTGTTTCCTACGGGAATTGAGCGTGGAGTATAGATGGGTTTATCTTGAGACAGTAAATCCATCGGGCTTACTTAATTGACTTTTGTGTATTAGTTTAATTGTAATAGTGGTGTGTGTTATTATAACCATAACCGGACTAGGACGACCTTGTGTATTAGTTGACCCAAGTGTATTATAATTGGGCGGCGGCGACATCACCATCCACTCTTGAGGGAGACTGAGAGGTTCTCTGCGACTAGCCCAAACATGGTATACATGTAGGGTATTGAACCATTCCACATGGTATACGAGGAGGTACTCAAAACCACTCCTGTTGGTATACGGGGACAAAGGTGAGGTTCGAGCGTCCTCGTGTCACAACCTAAGTTGAATTAGTAAAGTGCATCACTTAATAAAATATAATAACCGGCTTATTTGTGAGCATGTTGTGTGTTTAATATTGCTTATGTGATATATGTGATATTACCATTATTCGAAAAATGTTAGCTAACGATTTATTCTTTGTTGTAGATGTTGTGTAGGGTAGGAAGGTGGTCGAGTGATCCGGTTGGAGGGATCAACCGGGGTTCCCATACATGTAAGGATGGGATGTGGGTTTTGTATGTTCAGATACTTGATTGTATAATTTTGACACTTGGTTGCAAGTCTTATTTGTATTTTGGTTTATGACATTTCAGTTTTATCTATGTCGTTTTTATATTTATTTGTGTCTTATTGCAAGATCCGGTGAACTTGTTGTCAAGCTAAGGTCAGGACCCATTGTGAGGCTCTAGCCCGTAGCATCCCGAGTTCATAGAATTTGGGGTGTTACAATGCGTATGTCATCCATGAGGAGGACCTTTGTTCACGAGATTGACTGGAAAGAACTCCGGTGAAGGGAGAGCCCAAACAAGTAGATCTCGACTCTAGGGGATCTCTCCCCTCTCGCAACAGAAAAGCTACAAATTTCAATCTCTCTAAACACCCTATGCGAGATGAACACAAAGGAGAAATACCTTTATTTTTCATTTCCTTACAGAAAAAGAGACGGTAGGGAAGAACAAGACCACCGGAAGAATCACTTGTACACTTCCAAACCCAACATACCATTGGTTTGAGTTTTGTATTGAATAGCCTTCATACTTTAAATTTGGGAAGTATATGTGAAGGATTATGGATCCGAAAACGTTTTTAGTAGATCCATTGATGGCGTTCAAAAACGTTTTCAGTAAATACGAGGAAATCAGACGATATCTCCAATCTGTTGGAAGCAGGTTACGCTTATTTGTTATTTGAAAGGTACAAACTTTTATTTATTATTTTTTATTATTTTTTTTAGGAAAAACGAGGAACTTTAACCATCGTTAGAGTGAATTGACATTCTTGGGCAAATTTCCAAAATTTTAGAAATCTCAAGAACACTATCCAAACTTTTAAAATTGGTTGACAAAATGTGAAATACCCCATGTCAGTGATACCAACCGGAATTTCATACAAAAAGCTACATTTTTCTTTATTAATGGAAAGCGGTTCGATCCCATAAACAGCGCGCTGACTATTCGATCAAAAGGGCGAAAATGGTCGACAGACAGACGGACTAACCGTCGTGAAAGATCACAACAAAAAAGAGAAAAAAAATAAAAAAATAATCAAAAATCTACGTTTGATTCTACATTTTACCTTTTTATATACGGAAAATACTTAAAAAGTAACCCTTTTCCGCTAGGGTAGGGTCCGTCCAACTGCGAGGAATCACGGTTTGCTGTGGTACCCACCTACCTCGAAGGAGGGGCAATTCGGTCAAAAAAGGCAGATTCACGACAAAGCCCTCAGCGAGTATTCCTAATTCCTACCACCGAAGCGAAGTTGGAGGAGGAGAACACACTTCGCCTGCGATCCAAATCTTCTGTCCCATGCGCTGTCCCCTCCCCTGTCCCTCAATTTCTATTGGTCCATGTGGCTGAGTTTGTTTTAAAAAATTTGAAGCTTTAATTGCCGGTTCGGTTCGGATATTAAAAATATACTTTACTGGTCTAAAATTAATAAGTAAAAGAACCCAGCCCGTTGAAATGCTAAACAATGTACGAGTCGAACGACGGAAGTCCAAACTTCTCTTCTCCCTCGTATGCTTACTCTTAAAATCAGAACAAGTTTTTGGTCATCGCTTCTCAAGTAGATGCCCATCTCACCCGATCCTATCTCACCGTTGTAGTCGTCACCACCGTTGGTTGTTCTCTCGATGTATGTGTTGTTTTTCTATGCTTGCTCTGATTTATCATTTTTAGGTTATTGGATGGGTGTCTGATGGAATTCATGAACGGGGCTTGGTTAATTTAAGGATGATATTTAAGAAGTTTATTCAAATTGAGATAAGTTGATCGCCCTTGGCATCAATAGTTTGTTAAATAGGGAGGGAAATGAGAAGATGAGTTTCTATTGGGGCTACTGTAAAATCAGAGAAATCTTTCAAGAGGAGAACTGCGGATTTCTTTTACATGTTGTTGTTTGGGGATACTGTTTTGACTAGAATTGTTCTTATGCAGGAATGATACCATTTATGTCAAGAGTCATTTGAGAAAATTATTTTTCTGAGCAATCCTCTAACTTTTATGATGGTTAGTGTCTTATTCAGCAATAATATTTTTCACATTGAATTGTACTCTTCTTCACTTTCACTGCAGCTTATCTTCCTTGGGTAACAATCGATTCTTGAAAGTTGCTTCTTCATGTTGTTTTAATCAGTGATGAGTTGTCTTATGTATTTTGCAAGGATTGTTTCTCATGGAGAAATTTAAAAGCTTATATATCCTTTCATACAAAACACCTGAGACAATTTAGTAGATTGTAGATGTGTCTAATATGGATAATACTACGTTCTTGATCCTAACATTTGCCTTTAAAAAAGATATGACCCATACATCTTAAATATAAAGCAGCAAGTGGCTAACAATTCAATTCTGGAATGCAAACATTACACGAACACACTTCATTTGGGTTACATTATACTAGTGTAAATTTAGGTATGTCCATGAAATACCATAATATATTAATTCAATGTTTAATGTCTTCCTATTTCAGGTTCTGTTGAAATTTTCTGTCCTTGTTGGAGCCAGTTCATGGGATGATCTAGTGATAATTTTCTTTTTAACCTCTCTGTGACTAAACCATGGTCTGTGTGGGACTACTGTAATCAAAACTTGGATAATTGACAAACTACTTGTATTGTTGTGCATATACTCCTAAAGCCTGCATCTTGCTAAGCAAGGTAAACCAATATATGTTAGTGCAGGTATACTCAATTTATCAATGATTGGTAATTTGGGGAACTAAGGATTATAATTTATTTTGGGAAAACAATATGATTATCTTGTAAATTGGATGGGTTTCTGATGGAATTCCTAAACGGGGTTTCGTTGATTTAAGGATGATATTTAATAAGTTTATTCAAATTGGGATAAGTTGATTGCGCTTGGCATCAATAGTTCCTCTCGATGTATGTGTTATTTTTCTATGCTTGTAATTGAATCCGAAGTTGGTTATGATACAATATCAGATTGATTCGATTGTGGATCCGATTCTAAGTTCAAGTGACATCAGAAGAAAGAGAGAAGCACTTTCTTGTGTAATATTCTGACATTCTCTTTTATTTTTGAGGCTATATGCATATTTTCTCCTTACTGTATTTCTTAAATGGGCTTCTCCTAACAATGAGTTGTTTGCATTTGACAATGTATGTACATAGTTTTCACACGATGAAGGAGGGCTTGTGTGAGGGGAAGCGGAAGTCAAACTAGAAGCATCCGGATCCAACGAAAGACGAACTTGGCTTACACCCACCGAGAGGAGATTCAGCAATTCATTTCATAATTAAAGAAGAGAACACACATGCATGTCTTGTTTGGGTTTTGCACTTGACATGAGACTCACCCTTGTAATATGCACTTTTTGGCACTTAGTGGCCTCTTATTTATGATATACGCAGGTTCGGGTTGTAATTTTTGGATTGCTTTTTGGCACCTTGTAATGTGAAAAATTCAGCAATACTATTTGTCTGCCAATTAACTCTTGTACTGGACAGCAAAATGAACAACTTAAAAAAAGGCTAGCAAAACTCAGCCATAATAAAACTTGACAGCAAAATTCAGCAATTCTAGCAAAATTCAGCAATTCTAGCAAAACTCAGCCATAATAAAACTTGACAGCAAAACTCAGCCATAATAAATTAAACTTGACAGCAAAATTCAGCAATTCAAAAATTCAGCAATTCTAGCAAAACTCAGCCAAAATTCAGCAAAATTCAGCAAAACTTAGCTAAAAAAAACCAATGAAAGCAAGTAAATCTGTCTGCATAACATAGATCAAAACAACATTCAGTTCCAATGTTTTCTCAACGGAGAAGCTTTCAAACCTTCCGCTGCACTAAACCTGTGTGCAAACAACATAAGTAATTAGCTAAAAAAACAAAAAAGCAAGTAATCATATTACAAATGTAGCATATATATATACCTCCCATAAATCATGAAGCTCAATGGATTCCCCATCATGAACACCATCCAAAAGCTTCACAAACGAGAGGTCCTACAAGAAGAAAGAGAAGGTCACAAATATGATCCCTATTTCATAATCATAACTATATTTCAAATGTGATATTACCTCTGTAAAATTATTTGAACCAAGTTGACTATATTCCACACTTGTTTGTGAAGTAGATTGAGATTGATTGTGTTGTAAAATTACCGAAGTGGATGAAACCTACATGAAAAAACACAGAAAATGATCAAAAATAGAAAATTACAAAAATATGACGGTAAACAGAAACACTCACTTGTGTTGCGCGTCCAAGGTGGGGATCAAACATAACATGCTCCATAGGAGGATCAGGCATAGCAAGCTCCACTGGAGGATTAGACATAACATGCTCAACAACGGCGGATAATTGCTTCTTCTTTGCTCTTTTTCCCCGTGTTGCCTTTTCAAGAGCACCTATAATCCTTTTACTTGATCGATTTCTAGATTTTGGCTTTAATTTTATGCCTCTTATGGTCTTCAACTTGTCATTTTGACACATAGGCATATCTTCAGTTGGATTTCGACACATAAGCACATCTTCAGTACCGGTGGTAGGTTGCACACTAGTTTTTCCCGTAGCATTTAAATCAATCTGTTTTAGTAAGTTTACCAAAACTTCTTTCACAACAATGTAAACTTCTTCAGATTCTCCTGATCTTGTGGCTAGCCGAGTTGAATAACGACACACTTCCCTATAACGTCTCCTCATTGCTGCTTTCGGGTCCACATCAATTGAACTTTCATTGATAATCACATTGCTCCTTTTTTTGGCATCTTTCGTCCATCTTTTCAAAATGTAGTTTTCCGGAACTTTCAAAATGCCTTTAAGAGAAAGTATCCTTAATATGTGACAACATAATATCCCGGCAAACTCGAATTTTTTGCAACTGCAAGACATCTTATCTTCTGCAGATTTATAGGAGACAACATAACTATAGTTCTTCATGGCTGGTTTAACGATATATCTGTCAGAGTTTACCACCTCATCGCAAGAAGACGAAGTCTCAATCAGACAATCATAAGCTCTACCTAACTCGACTTGAAATAAGGAAAACACTGCTGGTGTATAAACACTTGCGGCATGCTTCAAAATTTCCACTTCAAAAACCAATGCAACTTTTCTTTGGGTTGTTTTGAAATCTGCTACCATCTCATCATAACGGCGATCATCAAGTAACCGTTGAAAGTGCTCAAAAAAACGTCGCAATTCGTGTTTGTAACTTACATAGTGCTTGATCACCCTATTCATGCTCTCACTCCGCTGTGTACTAATCATGTCCGCACAAAATGTATCTCTTCCATAGACTAATGCCCATTTCTCTTTGACATTGAACAATCTCTTCAACCAATCATTACTTTGCAAATCATACTTCTGCAACATCTTATCCCAAGCATCTAAAAAATCTTCCTCATAATCATGATCATAAACACAACTACTGAAATCAGTTGAAAATTCCTTAAAGCTAGCAAAAACGCTGCTCAAATGAGTGGCCGCATTTTGAAATATATGCCATATGCAAAGACGATGGTATGTCTTTGGCCATTGACAAGAAAGTGCTTTAGACATTGCAGCATCTTGATCGGTAAGTATCGTCTTCGGGAGCTTTTCACCCATAGCCTTTGCAAACGTGTCAAACAACCAAATAAAGGAGTCTGCTGTCTCATCATACAACAATGCAACACCAAAGATAATGGACTGCTTATGATGATTCACTCCAACGAATAAAGCAATTGGACGACCATCCTTATGTTTACGATATGTAGTATCGAAACACACCACATCACCAAAATCATTATAGTCAGACACCATTCTCCCATCAGCCCAAAA
The DNA here is from genome assembly GCA_033239125.1 of Fagopyrum homotropicum. Lineage (NCBI taxonomy): Eukaryota > Viridiplantae > Streptophyta > Magnoliopsida > Caryophyllales > Polygonaceae > Fagopyrum > Fagopyrum homotropicum. The sequence continues at coordinate 59,243,051 of BSWB01000008.1, read as the reverse complement.
AATATTAGTAATCAAATCATCTTCATCCACTTGAATAGCATAAAAGAAGTTAGAATCCTCCAACTGCATCATTTTCAAGTACTCAAGAACACCACATGTCTCACCTGGCCTCACTTCTAAATTGCGCTTACCTCGTAAGTGGTTGTTATAATCCATACGAATAAATCCGAGACTTTCACGGCCTCCTGCTTGCTTAGCCATGAGCTCAAAAGCGTTTCTAGGTGCAATACCTGATCCATCTGCCATATCTACTTCTAATGCTTGAGATGCTGACACTTTTCGGTGTGATCTGAATAGATGAGCCTTACTCGGACTAGCTAATAAATGATTATGCTCAGCCACAAAATTTTCAACCACGAACTTGTAGGTACGACGACAATTAATTTTCAGCATAGCCAAACATCCAAACCTTGTTTCCGGTCGATGAGATTTGTAAGCATCATCTCGCTTATCTCGTCCCCTCTTACCCTCACACGAGCAAACAAATTTTCTATCAATCAAGTTTCCCTTATGGCTATGTGACTTGCTTCTTCGAACGGAAAATCCAACTTCCATTGCATAAGCATTGTAAAACTGATAAGCTGCCTCTTCTGTTTCAAATTCCATGCCAATCTTTGGTACCATCTCTTTAGATATCTTGACATGAATTGAGTTTTCACTTTCATCATCAACGCAAAGATCAGTAGCATCATTATTCTCCTCAAACTCCAAACTCCTACGTACTTGCCCATCGTGTATAGAAACATCCATTACCTTTAAAAAAAAACCCAATTAACAAAAGATTAGGTTTAAAAAAAATAATGATATAAATTATTCAAAATAAAGGATTTCACAAAATCTCAAACGTATATATTGTCTTGTGTATAACTAATTGATCCAAAAATACTCAAGCTAGAATGACTTTCACAAAATTCCAAATTACAATACTTTTAATATCTGTAGGATTAATGAATGATTCCAATATAGTAAATGATTCCAATTTATTATACTAAACAACTACGAAGTTTCTGATATTAATGAATGATTCCAAATTTTCTAATACCTGGAAGATTTTAATTTGTCCATCTTCTTTTTCCAAGGATTTTTAAATTTAGTTTATTTTCCTCTTTTTCTCGGAGGTGACTTGCTTCTCCCCCCTAATATTTTTCCATTCAAGTTCGTGAGAAGGCTAATGCATAACGCAATGGAAAATTCCGGTCACAAATCAGTTCTGGTCTACTTATTATCGGTCTATATATGTTTGATAGACTCTAAAAGGCTTACATTATGTACTTGTAGCTATAATTTTTACAATCAACCATACACTCAAGTGTACAGTATAAGTACAAATGCTGAAATAGTGAAGGCATTCTTGAGAGCCTAAGTAAGAATGTTTTTAATGTTCTGTCAAATTATAAATCCTACAATTGAAGGCATGCTTGGTGCATATTTTAGCCTAGGTGAGAATGTAACTTCTAATAACCTAATCAACCTACAGAAGAGTACATGAAAGAGAATGCAACTTCTAAAGTTTACTAATCCAACATTAATTGTCGTCCTTAATCTCTTATTAGTTAAGTATAATCTCATCCCAAACTCGATCGGTTGTCTATAATTAAGTGATAAAAATATACAATTTTAACACAACGTATACACAATAGCACAATCAAGAACCCTAAAGTCTACTTTTACTTAATAGATAAAAGTACTTGCGTCAATAAACAATGAACAATGAATTCTCGAGAGGAAGAGTTTACACACTTGATCGACGGAGAAGACAACTATGAACTTCCAGATCACTGTGAACAAATACAAAATTCTGTAAGTCGGCGGCCAAAACAACATATAATTGACGAGTCTGAGTTAATAGAGTACCAACTACTGAAGCGCACTAAATTTGAAGATTTGGATCATGTATGCTCAATGGGAAGAGTCTCAAAATGATTTCAAACGTGCGTGGTTTGTTTGTGAGCGAGCGTTAGAAGCAACCAGACCAGAAAACAATGAAGATCGATAGAGAAGGCAACGACGGCACCAGACTAGAAAACAATGAAGATTAAAGTTTATTTTTGGCAACGATGAGCTACTGAGGTTTTCTGAGACGTAACTCCAATATTCGATTCCTATTATGGGCCGGGTTCTTTTACTTATTAATTTTAGACCAGTAAAGTATATTTTTAATATCCGAACCGAACCGGCAATTAAAGCTTCAAATTTTTTAAAACAAACTCAGCCACATGGACCAATAGAAATTGAGGGACAGGGGAGGGGACAGTGCAAGCGACAGAAGATTTGGATCGCTTCGCCTGAGCTTAGGATTCTCGCTTCTCGGAGAGCTAGAGAAGAGAGAGGGACTCAGACCAGAGAGATCGCAAGCTCTTTGAGATCCAATTCCCTCTCTGTATCGCTTTGCATTTACGTAAGTAAGTGGAGAGACTCCAACCTCGGCTACACAATTTTTTGATCAATCTTTGTTTTGTTTTGTAATTGATTCTCGAGGTTTCAAAAACCCTAAATTCGAGTACTGTCCGCCCTGTTTGCTATCGGTCAAAGATGGCGGCTACGGTTAACACCAATGCTCAGACCGCGGCCGGATTGTCTCCTCTTTCTTCCTCCGGTGACGCACTTGGCAGTCCTCGCCTACCTCGTTCTTCTTCAGGGCCCGCCAAAAATTCGTCTCCCCCGTGGAATCAGGTTCTTTGCGGCCCGGAAGTCACTCCTCCGGTGATTTCGCCTGTGACGCCGGTGATGTTTCCGCCGCCGGCTGTTGAAGAGAATATTAAAATAGCGTGTTCGACGGAGGTATGTGATCTTGATACTGACGGCTTCGACACCGGCAACGGTTCTAAGAAACCTGTTTGGAACAAACCTTCAAATGGTTCTCCGGACGATGGCCCTGTCATGGGAGCTGTCTCTTGGCCTAGTCTATTTGAGTCTACTCAGGCATCTCCTAAGCCGCCGTCACTTGATTCCCCGAAGAATGCTTCCGATTTTCCCATTTCTGCGTCACAGGTTTGCATATTATATCACTTGGTATTTTTGTATTTTCTTTCCGTATCCATTTAGACATGTTTCAACGTGGATGATAACTTAGGTTAGTAGTGCACCTGCATACTCTTCACCAGCGTCGTCATCTTCTGCACCTCGGAGACCGATTATTAGTAACCCTAACAGTCCTAGCCCTAATACTACTACACACCATGGACGGCCTGCTCGGCAAAAGTCAATGAAGCGTGAGAGTGGGGGAAATCCATCTTCTAATAGTGTTTTGTATAATCAGCCTCCAGAATTTAGCTCAATGGGGGATGCTTCACATCATAATAGTAGTTCTACAAAGATCAGTTCTGGTGGCTCTGATAGCCCTAGAAGAGATCCTGGACATAACAGTTCTTATAGGGATGGTGGGCAAAGGGGTGGAGGTGACCATCCTCAGCAGCGCAATTATAGGAGGAGTAACAACAACTATCATTTCCGTGGAGATGGTTCTCTCGGTGGCAGGCGTGATCAGGATCGGGGAAACCATGAATGGAATCACCACAGGAATTTCAATGGCAGAGATCCCGTTGGGCTTCCCCAAAGAGGAGCTAGTCCAAGAGGGTACATACGACCTCCACCAGCTGCTGCTCCATATATTCCTCCACCTATACGGCCTTACGGTAACCCTATAGGCATTCCTTCCGGTAGGTTGTTTCTACAGTTTATTTCATCTTTCATAGACATGACATGAATTGCTCTAACTCAAATGCGGATGCAGAGATGCGATCATTATATTTTCTTGCTCCTCAACCTGGAATGCCATTTATTGCACAAATGCCTCCTGCTCTGTACTATCCTCCCGATCCTCAGTTGCATGCTAAAATTATTAATCAGATAGAATATTATTTCAGGTCTGTTGCATGATTGACTTTGACACTATAATTTGTTTCTGTTGGATACTGCACTTTTAGAATTTGAATCCGTTTCCACTTGTTAATTGTTGCAGTAATGAAAACTTGATTAGAGACACATATTTGCGCCAGAACATGGATAAAAATGGTTGGGTCCCTATCCAGCTAATTGCTGGCTTCAAGAAAGTAAGCTACAGCTAAACATATTCTCTGATTGATGCTTTTTTAAGCTGGAAACAACGTGCAATGAAAATAAAACAAAGAACAAGAAGGATGAATGAATAAATGCTCGACAAATTCTTGAAGTCCTGGATACACTTTTATAAAATGCATTGTTTTCCTTTATTACATTTGGTTGTCTGCTTTCTTCTCTGCTTCTATACATTTAGTGTTACAAGGATATGCAAATCCTTGAGTCATTTGCTTATTGAAAGACTGAAAGGAAACAGATGTCCTTTTGAAATATATCCAGCTGCATTTACTCCTTTGAGGCATGTGCCTTTCCTCTTGCCAATATTAACTCCCAATTCTTGAGCTGTGTATTAGTCTTGAAACATCACTGCCTTCTTTGCAAACCAACATGTGAATATGTGAGGTACATACTCCTCCACTTTGCAGCTTGCTGGCGAGACTCACTCTTTTTAGTGTTCTCCCGAGCATTCTCATCCAATCAGCTACTCTGTCCCTTATTCTTTCTGTACTTCCCTGCAGCCTTTAAACCCATTGTATCTCAACAGCTTCACCTGGTTTTGTACCAGTCCACTCAGGCACTCACTACCTCAACTTTTGCCAAAGTCCCAAACTCATCCGGTTACCGAGGGAGTGAGTTTGTTCCTGAGGTGTAGTGTGATGGCACTACATGTTCTTTTGTAATTTCATTTAAAAAAGCTGAGTTTGGGGGTTTTATGTAAGGTGGCTTCCAGCCTGGCAGCCTGCCAGTTTATGAAGCACGAAAATCCCTAGGTGACCCTGAATCATGTCTCGGTTTCCCAGTTTCTCTCCGTCAACATTGATTTGTAAATAGCGGAATGGAAGAAGTGTTCGTACCTGGAAGAAAGCTGAAGATTAAAAATTAAAACAAGGTTCAATAGCCAATGTGATCATGTGACTGTAATCTGAATTACCAAGTGTCTTGGATGGATTGGCTTTTCAATTCCTTGTAATTGCATACCTACAGGGAAAATGAGATCTTTGGAGAAGCATCTCTAGATAGATTCTAGTTTGATGGATGTGTTATCTAGTCTATTTCAAAAGATTTCTCAAACCCTCCGGACCCTCCTGTTCACTAAATAAACAGGGTGCCTTTGAAGTTATTTATCTTGCTGATGTATTCTCAAATTATTGATCAAATGCTGACAGCTAATTGATTAGTGATTTGTTGACAATTATCTTTTTAGCTATTGTTTAGACCCAATGCCTTCTTACTCCCTTCCAGGTTATGCAGTTGACAACTGATGTTGAACTCATACTGGATGCTCTACGAGCTTCTACTGTTGTGGAAATACAGGTATTCACCTTGTTTGATTGATCTTGTTGTTATTAATCAATCTTATATACTAATACGAAGACGCTTATTATTATCATATATGTTGCTCTTCCATTAAATATTTTTATGGTTAAACAAGGATATGCTAGATGAACCATATATTTTTTATTTTATTTATTAAATTACCCAATTCTGCACTTGGGGTGCAGAATCAATTTGGTCATTAATTTTTTTTTTCTGGTTTCAGGGCCCAAGTGCACAATTGACTCGCTTTTGGGCCCCTATTGTGGAATTTATTTAACCCAAATTTTTCTTTCGCAACCCAATTGCAGAATTTTTGGAACACTAATTTCGCACTTCGGGTGCGGAATTAGGGAGATGATTAAAGTAAATATATGGGTTCGTTTAAGATTGACTTAAGCAATCATCTTATTTCTTATTAAATAATATATCTTATTAATCATAATATTGATTTTTTCTTATCTTTTTCCTTTCTAACAAATAATAAATTTTACTGAAAACTACAATTTTATTATTATCATAGTATATTATTTTACCAAACTATATCATCCTCTGTTCAATAGTGGATGTAAATTGTATTTATTAAATAATTATTAATAAAATTATTAATCTATAAGATTCTCCCTAGATAGTAGAAGCCAAAAAAGTATTATCGGATATTCAAAATGAAGATTAGTGATAGTATCTTTGATAATTATATGGTAGATTTTGTAAATTATTTTTGCACAATAATATTATGTTTTATATCATTTGAAAAATAAAATCATTTAAATTTTTTGAATGACAATATAAAAGGGAGTTGTAAAGTTGATCTAGTTTGATCTAATACAGCAAGCGTTTTGGTTGTTAGTGGCTTATAGTAGTGCACTTGATTGGCAGGGGGATAGAATGAGGAAACATGATGATTGGATGAGATGGATAATGGCAGGTGTGGGTGCATCTAGCTCTGAATCTTGTCCTAGCATGCGTGGGCAGGAGATGGTTGCAACTGATATGCAAGGTGTTATGGTTGATGACTGTTGAAGCTATGGGCGCAGGCAGAGACGAGGAGTTGAAGAAGTGAGTGCCGATGGGTCATGGCAAGCGTAATGTTTATAAAGGAAAGATGAGTTGGCTTGGGTGTGAGGAATTGAGATAAATAATGAAGTTGGTCCTCGGATGAGGTGAAAAAAGCGGTCATGTGTATGGTAGTTTCAGCTGTATCCAACGCTCAAACCCCCTCTGAAAAATTAGGTCACCAGATCCATCACCTGTCTAAAGTTGTTATAGATGGATAAACTCTACTAACCCCTCTTCTTGAAACTTATTTTTGATTTTTTAATAACTTTGCACTTTTATGTTTTTATATGCTTTTTTTTAATAACTATGTAAACTATTTTGGATTTAAGTTCATGTTAAGATGTTGGGTTGAATGATTTTAATTCCTAGTTAAACATTAGATTTAAAAACAAATTTTATGCCCCATCCACCAAGTGGTATGGATGACAAAATTTGTGGGCCGGCTCAAGATTTTGGGTGGGTGGGAATTGTAACCGGTATACTACTCTTGTAGCACTTAGGACTCTGTCTCAGAGTCTCGTGTCTAGATTTAACTGACAATCACATCAATTGTGGTGCGGCCGTTCCGTATCTGGTTTTCGCCCCCAAGACCCGGTTCGAATAACACTTAAAGCGAGACAATATTTCCATTATAAGGGTTAGATATAAGCCGAATCTTAAAAAAAAAAAGATATGACAAGTTAATTGTTTAGAAACCAGCAATATGAAAGGAAGAAAACCAAATCAACATATCTTGGGTAAGCTCTCCTTTTTCAATCTTAGAATCTTGGTCTTCCACGAGAAACCTGCAGACGGGGCATGTTTTGTTGCACGCTTTAAACCATCTATTTACGCACAATCGATGGAACTCGTGTCCGCAAGGAAGTACACTTATGATGTTATCTTTCAGCTTCGACAAGCACACGCAACATAGCTTTTCTTCTGTCCCTCTCTGCTCGCTTCCTATGCCGATTAAGGCCAGAACCAAGACTCCAAATCTGTTTAGTAAGATCATGCTACCTACACTTTCAAAGGCTCTCATCATATCACTCTTAGGTTAATTTCGTCTCTTATTAATTCTCTCATTAGGTTCTTGCTTGGGTTTTACTTTTATTAGGTTCTAGGTTGATTGTCACACCCCCCAAAAAGTAGGTTTTACCTAAGTTTGAGTAGTGCATTTGACCCCCTAATACCCATAAACGATGGAGATTGGAGATCATTACTATTGGTCACTACTCCCAATATCCTCAAATGTAACATTTTTTTATCATGTTATATATGCCGGCTGATTTTTCAAGTGACAGGTTCGGTTCGTATCCAACACCATTTAGTTAACTTTTTCTAGCATTAAATTACATTTGTCAATGAATAAAATTTAACACTTTTTGTAAATATTGATTGCTAAAATTTGCAAACTGCTCTAGACTCATAATATTGTAATATCTATGCTAAAATGCTTCTTTTTTTTTTTTTTAAGAAGAAAGCGTACCTTTTTTTTTATATTTATATTGTGAGTTAGTTTGTGTAAATTTATGTTCGTGTAAATTTGTATGTGTGGTTTTCATAATATTTTTTGTGTAAGTGGTTATGTGTTAGTTTTGTCTAAATTTATTAAGTTACTTCGTGTAATTATATAATGTATTAGTTAGTTTGTGTAAATATTATCGATTTATTCCCTATAATTATTTGGCGTGTGTTAGTATATGTAAGGTTTGTTTTATTTCGTGTAAGTGGTTCTGTGTTAGTTAATAGATGTACCGGCGAAAATCTATAATTATCGCCTAAACTACGCTCTTCGCGTGCGTAGTTGCTAGGGTCCCCAACTACGCTTTTGGGAAGCGTAGTTGGAGTTCCAAAAAAAAATAAAAATATCAGCTACTCTTATGGGGAGCGTAGTTGGAGTTCCCAACAAAATTTTAAAATTTTATTTAGGGAACTCCAACTACGCTTCCCAAAAGCGTAGTTGATATTTTTATTATTTTTTAAACTCCAACTATGCTTCCCAAAAGCATAGTTGGGTACCTTATCAACTACGCACGCGAAGTGCGTAGTTATGCTCACTAAAAGATTTTCGCCGGTACATTTAAAAATTACGCTTTTTTTATTTGATAATGATGGTAGGTAGAAGGGTCTTTTTTAACAATTATCCTCAATTCCAAACTCAAAAACTACGAATTTTTTTTTACTTATTTTAATTGTTTAAAAAATAACTTATTTATCAGGGGTATTTTAGTATTTACACAAAGTAAAAATCTAGGGCATAAACAACCAATTATTACTTGAATATGACACATCATATTTCCTCATATTGACATGGGTTTCTCATATATTTAGAATGTAAAATGTTAAAAATAGAAATGCATACGATTAAAAAATTAATAGATTAGGTATCTAAAAATCCTAATAACAAAAACATTAACCCTTAATTCATATAGGCAATTTTTTTATGTAACCCATTCAAAAAATATCCACTATGGAAAAGCATAAATTAAAGAATTTTTGTTCTCCTCACCAAAACATAAATAGAGAATCTCTTTTTCGAAAATGAAACCCTTCGAACTTGTTCAACTTCTATAGGAGGTTTCTCCATTTTTAAGTTTCATCTACCCGATTCCAAGAAGAAAAGTAGTTATTTATTTTCTTCGATTCAAAAACACGATCAAAAATGAAAAATCAAACAGTTCAGGTTTATACAGACTTTATTCTAATACATAGCATCTTTTTGTTAAGCATAATGCTAAAACAGTTCAGATTTGGAAAAGAAAATGGACGTGGTCGGTTGTTGACTAAAGTATTTCCAATTATTCAAGGTATAAATTAAGGGTCATGTTAGACATACCCATATATTTTATTTAAAAAACTTATCCGATTCCGTAATTCGGGTGAGAATCAAATCAGTCATTAAAAATAACTATTTTACTTTTTTTTCCATTGCGGTTTCGGGGCCCAATTGCAGAACCGATTAAACCCAACTCCGTTTTCGGGCCCAGGTGCGGAATTGATTAAAATCAATTTCGCTTTCGTGCCCAAGTGTGAAATTAATTAAACTCAAATTTGCATTTTTACCCCAAGTGCGGATTGAACTAAAATCAACTTTCGTTTTCAGGCCCCAACTGGAATTAGTTGAACACTAATTCTGCTCTTTGGGTTTGAAATTATGGAGATGATATAAAATAGTATATGGGTTCGTTTATTAAAAGTGAAAATAAGATCTAAAATATAATAAATGCTTTAATATCTACTTGTTTAAGCGATAAGATTGTTTTGGAAAATTAAGTGAGAAGATTGGTCTAGTAAAGCGTTGTCTGTATGGCTCATACAAACTAAACCCCTCATACAACCTTTACCCTGGCCTCTGCGGGACTCCGACGCGGGTGGCATCTTCGCTGCGTTTCAGCCCATTCCTTTCCTTGGTATTTAACTCTTCTTGCTTCCCCTCTCCCAATTTAAAAGCATGTACCACTGTTGGATGCGTAGTATATACAATTGACTAGCTTCACAATTTCAAAGATGAAGCTACTATGAAATGTATGTATTTATGTTTTCTGTTTTACCTATACCCATCATACTTGCACAGTTCTCTTCAGCAATACAAGTAATCGTCTCAACAAGCCTTTATATGAACTAACATTCTTGTTGCGTTCCAGTAATCCTGAGACTAGTTGATTCATGGATGTAGGCGCAATTGTCAATGATGAAATAACTTTGCATTTGTTTGATGACAACATTTGTATGAACAAGGAGCGAGAGTGTTTTGGATACACAACACCGGGCCTCTTGCGTAACTCCATTGGGCTTTGTCTAACTTGATCTTACGTAAATAACGGATCTTTCTTTTGGGCTTGTATAATAGCATATATAGGAAGGACATGTCAACTAAAAGGTTTGTAATTTTGGATCGGATCGAGTGAGCCTGATTGAACATGAACTTTATTAACGAAATATTTTCCAATCAATCAAAGTTGATTTCAATCTAATTTCAACAAACCCTTTATATCTTTATTTAAAAAATAATTAAATTAAATAAAAGAAAGTAATCAATTATAGATCGGTTATTACCGTGAAAATTACTTAAAAATAGATAAAAAAAAATTGATTAATATAAAGATCGCATATAATATGAGAATTACTTAAAAATGGGTGGTTTTATTAATTGCAATTTAGTGATATATGAAGATTTGACTTAAAAATTTAAATCGAGTTTGTTATGTCAACAAAGTGTAGACTACTTTATTATGTATATAAATAGATATGATAGTTATTTTTTAGTTTTTAGTTTTGAACGGTTTTTTTTAAAAAAAATTGTGACTAATTACATAATTAAAAAAAAATTGTGAGATTAAATATAAGGAGTGACATCAACATCAACATGTAGTGTACTTCAATTAAGATGCCCATCTCTTGTGTTGAAACGAGTTTCAATAAAATATTTATAATAATAATTTAGTACGTATATTTTGGATATTAAGACGTGAAATTATATTACATGTTTATCAAATATTTTACATGTACCAACAATTTTAGTTTTTTGACGGAGGGGAGGGTGTCAGTTATGTGATAATGGATATTGTTATATAGTTGTACATTTGTAGTTAATCTATATCTATATATATCTATATATTTATATATACATACTAAAGTAGATTACATTTCGCTGATGTGGTACGCTGAGAATTCTCAATATATTACTAAATTGCCACTCTCTTTGAAATTATTAATTTTTAAGTTTTTAATTTTAAAACCAAATAGATTTGATGTAATTTAAAAAAGATTTTGTACAATTTAAAATCTCTCTGATTATTTTAATTTAAATCAATTCTAATTTTTAAGAACTACTATTGTAGTGAAAATTATAAAATTTTGATATTATAAATTTTTTATATAATAAATTTCGAATTTAAGTTTTCACTAAAAATAAAAACTAAGATTTAGTGATTTAAAAAAAAAAAATCTTATAACATTCAATCTTTAAATTTTTTTTTATAAGTTATATATTTCATATTTTGTTGGTACAATTTTTATAAAACATTTTAGTACGTACACTTTAAATTCTCTAAACTATTTTTTATTCAAATCAATTCAAAATTTTTATAATTACTATTATAACGAAAATTATAAAATTTTAATTGTCCAAATTTTCGCTATCATAAAATTTGAATTTAAGTTTTCACTATAAATAAAACTAAGATTTATTATTCTTTTAAAAATTTCTTATACATTCGAATTTTAAATTTTTTATATTTATAAGTTATGTATTTCATATTTCATATTGTGATTTTTGGTTTTAAAACTTTCTTTTAAAGTTTTCTTTTTTAAGGGTATATATAAAATAGAGAATTCTAACTTTAAGACGAAACGATTAAAATTTTATTGTATTTTTGTTTCTTTTAGTCATTATTTTGGAATTGATGTGATTTGAGTTTTATAATGATTCAAAAAATTTTATAAGTGTTTTGATATTATATAAATGGGACGGGACACTTCTAGCGGGATGAAAAAGTTAATGCCTATATCCCGTCTCAGATATATATTGGTTAAATGTGATTGTTATTTTTTTTATGAAATTCCGTCGGGATTGGGACATGACAAGATCGGGATTTGCAGAGTTTGTTCTCACCGTATTTATATGTATTAAAAATACTCGTGCACGGCAGAGTCCTAAACTAGTAATCTACTAAAGTACGCTACACTAAATGCTGATGTGGCGTCCCCACAATTTTTCTTGGATTAAATCTTTTACTAAATCACGAATTAAGTCAATAAATTTTTTTTACTAAAACAAAATCTAAAAAAATCTTTTTTTAACTAGTTTAAGAAAACAAAAATCTGAAATAAGTTAAGTTATCACGTTCTAGACTTCTCCTGTACCTTTTATCAAATAATAAATATCAAAATCTATTGATTCCACATTTTACATTGGCTGACCTTAAAACTTAAACTTCTTCTGTACGTTTTACTTCTCCTCCACTTTTTATCTCTCATACTATATAAGTAGATAATATCTCATCCTGCTCCATTTAGTTTTTGTCTTTCAATATTGATCATATGTCTTCATCTTTTTCAGGGTTGTGATAATTTGAAGATTGGATATTGTAATTTTTCTTTGGCTAAATTTCCAGGTTATTCCCTACGTTGTTATCCCCTTACTACCATTCTTTTTTTATACGAATTGTCAACCGTGGCATTCGTTTTACTATCGTTTATTCATTCCATGATTTGTATTCAAGAACTGTTGTGACTTTAATTGTGAATTTTATTATGACAGTTATGGATTGGTGATTCCATGATTGACATATGAGATTGAGATTACATATTCAGCATAATTAATGGTAACTTATTAAATTTAATGTAACACCCCGAATCCGCGAGACTCAAAGCGCTACGGACGAAGACCTCACAATGGACCCCGACCCTTAGTCTGACAACAATTTTACCGGATCTTGCAACAAGACACAAATAAAGACCAAAACCGAAATACATTTAATGCAATGTTATGATTCCCGAATACAAAAGAAGGAAGACATTAGTCAAGTTCTTACAACGACATCAACAACATACAAAAGACAACAATAATGAAGACTCAAATCCCAACTCATCCTAAGATGTACGGAAACCCCGGCTGCCCACCACTCCGGATCACTCGGCAAAATCCTTAAACTGCAAGTCATCTAGAAGGGCGGTATAAACCCGTTAGCTCACATTCGAAGCATTAGACAAATGGTAAAAGCACATACACACATAAGTTAACATAAACACGCAACATGCTCACACACACAAGCCGGTTTATCATCATATCTTTACGTCATACCATTACTAGTTCCAATTATTAAGATTGTAACACGAGAAGTCTCATGACTCTCGCCCCTGTTCCCGTGTAATCAACAGGAGTGGTGTGGCGCACCTCCCGTATACCATATGGAGTTGTGCAGTGCCCACCCGTATACCGTGTATGACCTGGTCGCAGATAACCTCCCAGTCACCCTCGGAACCTGGGCAGTGATGTCACTGCCCGATAAAACATACACTTGGGCCAACAATATAGATACAAGTCGTCCTAGTCCGGTTTCATGGTTATAACAATAACTAAAAACACACCACCGTCACACATCTAACTAATACGTAAAAGCGAGCTAAGTAAGTCCAGAGACTTACCTCGTCTCATGGATCAACCGATAAAACCGTACTCCGTTTCCCGTAAGAGATACTCTAATTTTGTCCATCAAGGCACAAAATCAATATCACTCTCACATGCTAGAAGTCCTTAGACTTCTAGTTCCAACAATTTCGCAAGATCATAAGCAAACTACACAAGTTAGGATACCCTCGTCCTAATCTTCACAACCTGATCCCCGATATGTAATCACAACCTCAAAGCCTCACAAGCCTCACAAGATCAACCCCAACGCTCACAGCCGTATAACCAACTCAAGATCAACACACTTCAAGCCTTAAAACATCAATCCATCCTCAAACATTCACCTCAAAGCTACTACTTGGCATTCCACAAGGTTATGCTAGATCCAAGATAGCATGCTTCTATCATATGAACTCACTAGGATAAGAGGCGGATACAAGATCAAGGAATCACTGGGGTAGGAACGTGGTTGTAGACCAAGGAAGCGCGGCCGCAGAGAAGAGTAGAAGAAGTGCCATAACCTCTTGCGGCCAGGGGAGCCGCCTCTGCGGCCCAGGTGGCCGCCCCCATGGATGAGGTTCAAAACTACTGTTGGCCGCCGCCCCCATGGCTACTGTTGGCCGCCCCGCGGATGTGGTGCTGATGGCACACCCGCGGCTCTGTCATGTCGCGGGTGTGATCGAACTCTAGAAAGCCGATTTGTCGGGCTTCTCTTCGATGTGCAGAAGTTCCTTGGTACCTCATGGCTGGCTTGATCCATCTTGTAAGTTCTCCCCATGGATCCACAATCAACACTACACCCTAGACCGAATCCACACACATGCAAACACAAGAAAGGAAAAATCTTGAGAATCCATGGCTTCCACCATTAGGGCTCAATAAGGAAGAAGATGAAGAAGAGAAGAAGAAGAGAAGAGCTTACCCTACAATCCGGATATGCAGTATACCCAGGAGCAACAACTCACAAGAAGATCCATGGAAGATGAAGGAGAAGAAAGTGGTGGAAGAGAAGATAGGGTAGGAGAAGGATGTAACGTGAAAGAGTGTGAGTGAGGGAGAGAGAGAGTACTTCTCAGCTGAGGGAATTAAGGGGTCAAGAGGGTCCAAGGGTCACTCTATGGGGAGACCTAACGAGGGGTCACAAAGCAAAAGCCAGAAACAAGAGGTCGGAAAGAAGACGGAATTGAAATTTATTTCACTCAGATCACGATTGAGCCGCAAGGGCGGTGGCTACCACTAAAGATCACCAAACTACTCTTCTACCAGAACTAAAATTCCGGACGTTACATCATATCCCCTAAAAATAAGTTTCGTCCCAAAACTTGCTAAATGCCAAACTCTCGGTCATAACTGCCTCGATAGCAACTCAAAAACCGTAAACGTGCCAACTCTCTACTCGATAACCAAAGCCTACTCAACCATTCTGGAGCATCTGATTTGTTGACATCTGAAGCAATCTTAGCCGTCCATATTCACCAGCTTTTTCAACCTCCAAGGTTGACTGAAGTTGATCCTTAGATGACAAAGAAAGGGCAGCAAGTGTCACTTTCTGCTAGGGAAAATGGGAAGAAAGCATAGCTACAAGTTTTGGCTCGTCTTGGAATTGGTGTAGTCCTATGCCAAGGTCGACAAGTTTGACCGGGATCTAAAGCCAAAGGTGAGACTCGGGGCCCTCCATTGAGATAGAGGCTGCCAAACAAGCAGAGATAAACAACACTGTGAAGACGAGTCCAATTGGCGGCCAAGTTGGCACTCAAAGCATGCAATTCGGGCCCACACAATCAAAAGGAAAAGTTAAAGGCTGCCCATATAGTAATAAAGCAACACTACAACAAAACCATGCACAAGAAAGATACCCAAAAGTGGCCTACCATCACGATGCTTCTGAAGCTGGAACAAACCAAGCTCAAGGACCAACTAGTGCAGATGATAAGGAAGCAACAATGGAGGTTACTGTCAATGATAAGGAAGCAACAATAGAGGTTACTGTCAATGATAAGGAAGCGACAACGTTCATCCGGGATATTACGCAAGAGGTTATGGCAAAACAACAAGCCAAAAGTCTTCATGAATGTTGGTAGGCAGAAAACTAAAATTTTCGAAAGCTAGTAGAGATAGTAAGGAACCATTCCTTTTAAAACGGGCTAAAGCTATTCCGAAAGAATGTGTCTGGAGGTACTCGCCGCTGGGTCAATTCGTTGGTTCCAATCCGGGATATTACGCAATTAATGAAGTCCGTAAATCATGGGGAGTCCAATGAAACTTCAAAGAGGAGGGCGGGTCCATGTTCTTCTTGTTCGATAATGCATATGATAGAGATAAAGTTCTCAAGGAAGGTTTATATGTGGCTCGTGGCCGAACCCTTATCATCAAGTACATTCTGGATAAGTTTACGTTCAATAAATGCTGCATGGCATCAATCCCCATTTGGGCAAGGATATATGGTCTACCGAAAGATTATTGGACAGAGGAGACGTTGGGAGAGCTTGCCTCGAAGTTAGGTACCCCACTATTCATGGATCCGGTCACGAAAAGTGGTAAACGGGGCACATATGCTAGGGTGCTAGTTGAGCTCAACTTTGCGGAAGAGATCATTAGGGACTTCAAGATTGCGTATGAGGATGGGGAAGTTAATATGTGCAAGGTACTATACGAGAATGAATCGGTCTATTGCTCATCATGTCTTTTGTTTATACACACTATAGTAGACTACAAGTTTAACAATAATGAGAGGGTCAAGAACAACAATGAGCAAGTTAAAGTGGGGAGCAATGAATCGGTCATCACTGGAAAATGCATTGGCATAAATTTGAAGAAGCAATTAATGCAGACAATTGAAGTTGATACATCTGACATGGCTGACGGGAATGAGAGAGATGATCAAGCACCAGTGGAGTCCACACTAAGATGTGCGAGAAACACAAAAACGTAGAGGAGGATACCGAGACACGTGACAATGCTTTACCATCTGAGGATGAAATCAATTAGATTGTCCAGACAAGTTTAAGGTTAGTGAATAACGTGGATCCCGTGCAGGTTGTTGAAGTGGGAGATATAGCTATTTAAAGCCATGCACTAGAGGTAATGATAACGACCACTAACAACTCTGCAGAAAGTCGGACACAAGAGGAAATGATTATGACCACAAGCAATCAAGTTGTTGAGGGATCGGTGGATGAGGATGATAGCGGCTTTTATGGCTCCATGCCCACGTCGAATTCCCATCACCTAGCAAAAGATCAGCCCAAGTCAGTCAATGCATTACAAGAGACGGAAATAATGAATGAAGAACATGGTGATGTGCATGGTACCATGAATACAGTGGATATTTATAAACCACTGATAGCATGTATTATAGTCTATATTTTGGGACTAGTTTAGACGTTTTATCTTCATAAACCTACATGTATGGATGTATATTATGCGATTATATTGTTGTTTCATCTACCTTTTCGGGTATCGAGGTCTACACCTAGTTTCGTTGTAATTGTAGGTAAAATGACACATTTTGGACTAAAATGGAGCTAAGGAAGCTAAGGAGTCATTGAAGCTACATTCTGGAGCTTAAGGAAGACCTCAGGAAGCATGAAAATGATTAAGAAGATTGACTTTGGACCAGATTTGAGAGATTTCACATTCAGTTGAGATTCACCTTGATCAGCTACAGTACCACCTCGACCGAGGTGATCTTGAGGAGCGCCCCGACCGAGGCGAACACCCTGTCGCCGGCGAGATTTATATTTTTGGCTGAGATCTTTTATTTTTGGAAAGAAGATATCTTATATTTTTGGCTGGATTTCTGGAAGGAAGATATGATTTCTGATTAATTTATTTTGAGAGAGATATATATTTTATAGGAAATTATCTTTTTAAGATATTTTATTTTTGGAAGATAATTCTCCTATATAAAGGGTTGGATTTTCAACAATTCAACCATGCGTGGAGCATCCAACAATTGAGGGATTTTCTGGAGGGTTTGAAGGAAGAATTGAAGGAAGTATTGAAGATTGAAGTTCAAGGAAGGAAGAAATCATAGTTGGAGTTAACTTTTGAAGGAGTTTTGTAAGACTTTCTTAGATTGTCTTTTTGGTTTATTGTCTTTGTTGATTTGTGACTTGAGAAACGCAGATTATTTGTTATTTGATTCAGTTATTGAGACCTTTTCCTTAAGGTTTTCTTGTTCGAATATTGATTCTTTTTCCATAAATTTGATTATTGTTATCATGATGATTGTTGGATAAGTTTCTTATGCGATTCTAGGGTGATTGGCTGAAAGTTGTGGGAAAGACGATGATAGAATGATCTTAATCCAACAGGACCCTGAAAGCTCGAGTCTTTATCTTAACTCTAGAACACCTCGCTCATTTGTTGAACATCTCGGCCGGGGTGGAATCTGGCTGAACGAGGTGACCTTTCCTGAATCTATTATGAGTTAAGAGTTCTAGTTTGCCAAATCCTATCCTTATTACACCTTTCATGGTTCAATGCAAGCCTAGGATGAGACTTACCCGGTGATTCCTTTGTTTGTTTACCTAAGATCATAAGTGTAGGTAATAAAGATTTATCCTTTATTGGGGTTTGAGTGTGCCTTCATCCCATCTTTGTGAGTTAGCCTGAGACTTATCCGGTAAAGGTTGATTCTATTCCCTTGGGTGGTGTGTTGGTTTGAGATTATAGTTCATTTCCTTAGTACCTTGAGACTTACCCGGTAACAGGAGCTTTGGTTTGGGATAGTGAGTAGTGAGACTTACCCGGTGATCTATTCCCACTTTAGAAACCCCTTCCCTTTGCAAACCTCAGCTTTGTCCGCGTTATCCTTTGAGATCTTGAGTCGGAACCACAACTAGATGCTTTAATCCCTAGAATCCACATTTCCCCTTACTTGACTTTATATCATCTTTGATTGCTTTAATTGCTTTTAGTTAATTGCAATATTTGACAACCTGATTCTATGCTTTATTTCACCTAAGTCCGTTTGATCGACCCCTTGAATTCTTGCTTTTATTACAATTTACCCGTACACTACGGGTTCGCATATTTGTTCAAGCATACTTCTTGGGTTATAAATATTAAAGCTTGCACACATCGTTTGGAGCGAACAAGTTTTTGGCGCCGTTTCCGGGGACTTGGTCTAGACTAAGCCGGTTTCGGTTGTCTTTCGGGGCAATTGCCCTTGTTGTTATTAACCACTCTACTTGAGTGTTTTCGCAGGATCTTTTCTTAGGTTTATGCGAAGAACCCGCGCTGGAAAGAAAATCGTTCCTTACGATCCCGAACCAGAAAATACTTACAAGCGAAGATTAAGAGAAGCTAAGATGACCAATCAAGACGATCGCGATCTTGAGGCCGAATTGAAGGAGACATTGGAATAGCTACGCCTCATAGAGAAGAACTGCAGCGAGAGAGAGAAGAGACTCGCGCCAGAACTGAGGGAATTGAAGCAGATATGGCCGCTCTAAGGGCCCTGTTTCTGCCTCGACCGATCCAAGATCCTCGACCGAGGTAGGACCTAGCCCCAGTTGCCCCGGCCGATGTGCACCTACCACCTCGGATGCCTGTCCGAGATGTTCTTTTTGCCGGAGTTCCATAAACCCTAGGACAGAGGATGAACCCTAATCAGCAAGTGAGGCATCCAGGAGTCAACCTAGGTGATCCAGCTGAGCATGATTATGAACTTCGACCGCAAGTTCTATCCATGATCCGATAATGTCAATTTGGAGGTTTAGAGAGGGAGTCTCCGCATCAACATTTGCAAAACTATGAGATTCTGACCTTTAAGATTGGAGAACAACAACTACAAGCTAAGGCCTTTCTATTTCTCTTTGAAGGACAAAGCGCTTGCTTGGTATCAATCTCTTCCACCCGAAAAGATCAACACTTGGGAAGAGATGACGACGGAGTTTCTAACTAAGTTCTTTCCCCCTCTAACACCACTGAAATGAGGGGAAAGATCAATGCTTTTATCATGAAGGACAAGGAAAGTTTGTCTAAGCCATGGGAGAGATTCAAAGATGTTCTACTGGATTGCCCACATCATGGGATTCCAAAAATAGAGTTGCTGGAGATATACTTCAAGGGGTTGGATGGAGCAACTCAATTCAATCTCCAACTACTTTCCGCCGGCACATTCATGGATATGCCGATAGACGAAGCTTGGGAGTTCATTGAAAATCAAGCTTTGCATATGGAGAAGTACTCCCATCAAAGAACCGATAATGGAGCAAGGAGAGTTAGCTTCCAGGAAACATCATCAAATGGAGCTCAACTCACCTCGCTTAGCAATGAGGTAAAGACATTGAAGGAGCTTTTAGTAGCCCAAACAAAGAGGGAGCAAGATGGAGGATATCAAGGAAGAAACAAATACCAAGGGTCGCGGAACAACAATTACAACAACAATAGAAACTCCAACAGTAACAATTGAAGATCTAATCAACAAAATCCGGGTAACCCTTATTCTCATGCTAATAATGCTTTTAACCCCTCCTCTTCTTCTACTCCATTGAAAAGATAGGAGCCTGAATCAAGTTCGTCCCAACTAGAGAAGAAATATGCAGTGTTGGAGGTAATTTTGATCAAGCTCAATGCTATGGAGACATCAATGAATTCATTTTCAAAGGCACAAAAAGCCTTAGAGCAACAATTCTTTAACAAGGCGAATGAAGCGCCAAGAGATCCAAGGAAGCTCCTAGCAAGGATAGAGAGCAACCCTAAGGGACAGATCATGGCAACAACAACAGGAAGTGGACTAAAAACTACAGATCCAGTACCTTGGTCGGTGCCAGATCAGACGAAGAACACCTCGGTCCAAGATCAGACGAGGAACACTTCGGTCGAGATGCCAACCGAGGTGGAGCCCCCGAAAGCGAGGGATAAATCTGAAGTTTATGTTCCACCTCTTGCTTATAAACCACCACTTCCATTCCCCTAGTCAAGGGCCAGAGCACATCTAGACAAACATTTTGGTAATTAGTTTCTAGACCTAATAAATAAACTACACATTAACATCCCTTTTCTTGATGTCATTCTAGGGATGCCCGCCTATGGGAGGTTCTTGAAAGAGATTCTATCAAGGAAGAGGAAGCTGGAAGATTTTGGAGAAGTGAGTATGACATCTAAGTCTTTGGAGCTCATTCAAATCATGAAGGAGAAGATGCCACCCAAATTGAGAGATCCCGGTTCATTTTGCATTCCCATACAAGTTGGGGATGTAACATATTATGCTTTATGTGATCTAGGAGCCAGCGTGAGCATCATCCCGCTGGAGCTATGTGAGAGAATCGGACTTGGAGAGCCCAAGTCGGTGAAGATAAGGTTATACATGGCGGATCGCTCCATTACCCATCCCGTGGGCATTTTGGAAGACGTTCCCGTCAAGTTAGGTAATTTCTATTTACCTATAGATTTTGTTGTACTTGACATACCCGCAGATTATCCCGTTCCTATCATTCTCGGGAGACCATTTCTAGCAACTTCGGGTTGCAATATGGATTGTAAGAACGCCAAGTTGAAATTCAACATTGGCGGAGATCAAGTGGAGTTTGCATTGCTTACTGCAATGAAAGGAGAGCCGCTGGAGGATGATATCTTCAACATCTACGATTAAGAAGAATCAAGAGAATTGATGAGATCTATCCTTATTAATGACCCTCTTGAAAGAGTTCTTAGTTTTAATTTAATGGAGGAAGGTATAGATGTTTCTTGTGATGCAGATATACGGAGCTTAAAAGCATTGGAAGTAGATCCAGGAGCTAAGATTGAAAGACTAATTCAAGGGAAGAAGAGCAATTTAGATTTCAGTCTCAGTTCCAGTACCTCGACTGAGGCACTTTCTGGACCAAGCGAGGTGATCTTATCTGAAGAACATCTCGGTCACCCACCTCGGACACTGCCTGAGACAACAAGCGAGATGTTGTCAACTGAGGACAACAAACTTCCTAATCCTTTTTCTGGGAATCATTTACAACTGATGGAGCACTGGCTCCACCAAGCTTCTGATGGTAAAGAACCTTGGTATGCTGATATTGTTAATTACCTTGTTTGCCAGGAAATACCGCCCGGATTGACGTACGCTCAAAGGAAGAAATTCTTCAAGGATGTACGCCATTACTACTGGAATGAACCTCTATTGTTCAAGAGAGGTCCGGATAGGATATTTCGACGATGCATTCCGGAAGATGAAGTTGCTAGTATTATACGGTATTGCCACTCGCTTCCTTGTGGAGGACATGCTAGCACACACAAAACATGCGCTAAGGTATTACGTTCTGGTTTCTTTTGGCCTACATTATTTAAGGACGTGCAAACGTTTGTTGTTTCTTGTGATGCATGCCAAAGAACAAGGAACTTGTCTAGGAACAAGATGCCACTTAATAATATTCAAGAGGTTGAAATCATTGATGTGTGGGGAGTTGATTTTATGGGACCTTTCCCATCATCCGCAGGGAACCTCTACATTCTTTTAGCTGTTGATTACGTCTCTAGATGGGTGGAAGCCATTGCCTCACCCACTAATGACGCCATGGTGGTTGTGAAGTTCTCTAATCGGACTATATTTCCACGTTTTGGGACACCACGCATCATTATCAGTGATGGATGAACACATTTCATCAACCGGAAGTTTAAAGCGCTTCTATCGAAGTATGGGGTAACCCACAAGGTAGCAACCCCTTATCACCCTCAAACTAGTGGACAGGTCGAGATCTCGAATAGAGAAATCAAGGCAATTTTAGAGAAGACTGTCTCTAGGACGAGGAAGGATTGGTCCATGAAGTTGGACGACGCTCTTTGGGCTTATAGGACCGCATTCAAGACTCCCATTGGTACCACCCCTTACAATTTGGTATATGGGAAGTGTTGTTATCTACCCGTAGAGCTAGAACACAAGACATATTGGGCAATCAAGTGGTTGAATTTTATATATCAAGGAAGCCGGAGAGAAGCGACTATTGGACATCAATGAGTTGGAAGAGTTGCGCTTAAACGCTTATGAGAATGCCAAGATCTACAAGGAAAGAACGAAGAGATGGCATGACAAGCATATCATTCCTAAGGAATTTAAAGAAGAAGATATAGTTCTACTCTTAAACTCCGCCTCCGCCTCTTTCCAGGTAAGCTGAAATCTAGATAGACAGGACCTTACGTTGTGAAAAATATTTTCCCCTATGGTGCATTTGAGATTTGGGGAGAAACAAGCGGAAGCTTTAAGGTCAACGGTCATAGGCTGAAGAAGTACCAACCGGAAGTCCAGGTTGAGGAGATTGCACCACTACACCTTGTTTAGGGATGATGTACAGTCCAACTAGCGACCTTAAATCAAGCCCTTCTTGGGAGTCAACCCAAGGTATTGCTTTCTCTTCCCTTTTCCTAACTTAGTTTTAGATAGTTTTCTTTGCTTTGCTTTTGGCGTCCTCTAGTCATAAACCAAGTACTTTCTAAGGAAGGATTACAACTCAGGAGCTACACTGGAAGGACAAAAGTTTGAGAAATTGAGAAGACTAGGTCTGACATCCAGTTAGACACCTCGGTCCGGTCGGGACCGAGCTACACTGGAAGAACAAAAGTTTGAGAAATTGAGAAGACCGGACCGAGGTATGAAGCTCGAATAAATTGAGAAGACATCCAATTAGAAATTGAGAAATATCATATTTCTATCTCTTAAGAACGAGTTTAGGTAGAACTTACCAAACTACACATTTTTCCTACTTTCTAAAAAGTCATTAGGATCCAACTTTGGCTCCAAATATGAAGCTCGAATAAATTTATAAAAATTCCAATAAATATTTCTAGGTCTCCTCGGATATGCATTCTACTCATAGAAGCAAGGATTTCATAAAACTGTCCAACCATCACTCCTACAAAATTCTCCAAACTTGGTTCCTAACTCAACATTCATACTTAGCCAAAATACTCACTTCTTTTCCCAAAAACTGTGTTACTACCCTACTTTGGAACATCATAAGTCCGAAACTATCTGTTGGATCATCCTCAAAACTTTATACGATAAACTACAGTATATGAACTCTAATCCATCAAAATTTCATGTTCATCAGAATTATCTAACTCATTCAAATCTAGATCCAAAAACTGCTTCCGCACATGGTTTCCCATACTTGGAATATTTCACCAAAACAGAAAAACTGCTTACTGTCTCAACTTTGAAAAATCATAACTACTAAAGTTCTTGATGGAATCCTTTGAAATTTTGATATACTCTACTATGTAATCCTAACTAAGACATATCCAAAATTCAAGTCCAACAGAGATAAAAAAAACTTATCAAAAACTATCTCACAAAACTGCATCACATGCAGTTTTTCTCAACACTCAACACAGTTATAAAAACTGCATGAGTAGCCAACTTTGGGACACCATAACTCTCAAACGGTAACTCCGATTCTTCCCAAATTTTAGTATGATCTACTATGAACTACGGACTACAACATATCCGAAATTCAGAAATAAAAGAGGTGTCTAACATACCCAAATCTTGACTCGAAAATGACTGCTTGTCACTTCATGAAAACTCGGAAAATAGCTTGAATCTTTACTGCTCCTCTATGGCTGTTCTGGGTAGATTTAATAGACATAAAAGGCACTCAATAGGTATGAATTTCATGGACGGAAGTGCAAGGAAGAGAAGGGTATCAACCTTACCCGATTCCCAAACTCGAGGGGGAGGAAAGAGATGGCATTAGTCTGTTGTCGATTCAACTGTTGCACAGAAGAGAAGGGATTGTGCGACTGCAGAGGAGTTGAGAGCGATATAGGTGGCTGCGGTTCCCCGACTAGATGCAGATGAAAGTTCGTCTGAGTACAGAGAAGGAGGGAGAGACGGTCTGTGCGGCCTGATGTGGCAGCTTGGTGGGTTACGACCCGATCCTGGGCGTGAAGACGGCACTGTTGATCCTTCCCATGTACAGCAGGAGATCCTAGGCAAGGTACCGGCTGGAGGACTCGCTCCTAGAGTCGACGGTGCAAGGGTTGGGAAGCTCGCCACTGGAGTCGATTGGGAAGGGCTAGAGCATTGAAGATCGGGGCTGGAAAACGTGCTCGATCAGATGCACGCTGGGGAGTTGGGTGAACACCGTGGCTTGGTGTACTACTGCTCTCGACAAAGGTATCCCAACCTTGAATGTCGCTAGGTTGAATGCGATGGGAGGAGAAGGGAGTGACAACAGAGGGTGTCGGCTAGGGTTGTAGAGAAAGGCTGCGTGAAGAATGAAGTTAGAGATTGGGCATAGAGAGGTAAGGCTCATCTGGTAAGGTGAGATGCACGTGGACGCGTAGATAGGTAGATGAAGATTGATAGCTTTTCAGCAACGTCTCCCTACTAAAGGAAAGAATCCCAGCGATGCTACATCTGCTTGCCAAAATTGTGAGCTCAGGAAAGGAAGGTGATCGTGGCTGTTGAGATCTCCATGTAAATTAAGGTTGGGGAAGGTAACATCTCTCTCCTGGGCATGCTTCACTACTGGCCGGATAGCCTTGTCAAAGGCTTTGTCACAAGGCCCGGATGGCCTTGTCAAAGTTTGTCCAAAACTTGCCAAAATTTGTCACAAGGAAAATAGATATATTTTATGTGTGTAAGACTTTCGCATAAAATCATAGGAGTAGATGAAAGAGCACTTTATGTGCTTAACTCTTCACATAAAATGACAAGGTTTATGTTGACTCGGAATTCCGGAATTTAAATTTCTGGGTATTACATCAGTACCCCCTTAAAATAAGTTTCGTCCCGAAACTTAGAAGAAGACAACATAAAGACAGAGTCCATACCAAAGAACTAAAGCATCGGGAAAAAGTCACAAACGGTCGAGTTTCTTATTTGTTTAAGAAATAGCTGGAAGAAAAATTTTTGGGTATTACATAAATCCCCCTTAAAATTAAGTTTCCTCCGAAACTTTAAAATACCCCAATCATAAGGTCGGTCCTCCAGGCACATCAAAGGTACAAGTCCAGTGTATCTAATTACTGCATCAAAAGTCTTGTCGTTTCTATATCTAAGTACCCCACACATCTAAGGTTACCAATAAAACACACATCACTGACTAAGCACTCAAGCATGAAACAACAAGTACTCAAACAATATCACACCGATACATGGCTGAGTACTAACTCGTCGGTCCTAAGGTTGCAACTATCTTTGCATAGATCTCTGAAAGTTTACGTCTCATACTATCCACAAAATATCAGGTAGCCTCGTCAGCTTTTTATACAACCGTTGACTCAAAAATCTTTTCATGTACTTACATCACAAGCGCATGCTACCACGTTCTAGAGTGTTTACCGGTTATCTCCCCGGTATCATCTGGCTCAACTGTCCGATCTTTTGATATGATGACCTAACTCGTGCTTGGTAGGTATCTCCTCCAACTGAATCCGTGTAAAACTAGGGTTACACTTTCCGATAGGGTGAGGAAAATTAATCCATTAATCACTCCTAAACCGCTTTTTAAAATATCACATTGTTGTCTTACACAACTCACCTCCAAACCCTTTGATGACCTTCCCGGGGTAATTATTCCAATTCATTTCCTTATGGCCTTCTAAAAAGGTTCCGAGTATCCGATCTAGGATATCCCCTTTATACATCTCCTGGCACTTTACTAAGTGCTTAAGACTAGTTGTATCACAACTCACTTGGTCTTCTCTCCTAATATGACTCAGTCATATGGTTCCTCCATTAAAGAATCATCATCTGCTCATTTTTGGTCTTAAACTTGATATAACTTATCAATTAAAATCCGGTGGTCAATCTTTGTGTTTTATCGACGTCATCATATTATTTTTTAGATCTCTAGCTCCACTCAAACTTCTTACGCAATATCCAAGATCTTAGGTGATATTGAATGTCCGCAATGACAACACTAGACACAAGGTGATCTCACATCACCATCGTTTGGTCATAACTACTCGATAACTGCTAACACGCCATCAGCATTGCACTCTTACATCCCCACGTTTACCGGACCGAGAATATTCCTCTGACGCCAAACACAACTCGGCTTCATTCCGATACAAAATTACACGTACTCCACTCCGAGATTATGCTTTCTTTAAGTACGGTTACTGGGTTGCAACTATACTCTTGTCGCTTCTCTTTCTTATGTATCTTTCAACTCAGAATGGTGGTTACGCACTTTGAGCTTTCTAGTGCAGACTACGCACAATACCTTAATAATATCGTTAATTATTTTCTCCCTCCAATGGAAATACACTCTCGAATGCTCCTTTAGGAATTAATTCCCAAAACTGGTTATCTGTCGACATGTGACGAAGTTATCATGTTTCACTGGGATCCTTAATAGGGTACCAATCTTTTTCCATAACCTCTACATGCATGCACCTTCCTGTCTACCTTGATGGTGATACAATTCTTCCACAAAATTTATAATCACTCCGCATAGCCCATCTCATGTTTGTTCTTAACAAAATGCATTTCACCAACTACCATCCTCTTAAATTCGACACGTCGTTTTTTTTGTACCATTGAGCTTCCTGCTTTGTGGGTTAGAACTCACCACGCTTCCGTTGCGCTACTGTGATAATTTTGTGGTTACCAATTAATCATAAGGGCATTTTCTGTGAGTCCAACGTCATTGACCCCAAAACTCTTTCTCCTAATTATACTATTAGTCCTATCCGGATGGAGTACACAGTATTGTCCTTACTCGCCTTCCTGAAAGAAAATAACGATTGAAAAACAACCTCTTCCGCTTACTTTCTTAATTCTTCTAAGACGGATAACACGATTTCACGTCCTCGGTTGACGTCGGTCAGGTTGACTTATCTCAATTTCCGGGATTTACTTTTCTCATACCTCTTTTGCCGTTGAATTTCCTGGTGAGCACTACTTACCCGAGTTCATCCATTTATACTCCTTTAGCTCATTCTACATTACAAAATTCCAGTTCCTCCGTAAGCTAACTCCATTTCTCGAGTCCAACTGTGTCGTCCATCTACAGCAATGGTCCTTTCTAGGTCTTCCACTATAGCTTGTAAGCACGTCTACACGACTCTCATGACCTTAACTTCCATTCACTTGCTGTTTATCTTATATGGAATGATACGCACACTCTGTCTTGATTGGCATAGAACCATTCACTTGCTGTTTATCTTGTATGGATTAGGTTTCGAAGAGTGAATGGAGAGGGGATGAAAAGGGCGGTAGTTGTAGGTTATTTTTGGGAAGTGTATTTTTTTTATTTCCTTAATAAAACCGTAGGGACGGTGACAAGGAAGAGGGGGTACGCAGCCTCAGCGCCGGGGGCGGCGCTGAGGATGAGTGTCAAGGATGGCCGCCGCAGGGGCGTGGGGTATCACTGCGGGGGCGGTGACCAGTATGTTGCAAACGCTGGCTCAGCGCCGGGGGCGGCGTTGGGCAAGGGGTTTCACCGTGGGGGCGGGTTCACTCAGCCGCAGGGGCGGTTTTCTTGATAGAAGCTCCTCTTCTTATTCCTTTGGGTTGTCTCCCGAACAGCGCCTTTGTTTTATGTCGTTGGCTCGACGTAAGGACTCTACCTCTATGATTGAGCCTCCTCCAACATCACATTTGGGTTTATAACCGTCTATGAGGGTAATCCTCCGGAGGACCTCGTTTCAATCCTTGTGATGGCTTCCGCCATTTGACCGACCTGTTTTTCAAGGTTCTTGATGCTGGATTCTGTTGTTTGGACATGAGTATCAAACTGTTTAGCCAAAACCTGCAACATATCTTCAATTGATTGATACTTACCTTGACGGGGCTGTTGTTGTTGGTTTTGTTGATTCCTCCAACGAAAGTTCTGTTGGTCACGCCAGTTTGGCATGAAATTCTATGCATAAGGATCGTTCCTAAGCCTTTGCTGTTGTGGTTGTCCATAACCCATTGCATTTACCTCAACATCGTCATCCTGGACTTGTGGACACATGTCCGTTGGATGATATGGGTCAGCACACACTCCACAAGATTTGAGCTGCTGTGGGGTTCCCATAAGTGTTAGCCTCTTCACCATTTCCTTCAGCTCCGCGAGCTCAGTGGAGATCTCACTCTTCCCAGTATTTACAGCATGGACTCCTTTCTTGGACGGGGTTCTTCCAAAGTTCCGAGTTCCTTCCGCTAGTTCCTGTATCTTTTCTAAAGCAAGGTCAGGAGTAGAGTTAAGAATATTACTTCCGCAAGCCGCATCGACAATCCTTCTTTCATTGTCTAGCAAGCCATTGTACAAGTACAAGACTAGATCTTGAGTTGAATATCCGTGAAAAGAACAGCTGGATCGGAGGCGTGCAAACCTTTCGAAGTACTCGTAGAGAGTTTCGTTCGCCTCCTGCTCGATGTTGCTTATAGCTTTCTTCAAGCTATTGGCCTTTTTGGTTGGGAAGTATTTCTCCAAAAACGCCTTGTGAAGGTTCTCCCAAGTGTCAATGCTCCCGGATGGAAGGTGGTAATACCAATCATCCGCTGAATCTTTAACTGTGAAGCCCAATGCCCTCATCTTGATTTGTTCTTCGGTAATGTTGGCCGGCTTCATGCTCATACACACGGTATGGAACTTCCCAAGGTGTTTGATGGGGTCTTCGCCACTTAGCCCATGGAAAGACGGAAGCAAGTGAATGAGACCCGGCTTGAGCTCAAAATTGACTCCTTCCCCTACTGCCGGTATAGTGACCGCAAGGGGGTTTTGAGCCAAGGTGGGCTGCGTGAGTTGACAAAGTGTACGGTCAGCCATCTCTTGTTGAAGTTGTTGTTGTCTTCGTTGCCGGATGTGATTCCTCTCAATTTCTAGATCAAAGGTAGCAAGATCGGGGTTAGTAGCACGGGTTTGAACCATAAAAAATGGTTCAAACCAATAATCAATAATAGCAATAAAACATTAAAACTCCCCGGCAGCGGCGCCAAAATTTGACTGGCCGGTATTTCTATGGTCGTCTATACCAAATTAAAAGTAAATCCCGTCTTAGCACTAAAACAAGTATAGTGGTTAAGTAAGGGTCGAACCCAAGAGAGTTAAGGTGTTTTATTAGATGCAATTATTGATTATAAAACAAGTAACAAGGGGGGGGGGGGTTGGTTAAATTGATGCACAAAAACTTATGAAAACGAATAACGCAACAAGTAAGACAATAATGGGTGATTCTACACTAGGTTGATTCTAAGCATGCAATTGCTACTTTGGTGAGTTCCTTTCACAAGTTTAAAAGTAACTCCCATCTCGATCATATATATATGTTGAGCCAACCGACATCAACACAACTTAACAAGTTAATGTTCCGTAAACCTACAAGAACAAAATAACAAGTTAGCTTTCAAACAAAGACTAAGGGATATGAAGAAAAGATTAAAACCGTTAAGCTTATCTTTATATTTGTGTTCCTTTTCTTTAAGTAATTACAACCCGTTATTACTTAAAGTTTGCTACTAGATTAAAGACCCGAACCCGGAACCTATTAATCCTAGTTATTTGCAAGCACTTTAGAACCTAAGGTGATCAATCTCAAGTAATAGTAAAACATGCAATTAGACAATGGAGATCAAGGAAACACAAAGCATTACTGAATGAAAACTTATATTAAAGAAAACTTACAACCAAAGTAACAACACAGCTTCAAACCAACCCAATGTAGCAAGGGAGTTAGCAACTCATTACAAAGGTAGCAAGATAATCTAAATGGGAAAACTGGATAATTTGTTGGCTAACAAGATGGATGGTTCTAACAACCAACCAAGGACTATTTATACTACAAAAGACACTAAATGGAGTAAATGGCCGGCCCAAAACAACCACCTTTAATGCCATAAAGGTGGTATAAACAGCCAGAGTAAAGCTTCTGATGTTAAACCGCATGGGCGGCCTTCGGCTCCGCAGGGACGGTGAAGGCAAAAACGCTTGATCTTCTTCATGGCCGCAGGGGCGGCTAGGCAATCCCACAGGGGCGGATCTTTAATGCTCTTCAAACGTTTGACCCTTCAACTTCCTGCCGTTTCTAATGCCAAGCCGCCGGGGCGTCCCTATGTCAACGCAGGGGCGGTGACACAACCTCTTCATATTACAGCTCCCAAGTTGAGGCGCAAGCAGAGGCGCAATGGAAGGCGCAGAGGCATTGGTCTTCGTTTCTTCAGGGCAAGTCACCGCAGGGGCACCAAAGAGTGGCGCCGGGGCGGTGACACACTTCATGGTTGGCACTGGCGAAGGCGCAGGGAGCGTTCCGGAGTAAGGTGTCACCCGCAGGGGCGGTGACAAGGTTCCGCTGGGGCGGTGGGGCAACAAAAGCTTTGCTTCGTGAACGATCTTCACTCCTAAGTGCTTATAACTCCTTCCTTAGCTTCTTTTAGTCTTCTTCTTCTGGACCAAGGAGTTAGTAGCATAAACCGACACAAGTGCAATAAAAAGACTCCAAAAACTATCCTAAATGATAGCGATTCCATCACCTATCAACGGTCTTCTCCAAAATTGCCTTGATTTCTCTATTCGAGATTTCGACCTGTCCACTAGTTTGAGGGTGATAAGGGGTTGCTACCTTGTGGGTTACCCCATACTTCAATAGAAGTGCCTTAAACCTCCGGTTGATAAAATGTGTTCCTCCATCGCTGATGATGATGCGTGGTGTCCCAAAACGCGCAAAGATAGTCCGATTGAAGAACTTCACAACCACCATGGCGTCTTTAGTGGGAGAGGCAACGGCTTCCACCCATCTAGAGACGTAATCGACAACTAGGAGGATGTAGAGGTTCCCCGCGGATGATGGGAAAGGTCCTATGAAATCAACTCCCCATACATAAAAAATCTCAACCTCCTGGATGTTGTTGAGTGGCATCTTGTTCCTTCTAGACAAGTTCCCTGTTCTTTGGCATGCATCACAAGAAACAACAAACGTTTGCACATCCTTAAATATGTAGGCCAAAAGAAACCAGAACGCAATACCTTAGCGCATGTTTTGTGAGCGCTAGCATGTCTTCCACAAGGAAGCGAGTGGCAATGCCATATAACACTAGCTACTTCATCTTCTAGAATGCATCGTCGAAGCATCCCATCCGGACCTCTCTTAAACAGTAGAGGTTCATCCCAGTAGTAGTGGCGTACATCCTTGAAGAATTTATTCCTTTGAGCATACGTCAATCCGGGTGGTATTTTCTGGCAAACAAGATAATTAACAATATCAGCATACCAAAGTTCTTTCTTATTAGAAGCTTGGTGGAGCCAGTGCTCCACCAACTGTAAATGAGTCTCAAAAAAGGTTTTAGGAAATTTGTTGTCCTCAGTTGACAACATCTCATTTCCTGTCTCGGTCGGTGTCCGAGATGGGTGACCGAGATGTTTTTCAGATAAGAACACCTCGCTTGGTCCAGAAAGTGCCTCGGTCGAGGTACTGGAACTGGGACCGAAACTCGAATTTCTCCTCTCCTGGATCAGTTTCTCAATCTTAGCTCCTGGATCTGCTTCCAATGCCTTAAAGCTCCGTATATCTGCATCACAAGAAACATCTATACCTTCCTCCATTAAGCTAAAACTAATAATCTTTCAAAAGGGTCATTAATAAGGATAGAGATCACCAATTCTCTTGATTCTTCTTCATCATAGATGTTGAAGATGTCATCTTTGAGCGGCTCTCCTTTCATTACAGCAAGCAATGCAAATTCCACTTGATCACCACCAATGTTGAATTTCAACTTGGCGTTCTTACAATCCACATTGCAACCGGAAGTTGCTAGAAATGGTCTCCCGAGAATGATAGGAACGGGATAATCTGCGGGTATATCAAGTACAACAAAGTCTATAGGTAAATAGAAGTTACCTAACTTGACGGGAACATCTTCCAAGATGCCCACGGGATGGGTAATGGAGCGATCCGCCATGTATAAATGTTCGCTCCAAATGGTGTGTGCAAGCTTTAAATTTATAACCGAGGAAATATGCTTAAACAAGGATGTGAACCCGCAGTGTACGGGTCAATTATAGTAAAAAACAAGAATTCCAGGGGTCGATCACATGGACTTAGGTGAAACCTAAGCAAGTATAAGTAGTCTATGTAATTACTAACCACAAAAGCGATTAAAGCAATCAAAGATGATAAAAAGTCAATTAAGGAAATATGCAATTCTAGGGATTAAAGCATCTAGTTGTGGTTCCAACTCAAGATCTAAAGATAAGCGGACAAAGCTGAGATTTTGCAAAGGGAAGGTGTTTCTAAAGTGGAATAGATCACCGGGTAAGTCTCACTACTCACAATCCCAAACTGAAGAACCTATTACCGGGTAAGTCTCAAGGTACTAAGGAAAGGAACTATAATCTCAAACCAACAATCAACTAAGGGAATAGAATCAACCTTTACCGGGTAAGTCTCAGGCTAACTCACAAAGATATAATAAAGGCACACTCAAACCCCAATAAAGGATAAACCTTTATTACCTATACTTATGATCTTGGGTAAACAAAGAAAGGAATTACCGGGTAAGTCTCATCCTAGGCTTGCGTTGAACCAGGAAAGGTGTAATAAGAATAGGATTTGACAAACTCTAACACTTAACTCTCAGTTTCAGATCAGAAAGGTCACCTCGGTCAGACGAATTCTACCCCGGCCGAGATGCTCATCGACTGAGCGAGATGTTCTAGGGTTAAGGATAAAGACTCGAGCTTTCAGGGTCCTATTGTGATTAAGATCATTCTATCATCGTTTTCCAACAACCTTCAGCCAATCACCCTAAAATCACAAAAAGAAATTAGCCACTCATCATCATGGAAGCAATAATCAAATATATGGGAAGAAAGTGAATATTTGAACACAAAAACCTTAAGAACAAGGCTTCAATAACTGAATCAAATATCACAAATATAAGCGTTCCTTGGATAACAAATCCAACAAGACAATTAACAAAAAGGAATCTAAGGAAGTCTTACAAAACCCTTCACAAAAGCTATAACAAGCTATCAATCCTTCCTAGATTGATCTTCAATCTTCCTTCCTTCCTTCAACCACTATAATGATAGCGGGATTTTTGGTGATGCGCCGATGCTGAATTGTGGGAAATCAAGCCCTTTTTATAGAAAAACAATCTTCCAAAGATAAAATATCTTGAAAAGATATTTTCCTAATAAAATATATCCATATCTCTAAAATAGATCTCTAAAATATACGATCTTCCTTCCAGAAATCCAGCCCAAAAATATAAAACCTCTCTTTCCAAAAATAAAAGATCTCAGCCAAGAATAAATGATCTCACCGCGTCAGGGTATTTGCCTCGGTTGGGGCGCTTCTCAAGATCACCTCGGTCGAGATGGTATTGTAGCTGACCGAGGTGACTCTCAGCTGAAAGTGAAATCTCTCAAATCTGGTCCAAAGTAAATCTTCTTCATTAATTCCTTACTTCCTGAATTCCTTTTTAAGCTCCAGAATGTAGCTCCCATGACTCCTTTGCTTCTTAGCTCCATTTCGGTCCAAAACGTGCCATTTTACCTACGATTACAACGAAACTTGGTGTAGACCTCGATTCCCGCAAAGGTAGATGAAACGACGATATAATCACATAATATACATTCAAACATGCAGATTATTGAAGATAAAACGTCTAAACAGGTCCCAAAATATAGACTATAATTCATGCTATCAATAACCGTATCTTCACCGGCTTGGGCTCTCCAAGTCCGATCCTCTCACATAGCTCC
The DNA here is from genome assembly GCA_033239125.1 of Fagopyrum homotropicum. Classification (NCBI taxonomy): domain Eukaryota; kingdom Viridiplantae; phylum Streptophyta; class Magnoliopsida; order Caryophyllales; family Polygonaceae; genus Fagopyrum; species Fagopyrum homotropicum. The sequence goes on along the minus strand of BSWB01000008.1, from coordinate 59,208,866 downwards.
AGCGGGATGATGTTCACGCTGGCTCCTAGATCACACAATGCCTCACAAGTTACATCCCCAACTTGAATGGGAATGCAAAAAGAGCCGGGATCTCTCAACTTAGGTGGCATCTTCTCCTTCATGATTTGAATGAGCTCCGAGGATTTAGATGTCATCCTTACTTCTCCAAAGTCTTCCAGCTTCCTCTTCCTTGATAAAATCTCTTTTAAGAACTTCCCATAGTCGGGCATCCCTAGAATAGCATCAAGGAAAGGGATGTTAATGTGTAGTTTATTCAGCAAGTCAAGGAACTTATCAAAATGCTTGTCTAGATGTGTTATGGCTTTTGACTGAGGGAATGAAAGTGGTGGTTGATAAGCAGGAGACGAAATATAAACTTCAGATTTGTCCTTCGCTTTCTGGGACTCCACCTCGGGTGGCACCTCGACCGAAGTGTTCCTCGTCTGTACCTGGACTGAGGTGTCCTTCGTCTGCTCTAGCACCGACCGAGGTATTGGATCTGTAGTTTTTAGTCCACTTCTCGTCATTATTGCCATAATATTTCCCTTGGGGTTGCTCTCTGTCCTTGCTGGGAGCTTCCCTAGATCTCTTGGCACTTCATTCACCTTATTAAAGAATTGTTGCTCTAAGGCTTTTTGTGCCTTTGAAAATGAAGTCATGGACGTCTCCATAGCGTTGAGCTTGATCAAGATACTGCATCTTTCTTCTCTGGCTAGGACGAACTTGATCCAGGCTCCTGGCTCTTCAATGGAGTAGAAGAAGAAGAAGAGGGGTTAAAAGAATTATTAGAATTAGAATAAGGGTTATCCGGATTTTGTTGATTAGATCTCCAGTTGTTGTTGTTGGAGCCTCTATTGTTGTTGTAATTGTTGTTCCGTGACCCTTGGTTGTTGTTTCTGCCTTGATATCCTCCTTCTTCCTTCTTCGTGTGAGCCACCAAAAGGTCCTTCAATTGCTTCACATCGTTCTTAAGGGAGATTAGTTGATTACCATTTGATAGAGTGTCCTGGAAATTAACTCTCTTAACTCCATTTTCGGCTCCTTGATGTGAGTACTTCTCCATATGCAAAGCTTGCTTTTTCAATGAACTCCCAAGCTTTGTCTATCGACATATCCATGATTGTGCCGGCGGAAAGTAGCTGAAGATTGAATTGAGTAGCTCCATCCAATCCCTTGAAGTATATCTCCAACAACTCTATCTTTGGAATCCCATGATGTGGGCAATCCAATAGAACATCTTTAAATCTCTCTCATAACTTGGACAAACTCTCTTTGTCCTTCATGATAAATGCATTAATCTTCCCTCTCATTTCAGCGGTCTTGGAGGGGGGAAAGAATTTTGTTAGAAATTCCGTCGTCATCTTTTCCCAAGTATTGGTCTTTCCGGGTGGAAGAGATTGATACCAAGTAAGCGCCCTGTCCTTCAAAGAAAAGTAGAAAGGCCTTAGCTTGTAGTTGTTATTTTCCAGCCTTGAAGGTCTCAAGGTCTCCATCAGAATCTCGTAGTTTTGCAAATGCTGATGTGGAGACTCCCTCTCAAAACCTCCAAACTGGCATTGGCGGATCATGGATAGAACTTGCGGTTGAAGTTCGTAATCATGCTCAGCCGGATCACCTAGGTTGACTCATGGACGCCTCACTTGCTGATTAGGGTCCATCCTCTGTCCTAGGGTTTGTGGAATTCCAGCAAAAAGAACATCTCAGACAGGCATCCGAGGTGGATGTATCTTGGGCACAACAATTGGGACTGGGTCCTGCCTCGGTCGAGGATCTGGGATCGGTCGATGCAGAATTTGGGCTCTTAGATCGGCCATATCTACTTCGATCTCTGCAGTTCTAGTGCGAGTCTGCTCTCTTTCTTGCTGCAAATCTTCCTTATTGAGGCGTAGCTGTTCCAGCGCCTCCTTCAATTCGGCCTCAAGATCACGATTTTCTTGATTGGCCATCTTAGCTTCTTTCAATCGTCGTTTGTATGTCTTTTCTGGTTCGGGATCGTAAGGAACGATTTCCTTCTCAGCACGGGTTCTTTGCATAAACCTAAGAAAAAGATCCTGCGAAAACACTCAAGTAGAGTGGTTAGTAGCAACAAGGGCAATTGCCCCGAAAGACAACCGCAACCGGTTTGGTCTAGACCAAGTCCCCGGTAACGGCGCCAAAAACTTGTTCGCTCCAAACGGTGTGTGCAAGCTTTAGATTTATAACCCAAGAAGTATGCTTGAACAAAGATGCGAACCCACAGTGTACGGGTCAATTGTAATAAAAGCAAGAATTCCAGGGGTCGAACACAGGGACAATGGTGAAACAAAGCACAAAATTGGTTGTCAAATATTGCAATTAACCAAAGCAATTAAAGTAATCAAAGATGATGTAAAAGTCAATTAAGGGGAAAATGCGGATTCTAGGGATTAAAGCATCTAGTTGTGGTTTCGACTCAAGATCTCAAAGGATAAGGCGGACAAAGCTGAGATTTGCAAAGGGAAGGTGTTTCTAAGGTGGGAATATATTACCGGGTAAGTCTCACTACTCACTATCCCAAACCAAAGCTCCTATTGCCGGGTAAGTCTCAAGGTACTAAGGAAAGGAACTATAATCTCAAACCAACACACCACCCAAGGGAATAGAATCAACCTTTACCGGGTAAGTCTCAGGCTAACTCACAAAGATGGGATGAAGGCACACTCAAACCCCAATAAAGGATAAACCTTTATTACATACACTTATGATCTTAGGTAAACAAATAAAGGAATCACCGGGTAAGTCTCATCCTAGGCTTGCATTGAACCAGGAAAGGTGTAATAAGAATAGGATTTGGCAAACTAGAACTCTTAACTCTCAGTTTTGGATAAGAAAAGCTCACCTCGTTCAGTCAAGTTCCACCCCGGCCGAGATGTTCATCGACTGAGTGAGGTACTCTAGGGTTAAGGTTAAAAACTCGAGCTTTCAGGGTCCTGCTGGGATTAAGATCATTCTATCATCGTCTTTCCCACAACTTTCAGTCAATCACCCTAGAATCGCATAAGAAACTTAGCCAACAATAATCATGATGACAATAATCAAATATATGAGAAAGGAATGAATATTCGAACAAGACAACCTTAAGAAAAAGGTCTCAATAATTGAATCAAATAACAACAAATCAGCGTTCCTTAAATCACAAATCAACTAAGACAATAAACCAAAAGGGAATCTAAGAAAGTCTTACAAACTCCCTCAAAAGCTAACTCCAAACTATGAATCCTTCCTTCCTTGATCTTCAATCCTTCAATCCTTCCTTCAAAATTCCAGAGAATCTTCCTAATTGCTGGATGCTCCAAGCAATCGCTGATCCAAAGATGGGTGAATTGTGAAAAATCCAACCCTTTATATAGGAGAATTATCTTCCAAAGATAATAATATCTTAAAAAGATAATTTCCTATAAAATATATCCATATCTCTAAAATAGATCTCCCAAAAATAATATTTTCCTTCCAGAAATCCAGCCCAAAAATATAAGATATCTTCTTTCCAAAAATAAAAGATCTCAGCCAGAAATATGGATCTCGCCGGCGGCAGGGTGTTCGCCTCGGTCGGGACGCTCCTCAAGATCACCTCGGTCGAGGTGGCATTGTAGCTAACCGAGGTGAATCTCAACTGAATGTGAAATCTCTCAAATCTGGTCCAAAGTAAATCTTCTTCATCATTTCCATGCTTTCTGAGTTCTTTCTTAAGCTACAGAATGTAGCTCCAATGACTCCTTAGCTCTTTAGCTCCATTTTAGTCCAAAACGCGTCATTTTACCTACGATTACAACGAAACTTGGTGTAGACCTCGATTCCAGTAAAGGTAGATGAAACAACAATATAATCACATAATATACATCCATACATGCAGATTTATGAAGATAAAACATCTAAACAAGTCCCAAAATATAGACTATAATACATGCTATCAATAAACACACAACATCCTCACACACACACAAGCCGGTTTATCATCATATCTTTACGTCATACCATTACTAGTTCCATTTATTTAGATTGTCACACGAGAAGTCTCATGACTCTCGCCCCTGTTTCCGTGTAACCAATAGGAGTGGTGCGGCGCACCTCCCGTATACCATATGGAGTGGTGTAGTGCCCACATGTATACCGTGTATGGTTTCATCGCAAAGAACCTCCCAGTCTCTCTCGGGAGTTGGGCAGTGATGTCACTGCCCGATAAAACATACACTTGGGCCAACAATATATATACAAGTTGTCCTAGTCCGATTTCATGGTTATAACAATAACTAAACACACACCACCGTCATACATCCAACTAATACGTAAAAGCAAGCTAAGTAAGTCCGGAGACTTACCTCGTCTCATGGATCAACCGATAAAACCGTACTCCGCTTCCCGTAGGAAGATACTCTAATCCTTCTCATCAAGGCACACAATCAATATCACTCTCACATGCTAGAAGTCCTTAAACTTTTGGTCCCAATGATCTCGCAAGATCATAAACCAACTACACAAGCTAGGATACTCTTTTCCTAATCTTCACAACCTCAACCGATATGTAATCACAACCTCAAAGCCTCACAAGCCTCACAAGATCAACCCCAACACAGCCATATAACCAACTCAAGATCAATACACTTCAAGCCTTAGAACATCAATCCATCATCAAACACGTACTCACCTAAGGTTCAAAGCCACTACTTGGCATTCCAGAAGGTTATGTTAGATCCAACCTAACATGCTTCTATCATATAAACTCACTAGGATAAGAGGTGGATACAAGATTGAGGAAGGGGTACTTACTGGGGCAGGAACGTGGTCGCGGAACAAGGAAGCGCGGCCGCGGAGAAGAGTAGAATAAGTGTCAGAACCGCCCTTGCGGCCCAGGGGAGCCGCCTCTACGGCCCAGGTGGCCGCCCCAGCGGCCAAGAGGCTCCTCTCCTGCGGCCAGGAGCTACTGGCCACCGCCCCGTGGGTACTTTTGGTCGCCCCTGTGGATGTGGTGCCGATGGCGCACCCGCGGCTCTAATGCCGCGGGTGCGGCCGAACTCCAAAAGGACGCTTTGTCGGGCTTCTCTTCGATGTGCAGAAGTTCCTTGGTGCCTCATGGATGGCTTGCTCCATCTTGTAAGTTCCCCCCATGTATCCATAACCAACACTACACCCTAGACCGGATCCACACACATGCAAATACAAGAGAGGAAAAAGCTTGAGAATTCATGGCTTCCACCATTAGGGCTCGAGAAGGAAGAAGATGAAGAAGAGAAGAAGAAGAAGAGAGAGCTTACCCTACAATCTCGATCTGCAATATACCCAGGAACAGCAACTCACAAGAAGATCCTTGGAAGATGAAGGAGTAGAAGGTGGTGAAAGAGAAGAGAGGGTAGGAGAAGGAAGTAACGTGAAAGAGTATGAGTGAGGGCGAGAGAGAGAACTTATCAGCCGAGGAAAACAAGGGGTCAAGAGGATCCAAGGGTCACTCTATGGGGAGAGCTAACAAGGGTTCACAAAGCAAAAGTCGGAAACGAGAGGTCGGAAAGAAGACGGAATAGAAATCCCGTTCACTCAAGTCACCGCGCTTGCGGCACGACTAAGCTGCAGGGGCGGTGGCTACCACTAAAGATCATCAAACAACTCTCCTACCGGAACTAAAATTCCGGGTGTTACATTTAAGGTCATAAACAACACTATGTAGGTATCGGGATTTATTATGATTTTGATTATTTAATTTATGTTGAAACATTCTAATGTGTGATGTAGAAACTATGACTTAATTGTCATTGAGAATCACTTTATGTTGCAGGATTCTACTGCATGATGTACATATTGTTGTGTTGGAAAGTTCAACCTGCAAGTGCTTTGCTCTGATGTTATGTTGGAGATATGAGGGGAGAGTATTGAGGGATTCATAGACTGTATTATATATCTCTGCTGCAACATTGTACCGTCTGATTATAAATTATGGTTCAATAATGAATTGCCATGGAGAATCGCTTTATGTTGCCATGAAGAGTTGATTTATGTTGGAGCATCCAATTGTTTGATATACAGACTATTGTTCACTAAGAATTTCTACTCAGAATTTATGTATTGAGAATGAATATGGATGATTGATATTGTGAATGAGAATCTGGCTCAAGTTGATTTATAGCATATAATGATTTCTACTCATATTCTAACGATTTCTACTCAGATTCTAGCGATTTCTACTCATAATTTATGTACTGGATATGGATACTCGATGCTGATAAGGAGATTAGGGGAAATAAAATTGCATCGGTTGAGAAAAGAAATATTCAGTTACAGAATAATCTATAATAACAATATAGTATTATTTTTTACAGAATGACAATCTTATCTTATCTATCTATACTTACTAAAGTAGAGTACATTCTGATGATGTCGCATGTTGAAAATTGAGGATTTAAGCCAAATCTCCATATATTACTAAATTGCCATTCATTTAAATTATTTATTTTAAAAATTAATTTTAACCAAATTCAATTATCTATTTCTTAATTAATTTTTTTTTTAAATCCAGCTGTTTGCAAAATAAATAATTTTCTTTTCAATAAAAGATTTTATAGAGTTAGTCACTAATTATATTTTTAATTGAAATAAGGGTATGATTAATCATTGTAACATTTTGTTAAATAATTACATATTAAATTAGTTTAACCAAAATTTGATACTAAATTATAAATTGAAGTTTCACTTTACTTACTCGATTATGAATGAACCTATTAATCGATTTAATTTTTTGAAACCAAAATTCTTAAAAATCTATGTTTTAAAATATTTTTATGTTAACCTAGGGGTGGGCAAGGGACGGGATGAGATGAAATTGAGGTCATTTCAGTCCCGTCCTGACTATTTTATATTGGGTATTTAGATTGAATCTCATCAGGTCCTATTCCAACTGAGATCGGGACGGGACGGGTTCAATCCCGCTTAACTCTTAATTGATTTATTGTTTTTGAATTTGAACACTTTATCCACAAAAATATCCGTATATATCGTACTCAAATAAGTTAATGCCCATATTCTGGCAGTGTTTGTGTCATTTGTTAAATTTGACGGTTTGACCAACATGATTTTTGTAAATAAATAAGCATAACTATATAATAACTACATATGTATATTACTAAGGCTCATATACCGTTCCGGATATTTTTTAGTGGGACGGGTTCGGAACAAGAGTTCTAATTTTGAATGAATTACTGTCGGGATCTGGATGAGACCAGGTTTGGTGGGACGATACCGGGTTTGGCGGGATGAGACGGGATTGGGACGGGATCATGATGTTCGAAGTTTAAATCTGTTGTAGGTGTAATATTTTTATATCTTCCTAAGAACTTGTATTATTTTGTGATGAAAATTTTTATTTGAATTTATAAATTAATTTATCTGATCAATACTATCTTTATTAATTTAATTATGACAGGAAATATAGGGCAATTTCCTAGCTTGACAACCCCAAATATAATCATATTTTTATCGCGGACTTTATTATTTGTTTTAGTATTCTCTCATTGTCCTCGATTTCTAACATAATTATGAACTTATTCAAAAGCTTCGTAGATGATGTTTATAATTTTTTTTAATATACTCAAAATACAATATATATTTAGATGTATATATCTTACAAATATCCGTGCACGGCACGGATTCTAAACTAATATCTATTAAAGCAAAATCATTTTTTGCCACGTGTCAACGTCATGTTTTCAAAACCCCTAATTTATTTTAAATTGTGAATTTTTATATGTTAATATAAACTGAAAAGTGATTTCTATATTTTCTATATTTTTTATAAAATTATTAGTAAAAATATTTTTACAAAAATAGTTTTTAAACTTTTACGAATTTTTTTGCCATCTATTTTACCAACAATCATATTTTAATAAATCCTCTTAGTTATTTTTACGGTGTAACTTATTTTTTTTTTTTATTTTTGCCAAATAGACTTTACGTAGTTTATTTTTATCTTAATTTATTTCCGATTTTATTAATATTTATTTTTGATCAAAATCTAACTTAAATTATTTTGCTAAACCTTTTTTAATACAGAAATTTTAGTCTTATCTTATTTTATATATATATATTAAGATATATTAATTAAGATACCTCCACTTTTTTTTATCTAAAGTTTGTCCAATTTATTATCAAAACGGTTAAATAATTATTTATCAATTCATTTATATATATATACACTAACATATTAATAAATCTAACACTTAATTTCAAAATCCGTACAAGGAACGGGTATTACACTATTTTCTCTTAAAAAGTTTAGAGAGAATTTGGCCTACTAGACCTTTTTAAGTTTTGTGTTTAGTAAATGTACCCCATATTTTTTATCACCTTAATTTAATGCTAGGTAAAAATATTTAACCCTTCTATTTATAAAAAAAAGAATAATTGTTGTTTGTTATTTGTCATATAAGGGTAAGTTTTAAATTTTAATTATTGATTTACTTTTTTAGTTTTTTTTTTATTTTTTTATTTTTTTATTTTTTATTTTTTTTATTTCTCATACCAGAAAGTTTTTCATACCAGAATTTTTTAATACTAGATTTTTTTTTTCTGGTATGAGTTTTCTGATATGAAAATTCATACTAGAAAATTCTGGTATGAGTTTTCTGGTATGAAAACTCATACCAGAAAACTCATACCAAAATTCTGGTATGAAAACGGAATCAATTGTGCTGAGAATTTACATATCAAAATTTTAATACCAGAATTTTCATACAAAATAATTAATACCACAAAAGTTGCAGGTAAAACCATAATTCATACAATAGGTGAAACAAAAAGCACAATTACATTATCTTTAGTTGAAATTAATAAATGATGAAAGCATTACAAAAGATCTTGCTGAACCAAATCCCATCCAATAAAAAAGAAAACAAAAAAAAACTTCCTAATTATCCCAACAAAGACATACCATTGATTCTTCTGAACATAGAAAATATTGATTCATGGTAGTTGTGGTCAAGAAATCAAATGCTTGGGTACTTATCATCTTCTTCAAATGATACTGCAAGTTCAATGTTAACAATTGGATCAAATAACTTGAAGTGGTTTCAAAATAACTAATAGTTGGGATTAGTGACTTTTATGTAGGCACCTACCATTAATTGTACAATAACTCTGCAATGTCTAGAAAACAGTTAACTAGGATATCTCATGTAAAAATCTATCCTCAAAATTGCTGGAATATTGACTGAATGCATAACGATCAAGTACTGCAACAACACAACATCGATTGCTTATAGTCAATACTCAATACGATGTATAAGATCAAGAACCAAAACAATACTTACAAAACTTAGCTTGTAATCTACTGTTGTAAGAAATGAGAAAATTATGAGCCAGAAAACAACATCAGTCATCTCCACAACACCACCAGCAATCTGGTAATAACAACCAAACATTTATTGAATATAGAATCAATCAACTATTAACAAAGACATCTAGTCTGGTAAAAGTGATGTAACCTAGTATAAACTGCATATTACCTCCAATGATGTTATTAGATTGATCTTTGACGATTCCCAAACAGTACATGCATTGTTCTTCTTCTTGGTAGTTTGACGGAAACAACCACATCTATAACTTAAGCCAAACAAATGTTTCAGTATTGTGAAATTGCAGCTAAATACCTTTCAAAACCAGTACGCTCAACTACACAACCAACACGACCCAAACTCTTCATACCAAAAAATTCTATTAACTTTCTGGTATGAGATCCAACGAGATGTATTTTTGCAAATGAATTTAGTATAGCAATGAACTTAAGAGAAGAATAGTGATTGTATGAAAGCCAACATATTAATCCTCCACAATATATAAGTTTATCATTTTACAAAACTATAAGAGTAGAAAACTAATGTTCATCTACAATGGAAGGCAGGCATACCTGCAAAGAGCCGCCATGGATCGTCGCGGTGGAGAGGAAGGAAGGAGGTAGAGACTAGATCTACAGATCCAGATCTAGATCGACAGAGGGTTAGAGAGAGAGTCGAGGAGGAGGAGGAGGAAGTCGACGGAAGGTGGCTAGTGCGTCGGCGGGCCAACGACAGAGGAGGGGTACGGGGAGAAGAGAAGGAAGGAGAAGAGCAAAGAGCTGCCATGGATCGTAGTACTCAAGAGAAGGAAGCAATAATGGGGAGAAGGGTTGTAGGGTTTGAAAGAACTGTAAAAATAGAAATGGGGTATATTTACTAAACTATAAAATGTAAAAAACCTATTTACTAATCCAAAACCTCAAAACAGCCTATTAACCAAATTTGCCCAAAAGTTTATGCCTTACCAATATCTATTAGAATATACATAACTCTAAATGCTCTACAAGATATAAAAAATAATAAAATTTACAACAAAATTCTTTCATTTATAGCCATCACCATAGTTGTTATACCGTGATATATCATCATGGTGTTATTTATTTATTTTTTTTGCTACGTTTACGTTTAATTATGTTGCTAATTCTACCATGATATATTATTCTTAAATGCTACGCAAAAACCTAATCATTGAGAATTTGAGATTATGCCAATATAACTTAAAAATATGAAGCGATCGTAACTACTCATACACTAACACAAATATGTTTTAAGTCCAAACGAAGAATAGACTGATATTATTTTTATTGAAGATTAATAAAGTGTACCCCCTCCCTGGAAAATTGGTATTCGGTTAAAAAAAGAAAAACTAAACCAGCCAATAATTATTTTTATTACATTTAATTAGGGCTGTTCAAACGGTCCGGACCGGACCGGACCGGACCGTAAACTCTCGGACCGGACCGGACCGGACCGTTTCACACTAGCAGTGAAACGGTCCATGGACCGGACCGGACCGGACCGTAACGGTCCGGTCCAACACGGTCCGGTCCAATACGGTCCGGTCCGGACCGTTTTATTAATTTTTTTTTTAAAAAATTAAAAAAAATATTTTTTTTGTATGCATTTAATCCGGTCCGGTCCGGGTTCGGACCGGACCGGACCGGACTGGATACTCTTCTTATTGAAAAAAAAATTAAAACGACAATTAACGGTCCGGACCGGACCGGACCGGAACATTACGGTCCGGGACCGGACCGGACCGCAATATTTTTAGACCGGACCGGACCGGACCGGAATTTTCCAATTACGGTCCTGGACCGGACCGGACCGTAATTTCCGGTCCGGTCCGGTCCGGTTTTCCGGTCCGGTCCAAAGTTGTGCAGCCCTACATTTAATATAGATTAACAAAGTTTTCATAATTTACTCATTGAATTTTTAAAAAAGGTTAATACATGAAATCACAATTAGGTTAATATATAAAGTAGGTTGCTAAGAGATTGAGAATTTTGAAAACATGACACCACAGTACGTTTGGGGATACGAGAGACTTTTAAAGTTTTTGATAAGTTTAGTTATCGTTTATATGATGGTACGAGGCTTAGTTATGTTAAGAAATTTTGGGCCATTTTTGTATTTTTTGAGAAAAATTATGGGTTAAATCTTAATTTAAAAATAAAGTTCTGTATAGTCTTACAAATAAATTTCGAGTAGTCAATTCCAACCTAAAAGCCTTTTTAGAACTTTCCAGAAGATAGTGTGTTGATGAGACGTATTTTCCGATTGACCAGGCATATGGGGTCACATACGTACAAAACAGTGACGTAATGATAGTTGAGCTTTCGTTAGATTTTGCAAGTCTTATGAACTTACCTAGAAAGCTTTTATTTCTTCACATTGACTTGTGCTATGATAGTGGCATGTCATGTGTGGATTATTAATAACAACTTCACTAAGACGATGTTACGGTATCATGAAACTCAAGTGTATGTATAACGAATCGTGACATCATTGTCCTACTTTGACATGATTGGGGATGTTCTCTACGAACAACCCATACAGTTATACAATGAGATGCATGAAATTCATTCTTGTTGGTATGCGGGAATAGAGACGAAGGTCAGAAGCTTGTTGTCAAGCTAGAGTCGGGACCCTTTGTAACACCCCAAATCTGATAGACTCGGGATGCTACGGGCTAGGACCTCACAATGAGTCCCGACCCTTAGCCTGAAAACAACTTCACCGGACCTTACAACACGGCACAAATAAAAGCCAAATGGAAAGAGTTTTATAATGCATGATGAGTATCGGAAATACAACTATAAAACATAATCCCAGCCGAGTTCTCAAAACAAACAACAAGACGACGTCTGAAATAGTAATAATAAAAGATTAATTGATCCCGTCCTATAATGTACGGAACCCCGGCTGCTCACTACCGCCGGATCACTCGACCGCCTCCCTAACCTGCAAGGCATCTACAAGCGGTATAAAACCGTTAGCTAAACATTCTATGCATAAGAATAAACGTAAAGGCACATAAACACATAATGAACACATTCAACATGCAACACTCAAATCAATTTATTATCTTTGTTTAAGTCATATCCTTTACTAATGATACTTATTTTGTGACACGAGGGATTCCCAAACCTTGCCTCTGTCCCCATTTACCAGCAAGGAATGGTAGTAATGCATCTGACCGTCTACCTGCATGGTCTAGTCGCAAAGAACCTCCTAGCTCTTGCAAGAGCTAGACAGTGATGTCACCGTCCGTTATCATACACTTGAGCCAATTACGAAATATATATAGGTCGTCCTATTCCGGCTTCGTTGTTTAACATGACTAACATACACCACCAAAACACAATACACTAATACAAAGAAGTCAGCTAAGTAAGTCCGTAGACTTACCAGTCCCAACGCGAAACCCGATCGAACTCTCTCAACCTCCCATGGAAAAATACACAATGCCTGTTCCACAAGGCACACAGATCAAACAACACTCTAGTCAACTAGAAGTCGTTAGACTTCTAGGCTCAACATCCTCTCAAGAACAACAACACTCTAGTCAACTAGAAGTCCTTAGACTTCTAGGCTCAATATCCTCTCAAGAACAACATCACTCTAGTCAACTAGAAGTCCTTAGACTTCTAGGTTCAACATTCTCACAAGAACATAAACGCATAAAATAGATCGACACTTAAAAACCTAACACAACTCTTTTAAACCAAACTATACTTATACCCAACTTCGGAACATCCTAAAGATGGATTAAACCAACGGATCGTTCTCAACTTTTACCACATGCTCCTATGTATATCCATCAACAACATATCCAAAAATCAAGTCCAACGGAGGTCAATAACCCATCCAAATCTGCCTCACAAACTACATCACAAGTAGTTTTTCTAACACTTAGAATATTTCAGCAACCATCCAGAAAACTGCTTACAGTCTCGACTTTGAAAAATCATAACTACTAAACCTTTCGATGACATCCTCTCAAATTTTGATATATTCTATCATGAAATCCTAACTATAACATATCCAAAATTAAAGTCTAACCGAGGAATATAACCCAATCAAACTTGTTCCACAAAACTGCATCCCAAGCAGTTTTTTCTCAAACTTAGAATATTCAGCATTGTACTAAAAACTGCATGAGGAACCAACTTTGGAGAATCATATCTCTTAAAATATAACTCGGAATACACTCAAATTTCAGTATGTTATACTTTATAATACCAAATGTAACATATCCGAAATCCAGCAACAAAGGAGGAGTCTAACTTACCCAAATCTGGACCCGACCCTGCGGTTGCTTTCCTGAAACGTCGCCTCTTGAGTCCTTCAATTGCACAACCGCCTTCTTAAGGTCTCCTTTGATGCTATGGACGTCCTCTAGCTTCCAAAAAAAGGTCTTAGCCTTCCTTCAAGGTCTAGACACATCATTACACAAGTAAGAACAAGAAGAGGCCCTTGAGTGTGAATCCATGGAGATCTTCCAATCAAGAGTTATGGAGAAGAGGAAAGGAGAAGAAGGAAGAGGAAGGAAGGAGAAACTTACCCTAGCACGTCTTTGCACTCCTAGCTTCACGTGACAACCTCAAAGGACAATGGAGCAAGAATGGAGGATCGAAATGGAGGTAAGGATTTAGAAGAAGAGAGGAAAACAAAGTAACGTGAAAAGGAAATGAGAGAGGAAGAGATGGGCTGCATAAAAGAGTGGGATAACCAAAAGACCCCAGCCATGAAACTCCCACTCATTAATAGGACGAAGCTTAATGATGGGAATGTGAAAGGTTGGGCGAGAAGATACTGAATTCTCGCAATAGCGTGTCACCGCCCCCGTGGGACGTCCAAGCCGCGGTCGCAGGCCTTCTAAGCCGCAAGGGTGGTAGCCCTAGCTCAAGGCTTCTAACGTCTCTCGTAAACGGAACCAAAAATTTCGGACGTTACACCCTTTACTAATGGCATATGTTTACTAATTGTTTAACTTTACATATGTGTCTTGTTGGAAGATCCAATGAGATTGTTGTCAAGCTACGTTCGAGACCCATTATGAGATTCTAACTATCCCGTAACATCTCGAATTTAGAAACTTAGGGTGTAACAGTTTGATAATGGATACTACACTATATAATTGTAGACCCATAGTTACTTCTTCTCATTCCAAAAGTTTATTCCTTACCAATATTTTAAAAATTCCTTACCAATATTTTAAAAAATACCTAACTGTAAACGTTCCAAAAACATAAAAATAATAAATTACAACAACATTCTCTTATTCATAGTCCATCACCGGTCAGTTCTTATACCATGATATTATCATAGTGTTAAGAAACAAATATATTGCTATATTTTAACCGCATTGCTACGGGTAGAAGAAATCGCAAACACATAAAAGAATTGACAACTTCAAATGGAACTTTGCTTTCTTCTGAAAATGAAATTTGCTCTGAAATCAGGAGGGATTTTATGAAAAAATTTACAAAAATACAATTGGACAACCCTCTACTTGAAGAAAAACTCCAACTTATTAAAAACAAAGGTAGTAGTTTAATAATTTAAACCTAACAAAGACCCCGACAAATTCCAAAATCAAAAATGTTATCGAAGTGTGATAAATCCCCCTGATGGCATGCCAGCTGGTTTTTACCAAAAATATTTGTACATTGTCGGAAACAACGTTACAAAAGCAGTTAAAAACTTCTTTAGGAGTGGTAAAATGTTCAAACAAATCAACCACACTTTTATAACCCTTATCCCTAAAGTGGATAATCCAACAACAACGAACCACTTTAGACCAATTAGATTGTGTTCTACTGTATACAAAATCATAGCAAAAATAATAACAAATAGAATGAAATCAATCATACCAAAACTAATCCATCCGTTGCATGGTGCGTTTGTCTCAAACCGATCAATTCATGACAATATTCTTATTGCACACGAGATTTTTCACTCCTTTAGATTAAAAAAAGACAAGGAAGGGTGGGTGGCCATCAAATTTGATATGGAAAAAGCTTATGACCAAGTTGAATGAAATTTTATCTTCAAAATTTTAGAAAAATTTGGATTTTGCAACAAATTTGTGGGATGGATTAAGGAGTGTTTATCCACGGTTTCCTTCTTTATCTTGGATAACAATGGCCAAACTGAGCAAATTTTCTCAGAAAAAAGACTTAGACAAGGTGACCCCTTATCACCTTACTTATTTATTCTCGGGGCTGAAATTCTAACACAAATGTTACAAGATGATAGTACCAATTATGATAACCATTTTGGATTCTCTGTCTGTCCACAAGGAACCCCAATTCCTTTCCTCTCCTTTGCTGATGACATGATCATCTTTGCTAAAGAAAACATGGCTTCATGCCAAAGAACAAAACAGATCTTGGAAATGTACTGCTCCATATCAGGACAAAAAATCAACTACCAAAAATCTGCTTTCCAAACAACAAAAAATACTAACGAAAACAACATCACCTAACTTAAAAAACATCTTGGCTATGAACCATACCAAGTCTCTTGACAAATATCTTGGTTGCCCTATCATAAATGGTAGAGTGACAAAGAAACTTTTGGTGATATCAATCTTAAACTAAACAACAACTCTCGAAATGGAAAGCAAATTCCTTATCGCAAGAAGGTAGAAAGACCCTCATCAAACATAATCTTGCGACCAAACCAACTTTTGCTATGCAAAGTTTTATGTTATCAGCTTATAACCTTAAAGAACTAGATAAAACCTACAAAAAATTCTTCTGAAACAAAGGAGATCAACACATGTCAATCATCAGTTGGGATGTAATATGTAAATCCAAGGAAAATGGTGGTCTTGGACCGAGGAGAGCTTATATTACAAACAAAGCACTACAAATGAAACTCTTGTGGAAAATCCTTGCTGAGCCAAATAACATATGGGTAAAGATCATAAATGAAAAGTACCTTACAAATATAAATATTCTAAATTACCAAAAGAAAGGCGCAACATATTGGCAATGGAATAGCCTTATGAAACTCAAAACCAAATTCAAGAACGGACTTATCTGGTAGGTTGGTAATGGTAATACTATAAATTTTTGGCATGACAATTGGATAACTCCTTCTCCAGTTATAAAAATGGCACAAAATACCAATTCCATTGACACAACCATAACAGTCAGCCACTTCATCAATAACATCGGACAATGGGATGTCATAAAATTGAAAATGAATTGAAAAACATCTTAAACCAAGATATTAGGGGAAAAATAACGGAAACAATAATCCCAAACAATGATATTCAGGATAGACTTTACTGGAAAGGTAGCAATAATGGGTGGTCTACTACAAAATTTGCTGCTCATATGATTGAAACACAATCATGCTTTAATCAGACAAATGCATGTGATTGGATCTGAAAACTTGATACCCAACACAAAATCAAAAAATTTCTCTAAAAGTTTTCGCAAAATGGTATCCCAACTAAAGAAAAGTTGGACGAAAGAAGAATAGTAGTTATAAGACATTGCAAACTATGCAACCACCATTGCGAGGATTTGATACATTTTTTCCTCGAATGCCCTTTTAACAAACAAGTTATTGAAAAAATTGACAAAACAATGTTAATCAAAATAACCAAAATTAACTATAATAACAAAAAACCCCATTAAATTCTAATTGAACTTAAAAATATACTTGGACTAAACAAACTTGCTTGCTTCGCAACCATTTGGTGGAGTATTTGGTACTTTAGAAACAATTTAATCTTTGGTAATGAACCCATTGGATCATGCGACAAGGTCACCGGCTTCATCAAAGACCAAATTCATAGGTGGAAAGTCAACACGCTCGATGAAGATGACAATGACTTTAAACAACTAAAGAATGTAAATCATATAACAAGGAAAAATATAATATCAAATGGGATAAACCAAAAACGGACTTTTATAAACTAAACTTTGACGGATCAAAATTAGAATCCGGAATTACTTCAATTGTCTACGTGATTCGGGACCAAAATGAAAAAGTAGTAAGTCTTGATGCCAAAAAAAAAAAACTTCAACTCGGTTTTAAAAGCTGAAGCTTTTGCCCTAAAATCAGGGCTTCACGAGGCAATTAGACTACAAATCCAAAAAATTAAAATTGAAGGGGACAACCTTTGTGTTATTAAGGCACTCCAAGGATGTTGGAGTTGTCCTTGGGAGATCGAGATGATTATTTCCAACTCTAAACTGGACCTCCGGTTTTTTGACGAAGTCCATATTAGACATGTATTCAGAAAAGTAAACTGTGTTGCAGACCGACAACCCATTTGGGAATTTCGACACCCAACACCAACTTTTCTGATGATCTTGAACTTTTTGTTCTCATTCGTAAGAATGCTTTAGGATGGACTACCTCTAGAAAATAGTCCACCCTAACCACTTTCCTGTATCAAAAAGAAAAAGAAACAAATATATTGCTGAACAATGACATTAGGCAAGATAATCATCTACCACTCTACATTTAAGGAATTTTAATATGGAGTTTAATTGGTTATATTTATACTATAATAAAAGATGGACTTCACCCAATGAATTGCCCTTAATTCTTTTCTTGGATGTCATCTTGTGACCCGTTTATGTTTACAAAAGGCATGCATTTACTTCGTCCGTTAACTTTGGCCCGCCGATGATTCTTAGGCCCATAATTGTGGAAGTGCAACCTATTAAAAGATGTCTTTTGGGTAGCCTGCAATTGAAACGGTTGATGCGCTTCATGTTGACACGTCGTGGCACTCCGTTAACTTCCGTCGTTGGACAGTAATTATATTCTCCACCAAATTTTTGTCCGCTGTGTAGTTTAAAAGCTCAATTAACTCTCATTAATTGTCGTATGAATGAGAGCGCCGGATTATGAACCCTTTCTGGTTTGATTTTGCTTGGTCCTTGTGCTCGATGACCTGTGAATGAGTATGAACCCAACTGTATGACTTTAGTGTGCTTTGTTTTTTTTCTTTCAGATCTGTGCACCTTTGACTCTATTTTGGTGCCATTAGTCAGCTCGATGATCGGTTGATGAGAAAGCGACATTATTGGTTCTCGATTTATTACTTTTTTTTGATACATAGGTAAGCAATTAGGCGGATCAGTTTCGAGACACCAATCGGCCTAAAGCATCCAAATGGATGAGGTGACGAACATCTTCAGGGATTGCATTGACTTCTAGCTTGGCCAGGTGTCCGTGCATAGCAATCCTATCCGTAACCCTGTTGACTTCCCGGTAAACATGATGAATCCTAGAATACGAGAAACTAGAGATAAGATATGAAATATCATTAATAATCAAGTCAAGTTCCCATGGAGGTTTCCAAACTTGTTTAATCGAGTTGATTAGAACCAAATTATCCCCCTCAATATCGATCATTGGAAAACCTTTCTCTCTTGTCTTTTGTAGGCCCATTCGTAACACAATTGCTTCTGCTTCCAACACAGACTCTGCGTTACATGTACCGTTACCCAATTCAATTGGAACGGCACAGTGATCTCTGACGATAAAACCAAAGGAGAACTGGTTTGTATCACGCTGAGATGCGTCAAAATTAAGCTTGTTACTCCCTTCTACAGGTCTTTCCCATTTCAAGTTTTTCTTCTTTCTTCATGCCTTTCTACTTCCTATACTAATATTCTTTAGATTCTTGTTCGCCTGGTACCACACCTCTAACTGGTTTAAAGCTTGTGCTTTAAAACTTTTTGGGATTTTAGTTTTGTTGAAAATGAATTGGTTCCTAGCCATCCACACGTACCACCAAATGGTGACCAGTAGATTAAACTCAGATGTTGACAATTTCTCTTTGAGGTCAACAAGTGCCACTGTAATGTCCTTACTATCAATGTCACACTTCTTTAAAATGGTTGTAATGTTACACTCGTCAATAGCCATTTTCTAAGCATGGCACTGAAAAAAGAGGTGCTTTGCGCTTTCTGTGTGATGGTTACATAGTTCACAATTCATAACAACAGGAACTTTTTGTCTATCGAGGTTCTGTTTTGTTGGGAGGCCGTCTAAAGCTAATTTCCATATAAAATTTTTAATTTTCGGCATGACATCCATTTTCCATATCCAAGTTTTATCCATTGTGACTCCCATTTTTCCTTTTTGGATTAACTCCATAGCTGATTTCGTTGAATACCATCCATCTTCGTTCCCGTCCCAATATAATCTATCCTTGATATCATTGATAGGAAGGTTATATTTTCTTATTCTATCGATAATATCTTTAGGCAAAATTTTATTGAGTTGGTCTAACAATTGGTGATTCCAAGTCTTGTTACTAATAAACTTTGAAACACACTCCATCGGGTTATCCAAATTTGTATCATTTGCTAGTTCCATAAGTGGTTTTTCCATTAGCCATTTATCCTTCCAGAATCTTATAGTGTTTCCATCCCCAACTCTCCATCGGAGTCCTTTATCTAGATCTTTTCTAATTTTAATTAGATTCTTCCATTGCCATGATGCATTCGATCCACATTGATAGTTCCATAGACAGTTTCCTTTAAGGTATTTTTCATTAATAATTTTAACCCAGATGTTTTCCGGTTCTGCCATTATTTTCCATAGAAGTTTCATTTGTAATGCTTTATTCATATCCTCTGATTTTCTAATACCGGTTCCTCCTAATGATCTTGGTTTACATACTTTATCCCAACGAATCAATGGGTGAAAATTGGGTCCTTTATTTCAAAAGAAAAGTCTATTAAGTTTGTCTAGTTCATTATGAATACTTGTAGGTAGCATAAATGCTTGCATAAGTAACTTGGCTTGACATTAAGATTGACTTTAATTAATGTTATCCTTCCTTCTTGAGAGAGGGTCGATGCCTTCCATCTTGTTAGTTGTTGTTTGGTTTTCATAATTACAGAGTTGAAAATCTCTTTATTAACCCTTCCATTAATAATAGGGCATCCGAGGTATTGTTCGAGGCTGGTACTACTATTTATTCCCAAATGAGCTTGAATGCGTCTTTTGGTACTTTGGTCTATGTTAACTGTAGTTTGGAAAGCCGATTTATTAAAGTTAATAACTTGTCCTGAAATATCACAATAGTCATGTAGGACTGAAAGAATTTTGTTGCTAGCTTGTGTAGTTGTTTTAGTAAATATTATAATGTCATCGGCAAAAGCCAAGAAAGGTATTGTAGTTCCATTTTTTGTGATCGGAAACCCAATCGATTTAGGATTTTCATCAGATATTTTCTGAATGTTTCTAGAAAGTACCTCTGCACATAGGTTAAACAACATAGGTGAAACAGGGTCACCTTGTCGGAGGCCACGTTGTGGACAAAATATGTTGGTGGGTGAATCATTAATGAAAATTGAGAAAGAGGTCGTTGAGATACACTCCTGAATCCACTTTCTAAAGTTCTCCCCGAAACCGAATTTTTGTAATACTACTTTTAAGAATTCCCATTCGACTTTGTCATATGCTTTTTCCATGTCTAATTTAATGGCCATATACCCCTCCTTTCCTTTTTTTGATTTAAATTCATGAAAAATTTCATGTGCAATAAGCACATTGTCATGTATTGCTCTATTTTTTACAAAGGCGCTTTGTAATGGGTGGATCAGTTTAGGGAGAACCACGCTTAGTCTTTTTGCAAGGATTTTAGCGATTATTTTGTAGACTGTTGATAATAGACTAATAGGTCTACAGTCTGATGTTGTAGTTGGATTATCGTTTTTCGGTGGTAATGCAATGAAAGTATGATTTAATTGTCTAAGCATTTTTCCATTTCGATAAAAACTTTTAACTGCCATAGTGACCGATGGGCCTACAATATGCCAATATTTTTGATAAAAACCAGCAATTCATCCCATCGGGTCCCGGAGATTTATCGCTTCCTATCGAGAATAGGGCTTCCTTGATTTCACTTGTGGTAACAGGTGCTTCCAGATTGATATTATCTCTTTCCGTTATTTCTGGTTTAATTACTTGCAATTGACTATGAAGTTTATTCGTATCAATTATTGATGCTTTGAAGCGAAGCTTGAATTCGGTCATAAATTCCTCATTGATATCAATCTCTTTAGCTAAAACTACCCCATTATGTAATATCCGGAATTTTCACTTCACTTAATCTTATAGCAAACTGGATTTCGATCCGTTGATCCTTATATGTCTACCTAGGCGGATACAATATCTCAAAATTTTATCATTTTATGTAAACTCATTTCACATAAAATGATAAGATTTTTATAGCAAACCCTAATCCACCAAACCCTAATTTATATAAGGACATGTTCTTGACAAAGTCGCGACGCCCTTTTGACGAGACCAAGACGAGATCATGACGAGACCATGACAAGATCATGACAAAGCCATGCATGGGCTTGACAAGCCATGACATGTTTTTGACAAAGTCTTAACAAAACTCAGCCCACTTTGCCCTTTTGTTTCAGCCCACTTCTTGTATTTACCTTGTCCAGCCCTTGGCTTTGGCCCTTGCTGGCGGATTGGATCATCCCAACAGTGAATCACCAGCCCACTAGTGAGAGTACTTGTTGCGACCTGGAGTAACGACCGCCTCTTCACGTGATGCTGAGGAGAAGGCCGTCTTCTACGTTCCCTGGAATCACGCTCTTCTGCAGCCTCTACCTCCCCATCTTCACGTCCAGATGCAAGTCCAGAATTCATGTACAACAGTTAAGATCCCGCCTAGAATGGTAAGCGTAGCAACCTGGGCCAACCTTCCTTCCCAGCCAAATTGTTTCCTTCCTCTCCTCACTACAACACAGACGCACATCCTTTTGCTTCCCTTAACTCACGCAGCCGGTGAGATCATGGTTCAGTCGAGCAACCTCAGCAACCCAGAAGCCGAGTACAGAAGTGGATCTAGTGCACACGACCACCGGAAGGCCATCGCCTCCCCATACGCTTCAACCAGTGCCGCCTGTGCTCTCGTAAGCAGATAACAACAACAACAATAACCAAGGACCTCGCGCAGGGGATCAATTGTTCCTCCTCCCGACGAGCACGGCTTGCTTGTTCTTTCTGTCGATGACACACCAAGAGAGACAAGAAGCCATCATTTTTTCCTCCTACTCCTCACACAAGCAGCATCGTGGAAGACCACACACCTCCCCTCCTTGTCGTCGAGCCTAGCAGCCATGGAGGATTGTCTCTCTTCCCTCTCGTGCGACGACGCTGAGCAACCGAGGCCTCTCCTCCTTCGTCCTCCACACGACAGAAGCTTATCGCTCTGCTCATACCTCTTCTGCATACCGGCACTAGCAGATTCACGCAGTGGTAAGATCTAGTCTCCTCTAACTTCTCTGTTTGAACTGAGAGTGTATGGTGATGAACTGGAAGGTTTCCTTGTGCCTCTGTCCAGTCACCTTGTTGCTGTAGTGAGCCTGGTCGTCCTGTGGACAACAACCAACGCTGGAGCCTTACCGATCAACAACGAATGGCTTCAGTTCCTTCCTACTGGAAAGGGTAAGCAGTTCTTGTCCTCCTCATCCTTATGTATAAGATGTTCAATGCTTAGAATAGTGGGGTAGACTCAATCTGTTGAGGAGCATGGATGTGAGTATTAGTGCAGTGTGTGCTTAAGGGAGTCTCGAACCCGAGATGTCTGTTTAGAGGTTTTGTTTTCAGAAAACATTGCCCGAGAGTATCGAACCCTCAACCTAGTTCATAAGCCTTCTATTTTTTTTTCCAGAAAAACTGTGTTCGAAAACAATCTTTGAGCCCGTGTTTCGATATCTTAGATCGAACATCCACCATTGAAATTTGGATAGCTTGTAGAGAGATACGCTTAGTTAGATGTATCAAAAGTTTGGGTTGATCAAACGGTCGGATCTAAATTTATAAAGTCTCGAAGTAGGCTAGTTGGGATGTTTGGAGAAGAACTCAAAAATTGGCTAAGTATAGATTTCTGAATTTTTGGAACCATCTTTGGAGATTTCTATAGGAGTTGTTGTCGAGTGTTTCCGAGAGATCTTTGCTCCTATGAGTAGTATATATATCATAGAGGACCTAGAGATTTTATTCGGAATTTTTATATGTTTATCCGAGCCTCGTATTTTAAGTAAAAGTCTGACCTTAGCGACTCTTTTAGAAATCTAGAATTTTGGGTTAATTTTATAAATCCTTAGCAAACCGTCTCGTGAGAACTAGACTATGGAAATAGGTTTCAAAGGAGAATTTGGAACTAAGTCATAGATATTTTTGGAGTTTTCGGGACCAGGGGTAAAATAGTCATTTTACCTTAAGAGGGCATTTTAGTAATTTCTCTTCTTGAGATTGTACATTTTAGAAGTTTATAACTTTTGAGAGATATAGGATGTGAGTTTGACACACTTGCCTTGTATAACAGGCAATGGAGTATTCCACGGTTGTAGACCGAATTGAGATTTAGTCAGTCGAGATTGATTCAGGTAAGTCCTTTGGGCTTACTTAGCTGACTTCTAAATATGAGCATGAATGATGATAGTGGTGTGTGATTGAGATGTTTAGAGTTATAGGTTGTGATAGATATTTACCGACCTATACTTGGCCTAAGAGTAACGGGCGGTGGCATTCTGCTCAGTTAGCTTGCGGGCGTTGGGGGTTTCTTTAGGGACTAGTCCATACTCGGTTTGTAGTGATGCTACCGGCGGAGGTCAGCTAGACCTACACCCAGTTGGATAAGGAACGGAGGCGAGAACTGTTAATAGCTCTCGTGCCACAACTGTAAAATTGAATAAGATGAATCACCTAAATAATAGATAATAAACGGTTGAGTGTCAGCATGATGTTTGTTTATAATTTTTCTGCGTGTGTTTGTGCTATTGTTATTCTGCTTATTTTTGGATTGTTTGCTAACGGTTTATCCGTGTTGTAAATCTGTAGAGATAGACAGTTGCAGAGAGATCCGGAACGGATGGTCAGCCGGGTCCACGTACTCATTAGATGGGGACGGGGGAGTCTCCCTTACAGCATGCATGTTATGTATATGTATATGTTTTGTAAGGCTGTCACATGTGTACATTCATACAGTAAAAATATTATGTTTTGAAATTGTTTCAAGTACATTTGTGCCTTGTTGTAAGATCCAAGTAAAATTGTTGTCAAACTATGGTCGGGACCCATTGCGAGGTCCTAACCAGTAGCTCTCCGAGTTCTCAGAATTTGGGGTGTTACAACTTGGTATCAGAGCCCGGGTTGGCAACAATGGCACTTGAAATCTTCTGAAAGACCGAATGTAGAAATAACTAGAACCCGAAAGGGGTCTAAAACTTTCAAAATGAATTTTTTTTTCTTTAAAATCATGTGCATAGTCGGGTTGTTGGGTTAGTAGTACGTCGGACCACCATCACTCTCCGTGGATCTCTGCAGCTTAGTAGATGAGAAATAGTTTGTGGACTTATAGTATTGTATGTTTATGTAGGTTATATGTATATCTATATGCATGTAACTTTTTAGTACCTTAAAGGATAGGAAATATACTTTAGTTGAGTTATCATCATGCGATCATCGCCTTATGATAAAATTTTAGTAGATCTTAAAGAGTATCTCTATAGGAAAATAATAGACTCCGACCTCGGAGTAAAGTAATGTGTCCTGACATACATTCTGGCGATTCCTACAATTATTTGAAGAACGAGTTGACACAAGGTGAAGATTAAAAGATGATTCTTAACCACGAGAATAATTAGATAAGAACGAATATCAAATAAACTCAGATAGAAGTCCATACAAGGAATTTAGCGGTGGGAAGACGAGAGATGAAACTCAAGAATATACGTATGGACTGAGAAGAAGTGCAAATTGAAGCGGACAATATCAGAATACAAATTAAGTGGTGTCGAGTACAACTACACTTGGCGGGTTAAATGACAGTGCAACAAAGGTGAACGACGACATAGGCAAGTATGGGCCTGAGAGTACAAAGAAGATATGGTGTTGACCCCGATGTGAAGAATTAAAGGAGTACAAAGACAGAAATTGAAAAATGAGTTTACAGACGAGAAATAAATTTCTTCATCATAGAGATGGCTTGACTTCTTTAAAGATTCAAGAATTTTGAAAGAAATCATGAAGCAAGTATCAAATACAATAGAAGTTTGAAATTTCGACAACATATTTCTATAAAGGTGGAATCACAGAACTACACCAACCAATTCGGAAGAATGTGAGAGAATGATATTGGTGGACTCAAGGGTCCGCAATAATTTCTCATTTACAAAGAGATTTAGGTTACCAACATTAACGGTTCATACCAGAGAACCGCAAACAGATGATGACTAAAGTAAGAAGAATCGCGAAGACACGCTTACAAGCTAATGTGGAAGACTTAATGAACTCATCGACGACAGATGAATGCTAGGACTAGACTCAAAAGAGTATAGTGACCTCATAAGAGAACAAGAGAAGTGTAGACTGTGGAAGAAACTAAAAGAGTATTAACAAAGAAACTGGAGGAGATAGATTTTTACCAAGTCTATCAAACTTCAAAAGAGATAGAAGAACAATAAGTCCGTGATCTTATAGAAGGTCAACTACATACCAGTCAGTAATAAATGAGACATAACACGTGCGGGTCAACCAGTGGTAACTGGTTATCAGATAAGGAGGATAACCATAGACTGATGAAAGAATTTTATAGACGTCTAGAGGACCCTTCAAGAGATCAACGGCGACAAATGTGAAGCTAAATCGATCCGCGTGCTAGTACCTTAATAATAACATGGAGTGAGTTCGAGCAAGGAACCCTAATTAAGAACTTAAGAAGAAAGACTAGACGGTAAGAAAGGACCCCCTTTATGTCATTGAAGACCAAGGGAAGCGTGTGAGGGATTTACTACCTATTGGCTAGGAAAAGGGTGCATATCACAGTTAGTACAAATGGATTATAAAAGAAGAACTAGAGGAGTAAGAAGTATATGATTTTGATAAGGTTCTATGTCAATCAAGACAAAGTGTGTGTAGCATTCCCTACTAGATAAACCGCAAGTGGATGGAAGTTAAGGTCATGAGAGTTGTGTAGACTTGATTACAAGCTATATTGGAAGACCTAGAAAAGACCATTGATGTCAAATGGACGACAAAGTTGGACTTGAGAAATGGAGTTAACTCACGGAGGAACTGGAAGTTTGTAATGTCGGACGAGCAAGAGAAGTATAAATGGATGAACTCGAGTAAGTAGTGCTCACCAGGAAATTCAACGGCAAAAGAAGTATGAGAAGAGTAAGTACGAGATATTGAAGTAAGTCAACTATAGATTAACCAATGTCAACGGAGGACGTGCAAGCGTTGCTGGTATTGATGAGTTATGTGCCGTTAAGCAGAGATATTTGTGAATGTGGATTAATGAGGTAACTTTACCGACGCCTTGGAGGATTTCCTCCAATAGGCAACAACAACCTTCTTGGATGAACTAAAGGTATATAGAGAACCATGTTAGAGATTTCGTAATGGTTGGTTAGGATCAAACTCCGGTCGAGTCAAAGAGTTTGGATACGTGTTAGAAGAATTCAAAAAGTAAACAGGGGAGATTGTCTTCTAACCGTTATCTTATTTCCTTAAGGCAAGTAAGGAAGGTTCTTGATACTTCATCCGGATAGGACTTATGGTATAATCGGGAGAAAGAGTTTTGGGGACAATCACTTTAGACTCACACAAGATGTCCTTATGATTGATGGATGACAACAGAACTATCAGAGTAGCACAACGGAAGCGTGGTGGGTCCTAACCCACATAGCAGGAAGCTCAAAGGCACAGAAAAGTTGGTGAGATGCATTTGTTTGGAAAGAACGTGAGATAGGTTACGCGGAGTGACTGTAAATACTATATGGAAATATAAAGGTTGTAGAAAAAGAGTGTTACCCTATTATGGATCCGAGTGAAGAATGACGGCTTCGTTACATGTTGCTAGACAAGTGTGTTTTGACTTCTATACTAATGGAGTACTCTAGACAGAGTTTTCTTGATGGATTAGGAGAAGAATTAATGACGTAATAAAAGTATTGTGCAGGGTTTACCCTCGGAAGCCAAAGTGAGTAACTACCCTACTGAGTCGGAAGACACATAAGGAAAGAAGCGGCAGGAGTATACCTGCAACTCAGTAATCGCGCATAGAGAAAGCATAATATCGGGTAGAGATTACGTGTAATGTTATATCGGAATGGAGCCGAGTTGCGTTTAGCGTTAAAGGAATATTCTCGGTCCGGTAAACGTGATGGATAAATATTTACAATGTTGATGGTATGTTAACATTTATTGAATGGATATGATCAAACGACGGTGATGTGAGATCATCTAGTGCCTAGTATCATCATTCTGGACACATCCTATACCGCTTAAGATCTTAGAAACGGGGTTAGAAGCTTTGAGTTAAATCAGTAATATATTAAAGATCTATAAATAAAAAAATAAATAAAAATTTAAGGACGTCAATGAAATGCAGAGAAGGAATGCCGGATTATTAATTATGAGTTATATCAAATTTAAGACCCAAAAAGGAAGTAGGTGATAAGTCATTAACGGAAGAAAGATCCGACTGAGTCACCATAAGGAAACATGACCGAACAAGTTGGATTACAAAGAATATTAGGCACTTAGTAAAGTGCCGGTAGAGGTCTAAGAATCTTGTTCCAAGAGTTGATAGTCGGGATCTTCCAAAAAGGCAAGAGCAAGTGGATGCAACAGAAGGAATAGAAGTTATTTCAGTCAAGTCACCAATGGAGCGGGAAGTGCGTTTAGAAGGACAATTGTTGATGTCCTAAAGCGGATTGAAAAGTTATCGACTAGAACTGCTACTCCTACTAGAAGTAATACCCCCGCGTACCCCATGCTTTATTTGAGAGAATACTTACTGAATCCGAGACACGCCGGCAGCTATGAGAAACAGATAGTTAAACCAGAGTATACTTTTGTAAGACATCCGGTGACCATCGGAGATTGTAGTATTAGATGTCTATGGTCTAAAGATATACTAATAATGCTGATCTAGGGGGCTAGACGAAGAGACGATGAAGCAACCCGAGAGTTGGAGAATAACTTTAGGAGTAGCTATCTTGAAAACCTTGCGGAATTAACAGCAACCCTGGTACCGACGAGTTAGTATTTGGACGCTGAGATGTACGATTTATGTGACTATATGGCTACTTCCGCGTTTTGAGTGTTTAATCTATGTGTTTCAACTTTATGATATTTGAGTGATACTTTTATACCACAGAAGTAGAGCTAGGATCCTTTAGAAGGGGATTATATATCTCGGCTAACTATAGAAATTTATCGGTATGATGTCTTTGTTCTAAGTTTCGGGGTGAAACTTATTTTAAGGGGGTACTGATGTAATATCCGGAATTTTCACTTCACTTAATCTTATAGCAAACTGGATTTCGATCCGTTGATCCTTATATGTCTACCTAGGCGGATACAATATCTCAAAATTTTATCATTTTATGTAAACTCATTTCACATAAAATGATAAGATTTTTATAGCAAACCCTAATCCACCAAACCCTAATTTATATAAGGACATGTTCTTGACAAAGTCGCGACGCCCTTTTGACGAGACCAAGACGAGATCATGACGAGACCATGACAAGATCATGACAAAGCCATGCATGGGCTTGACAAGCCATGACATGTTTTTGACAAAGTCTTAACAAAACTCAGCCCACTTTGCCCTTTTGTTTCAGCCCACTTCTTGTATTTACCTTGTCCAGCCCTTGGCTTTGGCCCTTGCTGGCGGATTGGATCATCCCAACAGTGAATCACCAGCCCACTAGTGAGAGTACTTGTTGCGACCTGGAGTAACGACCGCCTCTTCACGTGATGCTGAGGAGAAGGCCGTCTTCTACGTTCCCTGGAATCACGCTCTTCTGCAGCCTCCACCTCCCCATCTTCACGTCCAGATGCAAGTCCAGAATTCATGTACAACAGTTAAGATCCCGCCTAGAATGGTAAGCGTAGCAACCTGGGCCAACCTTCCTTCCCAACCAGATTGTTTCCTTCCTCTCCTCACTACAACACAGACGCACATCCTTTTGCTTCCCTTAACTCACGCAGCCGGTGAGATCATGGTTCAGTCGAGCAACCTCTGGAACCCAGAAGCCGAGTACAGAAGTGGATCTAGTGCACACGACCACCGGAAGGCCATCGCCTCCCCATACGCTTCAACCAGTGCCGCCTGTGCTCTCGTAAGCAGATAACAGCAACAACAATAACCAAGGACCTCGCGCAGGGGATCAATTGTTCCTCCTCCCGACGAGCACGGCTTGCCTGTTCCTTTTGTCGATGACACACCAAGAGAGACAAGAAGCCATCATTTTTCCCTCCTACTCCTCACACAAGCAGCATCGTGGAAGACCACACACCTCCCCTCCTTGTCGTCGAGCCTAGCAGCCATGGAGGATTGTCTCTCTTCCCTCTCGTGCGACGGCGCTGAGCAACCGAGGCCTCTCCTCCTTCGTCCTCCACACGACAGAAGCTTATCGCTTTGCTCATACCTCTTCTGCATACCGGCACTAGCAGATTCACGCAATGGTAAGATCTAGTCTCCTCTAACTTCTCTGTTTGAACTGAGAGTGTATGGTGATGAACTAGAAGGTTTCCTTGTGCCTCTGTCCAGTTACCTTGTTGCTGTAGTGAGCCTGGTCGTCCTGTGGACAACAACCAACGCTGGAGCCTTACCGATCAACAACGAATGGCTTCAGTTCCTTCCTACTGGAAAGGGTAAGCAGTTCT
Source organism: Fagopyrum homotropicum (assembly GCA_033239125.1). Lineage (NCBI taxonomy): Eukaryota > Viridiplantae > Streptophyta > Magnoliopsida > Caryophyllales > Polygonaceae > Fagopyrum > Fagopyrum homotropicum. The sequence goes on along the minus strand of BSWB01000008.1, from coordinate 59,178,828 downwards.
TGTCCTCCTCATCCTTATGTATAAGATGTTCGATGCTTAGAATAGTGGGGTAGACTCAATCTGTTGAGGAGCATGGATGTGAGTATTAGTGCAGTGTGTGCTTAAGGGAGTCTCGAACCCGGGATGTCTGTTTAGAGGTTTTGTTTTCAGAAAACATTGCCCGAGAGTATCGAACCCTCAACCTAGTTCATAAGCCTTCTATTTTTTTTTTCAGAAAAACTGTGTTCGAAAACAATCTTTGAGCCCGTGTTTCGATATCTTAGATCGAACATCCACCATTGAAATTTGGATAGCTTGTAGAGAGATACGCTTAGTTAGATGTATCAAAAGTTTGGGTTGATCAAACGGTCGGATCTAAATTTATAAAGTCTCGAAGTAGACTAGTTGGGCTGTTTGGAAAAGAAATCAAAAATTGGCTAAGTATAGATTTCTGAATTTTTGGAACCATCTTTGGAGATTTCTATAGGAGTTGTTGTCGAGTGTTTCCGAGAGATCTTTGCTCCTATGAGTAGTATATATATCATAGAGGACCTAGAGATTTTATTCGGAATTTTTATATGTTTATCCGAGCCTCGTATTTTAAGTAAAAGTCTGACCTTAGCGACTCTTTTAGAAATCTAGAATTTTGGGTTAATTTTATAAATCCTTAGCAAACCGTCTCGTGAGAACTAGACTATGGAAATAGGTTTCAAAGGAGAATTTGGAACTAAGTCATAGATATTTTTGGAGTTTTCGGGACCAGGGGTAAAATAGTCATTTTACCTTAAGAGGGCATTTTAGTAATTTCTCTTCTTGAGATTGTACATTTTAAAAGTTTATAACTTTTGAGAGATATAGGATGTGAGTTTGACACACTTGCCTTGTATAACAGGCAATGGAGTATTCCACGGTTGCAGACCGAATTGAGATTTAGTCAGTCGAGATTGATTCAGGTAAGTCCTTTGGGCTTACTTAGCTGACTTCTAAATATGAGCATGAATGATGATAGTGGTGTGTGATTGAGATGTTTAGAGTTATAGGTTGTGATAGATATTTACCGACCTATACTTGGCCTAAGAGTAACGGGCGGTGGCATTCTACTCAGTTAGCTTGCGGGCGTTGGGGGTTTCTTTAGGGACTAGTCCATACTCGGTTTGTAGTGATGCTACCGGCGGAGGTCAGCTAGACCTACACCCAGTTGGATAAGGAACGGAGGCAAGAACTGTTAATAGCTCTCGTGCCACAACTGTAAAATTGAATAAGATGAATCACCTAAATAATAGATAATAAACGGTTGAGTGCCAGCATGTTGTTTGTTTATAATTTTCTGCGTGTGTTTGTGCTATTGTTATTCTGCTTATTTTTGGATTGTTAGCTAACGGTTTATCCGTGTTGTAGATCTGTAGAGATAGACAGTTGCAGAGAGATCCGGAACGGATGGTCAGCCGGGTCCACGTACTCATTAGATGGGGACGGGAGAGTCCCCCTTACAGCATGCATGTTATGTATATGTATATGTTTTGTAAGGCTGTCACATGTGTACATTCATACAGTAAAAATATTATGTTTTGAAATTGCTTCAAGTACATTTGTGCCTTCTTGTAAGATCCAAGTAAAATTGTTGTCAAACTATGGTCGGGACCCATTGTGAGGTCCTAACCAGTAGCTCTCCGAGTTCTCAGAATTTGGGGTGTTACACATTCGTCTTAGTAATTGTTGTAATGATTTTTTTATTTCTTCGGCCTGTGGCTTTCCTATGGTGGAATTTGGTATTTTTGTCTCCTAATTGTAGATTTGTCGTTTTCGCTCGTTGCATCCAAAATTTGTTTTGATATTCCACTAAACAATCTCTTTTTCTATTTAATCTATTTATTTTTCGTTTACAACTTGGTCAAAATTTGCAATGTTCTTTTGTTGAAGCTCTTCTAATTCCTTATCTACGTTATACAATTGTCTATGGATATTACCAAATTTTTCCCGGCTCCACTTCTTCAGCTTTTGTTTTAACAGATTTGTCTTTTTTACAAGATTAAACATATGTGTTCCTGGGAATTGAGTTCTCCAAGCTTGTTTGATGACATTCTCGCAATCTGGCCTTTGCGTCCACATCGTTTCAAATTTAAAAGGTTTATTCTTGACAACGACTTGAGTGTTTTGAAGATAGAAGGAAATCATACAGTGGTCAGAATTTGTAAAGGCATGATTTCTAGTATGAATCCCTGGATATTCCTGCATGATTTCGATTGAGGACATAATTCTATCTAGTTTTTCGTACGTATTGTTATCGCCTTCTTTCTTTCTTTTCCAAGTATAATTATTTCCTTTTGTTGGGAAGTCGTGGAGGTTATGTTTGTTAGAAAAATTAGTTAATCTATCAAACTTATTATTAGTAGGGCATGCTCCTCCCATTTTATCAGATGGTATCCGTAGTTCATTGTAGTCCCCTATTATTACCATCGGAAGTTGAATATTATTTAATTCATCATTGAGTTGAGACCAGAACACCTTTTTAATTTGTTCATTTGGGGGTGCATAAATAAACACTATCATGGATTGAAAATTAGTGTTTTGATTTGTGTGTTTAGCTAATAGATATCTTTCCGATGACTTACATATTTCGATCCTTTCCCCCTTCATTTGGTAATCTTTCCAAAGAAGGCACAATCCACCTGCAAACCCTGTTGCCAGAATGAAAAAAATTCTGTCAAAACCGACACTCTTCCAAACTCTTTCTTCCGGTTCGTCCTTTGTTTTTGTTTCCGCCAACATGATCATTTGGATATTTTCATTCTTACAAGTTATATTCATATTAGTCCAAATTTTTTTTTTCTTCATACCTCTACAGTTCCAGAATGCAATCTTCATTTATTTATTGTATGTGTAGGGGGAAAGTCACGCCCCGTTATTCCACCCATGATTTCGTTATCTAATATATTTCTATCCGCTGAGGGGTTTGCTGTTATGTTTGATGCTTTGTTGTCCTTTGTCGAACCATTCAATTGTGTCGTGTTATTGTGATTTTGTGAATAGCCTCGGCGCTCTTCCCCTATTACTGTTGTTTTATTCTTCCAAATTACATTTTCTCGTTTAACCGGATTCATCAACATCCCGTTATCATTTATTCTTTGACCTAATGACACAAACAAAGGACTGAAATACATAAACGTATATTTAACTTGAGAAACCTTAATCTGGATTCTACCTACATCAATATCCATACATTCAAAATTTGCCTCGATTATAGACCAAATCGGCATTATTCTTTCTAGTTGATCAATATTCAGGATTGGAAGTACCCAATTTATTCTATTTGTTCTGTCTTCATGATTCTTTTCATTACACCTTAGAGGGATGTGTTTGCTTGTGAACTCTTGCTTGGCCATCTTAGTCCTTCACATTTGCCATTCATCCACCGTTATTTTGCACAAATAGTAAAACAGGTGAGAATTGATCAAAACAGCATCTACTGTTACATATTTATAACATTCTGTATGGTTTTTTAAAGTATCAATTCTGTAGTTCATGTACAGGTGACACCCAGGGGTTAGTCCCATCGATGATGTACACCTATATATTGCGTAGCCCTTACGCCTTGCCTCAGTGGACCCGTACACCACCGAACCTTTCGAACTACGGGCTTGCCGGCTCTGTACGTCCCCCTTCGAGTGGTCACTTGATTCCTTGCCGGAGAATGTACTTTCTACACACATCCGCAAATAACCAAAAGCTTTCGAAACAAACATATAAAACTCACCAATCAACATAGAAACTTTAGTTTTCATACACCAAGGTCTCCACCCTGACCACAGCAGCTGCTGACAGTTCACACAAAGAATCATATAACAAGATGGATTTGGTATTAACATGTACCTACCATACAGACAAACCACAGAGGTCATAACCGCTTTACTGTAGAACAACAAACAGCAAGTAACAAGTTCTTGGATAATAACCATCAGCAACAAATTCATTTTAACCTCCTGAACTCGCTGTAAAGACATGTACTCATCAAACAAACCAAATTCATAGTAATTTTTTGTATTAAAGAAAGTCACACATAAGAAAGATTCATAACCATAGTAAGGGCTGAAAAAATTTCCTATGTTCTTACTCTTTACTCCTATGATGATGTGTACATCATAGCAACACCTAAAATCAGCATAGCAGAAAATTAAAAACTTTCCCAAACTTTGTTCATTACTAAGGAAAACTTGGAGACAAAGCTCCATATTACAAAGCGGGGTAAAACGATAACTGGAATTCAAATAAAGGCTATGGTACAACAGTACCTTACTGGAGACTCTAGGACACAACAACTCAAATAAAAAATAGACCACAAACAATGAAAGACTCTTCAAATTGGATAGATCCAGGATATCACTGGATTTCTGGAAAATAAAAGCTAACATGGCTATTAGTTAAATTTCTACTTCTTCATTCCCTTCAGCTTGGAGGATGCTGTATCTTCACCTCCCCCTACCTCTTTCCCAGACTAGATTCAGAGTTTCCGGACTCCTGATTAACTTCCATAGCGTCCATCATCTTATTGACAGTGCTGTTAGTTTCAATAGAGTGAAAAGAACTTTCCGATGCAATAGCCCGAAGCTCCTCAGGGATATTACCATCCTTAAACAGTAGTGCAGTAAATTCTGTAATAGTCATCTCATCTTCAAGAATCTCGACTTCTTCATCATCTTCATTCAGTTGGTGATCTATCTCAGTAGTTTTTGTTTTGATCTCATCATCCTCCTCCATGGGGACGGTAAGGGGGGGCTTAAACATTGGATCTACTTCAGATTTAACATCATAAGGGAGAGGACCCTCAGCCTGCTCATCATTGGGTTCACTTTGGTCTATTTTTTCATCACTATTAGCGGCCTTAGGCTGCTGAAATCCATCTTTATCATTGACACTACAATCAGCTTTAGCACCTTGGTTCTCATATCCTTCGGCCTGTTGTTTCGAACTTTCCTTTGAACTTTGGGAAGAAACTTCATCTTTAGAATTAGTAAGACCATATTGAGCCGAGAGGTATGGCCTTACCTCATTCTTTTGTTCGTTACTAGTCTTGGTTTTTCCCACTTTAATCCATTCTTTCTCTTCCTTATCTTCTACAGCTTTTCCTTTGTTCTCATTAGTTTCTCTAGAAATTCTGAAAGGCTTGGTTCTTACACCCCTCATAGGACATTTATCATAGGAATGTTCTCTATTAGCACAAAACCCGCATCCCCTAGAAAAATCTTCATACCAAATCGGAAAGTCTTTAACTTCCCCATCTTCATCCGGGATTGGGACTTTCTTCTTTCTATCCCCAGCCACATCCCTATTAATACAAATTCGAGTGAAGTTTACTCCCTTACCTCTTTCACAGAAGGAGTCAAGTTTAATAAACTTCCCCACTTTGTTTTCTTCTATTATGATTTTAATTGCTTCCTTGTTAACATATTCTGGTGGGATTTTTGGTATCCTAATCTAGATATCCGCTATTGTGTTGCTCTCTAAGAAGGTGTTGAAATTTGGCTTCCATGGTTTCAGAATAATCAGGTGGCCAAAGATGTGGTAGGGTCTAGCATCCCAAATGACATTCCTATCAATATGATTAGAAAAGAGAACTTCAAACCAATGGTTAGGCTTTGCGAAAATCCTAACATCACCCTTGACGTTCTTCCATTCATGGTGTAGCTTTGTTCTTGGTTTTGAAATTTCAATTGGTTCACCTAATATGCATCCCATTAGGGATGTCTCCTTCTGTTTTTGAAAGTCATTTTTCACCTTAGATAAACTACTCAGATAATCCGCAAGAGCAGAGGACTTAGAAGACTCACCTTTTTTGCTTGATTCTACTTTGTTCTTTGTTCCATTTTCGTTGTTCTTCGAGTCACTTTGTTCTGTTTTTTCAATTTGTTCTTCGCAGCTTAGTTGTTGAGGAGAGCTCACTTTACGGATAGCTTCCTTGTAGGACTTGCCTTTGTTACTCATTTTGGATGTATGACTCATACACAAAAATGAGTGAGAAATGTGAGAAGATAAGAGATGTTTTTGTTTATGTGTGAATGAATTGAAACTGGTATACCGTTTAAATAGGCAAAGGATTTCACCAATATCAGAACACGATACACCAGTTCGAAATAGAAAAATATTCATGAAGGTTTGCATTCTCGATGTTCCTCTGAATAAGTTAGCTACTTTTTTCAAATCAAAATCTGAGAATTTCAAAATCTTAGCGAGATAGCAAGCTTTATTACCATTTAGAGGTGTTGAGTGCTGTTAATCTTGACAACCCCTATGTTGACCTTCTTCAAATGAGATGAGCTAAGCTGCCGTCTACTTTCTTCACTATCCGATTTCTTTCTCATGACCCCTCTTTTGGCTCCATTGAGAGTAACATTGCGAATCAACGACCATAGCCGACCGTCCCCCAGATGTAGCTGTGCCATTTGGAATCTCTTCATTCCGATCTTTGTCTTCCCCCATCTTTTCTTTTTCCAAGGGTTCCTTTTTCTTTTGCGTCTTCTACGATGAAGCTTCATCCAGGCTTGAAAAGGGGATTGATTGATGACCCTTTTCGATCTTCTGGCGCCGAACATCCCAAATTGAGTACTAGCTAGGGCTGATTCTTGTTTTTTCGGATGAGATTTGGGGATATTGGCGATTAGGGTTAGCTTTTGGGGGAAGGAAGAGATTAGTTTTTCAGTGCGAGTGGACGGCGCGTTCATTTGGCACTTTTTGGGGTTTGCGATTTTCTTTTTGTATGTTATTAACATTGGTTCTCGATTTGTGCATTTGATGGTTCTTCTTCTTTTCAGCTTTTTTTTTCCCCTTTTCACCTTATCTTGTTTTCCCTTTTTTCTTTGCTTTTTGTCGTAGCAACGGTTTTTCGTTCTCTTAGTTAGTTTTAACCTCATTTGGGCTTCTTCGTAGTTGTTACCTCACTACATGTAGGGTTTTAGTTTGGGTTTGGATATTCTTTGACTCTTATTGTGCTAAATTTTTTTTTTCTTTCTTTTCAGGTTGTTGTCAATGAGTTTTCTTGTGGGAACTTATTGCATGTAAGTTTCCCACGTTTTCCTTACTTGCTGCACATACAAATCTTTGATGTACTTTTTTTTGTGTGGTTGTATGTGATATAGCTTTGATTTTTCTCTGTGGTTCTTCAATCCTAACTTGAGTGTTATTTACCCTTTTACTTACTACATGTTACTTAGTAGTTTGCATTAAAAGTTTTCGTAGCATCATTTCTTCTTCTCGTGTTATGCTTGATAAATTGGACAACCGACCCCGGACCCAAACTGTACGTTTAAGGTTTGTTGATAAACAACCAAAGCATGAAAGCGCCAATAAGTGTAGCTATCAGCGTATGGTTTTCGTTGATGAAATGGTTAGTCTTTCCGCTTGATTTGCTTAAGATTTTTTTCTGCCCTTTTATATATTTTCGTTGAGATCCCATTTGTTAACTTCTCGAGTGGTTTCCATCTTGCAAAGCAATCATATGATGACCACTCTCTTTGGTATAGACATTAACATCTACGAGAATATATATCAGCGAGGTAGTGAAGCCTGTGTAAGAGAGGTTTGCCACTTACGTTGGTGAAAAATAACTATACTTCACGAACTCAACCAAAGTTTTGTCGGTTCAGATGGGAGGTAGTTCAAGCCAAGTTCCTTCTCTAACGTTTCATGTTCCCCTTAATTATCTACCTCGTAAAGCGGGAAAAGATGATCGATTCGGTATGTGTTGTAATGTTCCCTTTTATATGCATGCATCGTTGTATTTTTTTTTCTCAACTTTGTTTGTTTTTTTGAATTTGTCAAATATCATGGTAATTCTTCTTATCGAAAGTAGACACATATCAACCTGTCAGTGAGATTTCAGTGACCGATGACAGGTTTATGTCATGTTTTCCTTAGATTCTTTTCACTTTAAACATGCAAAATTATTTGTTAACTAATATTTTGTTTCCCATCGGTTGTAGTTGTGAGCAGGTGGTGCTTGTTTCGGCATGGAATAGGTCTCTAATGACGGAATTGGAAAAACTATCTCTTGAACGATGATCCGATCGTTGAGATAACAGGCTTGAAAGTCAGCACCTATACGGGTTGTTTTTTGCCTTCCAGCTTTTGTTCCTTACTTTTTCCACTTTCCTTGCATCTGTTTGTTTAAAATGTTGAGTACAATGACTTACTTTTTCTTCTTGTGTAACATGCAACTAACATGTAACTACTTGTGTTTACTTTTTGTAGGGTTTCTCTCTTGCTGGCTCTATGTCAACAATGGTGAAGGCACACCCTGTCGGTCAGTGCGCGGATCGGCTGGAAGCTCTACATCAGTGGTACAGGCGCACAAAACTGTTGTTGATGGTCGTGTTGTCCAAGCTATTAACAACGAGATGCTCGGATACCATTACCACTATTGATGTTGCCATGTCATTGTAGGTGTGTGCTAGCAATTAAGTGTATTACAAATCATTTAATTTTTAGGGTCATCTGATACGCTTTTATTTTGTCCACTTACCAGGCATCGGATATAATGGAGGCACAAGTTCTCCATGTGAAAGCCCATATTCCACATATTAATTACAAAGACATTAAGTTCTCTTTTGGGTGTCGAGCATGTGGCAAGGCTTGTACTGATGAATATGTTCAGTTTGAACAAGACCACCGTTGTGCTTCTTGCGGTGTAATGAAGAAAGCGGGCTCCAGGTGAGCCTACATTTGTTTATTAAATAATTCTTAGAAATATTTTAACTTTGTTTTTGAATAGTTCTAATCTGATGGTTGTTGTTGTAGTGATGTACCTTCGATTCAAGTGCACAGATGGCACAAGGACACTAACCTTAGGTTCCTACACAAGGACATTGAGAGTCTTTTCCAAACTACCAGCCGTACCATCTTCACTATGTCCTTGCCAGTAAGGAACCCAAAATCTATTACTACTAATGGAGTAGGGTTATCTCGTGCATGTTTAAATGGTTGTATGGATTTTAGATCACCGAGTTTGGTTGCTGCCTGTGTTAATTAAGGAAAACTAATTAATGCATGTCCTAATTAAGGAAACCTAATTTGTGGATTGTTCTCATTCAAATTCTGGATTTTTTTTATTTAATCAGCTTTCATTTGGAATTGTAGGATCACCGTGCGGTTGTGGACCGGGCACAAATTAGGTTTTGAATCGGAACAACTGAATTTATTATTCCCCCGTCAAAGCTTTATTTGTTAACAACAATGCAATCAAATGGTTTTTGAAGGAAGCAGTTGTCTAAGCGATCGTAGTTATGACATATCTTTTGTTGGCGTTTCATAGGGTGTGTTTATAGCGTTTGTTGTACCGGTTGTGGAATGTCATCTGCACCTATGGAGGAGATGGTTTTGGCCTAACATAGTGCGTCACTATTGTTAGTTGATCTCTTGTTTTTGACACCCTCATTTTTGGGACGTATTTGAACGCCTGAAGGTTCTTGCGGGTTGTCTCTTGTGTAATCTCTGTACAAACAATTTGTCTGTCCACTGGTTTATCCGACTACGGATACTTTATAACCAACAATGTAAATACTATCGGGTTACCATGCCCATTAAAGCATGCTTCACCTTATACCTACTAATACATATTTGTTTTACCATGTATCAAACTTATTGGGAAAAAAACCAAATACCAAATGTGAAAAATAGTAAGGGGAAAAAGAAATGCCAAGTTCATAGTATATTTTGGACTCACTCTACCTTAGCACTTCAATTAGAGATGTGAAAAATAGTAAGGGAAAAAGAAGTGCCAAGTCCATAGTATATTTTGGACTAAAACTCTAACTTAGCAGTTCAATTAGGATGACAAAATTAGTAACCATCGGTGAAGAAAAAAAACTTTAAAGAAATCATCAAAAATTACCTTAATTTAATGCTTGATAAAGAATTTCATTATAGGAAATCGAAAATGATTAAAAACAACCGAAATATAAGAAGAAAAATAAAAAATTGGCACATGCAAGCAAAGAAAAAACCGTAATTTAATGCTACATAAAGAAGTTCATAAAAGAAAATTGAAAATTGATTAAAAAACCGATGTAAGAAGAAAGTTTATGAACAGCGATAACCTTCACCGAATTACATTTTGGGACATACCATATATCATCACATTTGGATGCTACTTTTGTATGATTACCCCTGATTTTATTTTGGTTGCTACCTTTTGTGTGATTACCACTTTTATGTTTTTCATGATATGATTTTATTAGGTTTAAGTTATATGTTTTAAAAAAATATGTACACGATAAATTTGTGTACTTGGTTATAGCATATCACAGCAGTGCACTTCCTTTGGTAGGTCAAATCGGAATTAAAAACCCAACATGAATTCTGAAACTAATTTTCCTGAATCGTTGCGCCGGAAAAGAGGACGCTCAAGGATACATCCTGTATGAACTCATGCAAGCATAGGGGACGAACATGTGCCGCTGGTGCCAACTGAACTTCGGACACAACCGCTTTGTCCCAATTGTGGCGCAAAAAAAAAAAAGTTTGAGCCGCCGACTTTTTGTTGTCAAAAAGGTAGCGTCAAGTTGATAACAAACCCGTTTCCGTCCTAGTTGGTTTGTTTGTTCACGGAAAACACAAGCCTCGGTGATCATTTCAGACAGTATGCTAGATTGTACAATAACTTCTTCGTTTTCAGCTCCTTAGGATATGATAACATAAATGCTGAAATAGTTAGAGGCATACATGTATTTAGATTACAAGGGTAGTTATATCACTTGCTCCCAAGCAATATCACCTCACACTGATGAACGCAAATTTTTACAACTATATTTCTATAATGGGTTACAAGAAAGAGAACAACGGGTAAGAAAATTCAACGAATTAAACCCTGACATTGAAACACCCCGAATTTGTTGGACTAGGAGCGCTACGAGCTAGATCTCACTAATGATCGTGACCCTAGCTTGACAACAAGTTCACTGGATCTTACAACAAGGTACACATACATAAAACCAAATACATAAAACTGTATGATCATATATCAAAACATATACAAAGTCACAGCTGAGTACAAAACGGCAACAATAGAAACAATTGTGTGCATTAACATCCCAAAAACCCACGCATCCTAATGTACGGTAGCCCTCGGCTGATCACCCATCTTAATCACTCTGCAGTCTTCCTATCCTGCATAATATCTAAAACACGGTATAAAACCGTTAGCTAATAGTTCATGAATAAGAATAATAGCAATAGCACATACAACACATCATCACATCACAATATGCAATGCTCACACACATATCCGTTTATTATCTTCATTACGTCATACCATTACTAATTCAACTTATTTTGTGACACGAGAAACACCCAGAACCTCGCCTCTGTCCCCTTTCACACAGGTTTGGAATCGGGGATCAATCCTCCCCACCTAGAGTACCGGTCGCAAAGAACCTCCACACTCTCGACGAGCTTCAGGCAAGTTGTCACGACCCGTTATAATACATTTGGGCCATTTAATATGCATATATGGTCGTCCTAGTCCGGTTAGGCTATCAATGCAACATTCATATACACAAACACCACTATCACAATCACTCAAACCCATAAACGCTAGCTAAGTAAGACCGAAGGACTTACCTGTCACAAGGTAGTCCTAAATAGTGGTCACGGTTTCCCCCGAGGAAACAATCAATGCCTGTATAAACAAGGCACACAAATATCAATCACTATCCACAGGCTAGGAGATTCTGCCTCCTAGTCTTTAAGATCTCGCAAGATCATAACCATAACACAATCCACAATATCAATATCCTCAAAGATCATATATAAACTCAATATCTCACAATGTAACACCCCAAGTTCTGGGAACTCGAAGCGTTACGAGCTAGGACCTCACGATGGGTCCCGACCATCAGAGTAGCAACACCACAACGGATCTTACAAAAAGGCATATACAAATGAAGACCAAAAAAACAATATAAAACCAAAAGTTTAAACAACAGAAAGCGCAACAGACTCGTAGCCGAGTTCAAAACAAAAAGGGAAAAGCAACAACATAAACATAACCCGATCCCGTCCTATAATGTACGGAAACCCCGGCTAACCACACCATCAAGATCACTCAGTAGCATCCTGAACCTATGGAACATCTACAACATCGGTATAAACCGTTAAGTAATATTCTAGATATCGGGAAGAACGTAAAGGCACAAACACACATAAGGTAAAGTAAACATATAGCATGCTTGCACTCAACCGGTTATTATCTTTCATTAATTTATCCATAACTAATTCAAATTCTTTTGTCACACGAGAATCTCCGGAGAATCGCCTCCGCTTCCGTCTACCAATAGGAATAAATCAGTATTATCTGTTACCTACGAGACTGGGTCGCAAGAGCACATTCTAGTCTCTTGTAGAACTAAACAAGTGGTCACCGCTAGGTTATCATACACTTGGGCCTGCTATGGTTATAAAGGGTGGATCCTATTCCGGTTATCCGTTATAACATGATAAACAACACAAACAAGCCAAAACACTCATCAACAACGAGAACCCTAACAAGAATCAATGTTCACACGTGATTAATGGAGAAGAAGAAAAGGAAGAACGAAAGAAGAAATCAAAACAAAAGTATGGGCATGCAGCCGCAACGTGAACGCGATGAAGAACAAGGGAGGAAGAACTTACACGTTCAGCGAGATCACAGGAAGCAAGACTGCATCACTCGAGGGTTGAAGAAGACGTAAGCGAGAAACGGCAAAAAGAAGAAAAGACGGGAATATATAGAGACGGGCTGAAAAGATAGATGGAAAGGACGTTCAAGGGTTAGAAGAAGATAAGAAAGCCTACCCATAAGATAGAAGATCGGATATTCTATCTATGGAAGGAAGATAAAAAAAAAGACCGGGCAAGATTTGCAGCGTATCCGCAAGGGCGGCCCTTTGTCACCGCGGTGGCGGTGATAAACACCAAGGCCGCTGGTGAAAACTAGGTGCTTACATCAGATACCCCTAAAAAGAAGTTTTGTCCCGAAACTTCCAATAGCCCGAACAATCATATAACAACAACACAAAAAACTGAACTGAACTCATATATTCCCACTCGGGGCACGTAACTCAAAACGTCACAAAAGCGTATGTAATGCAACAAAAAGGAAAACTGAAACAACACGACTACGCTAAAGGTGCATCAAGCTCAGTGTAAAACTCCGGATAGTTCCGCTGAATACTATCCTCTGTGTCCCAAGTCGCCTCATCAGCTCCTCGCATCGACCACTGAATTTTCGACATCGGTATGTCCGTCAAATGCAAACGTCTTGTACTACGCTCTAAGACAGCTACCGGGTGATCAGCAAAATGTGGTCTAGCTCAAGCCGCGGTGGAAAAGCAAGTCTGTATGCTGCCTCTCCAACTCGCTCAAGAAGCTCAAAAGGTCGGACGTATCTAGGACTCAGCTTCCCCTTGACGCCGAAATGACTGCCGCCTCGTGTCGGGGATACTCTCAACCAAACCTGAGCTCCATCTAAGAACTCCAGAGGTTTGCGCCTCTTATCTGCATAAGATCTCTATCGACTTTGTGTTGCTAACATCCGCTATCGGATCACTGCTACTCGAGCCATGTCATCCTCTATCTGCTCAAGTGCTACTCCGTTAGCACTACTCGGCTCGTCCCAACACAACGGTGTACGGCACCTTTGTCAGTATAAAGCCTCATAAGGAGCCATCCTGATTGAAGCGTGCCAACTGGTGTTATACGAAAACTCCACTAAGGGAAGGTGATCTGGCCCCACCTGTCCTCAGTCTAACACGCAGGCTCTCAGCATGTCCTCCAGAGTCTGGAAGGTCCGCTAGGACTGACCATCGGTCTGAGGATGATAAGCAGTCGTGAACTGCAGACTCGTACCTAGGGCGGCATGAACCTACTGGCAGAACCTCGAAGTGAACCGTCCGTCTCTATCCGAGACTATAGTCCTAGGTACTCCATCAGGTCTCACTATCGGCCTAGTGAACTCCTCTGCCAATCGACTTACTGGACACATCTCCTTGATAGAAATGAAACATGCGGTCTTCTTCAGTCAATCTACTATAACCCAAATAGCATCAAAACCTCGACTCGGTCTCAAACCGGTAACAAAATCCATCGAGATTTCTTCCCACTTCCACTGAGGAACGGGAAGTAGGTGTAGCTAGCCTTCAGGTCGGTGGTGCTCGATCTTGACCTGCTGACAGGTCGCACACTGAGCTACATATCTCGTCACATCTGGCTTCAGACCTCCCTACCTGAAAGAGCGTCTGATATCCTGATAAATCTCACTCGCACTAGGGTGCACTGAGTAAGGCGAAGAGTGAGCCTCCTGTAGGATCCTCTGTTTCATCTCTCGATCTGAAGGCACACAAACACGCTCCTGACATCTCAAGATCTCATTGGCACCGACTGTTAACTGTGGTTCCTCTACTCGAGACATTCGGTCTCGGATCTGTGTCATAGCCAAGCAGCTCTCCTGCTTCTGTCGGATTTCGGCCAATGTATCAGATACTATCTCCAAGGCGGATAGATAGCTATCAGAATCCGGAAAGTGGATATCCATCTCTAACCACGCAAGGTCTCACTGTAACTGAGGTTGAGTTATTAGTCTAGGGATCGCCATCTCCCGGGGATTCATTCTACTAAGGGCACTAGCTACCACATTCGCCTTCCCCGGGTGATATAAGATCTCAAGATCAAAATCCTTGATCAACTCCAACCATCTCCTCTGGCGGTTATTCAACTCCCGCTGAGTGAATATGTACTTCAGACTCTTGTGGTCTGTGAATATCTGACATGTAGCTCCGTACAAATAATGCCTCCAAATCTTCAAAGCATGAACCACAGCAGCCAACTCAAGGTTGTGGGTAGGGTAATACTCCTCGTACGTCTTCAGCTGTCTAGACACGTAAGCAATCACCTTACACCTCTGATGCATCGCTGTAAACCACAAAGTCCTCAATGCCTTCCAACTAAGCTAGGATGGGAGCAGAGGTCAACCTCTTCTTCATCTCCTCGAAGCACTATTGGCACGGCTCGGACCATACGAACATCGTATACTTCCTCAACAAGGAAGTGAGCGGCCATGCGATAACTGAAAAGCCCTCAACAAAACGCCGGTAGTAGCCTGCCAATCCTAAGAAGTTGCGTACCTCCTTGACGTTCTTAGGAGGCGGCCAATATGCTACTGACTCGATCTTCGCCGGATCTACCTTGATCCTTTCAGTTGAAACGATGTGACCAAGGAATGCTACCTCGGGCATCCAGATTTCGCAGTTAGAGAGCTTGGCGTAAAGCTCTCTATCTTGTAAGACCCGAAGAACGATCCTCAAGTGTCCAACATGCTCCTCTCTAGTGCGAGAGTAAACTAGAATGTCGTCTATGAAGACAACTACAATCTGGTCTAGGAAGTCGATGAAGATGCAGTTCATCAACTCCATGAAGACTGCGGGCGCATTTATAAGCCCGAATGACATCACTACAAACTCGTAGTCGCCATACCTGGTCCGAAATGCCGCCTTGGCTATGTTCTGCTCTCTCACCCAGGTGATATCCAGATCTCAAATCGATCCTCGAAAACACTGAAGCTCCATGAAGCTGATCCAAAAGATCGTCGATACGGGGAAATGGGTACTTATTCTTGATGTCACCTAGTTCAGCTCTCGGTAATCATTACACAACCTCATCGGCCCGTCCTTCTTCCTGACGAAGAGTACTGGTGCACCCCAAGGAGATACACTAGGGTGGATAGAGCCCTTCTCTGCTAACTCCTTGAGCTGCTTCTTAAGCTCAAGCATCTCGATAGGTGCCATACGATAAGGAGCCTTAGATATTTGTCTCGTACCGGGCTCTAGATCAATGCCAAAGACTACACTCCTCTGTGGAGGTAAACCTGATGGCTCTTTGAAAACGTCACAAAACTCGCAAGCTACTGGAATCTCCTCCAAAGCTGGACTGGTACTATCCTTCATGGCATAGCACCAAAAAGCCTCACATCCCTAACTGATAAGTCTCGCAACTCGCACTGCATTGATTATTGTACCAGTCTTCCCGAGATCCCATCCTTTGAGGATCTTAACATGGCCTGCATCTGTAGTTACCGTCACTGTCTTCTTTCCGATGTCCAGAAATGCTCGATGTCAATCCATCCAATCCATGCAAAAGATTAGTTCTTCATGTACTAAGTACATGACGAAGAAGTCGGTTGGGTAATCGCGACCTCCCAATCTAATAGGGCAATCGTGAACCTCTCGAGTACCTCAAATCTTACTCCCATCCCGTAATCCTATAAAGAAGGGTCTACCTTCTACTGTAACTAAGGCCAATATATCTACACATGCATCAGATATAAAAGAATGTGTAGCACCGGTATCGAAAAGAACTCTAACAGGAAAACCATAAATATGAATGGTACCTGTGGTCGCTGGAGTGGTCGGTTCCACTACACTCCTCAGCTCATAAACTCTGGCTGAAGCACCTCTAGTGTCAGAAGTACCACCTCCTCATCCTCTGTCTTGACCTGGAGTGGAACCCTGAGGAGCGGTAGATCCTGGAACTCTTTACTACTGATACTGAGTCCTCTGTCCTCCTCCTCCATCACTAGTAGGTGAAGAACCCTGCTGCGATAGCGCCTTGCCTTGACGGAAAACGCAGCTCTGTGTCCGATCTTGCCACAAAAAAGCAAGTCACTGCTGGCTTCCTGCAATCAGCTCAGATGTGTCCACCTCCTCCGCAGTTATGACACTACCGTCCTCTGTCAGAACTTTACTGAAAACTAGAATGTCTTGGCGTCTGACTACGCCCAAATCTAGCGGCTCCATCTCTATCATTGGCTGATCCAGTCTTATGTCTCTTCTCAGGACATCCTGTCTGAGAAACTCTCCTCTAACCCAGTCGGTGTCTCTCATAGGTAGAAGCTCTATCCTAATAGTCCGTCAAAGAATCACAACGGAAACCAACAAGATAAGAGTGTGTCGACTCTCTCAGCCTCCAAGAGAAAAGGTAAACATGTTGATGCTCCGGTGATGCAGACAGACCCAGCAAAGACAACTCATCTTGAAACTTGCTGACAATCTCAGCAATAGGAAGATCCTCGTATCTAACCTCGAGGAAATCCTGAAGACGATCTCTCCTCATAGCTGTAGGGTAGTGGCGATCTCTTATCACCGTCTTCATCTGCTCATAACTGGTGACTTTACTGCGAGCAGTCCTCCACCAAGAATGAGCCTGATCCCTCACCAGCGTCTGGGCTATATCAACTCAACGTCCCGTTGGAAAACCGATCACCTCCATAGCGGAATCCAGTTGTCCTAGCCACAGCTCCACCTCCAATCCTGTCTTCCCCATGAAAGCGGGAACCTTCAGCTGGTCGAAAGCCTTCAACCAACTGTCGGGCTTCGGATCGAGTTCCTTGAACAGAACTCTAGCAACCTCATCAACTCTAGTAGACGGGGAAACAATATGCGTAACTCTTTGTGAAACCTCAGCTGATCTCGCAGGAACTGGCGGTGCTGGTACAGGTCCTCGAGTCCCGATAGCCTCCTCAGCCGTTACGGTACAGCGCTGACTCACCCATCTCCTTCAGCCGTTACGCCTCCTTCCTCAGATTGTGAGTTACACCCTCAATCTCGTAACCGATGGATGGCCTTCCTCTTCAGTCCCCAACAGGCGCAGTAGCAGATTCCTCGCCTCGCTCTCCTCTTTCCTTCATCGTCAACAGAGGCGTCGGCCTCCTCCCTTCCCTCTACCCCTTCTTGGACGTTGCCTTCTACACTGCAGCCTTGGATGGCGCCGACGAAGTCCCTTCCTACACCAGCAGTGAAGCAAGGTTGTTGCTGCTCGTCTGTGCCGGCCGGAGACAATGGCTCCATCTGTCGGGTGGGCTCGGCCTCCTGCGACGTCGAACTAGTAGCGGGAGGCTCCTCCTCTCCGTACACTAGTAGCCATAGGTTCAGCATCACTCCTGACGGTACACGACAATAGCAACACTACTGCATCGATAAGCAAAGGAGGGGCACACTCTATCGTCTCTGCAGTCACTCGACGTGAAGGAGAGTGCTGAATCTTCATCACACCAGCGGAGAGATACAAGAGCACATCCTATCTCCCTTCGAGTCTTGGAATCGAGTAAGGTGGATAACCTTGATTCCTTGCACTTCTTTCCACACCTTTTGTGTCTAATGAATGCTCTTCATGTCTTCTAATCATGCTCAAAACATCCATACAAGAAACAGTGAAGATATAGGAGTTTTCTGCATTTTCGGAAGTGACGAGCAGTCAACTTCGGGTCCAATTTTAGGTAAGCTAGACTACTTCTTTATTGCTGAATTTTGGATATGTTGTAGTCAGTAGTACACAGTAGATTATACTAAAATTTGTAAAGAATCGGAGTTACGGTTTGAGAGTTATGATGTTGACGCCTCATGTAGTTTTTATAAATGTGCTGAGTGTTGGGAAAAACAACAGGCGATGCTGTTTTGTGAGATGGTTTTGAATAAGCTCTTGATCTCCGTTGGGCTTGAATTTTGGATATGATATAGTTGAAATATTGTTGTAGAACATATTAAAATTTGGGAGGAATCCAGCGAGTGGTTTGTGATTTATGATTTTTCAAAGATTGGGTCGTAAGCAGTTTCTGTTGTGCTGAAATTTCTAAGAGTTATGGCGTCCCAAAGATGAGACCTTGACCTGTTTTTCCAGCATTGATTTTTGACTAAGTATAGGAATATTGTAGTGTAGTAACCAACTTTAAGGAGTTTTGTAGAAGGAATAGTTGAACAGTTTTAGGAAATTCTTGCTCCTATGAGTAGATTAGATATCATAGATAATTTAGAGATTTATTTTAGAATTTTTATAAATTTATTTTAATTTCATATTTGAAGCTGTAGTTGGATCTTATTGACTTTTCGGGAAATAGAAAAGTGGGTAGTTTCTCTAGTTGTTACCTAAAATCATCCTAGGGAGTAGAATATGGTTAGTTAGCATCAAATAAGAATTTAAGTACGTATTTCGGGTTTTTGGAAGTTCCGGGACCAAGAGTAAAATAGTCATTTTACCATAAATTGGTACTGTATTAAATTTTGTTCTAACAGGATCTACTACCTTAGAAGTCTTAGCTTCTAATTACCTAGAAAGTGTGTTGACACACTTGCCTCCTTTGATAGGCAACCGAGTTATACAGTTACAGATTGAGTTGTGATTAAGAGAGTCGAGATCTGATTCAAGTAAGTCCACGGAGTTACTTAGCTGGCTTCTTGTATGAGTGTAATGTGTATGAGTGGTGTTTGTTAGTTATGATAAACAACGAAATCGGATTAGGCCGACTTTATTATTTACGTAATTGACCCAAGTGTATGATAACGGGTCGTGACATCATCTGCCTAGCTCTTGTGACAGTCTAGGAGGTTCCCTGCGACCAGCCCAGTCAGGTAGACGATCAGATGCATTAGTACCATTCCGCGCTGGTAAACGGGGACATGGGCGAGGTTTGAGAATCCCTCGTGTCACAAAATAAGTATCATTAGTAATAACCTATTACCTAATTAAAGATAGGAAAAGAATTGAGTGTTGCATGTTGATTGTGTATGCTGTGTGTTTATGCTTTTACCTTTATCCTTATGCATAGAATGTTAGCTAACGGTTTTATACCGCTTGTAGATGCCTTGCAGGTTAAGACAGTTGTAGAGAGATCCGGAGGAAATGGTCAGCCGGGTCCACGTACTCATTTAGTTGGAGACGGGAATGTCTTTTGTTCTTCATATGTGTCGTTTTAGTATCTTTTCTTGTAAGGCTGATACATATTCTCCATGTATATATTGTTTAAAGTTTTCGAATGTTTTAAATACTTTTGTGCCTTGTTGTAGGATCCAAGTAAAATTGTTGTCAAACTAAGGTCGGGACCCATTGTGAGGTCCTAACCAGTAGCTCCCCGAGTTCTCAGAATTTGGGGTGTTACAATGGGAACCCCGATTGACCACACCATCCGGATCACTCCGCAGCATCCCGAACCTGTGGAACATCTACAACATCGGTATAAACCGTTAGCTAACATTCTAGATATCGGGAAGAACGTAAAGGCACAAACACACATAAGGTAAAGTAAACATATATCATGCTCGCACTCAACCGGTTTTTATCTTTGATTAAGTTATCCAATACTAATTCAACTTCTTTTGTCACACGAGAATCTCCCGAAACTCGCCTCCGCTTCCGTCTACCAATAGGAATAGATCACTACTATCCGTTACCTACGAGTCTGGGTTGCAAGATCACATTCTAGTCTCCTGTAGAACTAGACAAGTGGTCACCCTCCGGTTATCATACACTAGGGCCAGTTATGGTTATAAAGGGTGGATCCTATTCCTGTTATCCGTTATAAGATGATAAACAACACAAACAAGCCAAAACACTCAAACCAATATACGGAATGAAGCTAAGTAAGTCCAAGGGACTTACCTCACTCGAAGGTAACCTCAACACACTGTACACACTCAAAAAACGGCTCAGTTTCCCTCAGGAAAGGAGCAAGGAAATCCTGTTCACACAAGAATCACGAAGCAGGCACGAAACGGTTGCTAAAAGTTTATAACTTCTAGTCTCAATGATCTCTAAGAGATCTACACAAACTAAGGGCTCAACCTTAGTCTTACAGCATACTCAGGGGGCCAGGAACATCCACAAGAACCAAGGAAAGGAACGAGGAAAACAAGAGAGGAAACAACTCACAAGAACGAGAGTTAGTGCAGAAGGAACCGCGGGGGCGGCTTGCTGTGGGGGTGGGTAGGTGCGGCCGCGGGGGCGGTAACTGACACCAAAGCTCGAACCTTTGATCCAAAGCTCAAACGTTTGATCCAACCACGTCAAGACTCAACCAAAAGAGTCTGAGAACAACAACACATCAACAATGAGAATGCTAACAAGAATCAAGGTTCAAACTTGATTCTTGGAGAAAAAGAAAAGGAATAACGAAAGAAGAAAGCAAAATAGAAGGATGGGCATGCAGCCACAACATGAACGCGATGAAGAACATGGGAGGAAGAACTTACACATTCAGCAAGATCACAAGAAGCAAGGTTGCATCACTCGAGGGTAAGAAGACGTAAGCGAGAAATGGGAAAAAAGAAGAAAAGATGGGAATATATAGAGACGGGACGACAAGATAGATGGAAAGGAAGCTCAAGGGTTAGAAGAAGATAAGGAAGCCGACCCATAAGATAGAAGATCGGATATTCTATCTATGTAAGAAAGATAAAACGAACGAAAACATATCGGGCAAGATCTGTAGTGTATCCGCAGGGGCGGATCGTCTCAACCGCAGGGGCGGTCCTTTGTCACAGCAGGGGCGGTGACAGACACCAAGGCCGTTGGGGCAGCCTCCTTCACCGTGGGGGCGGTGGAGGTGAAAACTGGGATCTTACACACAATTCCTCAAACCTCTCAAGGTATCATCTAACCAACATTGCTCAATCTCAATTCTAATCCTAATTCAATTAATTAACCTTTAATTAATTAAATTAACTTTCACCAAAATAACGTTTTGCCCGCAGACAATTTCTGAACTCACTTGTCATCAGATTTCATTAAACAAACAACTCATAATCACCAGAATAATATAACGAGCATAATGGAATTTTCAAGTATCCATTTTGACAAGCCTACGGTCAATTTAGGCCAAATGCAATACGGAAAATGAATAAATTCATAAATTATTCGTTACTAACCCGATTGACGATCTGAAAGAATATTCGGAATCACAACAACGCATGCTACACTCGGATAGCATCAAATTCACGTGAATCGGAGCGGCGGAACCTACCTAGTGATATATATACTCGACTAGGCCTTCAATTGCTCGGAAACGTAGAAACTCGGTATCAAAATGAAGAGAATGAAGAGAGGAATCCAAAAACTCAAACGGGTTTGAAATCGGATTAGAAATGGAGTGTAGATCAAAGTTTGAAGGTTGGGAGAAATCAGAGCTTTTAAAAGAAAACGGGAAAGATTTTCCACTATTTATAGCGAAGACGATAATTATCCTTTAGCGAATTCGATAATTATCCTTTCAACGATCCAAAGGCGGGTTGAACCCCCTTCTCCAAACTTCTCGAAATTGGAATAATAAATCTGGAATATTGTAGGGATAATTACTCTGCAACTGCCTCGGGAAACGTGTATTCCTAAGCCATCTTTCTTAGCCATTAAGAAACGAAATAGCGACTCTTTTGGCCGTTTTGTCTTTCCATGTTATTTCATATCTAGGATATGTCCGATGTCCTGATCATTTCTCTCAACTTCATTTTAATTAATTGAAGCTCCCAAATGCTTCAAATAACACCGGAGGGTAAAAATAATTACCCGGGGAAGGAGTGAAAAATGCCCCATAAGTCCAAAATTACGTTAGGAACATAACGGTGGAACTCATACTCATTATTTATGCACTCTTCACGAGTTATTTGTCAAATACTATCAATGGTTAAGTTAATCAACATTAATCACTATTAATCAGAATTCGAAAATCCTATCTCTTACATCACACACCCTTTAAGAAAAAGTTTCGTCCCGAAACTTTAGACAAACCCAAATCCTCTGGGTCCCATATGCCAAGGTATAAACACTCACTCACGCGGAGGCATAACATCTCTGATAATACTAAACTCATCCAGAAGGCTTGGAGGTAGAACATCTCCGGAAAATCTAAAGCCATCATAAAGGCATGAAGGTAAAATATCTTTGACAAACCATAATCATAACTAAAAATCATGGAGGAAGAACATCTCCTGCAACTATAACAACTCCATTAGCATGGTGGAAGAACATCTCCAGCAAAATCACAATATCTCAACTCGAATCATGGAGGTAAAATCATCTCCAACTATCCTAATCTCGCTCTATAGCATGGAGGTAGAAACCTCTCCAGTTAGACTAGTATCATAACTCAATAGCATGGAGGTAGAATCGTCTCCAACTATAATCGCAAATTGTTCTAGCACAACAAGATCTACTAAGATCACACATCACAGTCTAGCATGATAATAAAACACATATCGAATCACAGAATCACATAAGAACATAAATTTCACAAGAACTACCAAAACTCTCTCTCGTCAATCCCGTAAGGGCAGATATTCCTACATAACACTCTGGGTAGCTCCACTGGATACTACTATTCATCTCCCATATGGCCACATTGGCCATCCATCAAAACCACTGAATCCTCGCCATCGGAACGTCCTTCAAGCATAATCATCTAATATCTACTTTAGGACTGCTATTGGATGCTCAACAAACATGTAGTCCGGCTCAACCACTAAATCCTTATAACTGATAATGTGTCTTGGATTTGGCGTATACTCCTCCAGCTAAAACACATGAACAACGGGGTAAACATCCTCTAATCTGGTGGAAACACAAGTCGGTATCAGTATCCACTCTTGGATCACATCATCTAGGCATGAGCTCCTACTCGGAACATCCGATGCCTCGCGTTAAAGTCATTCTTATCCAGGCATGAGATCCCACTAGGAACTCTAGAGGTCGACGCATCTTAAAAATTCATGACCATAGGTAGTTCGATGGTATGAGTATCCATTCTTGGATCAAATCATCCAGTACCTTCTTAGGTTTAAACTATTAGCCATCTGACCAACGCATGTTAATTATCGATATACGGTCTTAATCACAAATGGTAATTTGACCATACCAATATCTAGACTAGTGTGTAAGCTCTCAACATTCTTCTTCAATTCGGTATAAATACAATCGTACCAGTATAACCATCCTTGCAAGGATGACCGGTTATCATAATAAGTAAACTTGTACTTATGATTGCATGCATCGACTGAAAAATCTTTAAGGATCTCATCCATCTCTATCCGAGATAATAAATCACATTATCCCATGAAGTCTCATTTTCTGTCCATTGAATTCAACTAGCCAAATCACCAACCACGTGTTTCCTTTGTGTAAATAACACGTGCCGTACTAGCCAATCTATCTCCCACAACTCAAGTAATAAAGTTCTTGCTCAGTCTCAAACCGATATTAAAGTTCTTGCTCAGTCTCAAACCGATATTAAAGTTCATGGAGATAACCTCCCACTTCCACGATAGCACTGGCAGTGGATGGAGTTCTCATCCGGGTCTACAATGCTCTATCTTGATCTACTGACAGGTCGCATTCTAGGCCACAAACCAGCCATGTTGTGCTTCAGTCCATTTCACCAGAACGAGCGCCTCACATCCTGATACATTTTACTTGCACATGGGTGCACTGAGTAAGGAGTGGTGTGGGTCTCCTACAGAATCCTCTGTCTTAATTCTGCATCAGCGGATACATAGACGCGCTTGCGGCATTCCACTCCATCTACTCTTATGGAGAACTGTGGCTCTTCACCACGAGACATCGTGTGTCGGATTTGTCTCAAAGTCATGAAGGTCTCCTATTTCTGTTGGATCTTGCTCCACAGATCAGGTATAACCTCTAGAGCAAACAATTGACAGTCCTCATCAGCGAACCGAATGTCCATCTCTAGCCACACTAGATGTCTCTACAATTGGGGTTGAATCGTGAGTCTTGCAATCGCCTTATCTCGAGGCGTCTTCCTGCTATGGCATCAGCGATTACATTTGTTCTACCGATTGGCACATGAATTCCAGGTTACAATCCTTAATCAACTGAAGCCATCAATTCTGGTAGTTATTCAATCCTTGCTGAGTAAAACTAGACTTTAGACTCTTATGGTCACGGAAGATCAGACATGAAACTCCATATAGATAATGTCATCGGGTCTTTAAAGCATGAACTATTGCAGCTAACTCGATGTTGTGAATCGGGTACTTCCCTTCATACGTCTTCAACTGCCGAGACGCATAGGCGATTTACCTACCTTGCTATATCAATACACATTCCAAGCCTTGCTTGAATGCATCACTATACACTACAAAATCATCAGTGCCCTCCGGTTGTGCTAAGATAGGAGCAGAAGTCAATCTCCTGATCAGCTCCTCAAAAATGTGAGTACATGGCTCGGACTATACCAACTGGGTAGTCATCCTCATCCAGCTAATAAGTGATCGGAAAATCGTAGAAATTTCTTCCACAAAATCGGCGGTAATATCCGACTAGTCCAAAGAACTACAAACTTTCTCGATATTCGTCGGTGTCATCTATGTTGTTACAGACTCGCTCTTCTCCAGATCAGCCTTGATCTCTTCAGCGGAAATCACATGACTTCAAAAGGTCACCTCAAACATCCAAAACTCGCACTTAGAGAGCTTGTCATACATCTCTCTACCCTGTAAAACTCGTAAACCCATCCTCAACATCCCGCGTGTTCCTCTCTGCTACGAGAGTACACCAAAATATCATCAATGAAGACCACCACAAATTGATCCGGAAAGTCGATAAAGATGCTATTCATAACTCCTTAAAGATGAAAAGCGCATTCATGAGCCCGAATGTCATCAATACAAACTGGTAGTGGCCATACCGAGTCTGAAAATCCGTTTTGGGCACATCCTAATCTCTCTCACCCTCATCGGGTGATACTCAGATCGAAAATCTATCCGTTCTTCCGCGCGCACGACAAACATTGGTGACCCTATTTGGAAACGCTAGGGCATATAAAGTCCTTCTTTGTTAACTCCTCAAGTTGCTTCTTCAATTCTAATAGCGCCATATGATATAGTGCTTTCAAAATTGGTCTCATCCCTGGCTCTAACTCAACGCCAATATTAACGCTCTTCAGTGGAAATAGACCGGATGGCTTATCGAACGCTTCCACCAACTCACATACCACAAAATGACCTCTAACATTGCACCCAAAGGTGTCACAATCTTGTCCAATCAGCCACACCTCAGCTCAAACCTGTCGATCATTAGATGACGGATCGACTCCAATGATGTCTCTACATTTTCATACCAATACTCTCTAGTAATTGTAAATCTTCAATCATACATCTAGCGTCAGTGCTCCTGCCTTCTCTTGAGCCTTAACAACCTTAGTTATCCTCTTTGGAATAATTAACACCGAAA
The DNA here is from genome assembly GCA_033239125.1 of Fagopyrum homotropicum. Taxonomy (NCBI): domain Eukaryota; kingdom Viridiplantae; phylum Streptophyta; class Magnoliopsida; order Caryophyllales; family Polygonaceae; genus Fagopyrum; species Fagopyrum homotropicum. The sequence continues at coordinate 59,152,821 of BSWB01000008.1, read as the reverse complement.
TCACCTTTTACAACACCTCATCGGATCTGGTGATGCCGAAGAATATGTACACATCTTTCCTTCTTTACCCCTTCTGTTATACGCTAGACTTCTTCTCAAGCTTGTTACTTCATCGAGGTGCAATTTGAATCTTCCACTTGGGTACTGATAACACGATTTATGACTTAGGTTTAGGTAATCATTTAGATAGATTTTTCACTCATTCATGCATGGTTTAACACTAGTTCACGACGTTTGCACTCATATCATGTATTTTCTCGAGATAGACGTCTACACGGACTTTTGCATTGCTTTGTAGGTATTTTGAGAGATTTAGGAGCTTAATCGATACGTTTGAGGATCGTTCATCAAGATGACACACCCTCGGACTCATTAGGATGCAAGCTAGAGGCTAAGGAAGACTCATGGAACCTTCCTAACACAAGCCATGCACCAAATCGTGACTCAATGATCCAAAGCAAGCTGAAGCTCCAAAACCACGGTTGCTGGCACTTCCACGGCCGTGGAAACCAACCGTGGTTTTTTCCAGACGGTTGTGACAGCTGTGCCATGATCTCTTGGCCGACTCTAGCAAGGTTGTAGTATAAAAGTGGTCCTGCAAGGCTGAGAAAGGGGGCAGCATCATCCAATCAAATCCACACTCTCTCACACACTCTCAACAAGAAGATTCTCTCAAGAGGAGAGCTACTATTTGGAGGAGGAGAAGAGCTCCATTGGAGAGGAAGAGAAGAACACACCATTGCTAGTCCTTGATAGGTTTTGTAGTGAAGATTATCGGAATCGTTTTCTAGGGTTGTAAGAATCGATTAAACCTTCTTTTGAAGGGTTGTGAGTCTTTCTAATCTTACTTTCAGCTTGGTTTTACTTACTTCACCTGTTCATCTCTTTCTCTTCATTATCTTGTAAATGGAAGCCATGATTCTATGTTTGATGATTTCGATTGTTAAGATGTATGTTGTAGGCTAGATAGATGCGATTCTAGGGTAAGGAAAGGATGGTTATGGCTAGGACTATGATAGGATGGACTTAGATTTCCCTTTGGATGATTGATTTACTTGAACGAAGCCTCTGTTGAAGTCCACGGTTTGTTCCTGCCAGTCCACGGCCGTGGAAGTGGTAGAACAGCCCGTGGTTTGTCTGATTTGTTTAATTTGATGAGTCTAAGTTCTAGAATGTTAGAATGTTGAAATCCTAGTGTTTGTTGAGTTAAATCTATCCTAGGGTGACCTAGTGTTAGCAACTAAGTATAAGAAGAGACCTACCCGGTGATTCTTACTCTTAGATTTCGAAGATGATAAACTCTAGGTAGTGGTGAACCTCATAAGCCGCCATTGGACTAAGTGTGCTAGGATAGTTGTTGAGGACTTACCCTTCCGAGACTTACCCGGTGAAGAAAGGTTAGATCCCTAGGTGACAATCCGGTTTGTGTAGAATTCCATTCCTTAGGCTCTTTGAGACTTACCCGGTGATGAGACCTTAGGAATGGACTAGTGGACCATGAGACCTACCCGGTGATTGATCCTAATCTAGAAACACTCACTCCCAACATATTGTAGTTAATCCAAGGAATGATTAGATAGCTTGAGTCCTATGCCACAACCGAAATTTCCAACCCCTAGAATCCGCTTTTCTCTCTTTGATCTCGTATCTCGTATTTAGCTTGTTTGTTTGTGTTGATTTGTTAGCTTAGTTGATTGTTATCTCGTATTACTTGTGATCCTTGATTGACCACCTAAAAACTCACCAAAAACATTGAGATTTTCACTTCTTTATTTCTTTCCCTTTCCTTAACCTAGATCTTCACTAAACTTAATCACTAATCGAATCAATCTCACCTCAGTCTTTGTGTTCGACCTCGGAATACTATCCCTACTACAAAACGTCCCGTACACTGCGGGTTCGCTAGGAGTTAGGAGAAATATAACGAGTATAAATTTAAGACTTATTGCGTACACACTATTCCTAGACCGTAACAAGTTTTTGGCGCCGTTGCCGGGGACTAGGTCTAGATTGAGTCATTATTTGTGATTGTTTATAGTGTAGGTCTTTCTTGTTGCTTTTGATCTCTTTTTGTTTTGTGTCTTTGCTTTTCAGGACATCTCTCACTCTTTAGGTGTATGCGAAGATCTCGTGGCAAGGATTTAGCTCCATTCGATCCCGAACCGGAGAAAACCCTTAGATCTAGATCCAAGAGGATTAGAAAGGGAAATGAGATGGCCGGAAGAGATCTCCAAGCTGAGTTAGATGAAGCTTTAGAGCAAATTAGGATAAGGGATGAAGCTTTGGAGAATGAAAGGAGACTTGCCAATGAGAGGCAAGAGGCAACTAGGAGGGAGATTGAGGAGATTAGGCAAGCTCTTGTACAAAGAGAGCTTAACCGTCAACAACCTCCTCCACCTCCACTACAACCGCAGCCGGCGGTTAATATTCGGGTTGTGCCCATTGCTATGGAAGAGCCACAAACGTTAGGGCAACGTATGGATCAGGCACAAAGAGCACACCGTCCGGGTGTGAACTTAGGAGATCCCACAGCCCATGATTACGAGCTCCGCCCTCAAGTTCTACAAATGATCCGGCATAATCAATTTGGAGGGATGGAAGGAGAGTCTCCTCATCAACACTTGATGAATTATGAGATCTTGATGGAGACTCTTAGACCGCCTAGATTGGAGAGCAACAACCATAAGCTTAGGGCTTTCTCCTTCTCTCTTAAGGACAAAGCCTTAGCTTGGTATCAATCTATTCCACAAGGGCGAGTTAGTACTTGGGAGGAGATGACAACCGAGTTTTTGACTAAGTTCTTCCCACCTTCTAAGACTACCGAGTTAAGAGGGAAGATTAATGCCTTCGTGATGAAGGATAGAGAGAGTTTGTTCAAGTCTTGGGAGAGGTTCAAAGACCTTCTCCTAGATTGTCCACACCATGGTATACCAAAAATTGAGCTATTGGAGATATACTTCAAAGGACTTGATGAAGATAGCCAATTCAAGCTCCAATCTCTTTCCGGTTGGACTTTCATGGAAAAGCATGTGGATGAAGCTTGGGAGTTTGTAGAGAAACAAGCTTTAGTGATTGAGAAATACTCCCATAGAAAGAGTGATGGGAGAAAGGCGGGAGCATATGAGGTGAGTGAAGTCACCATGAGCAATTTCAAGCTTGACGCCATAAACAACGAGCTAAAGTCTTTGAGGGAGTTGTGTGCTACAACTTTGAAGAATCAAGCGACCCCTCAAGTGCAAGCAAACTTGTCTTCCAAGGAGAAAGATGTGAACTACATGGGAAGGGTTAACTACAACAACTATCAAGGCCCAAGGAACTTCAACAACAACCGGCAATTCAACAATTACCGGCCCAACCATTGTAACGCCCCGCTTATTCGGGTGCGTTTCGACTTTGCTTTTCTCCCTTCCAACGATTGGTTATCGCTCGAGTTCTTATTTAAAGTATATTTTATTGATTTTAAAAATAACTTTTTTGGGTATTATATTATTTTGGGATACATGTATGTATTCCCGTATTTTATTAATTTAATTTTGTCGGAAATCGGAATTTACCGATCCGAAAAGATAAATCCCGTTCCGAATGTTAATCGAGTTGATTATTTTTAAAGCCCTCCTCTTTACTCTTTAATTTCTTTTTTCCTTTTATTTCTTCCCTTCTATTTTTCTTTTATTTTTTCCTTGTGCTGCTTCCCTGCGTGTGACACTTCAGCAGAGGAAGGCCATAAGCGAGCTTTCGCTTCACGCCATAGCCGACCCCTCGACCTCCGGCCCTAGCCTGCAGCCTACCCTAGCCTGCGTCCGACCCCTCGAGCCCGCCTCCCTGTGATGACCACCCCAGCAGTTCACTCACCCTCACTCCTTCTCTCAATCTCTCCCTTACCCTTCTCTCATTCCCCTCTCTCTATTGGACCTCCTGTCGCACTTCTGTCCATCGGGTCTGTGCAAGGGCCGCTCAACACCGCCAAGGGACTCGCCGGGAAGATCCGCATCCGCCGTTTCTTCGCCCGAGCCACCTGCGCCGCCGGCAGTGAGTAGCGTCCTCTCTCCCTCCTTTCTTTCTTTCCTCCCCTCTATGTGACAGCTCGGTGCCCTAATTGTGTGTAGAAACCGCTGGAGTCTAGACCGCCGCCGTAGTCGCCGCCTGCACGCCGACCTCCTCCCTTCCTCTGCCCGCAACAGCCGCCGGCCGTCAATCCTTCCTCTGGCTGCGTGGTGTTCCAAGGTTGAAGATAACCTATTTCCGTAATTCAAATCTGGCTCCCCTTCTTCTTTGGTCTTATTTACAGATTTAACCTAGTTTCTTTGTAATTGCAGATTGTACTCCAATTTCGGGATTTTTGCAAAAATACCCCTGCACATATTTAATTACAAAATGTGCCCAATATTTTGATATTGCAGTTTTAAACCCATACTTTGGAATGTTAACAATATACCCTCATGCAGAAATTATTTACATAAATGGACCCATATTATTTGTGGTTTATGACCCAAATTTGGTGATTTAACTATTATGCCCTTTTGAATTAATTTCGGATTATGGCCCAAGGATTTTAATTACGGATTTATGACGCATGTTGTGACATTGGGTATTTTGCCTCGGAAAATATTTTAGCGTGATTTTAACCTCGGTTTTTAAAACAAGTCCCTTAGAGTTATATGTATTATATATATATATATATATATATATATATATATATATATATTCCGATCAAATTTAGCATACGAGCTAAATTTGTTTAGTTTTGGTGCTAGGTTCGGGAACGACCCCGTAAAGGCCGAACGAGTCCAAGTCGACATCCGTTGATCGATTTCCGTCTTTTGACGTCGCGTGAGTATCCTTTCCCTCGATCTAGTTATATTTAGCGGTAGTATCATGCTAGGTTAGATTTAGCCTAACTTAGAGTGAATGCCAAGTAGTGGCCATGAACCTTAGGTGAGTTTTGAGGATTTATGATTGTTATAAAGCTTGACGTGTTATTATCTTGTAAGGATTGTAAGGTGTTGAGTGTTTGGTTGATCTTGTGAGTTTATGAGGATTGAGATTATAGTTATATGTTTGTTGAGATTGTGGTGACTAGGACGAGAGTATCCTAGCATGTGTTGTGATGGTTATGACCTTGTGAGATCGTGAGGACTAGGAGTTTCTTTATCCTAGTATGTGTTATGGTTTAGGATCTTGCGAGATCATAGGGTCTAGAAGTCTAAGGACTTCTAGCGTGTGTTGAGTGTGATGTGAGCATGAGAGATTCTAGGATGCGTCCCTAGAATGTGAGTCAAATGATCTCGTGTAGATCATTTGTGTAGAAGTCTTAGACTTCTTGAGTTGAGCGAGTTGTTGATATAGTTATCTTCTTGTGAGCAAGTTATGGGCTTCCTCCCTAAGGAAGCGAGAGTGTTGTGAGTTGAGTGTGGTGACGAGGTAAGTCTCCGGACTTACTTAGCTCGTATTCCTTGTATTAGCATTGATGTATGTTTGGTGGTGTGTGTTTATTCTTTATTGTTTATAACAACTAAACCGGAAATAGGATCACCGACCTTTATATTACTTGGCCCAAGTGTATGATAACGGGCGGTAACATCACTGCCTAGCTCTTGCGTAGAGCTAGGAGGTTCTTGGCGACTAGCCCCTGTGGTTAGACGGTCGGAGGCATCCGTACCGTTCCATGCGGTAAGTGGGGACCGAGGCGAGTTTCGGGAGATTCTCGTGTCACAAAAGAAGTTGAATTAGAACGGGATACGACATAATAATAAAAAGATAATAAACCGGACTTGTGTGATTTTGTGTACATTGTGTGTTATGTTGATTTACTTGTGTTTGTGCCTTTCACCTTGATTCTAATGCTTCGAATATTAGCTAACAGTTTTATACCGATTGTTGTAGATTGCCTTGCAGGTTAGGAATGCGGCCGAGAGATCCGGAAGAGTGGGCAGCCGGGGATCCGTACATTTTAGGAGTGGGTTTTGGTTAGAGTCGAGTTTGTCTATTATTCATGTATATTGTATATCGTATGGTGGCATTTGGCCCTTGGTGTTTCATATCGGCTGAAGTCTTTTGTTGTTTCCTTTCGGGTTTCTTATCATTTGCATTAAAAGGAATTTCCGTTTTTTTGCCTTTATTTGTGCCATGTTGAAAGATCCGGTGAAATTGTTGTCAGGCTAAGGGTCGGGACCCATTGTGAGGTCCCAACCCGTAGCGTCCCGAGTCACACGGATTTGGGGTGTTACAAAAGTGGTATCAGAGCCTTAGGTTGACAACAATGGCACTCGCAATCTTCTAAAGGCCGAATAAGGAATAAACAAAACCCCGCGGGTTTTGAGTTTTCGTTTTCAAAATCACATGCATGAGTCGGAGTAGCATGTACGGACCACCACTCCTTCCACGGATCTCGGCAGCATAGTTTATTGGATTTTTAGTATATATATATATATGTAGATATGTATCGTGGACTTAGGATGTTTTTGGACTATTATTGTATGAGGATTGTAGTTGCATGATGGATATGATTTATGTGTATAGTTGTATATGTGAACGATTATATGTTTTGTACCTTGTATTGTCGTAATGAAATGCCGAATGCGTGATACTAGTAGTAATATGGACTTAGGACTTATATAGTTATATATACGTATTCCTCTTATATATAGTAGCATATGGAGATATAGGTCCTTTTAGTTGAGATGCTATTATGATATCATCGCCCTTGGACGACATCGTTTTACATAGGATAGTGTACATACGAGAACGAATATGCTCAAGTATCGAGTTGAGAGCTACGTTCGGGCGAACACCTTGGAGTTCTTGTACTCCTTTAAGAGGATGTCGGAGAGGAGGAGTAGAGATGACATAACCAAAGGACGGACAAGTGGAAGGAAAATCCGAGACGACTTGAGATGGAGACCATACAAGAAAAAGTAAACACGAAGGTGTGGAAGTGGTTACAAAGAAGTCGCGATTGGAAAAACAACAAGACCAATAAGGATAACGAACTTAAGATTCTCTTCAAGAAGACACGTGGACAACTAAAGGTGTGAAACTAGGAGGAGAGGGATACATTCTAACAAGGTTAAAGGTAGTATTCCATTAAGATGTGAAGCTTCCTTAGACGCTCCTAAGCATCAGAGTCAAGATGAGAAGAGTGATTGGACAATTTGCAAAAGATTTAAGATACTATAAGTTAATCTTACGAGGAACCCATAAATGGAGAGTCAACATTACTAGAGTTATGAGAAGAAGGGCAAGGTGGGGATTCACGTGGAGTTGACCGGTTTCCATTATAATGATAAGGCTAAGAAACGCCAAGAAGGAGGAAGTGTGTATAAATGATGATCCTAAGAAGATGAAAGACGTAACGAGGAGCTTTGGTCGAGAGACTTAAGATAACTCAACCAAGGGGAACGCGAGTGGATGCTAGCTAGTGTTATAATATTTGGGAGGGTGCACTTGAAAGACATCAAGGGAGAATGGTTAAGTCTATGAAAGAGAGTTATATGAAACAGCAAGGCAAAGAAGATATAGTTATCTTAGAGAAGTGAAAGGAAGCATGGAACGTAGAAAAGAGTAAGGAAGGGTGTGAGGGGTGAAATGAGCAAGTGAAGTTTAAGATAGAGTACCCTGAGAGGGTAACCTTCAGGAGTGTGCTAACATGGAGGGTAAGAAGAATGGTAAGTCATTGACATTGGAGAAGGTCAGTTATAAGTTAATTGGTGACAGCCAAGAACGCACGTGTGCGGGTTGGCTATTGATGAGCGTAGATGAGAAGAGTAGGCAAAACAATGGCATGAAGGATCGGTAACAAGAGCTTTGAGAATTTCCGGTGGTTTGATGTAAGTAGTGAAGAAGTATGTCAACTAAGTACAATTATCTTAATCAAGTAATATTGCATGGGATCAAAGCGAGTGCATGTATCAGACCTCCCGGGAAGTGATTGTAATGACCCTGTGCGACTTTCTTAGGTCATGGGATTGACATATGGGGAATGGCACAGATTAGAACTTCTAAAGTTTGATTAAGGTGAAGAGAACTAGAAGAAACAAGAGGAAAGTGAGGATTCTTTTGTTGTTGTGCGTAAAGGGGACGCATGGTATGCTTGTTCTAATAAATGAATGGTATGTTTCGCAAGCAAAAGTTGAGTCAGATGTTTCAGACTCACATGGAATAGTCATGGTGACTATGGCACGAAAAGGGGGACCTAGATTAGGGGCAACTTTTCGAGCTTAGAGTTATGAGTTAGATACTTCAGTGATGTTGGTAGGGGGGATATTAGCCTAGCGTTCTTCACAAGGCATACCGGTACGGTTGTAAAGTTGTTTTTGGAATATCAAGAGATGTATAAGGTGACCAACGAGAGTAAGAGAAGACTGAGGTTTTGAAGTTTGATATCGATATGAGATGTACAAGGTGTACATGAAAGGTTGAGGTTAGAGCTTCTACGTCAGTTTGACGTTACATAAGGAAATAAAATATAAATTTCTACGCCTACTTGAAGAAAGAATGTCTATGGCGAAAGCTTATGTAGAAGACGAAGAGCCCTTCCATATGTTGGGATATCGTGGAAAGCGAAGAAGATCAGATCAATTGTTTTGAAGCACGGTTAAGTCATGCAGTTTGGACCCTTATGGCTGCACATAAGTGAGAGACCTTAAAAGATTTTTACAATCATGTCATCGAAGAGGGAGAATGAGATTAAGATAGAGGAATACTTAAATAAGGCTACAAGAGTCAAAAGACTCGAGCAAGTCTCTCGAGTTCAAGAGATGAGGGATCTTTGAAAGAGGACGGTAAACATTGTAGCTAAAGATGGAGCAATACACGTGTTAGAAGGACGTCACCCTAACAGATCGGGGTAGATCATTAGTATCATGACCAACTGTCAAGTGTCAAGGCAAGGTTGTGTCGGTTATGACGTTATGTGACGAAAGAAGAAAAGACGAAAAACTGAGATATCACGGATTCCAATACGTCAGCATGCGAATTTTTCCACTAAGGTCAAGCTTGACTCAATTCCGATATCTAAGGTGCCGAATGAAAGGACACTTGTGAAGAGACATGAGTTGTGGAAGCTAGTGAAGGAGAAATTGCAAGAACTTATTAAAAAGATTTCATTAGAATTAGTGAAATGCCATAGAGAACACCAGACGTTATCTTGAACTCTCGATTTGAAGTTCATTTTGGAAAATATCTTAAACTCTTGATTTGGAGTTGTTATAGAGAACACCAATTTGCGAAAAGAGAAACAGTTACCTCTGTTTGTACATCGATAACAATGAATCGAACAAGATCACAATAAAGAACAAGTATCCCTCACCACGGATTGATGATCTACTCGACCGGTTGCAAGGGTCGATAGTCTCTTCTAAAAGTGATTTAAGGTCTGATTGTCATCAATTGAGAATTCAAGATAGGGATATTGCAAATACGGCAACCCGGACCAACCTGGGTTACCACGAGTTGTAGTTATTCCCTATGGGCTTACTGATGCCCCGGATAAGATTTTGGTGTCTGCTCTTGAAGAAGAGAGAAGTTGTACGATAAGTTGTCCCGGGATGGAAAACCCTGAAAGATGTGGGAGAAGTTACAAGTCTTCTTAGATGTGTTGAACTTTACCAAATCCGTGAAGAGAGAAGTTGTATAACACCATTTATGGTAACCTCCGGATGACAATGAAGTTTTATATGGGACGAAGAATTGACAAGAGTGTTGTTGAGAGTTAAGAGGGGATTCATTGTTGCAGCGGTTTTGATTTACCTTGAGGTATTATGGGCTGAAGTGTACAAGTGATTTTCCAAGACAAGGTCTTCATACAAGTGATTGTGTATTGAGGAATGATGTAAAAGTTATAGCATATGTGTCTCGTTAGTAGAAGCGGTGTAAAGTAAAGTACCTCCCTTCATTTATTGGAACTTGCCACAAGAATTGAGGAAACGTAACATCAAGTTTGGTTTGACAAGAACTAAGGCCAACGGTGTAAATTGAAAATTCGATCTTCTTTGTTAGAGACAAGAAAAGAGAAACATAATAGAAATGCTGCATTGAGAAAGACCCGTAAGGAAGTTGAGTTTCTGACATATCATGACTTTTTTTCTTGAGATCTTGGCACAAGTTGATAAGTGGCTTACAAGTTGGCATTGCCACCAAGAATAGAGAGTGTTCACCCGGTGTCTCGTGTGTATCAATCGAGAGAGTACACACATGAGTCGAGACATGTTTTCAGTCATGAGTATCTCGTGGTAGATGGCGAACCGATAAGGCTAACTGGAAGACAAAGGATAGTACCTTTGATTGAGTTTTACGTTTTTTTTTCTTTTTAGTAGCATCGATAGAATCGACGAGTTAGACCTAATTCTTCCCTTTGTTGAGTTATGTGTATGTGTGATGTTATATGATGTTTGTGCCCCGTGTGGGATGTGTTATATGGCATGTTATATCTTCCGATGGTAGTTTGAGAAGATGGTGTGTATAGATTAAAAGGGTTAAGCCTTCTTAGTTTGAGAGTTCTTTCCTCGGCCTTAGGAGTTGAAAAGTACGGCGTATAGCAAGTTTCGGGACGAAACTTGTTTTTAGGGGGATCTGATGTAACGCCCCGCTTATTCGGGTGCGTTTCGACTTTGCTTTTCTCCCTTCCAACGATTGATTATCGCTCGAGTTCTTATTTAAAGTATATTTTATTGATTTTAAAAATAACTTTTCCGGGTATTATATTACTTTGGGATACATGTATGTATTCCCGTATTTTATTAATTTAATTTTGTCGGAAATCGGAATTTACCGATCCGAAAAGATAAATCCCGTTCCGAATGTTAATCGAGTTGATTATTTTTAAAGCCCTCCTCTTTACTCTTTAATTTCTTTTTTCCTTTTATTTCTTCCCTTCTATTTTTCTTTTATTTTTTCCTTGTGCTGCTTCCCTGCGTGTGACGCTTCAGCAGAGGAAGGCCATAAGCGAGCTTTCGCTTCACGCCATAGCCGAACCCTCGACCTCCGGCCCTAGCCTGCAGCCTACCCTAGCCTGCGTCCGACCCCTCGAGCCCGCCTCCCTGTGATGACCACCCCAGCAGTTCACTCACCCTCACTCCTTCTCTCAATCTCTCCCTTACCCTTCTCTCATTCCCCTCTCTCTGTTGGACCTCCTGTCGCACTTCTGTCCATCAGGTCTATGCAAGGGCCGCTCAACACCGCCAAGGGACTCGCCGGGAAGATCCGCATCCGCCGTTCCTCCGCCCGAGCCACCTGCGCCGCCGGCAGTGAGTAGCGTCCTCTCTCCCTCCTTTCTTTCTTTCCTCCCCTCTATGTGACAGCTCGGTGCCCTAATTGTGTGTAGAAACCGCCGGAGTCTAGACCGCCGCCGTAGTCGCCGCCTGCACGCCGACCTCCTCCCTTCCTCTGCCCGCAACAGCCGCCGGCCGTCAATCCTTCCTCTGGCTGCGTGGTGTTCCAAGGTTGAAGACAATCCTATTTCCGTAATTCAAATCTGGCTCCCCTTCTTCTTTGGTCTTATTTACATATTTGACCCAGTTTCTTTGTAATTGCAGATTGTACTCCAATTTCTGGATTTTTGCAAAAATACCCCTGCACATATTTAATTACAAAATGTGCCCAATATTTTGATATTGCAGTTTTAAACCCATACTTTGGAATGTTAACAATATACCCTCATGCAGAAATTATTTACATAAATGGACCCATATTATTTGTGGTTTATGACCCAAATTTGGTGATTTAACTATTATGCCCTTTTGAATTAATTTCGGATTATGGCCCAAGGATTTAATTACGGATTTATGACGCATGTTGTGACATTGGGTATTTTGCCTCGGAAAATATTTTAGCGTGATTTTAACCTCGGTTTTTAAAACAAGTCCCTTAGAGTTATATGTATTATATATATATATATATATATATATATATATATATATATATATATATATATATATATATATATATATATATATATATATATATATATATATATATATATATATATATTCCGATCAAATTTAGCATACGAGCTAAATTTGTTTAGTTTTGGTGCTAGGTTCGGGAACGACCCCGTAAAGGCCGAACGAGTCCAAGTCGACATCCGTTGATCGATTTCCGTCTTTTGACGTCGCGTGAGTATCCTTTCCCTCGATCTAGTTATATTTAGCGGTAGTATCATGCTAGGTTAGATTTAGCCTAACTTAGAGTGAATGCCAAGTAGTGGCCATGAACCTTAGGTGAGTTTTGAGGATTTATGATTGTTATAAAGCTTGAGGTGTTATTATCTTGTAAGGATTGTAAGGTGTTGAGTGTTTGGTTGATCTTGTGAGTTTATGAGGATAGAGATTATAGTTATATGTTTGTTGAGATTGTGGTGACTAGGACGAGAGTATCCTAGCATGTGTTGTGATGGTTATGACCTTGTGAGATCGTGAGGACTAGGAGTTTCTTTATCCTAGTATGTGTTATGGTTTAGGATCTTGCGAGATCATAGGGTCCAGAAGTCTAAGGACTTCTAGTGTGTGTTGAGTGTGATATGAGCATGAGAGATTCTAGGATGCGTCCCTAGAATGTGAGTCAAATGATCTCGTGTAGATCATTTGTGTAGAAGTCTTAGACTTCTTGAGTTGAGCGAGTTGTTGATATAGCTATCTTCTTGTGAGTAGGTTATGGGCTTCCTCCCTAAGGAAGCGAGAGTGTTGTGAGTTGAGTGTGGTGACGAGGTAAGTCTCCGGACTTACTTAGCTCGTATTCCTTGTATTAGCATTGATGTGTGTTTGGTGGTGTGTGTTTATTCTTTATTGTTTATAACAACTAAACCGGAAATAGGATCACCGACCTTTATATTATTTGGCCCAAGTGTATGATAACGGGCGGTGACATCACTGCCTAGCTCTTGCGTAGAGCTAGGAGGTTCTTGGCGACTAGCCCGTGTGGTTAGACGGTCGGAGGCATCCGTACCATTCCATGCGGTAAGTGGGGACCGAGGCGAGTTTCGGGAGATTCTCGTGTCACAAAAGAAGTTGAATTAGAACGGGATAAAACATAATAATAAAAAGATAATAAACCGGACTTGTGTGATTTTGTGTACATTGTGTGTTATGTTGATTTACTTGTGTTTGTGCCTTTCACCTTGATTCTAATGCTTCGAATATTAGCTAACGGTTTTATACCGATTGTTGTAGATTGCCTTGCAGGTTAGGAATGCGGCCGAGAGATCCGGAAGAGTGGGCAGCCGGGGTTCCGTACATTTTAGGAGTGGGTTTTGGTTAGAGTCGAGTTTGTCTATTATTCATGTATATTGTATATCGTATCGTGGCATTTGGCCCTTGGTGTTTCATATCGGCTGAAGTCTTTTGTTGTTTCCTTTCGGGTTTCTTATCATTTGCATTAAAAGGAATTTCGGTTTTTTTGCCTTTATTTGTGCCATGTTGAAAGATCTGGTGAAATTGTTGTCAGGCTAAGGGTCGGGACCCATTGTGAGGTCCCAACCCGTAGCGCCCCGAGTCACGCGGATTTGGAGTGTTGCAACCATAACCATCCCGGGTTTTCCTATTCTAACCCGGATGGAGCCTCGAACCCTCCCGCTTCCACAAGCGCAGCTCCACCACCAAAGGCTTCACAAGAACCTCCACCCGGATTTACTCAACCTCCAAAGGATAGAACCGAAATGATGTTTGAGCAATTGCTCGGAAGGTTGAATGGTCTTGAGAGCACGGTGACTTCCATTTGTAAAGCTCAAAAGGTGTTGGAAGCACAAGTGTTCCAAAAGGCGGGTGAAGCTCATAGAGATCCGGGAAAGCTTCCCGGAAGAACCGAAGACAACCCAAGAGGCCAAGTGTTGGCCATTATAACGAGGAGTGGGTTGAGTATGAAGGATCCCTTGCCCAAGGAAAATGCTAAGGGAAAGCAAGTAGTGGTAGAAGAAGAGATGTTGCAAGAAGATGGAGGCAAGAGCAAGGATGTTGAGCCAACATATGTGGCACCGCCTCCATACAAGCCACCGCTACCATTCCCACAATCACGAGCAAGAGCTCGCTTGGACAAACACTTTGGTAAATTCCTTGAACTTATGTCTAAATTGCATATTAACATTCCGTTCATGGATGCTATCTTAGGTATGCCGGCATATGGCAAGTTCTTGAAGGAAATACTCTCCAACAAAAGGAAGTTGGAGGAGTATGGGGAAGTAAGGATGACTAAGAGGTCCTCGGAATTGATCCAAACAATGAAGGAGGAGATGCCTCCTAAGCTAAGAGATCCGGGATCCTTTTGTGTGCCAATCGGAGTGGGAGAAGTGAAGTATGAAGCCTTTTATGATCTTGGGGCAAGTGTAAGCATCATACCGCTTGCGCTTTGCAATAAGGTTGGGCTAGGAGAGCCAAAACCGGTCAAGATGACCCTCTACATGGCGGACCGCTCTATCACTCACCCGGTTGGGATCTTGGAGGACATTCCGGTGCAACTAGGGAAGTTCTATGTGCCGGTTGATTTTGTTGTCTTGGACATTCCGGCGGACTATCCGGTTCCCATCATCTTAGGAAGACCTTTCCTAGCCACTTCCGGATGCCTAGTGGATTGCAAGAATGGGATTCTCTCCTTCAACATTGGAGAGGAGAATATCAAGTTCAAGCTGTCCACAATGATGAAAGGGCCAACCCTTGATGAGGATGTATTCAACATTATCGAGCAAGAGGAGTCTAGAGAAGTTGTGAGCTCGATCTTGATCAAGGACCCCTTGGAGAAGGTTCTTAGCTTAAGTTTGATGGAGGAAGGTGTTGAGGAGGCTTGCAATGAAGAAATCAAAGCCTTAGAAGCATTAGAAAATGAGACAAGAGCTGAATTTAAAGTTCACGAGAGCATGCTAAGTACCTGTAGGAACCACGGTCGTGGAGGGTGTTCCACGGCCGTAGAACTCTCTGGAGAGCTCCGAAGAGCAAGCTTAGCAAGGTCCACGGCCGTGGATGTGCCAGGATCCGTGGAGTTGCCCGTGGTTTCCCCAGAAGCAGCCCTTGTTGATGATCAAGCTTCAAGGAACCTTGGAGAGCCTTCAATTTCTTTGGATTCATCTCAACCAACGTTATTTGGATCGTCTCCACTCGATAAAGGTCCTCCTAAACTTGAACTCAAACCCCTCCCCTCTCATTTGAAGTATGCTTTTCTTGGTGATAATTCTACATATCCGGTGATTGTGAATGCATGCTTGAATGATGATGAACTTGCTAAGTTGTTGCATGAGCTAAGATTGCATAGGAAAGCCATTGGCTATACTATTGATGATTTAGTTGGCATAAAACCTTCTTTGTGCATGCATAAGATATTGATGGAAGATAACCATAAACCCTCTATTGAACATCAAAGAAGATTGAATCCTATAATGAAAGAGGTAGTCAAGAAAGAGATCATTAAGTTGCTAGATGCGGGAATTATCTACCCTATTTCGGATAGTAAGTGGGTTAGTCCCGTTCATGTAGTTCCTAAGAAGGGTGGGATGACCGTAGTGACTAATGAGAACAATGAACTAATCCCAACTAGGACGGTTACGGGATGGAGGATGTGTATTGACTATAGGAAATTGAACATGACCTCTAGGAAAGATCACTTCCCCCTTCCTTTCATTGACCAAATACTAGAGAGGTTAGCTCAACATTCTCACTTTTGCTACTTAGATGGCTATAGTGGATTCTTCCAAATCCCTATCCACCCCGATGACCAAGAGAAAACCACATTTACATGTCCATGGGGTACTTTTGCATATAGGAGAATGCCATTTGGGTTGTGTAATGCACCCGCCACCTTCCAAAGGTGTATGATGGCTATCTTTTCGGAATACATTGAAAACATCATGGAAGTGTTTATGGATGATTTTTCTGTTTATGGATCTTCCTTTGATGATTGCCTAGCTAATTTGTCTTTGGTATTAAAAAGATGTGAGGAGACAAACCTTGTCTTGAATTGGGAAAAATGCCACTTCATGGTAAGTGAAGGTATTGTGTTGGGACACTTGGTGTCCAACCGTGGCATTAAGGTTGATAGGGCCAAGATTGAAACAATAGAGAAGTTGCCACCACCTACCTCGGTGAAGGGGGTAAGGAGTTTTCTAGGGCATGCCGGTTTTTACCGGAGGTTTATTAAAGACTTCTCTAAGATTTCTAAGCCTCTTACTAACCTACTAATGAAAGATGTTGACTTTGTTTTCTCCAAGGATTGCCTTGAAGCTTTTTGTAGGTTGAAAAACGCTTTGATCTCCGCACCTATCATGCAGCCTTCGGATTGGAGTTTACCGTTTGAGATCATGTGTGATGCAAGTGATGTAGCCGTTGGGGCTGTTTTGGGGCAAAAGAAAGATGGGCGCACACATGCCATTTATTATGCTAGCAAGACGCTAGATGATGCCCAACTCAATTATGCTACCACTGAGAAAGAGTTGCTAGCGGTGGTGTATGCATTTGAGAAGTTCTGCTCATATCTTGTTGGAGCAAAGGTCATTGTGTATACGGATCATGCTGCGATCCGTTATCTCCTTACAAAGAAGGATGCCAAACCTAGGTTGATTCGGTGGATCCTTCTTCTTCAAGAGTTTGATTTGGAAATCCGGGACAAGAAGGGGTCCGAAAATTCTGTGGCGGATCACCTTAGTAGACTCCCACCATTGGAGCTTGAGAGAGATGACATCCCGATTGATGACTCATTCCGGGATGAGCAATTGCAAATGGTGGAGGAGTGCTTGTTCCAAGTGTCTAGAGGAAGTGAGCCATGGTATGCCGACATTGTGAACTATCTTGTGTGTGAGGAAGTGCCTCCCGGTTTGTCATATGCCCAAAGGAAGAAGTTCTTCAAAGACATGAGGCACTACTATTGGAGTGAACCACTTTTGTTCAAAAGAGGGCCGGATGGAGTGTTTAGAAGATGCATACCGGAGGATGAGGTGGAGAGTGTGATCCACCATTGTCATTCCTTGCCATGTGGAGGGCATGCTAGCTCACACAAGACATGTGCGAAGGTGTTGCAATCGGGCTTCTTTTGGCCAAGTTTGTTCAAGGATGTGCAAAACTTTGTGGTAGCTTGTGATGCTTGCCAAAGGACGGGCAACATCTCAAGGAGGAATGAGATGCCCTTGAACAACATACAAGAAGTGGAGATATTTGATGTGTAGGGTGTGGACTTCATGGGACCATTCCCCTCTTCATGTGGCAACCTCTACATCCTATTGGCGGTTGACTATGTTTCAAGATGGGTGGAGGCAATAGCTTCACCCACAAATGATGCCAAGGTTGTAGTGCGGTTCTTCAACCGAGTGATCTTCCCTAGGTTTAGAACACCAAGGGTGATCATAAGTGATGGAGGGAAGAACTTCACTAATAGGAACTTTGGGGCACTTTTGGCTAAGTATGGTGTGACTCATAAGGTGGCAACACCTTACCATCCCCAAACTAGTGGCCAAGTGGAGATCTCCAACCGGGAGATAAAGGGAATTCTTGAGAAGACGGTCTCTAGAACGAGAAAGGATTGGGCTATGAAGCTCGATGATGCCTTGTGGGCATATAGAACCGCTTTCAAGACACCAATTGACACCACTCCTTACAAGCTAGTCTATGGCAAGTCTTGCCACCTTTCGGTAGAGATGGAGCATAGAGCTTATTGGGCCATTAAGTGGCTAAATTTTGACCTCAAGGAGGCCGGAGAGAAGAGATTGCTTGATATGAATGCTCTTGAGGAGATCCGTTTGGATACTTACAAAAATGCTCGGATCAACAAGGAGAGGACCAAACGTTGGCATGATAAGCGCCTCATCCCGAAGAAGTTGAGTGAAGGTGACCTTGTCCTTCTCTTCAACTCAAGGCTGCGGCTCTTTCCCGGGAAGCTAAAATCAAGATGGACCGGGCCATATGTGGTGAAGAAGATCTTCCCCCATGGAGCTATTGAGATAGGAGGGGAGCATTGTGGAAATTTCAAGGTGAATGGGCACCGGTTGAAGAAGTATATCCCGGGAGCTCCGGTGGATATGATTTCCCCACTTCACCTAGAATGAGACGCCCCCGAGTTTGGTCAAGCTAATGACCTTAAAGAAGCGCTTGATGGGAGGCAACCCATTGGTAACGTTTTTCCCTTTTCGTTTTCGTTTTTGTTTTTGATTTTTCTGTTTTTGTGTGTGTTTGGTGTGTTTTGTGTGTGTGCTAGAGTCTTGGTAGCATTGGAAGCCTTGTATGGCATACGGATGATGATGATGAGTCCCTCATCAATTATGGGTGGAGCGGACGCGGGATTTGGACGGCTAGCGGTGCCTAGCGCGGGTCCCGACGCTTTGATGAACACTTAGAGCTCTCTACCATTGTTGATAGGATCATCCACCATCAAATCCACTTGAGTAATCCCAAATACCATGGCAAACCATTTTTACATTGTGAGAACTTTCTTTCACTCTTCTTTACTTCATTTACACATTGGGGACAATGTGTTTCTAAGTATGGGGTGGGTTTTACATGATCTTTTGCATGATTAACATCTAGGATAGTTTAATATTATCACATGTCTTGCATTGTATATACTCATTGCGGAAAAAAAAAATCCAAAAAATCAGAAAATTTAGAATATTTTTTGTGCTTTCTAGGCTTGGATATGACCCTACTGATGAATCTTGTCTTGTGGATTGGCTATGGATGGCCTTATGTGTTGAATTGATGAATTGCATATGTGGACTTGAAGTACTTATCTTGAATTCCATGAATGATTTGTGATCATGATGTTTGCCTAGAATGGATTGAGTATTGAAAGTCGAAATTACATGCTAGTTCTTGCACATCATCTAGGAATGAATGAGGCAATTCATCTTTCTCTATTTCTCATCTTGATCATGATGTTTGAGCACCTCAATTGATATAAATTTGACCTCTTTTGACCCATCCGGGAATAGGAGCATGTTAGTGTGTTGATGTGTGTGAAAAGCAAGTGTGGGGTGAAGATGTTGATGAAAGAATGTCATGAATAAAATGCTGAATTTGTTGTGAAAGTGTAGACACAAATATAGGTTTGGGGACGTTGGTTTAAATGACGAGTAACTCGGCACCATTCACATAATCGGGTGTTTGTGTCTTGCCAAAGTCAAATAAACCAATAGTCCTAACGAGCTTTGGTATGTGTGCCCGGTGTGGATGCACCTCGAAAAATAGAAAAAAAACCCGAGGACGGCTAATCACCAAGGTTTCGGCTTTTGTACACCAATGCCATTGTCTCAAAAATAAGTAAAAGAAAAAGAAAAGAAAGAAAAGATGGAGAAAATATACACTTGTGGGAAGTTGATCAAGGACAAAATTGTGGAGTTAGTTCCATTCCCGAATTAGCATCACATAGCCTAGAAAAATCCCCGCCTAATCACAACGTTTCTTGGCCTTTTATCTCACAAGCCCTTGTGACCTATTTGCATGTGTGTAAGACTTAGTAATCTAGATTGGATATGCTCTTGATCATCTTGACTTCTTCATTTTTACATTTCATGCATGCTTTCGAGTTAAGTACAATTGTCTTTCCGTGCCTTCATTTATTTGATACATGATTGCTTGTCCATTGCCATGAAACATGACTATGAAGGTGATCCAATATTAGAAGCACATATCCAAAAAGGTTTTGCCATTTTTCTGCATACATAAATCATGTCATCACTTAGTCTATAATTGGGAATTTGCTCGGGGATGAGCAAACCTTAAGTATGGGGTATTTTTGATAACACGATTTATGACTTAGGTTTAGGTAATTATTTAGATAGATTTTTCACTCATTCATGCATGGTTTAGCACTAGTTCACGACGTTTGCACTCATATCATGTATTTTCTCGAGATAGACGTCTACACGGACTTTTGCATTGCTTTGTAGGTATTTTGAGAGATTTAGGAGCTTAATCGATACGTTTGAGGATCGTTCATCAAGATGACACACCCTCGGACTCATTAGGATGCAAGCTAGAGGCTAAGGAAGACTCATGGAACCTTGCTAACACAAGCCATGCACCAAATCGTGACTCAATGATCCAAAGCAAGCTGAAGCTCCAAAACCACGGTTGCTGGCACTTCCACGGCCGTGGAAACCAACCGTGGTTTTTGCCAGACGGTTGTGACAGCTGTGCCACGATCTCTTGGCCGACTCTAGCAAGGTTGTAGTATAAAAGTGGTCCTGCAAGGCTGAGAAAGGGGGCAGCATCATCCAATCAAATCCACACTCTCTCACACACTCTCAACAATAAGATTCTCTCAAGAGGAGAGCTACTATTTGGAGGAGGAGAAGAGCTCCATTGGAGAAGAAGAGAAGAACACACCATTGCTAGTCCTTGATAGGTTTTGTAGTGAAGATTATCGGAATCGTTTTCTAGGGTTGTAAGAATCGATTAAACTTCTTTTGAAGGGTTGTGAGTCTTTCTAATCTTACTTTCAGCTTGGTTTTACTTACTTCACTTGTTCATCTCTTTCTCTTCATTATCTTGCAAATGGAAGCCATGATTCTATGTTTGATGATTTCGATTGTTAAGATGTATGTTGTAGGCTAGATAGATGCGATTCTAGGGTAAGGAAAGGATGGTTATGGCTAGGACTATGATAGGATGGACTTAGATTTCCCTTTGGATGATTGATTTACTTGAACGAAGCCTTTGTTGAAGTCCACGGTTTGTTCCTGCCAGTCCACGGCCGTGGAAGTGGTAGAACAGCCCGTGGTTTGTCTGATTTGTTTAATTTGATGAGTCTAAGTTCTAGAATGTTAGAATGTTGAAATCCTAGTGTTTGTTGAGTTAAATCTATCCTAGGGTGACCTAGTGTTAGCAACTAAGTATAAGAAGAGACCTACCCGGTGATTCTTACTCTTAGATTTCGAAGATGATAAACTCTAGGTAGTGGTGATCCTCATAAGCTGTCATTGGACTAAGTGTGCTAGGATAGTTGTTTAGGACTTACCCTTCCGAGACTTACCCGGTGAAGAAAGGTTAGATCCCTAGGTGACAATCCGGTTTGTGTAGAATTCCATTCCTTAGGCTCTTTGAGACTTACCCGGTGATGAGACCTTAGGAACGGACTAGTGGACCATGAGACCTACCCGGTGATTGATCCCAATCTAGAAACACTCACTCCCAACATATTGTAGTTAATCCAAGGAATGATTAGATAGCTTGAGTCCTATGCCATAACCGAAATTTCCAACCCCTAGAATCCGCTTTTCTCTCTTTGATCTCGTATCTCGTATTTAGCTTGTTTGTTTGTGTTGATTTGTTAGCTTAGTTGATTGTTATCTCGTATGACTTGTGATCCTTGATTGACCACCTAAAAACTCACCAAAAACATTGAGATTTTCACTTCTTTATTTTTGTCCCTTTCCTTAACCTAGATCTTCACTAAACTTAATCACTAATCGAATCAATCTCACCTCAGTCTTTGTGTTCGACCTCGGAATACTATCCCTACTACAAAACGTCCCGTACACTGCGGGTTCGCTAGGAGTTAGGAGAAATATAACGAGTATAAATTTAAGACTTATTGCGTACACACTATTCCTAGACCGTAACAGGTACTCTACAATCTAAGTAGGGTAACTATCTTGTTCCTTATTGCCATCCACATGTCGCCGACAGTCTCAGAAATTACATTCTCAACATCTTTCATAACTTGGTCTTCCGCCTCTGGCGAATCAGCAATGGGGACTTATCCCCGACCTCTCGCGACTGGAGGTCCACCAACTTGTTCACGACTTACGATTACCAAAGATAGAGGAGGTCTACCTCTTTCACGTTCTATTGCAGATGTTGTTGCTCTAGTCTATGCCATCAACGATAATATCATAGCTACGTAAAAGGATATATAATGCCATATATATATATATATATATATATACACTGCTGTAACTCTCAAGATGGCTTCCCGTAGATTCTATCCCAAATCACTGTATACATTTCAAAACCAAAATCTTTTGGAAAATTCAAACCCCTTTCGGGTTCTTATTATTATCTATTCGGCCTTTATCCCAGATTGCAAGTGCCATTGTTGTCAACCTAAGTCTTTGATACCAACTTTGTAACACCCCGAATCCGCTAGACTTGGAGCGCTACGGGCTAGGATCTCACAATGGATCCTAACCCTAGGTTGACAACAAGTTCACTAGATCTTACAATAAGGCACAAATAAATATAAAACCAAATACATAAAATTATATGATCGTATATCAAAACATATACAAAGTCACAGCCGAGTACAAAACGGAAACAATAGAAACATATGTGTGCATAAACATCCCAAAAACCGATGCATCCTAATGTACGGTAGCCCTCGGCTGATCATTCATCTCGATCACTCTGCAAATTTTCCTATCCTACAGAATATCTACAACACGGTATAAAACCGTTAGCTAATAGTTCTTGAATAAGAATAATAGCAATAGCACATACAACACATCATCACATCACAATATGCAATGCTCACACACATATCCGTTTATTATCTTCATTACGTTATACCATTACTAATTCAACTTATTTTATGGCACGAGGAACACCCAAAACCTCGCCTCTTCCCTTTCACACATGTTTGGAATCAGGGATCAAGCCTCCCACATGGAGTACCAGTCGCAGAGAACCTCCACACTCTCGACGAGGTTCATGCAAGTTGTCACGACCCGTTATAATACACTTGAGCCATTTAATATGCATATATGGTCGTACTAGTCCGGTTAGGTTATCCATGCAACATTCATATGCACAAATACCACTATCACAATCACTCAAACCCATAAACGCTAGCTAAGTAAGCCCGAAGGACTTACATGTCACAAGTTAGTCCCAAAAAGTGGTCACGGTTTCCCCTCGAGGAAATGATTAGTGCATGTATAAACAAGGCACACAAATATCAATCACTATGCACAAGCTAGGAGATTCCACCTCCTAGTCTTCAAGATCTCACAAGATCATAACCATAACACAATCCACAATATCAATATCCTCAAAGATCATAACTATCAATCCATAAACTCAATATCTCACAATTCCTCCAACCTCTCAAGGTAACATCTAATTAACATTCCTCAATCTCAATTCTAATCCTAATTTAATTAATTAACCTTTAATTAATTAATTAACTTTCACCAAAATAATGTTTTGAACGCAGACAATTTCTAAACTCACCTATCATTAGATTTCATCAAACAAACAACCCATAATCACTAGATAATATAACGAGCATAATGAAATTTCCAATTATCCATTTTGACAAGCCTAAGGTTAATTTTAGGCCAAATCGCAATATGGAAAATGAATAAATTCATAACTTATTCGTTACTAACCCGATTGACGATCTGAAAGAAGATTCGGAATCACAACTACGCAGACTACGCTCGGATAGCATCATATTCACAGGAATCGGAGCGGAGGAACCGGCCTAGTGACATATATGCTCGAACAAGCTTTCAATTGCTCAGAAACGTAGAAACTCAATACCAAAATGAAGAGAATGAAAGAGGAATCCGAAAACTCAAACGGATTTGAAATCGAATTAAAAACGGAGTGTAGATATGAGTTTAAGGTTGAGAGAAATCAGAGTTTTTACGAGGAAACGTGAAAGGAAATGAATTAATAAACGATTTTCCGCTATTTATTGCGAAGACGATAATTATCCTTTAGCGAAGTCGATAATTATCCTTTAACCGATCCAAAGGTGGGTTGAACCCCCTTCTCCAAACTTCTCGAAATTGAAATAATAAATCTGGAATATTGTAGGGATAATTATTCCGCAGCTGCCTCGGAAAACGTGTATTCCTAATCCGTCTTTCTTAGCCATTAAGAAAGGAAATAGCGACTCTTTTGGCCGTTTTTCCTTTCCATGTTATTTCATATCTAGGACATATCCGATGTCCTAATCATTTCTTTCAACTGCATTTTTATTAATTGAAGCTCCCAAATGATTCAAATTACACCGTATGATAAAATAATTACCCGGGGAAAAAGTGAAAAATTCTATATAAGTCCAAAATTAAGCCAAAAACATAACGGTGGAACTTACACTCATTACTTACGCACTTTTCGCGAGTTATGTGTCAAATACTATCAATGATTAAGTTAATCAACATTAATCATCATTAATTAGAATTCGAATATACTAGCTCTTACAAACATCATCTCCATGATTATAGATCTAATGACTCAAAACCCGTACGCATTGTTTTTCCGGAACCTTTCACAACAACAAGTTAACTACGATACAAAAATCTTAATTTCGAAAAATCCAGCACTAGATCAAAGGGTATTTAATTCTCCAACTATAGATCATGAGGTTGATGCTATTCTCGTAGACAATGAAAATTCATATAAAATTAATAGTCTAGAAGTAATTGTTCTAGGTAATGAAAATAAAATTTAAGGAATTATGCACTATTATGGATGTTATAATCCTTTACAATATCCTTTATTATTTACTCGGGGAGAGTGTGGATGGCACCATGGCATTAAGAAAATTAAACGTACAAATCAACAGTTGATAAATGAATCTACTTTCCAAATTGTGACTCCCAATAATGACACGACTGCTATAATATTATCCCGTTAAGAAATAGATCAATCTATAATGTCTTATCTGTAATTATCTTCTATTGTAACTATGTGTTTCTAGTCATTAGCCATTTTTCAAATTTGATCGGATTTAAATTCAATTTTTTTTCTTAACTATTTTTAGCTGCAAATGCATTTCCACCAAAGGAAGGGAAAAATTATCTTGTCGTGAATGTTATTGTTACCATTTTCAAATAAGTGAAGGTAATCACATATTACAAGCTGGGAGGATATACCAACAATATATAGTAGACATGTATGTAAAGATAGAGAATACAAGATTAGATTTCTTGCGAAGAAACCAAAGAACCATTCAAAGTGAATTATATCAAGGTGTTGTTGATAGTGTTAACGATAGTTATAGAAGGGCATTGGAAAGCGTATAATTCTCCCAGCGTCATATAGGTGGTCCTAGAGACATGAAAAAAGATATCTTAATGCAATGACACTTGTACAAAAATATGGTAAACCAGATTTATTTATTACGATGACTTGCAATCCTCAATGGCCTGAAATAAAACAAGAAATGCTTTTAGTAGAAAAGGCAGAAGACCGACCTGACTTACTTGTGCACATATTTGAAGCTAAATTTAACAATGTTAAAATACTTACTGCAAGAGAAACAAATATTTGGGAGTATTGCAGCCCGTGTTGATGTTATTCGATTTCAAAA
The DNA here is from genome assembly GCA_033239125.1 of Fagopyrum homotropicum. Lineage (NCBI taxonomy): Eukaryota > Viridiplantae > Streptophyta > Magnoliopsida > Caryophyllales > Polygonaceae > Fagopyrum > Fagopyrum homotropicum. The sequence continues at coordinate 59,127,597 of BSWB01000008.1, read as the reverse complement.
ACGAGGCTAGCTTCATGAACACATTTTACTAATTTTATCAAACGAAAGCAAAATACGTTCACCAGATGAATATGACAAATATTGTAAGTGCGGAAATCCCATCGACATAACGTCCACAATTAAAGAAACTTGTAATACAACATATCATGAATGGACCATACGGTCAAAAAATCCAAATTACCCCTGTATGAAGAAAAAAATAACAAATTAATTTGCAAATACAGTTATCCAAAAAACTTTGCAGAGTACACATCAAGTACTGATGATTCTTATCCAACTTATCGACGTAGGAACAATTGTGAGACAATATGGGTTAGAGGTGCAACACTTGATAATCGATGGGTAATCTCATACAATCCATATTTACTTGCAACATTTAATTGCCACATAAATGTTGAAGTGTGTTCAACTGTTGGAGCAATTAAGTATATATATATAGGTTGACTCCCATATAAACAGCTCTTACCATGTAAAATGAGAACAAATTGTATCCGTTAGATCGTTAAATAGATGGATGAGATTAAACCATATTAAAGGATAAAACAAATCGTGTTATTAATGGAAGAAGATTCGCCGGACCTGAATCTATATATTCGGCGGTATAGTCACATATATTCGGCGGTATACTCACATATATTCGGTGTTTACACGTTCACACGATAAGAGCTATTTACATATGAGTCAGGATCTATATATATATATACACGTTTACAAAGGTCATGATAAAATAAGTTTCGTTGTTACAAATGATCAGACCCTTATGCAAGATGAAATTAGAGATTATCAAAATGGTAGGTGGGTATCTCCTCCTAAAGCTGCATGGAAAATATTTGCATTTGACTTAAATGATATAAACCCAGTTGTATTCGTGTTGCAAATACGCTTACCACATATGCACTCGATAACATTTTCGGCAGAAGAGCAATTAAGTACTATAATTTTGAATGAAACCCGTCAAATAACGACGCTTACTTCTTTTTGTAATACAAATGCTCAATCACAATCACAACATAAGCATTTGTATGTAGAATTTTCAGAACATTATAATTGGAACCTAAAACAAAAAAATGGAATGAATGGAAACAAAGACTTTCACTTGGTCGGTTGACATATGTAAACCCTTGTAAAGGCGAGCCCTACTATATTAATATTGCTATTAACACATGTAAAAGGGTCGACATCATTTGAAGACTTACGAACCATAGAAAATCACACATACTTGACTTTTGAAGAGGCAACTTTAAATAATGGTCTTATTAAGGCCAATGGGTACACAAATTCATGTATGGAAGAAGGTTGTTTGCAACCTTGCTTATTTTCCGCACACTTGTAAAACCCGCAAAACTTATGGAAGATATTTTACGAACCATTGTCAAATGACTACTGCCAACAGTATCCAAGTAATCCAAATAAAGTAGAACATTTAACGTCCACAGAGATCGATATATACTTAGAAGCAATGGAAAAATCGTTAACGTATGTACTATAGGATTGTTGTACCAAATTTGGTACATGACAGTTCATCATCGATAAATCGTGAAGTTTCAAATTCATTAAACGCAGTAACGCCTGAACAATATATAAACGCGTCAAAGTTAATAAACAACGCTCGAAGAACATCATACAAAGCAATAACGTCCTTAATTAAACATAACAAGTCAAGATCTTTTTTCATAGACGGTCCTAGTGGTACAAGAAAAAAATTTCTATATTGTGCTCTATACGCTAAAACAAGAAAAATGAACAAAATAGTTATAGCTATTGCAACTTCGGGCATAGAAGCTTCAAATTTACCGACAGGTCGAACCGCACATTCTCAATTCAAAATACCAATTGAGGATACCGCCAATAAATTATGTAATAATTCAAAACAAAGTAATGTCGCTGAACTTTTACACGAAACATCTTTAATAACATAGGATGAAGTATCGATGGCGAAAAAACAAAATATAGAGTCGTTAAATACATTACTACAAGACATATGTAGTACGACACAATTATTTGGAGGTAAAGTTGTTGTTTTTGGTGGTGATTTTAGACAGGTATTGCCTGTTGTTCCACATAAAGGACAAAGAGAAGCAATTAATTGTATTTTAGTTACATATGAACTATGACCGTTTCTAATTAAATCCAGTTTAACCGAAAACATGCGTGCCCAAAAAGATCCGGAGTTTGCCGGCTTCCTTTTACAGTTAGGAAATGGTGATTTTCAAATTCAAGAGCAAGCCCAAATTAAAATACTATCTTATATAGTCTAGTACAAAGCGATCATAGAGAACATGACTACATCCATAATAAAAACAAAATTTTCCAGAAATGTATAATCAAAGTATAGATTTTACAATATTTTCAACAAGAGCTATTCTGACACCTAAAAATTAAGATGTTGCCTACATAAATGACATGTTAATTAATGAATTCTCTGGAACCGAAAAACATATTTAAGTTTTGACTTTGTTATCGATGATAACTCCAACATATATCCAATAGAATTCCTTAATAGCTTAAATCCTCCAGGAATAAGTCCACATAGGCTTGTTCTAAAAATAAATAGTCCAGTAATATTATTAGGGAATATTGATCCGCCAACTGGTTTATGAAATGGCACTACACTAATATGCAAAGCATTTTAAAAAAAAAATTAATTCACTACGAAATAACAACAGGCTATTGTAAGGGCGAACAAGCTTTCATACCGTGAATAACACTACGACCGTGGACACAAAATACCCATATCTATTTCAAAGAAAACAATTTTCTATAAAACTATGTTTCGCAATGACAATTAACAAATCACAAGGACAGACACTTGAACAAGTAAGTTTATATCTCCGAAAATCCTGTTTTGCTCATGGACATATATACGTCGCACTTTCAAGAGAAAGAAAAAGAGAGAACCTTAATATTTTTACATGAGAAACTGAAATTCATGATGCGACATTTCATATATAACTCAATAAAAAATATAATGTCATTTGCAATATTAGAGAAAGAAAATATTCACGATAACCACACGACTTAGAATTCGGTTCCGGGCTACACTTCAGGTATAGTTTACTACTTTATTGCAGCCCCATTTATACCATATATATTTTAACACCATCTCCTACATCCTATCTTTACTACAGTGTTGCGTTTCAAAAGCGAATAAACAAGTACTACATGGGAGTGACTCGATGAAAGATCTATTACTATGGTAGCACTGCACCATATTCACGCTATCTTAACATAGACTACTATTATTCTATGTTTGTTTCGTTATTCATTTCAATGTAATCTATGTTCCTTCCAACCTTGTACCGCAAAATTTTACGTGTCATTCTAATCTAACATTTTTTCAGCTCGATCATTAAACTATATATTATACGTTTCAAACTCACGGCGCTCGTGCGAAGCACACGTGTCCAATTGTAATATCCGGAATTTTTATTCCGTTTAATTCCGAATCAAATCGGATTTCAATCCGTTAACTTTTCCTCCTTCTATCTAGTATTTCTTCCTCCACAAATTTTATCATTTTATGTAGAATTTAATTCACATAAATTGATAGAATTATATCAAACCCTAATTCTTTTAAATGGTTCTGAACGACGACTTGTGACGAGATCATGACAAAGTCATGACGAGTTTTTGACAAGTTTTGACAAACTTTCAGTCCAACTATTCTTGCCTTGTTTCAGCCCATGGTTTGCTTAATGGGATTGAATTTGCCAGCCCTTGTCCTTCTCCTTGCTGGCAGATTGAAGCAGCCTCAGCCCAGCTCCAACGCCAGCCCACACTCCTTGCTTCAGCTCCAGCGCCAGCCCACACTCCTTGCTTCAGCCTAGTGAGACGCCAACCCAACAAAGGAAGAGCAGCTGCACATCTCATCCACTCCACAGCCCTTGTAACAACTGCATAAATGAGGCAATTAAAAATTTGTAACAACTCCTACTTTCACGCAGAAGAGAGAAGGTTGCAACGCTCTTGTTCCCACATTCACGCTGCACCTGCCTTGCTTCTGCACACATTCAACAACGTTCCAACCACAGGAATTTGCAAGGAAAGGAGCGAGCAGATGAGACAACTTACAACAGCTAGTCGTCTATCTCTTTTGGGGCTACTCGTTGCACAAGCCTCGCCAAAAACCGGAGTAGTGTAAGTGAATTTCATTCAACCCTTCTGCATTCAGTTTCCTCTAGAGATCTAACTCTCAGTACACACTCCTTCCCAGAAGATAACGAGTTTAGAGTGCTGCATATTCCTTTCCCTGCGTTGACAGAAGAGGAGATCCTTCCAGCGGCCACCTTGGAATCGAACTCTCCTCACTGCTGCAGTAGCTTACCTTCTGCAGTCATCAAAACTTTGGGTAAGGGATCAACCATTCTCCCTTTATCTTGGCTGCAGTTCATTTTGTAAAAACTATAGGTGAAATGTGTGTACCTAGGTTTGTAAATATTTTAGTGTGGTGGTGAGGAGAGATCAAACTAGAGAAGTGACGAGTAGTAAGCGAGTTGTTGTAGCCTCCTAGAGTGTCCAATTTATGACCATTAGATGACCTAGTGAAGTAAATCAGATTAGCATATAAATGGAAGTGAGAAGCTCCCCTTAAAACCTCAGTTTTGAAAGTAAAATTGGTCACTGTTGTGAATCAATGTTAAAAAGATTGGTTGAAGATCCACCGTTGAATTTTTGATAGATCATAGATGGATATACATAGTTTACTGTGTTAAATTTGAGAATAAATGAACTGTCGGATTGAAAGTTATACTCTCAAAGTAGAGTAGTTGAGCTGTTTTTCTAGCAATGAATTTTGACTAAGTATAGGAACATTTTTAGTGTTGTAGCCAACCTTAAGGATTTTTGTAGAAGTGATAGTTGAACAGTTTTAAGAAATTCTCGCTCCTATGAGTAGATTGGATATCATAGATAATTTAGAGATTTATTTCATAATTTTTATAAGTTTATCTTAAGTAAGAATTTAGGTACGTATTACGAGATTTTGGAAGTCTCGGGACCAATGGGTAAAGTAGTCATATTACCTTAAATAAGCACTATAATAATTTCTGCAAATAGGATCTTACATCTTAGGAGTTTTAGACTTCTAAGTACCTAGGAAAATGTATTGACCCACGTGCCTCCTTTGACAGGCAACTGAGTTTCTGCAGTTACCGATTGAGTGGTGGTTAAGAGAGAGTCGAGATTTGATTCTGGTAAGTCCACGGACTTACTTAGCTGGCTTCTTGTATGAGTGTAATGTGTATGAGTGGTGTTTGTTAGTTATGCTAAACAACGAAACCGGAATAGGCCGACTTTAGTATATTGTGTAATTGACCCAAGTGTATGATAACGGGTCGTGACATCATCTGCCTAGCTCTTCCGAGAGTCTAGGAGGTTCCCTGAGACCAGCCCAGTCAGGTAGACGGTCAAATGCATTAGTACCATTCCGCGTTGGTAAACGGGGACAGGGGCGAGGTTTGGGAATCCCTCGTGTCACAAAATAAGTATCATTAGTAACGACATATCACCTAATTAAAGATAATAAAAGGATGAGACTGTTATCTTGTTATTTCACGACTGTTGAGACTTATGTTGTTATTTTGGTTTTGAGACTTGATTGTATTGTTTTCAGATTTGTACTTTTCCTTTTGCTCATGATATAAAACCCTATGTTTTGCCTTTTTATTTGTGCCGTGTTGTAAGATCCGATGAAGTTGTTGTCAAGCTAAGGGTCGGGACCCATTGTGAGGTCTCAGCTCGTAGCATTCCGAGTCCTCTAGGATTTGGGGTGTTACACCAACCTAGTATTTACAAAAATGAATAAAATAGGTACATTTCAAGTAAATTAAGTTAAAAGGCCAAAATTTCATAAGAGCTATCAAAATATCTTCTAGTAAATTTTCAAAATAAAGTACACCTTTAATTTTAACGAATATGTTCAGGTACGAAGTTAATATACCCGTATGGAGATACGGAGCATTTTTCACCGTTGATACACTTGATCCAACGGTCCAAGTTAGTCTATGTTATTTAATGATTTTATGGGCACCGTGGTGATATTTTTGTAATTATACGAAGTTCAAGCGACACGTTTGTCATTTTGAAAATATGTTTTAAAAGAGGAGGACGCGGTGACAATTTTGTAATTTTCAAAAAAAATACTTTAACAGTTATTTATCTCACTACATGAGTTTTGTTTTGTTAGTTCAAATTGTTAGTTTTAATAGTTCATATTTTTGTTCAATTAGTTCAAACTGTTTATTTTTATAGTTCTTATTTTGTACACTTTTTTCGTTCAAATTTTATACATTTCTTTCCTAATAGTTTGGAGTTAATAATATAAAAAAATTTATTCCATTTTTTTTCTCTTCCTTTCTTTTAGTTCAAATTTTTTGTTCTAATAGTTCATAATTTTTTATCCATTAGTTCAAGTTGTTTGTTCTAATAATTATAACTTTTTTAAGGCCTTTTCTCGTTCAAATTTTTTTATATATTTTTGTTCAAATATTTTTGATTTAATAGAATAAATAATTTTTAAAATATTTTTTTTCCTTTGTCTTCTTTTTTTAGGGGACACTTTTTTTGGTCAAATTTTTTGTAGATTTCGTTCAAATTATTTATTTTATTATTTCAGATTATATTGTATTAATAATCAACATTTTTATAAATTTTGTTCATAATTTCAAAATAATGCATGAACACTGGATTCTAATAACCACAACTATTAGTTCGAACATTATATATTGTAGTTCAAAAATTATGTTTTATTATTTATAACAAAAAGTGTCTAAAAACATAACTGCTAAATTAACAAAATAATACATGAACTAACTATAGAAAATATGAGAACTAATATTGCATAATTTTGAACGAAATTATGAACTGAGATAAAAACTGTTACAGTTTTCTCGTGAAAATTAAACTACAAAAATGTCACGACGTGGATGATTGTAAGTCAATGAATCAAGTAAATTCAAAACTAGTAAGATTTTACAAAACTAAATGGTATACATGCAGGTAAATGTATTGGATAGTTAAATTATAAACATGATTTTTCCGCTCGGTACCCTTGAGTTTTTGGCTTTTTCGGATGGTGCCCAAAGTTTTTCACGTTTCCGCTTGGTACCCCTGAGGTTTCGGTTTTTCCGTTTTGTACCCTTATTTCTTATTTTCTCTCTAAAATAACGTTTCCGAATGTTAAAATTATAAAAAAAAGGAAAAAATATAATAACAATTTTATAGTATAAATTTCGAAAGCAAGTATGTTTTAATTAAACAGCTTTAATCAACTATTAATAAATTATGATATTTCATAACATATAAGATTTTTACCTTCTTTTTTTTAAATGATTTATAATATATTTATTACTATTTGATACTTTATCATACTTTGCACCAAAATATGAGAAATTTATTATGTTTTAATTAAAATATAAGAAATTTAATTTATAATATATGATAATTCAATAAAAAAATTTAAAATTAAACATAATTTATAACTACATGATATTTCGTTGTTAGTATACTCCTTGGATTTATTTCATATCATTGATAAATATATAACGTAGAATATTCAAAATGGGCATTCAAATTTTCAAAATATAATGAATATCCTATAATTTTAGAAGGTTTCCCCCACCAAAATATAAGCACTCTCACATATAATCAAAATTTTCTTTTATATAATAGGGATATGAGCCATCCAATATTATATTATAAACCAACAAATAAATCCACTAAATATACTAACGACGAAATATCATATAGATATAAATTATGTTTAATTTTAAATTTTTTTTATTAAAATATCATATAAATAATATTAAATTTATTATATTTTATATAAAACATAATAAATTTCTGTTTTGATGCAAAAGAAGATAAATTATCAAATAGTAATAAATATATAAAAATCATACAGTAATAAATAAAATTCTTATATTTTAAGAAATATCATAATTTATTAATACTTGATTAAAGTTGTTTAATTAAAATATACTTATCTTCGAAATTTATAATATTAAATTTTTATTCTATATTTATTTATTTTTATATAATTTTAATATAAAAAATGTTATTTTAGACGAAAAATAAGAAATAAGGGTACGGAACGGAAAAACCGAAATCTTATACTAGGAAACGTAAAAAGTTTTGGGCACCATCCGGAAAAGCCGATAACTCAAGAGTACCAATCGGAAAATCCGTATAAAAAATCAAGAATTTAAATTATAATAATATATTGACGTTATTTGATTGTTTTAATATGATAGTAAATTAATTTAAATAATCATAACAAAGAGATGTAATGTAAGTCTTGTTGGTTAGCGCCCTATCTCTACCATATTCGATTTTTGAGACATAGGAAGTTGACAACCTTATTGAAAGGGGATGCGCTCTAAATATGCGAAGAACATCCGAGACGTATTTAATATTTAAAAGGGATAGAAATATAATAAAAAGATAAAATCTTAAGAAAATATGATTAATAAAGAATGAGCCAATTAATTTGCAACAAAGTCCAAGTGAATGTTGATTTATCTCCAGAAGAAGTTGTGCAAAAGAAGATTAATCTATGTATAAAATGGTAAAGAAAGAAAGTCTAAAAACATAAAGTTGCAGGAATAATTTCAATTTGAAAAGTAAGTAGTGAGTATATGAGAGACGAGCAGTCGATATGCATGCTCTGTGGGATGGAAGCTGTCGAAGAAGACGTACTGGCTAGCATCTGCACACAGCAAAGGGCCAAAGGGAGGGCACAGGAAGGACACCTCCACCAGGCCAGTACCGCAGCACCCTCTGTCCGCCACTTGGAACCCATGCTCACCGGGGTTGTTGATCAGATCTAGAAGCGGGTTGTAGATGTCCAGATAGACCACATGAGAGCCCAGACGCTGGACTTGACTTTCCAGCTTGGAGTTGTAGAGGGCGGCTAACTGGTTGTACTCGTCCACGCATCCTCTGAAGAGCCCTCCCGCTAGGGTTCTCTCCGTGGGAAGGCACCCTACCGGGGGAGCACTCGCAACCCCTATGTGTCTCGCCCCGAGACCACGCAACTCCTCCAAGAAGGTAGAAGCTGAGTCCACCAGAAAATCAGCGTACGACTCAGGGTCGTAGTTGAAGCTCCTCAACGGCGTTGTGTAGTAAGTGTTGGCGATGTCGTTGCTTCCCGCCACAATTAGGTAAAGGCTGTTTGAGATCAAGATCTCCGTTTGGTTCTCCCCAATCCTCGCTCTCAACGCCTCCTTGTACTCTCTGAACAGATTTAGTTGATCCTCCATATTCAGGTCTCCCCAGAGCTGCCCCGAGATGGGATCAAAGCCGGCACCACCTGAGGCAAAGCTGACTCCGGTCGCAAGTTCGTCCCCTGTAAGGCTCCGATCTAGATAGGGAGGCACCAGCTCTTTTATGCCCAGTGCTTCAGCCAAAAGATCGGAAGGGGCCTTGCCGTTGGTGAATCTTCCGGTGGGCACACCGCCCTCGAAGTCCCTTCCGTAGGGTGCAAAGTTGCTCCTCACTATGGAGTTTATGTAGTTGTTGTTTCCGGGATCAACAATGGAGTCCCCAAAGACGATGAGCGCCGGAAAACGCGGTGTCTTTGAGGCCACTGTGCCAACTACAGATGCAAGTAATAGTACACATGCCATCATCATGCTCTTCGTCGCCATAGCAATCACCTCTGCCGCTAATGCCTGGTGTAACGCAGCCTTCCCAACCAATTCTTGTACATATATATAGCCTTATTTCATAGAATAACGGCCTTGTTTTTTTAACTTATCTTTTTTTTAAAAATCTATCCATAATCTATAATAGATAAGTCGAATCAACGTTAGTTTAATAAGATAGAGTTTGTAATTTAGGGTTTTATTTTTATATTGAATTTTCATATTTTTACTAGGATACTTAATTTTTGGTTAACTTATCGCCTACATCTACTGCAACTGATATAATTTAGGGTTTATTCATAAACTAGTAGATATGTGCGTAGACCTGCCGGGAAACTGTAATTGAATATCTAAGCTTATAAAATTATATTTTTTTTATTTTACCATACACTTCTTTTATACAAAAATATATAGTCTATTGAAACAAACTACGGCTTCCAGCTTCGGAGCAAACCCCCACTTGTAAACAATACACTTAGTTTTCTTTTTTAATTTCTAAAATAATTAAAAAACAAACTATTTATGAGATTATATATGAAATAAATTCTTTACCATAATAGGAATTTTTTCAAGCTCGGAGCAAACCCGTAGTTTTAAACTACGGCTTCTTCATGAAATTGATGCTTTCAATTGCAGGTCAGCTCTAAACCTGAAAAATTTTCTATTCCCGTAAATACTTTTTGTCCGTTCGTAATCACATAGATAACTTTTTTTATTATTATTTTAGAAAAAAAAAATCCATACACCAATAGAAATGCGGGTTATATGCTTTCCTTCCGACACCATGACAACGTGTCGCAAAAAAATTTCATCCACAAAACCCTCGTTAAATTGCGACACCTTAAGATGCCTCTATTTTTCGGCACATATAGGTTTCGCAAGTGGCACAAAGAGAGACACCTTAGAGTGTCACTTTTTTTTTTTACCAGAAGGTGTCGCATTATTAAAATCTAAATTCCCAAAGCTGAATATTAGGTACCGCTCTCCCAAATCAGGTAATGTCTTGGTGACTCGCAAAGTTTCGTCTTCTCTTGATAAAACTCTATCGAACATTCAATTCAAAACATATCGGATCTACAGTGATCCAATCGATCAAAAACCATATGAACACAAAACGGTTTGGTGACGCAGTTCGAGTTAAGCTCTACCTGCGGGATCTCAAGAGGGGAGAGTCAGCCCAATCCACTAAGCAGATTTACAATATGAACCGGTTACAAGATAGGCAAAAACAACAACCAAAACCAGAACAGATCAAAGTAAAAGACAAAGAAAACAAAGGATAGATGAGAGGTCTGTAAACCACCAAGGTAACAATCTGTGCTTTAACGCAAAAGCAAGATCAAGACGGCAAATAATACTCAAGAACACTCTTGTGTGAAGCACTCGGCTCGGATCTCCCTCTCTCTGGATTTCTCTCTGTTTTCTCTCTTCTCACTCTCTCGGATCTAGGGTTCTAAGCTGAAGTGTTTCGGCGCGCTAGGTTTGAAGAAGGAAGGGAGTGTAAGTACTCTGTGCCCAGAAGTGACCCTTAAGCAACGCAGAAGGGCCTAAGGAAATTTAGGCTCTTGGTTGCAGCTTGCCTTCACTCACATGAGTGTAGACCGTGCATCCAAAGGGCCTAAGGAAATTTAGGTTAGGTTTCCTGTTAGACCATAACTCATAAGGGGTTCTGAAACCTATGGATGAGGAAGGGGATCTATTGATGAGGAAGGAAGTAGTAGTAACAGCTTCTCCCCATAGGGAAGGTTTGAGACCAACACTGACTAACATACATCTTGCTTTCTCAAGCAAGGTTCTATTCATTCTTTCAACAGTTCCATTCTGTTGGGGTGTACCAAGGATGGTTAAATGTCTTTTAATACCTTTTTCTTTACAAAATTCATCAAAATGTTTGTTACAGAATTCAAGACTATTGTCAGTTTTTAGACATTTAATCTTCTTATTAAGTTTGTGTTTCAACAAGGATTTTCCAGTTCTTAAATGTTTTAAAGGCTTCATCTTTGGTTTTGAAAAGATAGACCCAAACTTTTCTAGAGAAGTGATCTATGAAGGAGATAAAATATATCCTTCCTCCTATGGTGTCAACCTGTGCAGGCCCCCAAAGGTCAGAATGTATGTACTCTAGAGGTTGTTTGGCTACATTACTAGAAGGAGTGAAACTATATTTGAGTTTCTTTCCTAAGATGCAGGTTTCACATAAGTCTAGAGTACCAGGTTTCTTATCTATCAAACCTTGTTGATACAAGCTAAGCATGCCCTTATTACCCATGTGTCCTAGTCTACAATGAAGAAGGATAGTTTGAGCTAGAGTCATGTGATCAGATGATTTAGAAAATTTAATTTCAGGTGAGGTAACTATATGGCATAAGCCTCCTTTATTAATAATTCTAATTAACACAACATTTTTTGTAATCACATCTCTAACACCATTTTTGGTGCCAATGGTACAATTCAAATTATCAAAGACAGATTTTGACAGTAAGTTTCTTCTAAGTTTGGGAATCCATCTAACATTTTGTAGAGTTCTAGTAACACCATCATGCATACATAAGGACAAATTTTCAATTCCTTTTATAGCTAAGCTAGTGTTATCTCCTAGCATAACTTCTCCAGCATTGTACAACTTAATACTACTAAATACTGATTTATTTGAGGTAGCATGCATAGTATATCCAAAGTCAAGAATCCAATCATTCATGGTATTAGAATTGGAAGCACACATAAGAAATTCATGATGATATACACGTCTAGACATAGGTATATTAACTTAGAACAATCATGTTTAGATGAGCACACAAGCAGTTCATTAGGATATTCAGATTCCCAAATAGATGCAGAATGAGTAGATTTTCCTTTATTAGATTCATCTTTCTTTTTCTTCCTACATTCTTCTTGGTAATGTCCTAATTTACTACAATAGAAGCATTTTTTATTCTTTTTGTCAGAATCATTTTAAAATTTGGTCTTATCCTTTTTTGACTCATATTTCTACTTGAATTTTGTTTTATTCTATTTATTTCCTTTCATCATAAGGGCCTCAGATTTATCATCATTTTTGTGACCATTTTTAAAGACTTTCATACGTTTATTTTTTGTATGATTTGTTCCAGAATTTTATCTTTAGAAATTTCATCATGACTAAACTGGATAACAACTTTAAAGTTGTCAAACTGGCTAGGCAAGACATTCAACAAAAGGATAGCAGAATGATCATCAGAGGTCTTATCATTACATCTTTTTAAGTCTTGTGTCAATTTAAGAAAAATGTCCACATTATCATGCAAAGATAGGTTGACATTCATTCTAACATTGAACAATCTACACAATAGAGATATACGATTGGACAAAGATTTTTTAAGATACAGATTTTCCAATTTTTTTCCCAAAGCATAGAAGGATTAGTGATACTTACAACCTGACGAGCCACGTCGTCAGCTAACCGTATAAAAAATCTCAGAATGAGCTTGCTCCTCAAGCTCTTGTTTCCTATCAGGGGAGATGTCCGGTGGGAACTTTCCTTGCACTGTAGTCCAGCACTTCTCCTTGATCAGGATCGTTTTCAGCTTCAATTGCCATATGGAAAAGTCCGAGGTGCCATCAAAGGGCTTAATCCTCACTGTGTTTTCTGACATACTCCCATGTCTAAGAAGACACGGTCCCAAATGTCGTACTTAGGGTTGGTGTGAGACAGGCCTTTTTCCAAAAGACCAATCTATCTGTAGAGGAATCAAAGATCCTTATAACACTGCAAGTTTTAGGTCTTTTGATTTTCCTTGGTTTAGGATCCCTTAAGAAAAGGTGCTTGAAGGGGTTATCCTCTTTTTTGGGGTTTTAAAAGAACCGGCCAGAAGGTAAAGAACAGGAGGTTTTTGAAAGATTTTGAGAAAAGAAGTCAAAATGATAGAGAACAGCGGAAGCAAGCGAAATCAGAGAAGAAAGTTTTAAAGGGGTTAAAGATCGATAATGAAGAAAGTGAGATCTACAACAGCAGATCGAAAAAGACCATGCTCTGATACCAATTTGAAAAAACTCTATCGAAGATTCAATTCAAAACAGATCGGATCTAGAGTGATCTAATCGATCAAAAACCAACACAAAATGATTTGGTGATGCAGTTCGAGTTAAGCTCTACTCTGCGGGATCTCAGGAGGGGAGAGCCAGCCCAATCCACTAAGCAGATTTATAGTATGAACCGGTTACAAGATAGGCAAAAACAACAACCAAAACCAGAACAGATCAAAGTAAAAGACAAAGAAAACAAAGGATAGATGAGAGGTTTGTAAACTATCAAGGTAACAATCTGTGCTTTAACGCAAAGCAAGATCAAGACGACAAAGAACACTCAAGAACACTCTTGTGTGAAGCACTCGGCTCGGATCTCTCTCTTTGGATTTCTTTCTTCTCACTCTCTCAGCTCTAGGGTTCTAAGCTGAAGTGTTTCGGCGCACTAGGGTTGAAGAAGGAAGGGAGCTTAAATACTCTGTGCCCAGAAGTGACCCTTAAGCAACGCATCGTTTAATCACTTAACGCTTCGTTCAACAACTCAGGATAAGACACGTTCCGTTTCAACCAGATGAGGTGGATTGGAGCTTCTTATTGTTGGACCTCGATCAACTAGGCCCAACTCGCTCTACATTCAGCCCATCATCAACTCAACACAAGTACCTTATCTAACTCTTCACTAAACCGGCTTATCACTTTCAGAACTCTGACCCAACTAAATAGGGTTGACTCAAACCGGGTTTAACACTAATTCCTAATATCTCTCAATCCAAATCAGGGTTTATACCCTTTTCATTATAGTAGTTGAAACTTATTTTTCTTTTGAACCAATTTCTACATTAGTCTAGGGAGGACGAGGAACTTGTTGATCGAGTATCAATTCTCAGTCTCTTTTCGCCTTCCCCTTCAGTCGATCAAACCAGTCTTCTACTGTTGTGTTCGCAAGCACCTTTCACTCTTAGCTCCACTTTGACGACTACGCCTCTATTGTCTTCGACGAGTTTGGATCTACAATTGTTGTTGCGTGGACGTTCAATTTCCAAGGTTTGTAAAACTATCGCTTTTATCAATATTATGAATAATTGCATTGTTAATTCAAATTCCGAGTCTAGGATTTTATTGGTTAGAGGGTTTTTTTGTTGTTTGATTGAGTTATAGGTTTCACGTAAAATTTTAGGGTTTTGTGGCCTTAGTTAATGATGGAGAATTGGATTACTTGATGGTAGGTGATCCTAATTTGGCTAATTTGGCTACAGGTTTTATTGTAAGTGTCATGATACACATGTCTGCCTCTTTGTTTTCTTAGTGCTTTAGTTATGTTGATGATGAGAATATACTAGCAAGCACTCAATTCATTTTATTAGTATTTAATGTTGTTATGATTATGATTTAAAAATTATTTAGAGGTGTGGATACAAGTTAAATTGATTTGCCAAATAGTCATCAAATGTATCTTAATTGTGTTAAAAAGTATTTGGAGTTTACAAAGAAAAATCTCGTCGACGGTAGAACGCGATGTCCATGCAAAAGATATATGTTGGATAAATGGCTACCCATAAATGGGGTGGAAGAACATCTCTTGTTCAAAGGTTTTGACAAATCTTACAAGAATTGGATTCATCATGGAAAAGAAGATATGCTTCGACGTATGTTGGGGCATGACATACGAAGCACTAATCAAGGATCTCTTAATAGTCAATGAGAATCAATTATGGGTCAAGATGATATATATTGGGGGATAATTAAGGTGGTTTTTAGTCCAAATATTTCTCATACTCAAAATGTGTTTATAGAATCGGGTGCCGAAGTGAAAGAGCTTCCAGATGAGCAATCAAATGATGAAGGACAAGATTTGAATGAAATGCCAAACGAAGAAATACTAACTATCAAAAGTTATTAGAATTTGCTGATGAGGATCTCTATGAAGGTTGTTGTTCGCCCCTAAACGTGCGTGCAAATAAGTTTTTAATTTATAAAACTAAAATCAAGCAAAGCGAACCCACAGTGTACGGATCGGCGTAGTAAAGCAAGAATTCCAGAGTATCGAACTCAGAGATTTGGGGGATCAAATTCAGTTCACAAATTATTGAGTAAATAAAGTATAGAAGCTTTGCAAATATTGGGAAAACAACAATCCTAAAGATCCAAGTATTCAATTGTGGCAATCGATTCAAGATATTCTATAAGTATAAGGACAGAGTTGAGGTTTGTAGAAGTATAACTAATGTAAGGTTATGTACGGTGAAGTTCCAAAACCCTATATGTCTCACCCACAAACACTCTCTATAAAGGTTGTAGAGGCTGCAGTATAGAAAGGATCTAAAGGTAAGAATTAATCTCGAATACCCATGCCCAAACCCAAGGAATCAAAGACAAGCCAAAACGGTTAAGGTTGTGACACTCGAAACCGAAATAGAGGATGTTGAGTCTCACTACTACCTAGGAAAGGCAAGCCAAGGCTATGTTAAAGCTAATCTTTAACTTTGGATCAAAGCAAAAGCAAAGTTCGTAAACCAGGGGAAATCACGGCTAGATCTTGAGAATCACGGCCGGGGAAACCAAGAACAACCCGTGATTTAGGGTGTTGACGATGTTTCTCACACTCTCAGGGTACAATCAAGTTACGATCGATCTATCATCATCTAAGCCACAACTATCAACCCTTCACCTTATAATTGCTAAAGGGTTTTTAGCCAATAATTATCATTATGATATCAATAATTAAATTAAGAAGAATAAAAGATAAAAACCCTCGAAAACTCAAATAAAACTCAAAGTCAATCTCAAAATCCAAACACAAAGTACTATGTTTATGAATTTAGAAGAATAGGAATAGAAACCTCACAAAGAACGGGATGTCAATCCGTCCTTCAATGAAAACCCTAAGATATATCCAAAAGTACACAATCTCCGAAAATACGTCATTCACAAATCTCCAATCGTTAAAGTTGAAATGAAACCCTAAGGAGAACTCTAAGCGGAACTCTAAACAGCGGTAAGCGAACCCCCTGAAAACTCCTTTCTCAAGCCTTTTTATAGGGCGAGGTAGGGTTACGAGAAAGCCCAATGACGTGGCTGACGTGGCAAAATATGACACGTCACAAGATCACCAAAATCACGGTCATGAACAACTTTCCACGACCGTAATTTAGGGCGTGAAACAAGATTACGGTGCTATATGATTTCCACGGTCGTGGTTTAGACAGTGTAACTCTCTACAGTGCTCCAAACTCACGTCCACGTTCATGTTGCCAAATCCACGGCCGTCGTTTAGAGCGTGGACTTCAAAATCCTCTTCTACGACCGTAATTCAGGGGGTGGTTCTTCTAACTCTTGTTTTTGCCTTAGTTTCATGACATCCTTCATCCATGCTCCTTCCTTAGCCTTTCTAATGCATCTCTGTTCGCTCCAAATGGTGTGTGCAAGCTTTAAATTTATAACCCAAGAAGTATGCTTAAAACAAGGATGCGAACCCGCAGTGTACGGGTCAATTGTAATAAAAGCAAGAATTCCAGCGGTCGATCACAGGGACTTAGGTGAAACAAAGCAAGTATAGGTTGTCAATATTGCAAATAACCACAAAAGCGATTAAAACAATCAAAAATGATAATAAAGTCAATTAAAGGAAATATGCAAATTCTAGGGATCAAAACATCTAGTTGTGGTTCCAACTCAAGATCTCAAGATAAGCGGACAAAGCTGAGATTTTGCTAAGGGAAGGTGTTTCTAAAGTGGAATAGATCACCGGGTAAGTCTCGCTACACACGATCCCAAGCCAAAGAACCTATCACCGGGTAAGTCTCAAGGTACTAAGGAAAGGAATTATAATCTCAAACCAACACACCAACTAAGGGAATAGAATCAACCTTTACCGGGTAAGTCTCAGGATAACTCACCAAGATGGAATGAAAGCACACTCAAACCCCAATAAAGGATAAACCTTTATTACCTACACTTATGATCTTGGGTAAACAAACTAAGGAATTACCGGGTAAGTCTCATCCTAAGCTTGCATTGAACCAGGAAAAGTGTAATAAGAATAGGATTTGGCAAACTCTAACACTTAACTCTCAGTTACGGATCAGATAAGTCACCTCGGTCAGTCAAGTTCCAACCCGGCCGAGATGCTCATCGACTGAACGAGATGTTCTAAGGTTAAGGATAAAGACTCGAGCTTTCAGGGCCCTACTGGGATTTAAGATTATTCTATCATTGTTTTTCCCACAACTTTTAGCCAATCACCCTAGAATCGCACAAGGAAATTAGCCACTCATCATCATGAAAGCGATAGTCAAATATATGGGAAGAGAATGAATAATTTAACACAAAATTCTTAAGAACAAGACTTCAATAACTGAATCAAATATCAAACAAATCAGCGTTCCACAATCACAAATCACACAAAGACAACAAACCAAAGGAATCTAAGAAAATCTTACAAATCCCCTTAAAAAGCTATCACAAAGCTATGAACTTTCTTCCTTCAATCTTCAATCTTCCTTCAAACTTCCTTCCTAATTGCAGTTGAGAAAATATGATGTAGAGGATAAAAATCCAGAGGTGAAAGATGGCTGAATTGTGGAAAATCCAACCCTTTATATAGGAGAATTATCTTTCAAAGATAATAATATCTTAAAAAGATAATTTCCTAATAAAATATATTCATATCTCTAAAATAGATCTCCCAAATATATGATCTTCCTTCCAGAAATCTAGCCCAAAGATATAAGATCTCTCCTTCCAAAAATAAAAGATCTCAGCCAAATAAAATATATCTCGCCGCGTCAGGGTATTCGCCTCAGTCGAGATGCTCCTCTAGATCACCTCGGTCGAGGTGACTCTGTGGTCAACCGAGGTGAATCTCAGCTGAAGGTGAAATCTCTCAAATCTGGTCCAAAGTAAATCTTCTTTGTGAATTCCTTGCTTCCTGAGTTCTCTTTTAAACTCCTGAATGTAGCTCCAATGGCTCCCTTGCTCCTTAGCTCCATTTCGACCCAAAACGTGCCATTTTAGCTACGATTACAACGAAACTTGGTGTAGACCTCGATTCCCGTAAATGTAGATGAAATGACAATATAACCACATAATATACATTCAAACATGCACATTATTGAAGATAAAACGTCTAAACAAGTCCCAAAATATAGACTATAATACATGCTATCAAAATACCCCATACTTGTCCCTTGCTTGTCCCCAAGCAAGTTCGAAATCTTAAGTACAAGATAGAATGGATTATAAGTCATAAAGATCAATGAAAAGTATTTCAAAAATTTTTTAGTGGTGTGCTCCACTCATAGATCACTCTAAGAGAATGCTTCATGGAATTTAAAATCAAAATATGATCAAAACATTTTATAAACATAAGAAAGTTGTTCATCTTTGCATAAAATCGTAGAATGCATAACAAATCATAATTATCGAAATTAATCATGTATAATCCAATTTAAACCACCAAGTCAATCAACAAGCTCGAGGTCTCAAGGTCTTTCCAAAGAGAAAGGTCAAGAAACGTGTAGGGTAGGGATGCATATAAGGAATGTCGTGCTAGAATCCGAGAAAAGGATCTTACTTCACTTTCACTTGAATTTCAACACCCTCCACAATAAGCTTTGCTTATTTCACACTTTTCCTTTTTTTTTACTTTAATTTTTGGGATGCATGGACAGAGGTGCACAATAACCGAAGCCTGGGAGATTAGCAATCATCAATTTCTTGAGATGCATCAAACCCTTGATGCACATACCATGACCCGTTAGGAATATCGCTCAATCCGACTTTGGCAAGACACAAACACCCGACTATGTGAATGGTGCCGAGTTACTCATCATCATGATTGACTTCCCCAAACCTTTTTGTTTCTCTCTAACTTCCAGCCAACATCTCAACTTTTCTTTCACTTGCTTTTCACTAGCTTGCTTCCAAATTCCCGGATAGGTAAAGGGAGGCAAATATGTATATGAGGGACTAAGCATGATCAAGAAGAAGAAGATAAGAGAATGAATTGCCTTAATCATCCCAGGAAGAAAGTGATAGAACTCATCATGTGGTGTCAACCTTCAAATTCAACCTTAATTTGGATAAAAACAAAGTATTAAACATGCCACAAATTTCAAGCAAAGCACTTAGCAACTTAAACATATCATAAAACCTTTCAAACATATTAAAGATTTCAAAACCAGTGTGCAAACAAAATCTTCACTGAGGTCATATCCAGATAAGAAGCACAAAATCGTTTCGAAAACTGTTCTAGTTAAACCACCTCGGTCGAGATGTTCTAAGTCAACCGAGGTGCTGCACCTCGATTGGTTAGTATCACTTCGGTCGAGGCATAAAAAAAATAATTTTAAACCAGTTTTTGACAATTTTCTCAATCAAATAACCTGTATGCATGCATGTAGTCTCAGATAAACACATAGAGCAAGATAAAACAATAATATCCGGTAGTGTCATCCAAGCATACACATAAGTCACATAAATACATTCAAATACCCCATACTTGGGACACATTGTCCCAATGGGTCAAAATAAGTCTGAAAATAGAGTACTCACCGGACATAAGCTGAGCTGAATAATAAATAAATAAAAGAAATCCCTGCCAGCTCTAGTCCTGATCTGCTGGTGGTGGTGGTGGATATGGCACGTACGGATGCTGGGATGGGTCAAAAGGATATCCCATCATGTGTTGGAACTAAATCTCCATCATCCGGCACTGGTAGTGCTGCCTCTCCAGCATCTGATGTGTCCGACTCTCCATCTCCCGGCGCTGGTCATCTAAACACTCACTGATATCAACTATCAGGGCAGCGTAGGAGTCGATCATCTGATCTATCAGCTCGTCAATCCGTCTGTGAGCTGCGGGATCCCTTTGTCTATGGACTCTGCGCTTAGCAAGACGTGATGGTGCTGCAGCTGCCTCCTCCTCTGTGGCCTCATCGTCTAAGTCGACAACTGGCACACTGGGACCGGCTGTATCTGTCCCTGTCTCCATGGCAGCACCACCATCATCATCCTTATCCTCATCCTCCTGCACCTAAGCTGAGAACTGGGACGTAGACTGAGAACTGGGACGACCACCTAATACCCTGAGGGGCAGTCTGCTCCCAAGGCATCGCCACATATGGCGTAGTGAGTCCACGAGAAACTAGAATCCTCCTGGTGATCATCTCCTGCAGACCTAGCGGCTTGACAACCGCCACTAATGTACAAACGCTCAGATCAAGGTCCATGACTGTAGCTATGTGAGTCACTAGACCGCCACAACAAATGTCTCCCTTTCCCTTAGCCTTGATCCTGTGGAGATCCTCAGCTAGCATCGCTCTAAAATCAGGAACTCCCCCAATCACCATACAAAACAGACTCAGAAGCTCCCCTGTCTAATCTTCTAGGGCATCTCATTACGCGCCAGAAGTATCTCGTTGAAGATCCGGTGGGCTAATCTGAAAGCAAGGTCGAAGATGATCCGCTCCCTGGAGTCTCCAGGTCTCCACCTGTCAGCATGCTCAACAACATGAGCTATCTGACCCCAAAACTCTCGAGCCACGGCTCGAGAAGGGAAGTCGAGAACTGTGGGGGTCGGGAAGCCGAAGATATCTCTCCACTGATCCATCGGAACTAAGTAGTTCCGGTTCAGCAACCGGTACTTGATGGCTCGCTCCTAAGCAAGTGACTCACATAACTCACAAACTCCAATGTAGGCTCGAGGTAGGCAGGAGCTCTAATCTCCACGAACTGCTCCAGCCCCACCATCGAGACCATCCGCCTCAGATCATCAGCAACATAAAGGCAATCAAAAGCAGCAATATCTAAAAAACCGCGGCGCGATCACAAGGTGCGTGCAGATGCGGTCATAATCAACCTGGTGACGCTCGTGTATCACCGGAATGGAATGTCGGGAAGAAGAAGAAGGGGAGGATCTATCCCTCATAACTAACTGGCGATCGGACCTAGAACTCATTTTCTCTTTTCTAACAGATCACCTCGGTTGCTCTGATAGACCTCAAGAACACCTCGGTCGAGGCACAGGTCGACTGGACCGAGGCGAGAGGCTGTTCGATTCCACTATCTGAATTTCAGTTCTTTTCCCCCAATTTCACTACCAATTGCTTCCTATGGGGTACTTAAGCCTTTTGCAACAGAAATCAATGGCAACCAAAGCCAATTTCTTCCAAAAACAGTAAAGAGAAGAAGGAGTTAGGGTTTTGACTTTTTACCCCAGATTCGGTCGATTTGAGGCGTTTTTGTTGCAGATTCTTGCTTGCAATCGGTTCCTCTAGCCTTTCCTCGCAGAATCGAAGCGGAAATCGTCGAAAACGAGTGAAAATCGGAGAAACGAGGTGATGGTCCGCCGCGGTCGAGAGAGAAGTGGGAGGGAAAGAGGGGAAAACTGTTCCCCTTTTATATCCCTCGCCGATTCTGCTGTCACCTCGGTCGAGATGGTCCCGACTGGACCGAGTTATCTGGACCGAGGTGGATTGTTGTCAGCCCTAGTTGCCTCGGTTGCTCAAGAATCATCTAGGTCGATGTGCTGTGACTTCAATCGAGATGTGTCTCAGTCAAACTCCGTCTTCTCAATTTCTCGAACTTTTGTCCTTCCAATGTTTCTCTTGGGTTGTATTCCTTCCTTAGAAAGTACCTGGTATCTATCTAGGACGCCAAAAACAAAGCAAAGCAAAGCAAAACAAACTATCTAAAGCTAAGCTAGAAAAAGGGAAAAGTAAGCAATACCTTGGGTTGCCTCCCAAGAAGCGCTTGATTTAAGGTCGCTAGCTGGACCTTTTCTCCATGGAATTACTCAATGTACCTCGAATATCCTGGAGTGCTCATCATATCCATCATAAAATTCTTCCAAAAAGGTTCCGGTTCCTAATTTCACCGGCAAATGGTAGGATCTCCTACGTACAAGCTTGTACGGTTTGGTTCTTACCGGAATCCTACCGGTCTTCCTATGCTTCCATGAGACATAACTCAGTCCTTCGTCCCATCCTTTCCTTGATCGAGAAAACAGCTTCTCGAGGATTCTAGTAGCTTCCCCATCTTCAGCTTGGGGATAGTACAAGGTCTTTGTCACGTGAGTGACCCCATACTTGAACAAATAACACTTCATTGCCTTAGCGGTGAAGTGCTTGCTAGCTCCACTCCTTTTAGTCCAAGGAGCATTTACTTTCAGCAAATTCAATGGAGGTTTCATCTTGATCTTAGGAGGTTCTTTCGAAAGAGACCTCCAACTCTTTGGTGCATCCCGGAAGAAATCTAGAACTTTAAAGGGAGTAGGAGCAAGTACCTTACAAAGTTCTTCAAATGGCGGGACAAGTTTCATGTTATGGTGATAATCTACACATGAAATCTTTACCAACTCAGCTGGATTCTCTTCAACCTCAGCCGGTCTGTTTTCAACCTCGGTTGATCTGTCTTCAACATTGGTCGATCTGTCTTCAACCTCGGCCGATGTTTCAGCATTTGGATCGAGATCTTCCAGTTCTTCCTCTTCTTCAAGAGATTCAAGAGAAATTTCTGGTTCGATTGGAGGAATGCTTGAAACTTACAGCGCTTTCTTATGCACCTCTTTCGGCTTAGCATAGGATAGGGTGCTTTCCTTGAGCTCCTCCACCTTCTTCATCAACTTTTCCCATCTTGATTCAAGCGAATCTTCAAGAGGTTGCTCGTAAATCTTTCTAGGGACATTCAGCTCATCCCATATCGCAAGCTCCTTCTCAATGGCCTTTTCTCTTTCCCTTTCACTGTTAAACCAATAGAAGGAGTATTTCTCTTCCAAGTATTCATAATTGTCCGCCCTAACACTTTGTCTTGCTATCTAGCCTAGATCAAATCTAGTCATCGGATATCCTGAAAACCACAAAACTCATAGGAAAAATGGTTAATAGCAACAAGGGCAATGGCCCCGAAAGACAAACGTAACCGGCTTGATCTAAACCAAGTCCCCGGCAACGGCGCCAAAAACTTGTTCGCTCCAAATGGTGTGTGCAAGCTTTAAATTTATAACCCAAGAAGTATGATTAAAACAAGGATGCGAACCTGCAGTGTACGGGTCAATTGTAATAAAAGCAAGAATTCCAGGGGTCGATCACAGGGAATTAGGTGAAACAAAGCAAGTATAGGTTGTCAATATTGCAAATAACCACAAAAGCGATGAAAACAATCAAAGATGATAATAAAGTCAATTAAAGGAAATATGAAAATTCTAGGGATTAAAGCATCTAGTTGTGGTTCCAACTCAAGATCTCAAGATAAGCGGACAAAGCTGAGATTTTGCTAAGGGAAGGTGTTTCTAAAGTGGAATAGATCACCGGGTAAGTCTCACTACTCACAATCCCAAGCCAAAGAACGTATCACCGGGTAAGTCTCAAGGTACTAAGGAAAGGAATTATAATCTCAATCCAACACACTAACTAAGGGAATAGAATCAACCTTTACCGGGTAAGTCTCAGGCTAACTCACAAAGATGGAATGAAAGCACACTCAAACCCCAATAAAGGATAAACCTTTATTACCTACACTTATGATCTTGGGTAAACAAACTAAGGAATTACCGGGTAAATCTCATCCTAAGCTTGCATTCAACCAGGAAAAGTGTAATAAGAATAGGATTTGGAAAACTCTAACACTTAACTCTCAGTTACGGATTAGATAAGTCACCTCGGTCAGTCAAGTTCCACCCCGGCCGAGATGTTCATCGACTGAACGAGATGTTCTAAGGTTAAGGATAAAGACTCGACTTTCAGGGTCCTACTGGGATTTAAGATTAGTCTATCATTGTTTTTCCCATAACTTTCAGCCAATTGTTAGCATGAAATATTGTGATATTTTAGGCACGTTTTCTAAGTGTATTTCATCTATAATGGTAGTCATTGATAAAGCATTGAAGCATTTGTGAGTTAGTTTATCTATTTTGTCGATATAGAGGTCTACATAAGCTTTGTGTTGATTGTAGGCGATTAAGAACTAATTCCGAACGGATTGAGAGAGAATGGAGTTCGATTGAGCATGTCCAAGGATTGAGGACATCTCTAGGAGCTAAGGATGGTGCTAACTTGAAGAATAGCACGAGGCTAAGGAAAATTACGATCTAGCTCTAAACCACGCTCTAAAATACGGCCGTACTAGATTCCACGTTCAAGTCCACGGCCGTGGAACCTTGGCAAGAGAAGCGTGGTGCATTCCAGAGGGTTACACGACCGTGGAGGGTTGTGTCAAACCGTGACCAACTTCCAAGCTCTAAATTACGGGCGTGGAACCCTTCCACGACCGTGATCTTGGCGATCTTTTACGCACACTTTGAAGCCACGATCTTCTACGCAATTGGGCCGGGCCAATATTTTATCTTACCCTATAAAAGGACGGAAGAAGAGAGATTCCGTCACCTTCGCTTACGCTTTGACTTACCCTAGTTTCACGCCTTTGCGGAGATTGTGATTGAGAGATTTGCGCTTTGCTATTGAGATTTCCGGATTGACGGAAGGGTTGAAGATTTGGAAGATTGTTTGCAAGAAGGTTACGCTTCATCTTTAGGTTTGATTAGAAGACGGATTGACATCCCGTTCTTCATTCTTATCTAAGATTGTGATTGCTTGTGTTATTCCGAAACTATCGATATTATTGTTCTTGATTTGTGGATTTGAGATTGACTTGAGAGTTATTCAAGGTTTTCGGAAGTTTTCATCTTTCATTCTTTTAAATCTTGAATTTGATATCAATATGACTGTTGTTGGCTAAAACCCTTTAGCAATTCTAAGGTGAAGGGTTGATAGTTGTGGCTTAGATAATGATAGATCGATCGTAATTTGATTGGACCCTGAGAGTTAGAGAAATATCGTCGACACCCTAAATCACGGCCTGTTCTTAGGTTTCCACGGCCGTGATTCTCAAGAACTACCCGTGATTTACTTCAGTTTACGAACGTTGCTTTTACTTTAATCCAAAGTTAAAGATTTGCTTTAACTTAGTCTTGTCTTGTCCTTTTCTAGGTGGTAGTGAAGCCTCAACAACCTCTACCTCGATTCTGAGTGTCACAACCTTAATCGGTTTAGTTAGTCTTGATCCTTGGATTACAAGTTTGGGTATTTGATATTAATTCTTACCTATAGATTCTTTCTATACTGAAGCCTCAACAACCTTTATAGAGAGTGTCTTTAGTTAAGTTACATAAAGCCTTGGAACTTCACCGTACATTGCTTTACATTCGTATACCTTTGCAAACCTCAACTCTGTCCTTATATCTTTAGTATTATCTTGAGTCGATAGCCACAACTGGATTCCTGGATCTTTAGGATTGTTGTTTTCCCAATAATTTACATAGCTCATACATTTACTTGCTTGACATTTCTTAACTGGATTTAACCCCCCAAATCCCTGTGTTCGATACTCTGGAATTCTTGCTTAACTACATTGATCCGTACACTGCGGGTTCGCTTGCTTGATTCTAGTTTTATAAATTTAAAGCTTATTTGCACGCACGCTAAGTGGCGAACACCAATCACCCTAGAATCGCACAAGGAAATTAGCCGCTCATCATCATGAAAGCAATAATCAAATATATGGGAAGAGAATGAATATTTGAACACAAAATTCTTAAGAACAAGACTTCTATAACTGAATCAAATATCAAACAAATTAGTGTTCCACAATCACAAATCACACAAAGACAACAAACCAAAGGGAATCTAAGAAAATCTTACAAATCCCCTTAAAAAGCTATCAGAAAGCTATGAACTTCCTTCCTTCAATCTCAATCTTCCTTCAAACTTCCTTCCTAATTCTAGCTGGGAAAATATGGTGTAGAGGATA
This sequence comes from Fagopyrum homotropicum, assembly GCA_033239125.1. Lineage (NCBI taxonomy): Eukaryota > Viridiplantae > Streptophyta > Magnoliopsida > Caryophyllales > Polygonaceae > Fagopyrum > Fagopyrum homotropicum. The sequence continues at coordinate 59,101,150 of BSWB01000008.1, read as the reverse complement.
AAAATCCAAAGGTGAAAGATGGCTGAATTGTGGAAAATCCAACCCTTTATATAGGAGAATTATCTTCCAAAGATAATAATATCTTAAAAAGATAATTTCCTAATAAAATATATCCATATCTCTAAAATAGATCTCCCAAATATATGATCTTCCTTCCAGAAATCCAGCCCAAAAATATAAGATCTCTCCTTCCAAAAATAAAAGATCTCAGCCAAATAAAATATATCTCGCCGCGTCAGGGTATTCGCCTCGGTCGAGACGCTCCTCTAGATCACCTCGGTCGAGGTGACTCTGTGGTCAACCGAGGTGAATCTAAGCTGAAGGTGAAATCTCTCAGATCTGGTCCAAAATAAATCTTCTTTGTGAATTCCTTGCTTCCTGAGTTTTCTTTTAAACTCCTGAATGTAGCTCCAATGGCTCCCTTGCTCCTTAGCTCCATTTCAACCCAAAACATGCCATTTTACCTACGATTACAACGAAACTTGGTGCAGACCTCGATTCCCGTAAAGGTAGATGAAATGACAATATAATCACATAATATACATTCAAACATGCACATTATTGAAGATAAAATGTCTAAACAAGTCCCAAAATATTAACTATAATACATGCTATCAATCTCCTTGCCATCAAGTGTGATCAAACACTCCTTTCCTTCCACATTTTGCTCCAATCCAAGCTTTATTCTCCTAAAAACAAAACGAAGCTAGTGTAGATCTCTATATCGACAAAGTGGGTGAACTAGTTCACAATTGCTTCATACACATATCTAAGAACACTATAAAGAGGGAAAAACAACTAAAACAAGTGCCTAAAATATAGTCATATTTCATGCTAACAAAATACCTCATACTTGCCACTTGCTTGTCCCCAAGCAAGGTTTTTAAAAGTTTAGAACATAAGGAGAATGAAATATGCATGCAAAACAAAGCAAAACAATCTTTTTGGTTAATGTTCTTCTAGTCAATAGATCATCCTGAAACCTTGCTTCATTCATCCTTGAAAACGTTTATATACATAAACCAGAGTATGCAAAGCAAAGAAATTTCATAAATTGCAAATGCTTCAAGATAAACATCATAATCTTCAAGTATTGTCAAAATCAAGCATGTGAAACTTCAAATTTAGATCACCAAGTCAAATAACACTCTTATTATCTCAAGGACTTTCAAATAAGGTCAAGAATGCGGAAAAGGTGGGAAACTTATAAAGGAATGTTGTGTATGAATCCGGGAAGAAGGGACAACACAAATCTTTTTTGTTTTTACCATTTGAACTTCCACCAATTTAGAGCTTTGCTCTAGACTTTTTGCACATAATTTTTTGTAACGACCGGATTTTTCGTTACGCTTGGATAGAGTTAGATGAGGGTAGAAGCCGGACGCAAGGGCTCACGTCCTTGCGGATTTGGCGACGCAGTCGAGTAAGCCGTAGGTGCGGCTAGGATTCCCGCTGGGGCGGTGACACGCGTGGGCAGGGTAGCAGCGTTTTGGGCAACCGTTCACATTCCGATCCTTTCAACTCCCCTCTTAAATCCCATGAGGAGTTAGGGGTTGAAGACCTTTGGTATCCTTCCTCTTTTATGCAACCAACCCTTCTCCTCCTCTCATTTTCCACTCACGTTACTTTCTTCCTCCTACCCACTTCATCCTCTTGCACCTTCCTCTTACATCCTTCTCCTCCATTCTTCCCTTGGAGTGCTCCAGCTTGGATCCACCATTCGTGAGGCCGGGACTGCAGTGACGGGACGTGGGTAAGGTTCCTCACTTTCCGCTTCTTTCTTTCTTCTTCTTCTTTCTTCCTTTCCCTTCCATGGTTTGAATGGAAGACACTCTTGAATTCTTGCTCAACGATCTATCGTTGTGTTGTGGATTTGATGAAGAAGCTAGACCTACAGGGAGGCTAAGACCAAGTGAGAAAAGTAGAACACGTTCATAGTACCAAAGGAGACCCTAAAGGACCGGCTGCACAATCGAAGAACTCAGCAAACAGACTTTCTATACAGACACGCGCAGGGGCGGATTCACAAAGGCGCAGGGGCGGCTTCTTTCAGGCGCAGGGGCTGTCCCAGATCGACGCAGGGTCGGACCCGGATAGGCGCAGCGGCGGCTCAGGCAGGCGCAAGGGCGGTTTTGCTCCAGTGAGTCCCGAATCTCGTTCTCTCTATTCCTTCTTTCTTCCTTAGACTCATTATACCTTAGAAACATGTTAGGCTGACCTAGGGTAGTTGAACTGGAATGCTTTAGAGTGGTTGGACCTTAGAAGTCTAGTGTGAGTTACGTGAGGCTTGTGGTGGTATGTTGTTGAGGGTTCGTTTTGAGCTTTGTGGAAGTAACCTTTGTGTATATCGTTGTGTTGAGAGTTGGATAGGTCATAGACTGAGAGTGTAGTCTTTTTAGACTAGGTGGTTGAGGAGTTTGAGCCTAGAAATCTAAAGACTTCTAGTGGACTAGAGTGTGGTTTGATTGTGTGCCTTGTCTTCAACAAGCCTTGTACGTTTTCCCGAGGGAACTTTCGAGTGAGGTGATCTTGTGCGCATCGGAGACTGGTAAGTCTACGGACTTACTTAGCTGGCTTCTTGTATGAGTGTATTGTGTATGAGTGGTGTTTGCTAGTTAGGATAATAACGAAACCGGATTAGGCCGACTTTATTATATTACGTAATTGACCCAAGTGTATGATAACTGGTCGTGACATCATCTGTCTAGCTCTTGCGAGAGTCTAGGAGGTTCCCTGTACCAGCTCAGGCAGGTAGACGGTCAGATGCATTAGCACCATTCCTTGTTGGTAAACGGGATTAGGGGTGAGGTTTGGGAATCCCTCGTGTCACAAAATAAGTATCATTAGTAATGACATATCACATAATTAAAGATAACAAAAGGATTGAGTGTTGCATGCTGATTGTGTATGTTGTGTGTTTGTGCTTTTACCTTTATACTTACGCATAGATTGTCAGCTAACGGTATTATACCTCTTGTAGATGCCTTGCAGGTTAGAGAGGCGATCGAGTGATCCGGCGGTAGTGGGCAACCGAGGTTCCGTGCATTATAGGACAGGACAGTTTATCTTATTTCATGAATGTTGAGACTTATGATGATGTTACTTTGGTTTTGAGACTCGGCTGGATTGTTTTTTTTCAGATTTGTACTTTTTACTTCCGCTCATGTTATAAAACTATGTGTTTTGCCTTTTTATTTGTGCCGTGTTGTAAGATCCGATTAAGTTGTTGCCAGGCTAAGGGCCGGGACCCATTGTGAGGTCCCAGCTCGTAGCATTCTGAGTCCTCTAGGATTTGGGGTGTTACAATATGGTATCAGAGCCAGGTTGGCAGCAACGGAACTCGCTATCTTCAAAAAGGCCGAATAAACAAATAAACGGAAACCTCAAGGGTTCCGAACTTGTTAAATGAATTTTCATTTTCAAAACCATGAGCATAAATGGGTTTGGATAGAATGCACGGACCGCCACTACCTCCACTGAACTCGATGGCATAGTTTATTAGACTTTTGTTATAACTTGTGTTTAGTAGTTACATTGTGACCTTTAGAAGTGACCTAGAGTAGTAAGATAGTTATGTCCTTACTAGCAATTAAAGTAGTCTTACACCAATCATATCTCTATCAGATGGCACGTACGAGAGCGACAACTTACGTTGGACGAGGAGGGGCCGACCTCCCCTTCCTCCTGGAGCTCTGAGACCGGGACATGTGGGCAGGCCTCAAAAGGGCTGAGGTCGGGGACGTGCTCCTGTTGTAGATCCGCCAATTGCGGACGTTCCTGCTGAGGAGGTAGCTAAGAGCATTGTTCCCGAGGTTAGGGATGAGACCGCTGCTAGGTCCGGAGTACGGAGTGCGGGGCTTGCTGATTCTGGCCGTGTGTCGATTGGAGCATCGGAGTATCGAGCATATGTCCAGCAGGTGCAAGAGACATGATAGCATGAATTATTATCTATATTTTGGGGTTTGTTTAGACGTTTTATCTTCAATAATCTGCATGTTAGTATGTATATTATGTGATTATATTACCGTTTCATCTACCTTTGCGGAAATCGAGGTCTACACCTAGTTTAGTTGTAATCGTAGGTAAAAGGGCATGGTTTACATAAAAAAGGAGCAAAAAGGAGCTATGGAGTCATTGGAGCTACATTCAAGAACATAAGGAAACATCCAGGAAGCATAGCCATGGATTAGAGATTCACTTTAGACCAGATTTGAGAGATTTCACATTAAGTTGTGATTCACCTCGGTTGACTACAGATTCACCTCGACCGAGGTGATCCAGAGGAGTCGACTCGACCGACGGGAACACCTGGGACGCGGCGAGAATATTTTATTCTTGGCTGAGATCTTTTATCTTTGGAAAGAGGATCTTATATTTTTGGCTTGGTTCCTGGAAGGAAGAAGATATGATAGATCATATATTTTACCTATTTTTATGGGAAGAGATCTTTCTAAGATATCTTATCTTTGGAAAGTAATTTTCCTATAAAAAGGGTCGGATTTCCCACAAATCCGACATCCGCTTACACCGAATCGCATGCTATACCACCAATCGTGTTTTATACACCGCTGCTGCCATACTCCAGTTGGGAGATTTGAGGAACCTTTTTGAAGGTTGAAGGAAGAAAGTCTATAGCTTTTATAGCTTTTGAAGGGTTTTTGTAAGATCATCTTAGATTCCCTTCATTGTTGTCTTGTTGGATTTCTATCCATACAGCGCTTGTTATTTGATAATTGATTCAGTTATTAAAGCCTTTCTCTTAAAGTTTTCTTGTTCAATTATTCTCTTTCTTCCCATATATTTGATTATTACTTTCATGATGATGAGTGGCTAATCTCTTTGTGTGATTCTAGGGTGATTGGCTGAAGGTTGTGGGAAAAACAATGATAGAATAATCTTAATCACAATAGGACCCTGAAAGTTCGAGTCTTTAACCTTAACCCTAAGCATCTCGCTCAGTCGATGAACATCTCGGCCGGGGTGGAATTTGGCTGACCGAGGTGACTTATCTGATCCGAAACTGAGAGTTAAGTGTTAGAGTTTGCCAAATCCTATCCTTATTACACCTTTCCTGGTTCAATGCAAGCCTAGGATGAGACTTACCCGGTAATTCCTTTGTTTGTTTACCTAAGATCGTAAGTGTAGGTAATAAAGGTTTATCCTTTATTGGGTTTTGAGTGTGCTTTCATCCCATCTTTGTGAGTTAGCCTGAGACTTACCCGGTAAAGGTTGATTCTATTCCCTTAGTTGGAGTGTTAGTTTGAGGTTATAGTTCTTTATCTTAATTCCTTGAGACTTACCCGGTAATAGGAGTTACGGTTTTGGATTAGTGAGTAGTGAGACTTACCCGGTGATCTATTCCACTTTAGAAACACCTACCCTATGCAAAAATCTCAGCTTTGTCCGCTTATCTTTAGATCTTGAGTTGGAACCACAACTAGATGCTTTAATCCCTAGAATTGCATATTTCCTTTATTGACTTTTATAATCTTTGATTGTTCTAATTGCTTTTGTGGTTAGTATTTACTAAAGCTTACCTATTCCGACTTTGTTTCACTAAGTCCCTGTGATCGACCCCTAGAATTCTTTGCTTTTTACTACGATTGACCCGTACACTGCGGGTTCACATCCTTGTTTTAAGCTTACATCTAGGGTTATAAATTTAAATCTTGCACACACCGTTTGGAGCGAACAAGTTTTTGGCGCCGTTGCCGGGGACTTGGTCTAGACCGAGCCGGTTACGGTTTGCTTTCGGGGCACTTGCCCCCGTGTCTACTAACCACTCTACTTGAGTGACTTTTGCAGGTTCTTTCTTAGGTTTATGTGAAGAACCCGCACTGGGAAGGAAATCGTTCCTTACGATCCCGAACCAGAAAAGACATATAAACGACGCTTAAGAGAAGCGACGATGGCCAACCAAGACAATCGCGATCTTGAGGCTGAATTGATGGAGGCGTTAGAGCAACTACGTCTCAGCAGGGAAGAACTGAGGCAAGAGAAAGAAGAAACTCGCACCAGGACTGAAGCGATCGAAGCAGATATGGCAGCCTTACGAGACTAGTATCTACTTCGACCGAGGGAAGACCCAGTTCCCGATGCTGGACCGATGCAGGTCCCAGTCGCAGACCCTCGACCAAGGCAGGTCCCAGTACCTGACGCCCCGGCCGAGGTACTTCCACCTCGGATGCCAGTTCGAGGCGCTCTTTTAGCAGGAATCCCGCAAACCCTAGGTCAAAGGATGGACCCCAATCAACAACTGAGGCATCCAAGAGTCAACCTAGGAGATCCGGCGGACCATGACTATGAACTTCGACCGCAAGTTCTCTCCATGATTCGCCAATTCCAGTTCGGAGGGCTAGAGAAGGAATCCCCACATCAGCATCTGCAGAACTACGAGATCTTGATGGAGACCTTGAGACCCTCAAGAATAGAAAACAACAACTACAAGCTAAGACCTTTTTACTTTTCTTTAAAAGATAGAGCTCTTACTTGGTATCAATCTCTTCCTCCAGGAAAAATTAGCACTTGGGAGGAGATGACTACGGAATTCTTGACTAAATTCTTTCCCCCCTCTAAGACCGCTGAAATGAGAGGGAAGATTAATGCATTCATTATGAAGGACAAGGAGAGCTTGTCCAAGTCATGAGAGAGGTTTAAAGACATTCTTTTCACATCATGGGATTCCAAAGATAGAGTTGTTGGAGATATACTTCAAGGGACTGGACGGAAGCACCCAGTTCAACCTCCAACTATTATCCGCCGGTACCTTTATGGACATGGCGATTGACGAAGCTTGGGACTTTATTTAGAAGCAAGCTTTGCACATGGAGAAATATACCCACCAAGGAGCGGAAGGTGGAGTTAAAAGAGTTAACTTCCAAGAAGCCCCGCCAAACAACAATCAACTCACGTCTTTGAAGAATGACGTGAAGAAATTGAAGGAACTCTTGGTTGCTCAAACCAAGAAGGAAGGTCAACGATCAAGGATTAACAACAATGGATACCGTACCAACAACGGTTCCCGGAACAACAACTACAACAACAATAGAGGATCCAACAACAATAATTGGAGGGCGAACAATCAAAATTCTGGTAACAATCATTCTAACTCCAATTCTAACGATTCCTCTAACCCTTTCCTCTCTTCCCCTTCTTCTTCTTCTACTCCATTAAAGAGCCAGGGGTAAGGATCAAGTTCGTCCCAGCCGGAAAAGAAAGACGCAGTGCTGGAGGCTATCTTGATCAAGCTTAGTGCTATGGAGACATCAATGACTTCATTTTCGAAGGCTCAAAAAGCCTTTGAACAACAACTTGCTAGTAGGGCGAATGAAACGCCAAGAGATCCAAGGAAGCTTCCAGCAAGGACGGAAAGCAACCCTAAGGGTCAGATTATGGCCATAACAACGAGGAGTGGACTGAAGACAGCAGATCAAGTGCCTCGGTCGGTGCCAGTACCGACGAAGACCACCTCGGTCCAGGTGCAGTCGAAGAACACTTCGGCCGAGATGCCAACCGAGGTGGAGCCACAGAAAGCGGAGGGGAAAACTGAAGTTTATATTCCACCTCCTGCATACAAACCACCACTTCCATTCCCCCAGTCAAGGGCCAGAGCACATCTAGACAAGCACTTTGTTAAGTTCCTTTACTTGATGAATAAACTGCACATTAACATTCCTTTCCTTGATGCTATTCTAGGAATGCCCGCCTATGGAAAGTTCTTGAAGGAGATCCTATCAAGGAAGAGGAAACTGGAAGACTTTGGTGAAGTAAGGATGACATCTAAATCCTCGGAGCTTATTCAAATCATGAAGAAGAAGATGCCACCTAAGTTGAGAGATCCCAACTCATTTTGCATTCCTATTCAAGTTGGGGATGTCACTTGTGAAGCCTTATGTGATCTAGGAGCCAGCGTAAGCATCATTCCGCTGGAGCTATGTGTGAAGATCGGACTTGGAGAGCCCAAGCCGGTTAAGATTAGGCTATACATGGCGGACCGCTCCATTACCCATCCCGTGGGCATTTTGGAAGACGTTCCGGTTAAGTTAGGTAACTTCTATTTACCTATAGATTTTGTTGTACTTGATATCCCCGCAGATTATCCTGTTCCTATCATTCTCGGGAGGCCATTTTCTAGCAACTTCGGGTTGCAATGTGGATTGTAAGAACGCCAAATTGAAATTCAACATTGGTGGCGATGAAGTGGAGTTCGCTTTACTTGCGGCCATGAAGGGAGAGCAGCTAGGAGATGATATCTTCAACATCTATGATGAAGAAGAATCAAGAGAATTGGTGAGCTCTATCCTTATTAACGATCCACTTGAACGAGTTATTAGTTTCAGTTTAATGGAGGAAGGTATAGATGCTTCTTGTGTTGCAGATATACGGAGCTTAAAGGCACTGGAAGAAGATCCAGGAGCTAAAACTGAGAGACTAATCCAGGAGACGAAGATCTCCAGTTTCAGTTCCAGCTACAGTACCTCGACCGAGGCACTTTCTGGACCGAGCGAGTCGACTGAAGAACATCTCGGTCAACGCCTTTGCGCCTCGACCGAGGTCGAAGGCGAGATGATGCCAACTGAGACTACTGAGAATAACAAACTTCTTACTCCTTTCTCTGGCATTCATCCTCAGTTGGTGGAACATTCTATCCACCAACTTTCCGATAATAAAGGACCTTGGTATGCTGATATTGTGAATTATCTTGTTTGCCAGGAAATACCGCCCGGATTGACGTACTCTCAAAAGAAGAGATTCTTCAAGGACGTATGCCATTACTATTGGGATGAACCGCTGCTATTCAAGCGCTGGCCGGATGGGATGCTTCGAAGATGCATTCCGGAAGATGAAGTTAATAGCGTCATACGGCATTGTCATTCACTTCCTTGTGGAGGACATGCTAGCACCGATAAGACATGTGCTAAGGTATTACGTTCCGGTTTCTTTTGGCCTACATTATTTAAAGATGTGCAATCGTTTGGTGTCTCTTGTGATGCATGCCAAAGAACAGGAAATATATCTAGGAGGAACAAAATGCCACTTAATAACATTCAAGAAGTTGAAATATTTGATGTATGGGGGATAGACTTCATGGGACCTTTCCCTTCCTCCGGAGGAAACCTCTATATTCTTCTAGCAGTTGATTACGTCTCTAGATGGGTTGAAGTCATTTCTTCCCCCACTAATGACGCCAAGGTGGTTGTGAAGTTCTTAAACAAGACTATCTTTCCATGTTTTGGAACTCCACGTATCATCATCAGCGATGGAGGAACACATTTCATCAACCGGAAGTTTAAGGCACTTCTATCGAAGTATGGGGTAACCCACAAGGTAGCAACCCCTTATCACCCTCAAACTAGTGGACAGGTCGAGATCTCTAATAGAGAAATCAAAGCAATTTTGGAGAAGACCGTCTCTAGGACGAGGAAGGATTGGTCCATGAAACTGGACGACGCTCTTTGGGCCTACAGGACCGCATTTAAGACTCCCATAGTTGAGATATGGGGCGAAACGAGTGGAAGCTTCAAGGTCAATGGTCATAAACTTAAGAAGTACAAACCGGAAATTCCGGTTGAGGAGGTTGCACCACTATACCTCGTTTGAGAGATGCCGTATGGTCCAGCTAGCGACCTTAAGTCAAGCGCTTCTTGGGAGGCAACCCAAGGTATTGCTTTCTTTTCCCTTTTTCTAGTCTAGCTTAGATAGTTTGCTTTTGCTTTGCTTTGCTTTGCTTTTGGCGTCCTAGACAGACAATAGGTGACATCTAAGGAAGGAGTACATACCAGGAGCATAACTGGAAGGACAAAAGTTCGAGAATTTGAGAAGACGAAGTTTGATTGAGGCACATCTCGGTTGCTGTCAAAGCACCTCGACCGAGATGATTCTTGAGCAACCGAGGCGACTAGGGTTTTTGAAGATCCACCTTGGTCCGTACCACCTCGGTCCAGTCGAGACCACCTCGACCGAGGTGACAGCAGTTCCAGAAAAGGGTATAAAACGGAGGCTGAATTTCTCTCTCCTCCTTTACCCTCTCCTCGACCGCGGCAGCCTCCTCGCCTCGCTTCGCCGTTCTTCGCTCGTTTCCGACGATTCTTGCTTCCAAATTGCAAAGAAAGGATAGAGGATCTCAGTGCAAGCGTCAATCTGCAAGAAAAACGAACCGAATCGATCGATTAGAGGTAAAATCAGAAAAAACCCTAATCTCGTTCTCTTCACTGTTTTGCTTCGAATTGGGCTTTGGTTGCCCTTGCATTTGCTGAGAAACAGATTAAGTACCCCATAGGAACCAGTTGTAGTGATTTTGGGGGAAAAGAACTGGATCTTTGAGAGATTCGTTCGCGCAGTTATTCGCCTCGGTCCAGTCGCCCTATGCCTCAGCCGAGGTGTTCTTGAGTTGTGTTAGGCCGACCGAGGTGATCTGACAGAGTATTTGAGGATGAGTTCAGATAGACAGCTTGTCCTGAGGGATAGATCATCCCCTTCCCCTTCTTCTTCTTCTTCCTCTAGACCTTATAGACCGGTGATCCACGAGAGACACCAGGTCGACTATGACCGTATTGCAGCTCGTCCAGTGATTGCACCGCGCTTCCTCGACGTATCAGCTTTTGAATGTCTCCATGTGGATGGAGATCTGAGACGGATGATTTCGATGGTAGGACTAGATCAGTTTACTAAGATCCGCGCACCTGCCTACTTAGAGCCTACCTTGGAGTTCATTAGCTCCTTCACCTACCTCCCCATAGAGCGTTCTGTGAAGTACCGGTTGATGAACCGGAACTTCTTAGTTCCCTTAGAGTATTGGCGGGACATTTTTGGTTTCCCGGCTCCGACTGCTGTAGATTTTCCCTCCCGAGCTGTAGCTAGGGAGTTCTGGGGTCAGATTGCTCATGTAGTTGAGCACGCAGACAGATGACGCCCTGGAGACTCCAGGGGGCGTATTATTTTTCACCTAGCCTTTAGGTTAGCTCACCGTATTTTCAGTGAGACTCTTCTGGCGCGTACTGAGACGCCCCAGAAGGTCAGACAAGGGGAGCTTTTTAGCCTTTACTACATGGTGACTGGAGGGATCCCAGACTTTGGCTTGATGTTGGCAGAGGACCTGCACAAGATCATGGCCAAGGCGAAGGGGGATATCTGCTGCGGAGGCCTCGTGACTCACATAGCGAGTTACCAGGATATGGATCTCAGAGCATGTACCATGGTGGCGGCTGCCAAGCCGCTAGGACTTTTGGAGATGATCACTCGGCGGATTCTGGTTCCCCGAGGACTCACTACACCGTATGTAGCCATGCCATGGGAGCCGACTACACCACAGGGGATCAGATGGTCACCCCAGTTCTCAGTTTATGATCCTCACTACTGGCAGACTGCTTGGATCCCATTGATGGAGGATGCTAGAGAGGCAGCAGCTGCACCAGCTGAGGAGGTTGAGGTTGAGGAGGAGACTACTGATGATGATGATAGAGATGGTGGAGTTCCTATGGATACAGGGACTGATACTGCTGGGACGAGTGCGCCGGTCATTGACTTAGACGATGAAGATACTGAGACCGTGCCGACTGCATCACCAGTCCGACCTGCTAGGCGTAGGGTATGCCGACATAGAGACCAAGAGGCTCACCGTCGGATCGATGATCTGACGGATCAGATGATAGACTCTTATGCTGCCCTTTCTGTGGACATCGATGAGAGATTTGCCGCCCAGCACCGACATATCGACAGTTGGACTCATCAGATGCTAGAGAGCCAGCATTATCAGAGTCGGATGATGGAGATCCAGTTTCAGCAAACTATGGGTTATCCATTTGACCCATCCCAGTATCCGAACATGCCACCACCACCACCACCGGATCATGATTATTGAGAGCTTAGAGGATTTTCTTTCTTATTTATTATGCAGCTCAACTTTATGTCCGGTGAGTACTTCATTTCTTTAGACTTATTCTGACCCACTGGGACAGTGTGTCCCAAGTATGGGGTGTTTATGTATTTTATGACTTATTTGATGTATGACTCGACATTATCGGATACTTATGCTTATTTTGCTTCTATGGTTTTATCTGAGATTACATGCATACATACAGGTTATTTGATTGAGAAAAACGTCAAAAACTACAGAGAAATTTTTTTTTTTGACCTCGACTGGGGCAATTCTGGCCGAACGAGGTACTTTACCTCGGTTGACCTAGAACACCTCGACCGAGGTGGGTTAACTGGGAGTTTTCGAACGATTTTTTGTGCTTCTTATCTGGATATGATCTCAGTGAAGATCTTGTTGCTGACTGGTTTTGAAATCTTTATGTGTTTGAAAGGTTTTATAATATGTTTAAGTTGCTAAATGCTTTGTTTTAAAATTTTGGCATGTTTAATACTTTGTTTTTATCCAAATTATGTTGAATTTGAATGTTGACACCACATTATGAGTTCTCTCACTTTCTTCCTGGAAAGACCAAGACAATTCACTCTTCTCTCCTCTTCTTCTTGATCATGCTTAGCCCCTCATATACATTTTTGCCTCCCTTTACCTATCCGGGAATTTGGAAGCAAGCGAAGTGGTGAAAGCAAGTGAAGTAAAAGTTGAGAAGTTGGCTGGAAGTGAAAGTGTTAGAAAGCAATAAATAGGTTTGGGGAAGTCAATCATGATGATGAGTAACTCGGCACCATTCACATACCCGGGTGTTTGTGTCTTGCCAAAGTCGGATTGAGCGATATTCCTAACGGGTCATGGTATGTGCATCAAGGGTTTGATGCATCTCAAGAAATTGATGATTGCTGATTTCTTAGGCTTCGGTTATTGTGCACCTCTGTCCATTCATCCCAAAAAGTAAAGTAAAAAAAAAGAAAAGTGTGAAATAAGCAAAGCTTATTGGTGGAAGATGTTGAAAGTCAAAGTGAAAGTGAAGTATATCCTTTTTCCGGATTCTAGCACCACATTACCTTACATACATCCCTACCCTACACGTTTCTTGACCTTTCTTTTGGGAAGCCGTTGAGACCTCGAACTTGTTGATTGACTTAGTAGTTTAAACTGGATTATGCATGATTAATTTCGATAATTATGATTTATTATGCATTCTACGATTTTATGCAAAGATGAACAACTTTCTTATATTTATAAAATGTTTTGATCATATTTTGATTTTAAATTCCATGAAGTATTCTCTTAGAGTGATCTATGATTGTAGCACACCATAAAAATGTTTTTGAAGGACTTTTTCATTGATCTTTATGACTTATAATCCATTCTATCTTGCCTTTTATATGCGGGACATACTTGGGGACAAGCAAGAGCTAAGTATGGGGTATTTTGATAGCATGAATTATTGTCTATATTTTGGGGTTTGTTTAGACATTTTATCTTCAATAATCTACATGTTAGTATGTATATTATGTGATTATATTACCGTTTCATCTACCTTTACGGGAATCGAGGTCTACACCTAGTTTTGTTGTAATCGTAGGTAAAAAGGCATGATTTACATCAAAAAGGAGCAAAAAGGAGCTATGGAGTCATTGGAGCTACATTCAGGAACATAAGGAAACATCCAAGAAGCATAGCCATGGATTAGAGATTCACTTTGGACCAGATTTGAGAGATTTCACATTCAGTTGTGATTCACCTCGGTTGACTACAGATTCACCTCGACCGAGGTGATCCAGAGGAGTCGACTCGACCGCGGCGAACACCTGGGACGCGGCGAGAATATTTTATTTTTGGCTGAGATCTTTTATCTTTGGAAAGAGGATCTTATATTTTTGGGCTTGGTTCTTGGAAGGAAGAAGATATGATAGATCATATATTTTACCTATTTTTATGGGAAGAGATCTTTCTAAGATATCTTATGTTTGGAGCGTAATTTTCCTATAAAAAGGGTCGGATTTCCCACAAATCCGACATCCGCTTACACCGAATCGCATGCTATACCACAAATCGTGTTTTATACACCGCTGCAGCCATACTCCAGTTGGGAGATTTGAGGAACCTTTTTGAAGGTTGAAGGAAGAAAGTCTATAGCTTTTATAGCTTTTGAAGGGTTTTTGTAAGATTATCTTAGATTCCCTTCATTGTTGTCTTGTTGGATTTCTATCCAAGGAACGCTTGTTATTTGATAATTGATTTAGTTATTAAAGCCTTTCTCTTAAGGTTTTCTTGTTCAATTATTCTCTTTCTTACCATATATTTGATTATTACTTTCATGATGATGAGTGACTAATCTCTTTGTGTGATTCTAGGGTGATTGGCTGAAGGTTGTTGGAAAAACAATGATAGAATAATCTTAATCACAGTAGGACCCTGAAAGTTCAAGTCTTTAACCTTAACCCTAAGCATCTCGCTCAGTCGATGAACATCTCGGCCGGGGTGGAATTTGGCTGACCGAGGTGACTTATCTGATCCAAAACTGAGAGTTAAGTGTTAGAGTTTGCCAAATCCTATCCTTATTACACCTTTCCTGGTTCAATGCAAGCCTAGGATGAGACTTACCCGGTAATTCCTTTGTTTGTTTACCTAAGATCGTAAGTGTAGGTAATAAAGGTTTATCCTTTATTGGGGTTTGAGTGTGATTTCATCCCATCTTTGTGAGTTAGCCTGAGACTTACCCGGTAAAGGTTTATTCTATTCCCTTAGTTGGAGTGTTAGTTTGAGGTTATAATTCTTTATCTTAATTCCTTGAGACTTACCCGGTAATAGGAGTTACGGTTTTGGATTAGTGAGTAGAGAGACTTACCCGGTGATCTATTCCACTTTAGAAACACCTACCCTATGCAAAAATCTCAGCTTTGTCCGCTTATCTTTAGATCTTGAGTTGGAACCACAACTAGATGCTTTAATCCCTAGAATTGCATATTTCCTTTATTGACTTTTATCATCTTTGATTGTTTTAATTGCTTTTGTGGTTAGTATTTACTAAAGCTTACCTATTCCGACTTTGTTTCACTAAGTCCTTGTGATCGACCCTTGAAATTCCTTGCTTTTTACTACGATTGACCCGTACACTGCGGGTTCGCATCATTGTTTTAAGCTTACATCTAGGGTTATAAATTTAAAGCTTGCACACACCGTTTGGAGCGAACAAGGCATACAGGGCTGGAGCACCACCTCCAGCACCGCCGGTGCCAGCTAGGTCGGCTGAGGTCTCTCAGAGGGTGACTCAGGTGGTAGTTCCACCGGTGGTAGCTGCACCAGTGAGGGTTGTTGAGGATGACCGAGTGAGAGAGGAGTTGAGGGTACCGAGGCCGGATGAATGGTTGAAGACTTTAAACCATCAACGAGTTCCCACATTCGACGGGAATGTTGGACTTGAGGTTGAGCATTGGATTAGCCATGTGGAGTCTGCACTGGAAGCTATCTGCTGTCCTGAGAGTCGTAAGGTGGAGCTGGTTCAGACCTTGTTTAGAGACCAAGCACAGTTCTAGTGGAGGACCGTGTGGGGCGGAGTGTCCCGATTTAAGAAGTTGTTGAGCCTTGTGTGGGAGACTTTTTGTCCTACCTCGCTCAGGAGAGACCGAGTGCAGGACTTCTTGGAGGCACGATTTGAGGATGTTCTGATAGCTGAGACGATCAGGAGGCTCCGGGAGGAGTTGTCACTACTGGGTCTTGCTGCACCACTTGTGGACCAACATGTGTATCTGTTCTCCTAGAGACTGAAGGAGACTTCACGCTCCTATCTGGTAGGGTTTCACTGCGACTCCATAGCCGATTACCAGGATCGGGCTTCTACGTGTGAGAGGGACCGACTGGGTCCTAAGAGAGCTATGTAGTCTGGAGGGACAGACAAGAGACAGAGGACCGGACCAGCCAGGACAGGAGTAGGAGGTTCAGGTCATGGGCGTGGTCAGCCTCAGGGCCTCTCTAGTTACCAGGTTGTATCACCAACGGTTTCTAGGGGACGTCAGTTCTACAACTGCGGAGAGTATGGGCACATTAAGCCGGAGTGTAGGAGACCACCAGTTACATGTTTCACTTGCGGCCAGCTGGACCATAGAGCTTCCTTCTACTGACAGGGTAAGGTAACATCACAATAGGGGTCCTCGCCTGTTGGTACCTCAAGACAAGGACAGAGGCATTAGCAAGCCCCTGGTCAGGCATATTCACAGGGTTCTGCTCAGATTCCAGGTAGAGGTAGAGGGCATGGTGGAGGCACTTCAGAGACTAGGGGTACTCATGCTCGAGTCTTTGAGTTGAGGATAGATGTAGAGCTAGCAGCACCCGCAGCCACAAGTACTATTACGATTCATGGCTTTCCAGTCCGAGTAATTTTTGATACGGGTACGACGCACTCTTTCATATCTGATGATTGCATCGATAGGTTGACCTTAAATACAGTAGAGGGGGAACCTTTCCTTATAAGGTTACCCGATGGGAGTAAGGTTCGCGGTACTTGAGAGATTCACGGTTGTCCCATTAGCTTGGGAGATCGTGACTCGTTAGCCGAATTCCATGTCATGCGCTTAGTGCATGAAGAAGTCATACTCGGAAAGGTCGGGACAGTCATTAGTGCGGTCCGAGCCGCAAAGCTCATAGGTCAGGGGTGTGAGGCCTTTTGGTGTTACGCCATGAAGGAGGAGACGAGGACGTCCTTGGCGAGCCGCCTGGCTTACCACCGTAGAGGAGCGTAGATTTTGGGATTGAGTTGGAGCCCGGAACGAGGCAGATATCTAAGGCTCCATACCGCATGGCACCAGTCGAGATGCTTGAGCTCAAGAAGCAACTCGAGGATTTGGTAGAGAGAGGATTCATCCGACCCAGTGTATCTCCCTGGGGTGCACCTGTCCTCTTCGTCAGGAAGAAGGACGGACGGATCCATGAGGCTTTGTATCAACTATCGGGAGTTGAACAAAGTCACCTTCAAGAACAAGTACCCGTTGCCGCGTATTGATGATTTGCTGGATCAGTTAGAGGGAGCTACGGTGTTTTCCCGTATTGACTTGAGGTCAGGATACCACCAGCTGAGAGTACGGGAGGAGGACGTACCGAAGACTGCGTTTCGGACCATATACGGTCATTATGAGTTCGTGGTGATGCCTTTCGGGCTCACCAATGCTCCTGCTGTCTTCATGGAGTCGATGAATGGCATCTTCATCGACTTCATAGACCAGCTTGTGGTAGTTTTAATCGACGACATCTGGGTATACTCCCGGAGTAGGGAGGAGCACGCCGGACACTTGAGGACTGTGTTGCAGGTTTCACAGGATAGGGAGCTTTATGCTAAGCTCTCTAAGTGTGAGTTTTGGATGTCAGAGGTTGCCTTCCTTGGCCACATTGTTTCCGCCGAGGGTGTCAAGGTAGACCCGGCGAAGATAGAGGTAGTTGCATCATGGCCGCTTCCTAAGACGGTCAAGGAGGTACGCAGTTTCCTAGGTCTGGCCGGATACTACCGGAGGTTCGTGAAGGGTTTTTCTGTGATTGCCATGCCACTCACTTACTTGTTAAGGAAGTCCATCAGATTTATATGGTCCGAGCCTTGTCAGCGGAGTTTTGAAGAGCTGAAGGGGAGATTGACTTCCGCTTCCGTGTTAGCACAGCCAGAGGGCGTTGAGGACTTCGTCGTTTACAGTGATGCATCCAAGCTAGGCTTGGGATGCGTCCTGATGCAAAGGGGTAGGGTTAATTCTTACGCGTCTTGACAGCTGAAGACGTATGAGGAGAATTACCCTACTCACGACCTTGAGCTAGCTGTAGTCATTCATGCATTGAAGATCTGGCGTCATTACCTCTACGGGGCCACCTATCAGATCTTCACAGACCCCAAGAGTCTGAAGTACATATTCAGTTAGCGGGAGTTGAATAACCGCCAAAGGAGATGGTTAGAGCTGATTAAGGATTTTGACTTAGAGATCCTTTATCATCCGGGGAAGGCGAATGTGGTCGCCGATGCCCTTAGTAGGAGGACACCCCGCGAGGCTGCGATAGCTAGATTGACCGTTCAGACCAAGTTGCAGAGAGATTTGATTTGTTCGGAGGTAGACATCCGGTTTCCGGATACTGACGGTCATTTGTCAGCGTTAGAGGTTTCACCGGATCTGACGAAAGAGATCCGGCAGAAACAGGAGGGTTGTCCCGCACTGGCGAGGATCAGGGATAGGATGTCCAAAGGGGAGGCACCACAGTTTATGGTGGGTGCATACGGGATTTTGAGGCGCTAGGAGCGCATATGTGTACCTCCCGACAAAGAGTTGAGGGAACGTATACTGCAGGAGGCCAATTCTACACCTTATTCCGTCCACCCGGGCGCGAGTAAGATGTATTAGGATATACGACAAACTTATTGGTGGGGCGGGCTCAAGCCCAACGTGGCTAGATATGTAGCCTAGTGTGCGACCTGTCAGCAGGTCAAGATCGAGCACCACAGACCCGGAGGAGAGCTCCAACCACTTCCGATTCCACAATGGAAGTGAGAGGACATTTCTATGGATTTCGTTACCGGCTTGAGGTTGAATAGAGGCTTTGATGCGATATGGGTTGTAGTGGATCGGTTGACAAAGACGGCACGATTTACTCCTATTAAGGAAACGTGGCCGGTGTCTCGTTTAGCCGAGGAGTTTACCCGACAGATTTTGAGGTTCCATGGAGTGCCGAGGACGATCATTTTAGATAGGGATGAGCGTTTTACCTCGACGTCCTGGAAGCAGGTACACGCCGCCTTAGGCGCAAGCTTACAGTTCACCACGGCATATCATCCGCAGACGGACGGGCAGTCTGAGAGGACTATTGTGACCCTTGAGGACATGTTGAGGACATGTGTGCTCGATTGGGGCTAGGTATGGCCCGACCACCTCCCTTTGGTGGAGTTTTCTTATAACAATAGTTGGCATGCGACTATTGGGATGGCCCCTTACGAGGCACTATATGGACGAAAGTGCCGTACACCCTTGTGTTGGGATGAGCCTAGGAGGATGAGTTGTGTGGCACCCGAGCAGGTGCAGGATGATATGGCTCGGGTAGCATTGATCTGAGAGGGGATGTTGGCCTCACAGAGCCGTCAGAGATCTTATGATTATAAGAGGCGTAGGCCTCTGGAGTTTAGGGTTGGAGCCCAGGTATGGTTACGAGTGTCGCCGACGAGGGGTGTTAGACGTTTCGGCATTAAAGGGAAGTTGAGTCCCCGATATGTCGTGCCCTTTGAGATCCTTGAGCGGATAGGGGAGGTTGCGTACAGATTGGCATTGCCACCCCGATTGGAGGGAGTTCATCCAGTATTTCACGTGTCGCAGCTGCGAGAGTATGTGCATGACCCGAGACATATAGTGAGTCATGACGACCTGGTGGTCGAGCCGGATCATACATTTCCAGAGCACCCGATAGCAGTTTTGGATAGAGGTGCAAGACGCCTTCGATCGAAGGTAATACCCATGATGAGAGTGTAGTGGTCGAGACGGGGGATTGACGAGGCCACTTGGGAGACGGAGGATAGTATCCGGCGGAACTATCATGAGTTTTATGCGGGTCTAGAGACGTCTATAGGACTGTCAGGTAGTCTACCTTCTTTTTTTGGTTGCTTGCAGTGTTGTATGTGTGATATACCTAGTGTGCTTGTGTGTGACTCTTAGGTGGTCTTGCAGTGGTAATTTGTTAGTCATAGGGCTTGCTTATATCTTATGACCGCAGTTAGTACCCCCTAAGTTTCGGGACGAAACTTATTTTTGAGGGGGATCTGATGTAGCGACCGGATTTTTCATTACGCTTAGATAGAGTTAGATGAGGGTAGAAGCCGGATGCAAGGGCTCACGCCCTTGCAGCTTTGGCGACGCAGTCGAGTAAGCCACATGTGCGGCTAGGATTCCCGCTAGTGCGGTGACACGCGTGGGTGGGGTAACAGCGTTTTGGGCAACCGTTCACATTCCGTTCCTTTCAACTCCCCTCTTAAATTTCATGAGGAGTTATGGGCTGAAGACCTTTGGTATCCTTCCTTTTATATGTAGCCAACCCTTCTTCTCCTCTCATTTTCCACTCACGTTACTTTCTTCCTCCTACCCACTTCATCCTCTCGCACCTTCCTCTTACATCCTTCTCCTCCATTCTTCCCTTGGAGTGCTCCAGCTTGGATCCACCATTCGTGAGACCGGGATTTCAGTGACGGGATGTGGGTAAGGTTCTTCCCTTTATGCTTCTTTCTTCGTCTTCTTCTTCTTCTTCTTCTTCTTCTTCTTCTTCTTCTTCTTTCTTCCTTTCACTTCTATGGCTTGAATGGAAGACACTCTTTAATTCTTGCTCAATGATCTATCGTTGTTTTGTGGGTTTGATGACGAAGCTGGACATAGAGGGAGGCTAAGACCAAGTGAAAGAAGTAGAAGACGTTCATAGCACCAAAGGAGACCCTAAAGGACCGGCTGCGCAATCAAAGAACTCAGCAGACGGACTTTCTACACAGACAGGCGCAGGGGCGGATTCACAAAGGCGCAGGAGCGGCTTCTGTCAGGCGCAGGGGCGGACCTAGATCGACGCAGGGGCGGACCCAGATAGGCGCAGCGGCGGCTTAGGCAGGCGCATGGGCGGTTTTGCTAACACGATTTATGACTTAGGTTTAGGTAATCATTTAGATAGATTTCTCACTCATTCATGCATGGTTTAGCACTAATTCACGACGTTTGCACTCAATTCACGTATTTTGTCGAGATAGACGTTTACACGACCTTTTATCGGTTTTGTAGGTAATTCGGGGATCTATTGGACATTAATCGATACATTCGAGGGTCAAGCCTTATGGTGGAACACATCCAAAGCTTTCAAGGAGCATAATTGGAGCAACAAAGGACACAAAGACCACTATTGGTGCAAGCAATGGAGCAACTCATGGCTAGACGATCATAGCACGCTTCTGCTGAAGAAAATCGGACCAACTACCAGGAAAATCGGCCGATTTAGTTCACTGGGTCGATTTTTCTGCCTTTGACAGCTTAAGCCACGTGTCCCACGATCTCTTGATCCGGCCTTGCTCTTGGTGGAGAATATAAGTGGGCCTACAAGCTGTTGCTGGGGGCCTCCTCTCACACATTCTCTCATTGACAGCTCATCATTGGGGATAGACTTGGAGGAGAAGAAAAACTCTCAAGGATTGAAGGAAGAAGAAGAAGACCATTCTAAGAGTGATAGTGAGGTTTTGAGTGATTTTGAGTTATTTTTGGAGTCTTGGATTGAAGAACTATTGCAAGGATTGTTAGGAACATTTTGGATCTTCATTTAAGAGTTTGTAAGTCTTGCTACAACTTAGATTCAGCTGAGATTTATTGATTTTACTTGCTTATCTTTCATTATCCGTCTATGAGAACCATGTATGCTTGTATGATGATTTTGGATCTTGATATGCATATTATTGGCTAGTTTATTGTGATTCTGGAGTGATGGATTGATGGTTATGGCTAGGGTGATGATAGAATGGACTTATATGTTAGTTTAGGATGATTTGTATGCACGAAACCCAAACCAGGAGGAAAAATCGCCCTGATCATCACCCAGATCGGCCGATTTAGCCAAGATCCACCCGATTTATTCTCTTGTTGCTCTTTAAATGATAAATCTGTATGTTAGGGTGTTTGGTTGTTTAAATCCTAGTGTTTATTAAGCCTAATTTAGCTTAGGATCACCTAATCCTATCAACCTAAGTGAGGGAAGAGATCTACCCGATGATTTCCGATCTTAGATACCTAAGATGATGAATTCTAGGTAGTAGTGAGCCTCATAAGCCGCTATTGGATCGAGTGTGCTAGGATTACTGCTTGAGACTTCCCTATTCCGAGACTTACCCGGTGAGGAGAGGGTTGCCCCTTAAGTAGTATCCGGTTTGTGTAGAATCCCCTACTTTAACCCCTTGAGACCTACCCGGTAATAGGAGTTTGATGCGGGACTAGTGAAGTGAGAGACCTACCCCTTAATTGCTTCCATTAGTGAAACACTCTTTCCCCAACACCGCAACTTTGTCCTTAGAATCTTTAGAATCTTGAGTCCAATGCCATAACCGGAAAATCTTGACCTCTAGAATCCACTTTTCTCTCTTGATCATATACTTTGTGTTTTGTGTTACTTGTTTGTTTGCTAGCTTGAGTTGTTAGTTTATTTTATTGTCTTGCTTGATTTGTGATCCTTGTTTGATCACCACAAAAACCAACCAAAAATATCGAGATTTTCATTTCTTTGTTCCTTGACCTTTTCTTCGATTAGATCCACACTATCTATGACCATTGTTTGACTCGATTTCACCTTAGTCTTTGTGTTCGACCTCGGAATACTATCCCTACTACAAACGTCCCGTACACTGCGGGTTCGCTAGGAGTTAGGATAAATATAACGATTAAAATTTAAAGCTTATTGCGTACACACGTTACACGTTCTTAGCGTAACACCGACTCTAATCCAAGAGCCAAGTGATGTCATCTATCACATGTAGAGGCGCTAAGTCCTCTAACAGTAGGTACCTAGGTCCTATAACGGTCCTCTTATGGATCCTCTCTAAGGCGTCGAGATGATCCTCGTGGATAGTGGGGACCCTAGGGCTAGGAAGTGATGGTGATGAAGGTGATGATGGAGGTGAAGGGGATGAAGGTGGTGGTGCTCTAGAGGAGGAAGAGGAAGAGGGGTTGCCCTTCCTCTTTTTATTCTTATCCTTCTCTTTGTTCTTGTCCTTATTTCTCCCAGACACTTTCCTCACAAAATCCATTTTCTGTTGAAAACCACGGTTTGTTCTTCAAATTCCACGGCCGTGGAACGTCCAGGAACCGTGGTTTCTCTCAAAATTTCGCAAATCTCAACAATCAATCACCAAATTCCACAGCAGCAGTCCTATACTAATTCTCTTCCAATTCCAATCAGTTATTCCTAAAAATTCTAGCAAATGTAGATCCGAATCGACAAAGATAGACAAGAGCGAAAAAAACCTAGGTTTTCGGATTTTCAAATCCGAATTCTGCTTTCCTTGGTGATTTGCCGCTCGAATCGTTGCTTGGATCTCGTTGGTGGTTGGATTTGCTTCAGTTTGGGTCGAAGAATCGTTTAAAATGATTAACGAACGGAGATTTGAGGTGAGAGGAGGCAAATCGGCGAAATAGGGCGTGGAATTGGGTTTGTGATGTTGTGTTTTTGTGAAGAACGTGGTTTATATAGGGGCCGGCAAAATTTGTGAAAATCACGGTCTGTCGGGGGGTTCCACGGCCGTGGAAATGTACGGAACCGTGGTTTTGGTGATTTTTCAAAGGCTTTTGGAAATTACGGTCACTGTAGCTGTCACGGCCGTGGTTTAGGCCGTGGAACTCTCTGTAATGCTCCAAAGTCCAAGTTTCGTCACTTTTCTTCAAAATTACTCT
Source organism: Fagopyrum homotropicum (assembly GCA_033239125.1). NCBI lineage: Eukaryota > Viridiplantae > Streptophyta > Magnoliopsida > Caryophyllales > Polygonaceae > Fagopyrum > Fagopyrum homotropicum. The sequence goes on along the minus strand of BSWB01000008.1, from coordinate 59,077,858 downwards.
TCCCCTTTCCTTTTCCACTGTTCCTACATCCAAAAACACGAACATACCGGAAGGAATTGAAGGCAAAACAAAGCAAAAACGTCTAAACTAAGCTAATCTATGAACCAAAAACAAAAAACGTAAATGCAATACCTTGAGTTGTCTCCCAAGAAGCGCTTTGTTTAAGATCCGTAGCTAGACCAAATTCGCACTTATTCGAGTGCGGTGGGCGCGAACTCTTCAGCTTGGAGTTCCGGCGTATACTTCTTGAGTCTTTGACCGTTCACCTTAAAGCTTCCGCCTGCTTCACCCCATACTTCAACTGCACCATGGGGGAAAATACGTTTGATTATAAAAGGTCCGGTCTAACGAGATTTAAGCTTACCTGGAAAGAGACGAAGCCTTGAATTGAAGAGGAGAACTTGATCTCCTTCTTTGAAGTCCTTTGGAATGATATGCTTATCATGGCAACGCTTTGCTCTCTCCTTATAAATCTTGGCGTTTTCATAAGCGTTCAAGCGGAGTTCTTCAAGCTCATTAAGGTCCAAGAGACGCTTCTCTCCCGCTTCCTTCATGCTGAAATTTAACCACTTGATGGCCCAAAACGCCTTGTGCTCTAACTCTACCGGTAAGTGACAAGACTTCCCATACACAAGGTTGTATGGTGTGGTTCCTATGGGAGTCTTGTACGCAGTCCGGTACGCCCACAATGCATCATCAAGCTTCAAGGACCAATCCTTCCTAGTCCTTGAAACCGTCTTTTCTAGGATTCCTTTGATCTCCCAATTTGAGATCTCAACTTGTCTACTAGTTTATGGATGATAAGGGGTGGCGATCTTGTGAGTAACCCCATACTTAGCTAGAAGAGCTTCAAAGCGCCGGGCAATGAAGTGAGAACCTCCATCACTAATGATAGTCCTTGGTGTCCCAAATTGTGGGAAGATGGTCTTGTTAAAGAACTTAACCACCACCATGGCATCATTTGTGGGAGAGGCAATTGCTTCCACCCATCTAGAAACGCAATCCACCGCCAAGAGTATGTATTGGTTTCCACAAGATGATGGGAACGGTCCCATAAAGTCTACTCCCCAAACGTCGAAAATCTCCACCTCTTGGATGTTATTGAGAGGCATCTCATTCCTCCTAGAGATATTTCCTGTTCTTTGACAAGCATCGCAACAGGAAACAAAGGTTTGCACATCTCTAAATAAAGTAGGCCAAAAGAATCCAGATTGCAATACCTTAGCGCTAGTCTTGTTCGAACTAGCATTTCCTCCACAAGGTAGTGAATGACAATGGCGGATGACACTTTGCATCTCATCTTCCGGCACACATCGCCGAATGATGCCATCCGGACCTCTCTTAAAGAGGAGAGGTTCATTCCAAAAGTATTCCCGAACATCCTTAAAGAACTTCTTTCTTTGTGCGTAGGATAATCCGGGCGGTATCTCCTGACAAACCAAATAGTTAACAAAATCAGCAAACCATGGTTCGTTACCTTTGGAGATCACGTCGATGCACTCCTCTATAATGTGTAAATGTTCGTCGGGGAAGGAGTCATCTATAGGTAAATGGTCGTCCTCTAGATGTGTTAGGCGACTCAAATGATCCGCAACAGAATTTTCTGAACCTTTCTTGTCGCGGATCTCTAGATCGAATTCTTGTAGGAGAAGTATCCATCTAATTAGCCTTGGCTTCGCATCCTTCTTTGCAAGGAGATAACGGATCGCAGCATGATCCGTGTACACAATCACCTTTGCACCTACAAGATAAGAGCGAAATTTGTCAATAGCATAAACAATGGCTAAAAATTCCTTTTCCGTAGTGGCGTAGTTGAGCTGCGCTTCATCTAGCGTCTTGCTAGCGTAGTAGATAGCGTGGGTTCGCCCTTCCTTTCTTTTTCCAAGAACAGCTCCTATAGCTACGTCACTAGCATCGCACATAACCTCAAAGGGAAGGTTCCAATCCGGAGGTTGGATAATAGGTGCTGAAATTAGAGCTTCCCGGATCATGTTAAACGCATCCAAGTATTCCTGCGAAAACTCATAAACTGCATCCTTCATCAATAGATTAGTGAGTGGTTTTGATATTTTAGAGAAGTCTTTTATGAAACGTCTATAAAATCCAGCATGTCCTAGACAACTTCTTATCCCTTTCACCGAAGTTGGGGGAGGAAGCTTTTCTATGGTCTCTATTTTAGCTTTATCTACCTCTATCCCTCTACTAGAGATTAAGTGTCCTAATACAATTCCTTCCTTTACCATAAATTGATACTTCTCCCAATTAAGAATTAGGTTAGTGTCTTCACATCTTTGTAATACAAGAGCAAGGTTAGAAAGGCAATTGTCAAAAGAGGAACCGTATACGGAGAAGTCATCCATAAAGACCTCCATGATTTCCTCTATATATTTGGAGAAGATGGCCATCATGCACCTTTGAAAGGTGGCTGGGGCGTTGCAAAGCCCGAATGGCATCCTCCTATAGGAAAACGTACCCCACGGGCATGTGAATGTGGTCTTCTCTTGATCATCCGGGTATATCGGAATCTGAAAGAAACCACCATAACCGTCAAGATAGCAAAAGTGCGAATGTTGTGCTAACCTTTCAAGCATTTGATCGATGAAGGGTAGTGGGAAGTGATCCTTCCTCGTCGCGTTGTTTAGCTTGCGGTAGTCTATGCACATCCGCCATCGCGTTACGGTTCGGGTAGGAATGAGTTCGTTATTCTTGTTGGTGATGACCGTCATTCCTCCCTTCTTCGGAACTACTTGAACCGGACTCACCCACTTGCTATCGGAGATAGGGTAGATGATACCTGCATCAAGAAGTTTAAGAATTTCCTTCTTGACAACCTCCTTCATGGTTGGATTCAACCGCCTTTGAGGTTGTCTTGAAATCCTAAAGTCCTCTTCCATTAATATTTTATGCATGCATAGGGAAGGTTTGATTCCTACTAAGTCCTCAATAATATATCCTAAAGCTTTTCTATGTTTCCTAAGGACAACCATGAGCTTACTATGTTCATCTATGCTTAGATCGGAACTAACAATAACCGGAAAGGTAGAATTAGGTCCAAGAAATGCGTACCTTAGATGAGTAGGAAGTGGCTTTAGTTCCATCGCTTTCGGAGCTTCCAATGGTTCTTGAGGAATCTCCGATGTCTCCTTAGAAGTGTCTAAGGGGGTAGAAGGTGTGAGAGAAGAATCGAAAGAAGTTGAAGAAGTGGCACAATTGCCTTCGTCCACGGCCAAAATTACGGTTTCTCTGGCTTCTCCACGGCCGTGATTTTGGGCGTGGAATGTGGTTACGGGTGCTCTGTTTCCTCCACGACCGTGTAACCCTCTGGAGTGAGCCACGCTTTTGTTGGTGAAATCCACGGCCGTGGAATATAGTGTATGGCCGTGGATTCTCACGTTTTCTGCTTCGTCGTGGATTTTCTCAAACTCCTCTTCACATACTTCTTCTTGTGCCTCTAAGGCTTCAATTGCCTCATTGCACTCCTCTTCTTCCCCTACATCCATTAGACTCATGGTAATAACCTTTTGCAAAGGATCTTTGAAGAGAATAGCACTTACCTCCTCTCTAGACAACCCTTCTTCATCTTGGATATTGAATATATCTTCATCGAAGATTGGTTCCTTCACTAGAGTAGAAAGAATGAACTCTACCTTCTCTTCTCCTATATCAAAGGCGAGTCTAGCATTCTTGCAATCAACTATGCAGCCAGAAGTTGCAAGAAACGGTCTTCCGAGTATGATCGGGACCGGACTATCTGCAGGAATGTCAAGCACAACAAAATCAATGGGAACAAAGAATTTACCTAGCTTGACCGGGACGTCTTCTACCATACCGACGGGACGAGTGATGGATCGATCCGCCATGTACAACGTCATATTCACCGGTTTAGGGTCGCCTAAACCGATCTTCCTACATAATGCAAGTGGTATGATGCTCACACTTGCTCCTAAGTCACATAATGCATCATATGTGACATCTCCCACTTATATGGGAATGTAAAATGACCCCGGATCCTTTAGCTTGGGGGGCATTTTCTCCTTCATGGTCTTGATGAGATCCGAAGAATCCGAACTCATCTTAACCTCTCCGAAATCCTCTAACTTTCTCTTGTTAGAGAGGATCTCCTTTAAGAACTTGCCATAAGCCGGCATACCTACAATAGCATCAATGAAAGGTATATTAATATGCAGCTTGCTCATGAGTTCTATAAACTTACCAAATTGTTTATCAAGACGCGCTCTTGCTCTAGATTGACGGAATGGTAGGGGAGGTTTGTAAGCCGGAGGAGGAACGTAGACATCTTCCTTCTCCTTCCCCTTCTCTTTGTCTTTCTCAAAGGAGACTTCAACAAACTTAGGCTGCAGATCGGTAGTTGTCACCCCGCTCCTAGTTGTGATTGCCATTACCCTTCCCTTTGGGTTATCCTCCGTTTTTCCTGGAAGTTTCCCTTGATTCCTAGGAACTTCCTCCGCATGAGTAAACATTTGGTTTTCTAAAAACTTTTGGGCTTTATCAACCTTAGTTATGTGACCATCAACTTTGATGATGCGAGTCTCTAACCCTTGAAGCTTTCCCAAAATCGTCTCCAACATGGGATCGGGCTTCTCCTTCCCCGAAGTGCTTCCTCCATTAGATGTTTGCCCCTGGCTTTTCAAAGGAGTGGAAGAAGAGGAAGGTGGAGTTAGTGAATTTGAATTGGAAGGATAAGAGTTACCGGAGTTTTGTTGATTGGAGCGCCAATTGTTGTTGTTTGAACCCCTATTGTTGTTCCAATTATTGTTCTGGTTGTTGTTTTTGCCGTTCCAATTGTTCCGGTTATTGTTCCGGTTTTTTTTGTTGTCGCGGTTTGTATTCTCACCACCGTTGTTGTTGCCCAAGTAGCCAACATCCTTTCCTTGTTGCTTTGGAAAGTTGGTCTTGATAGCTTCCTTCAACTCTTTAATCTCATTGTTGAGAGAAAAGATTTGAGATTGAGCTTCATGTGTGAGCTTAGCTCCTTGCTCTACACGATTTCCATCAACTTTCCGGTGAGAATACTTCTCTATGACCCTTGCTTGCTTCTCAATGAAGTCCCAAGCGTCATCTTCCCTCATGTCCATGAATGTACCACATGAGAGGGATTGAAGCTTGAATTGTGTCTCCACATCTAGCCCCTTATAGTATATCTCCAACAATGCAAGCTTGGATATGCCATGATGAGGGCAATCCAATAGCAAATCGTGAAATCTTTCCCAAGATTGAAACAAACTTTCGTTAGATCTCATGGAAAATGCATTAATCTTACCTCTTAGTTCCGCCGTTTTGGATGGCGGAAAGAACTTAGTGAGGAACTCCGCGGAAAGATCCTCCCATGTCTCAAGCTTTCCACTTGGAAGAGCTTGATACCAAGACAATGCTTTCCCCTTCAAGGAGAAGAAGAAAGGCTTGAGTTTGTAGCTGTTGGTAGTAGCGTTCTTAGGCTTCATTGTCTCCATCATAATCTCAAAGTTTTGTAGATGTTGGTGTGGAGATTCAGCACTTGTTCCACCAAATTGGTTTTGGCGAACAATGGTGATAACTTGTGGGTTGAAGCTAAACCCTTGTACATCATCAGCATCAAAGTTCACACCTAAACGGCGTGGTTGCTGCGTTGGATCCATCCTTTGGCCAAGAGTTCTTGGCTCTTCTTCTACACGTTCGACCCTTGCATTCACATTCCTAGGTGGAACACGGCGATTTGCAGCTGGCCGTGGAAAGAATGGATTCACATTGATCGTGGGATCAAATTCCTCTAACGGTGGCATGGAGGAGTCGCTATCCTCATTGGATGAGTTGGCTCTAACCGATCTTCCCGGTCTCCTCCTTTTCTTTTTCTCTTTAAGGTTGTTTATCTCCAACCTCATTTGGAACATCATGTCCGATAGATCATCAACCTTTGATTGATGACGATCCATCTCTTCCCTATGAGTTTTCTCACTCCATTGGAGTTGAGCTTCTTTTTCCGCTAACTCCGATTGGAGATCACGTTCTCGTTCTTCAGCCATTTGTTTCTCCTTACGCTTTCTCCTTAAAGTCCTCTCAAGCTCTTGATAAAGAGGTAAGAGGTCCTCGGTGTTCCTGAACCTGCGCATGCACTTGAAAAGATATCAAATAACAAGGGAGAAGCTCCCAAGCTTGACAACCGATAACCGAATTCGGCCTAGACCAAATCCTCGGCAACGGCGCCAAAAACTTGTTCGCCACTTAACGTGCGTGCAAATAAGCTTTAATTATAAAACTAGAAATCAAGCAAGCAAACCCGCAATGTACGGATCGATATAGTTGAGCAAGAATTCCAGAGTATCGAACACAGGGATTTGGGGGGTTAAATCCAATTATAGAATTGTCAAGCGAGTAAATGTATGAGCTTTTGTAAATATTGGGAAAACAACAATCCTAAAGATCCAGGAATCTAGCTGTGGCAATCGATTCAAGATATACTAAAGATATAAGGACAGAGTTTAGGTATGCAAAGATATACGAATGTAAGGTAATCGTACGGTGAAGTTCCAAAAACCTTATATGACTCACCTAGAAGACACTCTCTATAAAGGTTGTTGAGGCTTCAGTATAGAAAGGTTCTAAAGGTAAGAATTAACGTCAAATACCCAAACTTATAATCCAAGGATCAAGACTAACTAAACCAATTAAGGTTGTGACACTCAGAATCGAGGTAGAGGTTGTGGAGGCTTCACTACCACCTAGAAAAGGGTAAGCCAAGACTAAGTTAAAGCAAATCTTTAAATTTGGATTAAAGTAAAAGCAAGGTTCGCAAACTGACACAAAATTACGGGTAGTTCTTGAGTTCCACGGCCGTGGAAGCTCAAGAACAGACCATGGATTAGGTTCGTCGGCGATTCTTTCTAACTCTCAGGGTCCAATCTGTTTACGATCGATCTATCATCATCTAAGCCACAACTATCAACCCTTCACCTTAGAATTGTTAAAGGGTTTTAGCCAACAACAGTCATATTAATATCAAATTCAAGATTTAAAAAAATGAAAGATGGAAACTTCCGAAAACCTTGAATAACTCTCAAGTCAATCTCAAATCCACAAATCAAGAACAATAACATCAATAGATTTGGAATAATGCAAACAATCACAATCTTAGATAAGAACGAAGAACGGGATGTTAATCCGTCTTCAAATCAAACCTAAATAAGAAGCGAAATCTTCTTACAAACAATCTTCCGAATCTTCAACTCTTCCGTCAATCCGGAAATCTCAATAGCAAAGCGCAAATCTCTCAATCACAATCTCCGCAAGATGCGAAATTAGGGCAATTCCAAGTGTAAGCGGAAAATGCGTCTAAGCGTAAGCGAAGGTGCGTCTAAGCAGAGGTGAAGGAATCTCTCTTCGTCCGTCCTTTTATAGTGTAAGATAAAATATAAGTCCGGCCCAATTGCGTAGAAGATCGTGGCTTAAAATATTGCGTAAAAGATCGCCAAGATCACGGTCGTGGAACCAGCGTGGAAGTTGGTCACGGTTTGACACAACCCTCCACGGCCGTAGAAGTTGCTGGAATGAACCACGCTTCCCTTGCCAAGGTTCCACGGCCGTGGACTTGAACGTGGAATGTAGTACGGCCGTATTTTAGAGCGTGGTTTAGGGCTAGATCGTGGTTTTCCTTAGTCTCGTGCCATTCTTCAAGTTGGCACCTTCCTTAGCTCCTAGAGATGTCCTCAATCCTTGGACATGCTCTATCAAACTCCATTCTCGCACAATCCGTTCGGAAATAGCTCTTAATTGCCTACAATCAACATAAAGCTTGTGTAGATCTCTATTTCGACATTATAGACAAACTAGCTCACAATTTCATCAATGCTTAATCAATGACTATCAATATGGATGAAATACACTTAGAAAACGTGCCTAAAATATCACAATATTTCATGCTAACACTAGACGATCATTACAAGCCCCTGTTGAAGAAAATCGACCCAACACTCAGGAAAATCGGACGATTTTTTTGTCTGGGTCGATTTTCTAGCCTTTGACAGCTTTCGCCACGTGTCCCACGATCTCTTTGTCCGGCCCTTGCTCTTGATGGAGAATATAAGTGGTCCTGCAGGCTGTGGCTAAGGGATCTCTCCCACATTCTCTCACACACACCTCATTCCATTGGAGGAGAGACTTGGAGAGGAAAAAAAACTCTCTCAGTTTGAGAGAAGAGGAGAACATCAAAACTTAGAGTGATAGTGAGTTTTTGAGTGATTTCGAGTGATTTTTAGAGTCTTTGGTTGAAGGACTTTTAAAAGGATCGTTAGGAACGTTTTGGAACTTCTTTTGAAGGATTGTAAGTCTTGCTTAAACTTATATTCAGCTTAGATTTCTTGTTTTACTTGCTTATCTTTCATCATCTACTTATGAGAACCATGTATGCTTGTGTGATGATTTTGGATCTTGAAATGCATGTTATTGGCTAGTTTATTGTGATTCTAGAGTGATGGATTGATAGTTATGGCTTGGGTGATGATAGAATGGACTTGTATGTTAGTTTAGGATGATTCATATGCACAAAACCTAACCCAGACAGAAAAATCGACCTGTTTATAGGTTAGATCGTCCGATTTTCCTTATGATCCACCCGATTTTTCTCTCTGTTTCTCTTTAATTGATGAATCTGTATGTTAGGTTGTTTAAATCCTAGTGTTCATTAAACATAATATAGCTTAGGGTGACCTAATGCTAGCAAACTAAGTGAGGGAAGAGACCTACCCGGTGATTTCCGATCTTAGATACCTAAGATGATGAACTCTAGGTAGTAGTGAGCCTCATAAGCCGCTATTGGATTGAGTGTGCTAGGATTGTTGCTTGAGACTTGCCTTTTCCGAGACTTACCCGGTAAGGAGAGGTTTGCCCCTTAAGTAGAGTCCGGTTTGTGTAGAATTCCCAACTTTAACCCCTTGAGACCTACCCGGTAATAAAAGTTTGATGCGGGATTAGTGAAGCAAGAGACTTACCCGGTAATTGCTTCCATTAGAGAAACACCCTTTCCCAACACCGCAGCTTTGTCCTTAGAATCTTTAGAAGCTTGAGTCCAATGCCATAACCGGAAATCTTGACCTCTAGAATCCACTTTTCTCTCTTTGATCACATATCTTGTGTTTGTGTTGCTTGTTTATTTTGCTACCTTGAGTTGTTAGTTTGATTTATTATCTTACTTGATTTGTGATCTTAGCTTGATCACCACAAAAACCCATCCAAAAATTATCATGATTTTCATATCTTTATTTCTTTCTCTTTTCTTAGACTAGATTCGCACTATCTATGATCACTTGTTTGATTTGATTTCACCTTAGTCTTCGTGTTCGACCTCGGAATACTATCCTTGCTACAAAACGACCCATACACTGTGGGTTCGCTAGGAGTTAGGAAATTATATCGAGTTATAAATTGTAATACCTTGAGTTTTTGGCAAGCTCTTGTGCAAAGAGAGCTTAATCGTCAACAACCTCCACCTCCACCACAACCGCTGCCGGTGGTTAATATTCGGGTTGTGCCCATTGCTATTGAAGAGCCACAAACGTTAGGGCAACGTATGGATCCGGCACAAAGAGCACACAGTCCGTCCGGGTGTGAACTTAGGAGATCCCGCAACCCATGATTACGAGCTCCGCCCTCAAGTTCTACAAATGATCCGGCATAATCAATTTGAAGGGATGGAAGGAGAGTCTCCCCATCAACACTTGGTGAACTATGAGATCTTGATGGAGACTCTTAGACCGCCTAGATTGGAGAGCAACAACCATAAGCTTAGGGCTTTCTCCTTTTCTCACTTAAGGATAAAGCCTTGGCTTGGTATCAATCTATTCCACAAGGGCGAGTGAGTACTTGGGAGGAGATGACAACCGAGTTTTTGACAAAGTTCTTCCCACCTTCCAAGACTACCGAGCTAAGAAGGAAGATCAATGCCTTCGTGATGAAGGATAGAGAAAGCTTATTTAAGTCTTGGGAGAGGTTCAAAGACCTTCTCCTAGATTGTCCGCACCATGGTATACCGAAAATAGAGCTTTTGGAGATCTACTTCAAGGGACTTGATGAAGATAGCCAATTCAAGCTTCAATCTCTTTCCGGTGGGACTTTCATGGAAAAGAATGTGGATGAAGCTTGGGAATTTGTAGAAAAACAAGCTTTGGTGATTGAAAAGTACTCCCATAGGAAGAGTGATGGGAGGAAAGCGGGAGCATATGAGGTGAGTGAAGTCACCATGAGTAATTTCAAGCTTGATGCAATCAACAGTGAGCTTAAGTCTTTGAGGGAGTTATGTGCTACAACTTTGAAGAGTCAAGCAAGCCCTCAAGTTCAAGTGCAACCAAACTTGTCTTCCAAGGAGGAAGATGTGAACTACATGGGAAGGGGCAATTACAACAACTATCAAGGCCCAAGGAACTTCAACAACAACCGGCAATTCAACAATTACCGGCCTAACCATAACCATCCCGGGTTTTCCTATTCTAACCCGGATGGAGCCTTGAACCCTCCCGCTTCCACAAGCGCAACTCCACCGCCTAAAGCTTCACAAGAGCCTCCACCCGGTTTACTCAACCTCCAAAGGATAGAACCGAGATGATGTTTGAGCAATTGCTTGGAAGGTTGAGTGGTCTTGAGAGCACGGTGACTTCCATTTCTAAAGCTCAAAAGGTGTTGGAAGCACAAGTGTTCCAAAAGGCGGGTGAAGCTCATAGAGATCCGGGAAAGTTTCCCGGAAGAACCGAAGATAACCCAAGAGGCCAAGTGTTGGCTATTACAACAAGGAGTGGGCTGAGCATGAAGGATCCCTTACCTAAGGGAAATGACAAGGGGAAGCAAGTGGTGATAGAAGAAGAGCCATTGCAAGAAGATGGAGGAAAGAGCAAGGATGATGAGCCATCATATGTGGCACCACCTCCATACAAGCCACCACTACCATTCCCACAATCACGAGCAAGAGCTCGTTTGGACAAACACTTCGGTAAATTCCTTGAACTTATGTCTAAATTGCATATTAACATTCCGTTCATGGATGCTATTCTAGGTATGTCGGCATATGGAAAATTCTTGAAGGAAATACTCTCCAACAACAGGAAGTTGGAGGAGTATGGGGAAGTGAGGATGACAAAGAGGTCCTCGGAATTGATTCAAACAATGAAGGAGGAGATGCCTCCTAAGCTAAGAGATCCGGGATCTTTTTGTGTGCCAATCGGAGTAGGAGAATTGAAGTATGAAGCCCTTTGTGATCTTGGGGCAAGTGTAAGCATCATCCCGCTTGCACTTTGCAACAATGTTGGGCTAGGAGAGCAAAAGCCGGTCAAGATGACCCTTTACATGGCGGACCGTTCAATCACTCACCCGGTTGGAATCTTGGAAGACATACCGGTGCAACTAGGGAAGTTCTATGTGCTCATAGACTTCGTTATTTTGGACATCCCAACGGACTACCCGGTTCCCATCATCTTGGGGAGACCTTTCTTAGCCACCTCGGGATGCTTGGTGGACTGTAAAAATGCAACCCTCTCATTCAACATTGGAGAGGAGAACATCAAGTTTAATTTGTCCACAATGGTGAAGGGGCCAGCCCTAGGTGAAGATGTCTTCAACATTGTTGAGGAACAAGAGTCTAGAGAAGTTGTGAGCTCAATCTTGCTCAAGGATCCACTTGAGAAGGTTCTTAGCTCGAGTTTGATGGAGAAAGGAGTTGAGGAGAGTAGCAATAAAGTGATCAAGGCCTTGAATGCATTGGATGAGCTACCAAGTGTTGGATTTGAAGAACTAGATGAAGGGACAAATACCTGTAGAAAAATCGGACCAGAGGGGAAAAAATCGGCCGATTTTTGCATAAATCCTGAATTTTCATCAGATTTTGCAAATGCTGTAGCTGAAATCAACCCCCAGATCGTCCGATTTTCTTCACAGAGGGTCGATTTTCCTGAGTATTTTGAGCATCATCCAAGTGTTTGTGAGCAATCATCAAGGGACTTAGGTGAGGCTTCCATGGCTTTGGAATCATCTCAACCTACATTGTATGGATCATCTCCAACCGATAAAGGTCCTCCTAAACTTGATCTAAAACCTCTTCCTTCTCATTTAAAGTATGCTTTCCTTGGTTCAAATTCTACTTATACGGTGATTGTGAATGCATCTTTGAATGATGATGACCTTAATAGATTGTTGACTGAATTGAAACTGCATAGAAAGGCAATAGGATACACCATTGATGACCTTGTTGGCATTAAGCCCTCTTTGTGCATGCATAAGATATTGATGGAAGATGACCATAAACCCTCTATTGAACACCAAAGAAGATTGAATCCTATAATGAAAGAGGTAGTCAAGAAAGAAATCATTAAGTTGCTAGATGCGGGAATCATCTACCCGATTTCGGATAGTAAATGGGTTAGTCCCGTACATGTGGTTCCTAAGAAGGGTGGTATGACTGTTAGCATGAAATATTGTGGTATTTTAGGCACGTTTTCTAATCGTATTTGATTCATATTGATAGTCTTTGATTGAACTTTGTGCATATGAGAGCTAGTATTACCTATATTGTCGATATGGATGTCTACACTAGTTCTATGTTGATTATAGGTGATTTGGAGCTATTTCCGAACGGAAACGAGCAAAGGAGAATTGAGTTGATATGTCCATAGATTGAGGACACTCTTTGGAAGCAATTTGGAGTCTTAGTTTGAAGAATGCACGAGTTAGGGAAGAATCACGTTCTTGCCCTAAATTACGCCCTAAATTACGGCCGTATCACAAACCACGTTCAGAATTACGGCCGTGGATTCAGAGTCACAATTCGATGTTCATTCCAGGGGATTCTACGGCCGTGGAACTAACCGTAATTGTTTCCACGCCCTAAATTACGGTCGTGGAATCTTCCACGACCGTGATCTTGGCGAATCTTTTCGCCATGTTTCGAAGCCATGATCTTTTGAAGATTGGGCCGGGCCGACACTTTTCCCTGCATTATAAAAAGACGGATGAAGCAAGATTCCGTCACCTCGCTTACGACCTTTTCAACCCTCGCTTAGCGGCAAACGTACGCTTACAATCCACGTTTAGTAACGCACAAACCCTCATCTTAGAGGTAATTTGGAGATCTCATTGAAGATCAAAGTTCGTATTGGAGAGTTGCTGTTTGTGATCTTCGTGTTTGTGGAAGATCGAAGTTCTTGGAGGGTTTTGCAAGAAGATCCCTCTTCTTGCTTAGGTTTGATTTAGGATCGGATTGACATCCCGTTTCTTTTCTTTCCTAAGATTGTGATTGTTTACTTCGTTTTGAATCTTTTGATAAACACTTGTTCTTGGCTGTGATTCTGAGATTCATTTGAAGATTATTGATAGTTCTTGAAAGTTCCCATCTTTTATCTTTTAATTCTTGAATTGACATCAATATGACTGTTATTGGCTAAAAACCCTTAACAATTCTAAGGTGAAGGGTTGATAGTTGTGGCATAGGTGATGATAGATCGATCGCAAACAGATTAGACCCTGAGAGTTAGAGAATTGTCGCCGACAACCCTAAATTACGGCCTGTTCTTGAGTCCACGGCCGTGGAACCTCAAGAACTAACCGTGATTTCCCTTAAGTCTACGAACCTGCTTTTACTTTAATCTAAAGTTAAAGATTTGCTTTAACTTAGTTTAGACTTGTCTTTTCTAGGTGGTAGTGAAGCCTCAACAACCTCTACCTCGATTGTGAGCCTCAACAACCTCAATCGGATTAGTTAGTCTTGATCTTTAGATTATAAGTTTGGGTATTTGATACTAATCCTCGTCTTTAGAACCTTATCTATATTGAGCCTCAACAACCTGTATAGGGAGTGTCTTTTAGGTGAGTTACATAAGGTTTTCGGAACCTCAACCGTACGATTACCTTACATTAGTATACCTTTGCATATCTCAACTCTGTCTTTATATCATTAAGTATATCTTGAATCGATTGCCACAGCTGGATACTTGGATCTTTAGGATTGTTGTTTTCCCAATATCTGCAAAACTCCCATATTTACCTGCTTGATAACTTGCAATTGAATTCGCTCCACCCAAATCCCTGTGTTCGATACTCTGGAATTCTTGCTTAACTACGTCGATCCGTACACTGCGGGTTCGCTTGCTTGATTCTAGTTTTATAAATTTAAAGCTTATTTGCACACACCTCTAGGGGCGAACAAGTTTTTGGCGCCGTTGCCGGGGATTTGGCTTCGTCCGAATCCGGTAGCCGGTTGTCAAGCTTGGGAGCTTGCTCTCGTTATTTGATTTTTCTTTGAGTGCATGCGCAGGTCTAGGATCACCGAAGATCTCTTACCTCTTGATCAAGAGCTAGAGAAAACCTTGAGGCAAAAGCGCAAGGAAAAGAGGATGGCTGAAGAGAACGAACGCGATCTTCAAACGGAGTTGGCGGAGAAGGAAGCTCAACTCCGATGGAATGAGACTCTCCGCCAGGATGAGATGGATCGTCATCAATCTCAAGTCAACGGTCTACAAGACATGATCGTCCAAATGAGGATAAAGATGAGCGACCTTGAAGATAAGGTGGGCAAGAAGTCCTCGAGAAGGAGATCAAGGTCTAGAAGGAGAAACCACTCATCCGCCGATGATAGTGATTCTTCCATGCCACCGTTAGAAGAGATTGATCCCACGATCAATATAAATCCTTTCAATCCACAAGGAGCTGCTAATCGTCGCATTCCACCTAGGAATGCGAGGGTCGAACGTGTGGATAATGAGCCGAGAACTCTTGGCCAGCGAATGGATCCAACACAACAACCACGCCGCTTGGGTGTGAATTTTGATGCTGAAGATGTACAAGGGTTTAGCTTCAACCCTCAAGTTATCACTCTTGTTCGCCAAAGTCAGTTTGGCGGTACAAGCGCTGAATCTCCACACCAACACTTGCAAAACTTTGAGTGTATGATGGAGACGATGAGACCGAAGAGCGCTACTACCAACAGCTACAAGCTTAAACCTTTCTTTTTCTCCTTGAAAGGGAAAGCGTTATCTTGGTATCAAGCTCTTCCTAATGGGAAACTAGACACGTGGGAAGACCTTTCCGCAGAGTTTCTCACCAAATTCTTTCCGCCTTCCAAAACGGCGGAACTTAGAGGTAAGATTAATGCTTTTTCTATGAAACCTAACGAAAGTTTGTTTCAATCTTGGGAAAGGTTTCAGGATTTGCTCTTGGATTGCCCTCATCATGGCATATCCAAGCTTGCCTTGCTGGAGATTTACTACAAGGGGCTGGATGCGGGAACGCAATTCAACCTCCAATCCCTCTCATGTGGAACGTTCATGGACATGAGAGAAGATGACGCTTGGGACTTCATTGAGAAGCAAGCAAGAGTCATAGAGAAGTATTCCCACCGGAAAGTGGAGGGAAATTGTGTGGAGCAAGGAGCAAAGCTCACACATGAAGCTCAAAATCAGATTTTCTCCCTCAACAATGAGATCAAAGAGTTGAAGGAGACTATCAAGACCAACTTCCCAAAGCAACAAGAGAAGGATGTTGGCTATTTGGGCAACAACAACGGCGGTGACAATACCAACCGCAACAACAATAACCGGAACAATAACCGGAATAGCAATTGGAATGGAAACAACAACAACCGGAACAACAACAATTGGAACAACAATCGGGGTTCAAACAACAACAATTGGCGCTCCAATCAACAAAATTCCGGTAACTCCTATCCTTCCAATTCCAATCCGCTAACTCCACCCTCCTCTTCCTCTACTCCTTTGAAAAGCCAGGGGCAATCATCTAATGGAGAAAACAATACGGGAAAGGAGAAGCCGGATCCCATATTGGAAACGATCTTGGGAAAGCTTCAAGGGATGGAGAACCGCCTCATTAAGGTTGATGATCGAGTTTCTAAGATTGACAAAGCTCAAAAGGTTTTAGAAAACCAAATGTTCGATCATGCGGAGGAAGTTCCTAGAAATCAAGGGAAACTTCTAGGAAAGACGGAGGACAACCCTAAGGGAAGGGTAATGGCGATTACAACTAGGAGCGGAGTGACTACCACCGATCCGCAGCCTACGTTCGTTGAAGTCCCCGTAGAGAAGGACAAAGAAAAGGGGAAGGAGAAGGAAGACGTCTATGTTCCTCCTCCAGCTTTCAAACCACCCCTACCGTTCCCTCAATCTAGAGCGCGAGCGCGCCTAGATAAACAATTTGGTAAGTTTATAGAACTCATGAGCAAGCTGCATATTAATATACCTTTCATTGATGCTATTGTAGGTATGCCGGCTTATGGCAAGTTCTTGAAGGAGCTTCTCTCTAACAAGAGGAAGCTAGAAGATTTCGGTGAAGTCAAGATGAGTTCGGATTCTTCGGATCTCATCAAGACTATGAAGGAGAAAATGCCCCCAAAGCTGAAAGATCCGGGGTCATTTTGCATTCCCATTGGAGTGGGAGAGGTCACATATGACGCTTTATGTGACTTGGGAGCAAGTGTGAGCATCATACCACTTGCATTGTGCAGGAAAATCGGTTTAGGCGACCCTAAACCGGTGAAGATGACGTTATACATGGCGGATCGATCCATTACTCGTCCCGTCGGCATTGTAGAAGACGTCCCGGTCAAGCTAGGCAAGTTCTTTGTCCCCATTGATTTTGTCGTACTTGACATTCCTGCAGATAGTCCGGTCCCGATCATACTCGGAAGGCCGTTTCTTGCAACTTCCGGCTGCATGGTCGATTGCAAGAATGGGAGACTCGCTTTTGATATTGGGGAAGAGAAAGTAGAGTTCGTTCTTTCCACTCTAGTGAAGGAGCCAATCTTTGATGAGGATATTTACAATGTCCAAGACGAAGAAGGTTTATCTAGGGAGGAGGTAAGTGCGATTCTCTTTAACGATCCTTTACAAAAGGTTATTACTATGAGTCTAACCGATGTAGGAGAAGAAGAAGAGTGCAAAGAGGAAATTAAAGCCTTAGGAGCACAAGAAGAGATGCATGAAGTGGAGTTTGAGAAACTCCACGATGAGGCTGAGAATACTAGAATCCACGGTCATACTCTGTATTCCACGACCGTGGATTCCACGACCAAAATCAACCTCCATTCCAGAGGATATTACGGCCGTGGAACACCAGAGGAAACCGTAATTTCGACCGTGGAAGAGGGCGATCGGCATACTTCTTCAACTTCTTCTAATTCTTCTCCAAACCATTCAACATCCTTAGAAACTTCTAAGGAAACATCGGAAGCTCCTCAAGGATCATTGGAAGCTCCGAAAGCAATGGAACTCAAACCACTTCCTACTCATCTAAGGTACGCTTTTCTTGGATCTAATTCCACCTTCCCGGTTATCGTTAGTTCCGAATTAAGCATAGATGAACACGAACAGCTCATGATTGTCCTTAGGAAACATAGAAAAGCCATAGGCTATACTATTGAGGACTTAGTAGGAATTAAACCCTCCCTATGCATGCATAAGATACTAATGGAGGAGGACTTTAGAACTTCAAGACAACCTCAAAGGCGGTTGAATCCGACCATGAAGGAGGTTGTCAAGAAGGAAATTCTTAAACTTCTTGATGCAGGTATCATCTATCCTATCTCCGATAGCAAGTGGGTGAGCACAGTTCAAGTAGTTCCGAAGAAGGGAGGAATGACGGTCATCACCAATAAGAACAACGAACTCATTCCTACCCGAACCGTAACTGGATGGCGAATGTGTATAGACTACCGCAAGCTCAACAATGCAACGCGGAAGGATCACTTTCCATTGCCATTCATCGATCAGATGCTTGAAAGGTTAGCACAACATTCATACTTTTGCTACCTTGACGGTTATAGTGGCTTCTTTCAGATTCCGATACATCCGGATGATCAAGAGAAGACCACATTCACGTGCCCTTGGGGTACGTTCGCTTATAGGAGAATGCCGTTCGGGCTTTGCAATGCCCCAGCCACCTTTCAACGGTGCATGATGGCCATCTTCTCCGAATATGTAGAGGAAATCATGGAAGTCTTCATGGACGACTTCTCCGTTTACGGTTCCTCTTTTAACGATTGTCTTTCTAACCTTTCTCTTGTTTTGCAAAGATGTGAAGACACTAACCTAGTTCTTAATTGGGAGAAGTGTCAATTCATGGTTAAGGAAGGAATCGTGTTAGGTCACTTAGTCTCTAGTAGAGGGATAGAGGTAGACAAGGCTAAGATAGAGACCATAGAGAAACTTCCTCCCCCAATTTCGGTGAAGGGAGTAAGAAGTTTCCTAGGACATGCTGGATTCTATAGACGTTTCATTCAGGACTTTTCTAAGATATCAAAACCTCTCACTAATCTATTGATGAAGGATGCGGTTTTTGAGTTTTCGCAGGAATGTTTGGACGCATTTAACACCATTCGGCAAGCTCTAATTTCAGCACCTATCATCCAACCTCCGGATTGGACTCTTCCCTTCGAGATTATGTGCGATGCTAGTGACGTAGCCATTGGAGCTGTTCTTGGGCAACGAAAGGAAGGACGAACCCACGCCATATACTACGCTAGCAAGACGCTAGACGAAGCCCAGCTCAACTACGCCACTACGGAAAAAGAGTTTCTAGCCATTGTCTACGCTATTGACAAGTTTCGCTCTTATCTTGTAGGTGCAAAGGTGATTGTCTACACGGATCATGCTGCGATCCGATACCTCCTTGCAAAGAAAGATGCGAAGCCAAGGCTGATTAGATGGATTCTTCTCCTACAAGAATTCGATCTTGAGATCCGCGACAAGAAAGGCTCAGAAAATTCTGTTGCGGATCATTTGAGTCGTCTAACACATCTAGAGGACGACCATTTACCCATTGATGACTCCTTTCCGGATGAACACCTACATATCATAGAGGAGTGTATCAAGGTAGTCTCCAAAGGCAATATCTCTAGAAGGAACGAGATGCCCCTCAACAACATCCAAGAGGTGGAGATTTTCGACGTTTGGGGAGTCGATTTCATGGGACCATTCCCTTCTTCTTGTGGAAACCAATACATATTATTGGCGGTAGACTACGTTTCTAGATGGGTAGAAGCAATTGCCTCTCCCACAAATGATGCCATGGTGGTGGTTAAGTTCTTCAACAAGACCATCTTTCCGCGATTCGGGACACCAAGGACGATCATTAGTGATGCGGGTTCTCACTTCATAGCCCGTCGCTTTGAAGCTCTTCTAACCAAGTATGGGGTTACTCACAAGATCGCCACTCCTTAACATCCACAAACGAGTGGACAAGTCGAGATCTCAAATAGGGAGATCAAGGGAATTCTAGAGAAGACGGTTTCAAGGACTAGGAAGGATTGGTCCTTGAAGCTAGATGACGCATTATGGGCATACCGGACCGCATACAAGACTCCCATAGGAACCACACCATACAACCTTGTGTATGGGAAGTCTTGTCATTTGCCGGTAGAGCTAGAGCACAAAGCGTTTTGGGCTATCAAATGGCTGAATTTCGGCATGAAGGAAGCGGGAGAGAAGCGTCTCCTAGACATCAACAAGCTGGATGAACTCCGTTTGAACGCCTATGAAAACGCTAAGATCTACAAGGAAAGAGCAAAGCGTTGGCATGATAAGCATATCATTCCAAAGGACTTCAAGGAAGGAGATCAAGTTCTCCTCTTCAATTCGAGACTTCGCCTCTTTCCAGGTAAGTTAAAATCTTGTTGGACTGGACCTTTTCTAATTAAGCGTATTTTCCCCCATGGTGCAGTTGAAGTATGGGGTGAAGCTAGTGGAAGTTTTAAGGTGAACGGCCAACGACTCAAGAAGTACTCGCCGGAACTCCAAGCTGAGGAGTTTGCACCTACCGCACTCGAATAAGTGCGAGATTGGTCTAGCTACGGACCTTAAACAAAGCGCTTCTTGGGAGGCAACCCAAGGTATTGCATTCTCGTTTTGTCTTCGATTCATAGATTAGTTTAGAATAGACGTTTTCACTTTATTTTGCCTCGATTTCTTCCGGTATGTTCGTGTTTTTGGTTGTAGGATCGATGGAAAAGGAGAAAGGAGGGATAATGTCGAAGAGAAGTGACGAAATTTGGACTTTGAAGCTTTACAGAAGGTTCCACGGTCTAAATTACGGTCGTCATAGCTACAGTGGCCGTAATTCTCAAAAGCCTGTGAAAAATCACCAAAACCACGGGTCCGTACATTTCCACGGCCGTGGAATGCCCCGACAGACCGTGATTTTTGAAATTTTGCCTGCGAGTATAAAAGCCACACTTCATCACAAAACCACCACAATTCTTCCCCCATTTCCACGACCTAAATACCGAAAACCCGCAGCCTCTCCCAATTCTTCATTCTCTAATCGTTTTCAACGATTCTTCGCTCTAAACTGCAGCAAATCCAACCACGAACAAGATCCAAGCAACAAATCGAGTGGAAATCGATCAACAAACGCGCATTTTGGATTTTTCAATCCGAAAAAGAGGTTATTTCTTTCTCTTCGATTCTCGCGGATTTGGTTCGTTTTTGCTATAGATTTTTTGGAAGAACTGACAAAGATTGGAAGGAATTAGATTAGGACTGCTTGTTGTGGTGATATTTGGTGAATTTTCTTAGATTCACGAGATTCTGTGACGAATCACGGTCTCTGGAGGTTCCACGGCCGTGGTTTCTATAGAACAGACCGTGATTTTTGCTGAAAATGGATTTCGTAAGGAGAGTGTCGGGAAGGATTAAGGAAAAGAAAGGGGAGCAAAATAAGAAAAGGAAGGGCAACCCCTCCACCTCTAGGGCACCACCACCCCCATCTCCCTCACCACCATCCTCACCTTCACCTCCATCTTCACCCCCTCACCCTAGCATCCCAACCATACACGAAAACCACCTAGCTGCATTTGAAAGGATAGAAAAGAGGGCAGTGATTGGCCCTAGGTACTTGTTGTTGGAGGATCTACATCCTCTCAACATAGTAGATGACCTTACATGGCTCTTGGATAGAGCCGGATTGCTTGTCTTCACGAACATTCGTGAAGACGCTTACGAGGAGATTACCCGAGAGGTTGTGACGTCCTTTGAGCACAACCCAGTAGATAGGACCGTCTCCTTCCGTCTTATGGATCGAGACTACCACTTGAGCATTGTTGAGTTCGGGACCATTTTCGGGTTCCATGAGACCTACAACGGTCGACTTCCTAGAGGCATTTCCGCCAAGGATTTTTGGGCGGAAGTGGCCATGATTTATGCCGACGAGGACCGTTGGCAACCAGCTGATACCAAGGCTAGATTGATGTACCATCTAGCCTTGAAGATAGCTCACCGTGTTCTTTCGGAGTGTCTCTTTCCTAGGACGGAGACGCCCCAAAAGATCAAGACGGATGAGCTATTCCTTCTTTACGCCATGCTTTATGGATGCCGCGCAGATTGTGCTACTCTTTTTGGCGGCGACGATGAGTAAACTCAAGAACAAATCGAGAGGGAACATTGGATATGGTGGGATAGTGACCCACATTGCTAGGAGCTTTGGTGTAGATTTTTCAGCTTGCACCCGCATACCCGCCGTACCTCTAGGATTACATGCATTCATGGTTAGGGGACTCATCTTCCCCACACATAGAGGTCCGCCTTATGCGGGCATGCCCTGGGAGAGTAGGACAGGCAGGGGTATTGAGTGGCTGCCAGAGTATTCCATTGTGGCGGGACGCCACAATTGGAAGGAGACGTTCGCTGCGATGCATGCGAACAGGCTTGTAGCTCCCCCTTTTGTCCCACCACCGATTGAGGATGAGGAGGACATGGGAGAGCAGTACGAGAGTGGTGGAGGAGCGGAGCAGGAGTTCGGCACGTTTCCGGATCAGCCGGAGGCGGTCCCGGATGTACCTAGGCGCTCTCCACGTCCAGCTAGAGCTTCAGGCTCGTCATCTCGCCGCGCCAACGTGAGTGAGAGGCCCACGTGGATGACTACACCTCCCACTTGGTACAGCACACCTCCTCCTTGGTCCACGACACAGCCAGCACCACCACCACCAGCACCAGCACCAGCACCAGCCGATGCCCCCTCATGGTATGATCACGCCCCGGGATGGTATGAGAGGATGCCGGATTGGGCTACCGGACTTTCAGAGAGAGTCGGAGCATTAGAGATCCGGGCGGATGCTAGAGACGGACGCTTAGACGACCTTGACCACATGATGAGGGACGTCTACCGCCAGCAGTTTGGGCGGTTCTATGATCCGAGTTTCTCTCCATTCCCACCTCCACCGGCGCCGCAGTGATTGATGACCGGACCGCTCGTTTGATTTAGACATTCCCGCCACCACTTGTGAGTTTCTTTTTCTTTTCTTTCTTTTGTTCTTTCTTTTGAACATTAGGGACAATGTTCGTCCTAAGTATGGGGTGGGATGTACTAAATGTTTGTAATAACTCTACTCTATATGTTGCTTTCATTCCGAGACTATCATTGCATGTTCATTATATGTTACACGTTTTATTCTTGCATTGCATGAAAAAGAACTTTAAAAACCCATAAAAATTGAAAAATTTTGAAAATTTTGAGCTTCTAATGAATCGATATGATTTCCATGATAATCACTACTTGCGAATTGAGTTTGATAACAATTGCATGCTTAAAAGGATTGTAATTCGAAAAGAAATTGAATGAATGAATTCTACCTCTTTTGCAAGTTTTATAATGTGAAAACATTACCTAAATCATGTTGAGAAATTGAAGTTGAAATCACATTATAAGTTCCTATACTTCTTGTTGAAATGATTAAGGCAATTCGATACTTTCTTTCCTCTTTCTTTGATCATCTAACTCCTCATTGAAATATTAGCCTCCTTTACCCATCCGGGAACTTGGAAAAGTGAAAGAGAAAAAGGCATGTTTGATGTGGGAGGGCCATGAGAGCAATTATTTGCAATCAATTGAATAGAAAGAAATTATAGGTTTGGGGAAGTCAATCATGACGATGAGTAACTCGGCACCATTCACATAGCCGGGTGTTTGTGTCTTGCCAAAGTCGGATTGAGCGATATTCCTAGCGGATTATGGTATGTGCGCTAAGGGTTTGAGGCATCTCTTATAATTTTGAGAAACGCCAATCTCCTAGGCTTCGGTTTTTGTGCACCTCTACCCATAACTCCAAAAGTAAAGTCGAAAAATGAAAAGAAGAGAGCGAAGCTCTAAGTGAAGTGTTGCGGAAACCGCAAAAGAAGAAGAAGGTAGTTGTCCACTTTCCCGGATTTATGCACCACTCTCCCTTAAAGTTTTCCCTTCCCTTCCATACTCTAGACCTTTTCTTTGAAAGTCCTTAAGATCAAAAGAATGTTATAGGGCTTGGTGATCTAAATTGAAGCTTCTTATGATTGATTTTGATAATATTTGAAGGTTATAATACTTGTTTGGAAGTTAAATTTATTCATGAGTTTTCTTTGCCTTTTACTCTCTAATTAAGTGTGTGAAAGTTTGAAAAACGATTGAAGCAAGGTTTGAGAATGATCTATTCTTTAGAAGTCACATTCATCCAAAAGAAGGTACACATATTTCATCCTAACTCTTGTTTAAAGCTTTTTGAAAGACCTTGCTTAGGGACAAGCAAGTGCTAAGTATGGGGTTATTTGTTAGCATGAAATATTGTGGTATTTTAGGCACGTTTTCTAATCGTATTTGATTCATATTGATAGTCTTTGATTGAACTTTGTGCATATGAGAGCTAATATTACCTATATTGTCGATATGGATGTCTACACTAGTTCTATGTTGATTATAGGTGATTTGGAGCTATTTCCGAACGGAAACGAGCAAAGGAGAATTGAGTTGATATGTCCATAGATTGAGGACACTCTTTGGAAGCAATTTGGAGTCTTAGTTTGAAGAATGTACGAGTTAGGGAAGAATCACGTTCTTGCCCTAAATTACGCCCTAAATTACGGCCGTATCACAAACCACGTTCAGAATTACGGCCGTGGATTCAGAGTCAGAATTCGATGTTCATTCCAGGGGATTCTACGGCCGTGGAACTAACCGTAATTGTTTCCACGCCCTAAATTACGGTCGTGGAATCTTCCACGACCGTGATCTTGGCGAATCTTTTCGCCATGTTTCGAAGCCATGATCTTTTGAAGATTGGGCCGGGCCGACACTTTGCCCTGCATTATAAAAAGACGGATGAAGCAAGATTCCGTCACCTCGCTTACGACCTTTTCAACCCTCGCTTAGCGGCAAACGTACGCTTACAATCCACGTTTAGCAACGCACAAACCCTCATCTTAGAGGTAATTTGGAGATCTCATTGAAGATCAAAGTTCGTATTGGAGAGTTGTTGTTTGTGATCTTCGTGTTTGTGGAAGATCGAAGTTCTTGGAGGGTTTTGCAAGAAGATCCCTCTTCTTGCTTAGGTTTGATTTAGGATCGGATTGACATCCCGTTTCTTTTCTTTCCTAAGATTGTGATTGTTTACTCCGTTTTGAATCTTTTGATAAACACTTGTTCTTTGCTGTGATTCTGAGATTCATTTGAAGATTATTGATAGTTCTTGAAAGTTCCCATCTTTTATCTTTTAATTCTTGAATTGACATCAATATGACTGTTATTGGCTAAAAACCCTTAACAATTCTAAGGTGAAGGGTTGATAGTTGTGGCATAGGTGATGATAGATCGATCGCAAACAGATTAGACCCTGAGAGTTAGAGAATTGTCGCCGACAACCCTAAATTACGGCCTGTTCTTGAGTCCACGGCCGTGGAACCTCAAGAACTAACCGTGATTTCCCTTAAGTCTACGAACCTGCTTTTACTTTAATCTAAAGTTAAAGATTTGCTTTAACTTAGTTTAGACTTGTCTTTTCTAGGTGGTAGTGAAGCCTCAACAACCTCTACCTCGATTGTGAGCCTCAACAACCTCAATCGGATTAGTTAGTCTTGATCTTTAGATTATAAGTTTGGGTATTTGATACTAATCCTCGTCTTTAGAACCTTATCTATATTGAGCCTCAACAACCTGTATAGGGAGTGTCTTTTAGGTGAGTTACATAAGGTTTTCGGAACCTCAACCGTACGATTACCTTACATTAGTATACCTTTGCATATCTCAACTCTGTCTTTATATCATTAAGTATATCTTGAATCGATTGCCACAGCTGGATACTTGGATCTTTAGGATTGTTGTTTTCCCAATATCTGCAAAACTCCCATATTTACCTGCTTGATAACTTGCAATTGAATTCGCTCCACCCAAATCCCTGTGTTCGATACTCTGGAATTCTTGCTTAACTACGTCGATCCGTACACTGCGGGTTCGCTTGCTTGATTCTAGTTTTATAAATTTAAAGCTTATTTGCACACACCTCTAGGGGCGAACAATGACCGTAGTAACTAATGAGAATAATGAACTAATCCCAACTAGGACGGTTACGGGGTGGAGGTTGTGTATAGACTATAGGAAACTAAATGTGGCCTCTAGGAAAGATCACTTCCCTCTTCCTTTCATTGACCAAATGCTAGAGAGATTAGCTCAACATTCACACTTTTGTTACTTCGATGGTTATAGTGGGTTTTTCCAACTTCCTATTCACCTGGATAACCAAGAGAAAACAACATTTACATGCCCTTGGGGTACATTTGCATATAGGAGAATGCCATTTGGGTTGTGTAATGCACCCTCCACCTTTCAAAGGTGTATGATGGCTATCTTTTCTGAATATATTGAAAACATTATGGAAGTGTTTATGGATCTTCATTTGATGATTGTTTAGCTAACTTGTCTTTAGTGCTTAAGAGATGTGAGGAGACAAATCTTGTCTTGAATTGGGAGAAATGCCACTTCATGGTAAGTGAAAGCATTGTGTTGGGACACTTGGTGTCCAACCGTGGCATTGAGGTTGATAGGGCTAAGATAGAGACGATAGAGAAGTTGTCACCACCTACCTCAGTGAAGGGGGTAAGGAGTTTTCTAGGGCATGCCGGTTTTTACCGGAGATTCATTAAAGATTTCTCTAAGATTTCTAAGCCTCTTACTAACCTACTAATGAAAGATGTTGAGTTTGTTTTCTCCAAGGATTGCCTTGAGGCTTTTTGTAGGTTGAAGGATGCTTTGATCACCGCCCCTATCATGCAACCTCCGGATTGGAGCTTACCATTTGAAGTGATGTGTGATGCAAGTGATGTGGCCGTTGGGGCTGTTTTAGGACAAAAGAAAGATGGACGTACACATGCCATCTACTATGCTAGCAAGACGCTAGATGATGCCCAACTTAACTATGCCACAACCGAGAAGGAGTTGCTAGCGGTGGTGTATGCCTTTGAGAAGTTCCGGTCATCTCTTGTTGGAGCAAAGGTCATTGTGTACACGGATCATGCTGCGATCCGTTACTTCCTCACAAAGAAAGATGCCAAGCCTCGCCTCATTCGGTGGATCCATCTCCTTCAAGAGTTTGACTTGGAAATCTGGGATAAGAAAGGGTCCGAAAATTCTGTAGCGGACCACCTTAGTAGACTCCCACCGTTAGAGATTGAGAGAGATGACATCCCGATTGATGACTTATTCCGGGATGAGCAATTGCAAATGGTGGAAGAGTGCTTCCTTCAAGTGTCCAAGGGAAATGAGCCATGGTATGCCGACATTGTGAACTACCTTGTGTGTGAGGAGGTGCCACCCGGTTTATCATATGCCCAAAGGAAAAAGTTCTTCAAGGATGTGAGGTATTACTATTCGAGTGAGCCTCTCTTATTCAAGAGAGGGCCGGATGGAGTCTTTCGGAGATGCATTCCGGAGGATGAGATGGAGAGTATGATCCGCCATTGTCACTCCTTGCCATGTGGAGGCCATGCTAGCTCACACAAGACGTGTGCAAAGGTATTGCAATCCAGTTTTTATTGGCCTAACTTGTTTAGGGATGTGCAGAATTTTGTAGTGGCATGTGATGCTAGCCAAAGGACGGGCAACATCTCAAGGAGGAATGAGATGCCCTTGAACAACATACAAGAGGTGGAGATATTTGATGTGTGGGTGTGGACTTCATGGGACCATTCCCTTCTTCATGTGGCAACCTCTACATCCTATTGGCGGTGGACTATGTGTCGAGATGGGTGGAAGCAATCGCTTCTCCCACAAATGATTCCAAGGTTGTGGTGCGGTTCTTCAACCGAGTGATCTTTCCTAGGTTTGGGACACCGAGGGTGATCATAAGTGATGGAGGAAAGCACTTCACTAATAGGAACTTTGGGACACTTTTGGCTAAGTATGGGGTGACTCATAAGGTGGCAACACCTTACCATCCCCAAACTAGTGGCCAAGTGGAGATCTCCAACCGGGAGATAAAAGGGATCCTTGAGAAGACGGCTTCTAGAACAAGAAAGGGTTGGGCTATGAAGCTCGATGATGCTTTGTGGGCTTATAGAACCGCTTTCAAGACACCGATTGGCACCACTCCCTACAAGCTAGTTTATGGCAAGTTTTGCCACCTTCCGGTGGAGATGGAGCATAGAGCATATTGGGCCATAAGGTGGCTGAATTTTGACCTTAAGGAGGCCGGCGAGAAGAGGTTGCTAGACATGAACGCTCTTGAGGAGATCCGGTTGGATGCTTATGAAAATGCCCGGATTTACAAGGAGAGGACCAAGCGTTGGCATGACAAGCGTCTCATCCCAAAGGAGTTGAGTGAGGTTGACTTAGTGTTTCTCTTCAACTCAAGGCTGCGGCTCTTCCCCGGAAAGCTCAAGTCAAGATGGACGGGTCCTTATGTTGTTAAGAAGATCTTTCCTCATGGAGCGGTGGAGATAGGAGGAGATCATTGTGGTATCTTTAAGGTGAATGGGCACCGTTTGAAGAAGTACATCCCGGAAGCCCCGGTGGAAGTGATTGCCCCACTTCACCTTGAGTGAAACGCTCCTGAATTTGGTCAAGCTAATGACCTTAAAGAAGCGCTTAATGGGAGGCAACTCATTGGTACATATTTTTCCCTTTTATTTTTTCTTGCTTTTGTTTGATCTTGCTCTTGGTGTGCTTTGTTTTTCTTTTTGTGTTTTTGGGTGCTAGATCCTGTTGATTGTCATGTGTGATGAGATGCTGGAGGTCATGTGAAAACCTCATGGAACTGTTGAAGGTACAAGATCCGAGCACATGGACAAGGAAGAAAGCGCCCAGGAAAATCGGACTGTTCTTGCACAAAAATCGGCCGATTTTCCTGGGTAGATGGTCCGATTTTTCCTTCTGTCAAGGAAAGTGATGATCTCCAATCAAGCATGGGTGGAGCGGACGTGGAACTTGGACGGCTTGCGGTGCCAAGCTCGGGTTCCAACACCATAATGAACATCAAGAGCTCTCTACCATCCTTGATCGATCATCCACCATCATTATTCGATGTGAACCGAAATACCAAAGCATCACCAATTTTACATTGTGAGGACTCTCTTTCACTTCTTTATTTAGTTTGCACATTGGGGACAATGTGTTTCTAAGTATGGGGTGGGGTTTTCATGATCACTTGCATGATTAGCATCTAGGATAGTTTCTTTTAGTCACATGTTTCATTACGTCATGCATTGTACATATATATTTAGAAAAATCCAAAAAAAATCAGAAAATTTAAAAAATTTTAGTGCTTCTAAGCTTGGGAATGACCCTTATGATGAGATTGTCTTGTGAATTGGCTATGGTGGCCTTATGTGTTGAATTGATGTATGCATATGTGGACTTGAAGTACTTATCTTGAATCCCATGAATGATTTGTGATTATGATGCTTGTCTTGATTGGATTGAGGATTGAAGGTCGAAATTGCATGCTAGTTCTTGCACATCATTTAGGAGTGATTAAGGCAATTCATTTTCCTCTACTTCTCATCTTGATCATGTTGTTTGAGCACCTCAATTGATGAAAAATTTGACCTCTTTTGACCCATCCGGGAATAGGAGCATGCTAGTGTGTTGGGTGTGTGAAAAGCAAGTGTGGGGTGAAGTTGTTGATGAATGAATGATGTGAATGAAGTGCTGAATTAGTTGTGAAAAGTGTAGAAAAAAATATAGGTTTGGGGACGTTGGTTTAAATGACGAGTAACTCGGCACCATTCACATAATCGGGTGTTTGTGCCTTGCCAAAGTCAAATAAACCGATAGTCCTAACGAGCTTTGGTATGTGTGCCCGGTGTGGATGCACCTCGAAAAATAAAAAAAAACCCGAGGACGGCTAATCACCAAGGTTTCGGCTTTTGTACACCAATGCCATTGTCTCAAAAAATAAGTGAAAAAGAAAGGAAAACAAAGAAAAGATGGAGAAAATTATACACTTGTTGGGAAGTTGAGCAAAAACGAAATTGTGGAGTTAGTTCCTTTCCTGGATTAGCATCACATGACCTAAAAATTCCCACCTAATCACAACGCTTCTTAGCCTCTTCTCTCCTAAGTCCTTGTGACCTAATTGCATGTGTGTAAGACTTAGTGATCTAGATTGGATATACTCATGATCATCTTGACTTCTTCATTTTTCACCTCTCATGCATGCTTTCTAGTTAAGTATAATTGTCTTTTCATGCCTTCATTCATTTGATGCATGATTGATTGTCCATTGCCATGAAACATGACTATAAAGATGATCCAATGTTAGAAGCACAATTCCAAAAAGATTTTGTTGTTTTTCTGCATACATAAATCATGTCATCTCTTAGTCTATGGTTGGGTCTTGTTCGGGGACGAGCAAATCTTAAGTATGGGGTATTTTGATAACGTGATTTATGAAGTTAGTTTAGGCATTCATATAGATAGTTTTTCCCGTTATTCATGCACGGTTTGGCATTAGTTCATGACGTTTACGCTTAATTCATACATATTTCTAGAAAAGACATCTACACGAGCTTTTGTCGGTTTTGTAGGTATTTTGGGGATCTTTTGGACATTAATCGATACATTCGAGGGTCAAGCCTCATGGTGGTACACATCCAAGGCTTTGAAGGAACATAATTGGAGCAATGAAGGACACAAGGACCCTTATTGGTGCAAGCACTGGAGCAACTCATGGCTAGACGATCAAAACAAGCCTCTGTTGAAGAAAATCGACCCAACACTCAGGAAAATCGGACGATTTTTCTGTCTGGGTCGATTTTCTAGCCTTTGACAGCTTTCGCCACCTGTCCCACAATCTCTTTGTCCGGCCCTTGCTCTTGATGGAGAATATAAGTGGTCCTGCAAGATGTGGCTAAGGGATCTCTCCCACATTCTCTCACACACAACACACCTCATTCCATTGGAGAAGAGACTTGGAGAGGAAAAAAAACTCTCTCATTTTGAGAGAAGAGAAGAACATCAAAACTTAGAGTGATAGTGAGTTTTTGAGTGATTTCGAGTGATTTTTAGAGTCTTTGGTTGAAGGACTTTTGGAAGGATCGTTAGGAACGTTTTGGAACTTCTTTTGAAGGATTTTAAGTCTTGCTTAAACTTATATTCAGCTTAGATTTCTTGTTTTACTTGCTTATCTTTCATCATCTACTTATGAGAACCATGTATGCTTGTGTGATGATTTTGGATCTTGAAATGCATGTTATTGGCTAGTTTATTGTGATTCTGGAGTGATGGATTGATGGTTATGGCTTGGGTGATGATAGAATGGACTTATATGTTAGTTTAAGATGATTCGTATGCACAAAACCTAACCCAGACAGAAAAATCGACCTGTTCATAGGTTAGATCGTCCGATTTTCCTTATGATCCACCCGATTTTTCTCTCTGTTTCTCTTTAATTGATGAATATGTATGCTAGGTTGTTTAAATCCTAGTGGTCATTAAGCATAATATAGCTTAGGGTGACCTAATGCTAGCAAACTAAGTGAGGGAAGAGACCTACCCGGTGATTTCCGATCTTAGATACCTAAGATGATGAACTCTAGGTAGTAGTGAGCCTCATAAGCCGCTATTGGATTGAGTGTGCTAGGATTGTTGCTTGAGACTTGCCTTTTCCGAGACTTACCCGGCAAGGAGAGGTTTGCCCCTTAAGTAGAGTCCGGTTTGTGTAGAATTCCCAACTTTAACCCCTTGAGACCTACCCGGTAATAGGAGTTTGATGCGGGATTAGTGAAGCAAGAGACTTACCCGGTAATTGCTTCCATTAGAGAAACACCCTTTCCCAACACTGCAGCTTTGTCCTTAGAATCTTTAGAAGCTTGAGTCCAATGCCATAACCGGAAATCTTAACCTCTAGAATCCACTTTTCTCTCTTTGATCACATATCTTGTGTTTGTGTTGCTTGTTTATTTTGCTACCTTGAGTTGTTAGTTTGATTTATTATCTTACTTGATTTGTGATCTTTGCTTCATCACCACTAAAACCCAACCAAAAATTATCATGATTTTCATTTCTTTATTTCTTTCTCTTTTCTTAGACTAGATTCGCACTATCTATGATCACTTGTTTGATTTGATTTCACCTTAGTCTCCGTGTTTGACCTCGGAATACTATCCTTGCTACAAAACGACCCATACACTGTGGGTTCGCTAGGAGTTAGGAAATTATATCGAGTTATAAATTGTAAGACTTTTGTGTGTCACATCTTAGCGTAACAATGCCCATAATGCATCATCCAACTTCAAAGACCAATCCTTCCTTGTCTTTGAGACCGTCTTCTCAAGGATGCCTTTGATCTCTCTATTTGAAATCTCCACTTGTCCACTTGTTTGTGGATGGTAGGGGGTGACGATCATGTGAGTCACCCCATACTTAGCTAGTGGAGTTTTGAATCGTCGGGCAATGAAGTGTGAACCTCCGTCACGAATGATGGTCTGTGGTGTCCCAAACCTTGGGAAAATAGTTCTATTAAAGAACTTAACAACAACCATGACATCATTAGTTGGAGAGGAAATGGCTACAACCCATCTCGAAACATAATCTACAGCTAGAAGTATGTATTGGTTTCCACAAGATGATGGGAAAGGTCCCATGAAGTCTACTCCCCAAACGTCAAAGATTTCCACCTCTTGAATGTTGTTGAGAGGCATCTCGTTTCTCCTAGTTTGCACATCCTTAAATAAAGTAGGCCAAAAGAATCCAGATTGCAATACCTTAGCGCTAGTTTTATTGGAACTAGCGTTTCCTCCAAAAGGTAGTGAATGACAATGACGAATGACACTTTGCATTTCGTCTTCCGGCACACATCTCCTAATGATGCCGTTAGGACGTCTCTTGAAGAGTAGAGGTTCATTCCAAAAGTATTGCCGGACATCCCTAAAGAACTTCTTCTTTTGTGCATAGGATAATCCGGGAGGTATTTCCTGACAAACCAAGTAATTTACAAAATCAGCAAACCAAGGTTCGTTACCTCTAGATATCTTGTCGATGCACTCCTCTATGATGTGTAAGTGCTCATCCGGAAAGGAGTCATCTATGGGTAGATCGTCGTCTTCAATGTGTGGTAGACGACTCAAACGATCCGCAACAGAATTTTCCAAGTCTTTCTTGTCACGAATCTCTAGATCGAATTCTTGTAGGAGAAGAATCCATCTAATCAGCCTTGGTTTCGCATCCTTGTTGGCAAGTAGATACCGGATCGCCGAATGGTCCGTGTTTACAATCACCTTTGCACCTACAAGATAAGAATGAAACTTTTCAAAGGCATATACAATAGCTAAGAATTCCTTTTCAGTTGTGGCGTAGTTGAGCTGCGCTTCGTCTAGCGTCTTGCTAGCATAATAGATAGCATGGGTTCGGCCTTCTTTCTTTTGCCCCATCACAGCTCCAACACCTACGTCACTCGAATCACACATATCCTCGAACGGGAGATTCCAGTCCGAGGTTGGATAATCGGGGCTGAGATAAGAGCCTCCCGGATCTTATAGAAAGCATCTAAACAATCCTGTGAGAAATCGAAAACTGCATCTTTCATCAATAGATTAGTAAGCGGTTTTGATATCTTAGAAAAATCTTTGATAAAACGTCTATAAAATCCAGCATGTCCAAGAAAACTTCTTATCCCCTTTAGCGAAGATGGAGGAGGAAGTTTCTCTATGGTCTCTATCTTAGCCTTGTCTACCTCAATCCCTCTACTAGAGATTAAGTGTCCTAGCACAATACCTTCCTTTACCATGAATTGACACTTCTCCCAATTAAGAACTAGGTTAGTGTCTTCACACCTTTGGAACACAAGAGAGAGGTTAGAAAGACAATTATCAAATGAAGAACCATAAACAGAAAAATCGTCCATAAAAAACTCAATTATCTCCTCAATGTACTCCAAGAAGATGGCCATCATGCACCGTTGAAAGGTGGATGGGGCATTGCAAAGCCCGAATGGCATCCGTCAATAGGCAAACGTCCCCCATGGGCACGTGAATTTGGTCTTCTCTTGATCATCCGGATGGATCGGAATCTGGAAGAAACCACTATAATCTTCAAGATATCAAAAATAGGAATGTTGTGCTAACCTCTCAAGCATTTGATCAATGAATGGTAGTGGGAAGTGATCCTTTCTAGTTGCATTGTTCAGCTTGCGGTAATCAATACACATCCTCCATCCCGTCACGGTTCTTGTAGCAATGAGCTCATTTTTCTTGTTAGTGATAATTGTCATTCCTCCTTTCTTTGGGACAACTTGTATGGGGCTCACCCACTTGCTATCCGAGATAGGATAGATGATACCTGTGTCAAGCAACTTAAGAATTTCCTTCTTAACAACCTCCTTCATGATCGGATTTAACTGTCTTTGAGGTTGTCGCGAAGGCTTAAAATCTTCCTCCATTAGAATCTTGTGCATGCATAATGATGGTTTAATTCCTACAAGATCCTCTACAGTATAACCTAAGGCTTTCCTATGTTTCCTTAGAACAACCATTAGTTTCTCATGTTCATCTTCACTTAATTCGGAACTAAAAATTACAGTAAAGGTAGAATTAGTTCCAAGAAATGCATACCGAAGATGTGTGGGAAGTGGTTTCAATTCTATTGCTATTGATGCCTTTGATGAGTCTTGAGATGTGTCTGACGCTTCCTTAGAAGTCTCTAAGGGTGTAGGAGTGATGGAAGAAGACTCAAGAGTATCTGTGGAAAGAACGGAATTGTTCTCAGAAATACCCGAAATTACGGCACCACTATTACTTCCACGGCTGTGATTTAGGGCGTGGAAGTCAATTACGGCATCACTGGTGGTTCCACGGCCGTGGTTTTGGCCGTGTAACTTACTGGAGCTCTTCGAATAGCTGGTTACGGTCATCTTGGGGGAAACCACGGCCGTGGAATAACACGACTGGCCGTGGTTCCTCACGTTTTCTGACCCATAATAGATTTTTTCAAACTCTTCCTCTTGCACTTCTTTTAGCTCCTCCATGGCTTCAATCTCCTCATTGCAATCCTCTTCATCTCCTTTTTCCATGATGCTCATGGTAATGACCTTTTGCAATGGATCTTTGAATAGAATTGAGCTCACTTCTTCTCTAGATGCTTCTTCATCATAGATATTGAACATGTCCTCTCCAAGAGCTGGCTCTTTCATCAAAGTTGAGAGGACAAACTCAACCTTCTCTTCTCCTATGTCGAAAGTCAATCTAGCATTCTTGCAATCCACTATACAACCGGATGTTTCAAGAAACGGTCTTCCGAGTATGATCGGAACCGGACAATCTGCAGGAATGTCAAGCACAAGAAAATCAATTGGAATGTAAAACTTACCGAGCTTGACCGGGACGTCTTCAATGATACCGACGGGACGAGTTATGGATCGATACGCCATGTATAACATCATCTTCACCGGTTTAGGTTCATCTAAACCGATCTTCCTACACAAAGCAAGCGGAATAATGCTTACGCTTGCTCCCAAGTCACAAAGAGCGTCACATGTGACTTCTCCTACTCTAATTGGAATGCAAAATGACCCCGGATCTCTCAGCTTTGGGGGCATCTTTTTAGTCATCGTTTTGATGAGCTCCGAAGATTCCGAACTCATCTTGACTTCTCCAAAGTCTTCTAGCTTCCTCTTGTTAGAGAGGAGCTCTTTCAAGAACTTTCCATAAGCGGGCATACCTACAATTGCATCAATGAAAGGTATATTAATATGAAGTTTGCTCATGAGTTCAATGAACCTATCGAATTGCTTGTCTAGGCGCGCTCTTGCTCTATACTGCGGGCATGGTAGGGGTGGTTTATAAGCTGGATGACGAACATAGACGTCTTCCTTCTCCTTCTCCTTATCTTTCTGCTTCTCAGCTGGGACTTCCACAAACTTGGGTTGCGGGTCGGTGGTTGTCACGCCACTCCTAGTGATGATAGCCATCACCCTTCGCTTTGGATTGTCCTCCGTCTTCCCGGGAAGCTTTCCTTGATATCTAGGAACTTCTTCGGCCTTGCTGAACATATGGTTTTCTAAAGATTTTTGAGCTTTATCAACCTTAGTTATGTAACACTCTAGTCCTTGAAGCTTTCCTAGAATCGTCTCCAACATAGGATCGGGCTTCTCCTTCTGCTTATTGTTCGAACCATTTGATGTTTGCCCCTGGCTTTTCAAAGGGGTAGAAGAAGAGGGAGATGTTAGTGAATTTCCAGAATTTGAATAGGGATTACCGGAATTTTACTGTTGGTTGGAACGCCAATTGTTGTTGGAATTTCGGTTGTTGTTGTTGTTATTCCAATTGTTGTTGTTCCAATTTTTGTTCCGGTTGTTGTTCCTATTCCCTTGGTGGTTGTTGTTGTTGCCTAAGTAGCCAACATCATGGTCCTTTGGCTTTTGAAGGCCAGCTCTAATGATTTCCTTCAACTCCTTGATTTCGGTGTTGAGAGAGAATATTTGAGTTTGTGCAGCTTGTGCTAGCTTGACTCCCGGCTCTACCTTCCGGTGGGAATACTTCTCAATTACTTGGGCTTGCTTCTTAATGAAGTCCCAAGCGTCATCTTCTCTCATGTCCATGAATGTACCACAAGAGAGAGATTGAAGGTTGAATTGTGTGTCCACATCCAACCCCTTGTAGTAAATTTCTAATAGCTCCAGCTTTGAAATATCATGGTGTGGGCAATCCAATAAGAGGTCCTGAAATCTTTCCCATGATTGAAACAAACTTTCGTTAGCTTTCATAGAAAATGCATTAATCTTACCTCTCAACTCTGCCGTTTTAGATGGCGGAAAGAACTTGGCGAGGAACTCCGAAGATAGATCCTCCCATGTGGCAAGCATTCCAGCTGGAAGAGCTTGATACCAAGATAGAGTTTTGTCCTTCAAAGAGAAGAATAACGGCTTGATCTTGTAGTTGTTTGTAGCCCTTTTTGGCTTCAATGTATCCATGAGAATCTCAAAATTCTGTAAATGTTGGTGTGGAGATTCAGCACTAGTTCCACCAAATTGACTTTGACGAACCATGGTGATAACTTGCGGGCTAAAACTGAATTCCAGGATGTCCTCAGCTCCGAAATTCACACCTAGACGGCGTGGTTGCTGAATTGGATCCATCCTTTTCCCCAGAGTACGTGGTTCATCCCCTACATTAGCAACTCTCACATCATCAGCGGGAATGCGAGGAACAACCGGTGGTCTCGGGTTGTTACGAACGGGGTGAATCACCGGATCAATTTCCTCAAGTGGTGGCATATCTTCATCCTCATCGTCGGATGATTCAACTCTAATGGACTTAGTTGGTTTCTTGACCTTCTTCTTCTTAGCATCATTCAACTCCAACTTCATGTCCAGCATCATAGCTTTGAGTTCATCAATTTGAAATTGATGACTCGTTAACTCGTCCAAACGAGCTTTCTCACTCAACTTAAGTTGAAGTTGAGCTTCATCCAACTCAGCTTGGATGTTTCTTCCATTGTTTTCGGCCATCTTTTTCTCTTTCAACTTTCTTCTTAAAGTTCTCTCAAGTTCTGGATCGAAAGGAACTAGATCTTGGGTAGATCTAGTCTTTCGCATATACCTAAAAAATTTGCAAAAAGAACTCACAAAAAGATATCAAATAACAAGAGCAAAAGCTCCCAAGCTCGACAACCAGAAACCGGAATTGGTCTAGACTCGATCCCCAGCAACGGCGCCAAAAACTTATTCGCCTCTAAACGTGCGTGCAAATAAGTTTTTAATTTATAAAACTAAAATCAAGCAAACCGAACCCGCAGTGTACGGATCGGCGTAGTAAGCAAGATACCCAGAGTATCGAACTTAGGGATTTGGGGGATCAAATTCAGTTCATAAATTATCGAGCAAATAAAGTATAGAAGCTTTGCAAATATTGGGAAAACAACAATCCTAAAGATCCAGGTATTCAATTGTGTCAATCGATTCAAGATATTCTATAAGTATAAGGAAAGAGTTGAGGTTTGCAAAAGTATAACTAATGTAAGGTTATGTACGGTGAAGTTCCAAAACCCTATATGTCTCACCCAAAGACACTCTCTATAAAGGTTGTTAAGGCTGCAGTATAGAAAGGATATAAAGGTAAGAATTAATCTCGAATACCCATGCCCAAACCCAAGGAATCAAAGACAAGCCAAAACGGTTAAGGTTGTGACACTCGAAACCGAAATAGAGGATGTTGAGTCTCACTACTTCCTAGGAAAGGCAAGTCAAGGCTAGGTTAAAGCTAATCTTTAACTTTGGATCAAAGCAAAAGCAAAGTTCGTAAACCAGGGGAAATCACGGCTAGATCTTTAGAATCACGGCCCTGGAAACCAATAACAACCCGTGATTTAGGGTGTCGACGATGTTTCTCACACACTCAGGGTCCAATCAAGTTACGATCGATCTATCATCATCTAATTATCATTATGATATCAATAATCAAATTAAGAAGAATAAAAGATGAAAACCCTCGAAAACTCAAATAAAACTCAAAGTCAATCTCGAAATCCAAACACAAAGTACTATGTTTATGAATTCAGAAGAATAGGAATAGAAACCTCACAAAGATCTAGAGAAGTCACAAAGAACGGGATGTCAATCCGTCCTTCAATGAAAACCCTAAGATATATCCAAAAGTACACAATCTCCGAAAATACGTCCTTCACAAATCTCCAATCCTTAAGGTTGAAATGAAACCCTAAGGAGAACTCTAAGCGGAACTCTAAACAGCGGTAAGCGAACCCCCTGAAAACTCCTTTCTCAAGCCTTTTTATAGGGCGAGGTAGGGTTACGAGAAAGCCCAATGACATGGCTGACGTGGCAAAATATGACACGTCACAAGATCACCAAAATCACAGTCATGAACAACTTTCCACAACCGTAATTTAGGACGTGGAACAAGATTACAGTGCTATATGATTTCCACGGTCGTGGTTTAGACCGTGTAACTCTCTGCAATGCTCCAAACTCACGTCCACGTTCATGTAGCCAAATCCACGGCTGTGGTTTAGAGCGTGGACTTCAAAATCCTCTTCCACGACCGTAATTCAGGGCGTGGTTCTTCTAACTCTTTGTTTTTGCCTTAGTTTCGTGACATCCTTCATCCATGCTCCTTCCTTAGCCTCTCTAATGCATCTCCTTGCCATCAAGTGTGATCAAACACTCCTTTCCTTCCACATTTTGTTCCAATCCAAGATTTATTCTCCTAAAAACAAAACGAAGCTAGTGTAGATCTCTATATCGACAAAGTGGGTGAACTAGCTCACAATTGCTTCAAACACATATCTAAAAACACTATAAAGAGGGAAAAAGAACTAAAACAATTAAGTTCCTAAAATATAGTCATATTTCATGCTAACAATTGTGAATCCTTTTCAAAATGTCATTTTTATTGCTCTTGTTTCACTTAAAAGTTATGCCTCAAGGGAAGTGCCTAGTCTTTCAATTTATTGCTCAAACTTCTTGGTGACGTGTTTCCTCAAATCACGAAATTTTCATCGTCTTATTATTAAGGAAAGAAAATGATAAATGATTTGGGTGTTGGATATGGAAAATCCATGCATGTCCAAACGATTGTGTTCTGTATTTGGGTAATCTATTGGAAAAAGAGAATTGTCCAACTTGTGAAACCTCATGATGGAAGAATTCGACTAGCAAAGAGGCTGATGGAAATAATGAGGTTGTCGAGAAGGGTGAGTATGTAGAGGTTTTGCGTAATTTTCCTTTAATTCCAAGATCAGAAAGGATTTACTTGTCAAGAGAAACATCAAAAGACATGAGATGACATCACGAGGATCGTGTGAAAGATCGAAAATTAAGGCATTTTGCATATGCATTGGCATGGAAAGATTTTGATGTAAGATATCCTGATTTTTGCTTTTGAACCGTGTAACGTCAAAATAGGTCTTCTTCTTGTACTTGTTGAAGCTATAAATGTACTTTGGTTGCTATTTGGTTAAAAATAACTTCGTCCATAGTTGGAACTGTAACGACCGGATTTTTCATCAGGTTTGGATAGAGTTAGATGAGGGTAGAAGCCGGGCGCAAGGGCTCACGCCCTTGCGGCTTTGGCGACGCAGTCGAGTAAGCCGCAAGTGCGGCTAGGATTCCCGCTGGGGCGGTGACACGCGTGGGCGGGGTAGCAGCGTTTTGGGCAACCGTTCACATTCCGATCCTTCTTAACTCTCCTCTTAAATTCCATGAGGAGTTATGGGCTGGAGACCTTTGTTATCCTTCCTCTTTTATGCAGCCAACTCTTCTCCTCCTCTCATTTTCTACTCACGTTACCTTCTTCCTCCTACCCACTTACTCCTCTTGCACCTTCCTCTTACATCCTTCTCCTCCATTCTTCCCTTGGAGTGCTCCAGCTTGGATCCATCATTCGTGAGGCTGGGACTGCAATGATGGGACGTGGGTAAGGTTCCTTCCATTCTTCTTCTTTCTTTCTTCTCGTTCTTTCTTCATTTCCCTTCCATGGCTTGAATGGAAGACACTCTTGAATCCTTGCTCAACGATCTATCGTTGTTTTGTTCGTTCGATGACGAAGCTAGACCTTGAAGGGAGGCTAAGACCAAGTGAGAGAAGTAGAAGGCATTCATAGCACCAAGGAGACCCTAAAGGACCGGCTGCACAATCGAAGAACTCAGCAGACGAACTTTCTGCACAGACAAGCGCAGGGGCGGATTCACATAGGCGCAGGGGCAGCTTCTGTCAGGCGCAGGGGCGGACCCAGATCGATGCGAGGGCAGACCCAGATAGGCGCAAGGGCGGCTCAGGCAGGCGCAGGGGCGGTTTTGCTCCAATGAGTCCCGAATCTCGTTCTTCCTCTTACTTAGACTCGTTATACCTTTGAAGCATGATAGGCTAGCCTAGGGTAGTTGAACTGGAATGCTTTAGAGTGGTTGGACCTTAGAGGTCTAGTGTGAGTTATGTGAATCTTGTGGTGGTATGTTGTTGAGGGTTCGTTTGAGCGTTGTGGATGTAACCTTTGTGTATATCGTTATGTTGAGATTTGAATAGGTCATGTACTGAGAGTGTAGTCTTCTTGGACTAGGTGGTTGAGGAGTTGAGCCTAGAAGTCTAAAGACTTCTAGTGGACTAAAGTGTGGTTTGATTGTGTGCCTTGTCTTGAACAGGCGTTGTACGTTTTCTTGAGGGAACTTACGAGTGAGGTGATTTTGTGCACTTCGGAGACTGGTAAGTCTACGGACTTACTTAGCTGGCTTCTCGTATGAGTGTATTGCGTATGAGTGGTGTTTGCTAGTTAGTATAATAACGAAACCGGATTAGGCCGACTTTATTATATTACGTAATTGACCCAAGTGTATGATAACGGGTCGTGACATCATCTGCCTAGCTCTTGCGAGAGTCTAGGAGGTTCCCTGTACCAGCCCAGGCATGTAGACGGTCAGATGCATTAGCACTATTCCTTGTTGGTAAACGGGATCTAGGGCGAGATTTGGGAATCCCTCATGTCACAAGATAAGTATCATTAGTAATGGCATACCACCTAATTAAAGATAATAAAAGGATTGAGTGTTGCATGCTGATTGTGTATGTTGTGTGTTTGTGCTTTTACCTTTACTCTTATGCATAGATTGTCAGCTAACGGTATTATACCGCTTGTAGATGCCTTGTAGGTTAGAGAGGCGATCGAGTGATCCGACGGTAGTGGCAGCCGGGGTTCCGTGCATAATAGGACGGGGCTGTTATCTTTATATTTCATGAATGTTGAGACTTATGTTGTTCTTTGATTTTGAGACTTGGATGGATTGTTTTCAGATTTCTACCTTTTTCTTCCGCTCATGTTATAAAACTATGTGTTTTGCCTTTTTATTTGTGCCGTGTTGTAAGGTCCGATGAAGTTGTTGCCAAGCTAAGGGTCCGGACCCATTGTGAGGTCCCAGCTTGTAGCATTCCGAGTCCTCTAGGAATCGCGGTGTTACAGGAACATTATGCCCTTTCAGTTAGAAATACTAGACATGTCGATCTACTTTAATTATTAAATACAAAGAAACATTCATATGTAGAGGAAACGTGCATTCCAACTGCATTAAATATGCTTGACGTGCATCCTTTTATACTTTCAAAATAATCAAATTCTAATCAGCTTTTTTCAATTATTATAGTACTTGTAATAGTAAAGTTGATGATAATTCTACTTATTAGTTTATAAGTTCATCTTTGAAGATGAGCTATAGAAGCAAAAAAGCCAAAACTAGACATGACCAAGCTATAGAATTAGAGAGAGCAACAAGTCCAATAACCCATTCGACAAGTGTTGAAAATCAAATATGCCTTCCCGTGGTTCGGTCAGACACCAAGCAGCAAGTTTAGAAGCTAATATAATACGCGTTTTTAGTGGTAGTGATGGTGTTAATCAAGCTAGGAAAAGAAGTTTAGAAGCTAATCTAACACGTCATCTTGTACCCCATAGGCAGGCTAGACAAAGAGTTGTAAAAATAATTCAACACGTTATTCTGAACTTAATATTGTACTTAGAGAAAGAAAATAAGATACATAAGCAAATTCTTCAAGTCTTCCCGATAATCTTGTCAGACAAAAAGCAACTAACTCAGAAGCAAAATCAACACGACTTCCTAGACCTCAATCACAACTTTAACCATCTACATCCTTTTTAGCTCGAGATGATCAAGCCTCATTGTAAAGTCATGAATTTAATAAACCGAAGAGGGAAGTTAATAGTCAACCATCGAAACAAGGCAATGCAGAAATAAATCAAATGCGTCTAGAACTTGATCTTTAAAGTCAATACCCGCGATCCCTAATTAGACAAATAAGCTAGAGTTAAATGAAAAAGAAGAGGTTTTGCTATTGTTAAAGTGAACGAAGTTAACACAATGTTTTGTTTATCTTGATTTTTGTAACACCCTGAATCCTAGAGGACTCGAAATGCTACGAGCTGGGACCTCACAATGGGTCCCGGCCCTTAGCCTGGCAACAACTTCATCGGACCTTACAACACGGCACAAATAAAAAGGCAAAACAAAGAGTTTTATAACATGAGCGAAATAAAAAGAATCCAAATTCTGAAAACAATACAGTCAAGTCTCAAAACCGGAAATACCAATATCAGTCTCAATAGTCATAAAATAAAATATAACAGTCCCGTCCTATAATACACGGAACCCCAGCTGCCCACTACCGTCGGATCACTCGATCGCCTCCCTAACCTGCAAGGCATCTACAAGCGGTATAAAACCGTTAGCTAACATTCTATGCATAAGTATAAAGGTAAAAGCACAAACACACAACATACGCAATCAGCATGCAACACTCATTCCTTTTTATTATCTTTAAATTAAGTGATACGTCATTACTAATGATACTTATTTTGTGACACGAGGGATTCCCAAACCTCGCCCCTGTCCCCGTTTACCAACGCGGAATGGTACTAATGCATGTGACCGTCTACCGGACTGGGCTGGTCGTAGGGAACTTCCTAGACTCTCGCAAGAGCTAGGCAGATGATGTCACGACCCGTTATCATACACTTGGGTCAGTTATATAATATACTACAGTCGGCCTATTCCGGTTTCGTTATTTATCTTAACTATCACACACCACTCATACACATTACACACATGCCAAAAGCTAGCTAAGTAAGTCAGTGGACTTACAAAATTAAATCTCGTCTCTCTTAACAACACTAAATCAGTAGCTGCAGGAACTCAGTTGCCTGTCAAAGGAGGCACGTGGGTCAACACTTTTCCTTGGATACTTAGAAGTCTAAAAATCCTAAGATGTACGATTCTATGTGCAGAAGTTATTACATTGTTTATTTAAGGTAAATTGACTATTTTACCCTTGGTTCCGAGACTTCCAAAAACCCGTAGAATGTACTTAAATTCTTACTTGAGGCTAACTAATCATATTCTACTCCCCAGGATGATTTTAGGTAACAACTAGAAAAATTATCCATTTTCTATTTCCAGAAAAGTCACTAAGGTCCAACTACAGTTCCAAATATGAAATTAAAATAAACTTATAAAAATTCTAAAATAAATTTCTAAATTATCTATGATATCTAATCTACTCATAGTAGAAAGAATTTTTTAAAACTGTTCAATCGTTATTCCTACAAAAATCTTTAAAGTTGTCTACTACACTACAAATGTTCCCATACTTAGTCAAAATTTTCTGCTGGAAAAACAGCTCAACTACTCCACTTTGAGACCCTATAACTTTCAATCCGACCGTTCATTTCTTCTCAAATTTTACCACTGTAAACTACTTATATCTACCTATTATCTATTAAAATTTCAACGGTGGATCTTCTACGAAACTCTTTAACATTGATTCACAACAGTGGATAGTCTTCAACTTCAAAACTGAAAGAAATAATTAAAATAAATCCTTTACAACAGTCCCTTATTCTCTCCTATCCAGAACACTCACTCCAATCTATCCTAACGGGTCTTATAATAGAAGACATCACTGTCAAAAGGAAAGAACGGAAGTGCTTACTCACTACTTGCAAGTTGTTGAAGAAACCGTACACCAACGATCTCTACCTGATCTTGGCTTCGGAATCCTCTGACGACAGGGCCAAGACGTGCTATACGCTTGATCAAGAAGACTCGAGTCTTCAGCATAGAGAAGACACGATTAGTAGCCAATCCTAGCGCACATAGAGTAAGGAGAATTGTCATTAGACTCACCTATGCAGAGAGAAGCTTCCAAATGAACGTGAATTTCGATCTTGCTGTTGG
This sequence comes from Fagopyrum homotropicum, assembly GCA_033239125.1. Lineage (NCBI taxonomy): Eukaryota > Viridiplantae > Streptophyta > Magnoliopsida > Caryophyllales > Polygonaceae > Fagopyrum > Fagopyrum homotropicum. The sequence goes on along the minus strand of BSWB01000008.1, from coordinate 59,033,902 downwards.
GACCTTGGTGGTATTGCTCCTCTCTGAACGTGAATGTCGATCTTCTGTACGCAGTAGTGAAGAAGGCAAGAGGGAGGATTTTTCAGACGTAAATGGTAAGCGGTTTCTCCTACGCCCTTAGTTGTTACGTGAATGAAGGGCATCAATGGAGAGCATTGATTTCAGCCGTTACATTCAGCGTTCACAAGGGCAGAAGAGCGGTTGAATCGTGCGTTTGTACTCCTGGGCTGCGAGAATTGAAAGCAGCAGGCCCATAACCCTTCCTGGGCTGGCGTTGGCATTGGCTATTGTAGGCTGTTGTGGGCGACGCAGATGTTGGGCTGTTGTGGGCTACGAAGGCCAACTGAGCTACTGTGGGCTACGAAGGATGCTGGGCTGCTGTGGGTTGCAAAGGATGTTGGGCTGCTGTGGTTTGCAAAGGCCATCTGAGGCTATTGTGGGCTGAGAGTGTTGTCTTGGCTTTGTCACAGCCTTGTCAAAACTCGTCATGGCCTTGTCACGCCCATGAATGAGTTTGTCACAGTTTGTCGGGCTTTGTCGTGGCCTCGTCTCAGCTTAGTCTTGAACTCGTCACAGCTTGTCATGATCTCGTCTAAAGTCATCGGTAAGAATGAATTATAATAACTAGGGTTTGATATAAATCTATCATTTTATGTGAATTAAATTCTACATAAAATAATAGATAATTATAAGGATTAGAGTTTGATATAATTTTATCATTTTATGTGAATTAAATTCTACATAAAATAATAGATAATTCTAAGGATTAGAGTTTGATATAATTTTATCATTTTATGTGAATTAAATTCTACATAAAATAATGAAATTTGTGAAGGAAGAGATACTAGATAGAATTGGAAACCGTCAACGGTTCAAAGTCCGATTTGATTCGGAATTAAACGGAATAAAAATTTCGGGTATTACAATTTTTACTTGTTATTCGGTTGGACAAATGTTAAAGGAAAGTATATGGTACTTAGTGGATCAACTCAACCTTGTGATATTAACAACTGATGCGCCCTTGGATGTCCCTTTTACGTTGACCATAGACGAGGAGGACGAGGCTCTTAGAGTTCGTTCAGATGGACCGATCACCCGATCCCGAGCTAAGGCCATTGCTCGAGCCACCGGCTCCATCATCGGCCACATTACTTCTTCACTTGGTTCCATTACCGGTATGCCATGTCTCTACACCACCATGGCATAGGCTACCGGTTCCGTTAGCGGCATGTCTCGTCTTTCCAACTCCATGGCATGAAGCTAGCTTATTTTCGGACTATATTTTCATATTTTCCTTTTTATGTAATAAAAGGGATATTCCGTATAAGAATATTCCCTTTTGAACTTATCCTTTTAGGTTTTCCCTTTTGGGTTTTTCTTCATGTATTTTTGTTTGGCCCGTTGGCCCATAGGTAGGCAAGACTCTCTATATAAGAGATATCTTGCCTCACTTGTTTTCCATATTCAATATTACTAAGTTTTGAGAAGAATTTCCTCCTACTTAGCTTGGGCATTCAAACCTCTCTTCTATCTCTCAAATTTCTTCCTTGGATCTCGTCTTTGATCCCAGAAATCCATATTCGAGGATTCTTCTTAAGAATCAACCTTCGATCCACACAAAAAGGTTTATTCGATCTCTCTAGATCGAAGTAACCTTTGTCAACGAACGAGTGGTAAAACACTTCAAGTTGCCTACGACCCCCCACCCAACGCCTTACGGACTTCAATGGATTTCCGATACGGCTTGTGACACCGTCACACAACAAGCTTGGGTGACGTTTTCTATTGGCGCCTATGTTGATAAGGTCCTTTGTGATGTTATCAAGATGGACGCCACACATGTCCTATTAGGACGACCATGGCAGTTCGATCGCCGAACATATCATGATGGTTATCTTAACCAGTACATGTTCCAATATAATGGAAAACGGGTCACACTTTTGCCTATGACTCCGCACGAAATTTTGGTTGACTATGCGGAACGGAAGAGGCAACAAACTATAGATGAGTCCGCTAAGGCACCGGCAAAATCGGACCCCCGGAGTCCCGATGTTGTCAATGTTAGTACTTCCAAATCCCGGAACACCGCCCCTCTTGTCCATGCTACCGAGTCCAAAGGTAGTAAAGGTCGTATCGTTTCCCCGAGCGCACCTTCACCATCTTCGGACCCCGTAATTCAAGGACGGTGTGAGCCGAGGAAACTCTTAGCTCGCCGGCATGATTTGCAACCGGTCATGGAAGGCAAGTTCCCATGTTTCTTACTTGTCCCATTCTATTTATCTACTTCTCATGACCCGAGTAATGTGCCATACGAGGTGTCTTTGTTGTTGTCCGAATTTCAAGATATTATGCCCAAAGACCTTCCACCCGGCTTACCACCAATCCGAGGGATTGAACACCAAATTGACTTTGTGCCCGGTGCTTCTTTGCCAAATCATGCCGCTTACCGAGCTAGTCCGGAATACACGAAGGAGCTACAACGTCAAGTGCAAGAGCTCCTAGACCGGGGACATGTGCGTGAATCCTTATCACCATGTGCCGTCCCGGTAATCTTAGTATCAAAGAAAGATGGATCATGGCGGATGTGTGTTGATTGTCGTGCCATCAACCAAATCACCGTCAAATACCGCCACCCGATCCCACGCCTTGATGACATGTTGGATGAGCTTCATGGTGCCACCATCTTCTCCAAAATTGATCTCCAGAGCGGTTACCACCAAATCCGGATGGCCGAAGGTGACGAGTGGAAGACGGCGTTCAAAACGAAGTATGGACTCTATGAATGGCTTGTCATGCCTTTTGGCCTCTCCAACGCCCCGTCCACCTTCATGCGCCTCATGAACCATGTCTTGCGCCGATTCTTGGGTACATTTGTTGTTGTTTATTTTGATGATATTTTGGTGTTTAGTACGTCTTTGGAGGATCACATCGTGCACCTTCGCCAAGTGCTCGAGTACCTTAGACAAGAGCAATTGTATGTCAACTTTGACAAATGCGTCTTTTGCTCGGACACCACTATCTTTCTTGGCTATGTCGTGTCTAAGGACGGACTACGAGTAGACAAATCTAAAGTTCGTGCTATTCGGGAGTGGCCTACTCCTACTACGGTCACCATGGTCCGAGCCTTTCTCGGCTTAGCGGGTTTTTACCGACGCTTTGTCAAGGACTTTAGCACGGTAGCGGCACCGCTCCATGAGCTCACTACCAAGGGTGTCACGTTTGAGTGGCGTGATATCCATGCTCGAGCGTTTGATGCGCTCAAAGACCGCCTTTGTAATGCACCATTACTACAACTCCCAAACTTTTCGAAAACTTTTGAGGTGGAGTGTGATGCATCAAATGTGGGCATTGGAGGAGTTCTCTTACAAGAGACTCGTCCAATTGCCTACTTTAGTGAAAAACTGTCCGGTCCTTCGCTCAACTACCCTACATATGACAAGGAACTATATGCTCTAGTTCGTTGTCTTAAGACATGGCAACATTACTTGTGGCTGAAAGAGTTTGTGATCCATTCGGATCATGCGGCTCTTTCGTATCTCAAGAGTCAAACAAATCTCAGTCGGCGCCATGCTAGTTGGGTAGAGTTTTTAGAGATCTTTCCTTATGTCATTCGGCATAAGAAAGGCAAAGAGAATGTGGTAGCCGATGCCCTTTCTCGCCGCTATGCCCTCCTTGTGTATATGGATGCCAAGATACATGGCTTTGCTCTTATCAAAGAGTTATATGCCACGGATCTTGACTTCAAGTACATATGGGCACAATGCCTCGATCTCCGAGAGCACGAGTCTTTCTTTATAAACCATGGCTATCTTTTCCGAGCGGGCAACTTTGCATTCCACGCTCATCTATACGCCATTTGTTGGTCAAGGAAGCTCATGAGGGTCGTGGTCATTTCGGTGCTACCAAGACCCTTTCCGCTCTCCAAGAGCATTTCTTTTGGCCCCGGATGCGTATGCATGTGACACGGTTTTGCAAGGGTTGCATCACATGTCATCATGCAAAGTCACGCCAAGGTCCGGATGGAATGTACTCTCCTTTGCCTATACCAATGGGACCTTGGGAGGATCTATCCATGGACTTTGTGGTAGGGTTGCCTATGTCAAAACGAGGCAAAGACTCCATTTTCGTGGTAGTCGATCGCTTCTCCAAAATGGCTCATTTCATTGCATGTAAAAGCACCCAAAATGCTAGTGAAGTTGCCACCTTGTTCTTTGACAATGTGGTGCGTTTACATGGGATACCACGTTCCATCATTAGTGATCGGGACGTGAAATTCGTAAGTCACTTTTGGAGAACGTTATGGGGAAAACTTGGAACCAACTTGTTGTTTTCAAGTAGTTATCACCCCCAAACCGATGGTCAAACGGAGGTGACCAATCGGACTCTTGGTGCTCTACTTAGAGCCACCACTAGGACCAACCCACGTAGGTGGGAGGACTTACTTTCTGTTGTGGAGTTTTCGTATAACAGGTCTAGGCACACGGCAACTAAATTGTCCCCATTTGAAGTTGTCTACGGCCTTAATCCACACACACCGTTGGACTTCACTCCCCGTCCGCTCAAGGACGGAGAACACATCATCGCCGGGAACCGAGCCGCCCAAATCATTGAGCTTCATGAGCGGACTAGGACACAACTCGAACGTCGTGCCGCCCAACTTGCCGGACAACGCAACAAGGGACGTCGCGATGTCTCTTTTGAGCCCGGTGATCTTGTTTGGCTCCACCTAAGGAAGGAGCGTTTTCCAACTTGCCGCATGAGCAAGCTCTCGGACCGTGGTGATGGCCCATTCCATATCTTAGCCCGTCATGACCCGAATGCATACAAGTTAGAGCTTCCGGATTCCTACAGAATACACCCGACGTTCAACGTCAAGGACCTTTCCCCTTATGTTGAGCCCCTCTTTGACGATGGTGAACGGGGACGTTCCATAGCCAAGATGGGGGGACTGATGCGCCCCTAGATGTCCCTTTTACGTTGACCATAGACGAGGAGGACGAGGCTGTTAGAGTTCGTTCAGATGGACCGATCACCCGATCCCGAGCTAAGGCCATTGCTTGAGCCACCGGCTCCATCATCGGCCGCATTACTTCTTCACTTGGTTCTATTACCGGCATGCCATGTCTCTACACCACCATGGCATAGGCTACCGGTTCCGTTAGCGGCATGTCTCGTCTTTCCGGCCCCATGGCATGAAGCTAGCTTATTTTCGGACTATATTTTCATGTTTTCCTTTTTATGTAATAAAAGGGATATTCCGTATAAGAATATTTCCTTTTGAACTTATCCTTTTAGGTTTTCCCTTTTGGGCTTTTCTTCATGTATTTTTGTTTGGCCCGTTGGCCCATAGGTAGGCAAGACTCTCTATATAAGAGATATCTTGCCTCACTTATTTTCCATGTTCAATATTACTAAGTTTTGAGAAGAATTTCCTCCTACTTAGCTTGGGCATCAAAACCTCTCTTCTATCTCTCAAATTTCTTCCTTGAATCTCGTCTTTGATCCCAGAAATCCATATTCGAGGATTCTTCTTAAGAATCAACCTTCGATCCACACAAAAAGGTTTATTCGATCTCTCTAGATCAAAGTAACCTTTGTTTCTTCATCGCTTATGCCCCTTTGGATCCGAAACGATACAATGTTGCACAAAGAATCAAGGAGTAGTTGGAGTTTTTCTTGATCTAGATCCGGAGTTATCCTTGGTTACCTCCAAGGACGCATCAACAACCTTGGAGTTGGGGTTAATTAGTTCAACCAACCAATACGCCGAGGTGGTTTTGTTTTAGTTAGATACCTTGGATATATGGAAAAGGATGGAAGGTTTTCTCCCATTGGAGTGGAGAATTGTTTCTTCTTGACAAACAACTTCATGATTACATTATCAAAGTTGTTCGGGTTTGTATTTTCTAATCATTAATTTCAGTTGGATTGACATTTTTTTTCATAATTATGTGCTTCCATTTTGCAGGAAAAAAATTTCATTCCAGAAGGGAGAGAATTCAACCATGTCATCTTCGTGCGTATTGTTAAATTCTATAGGAATTACAAATACAAATTTAAGAAGTACAAGTTTAACCCTCAGTTTAGGACAAATGAGAAAATTTACAACAATGTACCTCTTGTACAAGACCGAAATGTATGGATATCAGAGAAAAAAAGATATCCAGCAAATTTGTAAACTTGTAAATTGATGATGGTAAACCTGTGAATCTGTAACGCCATAAAAATAGAAGTTCATTCACAGAAAAACATGCCAAATTTATCATTTATATACTTGATGATTGTAAACTTGTAAATTGTAGAAATTATCCCTACATGGAAAAGAGGAAAGGGCATCTTAAAGTTATGTACAAACCACATGAACTAAAAGTTATGCTAATAAAAGAGATGACTTTGTTAGTTTGACTAATTTCTAGCTCCTGCACGTTCTTTTCTTTTCTTATTAGCCTTGTATACTTCAAATTCTAATAGTATGAATTAGTCTTCTGGTGATTGTGGTTCTTTTTATATTTTAGGTGGATACAATGGGAAGACAACCAAGCCATATGAAGTTTTTCACATTGACCCACACTAGAGCTGATGGTACTTTTATTGATAATACACTTGCATCGGAGTTCTTGGTATATAATTGTGGTCACGTTTTTTTTCCTTTCTTTATTATGTTTATACTATCATGTACAATGTAACTACTCTTTCAATTGGTTGTAGATGGAAGCAAATGAAATAGTTAAAGAACTTGTTGGCTCTTTTTCAAAATCTGAATTGGAAATACAAAATGTTGTGTTCAATAGTTTGATGTTTGAAGAGGGAAAGCCTAAGAGATCTATTGGCTTTGGTCTCGGTGAGAAAGAAAGTGATATATATTTGACGTGAATGGTTTGCTGAGGAAAAGAGGGTGCTAATCTCTCACCAATATTAAAAGTTGCGTGGAAATGGAAAACTTGAAAGGAACCATTTGAAATATGAGGGAGGAAATTCAAGTACAATTAACAACTATGAGAAAGGAAAATTAAGAACTATGAGCATTGTTTATTCAATCAAATCAGATATTATTGCAAGCTCTGAAAGAAATCCATGCTGGAAAGGTGTCTAGTGATCTTTTGAAGGTTGCACAATCTATCTTAGAGGTGTCAAATTCTTAGGTTTGTCTCCTTTCTTTAAATTTGGAGTAAAAAAATAATGATTTTTCCATCTTGAAACTAAGTGTTTGTACATTGCTATTGTTGTTTGTTTGTTTGTTTCATTAATTAACATAGTGTTTAGTGCATCGTTGTCTGTTTCTAGTGTTCAGTGCATTGTTGCGTATTTTGTTTCATTAAATTGAATAATGTTTAGTACATTGAGAAATACACATACCCCCGTTTGGTTGTAACTCCGAAAACGGAATAAAACGAATCTAGTTCATATGTATACCTTGTTCATGAAATGTTTTGGAATCATTCCTTTTGATTTCATGCAAAATGCACTTGTTTCCCTCCATTTTGTTTCCCTATAGTGTATAAAAAATAACAAGTTCTACTACAATTACCTCAAACCACACGAAATGATTGCAAAACATTTCATGAACAATAATATACTTAGGGAATAGATTCGTTTCCATTCCGTTTCCGTTTTCGGAGTTACAACCAAACGGGCCCTTAATTCTTTCTATGGTAGAGTTGGCAACATTGAGCATATTGCTAAGTGGGGTTATTTAGATGCTAAATTTGTTGATTCTACATAATCTGATTTTGATGACTATAGAATCTAATGGTTACAAATTGCTAAATGAATCAAATTTTGTGATGAAATTAAGAATAGAATGATGACAATTTTAACATGTCGGTGATCATATTTGGGACACCATAAGGTGTCGGTAAATGCTATTTAAAGTGTCACTCAACAATAAAAATTAATAAGTAACAGTGAGACTCAGCAATAAAATTAAAGCTTCGTATTATATAGTTATATATTATTTATATAGTTTATCTATATTAGTTATATCATGTTAAGACTTATAGGTTTCATAATTTGGAAAAACTTAGGGGTATTTCCATAAGAAATCTAAAACTCTAGATTGTTTGTTTTTATAAGACTAGGCGAAACATTTTCATAATTGTTTCCATAGCATGTAAAGCAAATTGCAATGAAATTTATTAATGTTTTTGGTTAGCTCAAGTGATGTACCAAGTATCCTAACATAATTGAACATAATACACGTATGTTGATTTCAGGACTTTGGAACGAGCATTGTCATCATCACCAAGGTTCAACAACTTAGGCTACAGGATCATTAAACTTTACCAAATCATGCATTTGAGACTTCAAAGGCATCCACAGAGAGGGATGTAAGCCAAGTGTTCTAGCATGTGCTCCATTTTCCACTCTACAAATTTATAAATTTTGTAAAATCATGAGTACCAGCAAATAACGGCTCATATTTTCTACACAAAACCTTACATTGTACAACAATCTTCCAACCACAACAATGCATATTAGAAGCTCCAATCACAATTAAATAAATCCAATGTCATGTAAGTTTCTACGTTGTTCGTGCATCTTATATGAAGTCATTGTAGAAACTCACGCAACTATAGCATCTTGCAAACAATACACTGAAATACAAATAGACCCTAGAATCATCTATGCACGATTCTCGCATCTTTCGAAGATCATAGAACGATCATAACATATGAATTAAGACACTATTCCAAAGGACATACATAATCACAAACGTCATAGATCCATCATGCAATGTTAGGCTCTCTAGACCATTAAACAAGAAGAATTTAATAATTAAAACTTATGGTCTTATGTATATGCTTCTAGTTAACCCTAAAAAGAATATCTAAAAAGAACAAAAAATATCTAAAAAGTCTAAACATATCCTCCAACTAACTCTATCTTTAAGGGAAGATACGAGAAGATAGAGGGGTAAATATTCAAAACTCTAACACTAAACACCAAACAGTCTGACTGATGAAACATAGTCGATTGACTTGACCCGGTGAAAAACTCAACATCTACACTAAGTGGTCATGTGCTCCTCACATGGAATTAGTCGACTCGATCAATGTGGTTGGTCAACTCGATTGCTTGTATTCTTCCGAGCATTAATTTGTTTCTTCAACTCTTGACTCTCAATCGTTCGGTCTTGGCCTAGACTTCCTTGATTTCAAGGAGAACCTTTGCCAACAATTGACATTCTTCCAAAGATGTTTTGTTTACACTCTAAATGGCCTAGAATGCTAGCATTTTCATTAAAGGCCGAGTAAATATCCAACAAAATAAAGTGAAGAAAAAGTACTAGAAAACCATGCAAAAACTATCCATATATCCTCAAAAGATGCGTAAGAATGAGGGTTGAAAAATGCGTTAAAATGTATTTTATCACTAGGAAAGCTATGGAACTCAATTGGTCACCTTGACTCCCATCACCCCTAGTCTAAGGAACAAGCCGAGTCTAAAAAATCATTCTCATGAATCTGAAATAGAGGCTATCCAATGCTAAGGGAAAAAGGCGTTGACTAGTTGTTGGCCGTGTCTTATGAGCCGACATGACTACGACAAAGATATTGGTCAAACCTTTTTCCTAGTTTGTGGTTGTGAAGTTGTCTTATAGTAGACGTAGAAGTGTCAATAACCCAGGTTAGCCTGAAAATCTTGTTGTCATTTCCCTTGATATTGACACTACAAACGAGTAGATGGAGAAAGCCTCATAAGGATGAAGGCATATATCAACAAGTAGTAGCTTGTAGTTGCAATAAGCATATCAGGTATCAAACATATAGAATTGACAATTGGTTCCTTTGAATTGCAAGCTAGAAAACACAAGAGACTTGTGAGATGGAAAACTCATGCACCTCACCGTATATTGTTAGTCTTACTACAAGTAATGCACTAATTGAACAACCACTCGGTCCTAATGAGTACGCGAACCCGACTGACCAGCCACTCTGGATCATCTTATAACTTTCTTAGTCTACAAAGAATCTAACAACATAAATGGTAAAATTATTAACTAACAATCCTAGTCTTATTGAAATTACTAACGATAGTAGAACCATATGACGATGAATAATTTCAGCACATAAGCATGCTTTCACAACAAAACCTAGTTATTATCTTCTTTAACTATTAACTCTAAGTTCAACTTATTGGTGATACAAGGGTCTACCGTCCCTCACACTTTGCCCCTTATACTAACATGTCAAACCTCATGTACCTCACCGTACACTTGAATGGGCTAGTGATGAAGGATGAAAGTTGAGCCTAGATCTCGCAAATAATTACAAGACTCAATTGTAGATTAGTGTAATGCTTAGATCATTAATTACAAATCCAAAGTAAATTTGTGAATAGAATGAAAGAGGTGAGAACACGACAAACGAACACAAAAGATCGATCAACCAAAGGTGCAAGTCAGCCGGTCACATTAGTCAAATCGGCGGATTTGTGTTGAATCTATGAGGAGCGAGGAAGAGGAATATATATTTATAGTTTTGATGCACTAATAAACAGTTAGAAAACAAAATTTTCACATAGGTGATTAATAAAGACATCCTAATATTTGAATTACCACAACAATACATAATAGAATCTAAATTCATAATTATATCCAAATCATATCATCATGGTACGAAGGGAACAATTATGAACAACTCTTGCCTCTTGCAAAATATTAAAGACAACAATCATGCAACTCTCGCATTTGCGATTAACACGTAGAAGCACAAATAGATAAAAAGCAATTTTATAAGCAACTCTCGTATCTTGCATAGAAAAACCCTAAACTACCATAACACGTGAATATATATATATATATTTATATATATATATATATCTATATATATATATATATATATATATAAAACAACAATCATGAGCATCATAAAACTATTAATGATAGATGGCATGTTCAAACCCTAAAATTATGAGTATTCGGAAAAACATACTTACAAAACTTCTTCCTTTATTGAATATAACGAAACATGACAAATCAAATTAAGTTACAAACAAATCGGCCGACCATCTTGGACTGATTGGAAGATCTCCTATATAGAACAAACGATCGGTTCAATCATATTATATATTAGTTGTAGGGTTCCAAAATTAATTTGTATAATCTAGATCAAAACTAATGGTTGAATAGCCATATTTACAGGAATGATATCTAACATAATCCATCTGGGATTAGAGGATAATCCTACTAAACCTATCTTATAGGATAAAAGGTAAAATAAACATCCTAGTGAATAAACTAAAAGATAGCCCAAAACAAGGAATAAAAGGAAAGAAAGGATAGATTGTGCAAATCCGATGCGAATGGGACTGGTTGACCAATTAATACAAACAAGTTGGCCAATTTGTATAATTTAACTCTCCACTCATAGCAAAATGCATCGTCTTGGAGGATGAATCAAATACTTTGAAGTTAGGAGACAAGTGTGGTGATTGGTGGGGCAAGTAAACCGATTTCATCATGAAGACAACATTTGACAATATATGAACACTTTAGTAATACTAGATTCCTGATTTCATGGGTTGAAGTAGAAAACCCATGAATACTACTTTAAGGTTTTTGAAGCTTTACGGCTTTGTATTTCACACGAAAGTTCAAAACGGCTGGGAGGATTGTCGAAAAATTGGTTCCTTAGTTTTTGGTTCTCAATCAATCCAGATGCGGGACCATCCTTAACATCTCCTACTATACAGAGAAGCATCACTAGATCAAGAATAATAACATTGAAGGAGAAGGAGTTGACATCATTTTCAAGATCTAAGAATACTCTTCTTATGTCTAAGTCTTCTTTATTCATCACATTGATATCTATCATGGAAGAGCCACATATGAATGAAGATCATCAAGGAAGCAAGAGTGTGCGAATGGAGATCTCGGCCACACAAGGATCCAGCCGAAATTATTTATATCTCGTAAGTCGAGATGTCCCTGAATCTTATCAAGATTTAGATAAGATTATAATTCGTTATTTTTATACCTTTACAACTATACACATTTTAAAGGTTTTTATCTTTTATCCTTTATTTTATAGGATTATTTTAGTCTTTTATCTTTTAGGAGAATCTCACCTATAAATACCCTTGGAGGTCGAGATTCATAGTAGCTTAGATTTTTATTATTCATTTCCACATACATTGTGAGATACGTGTTGCTTCGTTCACGAAGTGTGCATTTTATTCATTCCTATTCAATAAAAAAGAGAGCCTTTGATTGAATCGTTGTGAGTCCTTGCTAGGTTGTTCTTGTGTGTGTTAATCTTATTGAAGATTGGTGCTACTAGCCAAACTAGTCCCTCTTTGTGCTACTCTTATTTAGAAGGCTTGTGTAAGGTTGAAGAAGGGTTAAAATAACTCTTTGATGATGGTTTTGATCCAATTGGTCAAGATTCTTTGCAAGTTTATATCTTGATTGTATCTTCCTATATTTTCATTAATTTAAGTCCATCATCAATCTACCATGTTCTTATTCTCTGAGTTTTCATAAATCTCGGCCCTACCATTCAAATCTTCGACATTTGCCACCGAGATTTTTTCTATTGTCAATTTTGTGAGCTTCAATCTAGATTAGAAAACTACGGCATCAACCCCGCATCAAAGTGGTATCAAAGCTAATCGATTGAATTTCAACTCAGCCATCTAACACGGTTGAGTATTTTTATGTAACACCCTGAATCCGCAGGACTCGGGATGCTACGGGCGATACCTCACAATGGGTCCCGACCCTTAACCTGACAACAATTTCACCGGACCTTTCCAACATGGCACAAATAAAGGCAAAATTCAAAATGTTTATAATGTATGCGAGAGAAACTTAAATGTAAAGATATAAGGTGGAAACTCACCCGAGTCCTCAAAACGACATAAACTACAATACACAAGTCCGAAACCGTACAGCACAATGCATAACAAAAGACATAATGACATAAACCCCAAAAACGTCTCCATCCTATAATGTACGGAGACCCCTGACTGTCCACTCCTCCACCTCACTCGACGGCGTCTGATGTGATTCGAACTCGATTCGAACACTAGGATCCACCGGCACAAGTTCACAATCGGATTGGAATCGATGAAATGGAACTCTCTCTTTTTTTTTTGGATTTTGTGTTTTTGGATATGAAGAGCAAATTCCCTCGGCCTCTCACTTTGGGAATCCCTCAACTCGAACGAACTACCCTCGGAATCTCACTTTGGGGTTCGAACCTTTGTCCCTCGGCCTCTCACCTTAGAACCACCTAAGCATCTCACCTAGATGTTTGAAAACTAAGCATCTCACCTAGAATTCGGGTTTTGTTTTTCTCAAAGTGAAAACACAACTTTTGATTGATAACTCAACTCTATTTCGTCCTCTAAAAACGTTTGTGGGAGAGGCCTTATATAGGCTGAAAATTCAGCACCTACTCCCAACATTAAAGGCTTACAAGTTCAAGAGTTGTGACATTAAACAAAGAGCAAACATAGGGACTTTCAACCACCTACTTTTCCACCTACTTTTCTCCACCAACTTTCACATAATTAATACATAAATTCATGCATAATATATGAATAATATGAGGATGATATGCTGCATAAAATATGTATTGGGTGGACGTGCATATGTTTGTATAACCATCTTTCATGCCTCCATGCATGATCTTGCCCAACAATCCATACAAGTACCGTAGTTGCTGCAATGTAGGATCATTTTCACCCTCTTCCTCTTGGAATCTCGACTTTGTGTAAACTAGAAAGTTGTAGATATTGAAAATACCTTTCAAAGTAGTACTCATGGGTATTTTAGTTCCAAGAATTGTCTCAGTTATAGTCGTTTTACTGAGAGTGCGCAAACCTGACAGCTTAGCCGGAGAGAGTGAAAATTGGCTTGCATTGGGCATGCTCGGAGCAAGCTTTTTCGGTTTGATTTCAATAGGTTTTGGCTCAGTTTTAGGCATGACCTCCAACACATAACTATTGATTTTGATAAGTTCCGGCTGAGTTTTTACTGGGACGGTTGGTGGCAAAACGATTGGTTCCGGCTTGATGACGATGATTTCTTCTCCGGTGGGGATCACATCATCCCCTTTCCCTTGAAAAGGATTCGTCCTCGAATCCGTCATGCCATCATTAGGAAATTGATTATCGGATTTATTACCATGGTAACTACTTCTCGCGACTTCGACGCCGTCATGTTGAGATGCTTGAATACGATCCGGGGACCCAAGGGCACGACTATTCAGATTTTGTTCTCGATGGTTGTTGCTTCGTTCATTCCGGTTTGCATGGTTGCTACCTCCTTGTATTTTGTCATGAGGGTTCAAGAGAAGGAGAGGAAACCTTCTCAATATCTCAGCTAGTTGGGCTTCAAGCCTATCCAAACGTTGGTTGTTTTGATTACCACTGTTTGCATTGTCGTTGATGATCGTCATCCCCGAAAGCTTGAGGAACTCGCACCGTTGGGCTCTGATACCACTTGATGTGATTCGAACTAGATTCGAACACGAGGATCCACCGGCACAAGTTCACAATCAGATTGGAATCGATGAAATGGAACTCTCTCTTTTTTTTTTGGATTTTGTGTTTTTGGATATGAAGAGCAAATTCCCTCGGCCTCTCACTTTGGGAATCCCTCAACTCGAACGAACTACCCTCGGAATCTCACTTTGGGGTTCGAACCTTTTTCCCTCGGCCTCTCACCTTAGAACCACCTAAGCATCTCACCTAGATGTTTGAAAACTAAGCATCTCACCTAGAATTCGGGTTTTGTTTTTCTCAAAGTGAAAACACAACTTTTGATTGATAACTCAACTCTATTTCGTCCTCTAAAAAAGGTTTGTGGGAGAGGCCTTATATAAGCTGAAAATTCAGCACCTAACTCCCAACAATTAAAGGTTACAAGCTCAAGAGTTTGGAAATTAAACAAAGGAAAAACAAAGGGACTTTCACCACCTACTTTCTCCACCTACTTTTCCACCTACTTTTTTCCACCAACTTTCACATAATTAATACATAAATTCATGCATAATATATGAATAATATGAGGATGATATGCTGCATAAAATATGTACTGGGTGGACGTGCATATGTTTGTATAACCATCTTCCATGCCTCCATGAGTGATCTTGGTCAAAAATCCACTCAAGTATAAACGCTGCTTCATTGTCGGGTCATTTTCACCCTGTTCCTCTTGGATTCTTGACTTCCCATAAACTACAAAGTTGTAGATCTTGAAAATACCTTTCAAAGTAGTACTCATGGGTATTTTAGTTCCAAGAATTGTCTCAGTTATAGTCGTTTTACTGAGAGTGCGCAAACCTGACAGCTTAGCCGGAGAGAGTGAAAATTGGCTTCCATTTGGCATGCTCGGTGCAAGCATTTTCGGTTTCATTTCAATAAGTTTTGGCTCAGTTTTAGGCATGACCTCCAACACATAACTATTGATTTTGATAAGTTCCGGCTGACTTTTGACTTGGACGGTTGGTGGCAAAACGATTGGTTCCGGCTTGATGACGATGATTTCTTCCCCGGTGGGGATCACATCATCCCCTTTCCCTTGAAAAGGATTCGTCCTCGAATCCGTCATGCCATCATTGAGAAAGTGATTATGGGATGTATTACCATGGTAACTACTTCTTTCGACTTCGTCGCCATCATGTCGAGATGCTTGAATACAATCCGGGTTCCCATGGGCACGACTATCAACATTTCGTTCTCGACGGTGGTTGATTTGTCCATTCCGGTTGGCATGGTTGCTACCTCCTTGGATTTTGTCATGAGGGTTCAAGGTAAGGAGAGGAAACCTTCTCAATATCTCAGCTAGTTGGGCTTCAAGCCTATCCAAACGTTGGTTGTTTCGATTACCACCGTTTGCATTGTCGTTGATGATCGTCATCCCCGAAAGCTTGAGGAACTCGCACCGTTGGGCTCTGATACCACTTGATGTGATCGAACTCGATTCGAACACGAGGATCCACCGGCACAAGTTCACACTCGGATTGGAATCGGTGAAACGGAACTCCTTTTTTTTGAATTTTGTATTTTTAGATATGAAGAGCAAATTCCCTCGGCCTCTCACTTTAGGAATCCCTCAACTCGAACGAACTACCCTCGGAATCTCACTTTGGGGTTCGAACCTTCGTTCCTCGGCCTCTCACCTTAGAACCACCTAAGCATCTCACCTAGATGTTTGAAAACTAAGCATCTCACCTAGAATTCGGTTTTTGTTTTTCTCAAAGTGAAAACACAACTTTTGATTGAAGTCAACTCTATTTCATCCTCTAAAAACGTTTGTGGGAGAGGCCTTATATAGGCTGAAAATTCAGCACCTAATCCCAACATTAAAGGCTTACAAGTTCAAGAGTTGTGACATTAAACAAAGAGCAAACATAGGGACTTTCAACCACCTACTTTCTCTCCTACTTTTCCACATACTTTTCTCCACCAACTTTCACATAATTAATACATAAATTCATGCATAATATATGAATAATATGAGGATGATATGCTGCATAAAATATGCATTGGGTGGACGTGCATATGTTTGTATAACCATCTTTCATGCCTCTATGCATGATCTTGCCCAACAATCCATACAAGTACCGTAGTTGCTGCAATGTAGGATCATTTTCACCCTCTTCCTCTTGGAATCTCGACTTTGTGTAAACTAGAAAGTTGTAGATATTGAAAATACCTTTCAAAGTAGTACTCATGGGTATTTTAGTTCCAAGAATTGTCTCAGTTATAGTCGTTTTACTGAGAGTGCGCAAACTTGACAGCTTAGCCGGAGAGAGTGAAAATTGGCTTCCATTTGGCATGCTCGGTGCAAGCATTTTCGGTTTCATTTCAATAAGTTTTGGCTCAGTTTTAGGCATGATCTCCAACACATAAGTATTGATTTCGATAGGTGCCGGTTGAGTTTTGACTTGGACGGTTGATGGCAAAACGATTAGTTCCGGCATATTGACGATGATTTCTTCTCCGGTGGGGATCACATCATCTTGATGTGATCGAACTCGATTCGAACACGAGGATCCACCGGCACAAGTTCACACTCGGATTGGAATCGGTGAAACGGAACTCCTTTTTTTTGGATTTTGTATTTTTAGATATGAAGAGCAAATTCCCTCGGCCTCTCACTTTAGGAATCCCTCAACTCGAACGAACTACCCTCGGAATCTCACTTTGGGGTTCGAACCTTCGTTCCTCGGCCTCTCACCTTAGAACCACCTAAGCATCTCACCTAGATGTTTGAAAACTAAGCATCTCACCTAGAATTCGGTTTTTGTTTTTCTCAAAGTGAAAACACAACTTTTGATTGAAGTCAACTCTATTTCATCCTCTAAAAACGTTTGTGGGAGAGGCCTTATATAGGCTGAAAATTCAGCACCTAATCCCAACATTAAAGGCTTACAAGTTCAAGAGTTGTGACATTAAACAAAGAGCAAACATAGGGACTTTCAACCACCTACTTTCTCTCCTACTTTTCCACATACTTTTCTCCACCAACTTTCACATAATTAATACATAAATTCATGCATAATATATGAATAATATGAGGATGATATGCTGCATAAAATATGTATTGGGTGGACGTGCATATGTTTGTATAACCATCTTTCATGCCTCTATGCATGATCTTGCCCAACAATCCATACAAGTACCGTAGTTGCTGCAATGTAGGATCATTTTCACCCTCTTCCTCTTGGAATCTCGACTTTGTGTAAACTAGAAAGTTGTAGATATTGAAAATACCTTTCAAAGTAGTACTCATGGGTATTTTAGTTCCAAGAATTGTCTCAGTTATAGTCGTTTTACTGAGAGTGCGCAAACTTGACAGCTTAGCCGGAGAGAGTGAAAATTGGCTTCCATTTGGCATGCTCGGTGCAAGCATTTTCGGTTTCATTTCAATAAGTTTTGGCTCAGTTTTAGGCATGATCTCCAACACATAAGTATTGATTTCGATAGGTGCCGGTTGAGTTTTGACTTGGACGGTTGATGGCAAAACGATTAGTTCCGGCATATTGACGATGATTTCTTCTCCGGTGGGGATCACATCATCCCCCTTCCCTTGAAAAGGATTCGTCCTCGAATCCGTCATGCCATCATTGGGAAATTGATTATCGGATTTATTACCATGGTAACTACTTCTCGCGACTTCGACGCCGTCATGTTGAGATGCTTGAATACGATCCGGGGACCCAAGGGCACGACTATTCAGATTTTGTTCTCGATGGTTGTTGCTTCGTTCATTCCGGTTTGCATGGTTGCTACCTCCTTGTATTTTGTCATGAGGCTTCAAGAGAAGGAGAGGAAACCTTCTCAATATCTCAGCTAGTTGGGCTTCAAGCCTATCCAAACGTTGGTTGATTCGATTACCACCGTTTGCATTGTCGTTGATGATCGTCATCCCCGAAAGCTTGAGGAACTCGCACCGTTTGGCTCTGATACCACTTGATGTGATTCGAACTCGATTCGAACACTAGGATCCACCGGCACAAGTTCACAATCGGATTGGAATCGATGAAATGGAACTCTCTCTTTTTTTTTTGGATTTTGTGTTTTTGGATATGAAGAGCAAATTCCCTCGGCCTCTCACTTTGGGAATCCCTCAACTCGAACGAACTACCCTCGGAATCTCACTTTGGGGTTCGAACCTTTGTCCCTCGGCCTCTCACCTTAGAACCACCTAAGCATCTCACCTAGATGTTTGAAAACTAAGCATCTCACCTAGAATTCGGGTTTTGTTTTTCTCAAAGTGAAAACACAACTTTTGATTGATAACTCAACTCTATTTCGTCCTCTAAAAACGTTTGTGGGAGAGGCCTTATATAGGCTGAAAATTCAGCACCTACTCCCAACATTAAAGGCTTACAAGTTCAAGAGTTGTGACATTAAACAAAGAGCAAACATAGGGACTTTCAACCACCTACTTTTCCACCTACTTTTCTCCACCAACTTTCACATAATTAATACATAAATTCATGCATAATATATGAATAATATGAGGATGATATGCTGCATAAAATATGTATTGGGTGGACGTGCATATGTTTGTATAACCATCTTTCATGCCTCCATGCATGATCTTGCCCAACAATCCATACAAGTACCGTAGTTGCTGCAATGTAGGATCATTTTCACCCTCTTCCTCTTGGAATCTCGACTTTGTGTAAACTAGAAAGTTGTAGATATTGAAAATACCTTTCAAAGTAGTACTCATGGGTATTTTAGTTCCAAGAATTGTCTCAGTTATAGTCGTTTTACTGAGAGTGCGCAAACCTGACAGCTTAGCCGGAGAGAGTGAAAATTGGCTTGCATTGGGCATGCTCGGAGCAAGCTTTTTCGGTTTGATTTCAATAGGTTTTGGCTCAGTTTTAGGCATGACCTCCAACACATAACTATTGATTTTGATAAGTTCCGGCTGAGTTTTTACTTGGACGGTTGGTGGCAAAACGATTGGTTCCGGCTTGATGACGATGATTTCTTCTCCGGTGGGGATCACATCAGCGTCCCTAACCTGCAGGGCATCTACACAAACGGTTTAAACCGCTAGCTCATATCCGAAGCACTAGAATCAAGGTGTAAGACACAAACACACGGAAATCATCATAACATACTCCAAAGCACACAAGTCCGGTTTATTATCTTTGTTTTATTATGTCATATCCCGTTCTAATTCAACTTAGGTTTGTGACATGAGAATCACCGTGATCTCTCCTCGATCCCTTCTTACTGGCAAGGAATGGTACTGATGCAT
Source organism: Fagopyrum homotropicum (assembly GCA_033239125.1). Lineage (NCBI taxonomy): Eukaryota > Viridiplantae > Streptophyta > Magnoliopsida > Caryophyllales > Polygonaceae > Fagopyrum > Fagopyrum homotropicum. The sequence continues at coordinate 59,014,170 of BSWB01000008.1, read as the reverse complement.
CCGACCGTCTAGCCACACGGTATAGTCTCCGAGAATCTTCTGGCCCTCGCAAGGGCTAGGAACGTTTTCTAAATGTATTTGATTCATATTGATAGTCTTTGATTGATCTTTGTGCATATGTGAGCTAGTATTGCCTATATTTTCGATATGGATGTCTACACTAGTTCTATGTTGATTATAGGTAATTTGGAGCTATTTCCGAACGGAATCGAGCAAAGGAGAGTTGAGTTGATATGTCCATAGATCGAGGACACTTTTTGAAGCAATTTGGAGTCTTAGATTGAAGAATGCACGAGTTCAGGGAAGAATCACGTTCTTGCCCTAAATTACGCCCTAAAACACGGCCGTATCACAAACCACGTTCAGAATTACGGCCGTGGATTCAGAGTCAGAATTCGATGTTCATTCCAGGGGATTCTACGGCCGTGGAACTAACCGTAATTGTTTCCACGCCCTAAATTACGGTCGTGGAATCTTCCACGACCGTGATCTTGGCGAATATTTTCGCCACGCTTCGAAGCCATGATCTTTTGAAAGATTGGGCCGGGCCGACACTTTACCCTACACTATAAAAAGACGGATGAAGCAAGATTCCGTCACCTCGCTTACGACCTTTCAACCTTCGCTTAGCGGCAAACGCACGCTTACAATCAACGTTTAGCAACGCACAAACCCTCATCTTGGAGGTAATTTGGAGATCTCATTGAAGATCAAAGTTCGTATTGGAGAGTTGCTGTTTGTGATTTTCGAATTGGTGGAAGATCGAAGTTCTTGGAGGGTTTTGCAAGAAGATCCCTCTTCTTGCTTAGGTTTGATTTAGGATCGGATTGACATCCCGTTTCTTTTCTTTCCTAAGATTGTGATTGTTTACTCCGTTTTGAATCTTTTGATAAACACTTGTTCTTGACTGTGATTTTGAGATTCATTTGAAGATTATTGATAATTCTTGAAAGTTCCCATCTTTTATCTTTTAATTCTTGAATTGATATCAATATGACTGTTATTGGCTAAAAACCCTTAACAATTCTAAGGTGAAGGGTTGATAGTTGTGGCATAGGTGATGATAGATCGATCGCAAACAGATTAGACCCTGAGAGTTAGAGAATTATCGCCGACAACCCCAAATTACGGGCTGTTCTTGAGTCCACGGCCGTGGAACCTCAAGAACTAACCGTGATTTACCTTAAGTCTACGAACCTGCTTTTACTTTAATCTAAAGTTAAAGATTGGCTTTAGCTTAGCTTAGACTTGTCTTTTCTAGGTGGTAGTGAAGCCTCAACAACCTCTACCTCGATTGTGAGTGTCATAACCTCAATCGGTTAAGTTAGTCTTGACCTTTGGATTACAAGTTTGGGTATTTGACATTAATTCTCATCTCTAGAATCTTTCTATATTGAGCCTCAACAACCTGTATAGGGAGTGTCTTTTAGGTGAGTTACATAAGGTTTTTGGAACCTCAACCGTACGATTACCTTACATTAGTATACCTTTGCATATCTCCACTCTGTCTTTACATCATTAGTATATCTTGAATCTATTGCCGCAACTGGATACTCGAAGCTTTAGGATTGTTGTTTTCCCAATATCTGCAAAACTCCCATATTCACCTGCTTGATAACTTGCAATTGAATTCGCTCCATCCAAATCCCTGTGTTCGATACTCTGGAATTCTTGCTTAACTACGTCGATCCGTACACTGCGGGTTCGCTTGCTTGATTCTAGTTTTATAAATTTAAAACTTATTTGCACACACCTCTAGGGGAGAACAAGTTTTTGGCGCCGTTGCCGGGGATTTGGTTTCGTCCGAATCCGGTAGCCGGTTGTCAAGCTTGGGAGCTTACTCTCGTTGTTTGATTTCCTTTGAGTGCATGCGCAGGTCTAGGAACACCGAAGATCTCTTACCTCTTGATCAAGAGCTAGAGAAAACCTTGAGGCAAAAGCGCAAGGAAAAGAGGATGGCTGAAGAAAACGAACGCGATCTTCAAACGGAGTTGGCGGAGAAGGAAGCTCAACTCCGATGGAATGAGACTCTCCGCCAAGATGAGATGGATCGTCATCAATCTCAAGTTAACGGTCTACAAGACATGATCGTCCAAATGAGGATAAAGATGAGCGACCTTGAAGATAAGGTAGGCAAGAGGTCGTCGAGAAGGAGATCAAGGTCTAGAAGAAAAAGCCACTCATCCGCTGATGATAGCGATTCTTCCATGCCACCGTTAGAAGAGATTGATCCCACGATCAACATGAATCCTTTCCATCCACAAGGAGCTACTAATCGCCGCATTCCACCTAGGAATGTGTGAGTCGAACGTGTGGATAATGAGCCAAGGACTCTTGGCCAACGGATGGATCCAACACAACAACCACGCCGCTTGGGTGTGAAATTTGACGCTGAAGATGTGCAAGGGTTTAGCTTTAACCCTCAAGTTATCACTCTTGTTCGCCAAAGTCAATTTGGCGGTACAAGTACTGAATCTCCACACCAACACTTACAGAACTTTGAGTGTATGATGGAGACGATGAGACCGAAGAACGCTACTACCAACAGCTATAAGCTCAAGCCTTTCTTCTTCTCCTTGAAGGGGAAAGCGTTATCTTGGTATCAAGCTCTTCCTAATGGGAAACTAGACACGTGGGAAGACCTTTCCGCAGAGTTTCTCACCAAATTCTTTCCGCCTTCCAAAACGGCGGAACTTAGAGGTAAGATCAATGCTTTTTCCATGAGACCTAACGAAAGTTTGTTTCAATCTTGGGAAAGGTTTCAGGATTTGCTCTTGGATTGCCCTCATCATGGCATATCCAAGCTTGCCTTGCTGGAGATTTACTACAAAGGGCTGGAAGCGGGAACGCAATTCAACCTCCAATCCCTCTCATGTGGAACGTTCATGGACATGAGAGAAGATGACGCTTGGGACTTCATTGAGAAGCAAGCAAGAGTCATAGAGAAGTATTCCCACCGGAAAGTGGAGGGAAATCGTGTGGAGCAAGGAGCAAAGCTCACACATGAAGCTCAAAATCAGATTTTCTCCCTCAACAACGAGATCAAAGAGTTGAAGGAGACTATCAAGACCAACTTCCCAAGGCAACAAGAGAAGGATGTTGGCTATTTGGGCAACAACAACAGCGGTGATAACACCAACCGCAACAACAATAACCGGAACAATAACCGGAATAACAATTGGAATGGAAACAACAACAACCGGAACAACAACAATTGGAACAACAATCGGGGTTCAAACAACAACAATTGGCGCTCCAATCAACAAAATTCCGGTAACTCCTATCCTTCCAATTCCAATTCACTAACTCCACCCTCTTCTTCCTCTACTCCTTTGAAAAGCCAGGGGCAAACATCAAATGGAGGAAACAATACGGGAAAGGAGAAGCCCGATCCCATGTTGGAGACAATCTTGGGAAAGCTTCAAGGGTTGGAGAACCGCATCATCAAGGTTGATGATCAAATTTCTAAGGTTGACAAAGCTCAAAAGGTTTTGGAAAACCAAATGTTCAACCATGCGGAGGAAGTTCCCAGAAATCAAGGGAAACTTCCAGGAAAGACGGAGGACAACCCCAAAGGGAGGGTGATGGCGATTACAACTAGGAGCGGAGTGACTACCACCGATCCGCAACCTACGTTCGTTGAAGTCCCCGTAGAGAAGGACAAAGAAAAGGGGAAGGAGAAGGAAGACGTCTATGTTCCTCCTCCAGCTTTCAAACCTCCCCTACCGTTCCCTCAATCTAGAGCGCGAGCGCGCCTAGATAAACAATTTGGTAAGTTTATAGAACTCATGAGCAAGCTGCATATTAATATACCTTTCATTGATGCTATTGTAGGTATGCCGGCTTATGGCAAGTTCTTGAAGGAGCTCCTCTCTAACAAGAGGAAGCTAGAAGATTTTGGTGAAGTCAAGATGAGTTCGGATTCTTCGGATCTCATCAAGACGATGAAGGAGAAAATGCCCCCAAAGTTGAAGGATCCGGGGTCATTTTGCATTCCCATTGGAGTGGGAGATGTCACATATGACGCTTTATGTGACTTAGGAGCAAGTGTGAGCATCATACCACTTACGTTGTGCAGGAAAATCGGTTTAGGCGACCCTAAACCGGTGAAGATGACGTTATACATGGCGGATCGATCCATTACTCGTCCCGTCGGTATTGTAGAAGACGTCCCGGTCAAGCTAGGCAAGTTCTTTGTTCCCATTGATTTTGTCGTGCTTGATATTCCTGCAGATAGTCCGGTCCTGATCATACTCGGAAGACCGTTTCTTGCAACTTCCGGCTGCATGGTCGATTGCAAGAATGGGAGACTCGCTTTTGATATTGGGGAAGAGAAAGTAGAGTTCGTTCTTTCCACTCTAGTGAAGGAGCCAATCTTTGATGAGGATATTTACGATATCCAAGATGAAGAAGGTTTGTCTAGGGAGGAGGTGAGTGCGATTCTCTTTAACGATCCTTTACAAAAGGTTATTACTATGAGTCTAACCAATGTAGGAAAAGAAGAAGAGTGCAAAGAGGAAATTGAAGCCTTGGAAGCACAAGAAGAGATGCATGAAGTGGAGTTTGAGAAACTCCACGATGAGGCTGAGAATATTAGAATCCACGGTCACACCCTATATTCCACGACCGTGGATTCCACGACCAAAATCGACTTCCATTCCAGAGCATTCCACGGCCGTGGAATAGAAGAGGAGACCGTAATTTTGGCCGTGGAAGATGGTGATCGGCATACCTCTTCAACTTCTTCTAATTCTTCTCCAACCCACTCAACATCCTTAGAAACTTCTAAGGAAACATCGGAAGCTCCTCAAGGATCATCGGAAGCTCCGAAAGTGATGGAACTCAAACCACTTCCTACTCATCTAAGGTACGCTTTTCTTGGATCTAATTCCACCCTTCCGGTTATCGTTAGTTCCGAATTAAGCATAGATGAACATGAACAGCTCATGATTGTCCTTAGGAAACATAGAAAAGCCATAGGCTATACCATTGAGGACTTAGTAGGAATTAAACCCTCCCTATGCATGCATAAGATACTAATGGAGGAAGACTTTAGAACTTCGAGACAACCTCAAAGGCGGTTGAATCCGACCATGAAGGAGGTTGTCAAGAAGGAAATTCTTAAACTTCTTGATGCAGGTATCATCTATCCTATCTCCGATAGCAAGTGGGTGAGCCCGGTTCAAGTAGTTCCGAAGAAGGGAGGAATGACGGTCATCAGCAATAAGAACAACGAACTCATTCCTACCCGAACCGTAACTGGATGGCGAATGTGTATAGACTACCTCAAGCTCAACAACGCAACGCGGAAGGATCACTTTCCATTGTCATTCATCGATCAGATGCTTGAAAGGTTAGCACAACATTCATACTTTTGCTACCTTGACGGTTATAGTGGCTTCTTTCAGATTCCGATACATCCGGATGATCAAGAGAAGACCACATTCACGTGCCCTTGGGGTACGTTCGCTTATAGGAGAATGCCGTTCGGGCTTTGCAACGCCCCAGCCACCTTTCAACGGTGCATGATGGCCATCTTCTCCGAATATGTAGAGGAAATCATGGAAGTCTTCATGGACGACTTCTCCGTTTACGGTTCCTCTTTTAACGATTGTCTTTCTAACCTTTCTCTTGTTTTGCAAAGATGTGAAGACACTAACCTAGTTCTTAATTGGGAGAAGTGTCAATTCATGGTTAAGGAAGGAATCGTGTTAGGTCACTTAGTCTCTAGTAGAGGGATAGAGGTAGACAGGGCTAAGATAGAGACCATAGAGAAACTTCCTCCCCCAATTTCGGTGAAAGGGATAAGAAGTTTCCTAGGACATGCTGGATTCTATAGACGTTTCATTAAGGACTTTTCTAAAATATCAAAACCTCTCACTAATCTATTGATGAAGGATGCGGTTTTTGAGTTTTCACAGGAATGTCTAGATGCGTTCAACACCATTCGGCAAGCTCTAATTTCAGCACCCATTATCCAACCTCCGGACTGGACTCTCCCCTTCGAGATTATGTGTGATGCTAGTGACGTAGCCATTGGAGCTGTTCTTGGGCAACGAAAGGAAGGACGAACCCACGCCATATACTACGCTAGCAAGACGCTAGACGAAGTTCAGCTCAACTACGCCACCACAGAGAAGGAATTTTTAGCCATTGTCTACGCTATTGACAAGTTTCGCTCTTATCTTGTAGGTGCAAAAGTGATTGTCTACACGGATCATGCTGCGATCCGGTACCTCCTTGCGAAGAAAGATGCGAAGCCAAGGCTGATTAGATGGATTCTTCTCCTACAAGAATTCGATCTTGAGATCCGCGACAAGAAAGGCTCGGAAAATTCTGTTGCGGATCATTTGAGTCGTCTAACACATCTAGAGGACAACCATTTGCCCATTGATGACTCCTTCCCGGACGAACACCTACATATCATAGAGGAGTGCATCAAGGTAATCTCCAAAGGTAACGAACCATGGTTTGCTGACTTTGTCAACTATTTGGTTTGCCAGGAGATACCGCCCGGACTATCCTACTCACAAAGGAAGAAGTTCTTCAAGGACGTCCGGGAATATTATTGGAACGAGCCTCTCCTCTTCAAGAGAGGTCCGGATGGCATCATCCGGCGGTGTGTGCCGGAAGAGGAGATGCAAAGTGTCATCCGCCATTGTCATTCACTACCTTGTGGAGGACACGCTAGTTCAAACAAAACTAGCGCAAAGGTATTGCAATCTGGATTCTATTGGCCTACTTTATTTAAAGATGTGCAATCCTTTGTTTCTTGTTGCGATGCTTGTCAAAGAACAGGCAATATCTCTAGAAGGAACGAGATGCCCCTTAACAACATCCAAGAGGTAGAGATTTTCGACGTTTGGGGAGTCGATTTCATGGGACCATTCCCTTCCTCTTGTGGAAACCAATACATATTATTGGCGGTAGACTACGTCTCTAGATGGGTGGAAGCGATTGCCTCTCCCACAAATGATGTCATGGTGGTGGTTAAGTTCTTCAACAAGACCATCTTTCCGCGATTCGGGACACCAAGGACGATCATTAGCGATGGAGGTTCTCACTTCATAGCCCGTCGCTTTGAAGCTCTTCTAGCCAAGTATGGGGTTACTCACAAGATCGCTACCCCTTACCATCCACAAACGAGTGGACAAGTTGAGATCTCAAACAGGGAAATCAAGGGAATTCTAGAGAAGACGGTTTCAAGGACTAGGAAGGATTGGTCCTTGAAACTAGATGACGCATTATGGGCATACCGGACTGCATACAAGACTCCCATAGGAACCACACCATATAACCTTGTGTATGGGAAGTCTTGTCATTTGCCGGTAGAGCTAGAGCACAAAGCGTTTTGGGCTATCAAATGGCTGAATTTCAGCATGAAGGAAGCGGGAGAGAAGCGTCTCCTAGACATCAACAAGCTGGATGAACTTCGCTTGAACGCCTATGAAAACGCCAAAATCTACAAGGAAAGAGCAAAGCGTTGGCATGATAAGCATATCATTCCAAAGGACTTCAAAGAAGGAGATCAAGTTCTCCTCTTCAATTCGAGACTTCGCCTCTTTCCAGGTAAGTTAAAATCTCGTTGGACTGGACCTTTTCTAATTAAGCGTATTTTCCCCCATGGTGCAGTTGAAGTATGGGGTGAAGCTAGTGGAAGTTTTAAGGTGAACGGCCAACGACTCAAGAAGTACTCGCCGGAACTCCAAGCTGAGGAGTTTGCACCTACCGCACTCGAATAAGTGCGAGATTGGTCTAGCTACGGACCTTAAACAAAGCGCTTCTTGGGAGGCAACCCAAGGTATTGCATTCTCGTTTTGTCTTCGATTCATAGATTAGTTTAGAATAGACGTTTTCGCTTTATTTTGCCTCGATTTCTTCCGGTATGTTCGTGTTTTTGGTTGTAGGATCGATGGAAAAGGAGAAAGGAGGGATAATGTCGAAGAGAAGTGACGAAATTTGGACTTTGAAGCTTTACAGAAGGTTTCACGGTCTAAATTACGGTCGTCATAGCTACAGTGGCCGTAATTCTCAAAAGCCTGTGAAAAATCACCAAAACCACGGGTCCGTACACTTCCACGGCCGTGGAATGCCCCGATAGACCGTGATTTTTGAAATTTTGCCTGCGAGTATAAAAGCCACACTTCATCACAAAAACCACCACAATTCTTCCCCAATTCCACGACCTAGATACCGAAAACCCGCAGCCTCTCCCAATTCTTCATTCTCTAATCGTTTTCAACGATTCTTCGCTCTAAACTGCAGCAAATCCAACCACGAACAGGATCCAAGCAACAAATCGAGTGGAAATCGATCAACAAACGCGCATTTTGGATTTTTCAATCCGAAAAAGAGGTTATTTCTTTCTCTTCGATTCTCGCGGATTTGGTTCGTTTTTGCTATAGATTTTTAGGAAGAACTGACAAAGATTGGAAGAAATTAGATTAGGACTGCTTGTTGTGGTGATATTTGGTGAATTTGCTGAGATTCACGAGATTCTGTGACGAATCACGGTCTCTAGAGGTTCCACGGCCGTGGTTTCTATAGAACAGACCGTGATTTTTGCTGAAAATGGATTTCGTAAGGAGAGTTTCAGGAAGGATAAAGGAGAAGAAAGGGGAGCAAAATAAGAAAAGAAAGGGCAACCCCTCCACATCTAGGGCACCACCACCCTCATCTCCCTCACTACCATCCTCACCTTCACCTCCATCTTCACCACTTCACCCTAGCGTCCCGACCATACATGACGACCACCTAGCTGCATTTGAGAGGATAGAGAAGAGGGCAGTGATTGGCCCTAGGTATTTGTTGTTGGAGGATCTACATCCTCTCAACATAGTTGACGACCTTACATGGCTCTTGGATAGAGCCGGATTGACTGTCTTCACGAACATTCGTGAAGACGCCTATGAGGAGATCACCCGAGAGGTTGTGACGTCTTTCGAGCACAACCATGTTGATAGGACCATCTCCTTCCGTCTCATGAATCGAGACTACCAGTTGAGTATAGTTGAGTTTGGGGCCATTTTCGGGTTCCATGAGACCTACAATGGTCGATTCCCTAGCGGTATCTACCCTAAGGATTTCTGGGAGGAAGTAGCCATGATTTACGCCGACGAGGACCGTTGGCAACCCGCCGATACCAAGGCTAGATTGATGTACCATCTAGCCTTGAAGATAGCTCACCGTGTTCTTTCGGAGTGTCTCTTTCCTAGGACGGAGACGCCCCAAAAGATCAAGACGGATGAGCTATTCCTGCTCTACTGTATGCTCTACGGTCGCCGCGCAGATTGTGCTACTCTTTTGGCGGCTACGATGAGTAAACTGAAGAACAAGAGAAAGGGGAACATTGGATATGGTGGGATAGTGACCCACATGGCTAGGACATTTGGTGTGGATTTTTCAGGTTGCACCCGCATACCCGCCGTACCTCTAGGATTACATGCATTCATGGTCAGGGGACTCATCTTCCCCACACATAGAGGTCCGCCTTATGCGGGCATGCCTTGGGAGAGTAGGACAGGCAGGGGTATTGAGTGGCTGCCAGAGTATTCCATTGTGGCAGGACGCCACAATTGGAAGGAGATGTTCGCTGCGATGCATGCGCACAGGCTTGTAGCTCCCCCTTTTGTCCCACCACCGGTTGAGGATGAGGAGGAGATGGGAGAGCAGTACGAGAGTGGTGGAGGAGCGGAGCAGGAGTTCGGCACGTTTCCGGATCAGCCGGAGGCGGTCCCGGATGTACCTAGGCGCTCTCCACGTCCAGCTAGAGCTTCAGGCTCGTCATCTTGCCGCGCCAGCGTGAGTGAGAGGCCCACGTGGATGACTACACCTCCCACTTGGTACGACACACCCCCTCCTTGGTCCACGACGCAGCCAGCAGCACCACCACCACCACCAGCACCAGCACCAGCCGATGCCCCCGCATGGTATGATCACGCCCCGGGATGGTATGAGAGGATGCCGGATTGGGCTACCGGACTTTTAGAGAGTCGGAGCGCTAGAGATCCGGGCGGATGCTAGAGACGGACGCCTAGACGACCTTGACCACATGATGAGGGACGTCTACCGCCAACAGTTCGGGCGGTTCTATGATCCGAGCTTCTCTCCATTTCCACCTCCACCGGCGCCGCAGTGATCGATGCATGACCGTTTGATTTAGACATTCCCGCCACCACTTGTGAGTTTCTTTTTCTTTTCTTTCTTTTGTTCTTTCTTTTGAACATTAGGGACAATGTTCGTCCTAAGTATGGGGTGGGATGTACTAAAGTTTGTAATAACTCTACTCTCTATGTTTGCTTCATTTGAGACTATCATTGCATGTTCATTATGTGTTGCAGTTTCCTTATTGCATTGCATGAAAAGTGACTTGAAAAACCCATAAAAATTGAAAAATTTTGAAAATTTTGAGCTTCTAATGAATTGAGATGATTTCCATGATAATCACTACTTGTGAATTGAGTTCGATGACAATTGCATGCTTAAAAGGATTGTAAATCGAAAAGAATTTAAATGAATGAATTCTACCTCTTTTACAAGTTTTATAATGTGAAAACATTGCCTAAATCATGTTGAGAGATTGAAGTTGAAATCACATTATAAGTTCCTATACTTCTTGTTGAAATGATTAAGGCAATTCGATACTTTCTTTCCTCTTTCTTTGATCATCTAGCTCCTCATTGAAATATTAGCCTCCTTTACCTATCCGGGAATTTGGAAAAGTGAATGAGAAAAAGGCATGTTTGATGTGGGAGGGCCATGAAAGCAATTAATTGCAATCAATTGAATAGAAAGAAATTATAGGTTTGGGGAAGTTAATCATGACGATGAGTAACTCGGCACCATTCACATAGCCGGGTGTTTGTGCCTTGCCAAAGTCGGATTGAGCGATATTCCTAGCGGATTATGGTATGTGCGCTAAGGGTTTGAGGCATCTCATGAAAATTGAGAAACGCCAATCTCCTAGGCTTCGGTTTTTGTACACCTCTATCCATAACTCCAAAAGTAAAGTCGAAAAGAAGAGAGCGAAGCTCTAAGTTGAAGTGTTGCGGGAACCGCATAAGAAGAAGAAGGTAGTTGTCCACTTTCCCGGATTTATGCACCACTTCCCCTTAAAGTTTTCCCTTCCCTTCCATACTCTAGACCTTTTCTTTGAAAGTCCTTAAGATCAAAAGAATGTTATATGACTTGGTGATCTAAATTGAAGCTTCTTATGATTGATTTTGATAATGTTTGAAGGTTATAATGCTTGTTTAGAAGTTGAGTTGATTCATGAATTTTCTTTACCTTTTACTCTTTGATTAAGTGTGTGAAAGTTTGAGAAACGATTGAAGCAAGGTTTGAGAATGATCTATTCTTTAGAAGTCACATTCATCCAAAAGAAGGTACACATATTTCATCCTAACTCTTGTTTTAAAGCTTTTTGAAGGACCTTGCTTAGGGACAAGCAAGTGCTAAGTATGGGGTTATTTGTTAGTATGAAATATTGTGATATTTTAGGCACGTTTTCTAAATGTATTTGATTCATATTGATAGTCTTTGATTGATCTTTGTGCATATGTGAGCTAGTATTGCCTATATTTTCGATATGGATGTCTACACTAGTTCTATGTTGATTATAGGTAATTTGGAGCTATTTCCGAACGGAATCGAGCAAAGGAGAGTTGAGTTGATATGTCCATAGATCGAGGACACTTTTTGAAGCAATTTGGAGTCTTAGATTGAAGAATGCACGAGTTCAGGGAAGAATCACGTTCTTGCCCTAAATTACGCCCTAAAACACGGCCGTATCACAAACCACGTTCAGAATTACGGCCGTGGATTCAGAGTCAGAATTCGATGTTCATTCCAGGGGATTCTACGGCCGTGGAACTAACCGTAATTGTTTCCACGCCCTAAATTACGGTCGTGGAATCTTCCACGACCGTGATCTTGGCGAATCTTTTCGCCACGCTTCGAAGCCATGATCTTTTGAAAGATTGGGCCGGGCCGACACTTTACCCTACACTATAAAAAGACGGACGAAGCAAGATTCCGTCACCTCGCTTACGACCTTTCAACCTTCGCTTAGCGGCAAACGCACGCTTACAATCAACGTTTAGCAACGCACAAACCCTCATCTTGGAGGTAATTTGGAGATCTCATTGAAGATCAAAGTTCGTATTGGAGAGTTGCTGTTTGTGATTTTCGAATTGGTGGAAGATCGAAGTTCTTGGAGGGTTTTGCAAGAAGATCCCTCTTCTTGCTTAGGTTTGATTTAGGATCGGATTGACATCCCGTTTCTTTTCTTTCCTAAGATTGTGATTGTTTACTCCGTTTTGAATCTTTTGATAAACACTTGTTCTTGACTGTGATTTTGAGATTCATTTGAAGATTATTGATAATTCTTGAAAGTTCCCATCTTTTATCTTTTAATTCTTGAATTGATATCAATATGACTGTTATTGGCTAAAAACCCTTAACAATTCTAAGGTGAAGGGTTGATAGTTGTGGCATAGGTGATGATAGATCGATCGCAAACAGATTAGACCCTGAGAGTTAGAGAATTATCGCCGACAACCCCAAATTACGGGCTGTTCTTGAGTCCACGGCCGTGGAACCTCAAGAACTAACCGTGATTTACCTTAAGTCTACGAACCTGCTTTTACTTTAATCTAAAGTTAAAGATTGGCTTTAGCTTAGCTTAGACTTGTCTTTTCTAGGTGGTAGTGAAGCCTCAACAACCTCTACCTCGATTGTGAGTGTCATAACCTCAATCGGTTAAGTTAGTATTGACCTTTGGATTACAAGTTTGGGTATTTGACATTAATTCTCATCTCTAGAATCTTTCTATATTGAGCCTCAACAACCTGTATAGGGAGTGTCTTTTAGGTGAGTTACATAAGGTTTTTGGAACCTCAACCGTACGATTACCTTACATTAGTATACCTTTGCAAATCTCCACTCTGTCTTTACATCATTAGTATATCTTGAATCTATTGCCGCAACTGGATACTCGAAGCTTTAGGATTGTTGTTTTCCCAATATCTGCAAAACTCCCATATTCACCTGCTTGATAACTTGCAATTGAATTCGCTCCACCCAAATCCCTGTGTTCGATACTCTGGAATTCTTGCTTAACTACGTCGATCCGTACACTGCGGGTTCGCTTGCTTGATTCTAGTTTTATAAATTTAAAACTTATTTGCACACACCTCTAGGGGCGAACACCACACGGTATAGTCTCCGAGAATCTTCTGGCCCTCGCAAGGGCTAGGCAGTGATGTCACCGCCCATTATCATACACTTGGGTCAATAAAATATAAAGTTGGTGGTCCTATTACCGGTTTAGTTATTTATAACATAAACAATAACACACAAACACCACCAAACACACATCAATGCTAATACAAAAAATACGAGCTAAGTAACTCCAGTGACTTACATCATTCAAGTTAACTCGAATAAATCCACTCTCAGCTTTCCGCAGGAAAACGCTCAATGCCTGGCCAAACGAGGCACACTATCAATAACTAACCGATATGCTAGAAGTCCTCGGACTTCTAGTCTCCAACACCTATATGAGATTACTAACTCTAGCATTCTAGTTCCAACCTCTAATCTCGAAGATCTTCCTAAGATCGTAAAGAAAAACTCAACAAGCTCATAATCCATCCACTAGCACCTATGTTTCAAGGCCACTACATGGCATTCGCTCTAAGTTATGCTAGGTTCACAGAACATGATATACTACTACTATCATAACTAAACAAGGGAGAAGGTACTCACACATGGTCCAAGGTGGAAAACGATCAACGAACGTCGAGAACAGATTCGTTGGCCTTTATCGGGGCGCTTCCGGACCTAAGATCAAAGCTAAGCAAATTTAGCTTAAACGCTAAATTTGAAAGGAATATTTAACGCATAAAAATTCTAATGAAAACCCCGCTTTCAAAACAAAGGTTAAAACTCGTTAAAACATATTCCGGGGCAAAATACACAAATATGGGAATTTGGTCATAATACCGTAATTAAAACTTGATCCATAAACCGAAATTAATCCAAAAAGGGCACCATAAATAATTTGCAAAAGAGATGGGTCACAAACTACAATAAAAGTTATGGCCCAAATATGTAATAAATTTTGTAGGGACATAAATGCAAGATTTCCATAAAAGTGGGTCAAAACTAAGATATAAAGAGATGACGGTACAGATTGAAATTAAGCTACAATTATGGGGACCAATTTACAAATTGAGGAAAAGGTCTTCTTCAACCTAATGACCACATGCAGCAGAGGAGGGGAAAGCAGGGTGGTGGCTGGCAGTCGGCCTCATGTCTCTAGCAAGAGCGAGGCGGCAAGGGTGCTTCTCCGGCGAGGCAATTGGTGATTCCGGCATGGCAGAAGGAAAGCGAGGTGGAGAAGCGGTTGAGGAGTCCTTGGCTCGCTTGCTGTCAAAACAAAAGGCTGCTTGCAATTGAGAGAGAGGAGATCCAGAGATGCCGGCGGTTCCTATCCAAGGGTGAAGAGAGGGAGAAATTACAAAACAGAGATGGTATGGTGAGGGTAAAGACAGTTGAGCAACGGAGTGAGAGGGTGAAGGGGCTGACTTGTGTGTGAGAATAAGAGATAGGGCACACAGAGGGGAGGGGCGAAGGTCACTACAGGCGAGGGGAGAACGAGGGGTCACCTGTGCAGAAGTTGGGTAGAAGTTGTGTCGGGAAGCCAGAAGTCGGGTAGCGAGGGGCTGAACGGCCATCCGCTAGTGGAGAGAGGCAAGAGAGAAAAGAAAAAAGGAATAGAAGAAGAAAAGAAATAATAGAAAGGGTAGACTCGCTTTCAAATATTCGGAACAAGATTTTCGAGTCGGAATGACTTTCCGCCCCTTTCCGAAAGTAAACCAAAAATATTAATATACTCGGGAAGCTATTTTTACGTCGTAAAAATACTTTTAAAAGTATAAAAAAACATACTAATGAAATTATCGATAGAAATACGCAAGAAAGAAAATAACAAAACTGGGCGTTACATCAGATCCCCCTAAAAAAATTTTCGTCCCGAAACTTGCTAAACGCAAAACTCTCGATCAACCACGTCTCGATAACCGCTCGGAACACTATAACGTGGCAACTACGTTCCTCTAATCCAAAGTCTACTCGCATAAACACATCAAGACTCACTAGATATACACATACGAAACACACATAACATATCACGTCACAAATCACATAAGCACAACCAAGGAAAGATCTTGGGACTAACCCGATGGTCCTATAGATGTCGCTAAATCTGCGTAAAACTCGGAATAGTTCCTCCGGATACTATCCTTCGTCTCTTGTGTAGCCTCATCGGCTCGTCGTCTCGACCACTGCACTCTCAGCATCGGTATCTCCTTCTACCGAAGGTGTTTCCTACGACACTCAAAAACGGCTATCGAATGCTCCACAAAAGTATGGTCCGGCTCGACCACTAGGTCCTCATGGATAATGACGTGTTTTGGGTCATGTATGTACTCTCTCAGCTGAGATACATGAAACACCGGGTGAATACCCTCTAACCTCGGTTGCAACGCTAACCTGTATGCCACATCTCCGACTCTCTCCAAAATCTCGAATGGACCGACATATCGGGGGCTTAACTTCCCCTTAATGTCAAATCACCTAACGCCCCGTGTCGGTGATACCCTCAACCAAACCTGAGCTCCTACCCTGAACTCTAGGGGCCTACGCCTCCTATCCGCTTACGATCTCTAGTGGCTCTGCACAGTCAACATCCTCTCTCGAATAAATGCAACTCTAGCCATGTCGTCTTGTACCTGTTGTGGAGCTACAACGCTAGAACTCCCTGGCTCGTCCCAACATAAGGGAGTACGACATCTCCGTCCATACAATGCCTCATACGGTGCCATCCCGATCGGCGCGTGCCAGCTGTTATTATATGAAAACTGCACCAACGGGAGGTGGTCTGGCCATACCTAACTCGAATCTAGCACACATGCTCGCAACATGTCCTCCAAGGTCTGAATAGTCTGCTAAGACTGACCGTCTGTCTATGGTAGTAAGTAGTTGTGAAATGAAGACTCGAACCTAGGCCGGCGTGTACCTGCTGCTAGAACCTCGAGGTAAAACACCCATCCCTATCCGAGATGATGCTCCTCTACACTCCATGTAATCTCACAATCTGTCAGGTGAACTCCTCTGCCAAACGACTCACCGGCCACATTTCCCTAATAGGAATGAAACGTGTGGTATTTGTCAACCGATCAACTACCACCCAAATCGCATCAAAGCTCTTACTCGGTCTCAGACCGGTAATGAAATCCATGGATAAGTCCTCCCACTTCCACTACGGCACAGGCAGTGGGTGAAGCTCTCCTCCGGGTCTTTGATGCTCGATCTTGACCTGTTGGTAGGTCGCACATCAGGCCTTATATCTAGCTACATCGGGCTTGAGCCCACCCCACCAATAAGATCTCATAATATCCTGGTACATCTTACTCGCGCCTGTATGCACCGAGTAAGGTGTCGAATGGGCCTCCTGTAAGTTCCTCTCTCTCAACTCTCGGTCCGACGATACACATATACGCCCTTGGCATCTCAATAATCCGTCTGCCCCTACGATAAACTGCAATGCCTCACCTCGGGCCATCCTCTCTCTGATCCTCAAAAAAATCGGGTAGCCACCCTACTTATGTCGGATTTCTCTGGACAGATCAGGTAACATCTCTAACGCGGACAAACAATAGTCCGTATCCGGGAACCGGATATCCATCTCTAAATCCATCAAATCACTCTGAAACTGAGGCTGAACCGTAAGCCGAGCTATCACCTCCTCTCGAGGTGTCCTCCTACTCAAAGCATCGGCGACTACGTTCGCCTTCCCTAGATGGTACAAAATCTCCAAGTCAAAATCCTTAATCAGCTCTAAACATCTCCTCTGGCGGTTATTCAACTCTCGTTGAGTGAATATAAACTTCAGACTCTTATGGTCTGTGATGATCTAGCACGTGGCTAGGGGTGAGCATCTACGGATATCCTATCCGAAGGCTCGGATATCCGATCCGAAAAAAATTAAAAAGTCCGATCTAAATCCGATCCGAGAACACTCGGATATCCGACAGTTTTTATCCGGACGGATAACCGATCTGAAGATCCGTTCCGGATATCCGATCCGATCCGGACATTTATTCTTAGACTTGTCGGATATATCCGATCCGATCCGAAGATCCAAAAATATGCCCCGATCGGATCGAACTCGGATTACCAATTGTTGGATATCTTTGGATTTGGATTTTTCCTGATCGGATCTTTGGATTAGCGGATCGGATTAATCAGATCGGATATTTTTGCTCACCCCTACACGTGCCCCATACAAGTAATGTCGCCAGATCTCCAAGACATGAAACATTGCCACTAGCTCAAGATCATGGGTAGGGTAATTCTCCTCGTACATCTTCAGCTGCCAACACGTGTACGCAATAACCCTACCCCTCTGCATCAAAATGCACCTCAAGCCTATCTTTGAGGCGTCACTATACACTACAAAATCCTCAACGGCCTCAGGTTGGGCTAAAACGGGAGTGGAGGTCAACTTCCTCTTCAGCTCCTCAAAGTTGCGCTGACATGGCTCGGACCAGACGAACTTGGGATACTTCCTCAGCAAGGAAGTGATTGGCCATGCAATCATGGAGAAACCCTCAACAAACCGGCGGTAGTATCCCGCCAAGCCCAAGAACTGCACTCCTCCTTGACCATCCTAGGAGGCGGCCATGAAAAACGGACTCTATCTTCGCCAAGTCAACCATGACACCCTCGGCGGAAACTATGTGACCAAGGAATGCCACCTCGGACATCCAGAACTCGCACTTAGAGAGCTTAGCGTAAAGCTCTCTATCCTGAAGAACTCGAAGTACCGTCCTAAGGTGTGCCTCATGCTCCTCTCTACTCCGAGAGTATACTAAGATATCATCGATGAAGACTACTACAAACTAGTCCAATAAGTCGATGAAGACGTTGTTCATCAACTTCATGAAGACGACGGGTGCATTCGTCAGCCTGAATGGCATCACGACAAACTCATAATGGCCGTATCTCGTCCTGAATGCCATCTTCGGCACGTCCTCCTCTCTCACCATCAGTTGGTGATATCCTGACCTCAAATCAATATGTGAAAACACCGAGGCTCCCTGCAACTGGTCCAGCAAATTATCAATGTTTGGTAATGGGTACTTGTTCTTGATGGTGACTTTGTTCTACTCCCGATAATCAATGCATAGCCTCAAAGAACCGTCCTTCTTCTTGACGAAGAGGACAGGTGCACCCCAAGGGGAAACACTTGGGTGTATGAAACCCCTCACGGCTAACTCTTCGAGCTACTTCTTCATCTCCAACATCTCGATCGGCGCCATACGGTATGGAGCCTTGGAGATCGGCCTCGTTCCGGGCTCCAACTCAATAGCAAAGTCAATGCTCCTCTACGGTGGTAATCCGGATAGTTCCCCGAAAACATCCTCAAACTCACATGCCACGGGTATCTCCTCCAGCGATGGTCCCGCCTCCTCCTTCATGGCATAGCACCAGAAGGCCTCGTATCCCTACCCGATAAGTCTCGCGGCTCGGACCGCGCTAATAACTGTACCGGCCTTTCCGAGGTCCTAACCTCGGAATATCACCTCGTCTCCTGCCTCTATAGTGACCGTCACGGTCCTCCGGGTGATGTTCAAAATGGCACGGTGGCGGTCCATCCAGTCCATCCCTAGATGACTTCTTCATGCACCAAGTCCATGACATAGAAGTCAGCTAACCAATCACGGTTTCCCAAACAAATGGGACAACCGTGTACCTCTCGGGTACCACTAACCTTACCCCCGTCGGGTAACTTTATAATGAAGGGTCTCCCCTCTACCGTAACTTAGGACAACCTAGCTATACAATCGTCGGATATAAAAGAGTATGTAGCACCCGTATTAAATAAAACTCTGACCGGAAAGCTATGAATCTGAATAGTACATGTGGCTTCCGGTGCCGATAGATCAACGACACTCCTCAACTCAAATACCCTGGCCTGTGTGCCTCTGGCTTCCTGGGTGCCTCTACCACGGCCTCTACCTTGGCCCTGTCCCTGGGCTGATCCCTTTGTACGAGCCTGACCCTGGCCCCTCTATTGAGAGCCTTGTAAATGAAATTGTGACCGCCTCTAGCTGCCCCTGCTACGCCAGTAGGTGAAAAACCGGGCTGCGATTATGACTTGCCCTGACGGTAAAAAGTGGCTCGGTGACCCACCTGACCACAAGTGAAACAAGCCACGGGTGGCTTCCTACATGTGTTCCTCATGTGTCTGTACTCTCCACAATTATAGCCCTGACGTGTCCCCTCCGATTCCTGCCTCGACGGCTGGGGACCGGAACATCCCTAAGTTTTGCTACGTCCCTGCCCTGAGGCTCCTGCCCCCGAACTAGGTAGTAATGTCCTCTGCCTCTTGTCCGGCCCTCCGGACTGTGCTACTCTCCTAAACCCTTATCGGTCTCTCTCATAGGCTGAAGCTTGGTCCTGGTACGCCGCCAGGGAGTCACAATGGAATCCCGCAAGGTATGCACGGGTGGACTCTCTCAATCTCTTGGAAAAGAGATAGATATGCTGGTCTGCTGGAGGTGCGGTGGGTCCCAACAAATCTAACTCCACCCAAAATCGCCTAATCGCCTCGATGACTAGGACATCCTCGAATCCTGCCTCCAAGAAATCTTGGATTATGTCTCTTATCAGTGAATCCGGGCAAAAAGTCTCCCTAATGAGGCTCAACAGCTGGTCCATCTTAGTCACACCTCCTCTAACTGTCCTCCACCAATACTAGGCCTTCTCCCGGAATCACCTCTGGACTATCTCAACCTGCTTGTCCTATGGGCAACGGATCGCCTCTAAAGCCGACTCCACATGCCCAATCCAGTGCTCGACCTCTAACCATACCTTCCCGTCGAAGTAGGGTACATGTTGCTGGTTGAAAGCCTTCAACCATAAATTAGGTCTCGGAGACCTCAACTCGTCTCTTGCCCTAACAACATCCATAACCGGCTCGGGTGCAACTATCTCTGGTGCTACCTTGACCTGAGTCACCCTTTGCGAGACCTCATATGATCTCGCATGTAACACCCCAAATCCGCGGGACTCGGGATGCCACATTGGGCAAGGATCTCACAATGGATCTTGACCCTAGCCTGACAGCAAGTTCACTGGACCTTACAACATGGCACTGACAGATATAAAAAATACATAAAACTGTATAAACTGTACAACCAAAGGTAAACAACATCATAGCCCAGTATATATAAAACAACATCCTCTCATAGGAGGTACAAAAGATCATTCTCACGCAGGAGGGAAATACAACAACCCCAAACAAACCACCTAATGTACAAGAGCCCTCGGCCTGTCACCCTGTCAGATCACTCAGCAGCACACCTAATCTGTAAGGCATCTACTTCATGGTATAAAACCATTAGCTAACCATACGTATATAAGGTAATGCATAAGCACAAGCACAAGTCATAAAAGATAAACACATAATCATGCTATCACACATTTACCCATTTATCATCTTTATATAATAGTCATTCACTCAAGTCATATATATATATATATATGAAACTATGTGACACGAGGACCGTATCATCCTCGCCTCTAGGCTTGCTAGCCATCTAGAAGTAGTGTCGGTCACACAACCCGTGTACCCTATAGGAGTGGATTGCGCCCTTCCTGTATACGAGGTGGCCTGACGTTAGAGAACCTCCCAAACACCACGGCGGGATAAAAGGGAAAGATTATCACTACCACGCATATGCGGCTATAAATAAAACATAGGTCGGTAATACTCGACATCGCATGCTATCACATCAAGCATATAATACACACACAACTCATTCCAATAGACAATATCAGGATGGTAGCTAAGTAAGTCCTATGGACTTACCTCAACCTCATACAACCACAACTACGATCAACCTTCAATCTTGAGAGGGATACTGCCAAATAACAAGGCATAGAGATATATCAATCTCCTATCAATCAAAGGGGTCACACCTAGACCAAAGGGATCCATAGTGAAAAGTCCA
The DNA here is from genome assembly GCA_033239125.1 of Fagopyrum homotropicum. Taxonomy (NCBI): domain Eukaryota; kingdom Viridiplantae; phylum Streptophyta; class Magnoliopsida; order Caryophyllales; family Polygonaceae; genus Fagopyrum; species Fagopyrum homotropicum. Next base: position 58,993,087 of record BSWB01000008.1, on the reverse strand, counting down.
CCTTGATTGAAATGGTTTGCAGGTGTTGATGATGGAAGACATCATATAAATATAGCAGTTGGATCTCTAATAATGTACTTGATTATATTTCTAGATGTTTGGTTTGAATTTAGTGCAGGTTGTATATCTACATGTCAAGGGTCTTGAAGTTGAATTCAAGAACAAGTTCAAAAGGACGAATATCAAGGGCATTGGAATCTAAAGTGCACGGAACAAGGATTCAAAAATCGAAGATCTTCGTTGATGATTCTGTAACAAGAAGATCTTATCAAACCAAAGATTTTGTCAACCGAAGGAAGATCTCAACCGAAGGATAGAAAATCATTTCGAGAAGATTTTCTAAACAAAAAAAACGGCAAAAAAATTTCTCTCTCTTATCCAACAGAAGACGAGAAGATCAAGGAGTAAAAAACTCAACGTGTTCGTAGGAATCGAAGATGTGCAACGTCTACCTTACGGTCTTCATGGAAAAGAAGGTTGATCTTCAAACGGTCATCTCTACAATGGCTAGAAGATCTTTCCCTTAGAAGATATAAATGAAGATGATGGTCGAAGAAGCAAATACACAAGCCTACACCAGAAAACATCTTTGCATCCTCAAGCAACCTAATCATCTTCATTCGTTGTTTTTCTTTCTCACATTCACGTAAAAGTTTTATCCCATTAGAGAGAGAGAAAACACAAGAGCTCCATTGGTAGATCTAAAAAGTGTTATACTAGAGTGTGTTACTCTGCGAAGTAACTAGGCTATTGTAGCTAGGTTAAGAGTTGGAACTAGATCGTAGCATTGGCTACAAGTGAGAGAAGAAGGGGATTTCTTTTAGTTTGTATCTAGGACTCTTTGAAGCTGATATCAGAGCTATTATCTATATTTATATCACCTATCGGTTCTTCAATTAGTATCAGAGCTAGACTCACGTTTATTGATTTAACCATCAAAGAGACTAATCATGAATCTTGTAGGTGATGGTGGATTTGCTCAAGGAAGATCCTCATCTCGACCACCACTCTTTTGTGGCAACAACTTCGCTCATTGGAGATCACTAATGTGTATGTTCCTGATTGACCAGGATATGGAGCTTTGGAGCATTATTCAAGATGGACCAAAAGTTCTAATGACAACGGTTGAAGGCGTCCAAGTCCCGAAGAAGGAATCAGACTTCACTAAAGCTGACCTTGACAATGTGTCAAAGAATTACAAGGCAATGAATCTACTTTACTGTGGATTAGATGCTAATGAATTCAACCGCATCTCATCATGAAAAGTGCAAAAGAAATATGGGATAAGCTTGTTGTCACTTACAAAGGAACAAGTTAAGTCAAGGAAACAAAGATTAGCATCTTTCTCAGACAATACGAGCTATTCAAGATGAATCCAAATGAACCAGTCAAAGAAATGTTCACCAGATTCACTAGGATAGTGAACAATCTAGACTCACTTGGAAAGACCTTCACAAATGAAGAAAAAGTGAGAAAGGTTATAAGAAGCTTACATAAGCCAAGTGGGGACCAAAGATGACTGCTATTGAAGAAGCTCAAAATCTTACTACTCTTCCTCTTGATGATTTACTTGGAAAACTCATCACACATGAAATGATTCTTGGCGAAGAAGATGGAGAATTCCCATCCGATTCCAAGAATTTGGCATTAAAATCCAGAAGAGATGAGTTACCTTCTGGTGAAGAAAATAGTGAGGATGATAATGAAGAAGATGCTCTCGCCATGATCTCTAAAGGTTTAGCAAGCATTCTCAAGATAAAGAAACAATCTGCAAACTGAGAATTTCCACGAGCATCAAAACCCCGAGGTAAGTTTTCTAACTCTAATAAGAAAACGAAAGTACTGACTTGTTTTGAATGTGGTGAAACAGATCATTTGGTGAAGGATTGTCCACAAAAGAAGAGGACCAACTTCAGGAAGAATGATCGAAAGAAGAAACCATGGTTGCTTCATGGAGTTATTAAGAATCAACAAATGAATCAGAAGATGAACAAGAACAAGCAAACTTGTGTCTTATGGCCGATCATGAAGATACTTCAAATCTTTACATCGATAATATGGTAAGTACAATTTTGTCTCAACCTGAGATTGACCTTAAACAATTTCTTAAGGATATTATCTTAAGTGATAAGGAACATAGAATAAGGATAAATTCTTTCAAAGAAAAATTTCATGAACAAGATAAACAATTGAGCGAAATGTCTCTGGAGATTGAAAATCTTAACACAGAAAAGGAAGAACTTGATGGCAATATCAAGGCATTGGAATCAGAAAACCTGATTCTCAAGAACAACCTCACTTCTCTACATCGAAGTTATATCGATTTAGAGAAAGAGAAAGTTGATCTGACTTTAATGTGTCAAGACTAGAAGGCATCACTCATTACGTTTACTCGTTCAAAAGCTAATCTGGAAAGAATGATGGGTGAATAACAATCTTCACTTAACAAAAATGGTATAGGGTATCATAGAAGCTTTCCTAGAAAACCTACTACCACTTTTGTTACGGAAAAAGGAAGCATTCATATGCCTACCTGCTTCTATTGTTGTAAAAAGGGTCATGTTAAATCTACATGGCCTTATAGAAGAAATGATCCATATATCATCAGAAACACCTATCCTTTATGTTCAAAGAAACAGGTCAAACAAATATGGGTTCCTAAAGGTACTAGACTACCAAATATGATCGAACCTGAGCATGAACCAAAATATGCCATTTGGTCGACCCGGAAAGGTTGATGTTTGTTGTTTTGCAGGATATCACCAAGGTAAAGGAGCACAAATGGATTTTAGATAGTGGTTGCTCAAGACACATGAGTGGAAAGAGTTCTTTATTCTCAGATTTAAAGAAGCAATCATCTGGAACTATTACTCTTGGTGATAAAGGAAAGTATGACATAATTAGCATTGGTAAAATTTGATATGATTCATCCAACTTTATTGATGATGTTTAATTAGTTGATGGCTTGAAATATAATCTGCTAAGTATTTCTCAAATTTGTGATAAAGGCAATAAAGTCATGTTTGATTCAGAAAAATGTGAAGTTCAAGACATAAAGACGGGAGAAGTATTGCTCACTACTCCTAGGTGTAATAATGTTTATTCTTTGAGTACTAACCAAGTTGCAGGAACTAAGCTAAAATGTCTAAAGGCCTTGACTGATGATCCAAGGCTTTGGCATAGAAGACTTGGCCACGTAAGCATGCACACCATGCAGAAGCTACTTACAAAATATTTGGTACGTGGTTTGCCAAACCTAAACTTCAACGTTGATGACCTATGTAAAGCATGTACACAAGGTAAACAAACAAGATGTTCATTCAAACCTAAAAAAGTTGTAAGTTCTTCTTGACCTATTGAACTTTTTACATATGGATCTTTGTGGACCTATGCGTGTCAAATATCCCGGAGGAAAACAATACATCCTTGTTATAGTAAACAATTTCTCTCGGTTTACATGGATATCCTTTTTACGATAAAAATCTGAAGCCTTATTTGAGTTTTCAAAAATGTGTAAGGAGTTACAAAGTTTGAAAAACCTACCAATTATTTCTATAAGAAGCGATCATGGTAGAGAATTTGATCAACTAAAGTTTGATTTATTTTGTGCAAAATATGGTATTTCTCATAACTTTTCAGCTCCTAGAACTCCTCAACAAAATGGAGTTGTGGAACGCAAGAACCGCACTCTTGAGGATATGTCTAGGACAATGCTTTTAGAAAATCATTTGCCAAAAAGTTTTTGGGCTGAAGCAGTAAACACCGCAAATTATATTTTAAATCGATGCTTAATTCGCCCTATTGTGAAAAAGACTCCTTATGAACTCTTCAAAGGAAGAAAACTAAACATTTCATACTTTAAACGATTTCGATGTACTTGTTTTGTTCAGAACAATGGAAAAGACAATCTCGGGAAATTTGATGCACGTAGTGATGAAGCTATATTCATTGGATATTCTTCAAATAGCAAAGCTTATCGAGTATATAACAAACATACCAAAGTTGTTGAAGAAAGCATTCATATTATTTTTGATGAAAGCAATGATGGTACTTTGAGTGAAAGTTTTGCAGATTTAAATCTGAATCAAAGAGAGGATCACATTTCGGATGAAGAGGAAGATCCTAAAGGTCAAGACAAGAATATGCAAGAAAAGATTCAAGATACCAAAGAAAATCCTCAAGACCTTGAAACTCACCTTCAAGACCTTGAAACTGGAAATTGTGACAACATAACTCCATTTCAAGGGCTTGAAACCCAACTTCAAGGCCTTGAGATTGGAACAACAGGTAATGCACAAACGGTACTTGAATCAAGTCAGACATATTCAGCTCAACCTTCTGGATCTACATCATCTGTCAAAAGAAGAAAAGTTCAACACTCCTCGTATCATCCACAAGAAAATGTGATCTCAGATCCAAATGCTGGAGTTCAAACTAGATCTAAAGTGAATAATCTTTGTGCCTTCTCTACTTTTGTATCACTTGTCGAGCCAAAGAACTACATTCAAGCTCTTCAAGAACCAGACTGGATCATTGCCATGCAAAATAAATTAAATGAATTTGAGAGGAAAAAGGTATGGACTCTTACTTCAAGACCAAAGCATCACTCAGTTATTGGCACGAAGTGGGTCTTTCAAAACAAATTGGATGAAAGTGGAAAAGTCATACGAAACAAAGCATGACTTGTAGCACAAGGCTAAAACCAAGAAGAAGGTATTGATTATGAGGAGACTTTTGCTCCTGTTGCCAGGTTAGAAGCCATACGTATGTTACTTGCATTTGCATCCTTCATGAGCATAAAACTTTTTCAAATGGATGTAAAATGTGCTTTTCTAAACGGCTTCTTAGAAGAAGAAGTCTACGTTGCTCAACCTCTTGGTTTTGAAAATGATGAATTTCCGGATCATGTTTCTAAATTAGATAAAGTTCTTTACGGTCTTAAGGAAGCTTATCGAGCTTGGTATGAAAGATTGTCTAAATATCTTCTTGAAAACAATTTCAAAAGAGGTTTGATTGATAAAACATTGTTTATCAAAACTAGAGGCAACGACATTTTAGTAGTACAAATCTATATTGATGATATATTATTCGGTGCTACTAATGATTCCCTTTTCAAGGAATTTTCAGATATTATGTGCAGGGAATTTGAGGTGAGCTTAATGGGAGAGTTAAATTTATTTCTTGGACTTCAAGTTACACAAGCAAAGAAAGGAATTTTTCTCAATCAAAGCAAGTATACTAAAGACTTGCTTAAAAAGTACAAAATGGATCAATCTAAGGTTGCAAAGACTCCTATGAGTTCAACACTTACGCTAGATCATGACAAGAATGGCAAAAGTGTAGTACAAAAGGAGTATCGAGGTATGATCGGTTCATTGTTCTATCTAACTGCTAGTCGTCCTGACATTATGTTTAGTGTGTGCATGGGTGCAAGATTTCAAGCTAATCCTAAAGAGTCACTGATAGCATGAATTATAGTCTATATTTTGGGACTTGTTTAGATGTTTTATCTTCAATAATCTGCATGTTTGAATGTATATTATGTGATTATATTGTCGTTTTATCTACCTTTACGGGAATCGAGGTCTACACCTAGTTTCGTTGTAATCGTAGGTAAAATGGCACGTTTTGGACCGAAATGGAGCTAAGAAGCAAAGGAGTCATGGGAGCTACATTCTGGAGGTTAAAAAGGAATTCAAGAAACAAGGAATTAATGAAGAAGATTTACTTTGGACCAGATTTAAGAGATTTCACCTTCAGTTCTGAGTCACCTCGGTCAACTACAGTACCATCTCGACCGAGGTGATCTTGAGGAGTGCCCCGACCGAGGCGAATACCCTGACGCGGCGAGACCATTTATTCTTGGCTGAGATCTTTTATTTTTGGAAGGAGAGATCTTATATTTTTGGGCTGGATTTCTGGATGGAAGATTATATATTTTGGAGATCTATTTTAGAGATTAAGATATATTTTATTAGGATAATATCTTTTCAAGATATTTTATCTTTGGAGGGTAATTTTCCTATATAAAGGGTTGGATTTTCCACAAGTTCAACAATGCTTATACATGCTTAGAGGCTGATAGCATCCAGCAATTGAATGACTTTTGGAAGGTTGAAGGAAGATTGAAGGAAGGAAGTTCATAGCTTTTATAGCTTTTGTGAAGAGTTTTGTAAGACTTTCTTAGATTCCCTTCTTGTTGATTGTCTTGTTGGATTTGTTATCCAAGGAACGCTTATTTGTGATATTTGATTCAGTTATTGAAGCCTTGTTCTTAAGGTTTTTGTGTTCAAATATTCATTTTCTTCCCATATATTTGATTATTGCTTTCATGATGATGAGTGGCTAATTTCTTTGTGTAATTCTAGGGTGATTGGCTGAAGGTTGTGTGAAAAACAATGATAGAATAATCTTAAATTCCAGTAGGACCCTGAAAGCTCGAGTCTTTATCCTTAACCTTAGAACATCTCGTTCAGTCGATGAACATCTCGGCCGGGGTGGAATTCGTATGACCGAGGTGACCTTTCTGATCCGAAACTGAGAGTTAAGTGTTAGAGTTTGCCAAATCCTATTCTTATTACACCTCTCCTGGTTCAATGCAAGCCTAGGATGAGACTTACCCGGTAATTCCTTTGTTTGTTTATCCAAGATCATAAGTGTAGGTAATAAAGGTTTATCCTTTATTGGGGTTTGAGTGTGCCTTCATCCCATCTTTGTGAGTTAACTTGAGACTTACCCGGTAAAGGTTGATTCTATTCCCTTAGTTAGAGTGTTGGTTTGAGATTATAGTTCCTTTCCTTAGTACCTTGAGACTTACCCGGTAATAGGTTCTTTTGGTTTGGAGTTGGTGAGTAGTGAGACTTACTCGGTGATCTATTCCACTTTAGTAACACCTTCCCTTTGCAAAACCTCAGCTTTGTCCGCTTATCTTGAGATCTTGAGTTGGAACCACAACTAGATGCTTTAATCCCTAGAATTGCATATTTCCTTTAATTGACTTTTTATCATCTTCGATTGCTTTAATTGCTTTTGTGGTTAGTTGCAATATTGACTGCTTATATTGGTTTTGTTTCACCTAAGTCCCTGAGATCGACACCCCGGAATTCTTGCTTTTACTACGATTGACCCGTACACTGCGGGTTCGCATCCTTGTTTTAAGCATACGTCTTGGGTTATAAATTTAAAGCTTGCACACACCATTTGGAGCGAACAAGTTTTTGCCGCCGTTGCCGGGGACTTGGTCTAGACCGAGCCGGTTGCGGTTGTCTTTCGGGGCACTTGCCCCTGTTGCTACTAACCACTCTACTTGAGTGACTTTTGCAGGTTCTTTTCCTTAGGTTTATGCGAAGAACCCGCGCTGGGAAGGAAATCGTTCCTTACGATTCTGAACCAGAAAAGACATTCAAAAGATGCTTGAAAGAAACGAAGATGGCAAATCAAGAGAATCGCAATCTTGAGGCCAAATTGAAGGAGGTATTGGAACAACTACACCTCAGTAAAGAAGAACTGCGACTGGAAAAGGAAGAAATCGCGCAAGAACGGAAGCGATCGAAGCAGATATGGCGACCTTACGGGACCAATATCTACCTCGGCCAGCTCCAGCTCCTCGACCGAGGCAGGACCCAGCTCCAGCTGCCCCGGCCGAGATACTTCCACCTCGGATACCAGTCCGAGATGCTCTTTTTGCAGGTATTCCACAGACCCTAGGGCAGAGGATGGACCCCAACCAGCAACTGAGGCGTCCAGGAGTCAACCTAGGTGATCCAGCGGACCATGATTATGAGCTTCGACCACAAGTTCTTTCCATGATCCGCCAATGCCAGTTTGGAGGGCTAGAGAGGGAGTCTCCGCATCAACATCTACAAAACTACGAGATCTTGATGGAGACCTTGAGACCTTCAAGGCTAGAAAACAACAATTACAAGCTAAGGCCTTTCTACTTCTCTTTGAAAGATAGGGCGCTTACTTGGTATCAATCTCTCCCTCCAGGAAAAATCAACACTTGGGAAGAGATGACTACGGAGTTCTTGACTAAATTCTTTCCCCCCTCAAAGACCGCTGAAATGAGAGGGAAGATCAATGCGTTCATCATGAAAGACAAGGAGAGTTTGTCCAAATCATGGGAGAGATTTAAAGACATCCTTTTGAATTGCCCACATCATGGGATTCCAAAGATAGAGTTGTTGGAGATATACTTCAAGGGACTGGACGGAAACACCCAGTTCAACCTTCAACTACTATCCGCCGGAACGTTCATGGACATGCCGATTGACGAAGCTTGGGAGTTCATAGAGAAGCAAGCTTTGCACATGGAGAAATACTTCCACCAAGGAGCTGAAGGTGGAGTTAAAGACTCAACTTCCAAGAAGCTCCGTCAAACAATGATCAACTCACCTCTTTGAAGAATGATGTGAAGCAATTGAAAGACATTTTGGTTGCTCAAACCAAAAGGAAGAGGAAGGATATCAAGGGTCAAGGAACAACAATCAAGGTTCCCGAAACAACAACTACAACAACAATAGAGGATCCAACAACAACAATTGGAGATCCAACAATCAAAATCAGGTAACTCTTACTCTAACTCAAATTCGAACAATTCTTCTAATCCTATCCTCTCTTCTTCTTCTTCTTCTACTCCATTGAAGAGCCAGGAGCAAGGATCAAGTTCGTCCCAGCCGGAAAAGAAAGATGCGGTGCTGGAGGCCATCTTGATCAAGCTCAACTCTATGGAGACATCCATGACTTCATTTTCGAAGGCACAAAAAGCCTTAGAACAACAATTCTTTAACAAGGCGAATGAAGCGCCAAGAGATCCGAGGAAGCTTCCAGCAAGGACGGAAAGCAACCCCAAAGGACAAATCATGGCAATAACGACGAGAAGTGGACTGAAGACTGCAAATCCAGTGCCTCGGTCGATGCTAGTACAGACGAAGACCACCTCGGTTCAGGTACAGTCGAAGAACACTTCGGCCGAGATGCCAACCGAGGTCGAACCTCAGAGAGCGTCGGACAAAACTGAAGTTTATGTTCCACCTCCTGCATATAAACCACCACTTCCATTCCCCCAGTCAAGGGCTAGAGCACATCTAGACAAGCACTTTGGTAAGTTCCTTGACTTGATGAATAAACTACATATTAATATCCCTTTCCTTGATGCTATTCTAGGGATGCCTGCCTATGGGAAGTTCTTAAAAGAAATTCTATCAAGGAAGAGGAAGTTGGAAGACTTTGGTGAAGTAAGGATGACATCTAAATCCTCGGAGCTTATTCAAATCATGAAGGAGAAGATGCCACCAAAATTGAGAGATCCCGGCTCATTTTGCATTCCCATTCAAGTTGGGGATCTCACTTGTGAAGCATTGTGTGACCTAGGAGCCAGCGTGAGCATCATCCCGCTGGAGCTATGTGTGAGGATCGGACTTGGAGAGCCCAAGCCGATGAAGATATGGTTGTACATGGCGGACCGCTCCATTACCCATCCCGTGGCCATTTTGGAAGACGTTCCAGTTAAGTTAGGTAACTTCTATTTACCTATAGACTTTGTTGTGCTTGATATTCCCGCAGATTACCCCGTTCCTATCATTCTCGGGAGACCATTTCTAGCAACTTCGGGTTGCAATGTGGATTGTAAGAACGCCAAGTTGCAAGTCAACATTGGCGGTGATCAAGTTGAGTTTGCATTGCTTGCGGAAATGAAGGGAGAGCAGCTAGGAGATGATATCTTCAACATCTATGATGAAGAAGAATCAAGAGAATTGGTGAGCTCTATCCTTATTAATGATCCACTTGAGAGAGTTATTAGTTTTAGCTTAATGGAGGAAGGTATAGATGTTTCTTGTGATGCAGATATACGGAGCTTAAAGGTGTTGGAAGAAGATCCAGGAGCTAAATTTGAAAGGCTAATCCAAGAGAAGAAAATCTCCAGTTTCGGTCCCAGTTGCAGTACCTCGACCGAGGCACTTTCTGAACCAAGCGAGGTGTTCTTGACTGAAGAACATCTCGGTCACTCTCTCTAGACCTCGACCGAGGTCGAAAGCGAGATGATGTCAACTGAGAATAACAAACTTCTTACTCCCTTTTCTGACATTCATCCTCAGTTGGTGGAACACTTTCTCCACCCAATATTTGATAATAAATGACATTGGTATGCTGACATTGTTAATTATCTTGTTTGCCAGGAAATAGCGCCCGGATTGACGTACGCTCAAAGGAAGAAATTCTTTAAAGACGTACGCTATTACTACTAGGATGAACCGCAACTATTTAAGAGAGGTCCGGATGGGATGCCTCGAAGATGCATTCCGGAAGATGAAGTCACTAGTGTCATACGGCATTGCCACTCACTTCCTTGTGGAGGGCATGCTAGCGCTCACAAAACATGCGCCAAGGTATTATGTTCCGGTTTCTTTTGGCCTACATTATTTAAGGATGTGCAAACGTTTGTTGTCTCTTGTGATGCATGCCAAAGAACAGGGAACTTATCTAGGAGGAATGAGATGCCACTCAACAACATACAGGAGGTTGAAATCTTTGATGTATGGGGAGTTGATTTCATGGGACCTTTCCCATCATCCGGAGGAAACCTCTACATTCTCCTAGTTGTCGACTATGTCTCTAGATGGGTTGAAGCCATTGCCTCTCCCACTAATGACGCCATGGTGGTTATGAAGTTCTTTAACAGGACTATCTTTCCACGTTTTGGGACTCCACGCATCTTCATCAACGATGGAGGAACACATTTCATCAACCGGAAGTTTAAGGCACTTCTATCGAAGTATGGGGTAACCCAGAAGGTAGCAACCCCTTATCACCCTCAAACTAGTGGACTGGTCGAGATCTCTAATAGAGAAATCAAAGCAATCTTGGAGAAGACCGTCTCTCGGACAAGGAAGGATTGGGCCATGAAGTTGGACGACGCTCTTTGGGCCTATAGGACCGCATTCAAGACTCCCATTGGTACCACCACTTATAATTTGGTATATGGGAAGTCTTGCCATTTGCCCGTTGAAATAGAACACAAGGCGTATTGGGCAATCAAATGGTTGAACTTTGACATCAAGGAAGCCGGTGAGAAACGGCTATTGGATATCAATGAGCTGGAGGAGTTGCGTTTGAACGCTTATGAGAATTCCAAGATCTACAAGGAAAGGACAAAGAAATGGCATGACAAGCGTATCATCCCTAAGGAGCTAAAAGAAGGATATTTCGTTCTACTCTTCAACTCCCGCCTTCGCCTCTTTCCAGGTAAGTTGAAATCTAGATGGATCGGACCTTATGTTGTGAAACATGTTTTCCCTTATGGTGCAGTTGAGATTTGGGGAGAAACAAGTGGAAGCTTCAAGGTCAATGGTCATAGACTTAAGAAATACAAACCGGAAGTCCCGGTTGAGGAGGTTGCACCACTATACCTTGTTTGAAGATGTCGTACGGTCCAGCTAGCGACCTTATATCAAGCGCTTCTTGGGAGGCAACCCAAGGAATTGCTTTGTTTTTGGCGTCCCGGACAGACAACAGGTGATATCTAAGGAAGGAATACAACCCAAGAGCAACACTGGAAGGACAGAAGTTCGAGAATTTGAGAAGACGGAGTTTGAATGAGACACATCTCGGTTGCTGTCACAACACCTCGACCGAGATGATTCTTGAGCAACCGAGGCGACTAGGGTTACTGAAGACCCACCTCGGTCGGTACCACCTCGGTCCAGTCGAGACCATCTCGACCGAGGTGACAGCAGTTCCAGAAAAGGGTATAAAAGGGAGATTAATTTCTCTTTCTTCCCTCTCTCACCTTCTCAACCGCGGCGACCCAGTTTCACCTCGTTCTCCAATCTTCGATCGTTTTCGACGATTCTTGCTTCCAAACTGCAAGGAAAGGGTAGAGGATCGGTTTGCAAGCGACAATCTACAACAATAACTTCTGAATCGACCGAATTTAGGGTAAATCAAAAAAACCCTAACTCCCTCTTCTTCCACTGTTTTCGATCAATTTGGGCTTTGGTTGCCCTTGCATTGTGCTGGAAAAGGATTAAGTACCCCATAGGAACAATTGGTAGTGATATCGGGGGAAAAGAACTGGATTTCTGAGAGTTTCGATCGAACAGTCATCTACCTCGGTCCAGTCGACCTGCGTCTCGACCGAGGTGTTCTTGGGATCTGACAAGCCGAACGAGGTGATCTGACAGAGAGTGAAAAATGAGTTCTGACAGGTAGATTGTTCTGAGGGACAGATCCTCCCCTTCTCCCTCTTCTTCTTATCGCCGCTCCATACTGGTGATCCATGAGCGTCACCGAGTAGACTATGACCGTATAGTGGCGCGTCCAGTGATTGCACCACGATTTCTAGATGTGGTTGCGTTTGATTGCCTCCACGTTGATGATGATTTGAGGCGGATGATTGCTACGGTAGGGCTGGAGCAGTTTACTGTGATTAGAGCTCCAGTCTACCTTGAGCCGACTTTGGAGTTTGTTAGCTACGTGACTTACTTGCCTACTGAGCTTGCCATCAAGTATCAGTTGCTGAACCGGAACTACTTGGTTCCTATGGACCATTGAAGGGATATTTTCGGCTTCCCGACCCCCACAGTTGTTGATTTTCCTTCTCGAGCAGTGGCTCAAGAGTTCTGGGGCCAGATAGCTCACGTAGTTGAGCATGCTGATAGGTCGAGACCTGGAGACTCCAGGGAGCGTATTATCTTCCACCTAGCCTTCAGATTAGCCCACCGGATCTTTAGCGAGACACTTCTGGCGCGTACTGATACGCCCCAGAAGATTAGACAAGGGGAGCTGCTGAGCCTGTACTGTATGGTGACCGGAGAAGTTCCGGACTTTGGAGTGATGTTGGCTGAGGATCTCCACAGGATCAAGGAGAAGGCGAAGGGAGATATCTGTTGCGGAGGTCTAGTGACTCACATCGCGAGTTACATGGACTTAGACTTGAGTGCTTGTACTATGGTGGCTGTTGCCAAGCCGCTTGGGCTGCAGGAGATGATTACGAGGAGGATCTTGGTTCCTCGCGGACTTACTACGCCGTATGTGGCGATGCCCTGGGAGCAGACTGCACCTCAGGGTATTAGATGGTCATCTCAGTTTTCCGTTTACGACCCGCAATACTGGTACACAATGTGGATTCCTCTTATTGGGGACGCTAGGGACGCAGCAGCAGCAGCTCAGGGGCAGGATGAGGAGGAGGATGATGAGGGGGCTGATGAGGATGATGAGGGGGCTGATGAGGATGATGATGGCGGTGTTGCCATGGACACATGGACAGATACTACTGGCACCAGTATACCAGTCGTCAATCTAGACGACGAGGAGACAGAGGACGAGCCAGCTGCAGGACCTGCCAGACGTAGAGTACGCAGGCAGAGGGATCCCTTAGCTCACCGCCGGATCGACGATCTGACAGAGCAGATGATTGACTCCTACGCAGCCATGACCGTTGATTTAGGAGGACGTTTGGATGGCCTTCACAGAGAGTTGGACAGCCGGACTCATCAGATAATGGAGAGCCAGTATTATCAGCACCGGATGATGGAGATCCAGTTCCAGCATATGATAGGACATCCATTCGACCCGTCTCAGCATCCATACATACCATATCCTCCACCACCGCCGGCAAATCAGGATTAGAGCTTGTAGGATTTCTTTTCTTTATTTATTATGCAGCTCAACTTTGTCCGGTGAGTATTCTGTTCTTAGACTTATTTGACCCATTGGGACAATGTGTCCCAAGTATGGGGTATGCGAATATGTATTATTTGACTTATGTGGATGATTGTATGACTCTTTATGACTTATTTATGATTTTATCCTGCTCTATATGCTTATCTGAGATTACATGCATGCATACAAGTTATTTGATTGAGAAAAACGCCAAAAACTGGTTAAGAAAAAAAATTTATGACCTCGACCGAAGTGTGGTACGTCTAGGAATTGATGCACGCAAAAGTCTTAAATTTATACTCGTTATATTTTTCCTAACTCCTAGCGAACCCGCAGTGTATGGGACGTTTTGTAGTAAGGATAGTATTCCGAGGTCGAACACAAAGACTGAGGTGAAATCGAGTCAAATAGTGACTAAGTATAGTGTCGATCTAGGCTAAGAAAAGATGAAAGAAACAAATAAGTGAAAATCTTAATATCTTTTTGGGTTTGGTTTTTTGTGGTGATCAATCAAGAATCACAACGATATAAGAATGCAAAACAAACTAACAATCTAGCAAATCAACACAAACAAGCAAGACAAACACGAGATATGAGATAAAAGAGAGAAAAGCGGATTCTAGGGGTTGGAAATTCCGGTTATGGCATAGGACTCAAGCTTCTAATCAACCTTGGATAAACTATAGTATGTTGGGAAGGAATGTTTCTCAAATGGGGTCAATTACCGGGTAGGTCTCATGATCCACTAATCCCGCACCTAAGGTCCTATCACCGGGTAAGTCTCTAGGAGCCCTAGGAAGGGATATCTACTCAAACCGGATGGTATTCTAGGGATCTAACCTCTCTTTACCGGGTAAGTCTCGGGAAGGCAAGTCCTAAGCATCTATCCTAGCACATTCAGTCCAATAGCGGCTTGTGAGGCTCACTACTACCTAGACTTCGTCATCTTCGATATCTAAGAGCAAGAATCACCGGGTAGGTCTCTTCTAACACTTAGTTGCTAACACTAGGTCACCCTAGGATAGATTTAGCTCAACAAACACTAGGATTTCAACAATCTAACATTCTAGCACTTAGATTCATCAAAACAAGTGAGTTAGTCAGAACCACGGGTTGTTCATCCCTTTCCACGGCCGTGGAGTGGCAAGAACGAACCGTGGTTTCCAACAGTAGCTCGGTTCAAGCAAATGAATCATCCTAAGGTACATCTAAGTCCATCCTATCATAGTCCTAGCCATAACCCTCATTTCCTTACCCTAGAATCACATCTATCTAGCCAACAACATGCATTTCAACAATCAAACTCAACAAGCATAAAATCATGGAATCCATATCAAGAGGATGAAATGAAAGGGTGATGAAGCAAGTAGAACAAAGAAAACCAAGCTGAATATAAGTTCAAGAAGGACTTACAACCCTTCAAAAGAAGGTTCAATCGTTTCTTACAAACCCTTGAAAATGGCTTCAACAAAACCCACTCTCAAAACTATGAAAGACTAAAAATGGTGTGTTCTTCTCCTTCTTCTCCAATGGAACCTTTTCTTCTCCTCCAAGAGTAGCTCCAATCCAATCTTCCAATGAGAGAATATGTGTTGTTGAGAGTGTCGGAGAGAATGGAGTGATGGGGTCTGTCCCTAACAGCCTGTAGGACCACCTTATATCCTCAACAAATTGCAAGAGTCGGCCATGAAGATCGTGGGACAGTTGTCACAGCTGTCTGGGGAAAACCACGGCCCATTTCCACGCCCGTGGAAGTCCCAGTGGCCGTGGTTTTGGTGCCTCAGCTTGTTTTGGATCATCAAGCCTCAATTTAGTGCATGGCATGCACCAACAAGGTCCCATGTGTCCCCCTTAGCTCCTAGCTTGCTTCCCAATGAGTCCGAAGGTGTGTCATCTCGAGGAACGATCCTCAAATGTATCGATTAAGCTCCTAAAACTCCTAAAATACCTACAAAGCATGCAAAAGTCCGTGTAGACGTCTAAGAGGTGCACAATAACCGAAGCCTAGGAGATCAGCAATCAACAATTTCTCGAGATACAAACCCTTGATGCACATACCATGACCCATTAAAAAGCCCTTGAGACCTCGAGCTTGTTGATTGACTTGGTGGTTTAAACTGGATTATACATGATTAATTTCAATAATTATGATTTATTATGCATTCTATGATTTTATGCAAAGATGAACAACTTTATTATATTTATAAAATGTTTTGATCATATTTTGATTTTAAATTTCATGAAGCATTCTCTTAGAGTGATCTATGAGTGGAGCACACCATCAAAAATGTTTTGAAATACTTTTCATTGATCTTTGTGACTTATAATCCATTATATCTTGTACTAAAGATTTCGAACTTGCTTGGGGACAAGCAAGGGACAAGTATGGGGTATTTTGATAGCATGAATTATAGTCTATATTTTGGGACTTGTTTAGACGTTTTATCTTCAATAATCTGCATGTTTGAATGTATATTATGTGATTATATTGTCGTTTCATCTACCTTTGCGGGAATCGAGGTCAACACCTAGTTTCGTTGTAATCGTAGGTAAAATGGCACGTTTTGGACCGAAATGGAGCTAAGAAGCAAAGGAGTCATGGGAGCTACATTCTGGAGCTTAAAAAGGAATTCAGGAAGCAAGGAATTAATGAAGAAGATTTACTTTGGACCAGATTTAAGAGATTTCACCTTCAGTTCTGAGTCACCTCGGTCAACTACAGTACCATCTCGACCGAGGTGATCTTGAGGAGCGCCTCGACCGAGGCGAATACCCTGACGTGGCGAGATCATTTATTCTTGGCTGAGATCTTTTATTTTTGGAAGGAGAGATCTTATATTTTTGGGCTGGATTTCTGGATGGAAGATTATATATTTTGGAGATCTATTTTAGAGATTAAGATATATTTTATTAGGATAATATCTTTTCAAGATATTTTATCTTTGGAGGGTAATTTTCCTATATAAAGGGTTGAATTTTCCACAACTTCAACCATGCTTATACATGCTTAGAGGTTGATTACATCCAGCAATTGAAGGACTTTTGGAAGGTTGAAGGAAGATTCAAGGAAGGAAGTTCATAGCTTTTATAGCTTTTGTGAAGGGTTTTGTAAGACTTTCTTAGATTCCCTTCTTATTGATTGTCTTGTTGGATTTGTTATCCAAGGAACGCTTATTTGTGATATTTGATTCAGTTATTGAAGCCTTGTTCTTAAGGTTTTTGTGTTCAAATATTCATTTTCTTCCCATATATTTGATTATTGCTTTCATGATGATGAGTGGCTAATTTCTTTGTGTAATTCTAGGGTGATTGGCTGAAGGTTATGGGAAAAACAATGATAGAATAATCTTAAATTCCAATATGACCCTGAAAGCTCGAGTCTTTATCCTTAACCTTAGAACATATCGTTCAGTCGATGAACATCTCGGCCGGGGTGGAATTCGTCTGACCGAGGTGACCTTTCTGATCCGAAACTGAGAGTTAAGTGTCAGAGTTTGCCAAATCCTATTCTTATTACACCTTTCCTGGTTCAATGCAAGCCTAGGATGAGACTTACCCGGTAATTCCTTTGTTTGTTTACCCAAGATCATAAGTGTAGGTAATAAAGGTTTATCCTTTATTGGAGTTTGAGTGTGCCTTCATCCCATCTTTGTGAGTTAACTTGAGACTTACCCGGTAAAGGTTGATTCTATTCCCTTAGTTGGAGTGTTGGTCTGAGATTATAGTTCCTTTCCTTAGTACCTTGAGACTTACCCGGTAATAGGTTCTTTTGGTTTGGAGTTGGTGAGTAGTGAGACTTACCCGGTGATCTATTCCACTTTAGTAACACCTTCCCTTTGCAAAACCTCAGCTTTGTCCGCTTATCTTGAGATCTTGAGTTGGAACCACAACTATATGCTTTAATCCCTAGAATTGCATATTTCCTTTAATTGACTTTTTATCATCTTCGATTGCTTTAATTGCTTTTGTGGTTAGTTGCAATATTGACTGCTTATATTGGTTTTGTTTCACCTAAGTCCCTGAGATCGACACCCCGGAATTCTTGCTTTTACTACGATTGACCCGTACACTGCGGGTTCGCATCCTTGTTTTAAGCATACCTCTTGGGTTATAAGTTTAAAGCTTGCACACACCATTTGGAGCGAACAGTCATACTTGATAGCTGTGAAAAGAATTTTTCGGTATCTCAATGGCACTAAGGATCTAGGGTTATGGTACCCACGTCAAAGCTTGTTTCATCTTGTTGTCTATTCAGATGCAGACTTTGCAGGTTATAAGGTCGATAAAAAAAGTACTTCTGGATGTTGTCAATTCTTATGGTCATCCCTAATTAGTTGGCACTCCAAGAATCAAAATTTTGTTGCACTATCCACAGCTGAGGCCGAATACATAGTTGTTGGAGCATGTTGTGCTCAAATTCTTTGGATTGCTCAACAACTTCGTGACCTTGGCTTTGACTTAAGAGGTATTCCTTTAAATGTGACAAATACTAGTGCTATTTCTATAACCAAAAATATTGTGCAGCATTCAAGGACTAAGCATATTTATGTAAGGCATCACTTCATACGTGATCATGTTGAGAAAGAATTCTTCAATTGATAAAGAAGAAAAACCTTCTGAAAATCTGGATACATCTCCAATTACTGGTCTTCCCTCATCATGGTTTATAAATTTTCAAGCGTCTGGATCTTGGCTTGATGGCTTTCACAATCGACCGCTCTGTATGTGTGATTTGGTGGATACTGACTTTCTCAATACTCTCAAGATACCCTGCATAGACAAGCTGAAGAGTTCGATTATCTGGAAGGTTTTAAACCTTGGAGATTTTGCTTTTCCACGGCTCACGAGACTCTTCTATGTTAATCTCACCACAAAAAGGGACAAAGGGGGTATTACTCTCGAATCTTCAGTCAAAGGTACTCCAATTTTACTCACTTCTTCTATTCTCAATGAAATTTTAGGAATTCCTACAGATGTAGTGTTCAACTATCCTTCAAGGTTAGAGACCGTTCGTATTGCTAAAGAGAATTTTCTGATTCCTAATTCAAACTCACGTCAACTCACTCATACTTCTCTGACGTTAGAGGCTAAAATAGTGTTCACCATACTGGTTCGATGTGTAGTTCCCCGTGCAAACTCAAGAGAGTTGTTGACTGATCAATCTCTGGAATTAATTCATTTACTTATGTCTGATGTGGCCATAGACATGCCTAATCTGATTCTCAACCATATGCTGCATTTTGTTAACTCTAAGAGATCTATTCCTTTGCCTTATGGAAGTCTGTTGCCTAAGATCTTTGATTATTACAAGATTGATACATCTTTTGAGGAAAGACAATCTATTAACAGCAAAATTGATGAGAACTGCTTAGAATGTCTAGGGATTGAGAAAACTCTTGCAGGAACATGGACTTTGAAAGGAAAAGGAGTTACTCAAAATCCAAATGAAGAAATTAAATCCTCTCCTACTCCAGAAATCAGGTTAGATGGTTGTGAAAATGAAATAGCTCGTCTCAATCGTGAATTGTCTGATTTTAAGTTTGACGCCAAAAGGAGAATGGATTCAAATTTCGAGTTACTGGCTACCATCAATGCTAAAGTTAATGAGATGTATTTGATGAATGCTCTTACATTAATTACAATGGGAAGTAGTTTGCCCATACCTTAAGATGTAGCTCAACATATTCAAGAACAGGTTGAGAATATGCTGATGAATTGTAAAAGGCGTGTCCAGAATAAATCAATTATGTACCCAACTCATGAAGAGCCAATGTTCTTGCCCAAAGTTGAGTATGAAATTATTAAACAAAGAAGAGCTGAAGAAAAGAGAAGACGTTTGTCAGCTGAAATGGATGATTGGCGTTATAAGAAAACTTCATCCAAAGGAAAGAGGAAGTTTTATGAGGAATTTTAAAGCTAACAAATCTATTTCCTATGGGTTGACTGGTTTTGGTTTTGAAATACATTTGTTTTGGGTTTGTAATCGTTTTTAAGACTTCTTGGTTTGACTGCTTTTTCTCCCTTGTTGAAAGACAAAGGGGGAGAAATATGATCCGACATTTCCGATATACTGCATTCTGCATTTTTAGTTTTTGAGATTCTTATATGCATTGCTAAATTAACAAATGCAGGTACGAAACTTTGTGTTGTCTTCCATCAAGGGGGAGATTGAAAACTCCACCTTGATTGAAATGGTTTACAGGTGTTGATGATGGAAGACTTCACACAAATATAGCAATGGGATCTCTAACAATGTACTTGATTATATTTCTAGATGTTTGGTTTGAATTGAGTGCAGATTGTATATCTAGATGTCAAGGGCCTTGAAGTTGGATTCAAGAACAAGTTCAAAAGGACGAATATCAAGGGCCTTGGAATCTAAAGTGCACGGAACAAGGATTCAAAAATCGAAGATCTTCGTTGAAGATTCTGTAACAAGAAGATCTTATCAAACCAAAGATTTTGTCAACCGAAGGAAGATCTCAACCAAAGAATAGAAAATCATTTCAAGAAGATTTTCTAAACAAAAAAAAACGGCAAAAATATCTTCTCTCTCTTATCCAACAGAAGACGAGAAGATCAAGGAGTAAAAGACTCAACGTGTTCGTAGGGATCGAAGATGTGCAAGGTCTACCTTACGATCTTCATGGAAAAGAAGGTTGATCTTCAAACGGTCATCTCTACAACGGCTAGAAGATCTTTCCATAGAAGATATAAATGAAGATGATGGTCGAAGAAGCAAATACACAAGCCTACACCGGAAAACATCTTTGCATCCTCAAGCAACCTAATCATCTTCATTCGTTGTTTTTCTTTCTCACATTCACGTAAAAGTTTTACCCCTTTAGAGAGAGAGAAAACACAAGAGCTCCATTGATAAATCTAATAAGTGTTATACTAGAGTGTGTTACTCTGCGAAGTAACTAGGCTATTATAGCTAGGTTAAGAGTTGGAGCTAGATCGTAGTATTGGCTACAAGTGAGAGAAGAAGGAGATTTCTTCTAGTTTGTATATAGGACTCTTTGAAGCTAATAATAGATAGTTAGATCCTACGGATATACCCTGGGACGGAGAGTAGGCTATTTAGAGCCGAACTTCGTAAGCATATCCTCGTGTCAATCTTTTCAATTCCGCACCATATAAACTATATTGTGACTAACTTTGTTTTGCAGGAGCAAGAAGTCAAGGCCCTTGAAATTAAGTTTCAAAGCCCTTGAAATCGAAGTTTCACTAGTAACACAGATTGACATCAAGGCCCTTGAAAGGAGTTTCAAGGCCTTGAGATTTGGTTTGCGAAAAGTTTTCATACTCTATTCAACCCCCCCCCCCCTTCTAGAGTATTATCTATATTTATATCACCAATCGGTTCTTCACATAGGATCATCCTCAACCTAAGTCTCACAACTCACTAATCCTCAAAAGCCGTACAAGGCATAACATGATCATAACATCATCAACATAGTCCCATCTACACCTAGCATGGTACTACACACTCACACTAGGAAAGGAAGAGGCAATGCCATCAATAAGCAAGCCTAGAAACAAGACACACCTGCAGAACCAAGAGCAAGACAAGGCTGGTGTAGGTGGACGCAGGGGCGGCTGCAAGGTGGCGCAGGGGCGGCGACTGGCCGGTGCTGAGGCGGCTCCAAGGTGGCGCGGGGGCGGCTGGTGTATAGAAGGCACAGTTCGAGCTTCTCTTTTCTTCTTCACTCGATTCTCCCCACACCTTCTTTAGCCAGCAGCCAAGGATATACATATAAATACATATATATACATCAAATGAAGCCTATGAAGGCTGCCACAAGATCAAACTTGTAGAATCCTAAGCTAGAAAGTAAGAAAAGAAGAAAGAATGAAGAAGGATGAAAGGAAGGAGAAGATCTTACCAAGCTATAACCTAATCAGGAGAAGAACCACACCACAACCTCAAGGTTGGCTAACACAAGCACAACAACGTCCTCAATCCTCAACCACAATCAAAGCCACACAAAAACTCTTCAAAACTCTCACAAGATCAAAGAAGAACAAGATGGAGATCCAAAGAAGGAAGGAGAGGAAGATGGCCATGAGGGAGAAGATGAAGTTGTAAGAAGATGAAGCAAACCCTTATCAGTAAGCAAGGGAGGCTTATATAGGAAGCCAACCCAAAAGCACGAGTCAAGAGTCAACAAAGTCGGCTGCATCACACCCTAAACCGCAGGGGCGGCTCAGGGAGGCGCATGTGCGGCCCAGGTAAACCGCAGGGGCGGCCTCTGCTACACGCAGGGGCAGTTTAGGCCAATTATGTACCCTCGGCACTCACTCTCAGCTCCTCCAGACTAAGGTTCTTACATCACACCCCCCTAAAAACAAGTTTCGTCCCGAAACTGGCAAAATCCCAAATCCTCTCGGACCCATATGCCGAGGTATGACTCTATCTATCGGAGGTATCACATCGCCGTTCAAAAGGTTACAACCTATATTAATCTACAGCCTCAAAACAAAAACATGGCGGAATCATCAACTCTAGAAATCAGGGCCATTACTCTACCCCAAAGGCATAGAGGAATCACATCTCTTGCCATACTCATATCACAAGGCATAGCGGAAACATATCTCTAGCCAGATCATACTCATGTACAAAGCATGGAGGAAAAACATCTCCAATGAAACTATGTCAATCAAGGTAGCGTGGAGGAAAGAACAATCTCCAACTGAATCCTAATCGCACTCAGATAGCATGGAGGAAAGAACCATCTCTAGGTTTAATCATACATCACGCTAGCACATCAAGATCTAATAAGATCATACATCACATCATAGCTAGCATGGAATAAACACATCATGGCATGTAAGCACATAAGCATATAATCACATACTCACCAAGATAGCACTAAGGTTTACTCATCGACCCTAGGTGCATCTATCTCAGCATAAAACTCTAGATAGTTCTTCTGGATACTATCCCTAGTCTCTCATGTAGCCTCCTCAGGTCCTCGTCTCGATCATTGTATACTCGACATGGGAATATCCTTCGAACGTAGGCGTCTCATACCTCGCTCTAGGACTGCAACTGGGTGCTCAACAAAAGTGTGGTCCGGCTCAACCACTAGATCATCATAACTCACAATGTGCCTCAGATCTAGCATATACTCCCTCAGTTGAGACACGTAAAACACAGGGTGAACACCCTCTAACCTCGGAGGCAATGTTAATCTGTAGGCTTCCCTCCCAACTCTATTCAGTATCTCAAAACGACCGACATATTAGGGACTCAGCTTTCCCTTTATGCCAAAGCGTCTGACGCCTCGTGTAACGCCCCAGTTTTTGGCGCGTTCCGTTATTTATTTTCTCGGATCTTATTGCTATTTTAAATAGCTTACTTTTTTTTTTATACGAGTATTTTGACGTGTAAGTTAAATCCCACGACTATATATCGATATATTTTATTACCCGTATTTAAACTATTATATAATCTCGTAAATAATTCACGAGAACGGGTTTTGTATTGCAAAGTATATTTTTACGAGTTTATATATATATTTAATCCATACATATTTTTTTCCGTATTTTATTCCGGAAAAGTTGGAAAAGATTTTCGATCCAAAAATCTCGTTCGGTTCGTTTCGAACGAGTTTATTATATTTTATTTTATTTATTTATTTTTCCTTTTTCGTCCCCCCCCCCCTTTTTCTTTCTTCTCTCTCTTTTCTCTCTCTATTCCTGGCTGGTGAACGTCGCCCTCTCCCCGACCCCTCGCTTCCATCACCCTGCAGCTCGACTCCTCACCACCCACAACCTGTTGTCACCTATGATGCAGCCCCAACCTTTCACTCTCACCCTCTGCTCAACTCTCTCTACTCTAAACCTCAACAACTCTCAACTGCAATCTTCATCTCCCTCACTCAAACTCTCCCCTCCCTCACACCCAAAACTCAGCTTCCTCCAGATGGGCTTCACCTCTCCCGCTAGCAAGCAACCACCGGAATCGCTAGGATTTCGCTGAAGATAACATCCGCCTTTGCCTTCCTATTGCCAACTGCCTCCTTCTCTCCTTTCCCCTTGTCGAGCCTCGCACTAGTGCGAGTTCACTCGAAGCCGGAGACCGAAGCCACCCTTACGCCCTCGCCTCAGCCCTCATCTCCCAGCCTCTGCGCGTCTATGTCGGACTTGTTTTGCCTGGGAACTACTTCCGTCTCGAACCTCCAACGTCACTCGTCTCTCTCATAGTCTTTCTCTAACCAATGGGAACAACCACCGCCAGATGAACTCCTGTCAGCGGAGAAGCTTCCGTCGCCCTCTTCCCTACCTCGCCCTTGTTATTGTAGCACCGCCGCTCGAGCCTCCCCGGGATTGCCCTTCCCGCAGCTGCCTTGCCTCGCCGGGTTTCCTACAGCTGCTACCCTCCTCCGTCCAGATGAAGTTGCGGCCCCTGCGCAGGTTGCAATTGAGGAATGAGCTTTTTAGGGTTTTGATTTTAATTGGGCCCCTCTTTTATGGTTAATTACAGAATGTACCCATGTTTTTATAATTGCAGTTTTGACCCATATTTTAGAAGTTTGCAATTATATCCTTGTAGAAATTATTTACATATATGGGCCATATTTATTATTATAGTTTATGACCCAACTTTTACAAATTATCAATTGTGGCTTTGTTGTTTTAATATTCGGAGTATGACCCAAAGATTTATTTGCGGATTATGACTCAGATGCACTTAAGTGTATAATTTTTCCCGGAAAATGTTTGAGCGGTTTCATTTTAATCTTGGTTTTGAAAATGAGTTTTTACCTTGGATTATATAAGTAATCTTCCGTTGAAATTTAGCGTATAAGCTAAATTTGCTTAGGTTTGGTTTTAGGTCCGGAAGCGCCTCGATAAAGGCCATCGAATCCAATCTCGACGTCCGTAGATCATCTTCAACCTTGGATCGTGTGTAAGTACCTTCTTCCTCGATCTAGTTATGTTTAGTGGTATAATCATGCTAGGTTGGATCTAGCATAACTTACGGTTAATGCCAAGTAGTGGCTTGAAACTTTAGGTGAGGATTTGAGGATGGTTTGAACGTTCTAAGGATTAAGGTGTGTATCTTATCATGTGAGCTTTGTTGAGGTTGTGAGTATGTGTTTGTTGAGATTGTGGAGTTAGGATGAAAGTATTCTAGCATGTGGCTATAGTTGAGATCTCGTGAATTTATGAGGGCTAGGAGTGTATTCTAGATTATGAGAGTGTATGACCTAGTAAGATGATATAGGACTAGAAGTCTAAGGACTTCTACCTTGTGAGTAGTTGTTGATTATCGTGCCTTGTCTTGAACAGGCTTTGGTTATATTCCTTCGGAGAGTGATATTGGTTTCGTTTAACTTTGAGACGAGGTAAGTCCTCGGACTTACATAGCCGCTTTTACGCCTTATTTGGATATATATGGTGGTGTGTGTTTACCGCTTTTAAGCATGAAAATGTATTAGGATTTACTTGACCTTATTTATTGGCCCATCGCTACTACTATTATTATTATCGGGCGGTGATATCACCGCTTAGTTTCCCGAGGGAGACTGGGGGGATCTCTACGACCAGGCCATACACGGTATACGGGCGGGCTTCTTCATCACTCCCTCAGGGTATACGGGTTGGGCGCCGCCACACTCCTGTTGGTTACACGGGGACAGAGGCAAGAGGTATAAGACTCTTGTGTCACACTTGAAACAAATGAATTAGATATGGAACGACCTAAAAAGATATTATGGAATGAATGTTCATGTTGTGTGCCTTGTGTTCTCCTGTGTGTGTTTGTGCCATATTATCTTTATAATCCCTAGAATGTGAGCTAACGGTTTTATACCGATTGTTGTAGTTGATGTGCAGGATAGGATGTGGCCGAGTGATCCGGAGGAGTGGGCAGCCGGGGTTCCGTACATTTTAGGTTGAGTTGGGTTTTGGAGTTCTTGTGTTGTTGTTATTGTATATTGTGTTGATGTTGTTGTAAGGACGGCTGAAGTCTTTACTTTCTTTTACTTTCGGGTTTCATAACATTGCATAAAATGTATTTCGGTTTTGGCCTTTATTTGTGCCTTGTTGCAAGATCCGGTGAAATTGTTGTCAGGCTAAGGGTCGGGACCCATTGTGAGCTCTCCGCCGTAGCATCCCGAGTCCCGCGGATTCGGAGTGTTACACCTCGCGTTGGAGATACTCTCGGCCAGATATGAGCTCCAACTCTGAACTCTAGAGGTCGACGCGTTTCAAGGCCCACAAACGCGTTTCAAGCCCTAGAAAGTTAAAACAAAGAAAATTTGAAGCACATGTCAAGGCCCTGACATCCAGTTTCAAGGCCTTGAAATCGATTTCAAGGCTTTGAAATATATTATTGGTTATCTTCATAGAACTTCTTCCTCCATCTTGATTGGGTTGTACCTTTGCTTTTGTCTCTGACCTCAGCTTCTAGTTGTCGTTTCCTTTCTGCATTACGACACTCCTTGATGAATGTATACTCTTCGGTTGTTAGAATGGTTGGTTCGACATGAGTAGGATGAAGGACATGTTTATTCTGCACACTTCGTTGACAATTCAGCAGAACAATCGCAATTTTCTCCTGTGTATGTTGAGTTGCATCCTCAATTAAGGGCAAGATTTTTCCTGTGGCAGTGAAGGTGAGGGCATTTAAGAGAAACATTTGGTTTATCTTGGCATGCATTACCGATAAAACCTTATGACTTGCATCCATCTTACTGATCGTGTCCAACTACAAGTCAGTCATATCCTTGTTCAGAGAATCCAGTTCCAACTCTAATTCATCTAACCTCGTTTATGACACTCAAGGACCCTTAAATGAAGATGTCACAGCCAAAACCTTGCCTTTTAATTTCCATTCCCCAGCCAATGTTTTCTCAACCCCTAAACATTCAAGGCAATGTTCATCAATTTTCCCACTCGACACCTGCTGGTCCTCAATAGAGGTGTCGATGGAAAAATGAGAAAAGATTTTGGGGAGCAGATTTACATAAGGTGAAGGGATGGCTCTGGTGGAGTTGATGGTGTGAACCTTATGGTTTAAGATAAGGTTTGGCAAATAAACATCTAGTTTAGACATTATTTGATAGATCAACTCTAGTGTTTGATCGGTCAATAGTTCCCTTGATAACCGATTTTTGATTTGCATTCTTCCCTAATAAATCGCAACCAACTTTCAAAACAAATATTTGAATTTTGAAAACAAAATCTTGGTGAAAGTTTTTGAAATCATTTTAAAAATTCTTCTTTAAAATGATTTAATGATCAAACATCTAAAAAGATGAAAATCATAAATCCGATCCGGGTTTATCACTTTTGTCTTTAAAATCCGTTTCAAGACCTTATATTGCATTTCAAGGCCTTTAAATGGAAAGTAAACTACATTATAAGGAGAAAATAAAACGATTTACTCTCCCTAAGATAATACTTCCTTGTTCAATATATCAAGCTCTAATCTAATAAAATTGAATCGATCTTCAGGTAGAGGCTTAGTAAATATATCTGTAAGCTGCAAGTTAGTCGAAATAAAAGATATCGATACGTCACCTTTTTCAACATGATCACGTATGAAGTGATGTCTTACGTCGATATGTTTTGTTCTTGAATGCTACACAAAATTTTTGGTTATCGAAATAGCACTAGTATTATCACATTTAATAGGCATACCTTTGTGATCAAAACCAAGATCACGAAGTTGTTGAGCTATCCATAGAATTTGTGAACAACAAGCTCCAACAGCTATATATTCGGCTTCAGTTGTGGATAGGGCGACAAAATTTTGCTTCTTGGAGTGCCAACTGATTAGGGATGACCCTAAGAATTGGCAACATCCAAAAGTGCTCTTTCTATCGAATTTATAGCCTACTAAGTCTGCATCTGAATTGCCAACAAGGTGAAACGAGTTTTGACGTGGATACCATAACCATAGATCCTTAGTGCCATTAAGATATCAAAATATCATTTTCACAGCTATCAAGTGAGACTCATTGGGATCATCCTGAAATCTAGCACACATGCACACACTAAACATAATATCAGGTCAACTAGCGGTTAAATATAATAAAGAACCGATCATACCTAGATACTCCTTTTGTACGACACTCTTACCATTCTTGTCTTGATCTAATGAAAGAGTAGAACTTATCGGAGTTTTTGCAACCTTGGATTGATCCATTTTATATTTTTTGAGCAAATCCTTGGTATACTTGCTTTGATTAAGAAAGATTTCTTTCTTAACTTGAGTAACTTGAAGACCAAGAAAGAAATTTAACTCTCCCATCAAGCTCATTTCGAATTCTCTACACATAATGTCTGAAAATTTCTTGCATAGAGAATCGTTAGTAGCACCAAAGAATATATCATCAACATAGATTTGTACTACTAATAAATCGTTGCCTCTAGTTTTGACAAATAAAGTTTTATCAATCAAACCTCTTTTGAAATCATTTTCAAGAAGATACTTGGACAATCTTTCATACAAGCCCAAGGAGCTTGCTTAAGACCATAAAGAGCTTTGTCCAATTTAAAAACATGATCCAAAAATTCATCATTTTCAAAACCAAGAGATTGAATAATGTAGACTTCTTCTTCTAAGAAGCCGTTAAGAAAAGCACACTTAACATCCATTTGAAAAAGCTTTATGTTCATGAAGGATGCAAATGCAAGTTGCATACGTATGGCTTCTAACCTACCAACCGGAGAAAAAGTCTCCTCATAATCAATACCTTCTTCTTGGTTATAGCCTTGAGCTACAAGTCATGCTTTGTTTTACCATGTTCATCCAACTTGTTTCGAAATACCCATTTTGTTCCTATGATGGATTGTTGCTTAGGTCTAGACGTGAGAGTCCAAACTTTGTTTCTCTCTAACTCATTTATCTCATTTTGCATAGCAATGATCCAATCTGGTTCTTGAAGTGCTTGAACATAGTTTTTGGGCTCTACAAGAGACACAAACGCAGAAAAACACACAAATTGTTTACCCTAGATCGGGTTTGCTCACCTGCTTTTGGATCCGAGATCACATTTTCTTGTAGATGTAATGAAGAATGTTGGAAATTTCTTCTCTTGAAGAGTGGAGCGGATTCTGATGATTGAGGCTCAGTTGCTCGACTTGATTCAGGTACCACTAGAGTTATGCCCTTGTTTCCGATGTTAAGACCTTGAAGTTAGGTTTCAAGGCCTTGAAATTGACTTTCAATAGTGTTGTTGTTCGTTATTTCAAGGTCTTGAAGATGCGTTTCAAGGTCTTGTTGTTGTTCTCCGGTATCCTGAATTTGTTCTTGCATGTTCTTATCTTGAGCCTTAGGGTCTTCTTTGCCATCATAATTTGATCTCCATGTCGATTCAGATCTGTAAAACTATCACTCAAAGTACCATCATTGCTTTCGTCAAAAATAACATAGATACTTTCCTCAATAATTTTGGTACGTTTATTGTAAACCCGATAAGCTTTACTATTTGAAGCGTATCCTATAAAGATAGCTTCATCATTATGTGCATCAAACTTTCCAAGGTTGTCTTTGTCATTATTATGGACAAAGCACATACATCCAAAGGGTTTAAAATAAGAAATATTAGGTTTTCATCCTTTAAAGAGTTCGTATGGAGTCTTTTTCAAATAGGGCGTATTAAGCATCTATTTAAGATGTAATTAGCCGTGTTAATAGCTTCAGCCCAAAATCTTTTTGGCAAACTATTTTCTAAAAGCATAGTCCTAGATATGACCTCCAAGGTGCGGTTCTTACGTTCCCCAATTACAACTCCGTTTTCTTGAGGTGTTCGAGGAGTTGAAAAGTTGTGTGAAATACCATATTTTGCACAAAACAAATCAAATTTAAGTTGGTCAAATTCTCTACCATGATCACTTCGAATATAAACAATAGGTAGGTTTTTCAAAGTTTGCAACTCCTTACAAAGTTTTAAAAACTCATACAAAGCTTGCGCTTTTTCCCGTAAGAATGAGATCCATGTAAAACGAGAAAAAGCATCCACAATGACAAGGATGTACTGATTTGCCTTAGGAGATTTGGCACGCATAGGTTCACATAAATCCATATGTAAAAGTTCAATGGGTCGAGAAGAACTTACAACCTTCTTTGGTTTGAATGAACCTCTTGTTTTTTTACCTTGTCATAGCATGTATTATAGTCTATATTTTGGGACTTGTTTAGACGTTTTATCTTCAATAATCTGCATGTTTGAATGTATATTATGTGATTATTTTGTCGTTTCATCTACCTTTACGGGAATCGAGGTCTACACCAAGTTTCGTTGTAATCGTAGGTAAAATGGCACGTTCTGTATCAAATGGAGCTAAGGAGCAAAGGAGTCATTGGAGCTACATTCAGGAGCTTAAAGAGGAGCTCATGAAGCATGGAATTAACAAAGAAGATTTACTTTGGACCAGTTTTGAGAGATTTCACCTTCAGCTGAGATTCACCTCGGTTGACCACGGAATCACCTCAACCGAGGTGATCTAGAGGAGCGCCCCGACCAAGGCGATTACTCTGACGCGGCAAGATATATTTTATATGGCTGAGATCTTTTATTTTTGGAAGGAGAGATCTTATATTTTTGGGCTGGATTTCTGGAAGGAAGATCATATATTTAGGAGATCTATTTTGGAGATATGAATATATTTTATTAGGAAATTATCTTTTTAAGATATTATTATCTTTGGAAGATAATTCTCCTATATAAAGGATTGGATTTTCCACAAGTTCAACCATGCTTAGAGGCTGAGAGCATCCAGCAATTAAGGGATTTTCTAGAGTTTTGAAGGAAGTTTGAAGATTGAAGATCAATCAAGGAAGGATTAATAGCTTTGAGATAGCTTTTAAGGGGATTTGTAAGACTTTCTTAGATTCCCTTTTATTTGATTGTCTTGTTGGATTTGTAATCCAAGGAACGCTGATTTGTTTGATATTTGATTCAGTTATTGAAGCCTTGTTCTTAAGGTTTTTGTGTTCAAATATTCATTCTCTTCCCATATATTTAATTATTGCTTTCATGATGATGAGTGGCTAATTTCTTTGTGCGATTCTAGGGTGATTGGCTGAAAGTTGTGGGAAAATTAATGATAGAATAATCTTAAATCCCAGTAGGACCCTAAAAGCTCGAGTCTTTATCCTTAACCTTAGAACATCTCGTTCAGTCGATGAACATCTCGGCCGGGGTGGAACTTGACTAACCGAGGTGACCTTTCTGATCCAAAACTGAGAGTTAAGTATTAGAGTTTGCCAAATCCTATTCTTATTACACCTTTCCTGGTTCAATGCAAGCTTAGGATGAGACTTACCCGGTAATTCCTTAGTTTGTTTACCTATGATCATAAGTGTGGGTAATAAAGGTTTATCCTTTATTGGGGTTTGAGTGTGCCTTCATTCCATCTTTGTGAGTTAGCCTGAGACTTACCCGGTAAAGGTTGATTCTATTCCCTTAGTTGGTTTGTTGGTTTTAGATTATAATTCCTTTCCTTAGTACCTTGAGACTTACCCGGTGATAGGTTCTTTGGCTTGGGATTGTGAGTAGTGAGACTTACCCGGTGATCTATTCCACTTTAGAAACACCTTCCCTTTGCAAAATCTCAACTTTGTCCGCTTATCTTGAGATCTTGAGTTGGAACTACAACTAGATGCTTTAATCCCTAGAATTTGCATATTCCCTTTAATTGACTTTATTATCATCTTTGATTGCTTTAATCGCTTTTGTGGTTATTAGTTGCAATATTGACAACCTATACTTGCTTTGTTTCACCTAAGTCCCTGAGATCGACACCCTGGAATTTTTGCTTTTATTACAATTGATCCGTACACTGCGGGTTCGCATCCTTGTTTTAAGCATACTTCTTGAGTTATAAATTTAAAGCTTGCACACACCATTTGGAGCGAACAAGCTTTTGGCGCCGTTGCCGGGGACTTGGTCTAGACCAAGCCGGTTATGGTTGTCTTTCGGGGCTATTGCCCCTGTTGCTACTAACCACTCTACTTGAGTGACTTTTACAGGTTCTTCTTTTTAGGTTTATGCGTAGAACCCGTGATGGGAAGGAAATCGTTCCTTACGATCCCGAACCAGAAAAGACATATAAGAGACGCTTGAAAGAAGCGAAAATGGTCAATCGAGACGATCGCGATCTTGAGGCCGAGTTGAAAGAGGTAATGGAACAAATGCGCCTCAATAGGGAGGAATTACAGCGTGAAAGGGAGGAAAATCGCACCAGAGCTGCAGAGATTGCAGCTGACATGGCTGAGTTACGAGCTCAGATCTTGCCTCGACCAGACCCTCGACCGAGGTAGGATCCCGCTCCAGCTGCCCCGGCCGAGATACTTCCACCTCGGATGTCAGTCCGAGATGTTCTTTTTGCAGGTATTCCAGAGACCTTAGGGCAGAAGATGGACCCAAACCGGCAAGTGAGGCGTCCAGGAGTCAACCTAGGAGATCCAGCGGAGCATGATTATGAACTTCGACCGCAAGTTCTTTCCATGATCCGCCAATGTCAGTTTGGAGGTTTAGAAAGGGAGTCTCCGCATCAACATTTACAAAACTATGAGATTTTGATGGAGACCTTGAAACCTTCAATGGTAGAAAATAATAATTACAAGTTAAGGCCTTTTTACTTTTCTTTGAAAGACATGGCGCTTACTTGGTACCAGTCTCTTCCTCCCGGAAAGATCAACACTTGGGAGGAGATGACGACGGAGTTCTTGACAAAATTCTTTCCCCCCTCCAAAACTGTTGAAATGAGAGGGAAGATCAATGAATTCATCATGAAGGACAAGGAGAGTTTGTCCAAGTCATGGGAAAGATTTAAAGATGTTCTTTTGGATTGCCCACATCATGGGATTCCGAAGATAGAGTTGTTGGAGATTTACTTCAAGGGATTGGATGGAGCTACCCAATTCAACCTTCAACTACTATCCGCAGGCGCATTCATGGACATGCCGATTGATGAAGCTTGGGAATTCATTGAAAAACAAGCTTTGCACATGGAGAAGTACTCGCACGAAGGAGCTGAGAATGGAGTTAAGAGAGTTAATTTCCAAGAAGCTCCATCAAATGATAATCAACTCATTTCCCTCAAGAATGATGTGAAGCAATTGAAGGATCTTTTGGTTGCTCACACCAAGAAGGAAGAGGAAGGATATCAAGGCTCAAGGAACAATAATGGTTACCGGAACAACAACAACAACAATGGTTCCCAGAACAACAACTACAACAACAATAGAGGGTCCAACTGCAACAATTGGAGGCCCAACAATCAAAATCAAAATCCGGGTAACCCTTACTCTAACTCCAATTCAAATAATTCTTCTAATCCTTTCCTCTCTTCTTCTTCTTCTTCTACTCCATTGAAGAGCCAGGAGCCTGGATCAAGCTTATCCCAGCCAGAGAAGAAAGATGTAGTGCTGGAGGCTATCATGATCAAGCTCAATGCCATGGAGACGTCCATGACTTCTTTTTCGAAGGCACAAAAAGCCTTAGAACAACAATTCTTTAATAAGGCGAATAAAGCGCTAAGAGACCTAGGGAAGCTCCCAGCAAGGATAGAGAGCAACCCTAAAGGACAGATCATGGCAATAACGACGAGAAGTGGATTGAAAACTGCAGATCCAGTGCCTCGGTCGATGCCAGTGAAGAACACCTCGGTCCAGGTACAAACGAAGAACACTTCGGTCGAGGTACCACCCGAGGTGGAGTCACAGAAAGAGTCGGACAAAACTGAAGTTTATGTCCCACCTCCTGCATATAACCACCACTTCCATTCCCCCATTCAAGGGTCAGAGCACATCTAGACAAGCACTTTGGTAAGTTCCTTGACTTGATGAATAAATTACATATTAACATCCCTTTCCTTGATGATATTCTAGGGATACCCGTCTATAGGAAGTTCTTAAAAGAGATTCTATCAAGGAAGAGGAAGCTGGAAGATTTTGGTGAAGTAAGGATGACATCTAAGTCCTCGGAGCTCATTCAAATCATGAAGGAAAAGATGCCACCCAAATTGAAAGATTCTGGCTCATTTTGCATTCCCATTCAAGTTGGGGATGTCACTTATGAAGCATTGTGTGATCTAGGAGCCAGCGTGAGCATCATCCCGCTGGAGCTATGTGTGAAGATCGGACTTGGAGAGCCCAAGCCGGTGAAGATGCATATCATAGGAGAATTTTGTAGAAGTGATGGTTGGACAGTTTTAACAAATTCTTGCTTCTATGAGTAGAATGCATATCATAGGAGACCTAGATATTTTTATCGGAATTTTTATAAATTTATTCGAGCTTCATATTTTAAGCCAAAGTTGGATCCTATTGACTTTTTAGAAAGTAGGAAAAATAAGTAGTTTCTAAGTTCTACCTAAACTTACTCTTAAGAGTTAGAAATATGATAGTTAGTCCCAAGTAAGAGTTTAAATAGATTGTTCTAGGTTTCTGGAAGTTTCGAGAGCAATGGTAAAATGGTCATTTTACCTTAGATGGATATTTTAGTAATTTCCTTCTATTAGAATCTTACATCTTAGAAGTCATAGACTTCTAAGTGGATAGGAAAGGTTTTGATCCGCTTGCCTCGTATGACAGGCAATTTTAGTCTATGGTTGCCGATCAAATTGGAATCTAAGAATAGAGATTGATTCAAGTAAGTCCTTTGGGCTTACTTAGCTAGCTTTTAGATATGAGTGTGAATAATGATAGTGGTGTTTAAATGATGTGTGTATTTGTATATTTAATATTAATCATCGACCGACCTACATATCTGGCCTAAGAGTAACGGGCGGTGGCATTCTACTCAGTTAGCCCGAGGGCGCTGAGGGTTTCTTTAGGGACTAGTCCATACTTGGTTTGCGGGGATGCCACCTGCGGAGGTATGCCAAACCATCACCAGTTGGATAAGGAACGGAGGCAAGAAATCTTAAGATTTCTCGTGCCACAACTTTTAAAATGGTATGAAGTGAATCACCTAAGTTATCAGATAATAACCGGATTGTGTGCCAGCATGTTGAGTGTTTATATTTCCTTAGATGTGTTTATGCTATGTTTATTCTGCTTATATTTGATTAGTTAGTTAATTGTTATATTGTTGTTTAGACTTGCCACAAGTTAGAGTGGATGCCGAGTCATATGGAAGGTAGTGGTTAGCCAGGGTGTCGTACTTCATAGGACGGGTTGCAGTCTTTTCTTTATGTTGGTCTTTCAGTTACGAATTTTTCATGTTCTCAGATTATGAGATATTATCATTACCGGCTATTAGTATTTCTGGTCACATTCACGACATTGTTAAACATATTTCATGATTTCTGGTTTTCCTTATATGTGTCTTGTTGTAAGATCTAGGTAAGTTGTTGTCAAACTAAGGTTGGGACCCACTGTGAGGTCCTAACCAGTAGCTCCCCGACTTCCGAAAACTTGGGGTGTTACAACATGGTATCAGAGCGAGGTTGGCAACAATGGCACTTGAAATCTTCTAAAAGGTCAAATAAGTAAATAAGCAGAACCCGAAAGGGGTCTGAGTTTTCCAAAGGAATTTTTTGTTTTCCAAATTCATGCATAGTCGAGTTGAGATAGAATGTACAGTCGACCAACACTACCTCCGCGGATCTCGGTATTCTTGGTATGATTACTTTAGAATGTCACTGCTTTTTGACCGATTAGCTAGATTATAACTATAGTTGTTATCACTCGTGTAGATGGCACATACTAGGGCTACACCAGCTACAGGTCGATGTAGAGGTCGTCCACCTCTTCCTCCAGCTAGAATGGATAGGGGTGATAGGACTTCTGCTATTAGAGGATGTGGCCGTGGAGGTAGACCTCCACTAGTGAGAGGTCAAGGTCGAGCTCCTCGAGAGGATCCATCTACAGCGAGCATGCTAGATGCTGCAGTGGAAGAGGTGGCTGAGAGTATGATTCCCAAGATCGGGAATGATACCATTGCTAGGTCTGGAGCACAGGGAGCACGTTCGACTGGGTCAAGACGCGTCTCTATAGGGGCATTTGAGTACAGAGAGTACAAAGCGTATGTCCAGCGTATGGAGGAAGGTGCCAGGACAGAGGGACTTGCTTAGGTACCGCCAATACCGGCTAGGTCAGCTCATGTGTCACAGAGAGTGACTCAAGTGCCGGCTGTGCCTGAGAGGAGAGTTGAGGTTAACAGAGCTCCTGCTGGGTCTAGAGCCCCGAGATTAGATGATTGGTTGAAAGTTTTCAACACCTTGAAAGCTTTCAACAGGTGGAGTTAGTACATACCTTGTTCACGGAGCAGGCACATTACTAGTGGCGGACCATTCGTAGTCGAGTCACCAGTTGGGATCAGATGAGGAGCATTATTAGAGAGAGGTATTGCCCTGCCTCGTTGCGGAGAGAGAAGTTTCAGGACTTCATTGAGGCAGGATTTGAGGATATTCCGGTTTCTGAGGCAGTCAAGAAGTTTCAGAAGGAGTTGACACTACTTGGACCAGCTGCACCTCCTGAAGAGCAGCACGTGTACCTCTTATCCCGGAGATTGAGAGAGAGCACTCGTTCTTATCTTGCAAGATTCCACTGCGAGTCTCTCTCAGACTATCAAGATAGGGCTTCTGCATATGAGAGGGATAGGTCAGTTCCGAGGAGAGCAATTCAATCTGGTGGGCCGGATAAGCGGCAGAGGACAGGTTATGCTAGTGGTGGTACAGCTGTATCCGGGTTTGGACGAGGGCAGACTCAAGGGAGACCGAGCAATCACACTATAGTTCAGGATCCGGGTAGAGAGCGGCAGTGTTTTAACTGTCGCAGTTGTGATCATCTCAGGCCAGACTGTAAAAGGCCACCTACTACCTGCTTCACTTGTGGTAAGCCGGGACACAGGGCTACTTTCTGCCATCAGGGAAGAGCTCCGTCACAGCAGGGTTCTTCCCTCGCAGGTGCTAAGAGGAGTGGACAGAGGCCACCTCAGGAGCGCCGAGTCAACAACAGCAGTACCGGGCTCCAAGACACCCTGCTTCACACAGTAATGCACATGGATCAGGCCGTGGCGGGGGACGTGGTGGTACTAATGACACTAGAGGAGCCCCGTCAAGAGTGTTTGAGCTGAGGAGTGTTGATCAGCCAGCGGCACCTGCGACCACGGGTACTATCTGGATTCATGATTTACTTGTGCGAGTTTTGTTTGATACGGGTGCTACGCACTCCTTTATATCAGATGCATGCGTAGATAGGCTGTCATTAGCTACGGTAGAGGGAGTACCTTTTGTAGTTGGGTTACTTGATGGGGGTAAGATTAGAGGATCCCGAGAGATTCATGACTGCCCCATTCATTTGGGAGATCGGGATTGGCAGGTAGATTTCCTAGTCATGCCCTTAGCACATAAGGACGTGATTTTAGGGATAGATTGTATGATGAGACATGGAGCGGTCTTAGACATTGGCAGGAGGACCGTGACTGTCGCCACTGAGGAGGGTCACAGACTAATATTTTGAGGTTGGGACCTCGGAAAGTCCGGCACTGTTATCAGCGCAGTGAGAGCAGCGAGACTGATAGCACAGAGTTGTGAGGCCTTCTAGTGTTATGCGATGAAGGAGCGCAAGAGTCTGACAGTAGAGGAGATACCAGTTGCATGCGAGTTTGTAGAGGTATTTAGTGACGATCTGCCACGGTTACCCCCACACAGGAGTGTTGACTTTAGCATCGAGTTAGATCCAGGCATGAGACCGATCTCGAAGGTCCCGTACCGCATGGCATAGATAGAGTTGCTTGAGCTGAAGAAGCAGTTAGAGGAATTAGCAGAGAAGGCCTTCATACGCCCTAGTGTTTCTCCCTAGGGAGCATCGGTATTGTTTGTGAGGAAGAAGGATGGATCGATGAGGCTATGCATCGACTACAGAGAGTTGAACAAGGTCACCATCAAGAACAAGTATCCACTGCCTCGCATAGATGATCCGATGGACCAGTTGCATGGAGTGTCAGTCTTTTCGAGTATAGACTTGAGGTCGGGTTATCACCAGTTGAGGGTGAGAGACCAGGACATACCTAAGACGGCATTCCGGACTAGGTATGGCCACTATGAGTTTGTAGTGATGCCATTCGGGCTCACTAATGCGCCAGCAGTATTCATGGAGTTGATGAACGGGATTTTCATCGACTTCTTAGACCAGTTTGTAGTGGTCTTCATTGACGACATTCTAGTTTACTCTAGGAGTCGAGAGCAGCATGTCGGATACTTGAGGATAGTGTTACAGATTCTGCAGGATAGCCAGCTTTATGCTAAGCTGTCCAAGTGCGAGTTTTGGATGTCAGAGGTGGCCTTCCTAGGCCATGTAGTGGCTGCTGAGGGGATTAAGGTCGATCCGGCAAAGATCGAGTCAGTGTCTTCTTGGCAACCTCTAAAGAATGTTAAGGAGGTTCGCAGCTTTCTCGGTTTGGCAAGCTACTACCGCCGGTTTGTGGAAGCGTTTTCTCTCATTGCCCGACCACTTAACTGCTTTCTGAGGAAGACTACTCGGTTCATTTGGTCTAAGCCGTGTCAGCGGAGCTTTGAGGAGTTGAAGAGGAGATTGACGTCTGCTCCAATTTTAGCACAGTCTGAGGGTACAGATGATTTTGTGGTATACAGTGACGCATCCAAGCTAGGCTTGGGGTGTGTCTTGATGTAGAGGGGTAAGGTCATAGCCTATGCGTCTCGCCAGTTGAAGACGTATGAGGAGAACTACTCCACACATGACCTAGAGTTAGATGCAGTAGTCCATCTTTTAAGATTTGGCGTCACTACATCTATGGGGCGACATGTCAGATCTTCACAGAACATAAGAGTCTGAAATACATATTCACTCAGCGGGAGTTGAATAACCGCCAGAGGCGGTGGCTAGAGTTGATCAAGGATTTCGACCTTGAGATTCTCTACGACCCCGGAAAGGCGAATGTAGTTGCTGACGCTTTGAGTCGGAAGATGCCTCGGGAGAAGGCGATATCCCGGTTGACCGTGCAGCCACAGTTGCAGAGGGATTTGGCTTGGCTAGAGGTAGAGATTCAATTTCCAAATACAGTTCATCAGTTGGCTAACTTGGAGTTTCTCCCTGATCTATTGGGTGAGATCCGACAGAAGCAGGAGACTTGTCCGACTTTGACCAGGATCTGAGACAGGATGTCTCGAGATGAGGCACCTGAGTTCACTATTGGTGCTGATGGAGTGATGAGACGTCAGGACCGTATTTGTGTACCATCAGACAGGGAGTTGAGACAACAGATATTGGGTGAGGCCCATGCTACCCCATACTCAGTACATCCAGGAGCGAGCAAGATGTACAAGGACGTGAGACGTTCCTCCTGGTGGGGTGGTTTGAAGCCCGATGTGGCTCGGTATGTAGCTCAGTGTACGACCTGCCAGCAGATCAAGATTGAGCATCGTAGGTCCGGAGGAGAGCTCCACCCACTGCCAGTACCACAGTGGAAGTGGGAGGATATCTCTATGGATTTTGTCACGGGATTGAGACTCAATAGAGGTTTTGATGCTATTTGGGTGGTGCTAGACCGTCTGACGAAGACCACACGTTTCATTCCGATTAAGGAAACGTGGTCGGTAAGTCATCTAGCTGAGGAGTTCACCAGACACATTGTGAGACTCCATGGAGTACCGAGGACTATCGTCTCCGAGAGGGATGGACGTTTCACCTCGAGATTTTGGCACCAGGTACATACTGCTTTGGGGACGAGTCTCCACATTACCACTGCTTACCACCCACAGACTGACGGTCAATTTGAGAGGACCATCCAGACGTTAGAGGACATGTTGCGGGCTTGTGTACTGGATTGGGGACAGGTATGGCCGGATCACCTTCCCCTGGTAGAGTTTTCATATAATAAAAGTTGGCACGCGTCTATTGGGATGGCTCCTTATGAGGCTCTGTACGGGCGGAGATGCCGTACCCCATTGTGCTGGGATGAGCCTAGCAAAGCTGATGGAGTAGCTCCACACCAGATATAGGACGACATTGCTCGGATTTCTCTAGTCAGAGAGCGGATGTTAGCAGCTCAAATTCGTCAGAATTCCTACGCCGACAAGAGGTGTCGACCTCTGGAGTTTAAAGTAGGTGCACAGGTGTGGTTGAGAGTGTCACCGACGAGAGGCGTCCGGCATTTCAACATTAAGGGGAAGCTGAGTCCTCGATATGTCGGACCGTTAGAGATTTTGGAGAGAGTCAGATAGGTTCTCTACCCATTAGCACTACCACCGAGATTAGAGGGGGTCCATCTGGTCTTTCATGTATCTTAGTTGAGAGAGTATATACCGGACCCGAGACACGTCATCAGCCATGAGGATCTGATAGTTGAGCCCGACCACACTTTTGTAGAGTATCCAGTAGTTGTCCTAGAGCGCAGTACTAGACGTCTGCGTTCCAAGCAGATACCGTTGTTGAGGATCCAGTGGTCTAGACGAGGAGTTTAGGAGGCCACCTGGGAGACAGAGGAGAGCATTAGACGTAGTTATCCCGAGTTCTTTGCGGAATTTTTATTCCGTTTAATTCCGTAGCAAACCGGATTTCGATTCGTTGATCTTTTCTCGTTCTACCTAGTCGTATACCCTATCTCAAATTATATCATTTTATGTAACTTCATTTCACATAAAATGATAGAATTTTTACATCAAACCCTAAATTTATTCCACTTCTAGCTCATTCCATTTGACAAGAACATGACGAGACCATGACAACGTCACCGACGAGTTTTGACAAGAACATGACGAGACCATGACAACGTCACCGACGAGTTTTGACAAGAACATGACGAGACCATGACAACGCCACCGACGAGTTTTGACAAGTCCAAGACACAATTTTGACAAGTCTCCTTGACCACTTCAACCAGCTTTTGCCTTTACCTCAGTCCAACTCTTGCCCTTGCTTCAGGCCAGAATTTTTTGTTTCAGTCCATCTCATGCCTGCCGTAGCCTCCTTTTCTGCAGCCGTGCAGCAACTCTCCAGCCCAAGACATGCTCAGCCCACGAAGAAGCATCCGGCCTCCTTCTCTCGCACCACGTCAGCTAGAAGATCCGCTCCATGATCTGCAAATGGCTGATATCTCTCTCTCCATTCACACGTAACGCCTACTGAAGATCTCCTCCCGTAACCGCCTGAAATCACGCAGCCAGATCCGTCTTCTTTCCTTCCTTCTGTCCACGGTTTTGCAATCTTCTTCTTCTGTAGCAAATCAGTCCATTTTGATTGAGCGCTTCAACACAACAACAAGCAACACAGGCCAACATCGCGTCCTTCTTCTCCCCCCCCCCCCTGCTGATCTACGACAGGAGCCAAATCTACACGCAGGGGGTCCGTCTTAGGTGAGTCTTCATCCCTTCCCCTCTCCTTTCGTCTCTACTCGATCTGAGCTTGGCCAGTGTGCAGCAACAGCCGAGTCTTCCTAGCAGAGATGCGAGTACAAAACCTGGTAGACTTCCTAGAGTTGTAGCGTAAGTCTTAACCTGGTCTCCTTTTCCCTATTCTCGATCCCTATCTATAGACATACACATCTTACTTATATTTGTGCAACAGCAGGAGCGCCTCTAGAGTCTCACAAGCAAGAAACAGGACACCCTCCACACGTAGATGAAGAGGTCTCTTGTCGAGTTTACAGACCCAGGATCTTGAAGCCAAGATCTTGTGCATAGCAGTAGGAAAACTACATAACACAAGCTGTTTTGGGTAAGACTCGAAGCCTGAACCTTTAGCTTGTTCTTGTGTTTTTCATTTCCAGAAAAATGTGTTAAGCAGTCATGTTCAGACCTCTTTTTCAACCCCATAGAAGCATGATCCACCGTTCAATTTATATTTGAGAGTGATATGCATACTGTAATATATCAAAATTTGGTACTTATCCAACGGTTAGATTTAGATTTGCGAAGGTTCAAAGTGGACTGGTTAGGCTGTTTGTGAAATGATCCAGAAAAAATACTAAGCATAGAATTACTGGTTTTGTGTTCAACTTTAGAGAATTTTGTAGAAGTGATGATTGGACAGTTTAAACAAATTCTTGCTTCTATGAGTAGAATGCATATCATAGGATACCTAGAGATTTTTATCGAAATTTTTATAAATTTATTCGAGCTTCATATTTTATGCCAAAGTTGGATCCTAGTGACTTTTTAGAAAGTAGGAAAAATGAGTAGTTTCTAAGTTCTACCTAAACTCACTCTTAAGAGTTAGAAATATGATAGTTAGTCCCAAGTAAGAGTTTAAGTAGATATTTCTTGGTTTCTGGAAGTTTCGAGACCAAGGGTAAAATGGCCATTTTACCTTAGATGAATATTTTAGTAATTTCCTTCTATTAGAATCTTACATCTTAGAAGTCATCGACTTCTAAGTGGATAGGAAAGGTTTTGAACCGCCTGCCTCGTGTGACAGGCAATTGATTAGTTTATGGTTGCCGATCAAATTGGAAGCTAAGAATCGAGATTGATTCAGGTAAGTCCTTTGGGCTTACTTAGCTAGATTTTAGATATGAGTGTGAATAATGGTAGTGGTGTTTGAATGATGTGCGTATTAGTGTATTTAATATTAATCATCGACCGACCTAAATATCTCGCCTAAGAGTAACGGGCGGTTGCATTCTACTCAGTTAGCCCGAGGGCGCTGGGGTTTCTTTAGGGACTAGTCCATACTTGGTTTGCGGGGACGCCACCGGCAGAGGTGTGCCAAACCATCACCAGTTGGATAAGGAACGGAGGCGAGAAATCTTAAGATTTCTCGTGCCACAACTTTTAAAATGGTATGAAGTGAATCACCTAAGTTATCAGATAATAACCGGATTGTGTGCCAACATGTTGAGTGTTTATATTTTCTTAGATGTGTTTGTGCTATTTTTATTCTGCTTATATTTGATTAGTTAGCTAATTGTTATATTGTTGTTTAGACTTGCCACAAATTAGAGCGGATGCCGAGTGATACGGAAAGTAG
Organism: Fagopyrum homotropicum; assembly: GCA_033239125.1. Classification (NCBI taxonomy): domain Eukaryota; kingdom Viridiplantae; phylum Streptophyta; class Magnoliopsida; order Caryophyllales; family Polygonaceae; genus Fagopyrum; species Fagopyrum homotropicum. The sequence goes on along the minus strand of BSWB01000008.1, from coordinate 58,950,522 downwards.
TGGTCAGCCGGGGTGTCGTACTTCATAGGACGGGTTGCAGTCTTTTCTTTATGTTGGTCTTTCAGTTACGAATTTTTCATGTTCTTAAACTGTGAGATATTATCATTACCGGCTGTTAGTATTTCTGGTCACATTCACGACATTGTTAAACATATTTCATGATTTTTGGTTTTCTTTATCTGGGTTTTGTTGTAAGATCTAATTAAGTTGTTGTCAAACTAAGGTCGAGACCCACTGTGAGGTCCTAACCAGTAGCTTCCCGAATTTCGAAAACTTGGGGTGTTACAGATATCTTCTTGTTTGGTTTGTTGGCTTTTGAAGATCTTATCCTAGATCTTCTCCTTTGGTTGTTGTAGGCATCCGTGTTTTGTTAAGCCGAGATCTTCCCTTGTAATGCTATTCAATACCTACACACACTTTAACAAACAAACTAAGACAAGCAATCTAAAAGTATAATCGATATTTGTTAGTTTATAAAACCGCATGTGTATGTTAAGTCTTTATCATTAAATACAACAATTCATAACCAAGGTGGAGTTATCAAAGCATTATTATGATAACAACTCTAGTTTATCTCTTAGAAGCATTGGAATGCCTATGTTGTCATAAAAACATGAGTAGATCTCCAAAACATAAAAGAGAAGGAAATCAACTATTATATGATTCAAATCTACATATATGCTCAAATGATGTATAAGAATGACGGTGGGAAAATATGCTAAAATGGATGCTATCAAATACCCATGCTTAATCTTGTTTGTCCTATTTAACATGAAAATATACCTCTATGTGAAGGACTCATATATGTAACGCCCCGGATTGGGAACCCGGATTGTCACTAGGATATGAACCACACAGTGGGTTCACTAGATTTAGCCTGACAACAACTTCACTATCGGACCTTCCAACAAGAGCACGACAAAGCAATAAAACATAATCGACCTTAAATTATCAAATAGTAGTTTTAACATGCACTTTTAAACCATGTAGATGAAAAGAGAAAGACCGGTACAACTTTACAGACTTAAACACAAGACCAAGAGTACAACAACTTCCCAAATCCTAAGGCACACGCGGTTCTGACTGATCACCAACTCCGAGAAGTTTCTCCGAACATACCTAAACTTGAAGTTATCCTAAAAATCAACAACATGTAAAACCATTAGCTAGCGTTCCAAAGTCAGAGCCGAAGCTCAAGAATCAGATCAAACTCGTATGCATCATATGAGGAACGTCAAAACAAAATACTATAAATATACACTCAAGTTTACCTCCTAAATCTATCACAATTAAACCAAGCCACGAGGAATGTAAAATTCAAAGTTTATCAATTCAAAGTATCTAAGTTCATAACATTAACACACCATGTAGAACTACCGAAAATGCCAACCAACAATCTAAGCTCAACAAACGATAAACAAGTTGTACACTAACTCATTGTGCCAGTAAATGCATTAATTATATAGAAGTAGCTGAAATCACCTTTCATAATAAACACTCTAATTTACAAAAGTCATGATAATGTCCAAAATGATAATAATTATGATGGCGTGTAGATAATGCAATGCAATGCAATGCAATGCAATGAATGTATCATCTCTCAACTCTCAACTCCCAACTCTCGGCAACGCAAGGTAACGCAACGCTCTCTCAAGTCCACATGTGCCCCTCCGGCGTACTAATGGTTACGAAGATCTGTAATCACGTCTCCCATTTTATATATCCACCTTCTTTCCCCGGCTCGGTCTCTACTAGAGCACCGTCCAAAACATGTATGCAGGTTTTATATATGGAAGGGGCTCCCACCACGTCGCACGGTCATACCCGGGACATCAGTCCCTCATCAAGGTCACCGTGTCTATGACCGTACCGGTGGCCATTTGTAAAATACTTTAGTCATAACTATATATATATATACACACACATATATGAGTAATAACCTATTGATTATGTTTGAAAAACCAACTAGTCCAACTATTCTCAAATGCAACATGCCCAAACTTACAACACATTTCTCTCAACATTTTCCCACAACATATATGATTCCAACACGTCCTCATATTATCCTTAGAGTCAACCATCACATTCACGTCACACAACACATCTAGCTACTCAACTACTCATCTCTGAACTCATAATACTCATAACATTCGCGCCCTTACTCATCTATCTATGCAAGGTCTCAAAGGACAACTTACTAAGCACTAACTTAACCCAAACTCAACCCTTACTTTAAAAGAATCTCCAAAAAAAACTACCTACACCAACACCTACCTAGAAAGACATAACTGATAACCCTATCTAACAATTGAGAACCCATCATACATGTGCTAAATCCTTCAATTCCCTCCACTAACAAGATCATTACTCGTTCACATAACCGATCACAATCCTCATCCTACCATGCCACACTTCATCACATTCTCTCATTCGCACTTATTCTCTTTCACGACTAACAAGAATATTATCCTCCAAACTATCGCGTATAAGACTCATGAATATTAGCCCAACAGAATTATATCTACACGTCAACATATATCGACCTTCTTAACCATCAACCTCTCACATCAAACCATATATATGTACCGAAACGTGTCATTATCCATACTACACACCTCATCACATGTAAATACTCATAACAATCACACTTCACACTTTTCATCCGTATTGTAAGACTTTCTCTAAACACTTCTATAATCCTTAGACTTTCCTAATAACTATCGTTCCTAAAAACAACATACTCTAAACACTCCAGTAATAAAAATAATCAACACAAATTTTATGAAAATCATTGAAACCATAAATAATATAAGTATAATCTCAAAAAATATTATCTACACATAATCAACAACAAATCTAATCTGAAACAGGACGACAACTAAGTAAGTCAAAATGACTTACTTGAGAAGACGGATTCCGAAATCACCGTGATGATTATCCAAAACAAGTCGTCAACATTCAAGTCCCTAATAATCAATACAACATAAAAAAAATTAACTATCATCAAGCAACCCAACAAGGGTAAACAATCTACAAACAAGTCCTCTAGATAAAGGATCATAAGTAAGGCTCAAGAAACCTTACGTACTAAGGGTCAAATGGCGTGCTTCGATGTCAAACCACATCTCTCTCTTCATTCCAATGTGTCTCCAAAGTGTAGGGTATCTAAACAAACCAACTATACAAGTTTTAGTTCCATTTACTAAAACTTGGGCCAATAATTATAATTATAAAAAATACAGGCCATTTCCCGTATCTAAAATCTTGAGCCAAAATATGTAATTATCCTTTTTGGGCAAATCCTGGAATTTCTGAAACTTGGGGGTAATTTTCTGTAATTACAAAGTTGGGCCATTTTCTGCGATTACCTTCTCAATGGCAGATTTTGTAAATACGAAAATATGGGTCATAAAACGTAAATTAAGAAGATGGGCCCTTTTTGAAATTTACCCCAAAAATTTACCATGGTACCCGATTAGGGTTTCCTGTGTGTTGCTCCACAGCGGCGGCGGCTGGATCCCGGCAAGGCGAGGCGTTGGCGCTTCCTTGGCGGCCGACTAGGCGTAGAAAGGGACTAGGGAGACGACGATGTCTTGCAGTTCCGGTAGAGGTGGCGACAGAGAGAGGCGACGCATCTGGAAGTCGGACGAAGAGGATGACGGCGTCGTCCTGTGCGAGGCGGTGATAGTTGGAGGAGGCGATTCCTCTCATGGCTCCTCTTCTAGCGGTCGACGGCAACGGTGGCTTCAGGTCCGGTCGAAAGTAGCCTCCCCTGGTTCCACCTGGTTCGCTTCTCTTGTGACAGTGACGAAGTACAGAGGACAGGGCTCAGCGGTTTGAGTTGTTTCGAACGAAAGGAGCGCCGATCTGAGTCAGGGCTGGATGTTGGGGCTCGGATGGTGACAACTCTCCAAATTAGTGGCACAAGCAGCGGTGAGGCTTGACTCTAGTTGCGAGGTGGAAGACGACGGTGGATCTGGACCGGCGAAGAGTCTAGATGGAGAAGAAACAAGGTCGGGACTTGAGTAGATCTTTTCGCCGGTGGCGGACAGGGTGATTGTGGTGTCGGTGGCGGCGGCTCCGGGTTTGAGTTTCCGGCGATGAATAGTGACTCGAGAGAGAAGGTAAGAGGAAGGAAAATTAGGGTTTTTGACGGAAGATCGGGAATAGTACCAGGATAACTCCAAATCAACTCCCAATAAATCATAATTAACTTATCAACGACTTAACCCACTCGATTTAATCAAATTTAAAATTGATTATGAAAATTCCAAAATCCGGCTATTACAATATACATGTCTCACTAATAAGACCAAGCTCAAGAAAACCAAAGTCGACATCCCACATACCATATTAATATAGGGACAAGTCAAAGCATAAGTTCCATGATCACTCAAGGGAATGTGTATAACTCTCTCACATGTGTTTAGAAATATACAATGACAATCAAACTTGACATATATGCAATGATCAATAACCATAAGCTTACCGTAGAATTCTCAATCTCTACCGCTTGTTTTCCTATAAGTACAATATGAATCAAGAGGTATTTTTACTGGGTGAAATTTGACCAGGGTAAATAGACAAGATGAGGAATTATTGGATATGTGGTGTTAAAGATTGGGACTAGTCTCAAAGCTCATGGTTGACTCGATTTCTACGTCAAGTCAACCGGTTGTCCTCAATTCATTGATTGATCCTCTTGATCATTTCATCAAGTCACTCTTGCAATAGATCATCTCTTCCCATTACATTTTACAATTAAGCACCTTATTTTGCAAAACCAAATCCTTTTTTCTAAAGTTAGGTCTAAACAGTGCATAAATGCAAATATAATATAACAAACTTATTTCTTTTATTTTATGCACAACACCACAAGGAACCATATTACATAAATAGCTCTCTAATACCTCTTATACCTTAAACACACAAACCCATACAAATTTATTTCAAGTGAGGTTAAACATTGCTAGGGATATTTTACGGAGCTACAAAGAAAGGTCAATCAAGCCAAAAGGGGCTAACAAGATGAAAATCACAATCAAGGGTAGGAAGAGAATAATAACTTTAACAAAGACATGTCTCAAACACCTTCATATATGTAAAAACAAGAACAATCATGCAATCTAGAAAGAGTGACAATAGTAAGTTCTAGATAAACAAAGCATAGTGGGCATTACTCATGAAAAAAGAAGACACAAATAATATGTGTATAATGCATAAGAATCCTCACAAGGTTATGTAATGAAACAAAATCACCATCTATGATGCACGGACACTTCTAGAAGGCGGTGTGTCCTGTATTCTACCGTGTCGGACATGGGGACACGGCTCGGACACGGTCAAGACACGTTTCGGAGGTAGGACACGTCTAGGACATGGCGAGGACACGGATTGCGCCCGGTCAAGACTTAGCCTATTTTTTAAGGATAAAAATATAAAATTATTTTTTTTTAAATTAAAGAAAAACTTATTTATCGTAATATTTTTTCTTCTCTTCCAATTTTTCCGGCTAAACCTAGGCCCACATGGCTACCTGCGAGATTGTGGTTGCCGGAAGCAAGACACCGATCTTCTTCTTCGGTTCTAATGTTGAAATGTTGATGTTCTGCCGGCCAACTCTTCTCTCCATTCTTCTTATGATTTCATAAATTAATTTTGAATTTCTGAATACTAATTTATTGTGTAATTATTTTGGTTGAATGTTGAGTGTGTTATTCTAATTCTTTCACTTTTTCTAATATACAAATTTTTATTATTGTTTTCCTTGGTTGATCATGTTGTTTGGTTGTTGTTGATTTGGAAAATGAATGGTTCGTTCTTCAATTTTGAAACTAATTATATTTATTTGAGATTGTAAGACTAAATATCTTTATTTCTATGTTTTGTAAGACTGGAAATATTTGTTTCTAAACTTTTATTTCGGTTATTTTGTTGTCATGTTAATATTTTTATCATATATCATTGAGTTTTTCATATGTATGTATCTCATTATGATATATTAATTCTACATTTCAATTGCTTTAAAATGATATAATATTTGTTTTCCTCGCCGTGCCCCTGTTTCTAATGCTTTTGAGGATTGCCGCTTCCCCGTTTCTTGTCGTGTCCGTTTTCCGTATCCGTGTCCATGCATCATAGATCACCATCATTGTACACAATACTCAATGGCATTGACAAGGTTGAAGAGCGAGATCTCTACCTTCATCGACCGATGTAGCTAGAGTCATAGGGTAATATCAAATTTCCACGGCATAAAATAACATCATAAAACAAAATATAAATGTTGATAAAAGGCAAAAATCGACTGATTAGGACGGAGAGATCAACCAATTGGCTTGACGATATATATATATATAGGGTCCGGTTCCGGTGAGGAGGACCCTTGCAGATAGGAATGAGGAGAGCCGGGGTGGTGACATGTGGCATGTCACATCACTGTTTTTTTTTTTCCAGATTTTCTTTTTGTAAATAAAAATTGGTGTTCATAATGTTATAAGTATGTGTTCATTTTTAAAAGAGTCGTTGTTCATATTTTGTCAATAAATGTTCATTTTTTCTCAAAACTAACTATTCATTTTTTAACATTAATTGTTCATTTTTGTATTTTTTTAAAAACATTTTTTCGGATGTTTTTTGAAAATTATTGTATTCTTTCAATATCGTGTTAATAAAAATATAATGTTCATTTTTTTACAAGTATGTATTTATTTTTTTTACAGTTATGGTGTTTGTAATATGCTATTCATTTTTTGTTTTAAATTATACTTTTCTTTAAAATCGTGTTTATAATATTCAAAGATCGATTACATAAAAAATTGTGAAATCAAAGAGAATACAAGACGATTCAGGTTTTGTTTCTTCGAATTTCTACTCTCACTGTTTAGATTTCCATTCTTAAGGTTTATATTTCAATATGATTGATGTTTGTGTTCGAAATCAAATTTGTTTGAATTATTTTGTGTTTGATTGAGAAAATACATGTATATACATATGTTGAGTTGGTCTAATAGCTCCAATTGAATAATCTATATGCTCCTTTCAGTGTGCACGCAAACTGTTCGACAAAATGCCTTATAGAAAAATAGTTTATAATATTTAGAGGAACAATGACATAAAAAGTATGAACACTGAAGAATAAAAACATGAACAATGACGTATAAAAGTATGAATAGTAATGACTTATCTATAACTTTGACACATACATAACATATTATGATCATCTTTTAACGTGTTGTGATGATTTTTTTTTATTTTTTGTGGTTATATACTGTAAATGAACATCTATGCATTATAAAATGAACACAAAAGAATAAATGGACATGACACTTTGATGAATAAAAATACTATGAACACCAATGTATAAAAACATGAACAATGACATATAAAAGTATGAACACCAATGACTATTTTGAACGTAAGGGTATATTTTCAAACTTTAAATTAATTTACAAAAATACCATTAATGATGAGCGTGTGAGAGACCTTGATTTAAATTCATCCAATGGCTTACAACTCTCCTAATTCCTATCTACAAGCTCTCTCCTCACTTGAACTAAAATCTATATATATATATATATATATATATATATATATATATATATATATATATATATATGTATATATATATGTATATATGTATATGTATATATGTATATGTATATGTATATATATATATGTATATATATATATGTATATATATATAGAGAGAGAGAGATGCTATATAGAATATACACACGCAAGTGAAGTTTTGTGCAAATCGTCCGATTGGTATAGGTAAATAAGATGACTAGAAGCTAAAAAGTCAAGAAAAAAAAACTTTTTTCTTTTTTGAAAGAGACAAGAGAGAGGAAACAATTTTTTTTTTAATATGAATGAAGAATCAAGAATGAAGAATACCACTTATGTGGCCAAGCCCCATGAAGATAATCAAGAGATACTTGATTTCTCAATTGATTTAGAACATGATGCTCTAGATGTCCAAGCTGAGCATACGTATATAAATGGTCCAAGCATAGTCCAAGAACAAGATCAAGGTGACCAACTTCCACTATGAATAATCAAAGAGCTAAAGATAAGGAGCTTTAACTAGAGCTTAAGAAGGTACTTATATGCCTCGAAAATCCTAGTTCAACCTCCTTTGAACTACTCACTCTTCCCAAGACTCATCCAAGTACATTGTTATTGTTTCTTGTTTTATTGACATTATTAGGACAATAATTTTTTATTTTGTAAATCATTGACAATAATCTTCAAGCTTGGCATCCAAGTAGAAGTTCCTTGACTTCTAGGTAAAAGGAATAGTGGATAATAATTGATGTCTTTTTTTATTATTGTCAAGCTTGACAAGCAAGTAAGAGTAGTGGATACCAACTAAGTAGTACTTTTTAGCATTTTTCTTCCTAGAATAGTTAGATTGTAAATATGGATGAGTTTTAGTTAGAAAGACACACTTAATTTTACATAAACCCATTGTATTTTCAACTTTCCTCTTGAATGAAACAAACGTTTGTTTCTTCAATGCATGTGTGTCGTATCAAGTGCTTTGAAGCTTATCTAGTGCGTTGCATCTCAAGAGTCTTCAATCTTCCACTTCCGCCTTTGGCGTGTCATATACATAGAAAGGAGATCATCTACCCAACTTGCATCAACTTCATCCCATGCCATTTTGAAGGTCTTTTCACGTCAAATATGTCTTTCATTCATCGTCAATCGATCAATCATCTTGCACCGAGTCTTTCTAGATCCTTGAAGTGTCACAACCCCATACTTAAATCAAGCATTGTCCTTAATGTAATGAATACGATAAAAGTTAGAAGATACTTAAAAAGTGGATTAGGTGCCTCCATTGAAGCGCTTATTTTAGGCCATTTAGTTGGACCTACTCTCACGCATTATGTTAGAGAGTTGGTGGACTCTTTAATCAAAGATAGAAAGAAACCGATCAAGTAGATAAGGGCTAAGCAATTACTAAAACAAACAAAACCATAAACCTCTCCGGAAATGACACCAATTTGACGAGGGTTGAAATGTGAGGCTTATATCTCACAAATAACTCCAAGACTCAATTGTAGTAAAGGGGTCATGATTTTACTCCTAAATATTGATGTAATGTTTGAATCATTAATTGCAAATCCATATATAAATATATAAACAAGATAACGGAGGTGAGAACAAGACAAAACAAGCGTAGAAGATCGGCCGACCAAAGGTGCAAGTCGGACAATCTTAGTAGGCAAATCGACCGATATATGATAGATACACGAGAAGTGAGGGAGAGGAATATATTTATAGATTTGATCCATTCACAAACAATTAGGAATGAAACTTTCGCATAGGTGATTAATAAAGGCATCCCAGAATTTGAATTGCAACATTTATAATCTCAAATTAGAATTTTATCCAAATCATATGGTCGTGATATGAAGGGAACAATTTTTTGAAGCTCTCACATCTCGCAGAAAATTAAAGGCATGAATCGCGTAATTGTTGCATCTTGCATTAACACATGAAAGCGCAAATATATAAAAACGATTAGATACACAACTATCGCATCTTGCATAGGAAAAAAAAAGATAAACAATCATAACACGTGAATTGAGGCATATATCCAAAAGATAACAACAACCATGATGATTGTAGAATAATCAATGTAAGATGGGCTCTTCAGACCCTAAAATAACAAGAATTAAAAAAGACATGCTTACAAAACCTCTTTATTTATTGAATGTGACGAAACAAGACAAGTCAGACCAAATTACAAACAAATCATCCGACCACCTTGGATCGATCGGTCGATCTCATATAGAGGTCAGACTAACTAGTCCACTCTAATTTCCTGTTAATTATAGGGTTCCGAAATTAAAATGTAAAAATTCGATCAAGAAAACTAATGGTTGAATAGCCTTATTTATAGGGAGGATATCTAACTTAATACTCCTAGAGTTAGAGGGTATCCTACAAAACCATATTTATAAGGATAAAGGGTAAAAATGTCCAAGTGAATGGACTAAAAGATAGCAAAAAAAACAAAAAGGATAAAGGGAATGAAAAGATAGATCGTCCGAACCCAATGCGAGCGGGGGCCGATTAATATGGGCAAGCCGTCTGATTTGCTATAATAAAAGGGTTGAATCATAGTAAGGTGTATCATCTTGAAGGACATGTCAAGTACTTTGAATTCATGAGATAAGTCAGCCAATTGGTGGGACAAGTCGGCCGTTTGTGGGTCCAAGTCGACCGATGTGATCATGAAGACAACATTTCGACACTTCAGTAAAACTGCATTTTTGTATTGTTTTGTGTTGAGATAGAAAACCCACGAATATGTACTACTTTCGAAGGTATTTTGAAGCTCTACATCTTTGTAGTTCACATGATATAGTCCAAAACGGATGGGGAGAAAAGTCGAAAACTAAGTATTCTACAACACATGTGGCCTTATGAAAATCTCTACAATGTCATAAAAGCTCGACTTTCTTGATCGCATAGAGAACTTTAGTGTGTAACAAGCATTATGCCGATAATAAGTCCGTTTTAACTCTTGGAATTCTCACAATGTCATAAAAACACAGGTAGATCTCCAAAACATTAAAGGGAAGGAAATCTATTATTTATATGATGCAAGTCTACTATATGCTCAAAGGATGAATAAGAATGATAGTGGAAAATGACGCTAAAATGAATGTTATCAACCAGTAGTAGAGAACCCCCGACCCGTGTCAGGACAAGATAATGCCAAGATCCATTATCCATACCCTTGAGTCTAAATAATATCTTGATGTCATCCTATTAAGTTCACTATAATTTAATGTACATACACCACTATCATAACACAAGTGATTGTACAAAAATGTTAGCTAAGTTAGTCTATACAATTTACCTTGATTAGTCAAAAATTCAATTACCAGTATATCACGACCCGCTCACATATACGTTCTTAACTTTTCTAAAATAATGCAAAAATGAGCCACAAATTTATAAACACCACACTTAAATTTTTTGAGAGAATCGATAATTGAACATGGGCTCCATTTGGTACAGGTAAAAAATGTGGAGATTAAGATTATAGACTAAGAGGAATTTTCTTAATCTTGTTTGGTAAGGGAATAAAGGAAATGAAAATGAGTAGATTACGGAGACCAAGAATAGCTAAGGTGCATATTTTCCTAAAAGCCAAAATTGTCCAACTCTATTATGGTCATCCATATCTACCTTTATTTATTCCGGAAAATCCATACTTAAGCTTTTTACACAATTTCAACAAAACGGAATTAACCTAACTTCACAAACTTGTCAGCTCTATTTAAACTCTTGGATTGCTACAATTTTACGCAAAACTAAACTACGAAGTAGCGTCTACAGCATACTATAATTTGAACCATTAAAGACTAGCTTAAGTTACCTAACCAAGGGCTCCAAGATGAGCTTAACTTTCTAAACTGTTGGCTCTAAAATTGTGCTTTAGTAATACTATAACAATGGTAGAACGGGTACTTCTGTAACCGACCAAAGAGGCAGCCCGGTTACGATTCCAAAAGACGGCCTAAGATAACCCTCTAACGATGTATCATACTCTGGTCATTTCTCTTAAGTACCAATCATCTAGCCAGACAGATACCACCGAGTGCAAACCATAACTACACTACGCTGTGAGGTGAGCAACTGCATCCCTCGTATCGTCTTCTGTCATAGATATATAAAATCAGGTCAAAAGGAAACAGGCATCCAATAAATTGCCCCAAAATTTAGTAACATGCACACAACGGAAACCAAAATGCACCATGAACATGATACCAAAGCAAGGACAGAACCCAGCAATAACATTAGCAGCAAAGCAGAGTCTCTCATTGCACCTTCTTTTGTCTATGTTTTATTCAAAATCAAATAATTGAAAATGCGCTTCCAGTCAGCTCTCCATCTCATCAACGTGCATGAAAAGAGGACACCAAAATTAATGACAAAAACAGCTCAAGGAGGCAAGGAGCCATCATTTATCAGACACAAAACAGAAACATAACATATGCCGAAAAGTTCTAGTCATTCCAAAAACATCCGTCTCTTTCTGTTCTCTTAGTATCATCTTGAGAATGTCTCTGCCTGCCCCATGGCAAGTCATCTTTACCATGTTCATTATTTATCTCAATACCTCACACCATGGGAAGTCATCTTTCCTTTATAAACATTACCATTACCGTGATCAGAGTCCTCTCTTCAATTCGACCTTTTTCTTTTGGATTTTTTCATTTTCTATTTTTGTTTTAGATTTTCTTTGGTACGGAAACCACGTGATCACTTATCAGTAGTACTCACTTATTCAACTCCTGGATGTCTGTCTGTCCCATAGCTTGAACATCTACCTGAACAGTTGAGGTACTCTGACTATGACTCTTTTCCTCAACCATAAGGTCTTGCAAACCAGCTGCAACCCTATCCGTGCTAGGAGATTGAGAGCCAGATGCAGCCGAAAAATGCACAGAAGGTGGCATCATCCATCTCATCCAATCATCAATTTTCCTGATTCTATCACCCTACCAATGAAGCGCAGTACTATAAGCCACAAACATTTAAAACGCTTGCTGTATTTGATCAAACTATATTAACCTTAAAACTCCATTTTATATAATATGATTAAATAACTATAATGATACAATTATGAAAAAATAAAATAGTATATATTACATATACCTAATATAGATATTGTTCATATGGTATAAATATATTTAGTAAATGTACTCCTAATCAAACCCCTTACCTTCCAACTTCAAATTAATTAAAGTGGTAAAAATTAAAGGGGTACACAAACCTAATGAAAATAGAAAATGGCCTATTTGGCCAAATTCTTTCATATACTTTTTAGCTTACTAATATTTAGGTAAAATCTTATAGATTAATTATTTTATTAATCAAATACAATCACTAAATATTAATCAAAGATAATTAATAATTATTTAATAAATAAAATTTACAATCACAATTAGGCAGAGGATGTAGTCAGGTAAAATTATATATGATAATTACAACGTACGTAAATAAAAAAGTGTAGTTTTCTTTGATATATTTATTATTATAGATAATGACTACTTAATACATATATCATTGAGTAAAAAGAAAAAGATAATAGAAAAAATACGAAGGATTAAATATTATGATTAATAAGATATATTATTCAATATGAAATAAGATGCTTCATTAAAGATATAAATATTTAAGGGGAGAGAAACTTGTATGATAATCGCCGCTTTAGTATATAAGATAAATTAATAATAACAAGATCAATCAATGAAGGTGAATACCTGTATTTCCACAACAGTAGAAGCCCGTAGAGCATCCAATATGAGTTGAACATCAGTTGTCAACTGCTTAACCTGGAGGGAAGTAACAAAGATTCGGGTGTAAAAATAGCTTTAAAGATAATGGTCAACAAATCGCTACTTAATTAGCTGTCAGCATCTCTTTTTAGTAGTTGGAGAATATATCAACTAGATAAATAACTTCAAAGGCACGTTCATTTAGTTAACGAAGGGAGCGAGTGGGGGAGAGGAAGGGTCAAGAAGTCTTATTGAATAGACTAGATAACATATCAAACCAGAATCTATCTAGGTATACTTCTTCAAAGATCTCATTTTCTCTCTAGGTATGCAATTGCAAGGAAATGGAAAGCCAGAAAATTACATGAGCAAAGAAACTCAAGTAGAGAAATCAAAATAGAAACCTAATCGTAACAAACAAAATAGTGAAGGCATATCCAACAAAAACATTTATCCATATGTCCACAGAAGATAAATAAAACTTAATACAAATAAAATATCTAATTGGTTAACTATTAGTTCTACAGGAGAATTAAATATTCATATCCAACCCATCAAGATACTGGGCACTCCAGATTCCACTCACATGACCACATTGGCTATCGACCCTTATTTAATTCTTTATCTTTAGCTATGTGTCAGGTACCAACACTTCTTCCATTTTACTTTTGACGAAGCAATGTTGCCTAGTGCACCTTGTATACCTGGCAGATATGTAGCACGGAAATGGACACGACAAGAAAAGGCGGAAATCCCATAACATTATTAACTGCAACTTAAAAGAAGGGACATGGTGAGAAAAGGGGAAACCGACACGTGATCAGGGTCACCTAGGGGTTTCCGTGCTTCATAGCCTGAAAGACTGGCAGCCACCGTACCTAAATACCCCACTCTTAGCTGTTTTGTAAATGAAACTACAAGAGAACATTTTGTGCCATCAGACTCCACCTCAGGAACAAACTCAGTCGCTCACTAACAAAACGAGGTTGGGACTTTGGCAAAAGTTGAGGTAGTGAGCGCCTAAGTAGAGTGATACAAAACCAGGTGACAGACTATGGGTTGAACGGCTGCAGGGAAATACAGAGAGAATGAGGGACGGAGTAGCTGATTGGATGAGAATGCTCAGGAGAACACTAAAAGTGAGTATCACCTGCAAGCTGCAAAGCAGTCATGTATGTATCAAAACTGTCACAAGTTGGTTCCCAAGGAGGTCAGTGATGTTTCAAGAATAAAAAATATATATTGCCTTGGTACGAGGCAAGGCACATGCGTCAAAAAAGGAGTAGAATGTGGTTGGATATATTTCAAAAGGTCATTTGTTTCCTTTCAGTCTTTGAGCAAGCAAATGACTCAAGGATCTGCATATCCTTGTAACAGTAAATGAATAGAAGCAGAGATGAAAGCAGGCAATCAAATGTAATGATGGAAAACAGTGAATTTCATGAAAGTATATCAAGACTTCAAGAATTTGTCGAGCATTCATCAGTTCAGTCTTCTTTTTCTTTGTTTTATTTTCATTGCACATTGTTTTCAGCTGGAATGCGCATCAATCAGAGAATATGTGAAGCTGTAGCTTACTTTTGTGAAGCCTGCAACTAGCTGGACAGGGACCCAACCATTTTTATCCATGTTCCCGCGTAAAAATGTGTCTCTAATCAAGTTTTCATTACTGCAACAATCAACAAGTGGAAACGGATTCAAATTCTAAAAGTGAAGTATCCGACAGAAACAGATTACAATGTCAAAGTTGAGCCTATCACGGAATGCAACAGACCTGAAATAATATTCTATCTGATTAATAACTTTAGCATGCAACTGAGGATCAGGAGGGAAGTACAGAGCAGGAGGCATTTGTGCAATAAATGGCATTCCCGGTTGAGGAGCAAGAAAATATAATGATCGCATCTCTGCATTCGCATTGGAGTTAGAGCAATTCATGTCATGCCTATGTAAGATGAAATAAACTGTAGAAACAACTTACCCGGAGGAACGCCTATAGGCATACCGTAAGGCCATGTAGGTGGAGGAATATATGAAGCAGCACCCGGTGGAGGAGTTCGTACATAACCTCTTGGACCACCTCCTCTTTGGGGAGGCCCAACAGGATCTCTTCCATTGAAATTCCTGTGGTGATTCCATTCATGGTTTCCCTGATCCTGATCACGCCTGCCACCAAGAGAACCATCTCCACGGAAATGAGGGCTGTTGTTACTCCTATAATTGCGCTGCTGAGGATGGTCACCTCCACCCCTTTGCCCACCATCCCTGTAAGAACTGTTATGTCCATGGTCTCTTCTAGGGCTATCATCAGAACCACCAGAACTGATCTTTGTAGAGCCACTACTATCATGTGAAGCATCCCCCATTGAGCTAGATTGTGGATGCTGATTAAACAAAACACTATTAGAAGATAAATTTCCCCCACTCTCACGCTTCATTGATTTTTGCCGAGCAGGCCGTCCACGGTGTGGAGGAGTATTAGGGCTGTTAGGATTACTAATAATCAGTCTCTGGGGTGCAGAAGACGATCCTGGTGAAGTGTATACAGGTGCACTACTAACCTAGGATATCATCCACATTGAAACATGTCTAAATGAATCCGAAAAGGAAATGCAAAAACGACAGGAAAATACAAAGTGACGTCATATGCAAACCTGTGGCGCAGAAAGGGTAGTATCAGAAGGATTCTTCGGGGAATCAATTGACAGCAGCTTCGTAGATGTCTTAGTAGATTCAAATAGGGTAGGCCATGAAACAGCTCCCATAACACGGCCTGTATCGGGAGCACCATTTGAAGGTCTGTTCCAAGCAGACTTTTTAGGGCCGTTGCCAGTGTCGGAGCCCTCCTGCAAAGTTTCAAGCTCGGAAACATCCGTCGAAGGCACAATCGTAATATGGTCTTCCACAGCCGCCGCCGGAAACACCACTGTCACAGGCGAAAGCACCGGAGGAGTGACCTCAACCTCATTCCACTGGCCTGAAGAAGTGCGATTAAGAGGTACGTGAGGAGTGCCAAGTGCGTCACAGGCGGCACTCTGAGCATTGGTGTTAATCGTCGCCGCCATAATTATGACCAAATTTAGGGTTTTAAAACCTCTCCAGTTTTTTATCAAAAAAATTGTCTTACAGAAAATCAAGGAAGAAAGCGATAGATAGAGGAGAGGATTGATCGGATTCAACTTGTATGGTTTTCTCCTAAACTTTGCTTCGGTGATAAGAATACTTGTTGAGGCTTTGCCGTGAATCTGCCTTTTTTGACCGAATTGCTCCTGTGAGGTGGGGTGGGTACCGCAACGGGCGGTGTTTTCCAGTCGCAAGTTGAAGTTAGACGTCTCCTCTAGGGAATTATTATTTTTTTAGACATATCTGATAGAACATGGTTGTTCTAAATCATTCAACATAATCTGATAGAACATGGTTGTAATCATGAAAAGCGAGTCTATCAGTGATTGAGTTGATTTCTCTAAAAAATATAGAAAGCACTAGATTGATTGAAGTCCGAGATTATAGAGGAAATACCTGAGAAGATCATGTCCGTCTCCCAAGGTGGTTTCCAAACTTGATTGATCGTTTGATGAGCGTCAAATTATTTCCTTCAATCTCAATGGAAGTAACACCTATGCTTGTCGCCTTTTGTAACCCTCCCGAAGAGCAACAACTTCGGCCTCTAGGGAAAAGTTAGTTGTTTTTAGAGTGATTTTTTCTGATAATATGTCATTGCATTTATTTTATTTTTGTATACAACGGTAAGAGGAAAGGGAGGATCAACCTCCAAAGATTAATCGTTTTAAAGCATCATTGTGGATAAGGTATTCAACGTCCCGTGACAATGTAATCAAACAAGCACCAAGAGTGTGGTCAAGCGACACCAACAGATCAGCAACAATGTTGATTTTCCGAAAGATGGACGAAGACTACAAAGGGTGAAACTAGAAAGAGAAGAAGAAGTATCCGAGATGATCATAATAGCTTCCCAAGGGATTTCCAAATGTGGTTGAGCGAATTAATGAGCATCAAGTTGCCGCCCTCAATTTCAATGGTTGAAAACCCAAGATTGTTGGCCTCTTAGAGGCCCTACCGAAGAGCAAAGACTTCAGCTTCCGAAATAGAGGTGGCATCGCATCTACCCATACCAACACCAAGGGTCCTAGCAAGATTATTTCTGATGATGAAACTAAAAGCAAATTGTTCAAACGAATTTGTAGAGGCGTCAAATTTGAGTTTGATTGTCACCCATAGGTCTCTGCCATTTGATATTTTTTTTAATTTTTCTTCTTTGGTTCGGGGATTTTGTGTTGTTACTAGTTAATCTAGAATTGATCCAATCCTAGTCCTCTATTTGATTGCGTACAATATGTTTCAAGTCATGAGGTATCTTTTGTTTGTTAAAGATGAGTTGGTTACGAGCAAACCAAACTTGTCACCAAGTGACCACCAAATGTCTTAGTTCATTTGATGTAATTGGTTCTTTTATATTCATTATAATGTCTATGATCTTTCGATGTGTTATGTTTGTAACACCCCGAATCTGTAGGACTCGGAGTGTCACATGGCTAGGACCACACAATGGGTCCTGACCCTAGCCTCACAACAAGTTCACTAGATCTTACAACAAGGCACAAATAAATATAAAACATCATTTATAAAACCGAAACATCAAGTATCATAATACATATAAAACCCACAGTCGAGTATACAACTTCAACAACATATACATAACACAACCCAAAAGCCCAACATCCTAGATGTATGGAAGTCTTGGCTGACCACTCTTCTAGATTACCCTATAGTCTTCCTATCCTGCAAAGGATCTACAACACGGTATGAAACCATTAGCTAACAATTCATATATAAGATAATGCATAAGCACATACACACATCAGAATAATCATACACATCAAGCATGCTATCATAAATTTACCCGTTTAATTATCTTTATAACGTTATACACTCAAAACCATATTTATGGTTATGACACGAGAAGTATATCATTCTCGCCTCTAGGTCCCATAACCATCTAGAGTGGAATCAGACACATTCCCCGTATACCATACCGAGTGGTAACGTACCCTGCCCGTGCACCAGGTTTGGCATGCCCTCAAAGAACCTCTCAGACTCCTTACAAGATGAAAGAGAAAGGTTATCACCACCCATTTTCAAGGGGGTCAATCATGTCGGTAATAATCAATATCACATGCTATAAAGCATATAACAATCACCACTCATGCATACATCCAATATAAGAATGCAACTAAGTAAGTCCTACGGACTTACCTGAATCTCAAAATAACCTTAACCACGATCAAACTTGTAATTTCCGTAGGAATGAGCGCTGCCTAATAATAAGGCATAAAGATACATCAATCCTCCTATCAATCAAGAAATCACACCTACACCCAAGGGATCCATAAGGATCATAACCATCTAGATTACCCTATAGTCTTCCTATCTTGCAAAGGATCTACAACACGGTATGAAACCATTAGCTAACAATTCATATATAAGATAATGCATAAGCACATACACGCATCAGAATAATCATACACATCAAGCATGCTATCATACATTTACTTGTTTAATTATCTTTATAACGTTATACACTCAAAACCATATTTATGGTTATGACACAAGAAGTATATCATTCTCGCCTCTAGGTCCCATAACCATCTAGAGTGGAATCAGACACATTCCCCGTATACCATACCGAGTGGTAACGTACCCTGCCCGTGCACCAGGTTTGGCCTGCCCTCAAAGAACCTCTCAGACTCCTTACAAGATGAAAGAGAAAGGTTATCACCGCCCATTTTCAAGGGGGTCAATCATGTCGGTAATAATCAATAACACACGCTATAAAGCATATAACAATCACCACTCATGCATACATCCAATATAAGAATGCAACTAAGTAAGTCCTACGGACTTACCTGAATCTCAAAATAACCTTAACCACGATCAAACTTGTAATTCCCGTAGGAATGAGCGCTGCCTAATAATAAGGCATAAAGATACATCAATCCTCCTATCAATCAAGGAATCACACCACGATCAAACTTGTAATTCCCGTAGGAATGAGCGCTGCCTAATAATAAGGCATAAAGATACATCAATCCTCCTATCAATCAAGGAATCATACCTACACCCAAGGGATCCATAAGGATCATAAACATCGTATAAACCTCGAATAACAAACTAATCCTCAAGCCACATCAGGGCATACCTCACTATCATGATATCATCATCAAACTGTCATACATATACCCTAGCATGCTTCTTAACCAAAGCCAAGACAAAGGAAGGATTAGAACATACCAACAATTGGTAAGTTCTACAAGAATGCACACTCGTGTGAAGGAAAAGGCGTGGGGGCGGTGACATGACCAACGAAGCTGCGACAACGGCGGACCGGCCCGTTGGGGCGGTGACACGCTCACGCCGCAGGGGCGGCCAACACTAGATGTGGGGGTGGATAACTCAACAAAGCACAACTCCAAGTGCTCTTTGACGGATCTCTTCAGCACACCAACACTCTTCAATTGTGAGTGACTCATACAATCACTACCCATCAACCATACAAATATATACAACATATTAAACATCTCAATTCTTCGCAACAAGATCAAACTTGTTGGATTCTAAAGAGGGAGAGAAAGAAAGGAGGAAAACAAGGAAAATAGAATAGGGAAGCTCACCACTTCTCTAACCAAGGCTACAGATGAATCCCAACTGAAGATCCTTAGCAAACAACCACACCCATCCACAACAACAACATTATTAGCTCACTAGCAACTCAAGGGATGATCAAGATCAAACCAAGAAAAAATCATGGAAAAGATAGAAGAGAAGAAGAAGAACGTGAGAAGGAGGTGAAAAAGAAGTCTAGAAAAGTGGAAACCCTCATCTGAAGGGAGAGAAGAAGACTTATAAAGGAATAAAGTATAAAGCACGAGTCAAAGAAGTCAAAGAAGGCAACTGTGACCGCCTAAGCCGCGAATGCGGCGCCGCGCCTGCGGTGGCCTACACCTGCGGCAAGAACCGGTGCGGTCGTGGATATCCTAGGAAAGAAAAGGTTATCACATCAGATCCCCCTAAAAACAAGTTTTATCCCAAAACATGAACAAACCCATTTCCTCTCGGACCCATATGCCGAGGTATAACGCTCACTCTAACGGAGGTATAACATCTCTAAGACCTAACTAATCCCAAAGCCACGGAGGTAGAACATCTCCCGTAATCTAAACCCATCACAAAGGCACAGAGGTAAAACATCTCCGGCAAACCATAATCATGTCCCAACGGCACGGAAGAAGAACATCTCCAGTATCTATAACCATAACAACAGTGTTGAGGAAGATCGTCTCTAACACTAGAATCACATCCATAGCATGGAGGAAGAACATCTCTAGCTAGCTTCTAACTTGATGGTATGGAGGTAGAACATCTCCAGCCATAAAACATCACTCAAGGGCACGGCGCCAAAAAACTTGTTCGCTCGAAAGTGTGCGTCACTAAGTCTTAAATTTAAAAAAACTGAAATCAAGCAAAGCGAACCTGTAGTGTACATATCGGTATAGTAAAGCAAGAATTTCAGAGTATCGAACTCAGGGATTTGGGGGGATAAATTCAGTTCACACATTGTCAGGCAAATAACAAAAGCTTTTAAAAAGATTAATCGGGAAAACAACGATATAAAGATTCGGATATCCAATTGTGGCAATCGATTCAAGATGCTCTAAAGATATAAGGACAGAGTTAAGATTGCAAAGGTATAGATCTAAGGTAGGGTGTTGTACGGTGAAGTTCCAAAACCCATAAATCTTACCCAAAGGCTCTCTCAATAAAGGATGTTGAGTCTCGTTATAAAAATGTTCAAGGGTAAGATTAAACTCTCAAATACCCATGCCCAACCCCAAGGGAATCAAAGATAAGCCAAAAAGGTTAAGTTTGTAACACTCGAAACCAAAGTAGAGGATGTTGAGTCTCACTACTACCTAGAAAAGGTAAGCCAAGGCTAGGTTAAAGCAAATCTTTAACTTTGGATCAAAGCAAAAGCAAAGAACGTACGACAGAGGAAAACCACGGTCAGATCTTGAAGAACCACGGCCGTGAAACTTAAAAATAGGCCATGGAAAGCCTCGACGACGAGGTTTCTTGCAACTCTCACGGTCCAATCTGTTTTGGTTCAATCTATCATCATCTATGCCACAACTATCAACCCTTCACCTTAGAATCGCTTTAGCCAACAATCATCATAATGAAATCCAAAATCAAATATAAAAGGGAGAAAAGGTAAAACCTTGAAATCTCAATAACAAACACAAAACCAGTGTTAATCGAACACAAAATCGTATCTTGCGTTCAATGGATGTAGAATAGAGTAAGAATTTCTCACAATCTCAAAGAACAAAGATGAACGGGATGTCAATCCGCCTTCAAATGAAACCCTAAGATCTTTTCCGAGTACGCAATCTTCAAGTGCGTACTTCTCCAAATCTTCCCTTCAGACAATAAAATCTTCTCGAAATCTCTCTAGCAAGCCGTAAATGTAGCGCTCGATGTGGATGATAGCCGATGATCCAATTTCTCCCTTTCTTCAGCCTTCTTATAGGAGGATAATAGGGTTACAAAAGCCCATAACCGCCACTGACATGACAAATATGACACGTGGCAACCGTTAGAAGAACCACGAACAAGAACAACTTTCCACGCCTGTGGAACCACCGTGGAATGACTTCTTTGCTCTCGACATACTTTTCCACGGCCATAATTAAATTATATCCCAAAACCATGGCCGTGGTGGTCCCTTTTGGTTTGGCCATGGAATGTCCAAATTCTTCGTAAAAGCCTTTGTTTCGTAAAGCTTTTTAATCATGCTCCTTCCTTAGCTATTCCAATGCATCCTCTTGATGCCTAGCATGATCAAATACTCCTACATACTCCATTTATACTCCAATCGAAGCCTTTATTCACCTAAAAACACAACAAAGCTTGTGTAGATCTCTATACCAACATAATAGGTGAATGTGCTCATAAATGCTTCAAACTCATATCCGTATACACAAAAGAAGGGAAAAAACAATGAAAACATGTGCCTAAAATATCGTCATATTTCATGCTATCAAAAGACCCCATACTTGTATCTTGCTTGTCCCCAAACAAGGTTTTCAAAAGCTTATAACATAAGGTAGAATGAAATATGAATGCAAAACAAAGTAAAACAAATCTTTTTGGTATCGTGCTTCTATTCAATAGATCACACTCAAATCTTGCTTCATGTTTCCTTGTAAACTTCTATGTACATAGAATGAATCATGTCAAGCAAAAGAAACATCATATATTGCAAAAGCTCCAAGACAAACATCATAACCCAAAGCAATGTCAAAATCAATCATGTGAAATTTCAATTTAGATCACCAAGCCAAACAACAATCCAAAGATCTTAAGGACTTTCAAGCAAAGGTCAAGAAACGTGAATAGATGGGATGCATATAGGGTATGTGGTGCAAAAATCCGGGAAAAAGGAACAATACAAACTCTTTTTCTTTTTGCAAACTTGAATCAACGCATTTGCAATGCGTAACCGTGGGCTCACGGTCTCGTATTGCGAATGCGTGACACTGCCACAGTTACACAATGCGTGAACGTGACGGTCATGCATTGCGTAACCGTGACAATGTCATGCCCTAAAAGCGCTTACAGGATGAGATCCCGTAAGCGCCTCATTCATCTCAAAAATTCGAAACAACAGCGACGAAGGGGAGACGAGAAGACGATTGCCCAAATTCGATCCAATCTCACCGTTTCACACAAAAACAAGCAATGGATAAAGACGGTAACGGGGGTAGGCCATATCAAAAGCATAATCAGGACCCGAGAGAGGTATGTTTGATTTTTGTTCGTTTTTGTTTCGATTTTGTTCGGTTTTCTTTTTTTGCTTTCGGGTTCGTAATTGAGTATGAAATTGAGGAGAATAGGTTAGATTGTTGTTGATTTTATTAGTTTTAGGTTGATTGAAGAAAAG
The DNA here is from genome assembly GCA_033239125.1 of Fagopyrum homotropicum. Taxonomy (NCBI): domain Eukaryota; kingdom Viridiplantae; phylum Streptophyta; class Magnoliopsida; order Caryophyllales; family Polygonaceae; genus Fagopyrum; species Fagopyrum homotropicum. The sequence continues at coordinate 58,927,194 of BSWB01000008.1, read as the reverse complement.
ATTGTGAAATGAATCGGATTTAAGCCTCGACAATCCGCCATTGAAGGCGGATTGTCGAAGAAGATGTATAGTGGCACACGGTCATGCGTTGCGAAACCGTGGAGCCACTGTTCATCGTAAAATGCATTGGAATGCATTATAATGCATTCCAATGCATTAATTTATATATAAATTAATTTAAATTTAATTAAATTAATTAAAGAATATTAAATTAAGTTAAAATATAATTTATAATAATTTAAATTAATTAATTTAAATTGTTTGAATTAGATGATATAAATACAATTTGAATAAATATAATTACTTAATTCTAATTACTTTTAACTTAATGATATAAATTTATAATTGTAGATTGATTAAATTTAATTAATTTACAATTTATAATAACTTAGATTAAATAATTTAAATTATTTCAATTAAATGATGGAAATACAATTTGAACAAATGTAATTACTTTATCCTAATTACTTTTAATTAAATGATATAACTTATGAATTTATAAAAATTAATTATAATTAATATTAATTAATTTATATTAATTAAAAATTTAATTTAAATTGTTTAAATATTTTAATTCTAATTAATGTAATTATAATATAAATTAAAATCTCTACCTTTACTATTTAATTTCATACAATTACTTTAATGTAAAATAAAATGGAATAGAAATAAATTAAATTGAAATCTCTACCTTTACTATTTAATTAACTTAATTAATTTAATGGTAATTAATGTAATTATAATTTAAAGTTATTAAACAAGATTAAAAGGTCTATAAATTAATTTAATTTAATTGTAATTAATTTAATCTCGTTTAGTTTCCTTTAAATTCATTTCCAATAAAAGTAAAGTAAACTTCATAAAAGAAAATTAATTAAATTAAACTAAAATATCAAATATAGATATTACAAGTCATGCAGAGACGGAGGCGTCCTACGGCCTCCGCTTGTAGAGACTCGCTACGACGGAGAGGAGCTCTAAGGTAGCTGGTTCGGCGGCCGACACACCACCACCACAACAGCCATTGAGACCATGCATATCAGATCCTTCTCCAGCTCTCCCTCGGGAGGTTCTTCCATTACCGACTTACGGATCAAACTCGGACCAGGAGGTGGCCGCTCCTTTTGTACAGCCAGGGGAGATAGATCCACCAGCTGGCGAGCATGTTGATATTACTGCTGACGAGTAGGTTGAGCCAGCTACAGATATTATTGCTGACGAGCAGATAGAGACAACTACAGATATTCCTGCTGAGGAGAAGGTAGAGCCACCAGCTGGCGACCATACTGAGCAGCGAGATTTTGATTTTGATGCTCCAACTGCAGATCCTGTAGTGCCGCCGCAGGAGCCATTTATACCTGCTGATCGAGGCAGTATAGTTGCTGATACAAGGGCACCATTGATCAGCGATGTGCTGACTTGCTACGTCGGACATCGTGCTCGCGGTGTCTAGATGAGAGATGTATATAACTAATCACAATTATAACACATTATGTTACAAAAAATAAATTAATAAAACGTTTAATTGAATATTCGTTGTGTTATGAAGGAGGATTATAGGAGGCCGATGACCGCTTTACGACGGATAGAGCACATTTCCGCGCTGAGTAGATGAATTTCAGACGGTGATAGAGTCGACCCCACATCCTGGTTTTCTATTGCATCTCAAAGTGGATTGACGGGTTTGCTTGACGTCTCGTTTGCTGGAGTTGACCACACCCTTATACATGCATTCGTGGAGTGCTGACATCCAGAGACTAGCAGCTTTCATCTACCTTAGGGTGAGATGACCATCACCTTGCACGATGTAGCCGTCATCCTAGGCATTAGGATTGATGGAGAGGCCATGGTCACACCTATGTTGGCACGAGAGAGGACTAGGTGGCTGAGTGACACATTCCGTATACTAGAGGTGGAGGCTAGGAGTCACCAGACAACTCTACTTGTTAATTTGCTGAGGACTGCATATGATGTCATTCGGCGCGACCCAGCTACCCCACCTGAGGAGGTTGCTTCTGTATTTCTTCTCTTCTTTTTGGGCTCATCCTTGTTCGTCGACCTTGGTTGATCGACTTGGTACGTGATCATGGCCGGACTGGAGACTATGCTTGGGGCACCGGCGTGTTAGCGTACTTGTACTCGTACGTATAACTATCACTCTACTTCAGTAACTAATAACTTTCTATTATTACTATTATGATAAATGACAAATATGGACTTTCCCTACAGTATGTTGGGCGACGCTTCACGGCTGAAGGTGAAGACGATTGGAGGTTGTACATCACTGCTACAAGTAAGAACATTTATTGTTGGGCTGTCACTTTAGGTAAGAACTTTCATTTATTATTATTATTATTAATAACTTTCATTTAATTTAAAGTTTACAGTTCTGGATCTACGCCCACTTCCCATCCTTGGGTTGTTCTGCGGCAGAGGATCCAGGACGTCATGGATCGGCGAGATGGGCTTCGAGACTTTCTGTCCCGAGGACCCCAGCATCCACTCTTGAGAGGCTGAGATCCTTGCGCTCACAGTTGGATTAGATGAGAGCGGAGGACATCAAGTTCATGCCTTATAGAGACAGAGTGTTGGATTTTGAGGGCGAGTTTGCTATTTCAACGTACCAGGGGACGATCTAGATAGGAGATATCGTCGAGGCATACATACCGGATCGAGTCCTCTGTCAGTTTGGGTACGTTCAGACGATCCCCCTTGAGAGGATCATCCCTTATTTGGAGCAGCGCCTCGCTTCTGGCAGTAGGGGTATAGGGTCAGATTCCATGGCGCAGATGATCGTTGGGCTGCTAGACACGAGGAGGCGAGCAGATTTGTGCTTCAGGGTTAGACTAGGGCCCCTTACCCATGGATAGTATCTCAGGACTACATATCCTGGTTTAGCGAGCGGGGCCATCCATTTCTCCTTCTTGGCTCGGCTATACAGACTCCACCAACAGATTGTCCTCCTTCGGTCCCTGTTTCAGATACTCGGGTACATGTTGCTATATTTATTTGATTGTTTTAAAAGTTTTATACTTTACCTTTAGCACTCACAACTTTATATTCCAATACAGAGGCTACACATCATCCAGGCCCGCCTCCGGGATATTATTAGTCGTGGCTTAGTGACTATGGAGGATATACATGCGATATATGACGAGTCCGTTGGCCAGGAGGTTCATATAGCACCATCTCAGGTCAGGGCGACGCAACCCAGACGAGATTAATTTTTGTTTTTTTTATTTGTTGTATGATACTTTACCTTTTGTTGTACATATTACATTTTATGTGTTGTATGATACTTTATATTTTGGTTATGTCTTGTTTTTCAATGTTATATACTTTACCTTTACATTGTTTTTTAAAGTTCATCAACTAATCTCGCTTATTCTATACTTTACATTTTTTTTAAAGTTCATCAACTAATCTCGCTTATTCTATTGTAATCAATGTTTTTAAAGTTCAAGACTTCATCAAGACTTTTCATTTTCACAAATTGAAATAACAACAAAATACAAGTTATATATTACTCCTCATGAATTACATATAAACTGACAACAACTAAAATAACAACAAACCAAACATCCATGAAACACATATAACCTAAGAAGAAGAAGATGAGAGATTGATTGTCACTTTTCTAGGACACTCTTTGCGCCGGTGTTCGTCGAACAAATTGAATCTATCACGGAAGTGTGCATCCCATCCATCAACGCTAGAATCATGTCCACGCCTCCATGTAATGGTCAAAGGTGGTAATGGAGAGTCTGGTTTGAGCCAAACCTAACGAAAAATGATTGACAAATGATAAAGTGATTACCTTTTTTGTCATTCTTGAACAAAAGTAACGGAATGTAGGAAATATAAAAGTTACAAAAAGAAAACTTACGGCTACAAAGTGATTGTCATCGACCCACGCGATTGCACGAATCTCCGTGGGGGGGGGTGGTGGTTCTTGGTTCTCAACCGTTGCAATAATTGGTAAACATGTCTCGGGACTTGATCCAGTTATAACAACTGCGCACCGGTAATATGTCGCTGCTGCCGTTGCAACAAGTGGACACTTCATCCAATTCTCCGGCCCACAAGGTATAGGATTAGTCCACCAAGTGGCCTCGATAACTTCATCAACCGTCCATTTTACCGCCGACTGTTGACAAAAAAAACAAATATAAGTGAAATAGTTGTTATCATTTTATCAACAAAATATAGTTAAGCAAAGAAAAGAAATACTCACATGTGCGTACAAGTCCTTTCTCAAGAACAACTCTTTAGCCAATTCCTTTCTAACAATCAAGTAATCTTCTTCCGAGTATCCCAAAACCACGGCAAGAGATCTAAATCCACAATGCCCATCTTGATGCGTCCTTGGACACGTCAATGAAATATTCCGGATCTAGATCAAGCTGAAGCTCAACTACTCCTTAGTTGAAGTGCGAATGCAATTGAAGATGGTTTGCGGAAGCTTAGAGATGGATGCGGAAGTTGAATAGATGACCAATCGGACTCTCGGCGCTCTACTTAGAGCAATCCTTAGGAACAACCCACGCAAGTGGGGGGACTTACTTTCTATTGTGGAGTTTTCTTATAATAGGTCTCGACACTCGGCAACCAAGCTTTCACCTTTTGAAGTTGTCTACGGCCTTAATCCACACACCCCGATGGACTTCACTCCGCGTCCACTCAAAGACGGAGAACACATCACCGGAGCAAGTCGTGCCGCTCACATCATTGAGCTTCATGAGCGGACTAGGACACAACTCCAACGGCGTGCCGATCAACTTGCCTCACAACGCAACAAAGGGCGCCGTCCACTCTCATTCGAGCCCGGTGATCTTGTTTGGCTCCACTTAAGGAAGGAGCGTTTTCCATCTCGCCACAAAGGCAAGCTCTCGGACCGCGGTGATGGACCATTCCGCATCTTATCACGCCATGACCCGATTGCCTACAAGTTGGAGCTTCCGGACGACTATGGCGTGCACCCGACGTTCAATGTCAAGGATCTTGCACCATACATTGAGCCCCTATTTGACGACGGTGAAACGGGGACGTTTCACATCCAAGATGGGGGACTGATGCGCCCTTGACCCTATGTCCCAACATGAGGAAGATGAGGCACTCCGGGTTCACTCCGATGGACCGCTCACCCGTTCACGTGCTAAGGCAATCGCCCAAGCTACCGGCTCCATAACCGTTGCTTGTCACGGACCCATTGGTTGCAAACCGTGCCTCTACGCCACTATGACATGAAGCTTGTCAAGCCGGCACCGTTCCGGCGCATTTTCCGCATTTCCCGTAATTTAGCATTTTGTAATAATAAGTCTTTATATTTTCGGAATATTAGTTTCCAGGACTTTATTTCCGGGTATTAATTATCCGAATTTAAGATTAGACTTTTGGTTTCGGAATTATATTCGGAAACTTAATTCCGAACTTAAATTCTCAACCTTTCATATTTTTAGGTGTTTCATTTTCAGAACTTAAATTCCGTCTTTATTTCCGTAATTTAATTTCCGACCCTTTGTATGGCTTTCATCCACTATATAAGAGGATGCTTGGCTCATTTGTAAAGCATGTTCAATTTGATTAAGTATTGAGAAGTATTTTCCTCCTACTTACTTGAGCATCAATCCCTCTTCTAATCCTCTCAAAGTTCTTCTTTTGGATCTTCGATCCAAACTCAACCACATTCGAGGGTTCTTCAAGAACCAACTCAACCGACCCACTTCAAGGCTTGATCGATCAATCTAGATCGACTCATCCATTCAAATTCCGCATCCATCTCTAACCTTCCGCAAACCATCTTCAATCGCATTCGCACTTCAACTAAGGAGTAGTTGAGCTTCAGCTTAATCTAGATCCGGAATATTTCATTGACGTGTCCAAGGACGCATCACATCTCCTTTAACACCATAGGCTGAAAGGATGAAGGGTTTCATGAAATTCTGCATCTGATCACCCTTGAACCGATAGTTCTTAGAACGTCTGGTGGTGCTTTTCTTAGCACATGACTCAACCTCCTTAACGTTAACTTCATGTTTGGCCTCTACAGGGTTTGGGCTCTTCAGGCTCGGCCTCCTCCATCTTAACTTCCACATGTTGTCTTGCTTTTGGTGGACGACCTCGGGGTCGTGGACGTGTCGATCCAGAACCATGTTTAAACCGACTTGGTTCTCTCCCTGTTAAAAGAATGCCGTACTTTGGTGGTCTTCCTTTAGTTCTAACTTTCTGCTCTGGTACTCTCAACGTTGAATTGCCCAGATTTGTAATATCATCATATGATGAAGCTATCCGCTCAAGCACATCTCTCGAAAGCAAATTCTTGTCCAATCGCTCCCTAAAGTCATTGAGCGACTCCATGTATGGATCAATATGGACAACCTCATCTTCATGCGTCGTATTCAATCTTTCCCATCGTACTTGCTTCCAGTAAAGGTGAATCTGATCCAAACGTAATGACTCCCAATGCCAAATAGCAATATAGAACTCGTGTGCACAAGGCAACCCATGAGCTTCCCTCCAATATGAATCCTTACATGTTGTCAAGCTCCTAATTTGCTTTGCCTTCTCGTAGATCTCCAACAACACCAGGAAGCACTCATTGTTTACTTTGTTTCGGAGCAAATCAAGTATAGGAACACACACAACCAACAACATCCTCTCACGTGACATCTCTATTGACGCTTGAATCTTATCAATCTGATCATTTACCATCAAGTCAATGTTCTCCATCACCAACTGAAATCCTTGCACGCTACAACGCAATATACCCTTAAACAATGAGTGTGCGGACTCACACCTAACAACCAATATCAATTCAATACATTAATCCTCAATAATTATTATAAAACAAGTGTAAACAATATAGAAATAAATTCTTACGCTTTCGTTGTCCTCGTGCCAAAGTGTAGATGCAAGTCGTACCAATATCGAACAATTGCTTCCTTGTAGGGGATTAGCCATGTAGTTTCCAAATACTCCTTCAACCTCGGATAAGCTTGCCAATGCACTTTCATTTCACCCAAACGCCGCTCCTAACTCTCAAGAGATCTAGACTCAATAAGAGCATGGTAGTGTGATGCAAAAACAGCTTGTAATTCCTTTGACCGTGTCACCGCCCAAGATCTATGTTGGATGTTGCACTTTATATGAAAGGTGCAAATCATGTGCTTCACATCCGGAAAAACAACACCGATTGCACTTATGAGTCCTAGCTCTCCGTCTCACAATCACCCCCGGTGTAACATTTCTGCACACATGTCGGAGTCTCTGTAATGCCCACTCATAGTGATTGGCGTTTTCCTTGGCCATGAAAACAAATGCTATTGCAAACGTCAACCTCATGCTAGTGATATCGACAATCTCTAACAACGGAATTGATAACACGATTTATGACGTTAGTCTAGGCATCCATTTAGATAGTTTTTCCCGCTATTCATGCATAGTTTAGCATTAGTTCTTGACGTTTACATTCAATACATGTATATTTGTCGAGATAGACGTCTACGTGGACTTTTGCATGTTTTATAAGTATTTTAGGAGCTTTTAGAGCCTAATCGATACATTCGAGGATCGTTCCTCGTAATGACACGTATCCGAGCTCATTGGGAAGCAAGTTAGGAGCAAAGGAGAACACATGGGACCATGATGGTGCATGCCTTGCACCAACTCGTGGCCCAACGATCAAAGGAAGGCTGAAACACAGGAATCACGACCACTGGGAGTTCCACGGCCGTGGAAACTGGCCGTGATTCTCTCTGCACAGCCGGGACAGTTGTCCCACGATCTCCATAACCGACTCTTGCATATGGAGAAGGCTATAAGTACACCTACAGGCTGAGAGGAAAGGAGGATCCATCCACAACACACCTTACCTCACACATATTCTCTCATTGGAAGATTGGATTAGAGCTACTCTTGGAGCAGAAGAAAGATTTCCATTGGAGAAGAAGAGCAGAACACACCATTCTTAGAGTTTCTTAGTTTTTAGAGTGAAGTTGGTTGGAAACATTTCCTAGGGTTGTAAGAACGATTCAAACCTTCTTTTGAAGGGTTGTAAGTCTCTCTTTTAACATCTATTCAGCTATATTTTCTTGTTCTATTTACTTCATCTCTCTTTCATTTCATCCTCTTGATATGGACTCCATGATTGTATGCTTGATGATTTTGATTGTGATGATGCATATTATTGGCTAAATAGATGTGATTCTAGGGTAAGGAAATGATGGCTATGGCTTGTACTATGATAGGATAGACTTAAACATACCTTTGGATGATTTGTTTGCTCGAACCTAGCCTTTGTAGCAAATCACGGTCTGTTCTAGGGGGTTCCACGGCCGTGGACTTGATGAACTGCCCATGATTCTGTCTGACTTGCTTGTATTGATAAATCTAAGTGTTAGGTTGTTGGATTGTTGAAATCCTAGTGTTTGTTGAGTTAGATCAGTCCTAGGGTGACCTAGTGTTAGCAACTAAGTGTGAGAAGAGATTAGGTACCGAAGATGATGAACCCTAGGTAGTAGTGAGCCTCACTAGCCGCTATTGGACTGAGTGTGCTAGGATTTATGCTTAGGACTTGCCTTCCCGAGACCTACCCGGTGAGAAGAGATTAGATCCCTAGATAGCAATCCGGTTTATGTAGAATTCCTAACCTTAGGTTCCTTGAGACTTAGCCGGTGATGAGACCTTAGGAACGGACTAGTGGACCATGAGACCTACCCGGTGATTGATCCCAATCTAGAAACACCCACTCCCAACATACCATAGTTAATCCAAGGAATGATTAGATAGCTTGAGTCCTATGCCATAACCGGAATTTCTAACCCTTAGAATCCTCTTTTCTCTCATTGATTACCTATCTTGTGTTTGTGTTTACTAAACTGTGTCACTAGCTTAGTCGTTTGTTAATTTTGCATGATTTGTGATCTTTGATTGATCACCACAAAATCAAACAAAAAACATTGTGTTTTGCACTTTCTTTATTCCTCATCTCATCTTAGTTTAGATTTACACTATATTTGATCATTGAATGATTTGATTTCACCTCAGTCCTTGTGTTCGACCTCGGAATACTTTCCTTTCTACAAAATGATCCGTACACTGCGGGTTTTGCTAGGTAGTTTAGGATTTTAGTTCGAGTTTATAAATGTAAAGCTTTTTGTTCTACCTTTCTAGCGTAACAAGTTTTTGGCGCCGTTGCCGGGGACTAGGTCTAGATTGAGTCTTTTTGTGATTGTTTATAGTGTAGGTCTTTCTTGTTGCTTTTGATCTGGTTTGGTGTGTGTCTTTGATTTTTTAGGACATCTCTCACTCTTTAGGTGTATGCGAAGATCTCGTGGCAAGGATTTAGCTCCATTCGATCCCGAACCGGAGAAAACCCTTAAAGCTAGATCTAAGAGCATTAGAAAGGAGAAGGAGATGGCCGCAAGAGATCTTCAAGCTGAGTTGGATGAGGCTTTAAAGCAAATTAGGTTAAGAGATGAACTCTTGGAGAATGAAAGGAGACTTGCCAATGAAAGGCAAGAAGCAACTAGGAGGGAGATTGAGGAGATTAGGGAAGCTCTTGTGCAAAGAGAGATTAATCGTCAACAACCTCCTCCACCACCACCACAACCGCAGCCGGCGGTTAATATTCGGTTTGAGCCGATAATGATTGAGGAGCCACAAACGTTAGGGAAACGTATGGATCCGGCTCAAAGAGTGCACCGTCCGGGTGTGAACTTAGGAGATCCCACAGCCCATGACTACGAGCTCTGCCCTCAAGTGCTACAAATGATCCGGCATAATCAATTTGGAGGGATGGAAGGAGAGTCCCCTCACCAACATTTGATGAACTACGAGATATTGATGGAGACTCTAAGGCCGTCTAGGTTGGAGAACAATAACCATAAGCTTAGCGCTTTTTCCTTCTCACTTAAGGATAAAGCCTTGGCTTGGTACCAATCGATTCCATTAGGGTGTGTGAGTACTTGGGAGGAAATGACAACCGAGTTCTTGACTAAGTTCTTCCCACCTTCCAAGACTACCGAGCTAAGAGGGAAGATCAATGCCTTTGTGATGAAGGATAGAGAAAGCCTATTCAAGTCTTGGGAGAGGTTCAAAGACCTTCTTCTAGATTGTCCACACCATGGTATACCGAAGATAGAGCTTTTGGAGATCTATTTCAAGGGACTTGATGAAGATAGCCAATTCAAGCTTCAATCTCTTTCCGGTGGGACTTTCATGGAAAAGAATGTGGATGAAGCTTGGGAGTTTGTAGAGAAACAAGCTTTGGTGATTGAAAAGTACTCCCATAGGAAGAGTGATGGGAGGAAAGCGGGAGCATATGAGGTGAGTGGAGTCACCATGAGTAATTTCAAGCTTGATGCAATCAACAATGAGCTTAAGTCTTTGAGGGAGTTGTGTGCTACAACTTTGAAGAGTCAAGCAACCCCTCAAGTGCAAGTGCAAGCAAACTTGTCTTCCAAAGAGGAAGATGTGAACTACATGGGGAGGGGCAATTACAACAGCTATCAAGGCCCAAGGAACTTCAACAACAACCGGCAATTCAACAATTACCGGCCTAACCACAACCATCCCGGGTTTTCCTATTCTAACCCGGATGGAGCCTTGAACCCTCCCGCTTCCACAAGCGCAACTCCACCACCAAAGGCTTCACAAGAACCTCCACCTGGATTTACTCAACCTCCAAAAGATAGAACCGAGATGATGTTTGAGTAATTGCTTGGAAGGTTGAGTGGTCTTGAGAGCACGGTGACTTCCATTTCTAAAGCTCAAAAGGTGTTGGAAGCATAAGTGTTCCAAAAAGCGGGTGAAGTTCATAGAGATCCGGGAAAGCTTCCCGGGAGAACCGAAGATAACCCAAGAGGCCAAGTGTTGTCCATCACAACAAGGAGTGGGCTGAGCATGAAGGATCCCTTACCTAAGGGAAATGATAAGTGAAAGCAAGTGGTGATAGAAGAAGAGACATTGCAAGAAGATGAAGGAAAGAGCAAGGATGATGAGCCAACGTATGTGGCACCGCCTCCATACAAGCCACCACTACCATTCCCACAATCACAAGCAAGAGCTCGCTTGGACAAACACTTCGGTAAATTCCTTGAACTTATGTCTAAATTGCATATTAACATTCCGTTCATGGATGCTATTCTAGGTATGCCGGCATATGGCAAGTTCTTGAAGGAAATACTCTCCAACAAAAGGAAGTTGGAGGAGTATGGAGAAGTGAGGATGACGAAGAGGTCATCGGAATTGATCCAAACCATGAAGGAGGAGATGCCTCCTAAGCTAAGAGATCCGGGATCTTTTTGTATGCCAATTGGAGTGGGAGAAGTGAAGTATGAAGCCCTATGAGATCTTGGGGCAAGTGTAAGCATCATACCACTTGCACTTTGCATCAATGTTGGGCTAGGAGAGCCAAAGCCGGTCAAGATAACTCTTTACATGGCAGACCATTCGATAACCCATCCTGTTGGAATCTTGGAAGACATACCGGTGCAACTAGGGAAGTTCTATGTGCCCATAGACTTCGTTGTTTTGGACATCCCGACGGATTATCCGGTTCCCCTCATCTTGGGGAGACCTTTCATGGCTACATCGGGATGCTTGGTGGATTGCAAAAATGGAATTCTCTCCTTCAACATTGGAGAAGAGAATATCAAGTTCAAACTATCCACAATGATGAAGGGGCCAACCCTTGGTGAAGATGTGTTCAACATTGTCGAGCAAGAAGAATGTAGAGAAGTTGTGAGCTCGATTTTGATCAAGCACCCCTTGGAGAAGGTTCTTAGCTTAAGTTTGATGGAGGAAGGGTTTGAAGATGATTTCAATGAAGAAATCAAGGCTTTGGATGCATTGAAAAAGGAGACAAGAGCTGAATTTGAAGCACAGGAAGGTGTGCTGAATTGTTGTAGGATCCACAGTCAAGGGGGGAGAACCACGGCCGTGATTTCTCCCGTGGAACTCTCTGGAATCCTCAAAAGTGCTAGCTTAGCAAGTTCCACGGCCGTGGTTATGCCAGAGACCGTAATCTTGCCCGTGGTTTCTCCAGAAAGTGCCTTAGTGGTTGATCAAGCTTCAAGGAGCCTTGAGGAGTCTTCATTAGCTTTGGATTCATCTCAACCTACATTATATGGAGCGTCCCCAATCGATAAAGGTCCTCCTAAACTTTACTTAAACCCCTCCCCTCTCATCTTAAGTATGCTTTTCTTGGTGATGATTCTACATATCCAGTGATTGTTAATGCATGCTTGAATGATGATGAGTTGAGTAGATTGTTGCATAAGTTGAGATTGCATAGGAAAGCTATTGGCTATACCACTGATGATTTAGTTGGCATTAAACCTTCTTTGTGCATGCATAAGATCTTAATGGAAGATAATCATAAACCTTCAATTGAACCTCAAAGAAGACTAAACCCCATCATGAAAGAGGTAGTAAAGAAAGAGATCCTTAAATTGCTAGATGCGGGAATCATTTTCCCGATTTCGGATAGTAAATGGGTTAGTCCCGTGCATGTGGTTCCTAAGAAGGGTGGGATGACCGTAGTGACTAATGAGAATAATGAATTAATCCCAACTAGAACGGTAACGGGATGGAGGATGTGTATAGACTATAGGAAACTAAATGTGGCCTCTAGGAAAGATCACTTCCCTCTTCCCTTTATTGACCAAATGCTAGAGAGATTAGCTCAACATTCCCATTTTTGTTACTTAGACGGTTATAGTGGATTCTTCCAAATCCCAATCCACCCCGATGACCAAGAGAAAACTACATTCACATGTCCTTGGGGTACATTTGCATATAGGAGAATGCCATTTGGGTTGTGTAATGCACCCGCCACCTTTCAAAGGTGTATGATGGCTATCTTTTCTGAGTATATTGAGAATATCATGGAAATGTTTATGGATAATTTCTCTGTTTATGGATCTTCATTTGATGATTGTTTAGCTAACTTGTCTTTGGTGCTTAAGAGATGTGAGGAGACAAATCTTGTCTTAAATTGGGAAAAATGCCACTTCATGGTAAGTGAAGGCATTGTGTTGGGACACTTGGTCTCCAACCGTGGCATTGAGGTTGATAGGGCTAAGATAGAGACGATAGAGAAGTTGCCACCATCTACCTCGGTGAAGGGGGTGAGGAGTTTTCTAGGGCATGCCAGTTTTTACCGGAGATTCATTAAAGATTTCTCTAAGATTTCTAAGCCTCTTACTAACCTACTAATGAAAGATATTGAGTTTGTTTTCTCCAAGGATTGCCTTGAGACTTTTTGTAGGTTGAAGAATGCTTTGATCTCCGCACCCATCATGCAACCTTTGGATTGGAGTTTACCGTTTGAGATCATATGTGACGCGAGTGATGTAGCCATTGGGGCTATTTTGGGACAAAGGAAAGATGGGCTTACACATGCCATCTATTATGCTAGCAAGACGTTGGATGATGCCCAACTCAATTATGCTACTACCGAGAAGGAGTTTCTAGCGGTTGTGTACGCATTTGAGAAGTTCCGCTCGTATCTTGTTGGAGCGAAGGTCATTGTGTATACGGATCTTGCTGCGATCCGTTATCTCCTTACAAAAAAAGATGCTAAGCCTCGTTTGATTAAGTGGATCCTTCTTCTTCAAGAGTTTGATTTGGAAATCCGGGATAAGAAGGGGTCCGAAAACTCTGTGGCGGACCACCTTAGTAGACTCCCACCATTGGAGATTGAGAGAGATGACATCCCGATTGATGACTCATTCCGGGATGAACAATTGCAATTGGTGGAGGAGTGCTTGCTTCAAGTGTCAAGGGGTAATGAGCCATGGTATGCCGACATAGTGAACTATCTCGTTTGTGAGGAGGTGCCACCCGGTCTTTCTTATGCCCAAAAGAAAAAGTTCTTCAAGGATGTGAGGCATTACTATTGGAGTGAGCCGCTTTTGTTCAAGAGAGGGCCAGATGGAGTCTTTAGAAGATGCGTACCGGAGGATGAGGTGGAGAGTGTGATCCACCATTGTCATTCCTTGCCATGTGGAGGCCATGCTAGCTCACACAAGACATGTGCAAATGTGTTGCAATCCGGGTTTTATTGGCCAAGTTTGTTCAAGGATGTGCAGAATTTTTTGGTAGCATGTGATGCTTGCCAAAGGACGGGCAACATCTCAAGGAGGAATGAGATGCCATTGAACAACATACAAGAAGTGGAGATATTTGATGTGTGGGGTGTGGAGTTCATGGGACCATTCTCCTCTTCTTGTGGCAACCTCTACATCCTATTGGCGGTAGACTACGTTTCGAGATGGATGGAGGCTATCGCCTCTCCCACAAATGATGTCAAGGTTGTGGTGCGGTTCTTCAACCGAGTGATCTTCCCTAGGTTTGGGACACCAAGGGTGATCATAAGCGATGGAGGAAAGCACTTCACCAATAGGAACTTCGGGACACTTTTGGCTAAGTATGGGTTGAATCATAAGGTGGGAACACCTTACCATCCCCAAACTAGTGGTCAAGTGGAGATCTCCAACCGGGAGATAAAAGGAATCCTTGAGAAGACGGTTTCTAGAATGAGGAATACTTTCCTATGAAGCTTGATGATGCTTTGTGGGCTTATAGAACCGCTTTCAAGACACCGATTGGCACCACTCCCTACAAGCTAGTTTATGGCATGTCTTGCCACCTTCCGGTGGAGATGGAGCATAGAGCATATTGGGCCATTAGGTGGCTGAATTTTGACCTCAAGGAGGCCGGTGAGAAAAGATTGCTAGACATGAACGCTCTTGAGGAGATCCGGTTGGATGCCTATGAACACTCCCGGATCTACAAAGAAAGGACCAAACGATGGCATGACAAGCGTCTAATCCCAAAGGAGTTGAGTGAAGGCGACCTTGTCCTTCTCTTCAACTCAAGGCTGCGGCTCTTCCCCGGAAAGCTAAAGTCAAGATGGACGGGTCCTTATGTGGTGAAGAAAATCTTTCCCCATGGAGCGGTTGAGATAGGAGGGGAGCATTGTGGAGACTTTAAGGTGAATGGACACCGGTTGAAGAAGTATATCCCGGGAGCTCCGGTGGACATGATTGCCCCACTTCACCTTGAGTGATACACCCCCGAGTTTGGTCAAGCTAATGACCTTAAAGAAGCGCTTGGTGGGAGGCAACCCATTGGTAGACATCTTTCCCTTTTCGTTTTCGTTTTTGCTTTCATTTTTCTGTTTTTGTGTGTTTTTGTGTGTTTGGAGTTTGTGTGTTAGAGTCTAAGTAGCATGGAAGCCTTGCATGGAATATGGATGATGATGATGAGCCCCTCATCAATTATGGGTGGAGCGGACACGGAACTTGGACCGCTAGCGGTGCCTAGTGTAACACCCCGAGTTCTTGGAACTCGGGGGCTACTAGTTAGGACCTCACAATGGGTCCCGACCTTGGTTTAACAACAACTTTACTAGGATCTTACAACAAGGCACAAATATATTTAAAACAATTTCAAAACATAATATTTTTATGATATGAAAGTACACATGTGACAGCCTTACAAACATATATATAGATACGTAACATGCATGCCGGATGGAAGACTCCCCCGTCCCCATCTAATGAGTACGTGAACCCGGCTGACCATCAATCCCGAATCTCTCTGTAACTGTGTATCTCTACAAAATCTACAACACGGATAAACCGTTAGCTAACAATTCTAAATATAAAAAGAATAAGAATAGCACAAACACAACCAAGATAACATAAAACAAACATCATGCTGGCACACAAACCGGTTATTTATCTAGTATTTAAGTGATTCACCTTATTCCATTTACAGTTGTGGCACGAGAATCTTAAGAGTTCTCGCCTCCATTCCTTATCCAACTGGGTGTAGGTCTAGCTTACCTCCGCCGGTAGCATCACTACAAACCGAGTGTGGACTAGTCCCTAAAGAAACCCTCAGCGCCCTCAAGCTAACTGAGCAGAATGCCACCGCCCGTTACTCTTAGGCCAAGTATAGGTCGGTAAATATTTATCACAACCTATAACTCTAAACATCTCAATCACACACCACTATCATCATTCATGCTCATATTCAGAAGTCAGATAAGTAAGCTCAAAGGACTTACCTGTTATAAATCTCGATTCTCTGTAAACCAAACTCGCTCCGTAACTGTAGCAACTCAGTTGCATGCCAAAGGAGATATGTGCATTAGCACACTCCAAAGTATTTAGAAGTCTTAGAAGATCGTAATAGGACAGAACTGATTACAATACTAATTTATGGAAAAATGACTATTTTACCCTTAGTCCCGAAACTTTCAAATTTTCCGAAATTCATGTCTAAACTCTTATTTGAGACTATAAAGTCATATTCTAACTCCTAAAGTTTAGTTTGGTTACAAACTGGCACTTTTCCTATTTTCCTATTTTCCGAAATATCGTAAAGGTCCAACTTCGGTTTCAAATATAAAATTCGTAGAAGCTTATAAAAATTCCGAAATAATTCTCTAGATCATCTATGATGTTCCATCTACCCTTAGGAGCAAGAATTTCTGAAAACTGTTCAACCGTCACTTCTATAAAAATCTCTAAAGTCGGCTACAACCTAAAAATGTTCTATACTTAGTCAAAATTTCACTGCTGGAAAACAATTCAACTACCCTACTTTGGAACCTTATAACTTCCAATCCGACCGTTCATTTATTCTCAAATTTTAACACAATAAACTATGTATATACATCTATGATCTATCAAAATTTCAACGGTGGATCTTCAACCGATATTTTTAACATTGATTCACAACAATGACCATTCTTAACTTACAAAGCTGAGGTTTAAGAGGAGTTTCTCACTTCCATTTCTATTACTCACATTTACAGCAATAACAACATTCCTATAGGTCTCCAGTTCGAAACTCATAAGGAGCCGAATCCAAACTAAACCCAACTAGCTCTATATACCATTTCACCACAATGCCAAGAGAGACGTAACTACCCTACTACTAACGTGCCCAAACGTACACCCCCAGTGATATACATGCGTCACTTAACTCTCTAACCTCTGCCCCCTGCTTAACAATTAACTCTCCCCCCATACATCCATAACCTCATCGATTCCCTGCTCATGCTACCCTCACATGGTTCATACAGATCTAAGCTACTGCAACACACGGAGAATTAAAGTGGGGATGCGAGATGAAGGAAACTCACAAAATTAGGGTGTAACTCGATCGACAACCCGCTAACAGTCCTTGACAAGAAGAGAGATAGGCTGGTGGGATGGTGTGGCTCGCGACAGAGACAATGAACGGTCCGGATGCTGCAACGTCGGTGTAGAGGCGAAGGAGGGAGATAGATCTTGGTTCCAGCATCGGCTTCAATAGGGCGTGCAGAACGGCACCAATGCTGTCACAGTGGCTGGCTTGGATTCGTCGTTGCAGTGCTTCGGTTGCTCCGCTTCTTCTTCTTCACGCCGTTAGTGCACCTGCAGGTTTGTGTCACTGGTCGGGGACTTGTCCTGTGGTTGCAGCGAGAGGAGAGGGATGCGGTTGTTGCTGTTGTAGGGTAGGAGTCTCGAAGGATGAAGAAATGCGAATATGCAGAAAAAGGAGAGGGCGAGATATGGGCGATAATTGAGGCGTTATTGCGATAGGAGAGAGAAGAGAGGCCTGCTGTGAATAATATGTAACGGCTGTCTCGTGAGAAATGAATCCAGCAAGTGCTCTTCCTCTTCTTGGGCCGGATCAGTGGGGAAAAATGCACATTTTTGGGCCTGCTGTAAAAAGAAGAATCTGGGCTTGCCACAAGGGTTTAAATATATAGGTATGTTAAGGGTTTGGTGGAAACTTATCATTTTATGTGAATTAAGTTGCATAAAAATGATAGCATTTTTTTATAGTGTCACATTAGATGAAGTGGGAAAAGGTTAAAGGATCGAAATCCGGTTCGAAACGGAAATAAAATTTCCGGATATTACATCAGTGCCCCCTTAAAATAAGTTTCGTCCCGAAACTTAGAATAAGTACTTATCTCCGTGTCTCCTACCATTCAGAGGATTTAGCTCAGTAATTATCAAGAAATCTTCCCACTCTCTTTCTAACCTATAATACTACTCAGTCATTAATCCAACAACATATAAAAATATAATAATTTAACCAAATATATAATCATAAAAGTCAAACATAATTCTGAGTACTAACCCGTCTGTACAGAAATAGCGGCTAACCCCGCAAAGAAACTCAGGATAGCTACGCCTAATACTCTCCTCTGTCTCCCAAGTAGCCTCATCGGCCCCTCTTCTAGGCCATTGGATCCTCAACATCGGTATCTCCTTGGACTGCAGACGTCTAGTACTGCGCTTAAGGACGGCTACTGGGTGCTTTACAAAAGTATGGTCAGGCTCAACCATCAGATCCTCATGACTGATGACGTGCCTCGGGTCCGGAATGTACTCTCTCAGTTGAGATACATGGAAGACCAGATGAACCCCCTCCAATCTAGGTGGTAGTGCTAATCGGTAGGCAACCTCCCCGACTTTCTCTAGTATCTCAAATGGTTCGACATATCGGGGACTCAACTTCCCCTTAATGCCGAAACGCCAGACGCCTCTCGTCAGTGACACTCTCAACCACACCTGTGCACTTACTCTAAACTCCAGAGGTCGATGCCTCTTATCGGCGTAGGATTTCTGACGACTCTAAGCTGCTAACATCCGCTTGCGGACCAAGGCAATCTGGGCGATGTCATCATGTACCTGATTTGGAGCTACTCCATCGGCTCTGCTAGGCTCATCCCATCACAAAGGTGTGTGATATCTCCGTCCGCACAAAGCCTCATACGGTGTCATCCCAATAGACGCGTGCCAACTGTTATTATATGAAAACTCTACAAGGGGAAGGTGATCAGGACATACATGTCCCCAAAGCAGTATGTACTTGCTACCAAAATCTCGAGGTGGAACGTCCATACCTGTCGGAGACAATAATCCTCGGTACTCCATGGAGTCTCACAAGGTGTCTGGTGAACTCCTCGGCTAGACGACTTACCGGCCACATTTCCTTAATCGGAATGAAACGTGTGGTCTTCGTCAGACGGTCTACCACCACCCATATACAGGGCCAAGCCCTAACTTGTCGTTCTTGAGGTTGCAATTATCTTGGCATAGGTCTTTAAAAGGTTACTTCTCATACTATACACCATATCCCATGTAGTCTCGTTGGCTTTTCATAAACCATCGACCTTCAAATCTTTTCATGTACTCAGGTCACAAGCGTCTGCTACCATGTTCTAGAGTGGTTACCGGATATTTCACCAGTATCATCCGGCTCCACAGTCTGATCTTCCAATTTGATGACCTAACTTGTGTGTTGTAGGTATCTCTCCACAGAATCCGTGTAAGAATGGGTTACACTTCTATACCGCTTTAAAGTCTCACATGGTTGTCCTACACAACTCACCTCCAAGTTTTGAGTATCCGATCTATGATATCACCCTTATACATGTCTCGGCACTTTACTAAGTGCTTAAGGCTAGTTATATCACAACTCACTTGGTCTTGTCTCTTAATATGACTCAGTCATATGGGTCCTTTATAAATCATCTGTCCATTTTTTTTTTTTTTTTTTTTTGGTCTTAAACTTGATATAACTTAAAAATCAAAATCTGGTGGTCGATCTTTGTGTTCTATCGACGTCATCTTATTATTTATAAATATTTAGCTCAACCCAAACTTCTTACGCCATATCCAAGATCTTAAGTGACATAGAATGTGTCCGCAATGACAGCACTAGACACAAGGTGATCTCACATCACTATCATTTGATCATAACTACTCGAAAAATGCTAACACACCATCAGCATTGCACTCCTATATCCCCACGTTTACCGGACCAAGAATATTCCTCTGACGCCAAACGCAACTCGGCTTCATTCCGATACAAGATTCCACATACTCCAATCCGAGACTATTCTTTCTTGGATTGCAGTTACTGGTTGCAAATATAGCCTAGTTCGGGTTCCTTCCAATTAAATGTATTTCCACAACTACTATCATCTCAAACTTGACACTTACACCACAAGTCCTAACCGGGTGAAGTACAAAATACCTTCCTTACTTGGCTTAAGGACATAATATAACGGTTGAAAAAAAAACGAACTCTTTTGTTTACATTCCTAATTCTTTTAACGCGGATCCAAACTCCCTGACTCGACCGGAGTTTGATCTTACTAGCCAGCAAGAAATCTATAACCCGATTCTCTTATAACTTTAGTTCACTCAAGAAGGTTTCCGTTACCTATTTGAGGAAATCCTCTAAGGGGTCGGTAAAGCTACTCCATAGATCCAAAGTCACAATTATCTCTTCATGACGACACATAACTCGTCAATACCAAACAACACTTGCACGTTCTCGATTGACGTTGTTCAGTCTATAATGGACTTATCTCAATTTCCCGGATTACTTTTCTCATACTTCTTTTTCCGTTGAATTTCCTGCTGAGCACTACGTACTCGAGTTCATCCCTTTATACTCCTTTAGATTGTTCGACATTACAAACTTCCAGTTCCTCCTTGAGTTAACTCCATTTCTCGAGCCCAACTGTGTCGTCCATCTGACATCAATGGTCCTCTCTAGGTCTTCCACTATAGCTTGTAAGCAAGTTACACGAATCTCATGACCTTAACTTTCACCCACTTGCGGTTTATCTAGTATGGAATGCCTACGCATCCTCTGTATGGATTGACATAGACCCTTATCAAAATTATATACTTCTTACTCCTCCAGTTCCTTTTTTTTTTTCAATCCATCTCTACTGGTTGTGATATGTACTCTTTTCCTAGCCAGTAGGTAGTAAATCACTCACACCATTCCCTTGGTCTCAAATGACATAAGAGGGTCATTTCTGGCCGTCTAGTTCTTCTTCTTAAGTTCTTAATTAGAGTTACTGGCTCGAACTCACTCCATGTTACTAGTAAGGGTGCTAGCACTTGTATCGATTTAGCTTCACCTTTGTCGTCATTGATCTTTTGAAGGGTCCCCCAGATGTCTATAAAATTCTTCCATAAGTCTATAGTTATTCTCCTTATCTTCCAACCGGTTACCACTAGTTGACCAACACGTGTTATGTCTCAGTTATTACCAACTAGTCCGTAGTTAACCTTCTATAAGATCACGGACTTATTGTTCTTCTATCTCTTTTGAAGTTTGATAAACTTAGTAAAAATCTATCTCCTCCAGTTTCTTTGTTAATACACATTTAGCTCTTTCCAAGTCTGCACTTGTCTTTTTCTCTTATAGGATCACTATACTCTTTTGAGTCTAGTCCTTACATTCATCTGTCGTCACTGAGTTTATTAAGTTTTCACAATTCTTATTACTTTGTTCATCGTCTGTTTGCGGTTCTCTGATATGACCGTTAATGTTGGTAACTTAGATCTTTATTTAAATGAGAAGTTATTGTGGACTCTCTAGTCCACCAAAATCACTTTCCCACATTCTTCCCTTAGTCTGGTGTTGTGTTGTAATGCCACCTTTATAGAATTCCGTTGTCTTAATTTCAGGCTTCTCCTATATTTGATACTACGTCATGATTTCTTGCAAACTCTTGCACCTTTATAGAATTCCGTCTGATTCACGTCTTTAAACTCATTTATCTTTGTACTCTTTTAATTCTTCACCTCGGGGTCAACACCATCTCTTCTTTGTACTTTCAGGCCCATATTTGCCTATGACGTCGTCCACCTTGGTTGCATTGTCATTTTACCCGCCAAGTGTAGTTGTACTCTACCCTGCTTCATTTGTATTCCGATATTGTCCTCTTCCATCTACGCTTCTTATCAGTCCTTACATGCATCTTGGAGTTTCATTTCTCGCCTTCAATCCGTTAAGTCCCTTGAATGGCTTCATATTATTTCTTTTTGAGTTGATATGCTTTTCTTTCTCATTTAATTGTTATTGTGGTCAATAATCGTCTCACAATCTCCACCTTCTTGTCCACCCATCCTTCGGAATACTTGTAAGAGTCACTAGAGTGTCTTCTAGATCTAGTATTTTGCTCCGAGGTCTGATTCCACTATCTTGTATTGATACTCCTAAACTACTAACATTTTATCACGAGGCAATGTCAACATCGTGATATCTCAACTAGAGGATAATAGGAATTATCCTTTAGGGTGCTAACATGCTACATGTATATATGTACATATCCATATAACATACATAAGTGTACAATCTTATAAGTCCATATACTGTTTTACTAATCCTATCAAGTTGCAGAGATCCACGGAGGTGATGGTGGTCCGACGTACTACTATCCCAACAACCCGACTATGCACATGATTTTGAAGTAGAAATTCATTTTGAAAATTTCAGACCCCTTTCGGGTTCTAGTTATTTTCTACATTCGGTCTTTCAGAAGATTTCAAGTGCCATTATTGCCAACCCAGAGCTCTGATACCATGTTGTAACACCCCGAGTTCTTGGAACTCGGGGGCTACTAGTTAGGACCTCACAATGGGTCCCGACCTTGGTTTAACAACAACTTTACTAGGATCTTACAACAAGGCACAAATATATTTAAAACAATTTCAAAACATAATATTTTTATGATATGAAAGTATACATGTGACAACCTTACAAACATATATATAGATACGTAACATGCATGCCGGATGGAAGACTCCCCCGTCCCCATCTAATGAGTACGTGAACCCGGCTGACCATCAATCCCGAATCTCTCTGTAACTGTGTATCTCTACAAAATCTACAACACGGATAAACCGTTAGCTAACAATTCTAAATATAAGAAGAATAAGAATAACACAAACACAACCAAGATAACATAAAACAAACATCATGCTGGCACACAAACCGGTTACTATCTAGTATTTAAGTGATTCACCTTATTCCATTTACAGTTGTGGCACGAGAATCTTAAGAGTTCTCGCCTCCGTTCCTTATCCAACTGGGTGTAGGTCTAGCTTACCTCCGCCGGTAGCATCACTACAAACCGAGTGTGGACTAGTGCCTAAAGAAACCCTCAGCGCCCTCAAGCTAACTGAGCAGAATGCCACCGCCCGTTACTCTTAGGCCAAGTATAGGTCGGTAAATATTTATCACAACCTATAACTCTAAACATCTCAATCACACACCACTATCATCATTCATGCTCATATTCAGAAGTCAGCTAAGTAAGCCCAAAGGACTTACCTGTTATAAATCTCGATTCTTTGTAAACCAAACTCGCTTCGTAATTGTAGCAACTCAGTTGCCTGCCAAAGGAGATATGTGCATTATCACACTCCAAAGTATTTAGAAGTCTTAGAAGATCGTAATAGGACAGAACTGATTACAGTACTAATTTATGGAAAAATGACTATTTTACCCTTAGTCCCGAAACTTTCAAATTTTCCGAAATTCATGTCTAAACTCTTATTTGAGACTATAAAGTCATATTCTAACTCCTAAAGTTTAGTTTGGTTACAAACTGGCACTTTTCCTATTTTCCTATTTTCCGAAAGATCGTAAAGGTCCAACTTCGGTTTCAAATATAAAATTCGTAGAAACTTATAAAAATTCCGAAATAATTCTCTAGATCATCTATGATGTTCCATCTACCCTTAGGAGCAAGAATTTCTGAAAACTCTTCAACCGTCACTTCTATAAAAATCTCTAAAGTCGGCTACAACCTAAAAATGTTCTATACTTAGTCAAAATTTCACTGTTGGAAAACAGTTCAACTACCCTACTTTGGAACCTTATAACTTCCAATCCGACCGTTCATTTATTCTCAAATTTTAACACAATAAACTATTTATATACATCTATGATCTATCAAAATTTCAACGGTGGATCTTCAACCAATATTTTTAACATTGATTCACAACAATGACCATTCTTAACTTACAAAGCTGAGGTTTAAGAGGAGTTTCTCACTTCCATTTCTATTACTCACATTTACAGCAATAACAACATTCCTATAGGTCTCCAGTTCGAAACTCATAAGGAGCCGAATCCAAACTAAACCCAACTAGCTCTATATACCATTTCACCACAATGCCAAGAGAGACGTAACTACCCTACTACTAACGTGCCCAAACGTACACCCCCAGTGATATACATGCGTCACTTAACTCTCTAACCTCTGCCCCCTGCTTAACAATTAACTCTCCCCCCCATACATCCATAACCTCATCGATTCCCTGCTCATGCTACCCTCACATGGTTCATACAGATCT
The DNA here is from genome assembly GCA_033239125.1 of Fagopyrum homotropicum. NCBI lineage: Eukaryota > Viridiplantae > Streptophyta > Magnoliopsida > Caryophyllales > Polygonaceae > Fagopyrum > Fagopyrum homotropicum. The sequence goes on along the minus strand of BSWB01000008.1, from coordinate 58,903,009 downwards.
AAGCTACTGCAACACACGGAGAATTAAAGTGGGGATGCGAGATGAAGGAAACTCACAAAATTAGGGTGTAACTCGATCGACAACCCGCTAACAGTCCTTGACAAGAAGAGAGATAGGCTGGTGGGATGGTGTGGCTCGCGACAGAGACAGTGAACGGTCCGGATGCTGCAACGTCGGTGTAGAGGCGAAGGAGGGAGATAGATCTTGGTTCCAGCGTCGGCTTCAATAGGGCGTGCAGAACGGCGCCAATGCTGTCACAGTGGCTGGATTGGATTCGTCGTTGCAGTGCTTCGGTTGCTCCGCTTCTTCTTCACGCCGTTAGTGCACCTGCAGGTTTGTGTCACTGGTCGGGGACTTGTCCTGTGGTTGTAGAGAGAGGAGAGGGATGTGGTTGTTGCTGCTGTAGGGTAGGAGTCTCGAAGGTTGAAGAAATGTGAATATGCAGAAAAAGGAGAGGGCGAGATATGGGCGATAATTGAGGCGTTATTGCGATAGGAGAGAGAAGAGAGGCCAGCTGTGAATAATATGTAACGGCTGTCTCATGAGAAATGAATCCAGCAAGTGCTCTTCCTCTTCTTGGGCCGGATCAGTGGCGAAAAATGCACATTTTTGGGCCTGCTGTAAAAAGAAGAATCTGGGCTTGTCACAAGGGTTTAAATATATAAGTATGTTAAGAATTTGGTGGAAACTTATCATTTTATGTGAATTAAGTTGCATAAAAACGATAGCATTTTTTTATAGTGTCACATTAGATGAAGTGGGAAAAGGTTAAAGGATCGAAATCCGGTTCGAAACGGATATAAAATTTCCGGATATTACACCTAGCGCGGGTCCCGACGCCATAACGAACACCTTGAGCTCTCTACCATCGTTGATATGATCATCCGCCATTAATCCATTTGAGTGAACCCAAATACCGAAGCAAACCATTTTACATTGTGAGGACCCTCTTTCACTCTTCTTTACTTCATTAACACATTGGGGACAATGTGTTTCTAAGTATGGGGTGGGGTTTTTCATGATCACTTGCATGATTAGCATCTAGGATAGTTTAATATTGTCACATGTTTCATTATGTCTTGCATTGTACATATATATTTCGAAAATAAAAAAAAAATCAGAAAATTTGAGAATTTTTTAGTGCTTCTAAGCTTGGGTATGACCCTTATGATGAGATTGTCTTGTGAATTGGCTATGGATGGCCTTATGTGTTGAATTGATGTATGCATATGTGGACTTGAAGTACTTATCCTGAATCCCATGAGTGAATTGTGATCATGATTGTTTTCCTCGATTGGATTGAGGATTGATGGTCGAAATTACATGCTAGTTCTTGCACATCATTTAGGAGTGATTAAGGCAATTCATCTTTCTCTACTTCTCATCTTGATCATGTTGTTTGAGCACCTCAATTGATGTAAATTTGACCTCTTTTGACCCATCCGGGAATAGGAGCATGATAGTGTGTTGATGTGTGTGAAAAGCAAGTGTGGGGTGAAGTTGTTGATGAAAGTATGTGGTGAATGAAGTGCTGAATTTGTTGTGAAAAGTGTAGAAAAATATAGGTTTGGGGACTTTGGTTTTGATGACGAGTAACTCGGCACCATTCACATAATCAGGTGTTTGTGCCTTGCCAAAGTCGGATAAACCGAATGTCCTAACGAGGCTTGGTATGTGTGCCCGGTGTGAGGCACCTCGGAAAAATCCCTAGGTCCGCTAATCACCAAGGTTTCGGCTTTTGTACACCAATGCCATTGCCTCAAAAATAAAAGAAAAAGGAAGTGAAAAAGAAAAGAAAACAAAGAAAAGATGGAGAAAATATACACTTGTGGTGAAGTTGATCAAAAATAAAATTGTGAGTTAGTTCCTTTCCCGGATTAGCATCACATAACCTAAAAATTCCCACCTAATCACAACGTTTCTTGGCCTCTTCTTTTCTAAGTCCTTGTGACCTATATGCATGTATGTAAGACTTAGTGATCTAGATTGGACATGCTCATGATCATCTTGACTTCTTCATTTTTACCATTCATGCATGCTTTCTAGTTAAGTATAATTGTCTTTCTATGCCTTCATTCGTTCGATCCATAATTGCTTGTCCATTTGCCATAAAACATGACTATGAAGGTGATCCAATATTAGAAGCACAATTCCAAAAAAAGATTTTGTTGTTTTTCTGCATGCATAAATCATGTCATCTCTTAGTCTATAGTTGGGACTTGCTCGGGGACGAGCAAACCTTAAGTATGGGGTAGTTTGATAACACGATTTATGACGTTAGTATAGACATCCATTTAGATAGTTTTTCCCGCTATTCATGCATAGTTTACCATTAGTTCGTGGCGTTTACATTCAACACATGTATATTTGTCGAGATAGACGTCTACGCGGACTTTTGCATGTTTTGTAGGTATTTTGGGAGCTTTTAGAGCCTAATCGATACATCCGAGGATCGTTCCTCGTAATGATACGTATCCGAGCTCACTGGGAAGCAAGTTAGGAGCAAAGGAGAACACATGGGACCATGATGGTGCATGCCTTGTATCAACTCGTGACCCAACGATCAAAGGAAGGCTAAAACACAGGAATCACGGCCACTAGGAGTTCCACGGCCGTGGAAACTGGCCGTGATTCTCTCTGCATAGCCGGGACAGCTGTCCCACGATCTCCATAACCGACTCTTGCATATGGAGAAGGCTATAAGTACACCTGCAGGCTGAGAGGAAAGGAGGATCCATCCACTACACACCTTACCTCACACATATTCTCTCATTGGAAGATTGGATTGGAGCTACTCTTGGAGGAGAAGAAAGAGTTCCATTGGAGAAGAAGAGAAGAACACACCATTCTTAGAGTTTCTTAGTTTTTAGAGTGAAGTTGGTTGAAAACATTTCCTAGGGTTGTAAGAACGATTCAAACCTTCTTTTGAAGGGTTGTAAGTCTCTCTTTTAACATCTATTCAGCTAGATTTTCTTGTTCTATTTACTTCATCTCTCTTTCATTTCATCCTCTTGATATGGACTCCATGATTATATGCTTGATGATTTTGATTGTGATGATGCATGTTGTTGGCTAAATAGATGTGATTCTAGGGTAAGGAAATGATGGTTATGGCTTGGACTATGATAGGATAGACTTAAACATACCTTTGGATGATTTGTTTGCTTGCACCTAGCCTCTGTAGCAAATCACGGTCTGTTCTAGGGGGTTCCACGGCCGTGGACTTGATGAACTGCCCGTGATTCTGTCTGACTTGCTTGTATTGATAAATCTAAGTGTTAGGTTGTTGGATTGTTGAAATCCTAGTGTTTGTTGAGTTAGATCTATCCTAGGGTGACCTAGTGTTAGCAACTAAGAGTGAGAAGAGACCTATCCGGTGATTCTTGCCCTTAGGTACCGAAGATGATGAACCCTAGGTAGTAGTGAGCCTCACTAGCCGCTATTGGACTGAGTGTGCTAGGATTTATGTTTAGGACTTGCCTTCCCGAGACCTAGCCGGTGAGGAGAGGTTAGATCCCTAGATAGCAATCTGGTTTGTGTAGAATTCCTAACCTTAGGTTCCTTGAGACTTACCCGGTGATGAGACCTTAGGAACGGACTAGTGGACCATGAGACCTACCCGGTGATTGATCCCAATCTAGAAACACCCACTCCCAACATACCATAGTTAATCCAAGGAATGATTAGATAGCTTGAGTCCTATGCCATAACCGGAATTTCTAACCCCTAGAATCCTCTTTTCTCTCATTGATTACCTATCTTGTGTTTGTGTTTACTAAACTGTGTCACTAGCTTAGTCGTTTGTTAATTTTGCATGATTTGTGATCTTTGATTGATCACCACAAAATCAAACCAAAAACATTGTGTTTTGCACTTTCTTTATTCCTCATCTCATCTTAGTTTAGATTTACACTATCTTTGATCATTGAATGACTTGATTTCACCTCAGTCCTTGTGTTCGACCTCGGAATACTTTCCTTTCTACAAAACGATCCGTACACTGCGGGTTTCGCTAGGTAGTTTAGGATTTTAGTTTGAGTTTATAAATGTAAAGCTTTTTGTGCTACCTTTCTAGCGTAACAGGCATCTTGTACCTATATAGTAAATATTAAGAGTTTTGTTCGACATCAAACTAAAAGTGCATGAAATATAAAAAAAAATCGTAAAAACATGTATATTAAAACTTACTCGTTTGTCTTGTTCGTCGTGTCCATTATGATGACATAAGGAAATAGGTTGAAGAGACGTCTTGAATCCGGATGCATGATGAAAAAATCAGAAATTTCTTCCGATTCCGAGCATCTTCTCACATTAACGTAATAACGACGTTGCTCTAACAAATGTAGTGCTTGTTGGAGAGGACTTCGTCGTTCGGCTTGTAGCTTCCTAATCTTCATTCCAGCATTGTATATTTGTTCTATTGTGCTGACGTTGTATGGATCATCTAACTTTATTGATTTCAAAATATTTCTCGGCTTGAAACCCGACCCAAGCTCACGCCCCACTCTCCGAAATTGTTTCTCCGTCAATCTGCCGACATATGTGTGTCCCTTTAACTACTCGGGAAGTGTATGATTGTGCACTCCGTTTATAACATGCAACGTCCACTTCTCAGCCTCGCTTTGTACGCCCTCAAGCTCAAAACAACATCCGTCTTTCTTCGATTTCTGTGCTCGGCTAGAAGATGACTCGGTATCAGGATCAACGTCTTTCTTCTTACGAGGGGATCCAAAACGTTCGCATGTCAAACGAAACGTAACGAACCCCCATGAATTTCTCCACGACCTACTAGTAACCAACATCATGTTCATAGTTCCTCCCAAGAATCGAGCCCAATCCACCATCGTCTCGCGATCTTGGAAAAAACGGAGAATTTCAAACATTCGCGCATAATTAGTCCCTTCGTCACGAGAATAATTCGGGAGACCCTAGTTCACAAAGAAAAAAAACTATAAAATTTCTAGTTTTTGATTTAATCCTCAATGTTTCCTAGTTTTACAAAACAATAATTTCAAATAATAAAAACACGAATTATATCAAAGGTTTCTAACATAAATTGCAACTATGTCTAACATAAACATACATTATATATAACATTTCTAGTTTTTCTATATTTTCGGTTATAAAGTACATACCTCGAAATGTCGAAGAAACTCGTCAGGGTCACTAAATTTTGTATCGTCGAACGGAATCATCATTTCATCATCCTCGTGTCTTGACATTCTCGCAGTTGTTCTCCAGAAGATGTTGTGTTGTATTTTCGAAGATGTTGTGAGCGTTATTCACCTCTTCTATTACTATCTATATATAATTGAAGGAAATCAATAATGTTTAAATTATAACGGTCACTTTTATAACATTCGAATTACAACGTTCGAATCTCAACGGTCACAACATCCACGTAGGCAGGATGCGTGACCGTCACGATCACGCATCCTGCCTACGTGGTGCGTATACGAAATCTTGCGCCGTGCCCTTAATATCCCCTTTTTTATACATATGTAAGTAAATTAGGAGAATCGGTATCTAGAAATTGGTTGTTCTAAAGCATTCTTTCGGAAGAGGTGTTCAACATAGTTTGATAGAACATCTTCATCAGTAGTATGGTTGTAACCGCGCTAAGCGAGTCTATCAGTGACTAAGTTGATTTCTCTAAAAAATATGGAAAGCACTAGACTGATTGAAGTCCGAGATTATGGAGGAAATATCTGAGATGATCACGTCCGTCTCCCAAGGTGGTTGCAAAACTGGATTGATCGTTTGATGAGGGTCAAATTATCTCCTTCAATCTCAATGAAAGTAACACCTATACTTGTCGCCTTTTGTAGACCCTCCCGAAGAGTAACAACTTCGGCCTCTAGGGAAAAATTAGTTTTTTTAGATTGATTTTTTCTGAATATATGTCATTGTATTTATTTTATTTTTGTATACAACGGTAAGAGGAAAGGGAGGATCAACCTCCAAAGATTCATCGTTTTAAAGCATCATTGTGGATAAGGTATTCAACGTCCCATGACAATGTAATTAAACAGGCACCAAGAGTGTGGTCAAGCGACGCCAACTTATCAGCAACAATATTGATTTTCCGAAAGATGTGACGAAGACTACAAAGGGTGAAACCAGAAAGAGAAGAAGAAGTATCCGAGATGATCATAATAGCTTCCCAAGGGATTTTCAAATATGGGTGAGCGAGTTAATGAGCATCAAGTTGCCGCCCTCAATTTCAAAGGTTGAAAACCCAAGATTGTTGGCCTCTTAGAGGCCCTACCGAAGAGCAAAGACTTCAACTTCCGAAATAGAGGTGGCATCGCATCTACCCATACCAATACCAAGGGTCCTAGCAAGATTGTTTCTGATGATGAAACTAAAAGCAAATTGTTCTAACGAATTTGTAGAGGCGTCAAATTTGAGTTTAATTGTCACTCATAGGTCTCTGCCATTTGATTTTTTTTTAATTTTTCTTCTTTGGTTCGGGAATTTTGTGTTGTTACTAGTTAATCTAGAATTGATCCAATCATAGTCCTCTATTTGATTGCATACAATATGTTTCAAGTCATGAGGTATCTTTTGTTTGTTAAAGATGAGTTGGTTACGAGCAAACCAAACTTGTCACCAAGTGACCACCAAATGTCTTAGTTCATTTGGCGTAATTGGTTCTTTTATATTCATTATAATGTCTATGATTTTTCGATGTGTTACTTTTGTAACACCCCGAATCTGTAGGACTCGGAGTGTCACATGGCTATAACAAGGCACAAATAAATATAAAACATCATTTATAAAACCGAAACATCAAGTATCATAATACATATAAAAACCCACAGTCGAGTATACAACTTCAACAACATATACATAACACAACCCAATAGCCCAACATCCTAGATGTATGGAAGTCTTGGCTGACCACTCTTCTAGATTACCCTACAGTCTTCCTATCCTACAAAGGATCTACAACACGGTATGAAACCATTAGCTAACAATTCATATATAAGATAATGCATAAGCACATACACATATCAGAATAATCATACACATCAAGCATGCTATCACACATTTACCCGTTTAATTATCTTTATAACGTTATACACTCAAAACCATATTTATGGTTATGACACGAGAAGTATATCATTCTCGCCTCTAGGTCCCATAACCATCTAGAGTGGAATCAGACGCATTCCCCGTATACCATACCGAGTGGTAACGTACCCTGCCCGTGCACCAGGTTTGGCATGCCTTCAAAGAACCTCTCAGACTCCTTACAGGATGAAAGAGAAAGGTTATCACCGCCCATTTTCAAGGGGGTCAATCATGTCGGTAATAATCAATATCACATGCTATAAAACATATAACAATCACCACTCATGCATACATCCAATATAGGAATGCAACTAAGTAAGTCCTACGGACTTACCTGAATCTCAAAATAACCTTAACCACGATCAAACTTGTAATTCCCGTAGGAATGAGCGCTGCCTAATAATAAGGCATAAAGATACATCAATCCTCCTATCAATCAAGTAATCACACCTACACCCAAGGGATCCATAAGGAGCATAAACATCGTATAAACCTCGAATACCAAACTAATCCTCAAGCCACATCAGCGCATACCTCACTATCATGATATCATCATCAAACTCTCATACATATACCCTAGCATGCTTCTCAACCAAATCCAAGACAAAGGAATGATTAGAACATACCAACAATTGGTAAGTTCTACAAGAATGCGCACTCGTGGGAAGGAAAAGGCGTGGTGGCGGTGACATGACCAACGAAGCTGCGACAACGGCGAACCGGCCCGTTGGGGCGGTGACACACTCACGCCGCAGGGGCGGCCAACACCAGATGCAGGGGCGGATAACTCAACAAAGCACAACTCCAAGTGCTCTTCGACGGATCTCTTCAGCACACCAACACTCCTCAATTGTGAGTGACTCATACAATCACTACCCATCAACCATACAAATATATACAACATATTAAACATCTCAATTCTTCGTAACAAGATCAAACTTGTTGGATTCTAAAGAGGGAGAGAAAGAAAGGAGGAAAACAAGGAAAATAGAATAGGGAAGCTCACCACTTCTCTAACCAAGGTTGCAGATGAATCCCAACTGAAGATCCTCAGCAAACCATAACACCCATCCACAACAACAACATTATTAGCTCACTAGCAACTCAAGGGGTGATCAAGATCAAACCAAGAAGAAATCATGGAAAAGATAGAAGAGAAGAAGAAGAACGTGAGAAGGAGGTGAAAAAGAAGTGTGGAAAAGTGGAAACCCTCATCTGAAGGGAGAGAAGAAGACTTATAAAGGAATAAAGCGGAAAGCACGAGTCAAAGAAGTCAAAGAAGGCAGCTGTGACCGCCTAAGCCGCGAATGCTGCGCCGCGCCTGCGGTGGCCTACCCCTGCGGCAAGAACCGGTGCGGTCGTGGATATCCTAGGAAAGAAAAGGTTATCACATCAAATCCCCCTAAAAACAAGTTTTGTCCCAAAACATGAACAAACCCAAATCCTCTCGGACCCATATGTTGAGGTTTAACGCTCACTCTAACGGAGGTATAACATCTCTAAGACCTAACTAATCCCAAAGCCACGCAGGTAGAACATCTTCTGTAATCTAAACCCATCACAAAGGCACGGAGGTAAAACATCTCCGGCAAATCATAATCATGTCCCAACGGCAGGGAAGAAGAACATCTCCAGCATCTATAACCATAACAACAGTGTTTAGGAAAATCGTCTCCAACACTAGAATCACATCCATAGCATGGAGGAAGAACATCTCCAGCTAGTTCATAACTTGATGGTATGGAGGTAGAACATCTCTAGCCATAAAACATCACTCAAGCGCACGGCGCCAAAAACTTGTTCGCTCGAAAGTGTGCGTCACTAAGTCTCAAATTTAAAAAAACTGAAATCAAGCAAAGCGAACCCGTAGTGTACGGATCGGTATAGTAAAGCAAGAATTCCATAGTATCGAACTCAGGGATTTGGGGGGATAAATTCAGTTCATAAATTGTCAGGCAAATAACAAAAGCTTTTATAAAGATTAATCGGGAAAACAACGATTCTAAAGATTCGGATATCCAATTGTGGCAATCGATTCAAGATACTCTAAAGATATAGGGACAGAGTTAGGATTGCAAAGGTATAGATCTAAGGTAGGGTGTTGTACGGTAAAGTTCCAAAACCCATAAATCTCACCCAAAAGCTCTCTCAATAAAGGATGTTGAGTCTCGTTATAAAGAGGTTCAAGGGATAAGATTAAACTCTCAAATACCCATGCCCAAACCCAAGGGAATCAAAGATAAGCCAAAAAGGTTAAGGTTGTGACACTTGAAACCAAAGTAGAGGATATTGAGTCTCACTACTACCTAGAAAAGGTAAGCCAAGGCTAGGTTAAAGCAAATCTGTAACTTTGGATCAAAGCATACAAAAGCAAATAACGTACGACAGAGGAAAACCACGGTGAGATCTTGAAGAACCACGACCGTGGAACTTAAGAACAGGTCGTGGAAAGCCTCGACGATGAGGTTTGTCGCAACTCTCAGGGTCCAATCTGTTTTGGTTCAATCTATCATCATCTATGCCACAACTATCAACCCTTCACCTTAGAATCGCTTAAGGGTTTTAGCCAACAATTATCATAATGAAATCTAAAATCAAATATAAAAGGTAGAAAAGGTAAAACCTTGAAATCTCAATAACAAACACAAAACCAGTGTTAATCAAACACAAAATCGTAACTTGCGTTCAATGGATGTAGAATAGAGTAAGAATCTCTCACAATCTCAAAGAACAAAGAAGAACGGGATGTCAATCCGCCTTCAAATGAAACCCTAAGATCTTTTCTCCCTTTCTTCAGCCTTCTTATAGGATGATAATAGGGTTACAAAAGCCCATAACCGCTGCTGACGTGGCAAATATGACACGTGGTAACCGTTGGAAGAACCACGGCAAAGAACAACTTTCCACGCCCGTGGAACCGCCGTGGAATGAGTTCTTTGCTCTCGACATACTTTTCCACGTCCATAATTAAATTAAATCCCAAAACCACGGCCGTGGTCCCTTTGTGTTTGGTTGTGGAATGTCCAAATTCTTCGTAAAAGCCTTTGTTTCGTAAAACTTTCTAATCATGCTCCTTCCTTAGCTATTCCTATGCATCCTCTTGATGCCTAGCATGATCAAATACTCCTACATACTCCATTTATGCTCCAATCCAAGCCTTTATTCACCTAAAAACACAACAAAGCTTGTGTAGATCTCTATACCAACATAATAGGTGAATGTGCTCATAAATGCTTCAAAGTCATATCCATATACACAAAAGAAGGGAAAAAAAAACCAAAACATGTGCCTAAAATATCGTCATATTTCATGCTATCACCTCTCCAACCGTATAAATCTCGCTCGTATCACAATAGCATAGAGGAAGAACCATCTCCAGCTATATCATAACTCGTGCTAGCATACACGATCTACTACTAAACTGTTGAGATCCATGGAAGGAGTGATGACTTCCCGTACATTCTATCCCAAATCGACTATGAACAGGATTTAAAACAAAAACCTCTTTGAAAACTCAAACACCTTTCGGGTTCTGTTTATTTTTATCTATTCGGCCTTTCAAGAAGATTGCAAGTGCCATTGGTTTCAACCTAAGGCTCTGATACCAACTTTGTAACACCCCAAATTCATAGGACTCGGAGTGTCATGGGGCTAGGACCTTACAATGGGTCTAGACCCTAGCATGACAACAAGTTCACTGGATCTTACAACAAGGTACAAATAAATATAAAACATCCTTTATAAAACCAAAACATCAAGTATCATAGTACATGCAAAACTCCACAACCGAGTTTAAAAACTCTAAGGGGGCCAATCATGTCGGTAATAATCAATATCACATGCTATAAAGCATATACCAATCACCACTCATGCATACATCCAATACAGAAATGCAGCTAAGTAAGTTCTACAGACTTACCTGAATCTCAGAATAACCTCAACCATGATCAAACCTCCAATTCTCGTAGGAATGAGCACTGCCTAATAAAAAGGTATAAAGATACATCAATCCTCCTATCAATCAAATCAATCACATTTAGACCCAAGGGATCTACAAGGATCATAAACATCGTATAAACCTCAAATAATAAACTAATCCTTAAGCCACATCAGGGCATACCTCACTATCATGAAATCATCATAAACTCTCATACATGTACCCTAGCATGCTTCTAAACCAAAGACAAGACAAAGGAAGGATTAGAATATACCAACACTTGGTAAGTTCTGTAGGAAGGCGCACCCACAGGAAGGAAAAAACGCGGGAGCAGTGACAAGATCAACGAAGACTCGACTGCGGCGGCCAGGCCCGTTGGGGCGGTGACACGCTCACACCACAGGGGCGGCCAACACTAGACGTAGGGGTGGAAAACTCAACAGAGCACAACTCCTAGTGCTGTTCGACTAATCTCTTCATCACACCAACACTCCTCAACTGTGAGTGAGTAAGGTGTAATAGATAGGATTTCGAATTCTAATTAATGTTGATTAACTTAATCGTTGATAGTAATTAACTTATAACTCGCGAAGACTTCGCAAGTGATGAGTAAGAGTCCCACCGTTATGTTCCTGGCGTAATTTTGGACGTTTGGGGAAATTTTTACTTTTTCCCCCGGGTAATTATTTTTACCCTCTGGTGTTATTTGGAGCATTTTGGAGCTCCAATTAATAAAAATGCAGTTGAGAGAAATGATCAGGACATCGGATATGTCCTAGATATGAAATAACATGGAGAGGCAAAACGGCCAAAAGAGTCGTTATTTCGTTTCTTAACGGCTAAGAAAGACGGCTTAGGAATACACGTTTTCCGAGGCAGTTGTGGAATAATTATCCCTACAATATTCCAGATTTGATGTTCCAATCTCGAGAAGTTTGGAGAAAGAGGTTCGACCCGCCTTTGTATCGGTTAAAGGATAATTATCGACTTTACTAAAGGATAATTATCGTCTTCACTATAAATAGCGGAAAATCCTTTTTTAATTCATTTCCTTTCACGTTTTCTCGTAAAAGCTATGATTTCTCTCAACCTTCAAACTCAGATCTACTCTCCGTTTCTAATCCGATTTCAATTCCGTTTGAGTTTCTGGATTCCTCTCTTCATTCTCTTCATAACGGTACCGAGTTTATGCAATTCCGAGTATATGGAGGGCTGGTCGAGCATATATGTCACCCGGACGGTTCCGTCGCTCAGATTCCGATGAATTTGATGATGTCCATGCGCAGCCTGCGTCGTTGTGATTCCGAATCTTCTTTCAGATCGTCAATCGGGTTAGTAACGAATAAGTTATGAATTTATTCGTTTTCCGTACTGCGATTTGGCCTAAATTGACTTTAGGCTTGTCAAATAAGACAATTAGGAATTCCATTATGGTCGTTATATTATTCTGGTGATTATGGGTTGTTTGTTTGATGAAATCTGATGACAGGGGGTTTAGAAATTGCCTACGGGCAAAACGTTATTCTGGCGAAATCTAATTAATTAATTAAAGGTTAATTAATTAAATTAGGATTAGAATTGAGATTGAGGAATGTTGATTTGATACTACCTTGAGATTTGAGGAATTGTGAGGTATGTTGAGATATTGAGGTTTAGTTGGTGGTGAGGCTTATAGATTGATTATGATCCTTATGGATCCCTTTGGGTCTAGGTGTGACCCCTTTGATGAATAGATGTTGATATGTCTCTTTATGCCTTGTTTATAGGCCGTGTTGTCCCTCCAGTGTAGAGGTGATCGTGGTTGAGTTTGTACGAGGTTGAGGTAAGTCCGTAGGACTTACTTAGCTACCATCCCTATATTGGGTGTTTGCGTGAGTGGTGTGTGCTTTATATGTTTGCTATGATAGCATGAGTTGTCGTTTTTATCGACCTATGTTCTATTGACTGCCCCACTGCGTGGTTGTGATAACCTTTCCCTTTCATCCCGCCGTGGAGTCTGGGAGGTTCTCTGATGTCGGGCCAGACTGGTTTACAGGAAGCGCGCAATCCACTCCCATAGGGTACACGGATTGTGTGACCGATACTCGTACAGCTGGACATTGTACCAGAGGCGGGGATGTATCGGTCCTCGTGTCACATACTTTCATCTATCTATATATATATATAGTTTTTGAGTGAATGGTTATTATATAAAGATAATAAAATGGGTAAATGTGTGAAAGCATGATGATGTGTTTATCTTCCATGATTGTGTTTGTGCTTATGCATTACCTCATATATGTATGGTTAGCTAACGGTTTCATACCGTGTTGTAGATGTTTACAGGTTAGGCGCTGCTGAGTGATCTGGCAGGGTGACAGGCCGAGGACTCTCGTACATTAGGTGGTTGGTTTGGGTTTGTTGTGTTCCCCTCCTTCGTGAGGATGTTCTTTTGTACCTCCTGTGTGAGGTTGTCGCTTTATATACTCGGCTATGTTGTTGTTTACTTTGGGTTGTACAATTTATATTGTTTTATGTATTTGTTTTATATCTGTCAGTGCCATATTGTAAGGTCCAGTGAACTTGTTGTTAGGCTAGGGTCAGGATCCATTGTGAGATCCTAGCCCAATGTGATATCCCGAGTCTTGCGGATTCGGGGTGTTACAGAGTTGGTATCAGAGCCCAGGTTCACAACAATGGCACTTGCTACCTGCAATGAGGTTTGATAGGTAAAATAAACAGAGCCCACATGGGATCTGACGTTTTCAAAGGTTTTGGTTTTAAGTGTGGTTTTGGGATAGAATGTACGAGAAGTCGTCACCTCTGCCATGGATCTCTGCAGCGTAGATATATATATATATATTTGTGTGTACTATGGATTATGTGGTTGTATTATATATATATCGGTACCTATGGCATATATATATAGCCTTATAAGATTAGGTGCGTATATCCTATAGATGACTCAGACTAGAGCAATATCTGTACTGGGATGAGGTCGGGGTACACCCCCTCTTCCTCCAGTGGTGATAAGTCAGGGACCAGTTTCTGCTATTGTTTAGCCTATGGCAGAGAACGAGTTTGAAGAGGCTGATCGTGTCTCCATGAGTAGATCCGAGTTTCAAGAATATATGTAACAAGTATATGAAGCGGTGATAGCGGGTAGATCCACACCGGATTTACCAACAATTTTGAGATCAACTGAAGCTTCTGGATCCGGAAAGATGCAATGGACTGAATCAGTTACTAGAGAAGCAAAGATGATGAATGGGGAACCAAGTCCGATATCAGGACAATCTAGTGATCCTTTGACCATGAAGATGACTGGCAAGGGACTATAGTGTTTTAATTGCGTGGAAGTTGGGACACTGGCGAGTTGTGTGCCCAAAGGCGCCCATCATATGCTTTACGTGTGGTAAAGCAGGGCATAGAGTGAAGTTTTGTCGACAGGGCAAGGCATTGCCTTTACAGGTTCCCTTCAAGAGTGAGATCATTCCCAGTGGACGACGAAGGTCGAGTTACCCTTCAGTTGCACAGGTTGCAAGGATGAGATGATTATGTTTCAGTTGTGGCTATCCAAATCATTTGCGTTTTGTGTGCCCTTTGGCACTGATAGCTTGTTTCACTTGTGGTGAGCTATGCCATCTGGCCCTTTCTGTCATCATGGTGGTGTTTCTTCCCAAGAAGACCTTCCTCTTTCCGGTGCAGAAAGAGTGGAAGTGGAGGCTATAGTGATGACCTCACTGATACCTGAGGAGCATGGATCTGACATCGAGTGATGATATGTAGTGGAGCTACGGGAGTTAGCTGTTATAGGTACCATTCTCGTTAATGGTTTACCTAGTGGAGTTTTGTTTGCTATCAGTGCTATGCATTTCTTGTCTTTCGATGCATGCGTTAATGGTTGATCTTTGATATATAGTAGAAGGTGGACTTTCCTTTACAGGATTACCAGTTAGGGGTCTGAAGTACCCGCGAGATATGTGTTTGTTCCCTTATTCCGGGACTTGTGTATGGCTCGTAGACTTCTTTGTCATGCCGTAGGTGCATGAGGAAGTCATTATGTGTATGGATTGGATGAATAGATATCATGCGGTGTTAGATATTAATAGTAAGGCCATTATAGTCTTTACTGAGAAGGTAACACTACTAGAAAAATGGGTATTATACGACGCTTTCTCCAACAAATTTTGTCGCATTAAAGCGTCTACATTTTTGTTGTCGACGCTTTACAAAAGCGTCGGTTTTTGCAACGACGAGATAATTCGACGCTTTTTGATGTCCTATCTATCGACGCATTTACATGTCTAGACATATGTCTCGACGCTTTATTTTTCAACTTTTACCCACCAATCTCAATAGAAAGGACAAATAAAAGCGTCGATAATTGTGTGGCGCCGACTAGATTTTGATGATTAAAAGCGTCATGGAAGTTACCCGCAAACAAATAGACGAATGAAAGCGTCGTCTTGTGTACTTGGCGCCAAGCCTCATTAGTTCTTTTGCACTATAAAAAGCGTCGATACTTGTGTGGCGCAAAATCAATCAAATATTCTGCGAAAATTGTATGATACTTAAAAGCGTCGATTTATGTATCTGGCGCCAAATCTAATCAATTCTTCTGCACTATAAAAGCGTCGAAACTTGTACGGTGCACATAACCCGCGATAATTTGTGATACATAAAAGCGTCAAGATTTACATTAAATTAGCTACATTTATAATTAATTGTGCCATAATACCCACCTAAAAAACAGATTCAGACAAATAAAATTTCTTACATATGTAAATAAGCCTTGTAGCAAAACAAATTCATAATAATATATAACATTGATCGAACTTATAAATTAAAGTTCTTTCCACATCAAAAGTGTATCCATGCCACTTTTCTATCAAAAATATGTCTATAACCCTGGAAACAAAATACTGAATAGCTAGTATTTCAATGCAACCACATTGTTCTACAAGTTTGACAAACTAAAGTTGAAAGGGAAAATAATACATAAGTAGCCAATGTAAAGGCTCATCATTGTCCAACAAAACAAATCATTCTTGCAATATTCATGCCTTGCAAACTCAAAAGTAGCTAGTCTCCCATCATTCTTCTAACTTGGTGAGCTTCAAATGTGAGGGTTGTCCAATCCATCATGAGTGCTATTGTCACTTGCTGCTGAAGAGATCTTCATATATAAAATAAAGAAAACAACTCAAATGATATATTCTTCCTACTAAATAATAAATCAATAGCAAATAAAGCAATAAAAGTAGGTACTAAACTCATTATTCCACATGATATTTCAAGTCTTATAATCTAACCCAAATATACGGTTGTCATATAAAGCTATTTAACCTAACCTAAATATGTGATTATTTCATATAATAATCAAAACTAAAAATCAAACCTGAGAATTAGGTCCTCGTAATGCAGAATGCAGAGTCTCATAAAACTCATCATTAAACTTCCCGCTACGAATTGCATCAAGTGCTTGTAGCATAATTTGACTATTTTGATCAACCCTTGCATTACTTTGATCAACCCTTGCACGAAGCTCTTGATTTTCCTTTTCCATACTCGACATTTTTGCTCTCATGTTTTGCATTTCAATAGACCTACTAGTTGTAGTAGCAGATTCATATCCTCCTCTTCTCAAGATACTATGCACACCAAAAACCTGACTTTTTTTTTACTCCAAATCCAAATCCAACCGGTCGTTTTGGATTATCATCCTCATACATCAATCCATCAAACACCTCATTCTCAATTTCAGTACGAGATTTTGAAGGTGAAGAAGTACGAACCAGTTCTTCAACTTTGGAATTTGCTTCTTCCTAGATAACAAGTAAAATAATCAAAACCATTTCTGAAATTTTACATTCAAAATTAAAGAAATAGAAAATAAAGTTAGCATTAATAGAAAAATGTACCAATAATTTTGAAGTTACAATGTTTTCCACAAAGCCTCCTACAACCTTGGTATGAGTCAATTTGTAAAGTTCCAAATTACTCGGTTGTTTTCCCTTAGATTCAACATAAAATCCATAAACCATTAAAACGCAAATTTCAGAATGTATAAGAAAAAATATTTATATGCGTAAGAAGAAACCATACAAAATCAGCTCGCTTATTGGCATAGCTTATAGAACCAGTAGTATGCACATGACTTTGCGATGCTCGTGCCTCTCTCCCCAATTTGGACAGTTTCTGCAACATTTGTAAATTAAGTACTATGATGAACATGTATGAATGAAGCTATTTGTTTAATAAAAGTTTTATAAGCTTTTAATGTAGAATATAACCTTGTTCTCTTCTGAATACCATTGCTCAACCAAACGCACCCAATTGGCACGTGTATGTCCAAGGGGTACATCATCAAAATTTTTTTTTCTTTTGTCCTCTTATCCGGATTAAATTTCATCATCTTCAAGGTATATTTGTAATGCCTTAGAGCTTTTCCAACACGCATGAGAATTGCTCTATCAAATATTTCTCCTGCTGGAATGATGAACTTGTTCTGGAAAAATATATATCAACACAAAAAATCAATGAATTAATTATTTGTATAATAATTAAATTCATAATAAAGCTGATGTGTTGACAAATACTTACTCGAACCCTTTTAACAATCTCAGCTTTAAAATATTTGTTCACCTTGTGCCAACTTTTCTCTCCAATTGGACAAAATCTTTCAACTTTTGCTAGTGAGCCAAGGTATTTCACTAGAACAAATCCCCCCTTTCGAAGTGGTTGATTGAGATCATTAAAATGAACAATGCACCTCACTTCATCTTCAAGATTATCAATATCTCGAGGTTGTATTGACCCACTCAATATTTTATGATTATTTTCAGCATCTGCACACATAAAGTAAGTATTTTGTATAATATATCAACACTTACTAAATTTAATTTTGATAAAATAATGGGTTAAGAAACTTACCGATGGTCAAAACCTCTTCCTTTTCATCAAAAATGATGTCATCAGACCAATCAGGGACTACATTTCTCGTCTTCATGCATCGAAGTTTTGATGGCCTTGATTTCTTCAAGTTGTCTTGGTCATTTCCTTGATGTAATGGCTCATCATCAGAATCATCAAATTCTATCATACGTTCTTGGACACCATCATTTGTGGTTGGTGAAATGCTTGTACGTCTTACGGAGGGTATGGGTGGAATATCATGGCGTGATTGAGAAATATATGGAGATGCATGTACATTGAGAGACTGAGATGTTTCCTCTATGTTTGGATTTGCTGAAAAAGGAGACTTAAGGTTAGATTGGGGTTGTGGATTTGGTTGTGGATTTTGTGGCACTTTAGTAGGTTGAGGTTTCTGTTGCGTGTGTGCAGCGACATGAGGTTGGGGTTGTTGGGAATTCTGGTGCGTGTTTGCAACTACTTTAGTAGGTTGAGATCTTGGTTGCGTAGTTGCAGCAAACAAATTCATAGGCTTGAGATTTTTGGATTGTCCTATTGATGCTGACAAGGATGAGCGTAAGGCCCCGGGTTTCAATGGTATGGGCATTTCTAGGCTAAATTTCTTTGTTTTTGGACGCTGATTCTCCTCTGGTTGTAGAGCAGAAGTAGGAGAAACACCTCTTCGTTGTGATTCTAAGCTTGGAGAAGGTGTGTTAGACTGAAGAACTTGATCATCATTTGTCCTTGTTCTTTTGCTTCTGTATCTCATCTTCTTGGAGTTCCTATATACATAATAAGTCAAGACATGATTAGCTTTGCTCTATAGAAATTAGAATCACTAAAACAAATTCTATTTTACAGATTCAAAACCAAAACAGATTTTGTTTTATAGATACAGAACAAAAACTGAATCTGTTTTACAGATTCATAACCAAAACTCAACTTGTTTTACAAATTCAGACCCAAAATTGAATATATTTTACGTATTCATAACCAAAACTGATTCTATTTTACAGATTTAGCACCAAAACTGAAACTGTTTTACATATTCGGAACCAAAACTAAATCTGTTTTACAAATTCAGACCCAAAACTGAATTTGTTTTACGTATTCAGACCCGAAATTGAATCTGTTTTACAGATTCAGAACCAAAACTAAATAAGTTTTACAGATTCAGAACCAAAACTGAATCTGTTTTACAAATTCAGAACTAAAACTAAATCTGTTTTACAGATTTAGAACCAAAACAAATTATGTTTTATAGATATAGAACAAAAACTGAATCTGTTTTACAGATTCATAACCAAAACTCAACTTGTTTTACAAATTCAGACCCAAAATTGAATATATTTTACGTATTCAGAACCAAAACTGATTCTATTTTATAGATTCAGCACCAAAACTGAATCTGTTTTACATATTTGGAACCAAAACTAAATCTGTTTTTCAAATTCAGACCCAAAATTGAATTTGTTTTACGTATTCAGACCCGAAATTGAATATGTTTTACAGATTCAGAACCAAAACTAAATAAGTTTTACAGATTCAGAACCAAAACTGAATCTGTTTTACAAATTCAGAACTAAAACTGAATTTGTTTTACAGATTTAGAACCAAAACAGATTCTGTTTTATAGATACAGAACAAAAACTGAATCTGTTTTACAGATTCATAACCAAAACTCAACTTGTTTTACAGATTCAGAACCAATAAATGAAAACAGAAGCAAAACTGTAAATGAACACATAATGAAAATAAAATTATAACCAAAACAGAACAGTAAATGAAAACAGAAGCAAAACAGAGCCAATACATAACCAAAACCGAACCAACACAGAACCAAAACAAAAAATAAACTAAAATAGAGTTTCATTCATGTAAATATAATAGAGTTTCATTCATCCACATTATTAAAAAAAACAGAACCAAAACAAAAATAGACCAAAATACTTAATCCTAGAACTAAAACAGAACTAAAATCTAAACCAATACAAAAACAAATGTCTAAGGCATAGTATTGCCTAAATCGAACAAATCTCTAGGTTTTGTTCGAATGACATGAAACCACCCCTTTTGGATCTCATCTTCGACATAAAAAACTTGCTTGGCTTGAGAAGATAATATAAATGGGTCATCTTGCAACAATCTACCAGTATGCATCAACTTAGAGAAGTTGACACAAGCTCCTCCATTGTTGTATGTCCTCAAACCTCTATGGATATCAACCCACATGCAACGAAAGACGACAACTTTAAAAGCTCCATAATAATCTAACTCATATATATCCTTGATCTTCCCATAATATGATATTCCATCTGCTGCATCCACCACAACTCCAGAATTTTGGGTCTTTCGAAATTTTTCCCGGTCGATAGTGTGAAACTTATACCCATTAATCATAAAGGCCTTCAATCTTTTTGCAGATTTATTCAAACCACCAGCTAAGGCCTTTCTTAGGTTTTCTTCTTCAGTGTTCATATTTAAGTTGTGCACCTAAGAAGTTTCAAATTTAATAAGTCAAATACTAATAAAAGAGGTTACCCAACCAATTTCAAATGTTATTATGTCCACTCAAACCTGGTTTTGCAGCCAATCGGATAACTCATTTATAATCCACTCATTCTGAATGGATTCATCAGCTTGAACCCTTCGATTATCTTGTTGTTTCTGATGTATAAACTCACTTTACATATAAAAAAGTTAGTTTATGTAGAACTATAATGATTAAGGATAAAAAAAATAGTTGTCTGAATCCCTAATTTAAAAATACTTACGCTTTCAAATCATTCATCTCATCAGAATGTAGTAAAACATAGCGATGTGCTTGCTTTAAACTTTTGTCATCAAGTGTCATATGCTTTGACATCCCAACAACTCTCCCACCAGAGTTAAACAAATATTTATTCTTGTTTTGAACCTTGTCATCATTCCTTTTCGATTTGTTGAAAATTGTCTCAACCCCTTTTAGGAATCTTGAACAAAAAGTAGTTGTCTCTTCTAAAGTATATCCTTCGGCAATAGACCCTTCTGGTTGAGCTTTATTTGTAACATATGACTTTAAGTGGGCCAAATACCTTTTCAAAAATATTATAGACAAATTATTGTAGTTAGAAAAATCCTTAGATTAAAATTATATAATTAGTAGGAGGAAATATTAACCTTTCAATGGGATACATCCATCTATAGTGAACCGGTCCACCACGCTTAGCCTCGTCTACTAAGTGGATTAGTAGGTGTACCATGATTGTAAAAAAAGTTGGCAGAAATTCCTTTTCCAATTCACATAGAGTTAAGATGAGTTTACCTTGAGCAATATCTAGGTCAGATATATCAAGAGTTGGAGAGCACAAATACTTGAAAAACGAAGACAAGTCTGAAAGTAAATCAATAACTTGAGTAGCCCTAGATGCACGTAAGGCTACTGGAAGGAGATCTTGCATTAAAACGTGATTGTCGTGACTTTTGAGGTTAATCAACTTCCGCTGCTTCATATTGACGCAACGAGAAAGGTTAGATCCATATCCATCTGGAACTCTAAGCTTATGCAAAACTCTTAAGAATCTCTCCTTTTCCACTAATGACATAGTGTAAGAAGCAGGAGGCATAATTGGCTCTCGATTAGGGCGTGGTTGAAGCCAAAGGTGGGGCTTTATCCCTCGCTCTTCAATCGCCTTTCTAGCATTCACATCATCCCTGCTCTTTCTATCCATGTCAAGAATAGTTCCCAATAAATTATCACACACATTTTTCTCTATGTGCATGACATCTAAATTATGCCTTAATATGTTATACTCCCAATAAGGCAAATCAAAAAATATGCTTCTTTTGGTCCAAAGAACGGTATCATCCTCATCGCATATATCCTCTCCTTCTTTTGATGTACCAACCCCTTGTCTAGATCTTTTTTTCTTCCTTGATGTCTTCTTAGACTTTCCATATTCATAATGGATCCCTTCTTGTTGTCTCAAAATGCTTGTCCCTGATGCAGGAATCGGTGCATGACCATACTCTTCAGTCCCATCAAACAATTCAGCTTGAGATCGATACTCTTGGTCATCCTCTAACCATTTTATGTGTCCACAATAACAGATTTTTCCCCCAAACATGTAGGAATGAGTTGAGTTTGTACACGAAGGGCAAGCATTATAACCCTTGGTACTCCAACTTGCTAACATAGCATAAGCGGGAAAGTCGTTGATAGTCCACATTAAAGAAGCACGCATCTTAAACCATTCTCCTTTACAAACATCAAATGTATCAACACCTTCCCACAACAACCTCAACTCTTTTATTAATGGTTGCAAGTAAACATCAATATTATTCCCCGGTCCTGATTTTCCGGGAATAATCATTGAGAGGATGAAGGATGATGGCTTCATCGCCAACCACGGTGGCAAGTTGTAAGGAATTAAAACTACGGGCCACGTACTATAAGTAGTATTCATGAGACGATAGGGATTAAACCCGTCACTAGCAAGACCAAGCCTGACATTACGAGATTCAGAAGCAAAATCAGGATACTTGACATCTAAGTTTGCCCATGCTAAACCATCTGCTGGATGCCGTAGCTTTCCATCCTTTACACGTTCTTTGTCATGCCATATCATATCTTCAGCAGTGTCAGGTGACATGTACAATCTTTTTAATCTTGGTATGAGAGGAAAATAACGCATCACCTTAGCTGGTTCGCCCTTTTTAACAACTACATCGGCATCTATCCTATCATCCTCATTTCCTTTAGTAGTCTTCCACCTTGAAGTACTACAAACAGAGCAATGTTCTAACTCAGCAGAATCTCCCCAATACAACATACAATCATTCGGGCAAGCATCAATTTTCTCATATCCAAGACCAAATCCATTTATCAACTTTTTGCATTCATAATAAGAAGTTGGGAACTCTGTGATTTGTGGAAATGCATCAGCAAGAAGATTCAACAGCATGTTGAAAGACTCAATGCTCCAATGAAATGAACATTTAAGATGAAACAAGTTCAGAAGGAATGACAATTTTGAAAAAGAGGTACAATCTGGATAAAGTGCCTCATATGCTGCTTTCACTAGCTTTTCATACTTAGCATTTTCCGCATCATCATTGATATTTGAAGATTGATCACGCTCTTCAAAGAACTCATCTTCCATATTTTCAACTTGTGTAGGCAAATCATTTTGATGATAAGTTGAATGAGGAATATTGGGACCAAATGCTGCACTAAACAAACCACGCATATCATCTTGAGATGTAGTCATTGGTTCATCATTCATGGTTACTTCGGTGGTACTTCTTAAATCATTACCCAAAGTTTCTGAAATTATATCCCCTTCTCCATGATGAATCCACTTCTTATAAGGCTTGTAAAATCCTTTAAATAGAAGATGTTGCTCTACTTCATCTATTGGCACCCACTTGTACAATTTACAAATTTTGCAAGGGCAACGAGTTCTACCTTCTACAAGGTTTCTTTTAGCCAAGTTTATGAATTCCACAACTCCTTTAATATAATCCTCATGATTATTTGGTAGTTCAATCCAACTTGTATCCATACCTACATACAAATATAATTTAATAGATCATGCTACAATCTACATACTACTTAGAACACTTGCAACCAAGATGCACAGTACATGCAAGTATAAATATAAATATGATCAATTATGCTAATAGATCTAAAATCGTCGTTTTTAGGGTCTCGGGGCACATTAGAGATATATCACAAACTAAATTTAACGTCAATTGCCCGAGAAACGAATCAAAAACATAAAGTTGTGTGGTACCTCTATTATGCCAGAAGAGAAAAACTGTTTGTGAAGAATGGACTCTGCTGATTTTTGATTTTCTTAAATGACCTCCTCAACCTGTTGCTTTTGTACTGCAATGACAGATTATACAAAAGGGTTATAAAGGCTTTATATCTATCATAAAGCACTAATTTCGAGGATAAATATCAACCAAACAAAGAATATTTTACCAATCAAAAAATCATTTATTATGTTCTCTAAAGTCCAGTTCTGTAACTTATCTACACGCTATGCTGCATTTTTCGGTTAGGTAACTAAAGAACGCCCTCTGACTAAATAAACCTATATGAAGCTAAAGTTGGCGAAAATTAAAATGCTAGGGACATTATCAAAATTTTATCCATCCATATAATTCAATTTATCAATAACAATTGGTTCATATTGATATTTTCATTCCTACCTTCGTCATTTTAAGAACTTCCCAAAGTTATTTGAACAAGAAATTAAGTAGGATTAAAAGTTATGTCATATGTGATACAAAGAAGGCCAACATTATTAAAGAAATCCTAGGGAAGGTGGGTCATATGAAACATCACATTAGTTGGAAATTTTATATTAAGGATATGACTGTCTCGCAACCAAAGTGTATAGTTTAAGAATGACATTAAGATATAGACAAATAATTAATTAAACAATCCTAATCTTTTAAATATTAGTTAAAAAAAATTAGGGAATTTTGTGTGGAATGATTAAATAGTTGCAATATGAAGCAGCACACGTGAAACGGCCCCATATGTAGTTTTTGGTGTCGGCTTGACCGCCCATCCAACAATACATGTCTTAATCATTCTCCAGCACCTAATCTTTATTTAAAAAACTGAAACGTTTATGAATATTGATTAATGTCTCAAAAGAAATTTAAGCTGAATAGAAAAGAACTTTAAGCTGCATAAGCAAATCTTTAGTGATGATGAAACTTGCAACTTGATCCAGGGGATAAAAATATAAATTAATAATCAAAGAACAATCGAATGTCAAGTATAGAACCCATTTTATACATAATGGCTTAAGCAGGAGACAAAATCAACCTCTATATATCTACATATATCCAAAATGTAGTAGAGATTAAGGTAATGATAAAATTACAGCTAACAAGTTCAGGAACAAGAACAAAGTTGCTTTGCCAAGGACTAGTTGAATGAAGGTATGGTCGTCTTAAAGAAGAAACTCCTTGCTTACAAGTCAATCAAGATTCCAGATTATTATCAAAAGTTGATTGAATCAACATAGGTGTAAAACAAGGAAGATGTTCATTTTCACAGGTTGGAACAAGTTCAATGGTACCAATGCTGGAACAATCCAAACACAAATTACTTAGTAAGTTGATTGGCTACCAAGCACCATCTAATTTTATAGAGAAGTATGCTAATGCTACAATCTTTACTGGGAGACAAGCATAAAAAGCAATTAATATTGCAAAACCAAGTTACTAAAATAAACAGAGAATGTAAGGTCATATATGAAGCGGAGCAAGATTAGAGATCAACGAATATAACATATTCAACAAAAAGATAATACATCATAATGGATGAGCAAAAGATAATAACAGGTGCAAACAGAATATATATCACTGGAACACTTAATAATTTGAGCACACTCATCCTTACAAGCCCTAGCTCAAGACCTCGATTAATAGTTTGAACACACTCGTCCTTAGCAGTCAAAGAGGAAAAGGCTAGTGCTCTGTACTTGCAAACATAGAAAATAAGAATCACTTACCCAGTCTGTTGCACAAGCAAACTCGTTTCTCTCGCTCAAGACCTCGATTAAGTACTTGATGGTCTAATCCAAACACAAACTTGGCTAATACTGGTTTCTAGTGCAAACATTCGTTGCAAATGACAAGCCCTAGCAATCGATGTTTGGTCTCCGGTGGAAGAATAGTGGCGCTCAACTCCAATCTCGATCGAACACAAACATTGTACTTTTCATTAGGGGCATCGCAAGGGTTTTTTGGCAAAGGGAAAGCAGAAGGGTTTTGGAGCTGCGCTACTGATCGAACGCAAACATTATTGTTAATATTATTTCAAAAGTAATTTTTAATTAAAATAATCTTGTTGGGTTGGGCCAGGTAACTCTAGACACTTTTATAGTCCAATTAGACATATATAAGCGTCAGTTTATTTCGACTACGATAAGCGTCGAGAAATTTTCAAGCATACTTCGCGCGCTTGATTTTATTTCGACGGATTTGGTAAATGTCGAAGGGAAAGCGTCGCTAATTACGCATTTTTCTAGTAGTGTAAATAGAGGTCTTCTGAGGTTAAGACCTTTGAAGAGACGAGTTTGTCATCAGGACTGTAAGAGCAGCGAGCTGATAGCACAGGGATGTGACGCCTTCTAGTGTTTTACCATGAAGAAGCGAGATAGTCCAACATTGGAAGGTATTCCAGTTGTTTATGAGTTTATAGACGTGTTATTGAACCGTCTAGTTGCCACCTCAGCGGAGTGTGGACATTGTTATCGAGTTGAAGTATGATACACGATTGAATGGGAAAGCCACACTATATGGTGCTTGTTGAGATATTGTACTGATAACTTGAAAAATTAACTGAAACGGGTTTACCCTAGTGGGTTCCATGTTCCGTATTGACGACTTGATGAGTTAGCTTCAAGAAGCAATTGTGTTTTCAGGATTCCTTTGTGCTCAAGATATCCCTAGTCATGGATGAGAGAGCAACATGTATGACATAACATCCCATACCCGTTATGGACACTACGAGTTTGTAGTGATGTCATTTGGGTTGACAAATGTTTTAGTAGTTTTTATGGAGTTGATGAATAGTATCTTCATCGACTTCCTTGATTAGTTGGTGGTGGACTTCATGGATGACATGTCGGTATACTCTCATAGCAGAGAATAGTAGACCGATCGTCTGAGGACCGTTTTGTAGATTTCGAGAGATAGAGGGTTGTATGCTACGCGCTCTAAGTGTAAGTTGAGATGTCAGTGGTAGCCTTTTTAGGCCATGTTGTCTCCGCCTGTGGGATCATGGTTGACCTGGCGAGAACTAAGTATGTTGTAACATGGGAGATACTGATGAACATTAAGGAATACTTAGTTTTCTCGGCTCAACCGATTGCTACCAATGCTTTGAGGAATGATTTTATATGATTACGTATTCATTTGTGAGTCTTTTGAGAAGACCACCATAACTATGTGATGAAAACAATGTGTCTATGTTCTGAAGAGTTGAGGAGGCATTTGACCTCTGCTTCCATTATGTTGTAGTTAGAAGATTTTTGGGATCCCGTGATTTAGAGGGATACATCCCAGCTAAGTCTAAGATGTGTATTACTACAGAGGAGTAGGGTTATTGATATATGTGTTTACAACTGAGAACGTATGATGAGAACTACCCGACTCATGATTTAGAGTTAGTAGTGGTAGTTCAAGCCTTTAAGTTTTGAAGACCGTACCGGTGTGATCTTCATGTCAGATTTCTATAGGTCATAGAAATCTGAAGTATATTTTATGCAACAGGGGTTGAATAACCACCAGTGTTAAGAGCTTAAGTTGATCAAGACTTTGACTTGAAGATTCCATATCATTCAGAGAAGTTGAACGTTGTCGCCAATAACTTGAATGGAAAGACGCTCCAAGAGAAGATGATTGTGAGACTGATAGTTCAGCCTCAACTTCAGAGAGATCTAGCTTGGCTAGAGTTGGACAATCAGTTCCTTGATGAGGATACCATGTTATACCTCAGAGGTTCTACTTGGTCTGTTGGATGAGGTCCAACAGAAGCAGGAGACCTGCCTGGCCTTGACAAGGTTTAGAGAAAGGATGTCTCGTACTGAGGCACCATAGTTCTCCATGGGAGTAGATGGACTGATGAAGAGTCATGACCGCTTTTGTGTACCTACTGATGCAGATGGAGACATAGAATATTACGGTATACCCACTGTACGCCTTATTCAGTACATTCAGGTACGAGTAAGATGTACCACGAGATGAGACGATTATATTGTATGAAGCCGATATAACCTGATTTGTGATACAGTGTGCGACCTGTCAGTAGGTCCAAATAGAGTATTTCCGATCTCGAGATAAGCCCCACCCACTACCAATGCAGTTGTAGAATTTGGGCGGACATCTCTATGGACTTTTTTTTTGGGATTGTGACCCAGTAGAATATTTATGTTATCTGGATTGTTGGTAACAAATTAATGAAACCGGCACGTTTCATTTCTATCAGAAGGACGTGGCTAGTGAATGAATTGGCTGAGGAGTACACTAGACAGATAGTGAGACTCCATGGTATACCGAGAATGGTCATTTCTGATCGAGATGGATGTTTTTACTTTGAGATTTTAGGCAGCAGATTCAGACTGCTTTGGGGACGAGTTTGTACCTTATGACTACACTTCACCCCCTGACAGATGGTCAGTTAGAGAGGATCATCTAGATCTTAAAGATCTATTATAAGTTGTAAGTCGAATGGAAAACGTGGATGGTTATATTACCTTCCATTAATGAGTTTATTATATAACAATGAAGGGCGTGCATCTTTCTGGGATGGCCCTATTAGGCAATATATATAGACATAGATGTCGTATATCCTTATGCTAGAAGTGATCTATCAGTAGTAGTGGAATAACACCTGACTTGATTCAGGATTTTATAGTTCAAGTAACGTTGATTGAAGGAAGAATGCTGGTTGTACAAAGTCGCCAGATATTTTATGTAGACAAGAGGTGTTAACCTCTAAAGTTCAAGCGAGAGTTCATGTCCGGCTGGAGGTATCTCAGCTCTGAGACGTTAGTTGTGTATTATGGAAAGGGGAACTGAGTTTCCAATATGTCGGTTACTTGAGATCTTGATCAGTTTTGTGAAGGCAACATGATGTTTAGCTTTGCCTCTAAGATTAGAGGATATTCACCTAGTGCTTCATATGTCTCAATTGAGGAAGTATATACCAGACTCGAGACACCTTGTGAGTTACGATGATTTGGTGGTTGAGTCCAACAACACTTTTGTTGATCATTCGATTACATTCTTGGAAGGAGATATGAAATGCTTGCATTCGAAAGACATTCCCATATTGAGGATATGATGGTCGAGATGAAGACCTAAAGAGGCTATGTGAGAGACTGAGGATAGGGTCCTGAGGAACTATCCAGAGTACATGTTGGGACAAACCCATTTGTGGGAGCACGAGTATATCTTAGTGCTATCTTGATGAATGTTGTGCTTATGTGCTTATATGTCTTGATGTGTTATTCCATGCTAGTTGTGATGTGATTTATGATCTTAGTAGATCTTGATGTGCTAGCGTGATGTATGCTATAGCTGGAGATAATTACTTCCTCCACGCTACCCGAGTATGATCATATTTATAGTTGGAGATGGTTCTTTCCTCCATGCTATTTGAGTGGGATTAGGATTCAGCTGGAGATGGTTCTTTCCTCCATGCTACCTTGATGGACATAGTTCAGTGGAGATGTGATTCCTCCATGCGATAATATGTTTATGAGTTGGCTAGAGACGTATTTCCTCTATGCATGTGATATGTTTTGGCTAGAGATGTGCTTCCTCTATGCCTTGTGATGTGGTATGGCGAGAGACGTGATTCCTCTACGCCTTTGGGTAGCGTTATGGCCCTGTTTCCTGGAGTGATGATTCCTCCATGTTTATACTTGAGGTTGTAGATTGTTATAGGCTGTGATCTTTTGAACGGAGATGTGATACCTCCGATAGAAAGAGTGAGAGTTATACCTCGGCGTATAGGTCCGAGAGGATTTGGGAATTGTTCAAGTTTCGGGACGAAACTTTTTTTTAAGGGGTGTGTGATGTAATAGATAGGATTTCGAATTCTAATTAATGTTGATTAACTTAATCGTTGATAGTAATTACCATATAACTCGCGAAGACTTCGCAAGTGATGAGTAAGAGTCCCACCGTTATGTTCCTGGCGTAATTTTGGACGTTTGGGGAAATTTTTACTTTTTCCCCCGGGTAATTATTTTTACCCTCCGGTGTTATTTGGAGCATTTTGGAGCTCCAATTAATAAAAATGCAGTTGAGAGAAATGATCAGGATATCGGATATGTCCTAGATATGAAATTAACATGGAGAGGCAAAACGGCCAAAAGAGTCGCTATTTCGTTTCTTAACGGCTAAGAAAGACGGCTTAGGAATACACGTTTTCCGAGGCAGTTGTGGAATAATTATCCTTACAATATTCCAGATTTGATGTTCCAATCTCGAGAAGTTTGGAGAAAGAGGTTCGACCCGCCTTTGTATCGGTTAAAGGATAATTATCGACTTTACTAAAGGATAATTATCGTCTTCACTATAAATAGCGGAAAATCCTTTATTAATTCATTTCCTTTCACGTTTTCTCGTAAAAGCTATGATTTCTCTCAACCTTCAAACTCAGATCTACTCTCCGTTTCTAATCCGATTTCAATTCCGTTTGAGTTTCTGGATTCCTCTCTTCATTCTCTTCATAACGGTACCGAGTTTATGCAATTCCGAGTATATGGAGGGTTGGTCGAGCATATATGTCACCCGGACGGTTCCGTCGCTCAGATTCCGATGAATTTGATGATGTCCATGCGCAGCCTGCGTCGTTGTGATTCCGAATCTTCTTTCAGATCGTCAATCGGGTTAGTAACGAATAAGTTATGAATTTATTCGTTTTCCGTACTGCGATTTGGCCTAAATTGACTTTAGGCTTGTCAAATAAGACAATTAGGAATTCCATTATAGTCGTTATATTATTCTGGTGATTATGGGTTGTTTGTTTGATGAAATCTGATGATAGGGGGTTTAGAAATTGCCTGCGGGCAAAACGTTATTCTGGCGAAATCTAATTAATTAATTAAAGGTTAATTAATTAAATTAGGATTAGAATTGAGATTGAGAAATATTGATTTGATACTACCTTGAGATTTGAGGAATTGTGAGTTATGTTGAGATATTGAGGTTTAGTTGGTGGTGAGGCTTATAGATTGATTATGATCCTTATGAATCCCTTTGGGTCTAGGTGTGACCCCTTTGATGAATAGATGTTGATATGTCTCTTTATGCCTTGTTTATAGGCCGTGTTGTCCCTCCAGTGTAGAGGTGATCGTGGTTGAGTTTGTACGAGGTTGAGGTAAGTCCATAGGACTTACTTAGCAACCATCCCTATATTGGGTGTTTGCATGAGTGGTGTGTGCTTTATATGTTTGGTATGATAGCATGAGTTGTCGTTTTTATCGACCTATGTTCTATTGACTGCCCCACTGCGTGGTTGTGATAACCTTTCCCTTTCATCCCGCCGTGGAGTCTGGGAGGTTCTCTGATGTCGGGCCAGACTGGTTTACAGGAAGCGCGCAATCCACTCCCATAGGGTACACGGATTGTGTGACCGATACTCGTACAGCTGGACATTGTACTCAGAGGTGGGGATGTATCGGTCCTCGTGTCACATACTTTCATCTATCTATATATATATATAGTTTTTGAGTGAATGGTTATTATATAAAGATAATAAAATGGGTAAATATGTGAAAGCATGATGATGTGTTTATCTTCCATGATTGTGTTTGTGCTTATGCATTACCTCATATATGTATGGTTAGCTAACGGTTTCATACCGTGTTGTAGATGTTTACAGGTTAGGCGCTGCTGAGTGATCTGGCAGGGTGACAGGCCGAGGATTCTCGTACATTAGGTGGTTGGTTTGGGTTTGTTGTGTTCCCCTCCTTCGTGAGGATGTTCTTTTGTACCTCCTGTCTGAGGTTGTCGCTTTATATACTCGGCTATGTTGTTGTTTACTTTGGATTGTACAATTTATACTGTTTTATGTATTTGTTTTATATCTGTCAGTGCCATGTTGTAAGGTCCAGTGAACTTATTGTCAGGCTAGGGTCAGGATCCATTGTGAGATCCTAACCCAATGTGACATCCCGAGTCCTGCGGATTCGGGGTGTTACATAAGGCAATCACTGCCCATCAACCATACACATGTATACAACATATCAAACATCCCAAATCCTCACAACAAGATCAAACTTGTCGGATTCTAAAGAGAGAGAGAAAGAAAGGAGGAAAACAAAGAAAAGAGAAGAGGGAAGCTCACCACTTCTCTAACCAAGCCTGTAGAAGAATCCCAGCTGAAGATCCTCAACAAACCACATCAACCATCCACAAAAACATCATCATCATCATTTCACTAGTAACTCAATGGATAATCAAGATCAAACCAAGAAGAAATCGTGGAAAAGAAAGAAGAGAAGAAGAAGAAGAAGAACGTGAGAAGGAGGTGAAGAAGAAGTCTAGAAAAGTGGAAACCCTCATCTGAAGGGAGATAAGAAGACTTATAAAGGAAGAATGAGGAAAACACGAGTCAAAGAAGTCAAAGAAGTCAAAGAAGACGGTTTTGACTGCCTAAGCCACCATCGCGGCCCAACAGTTTCACGCCTACGGTGGCCCGCGCCTAGGGTAGAAACTGGCGCAGTCGCGGATATCCTAACAAAGAAAAGGTTATCAAAATGTCACTATTCTAAAAGAACAATTTAATCTTATCATTAACGATAGATTGAAGCGTGAACGGTCATTTAAAGAAAAGATGTTTTTCACTTTCAATATGGTAGTTGCAAAATTCACAATGCATTACTACTAAAACTTTTTGTTTGTCAAGGTTTTCTTTTGTTAAGATCCCATCTAGTAAAATTTTTTCTATATTATTTTTTTGATTTTTGGCATGAAGTCGATATCCTATATCCAAGTTTTGTCATGGGTGACACCAACCGTATGTTTTTGGATAAGATCTAGAGTAGATTTGGTAGAGAATCAACCCTTTTCATTAATAACCTAGTAAATTATGTCACGTATATCATTCTTGGGTAATAAATCCATCAACTTTAATTGACTTATTAATCGAAGGGTTATTAATCATTATGTCTTGTAGAGGCTGATTAGTGATCCATCAGCCTTTTCAAAATTTGATTGTTTTAACATCACCAACACGCAATCTGACAACGATATCACATTCATTTTCCAATTTCATTAGTTATTTCCATTTCCAAGAAGAAGATTTATGTTCACTACTTTTAAGACACGAAACAAATCCCCGGCAACGGCCCAAAAAACTTGTTCGCTCCAAAATGACGTTTTAAGTTATAAATTTATTTACTTGCAATAGATTTTTATGACTACTTAGCAAACCCACATTGTATACGTCATTCATTAGCAAGGTAAGTACTCCAAGGTCGAAAACAAAGACCGAGGTGAATTTGGTTTGCAATTTTGTATGAAAGATAGTATAAGTCTACACTAAAAAATAAGGAAGATGGAAAAGTGTTAGAAAATCCTTTTTTTACGGAATTAATTACGGAATTATTTGAAATTATTTACTGAATTATATAAGTTATCATTTTATGTGAATCCATGTTACATAAAATGATAGAATTTAATATCGTGTTATTTTTATTTAAAAGAATTTAGGTTGGCGGATCGGAAATCCGGTTTTATCCGGTATTAAACGGAGTTTAAAATTTTCGGTTATTACAATTGGAAAATGGAAACCGTAAAGTAATAAGATTCTACAAATCTTTGCCCCATCGTATCAACTGCAACTTCGTCCCGAGAAATCAGAAGGTAGGTTTCGTGCTTTCCTATTATGTCAACCAAGAATCGCCTAATTGCCATTGTCGTCCATTCCGAACTTCGCAATACCTTCGTCTGCCATTTTTGCAACTATAAACATACCCAGATATGTAAATGTCATACATAGAATTCGGATACACATGACATAAAAGACATACGTACATTTATGTCAACATTATGTACACAATTACACATCGATCGTACATACACAATATGTACTATTACACACAACGAAGATGTAGATTAATGCACTTAATATGTACACAATTACACACACCTAATATGTAACAAATATGTATATATCATACATAGGGTTCAAAACACATACGTACATTACTGTCCCTAAAATGTGTACACAAGTTATCTTCGTCAACATAATATCGCCAATCTGGACAATCGCCATTTCTCCAGAAAATGGCATACATCGTGATTCAAGATTACAACAATATAGTTACATAATTTCAACAACAAAATTACTATTTTCATCATATATGTACACTAACAAGTCAAAAGAAACACAAAATAACAACATAAATTTTGTCCTCCATTAAGCATAAAAAAGCTTCGAAACACCATAAATTTGACTTTCACCTTACCGATTTACGATAGATGATGCTACAAAAACCTAACAACCGATGCAGTGTACTTCTCCAATTGCCAAAACGTGAACGCAGACAATTGCCCAAACCTGAACTGTGACCCACCTATTTCATTTCTAGTTGATTACAGTTAATTAACCCTGTTTAAAACAATAAGCGGAAAAGCGGAAAACATAAATTTTTAAAACTTTATCTTACAACCATATTCACAACATATATACATACTAACATACGTCATAAACTCTGTTTAACAAAACACAGCTGTTTAAAACCACACAAAACATCCTAGGCGGTAGCATCCCATAACAGCCCACCTGATATGATCTCAAATCCAGGTGTTGGGTCCAATGTCCTTGCCTTGATCAGGCCGAGCCTGAGTAGCTGAAAAAAATATGTGGATATAACAACAATGAGCCACACGCTCAGTAAGGGTATACAAATCGTACTCTCCCAATATATATAAGTATCTAATATCCCGTCCCCAAAGGACACTCTATACCCTTCCTCACATTCCAAAGTCGATCAATGCATACATATCCACATTCACATATAATTGCACAACCATTCACATCACATTTCACATAAACATTCAAGCATGTTATCAAACATCACATATAAACATATCATCTCATCACATAAAAAAATAACCATAGCATAACACATAACATGCTAGACTCGATCGCATCGATGCATAGGTGATAATTAACTAACTAGCTCCAACTGATCGTACGATATATTTTCTCATTGCTTTCGTATTTCTTTTCTTTCTTTCTTTTTTTTTCTTTCGGTTGGCCAACCCGATAGCGTCATAGGCCCCCTGTAGATCAGGT
This sequence comes from Fagopyrum homotropicum, assembly GCA_033239125.1. Taxonomy (NCBI): domain Eukaryota; kingdom Viridiplantae; phylum Streptophyta; class Magnoliopsida; order Caryophyllales; family Polygonaceae; genus Fagopyrum; species Fagopyrum homotropicum. Next base: position 58,868,273 of record BSWB01000008.1, on the reverse strand, counting down.
AGCGACCTCGGCCATCTTGTCTTAAGACCCCCTGTAGATCAGGTCGCGATCTTGGACTATTTTTCTTATCTTGAGGCCCCCTGTAGATCAGGTAGCGACCCTTGGCTGTTTCTCTTATCTCGAGGCCCCCTGTAGATCAGGTAGCGACCTCTGAGGCCCCCTGTAGATCAGGTAACGACCTCGTCCCCCGGAAACCCGTGCGGGACCCAGTTGGGCTAATTAATCAATTACCATCCTATATTATCACTTTCATATCATAACTCAATTTCATGCTTTCATCATATTCTTTCATCACATTCTTTCCACTATCATCTCATGTACCTCATGCATGCTTTCATAAGGAATATCAAGTCATCATCATCGTCTCACTCATATACATATAAGCATGCATACAATCATAACAAACATATATATATACACACTCAAGCATGCATAAAATCATAGCATATTAAATACATAACATATATTAAGCAAGTGTAATTCATATACACTTACCTCGCAGGTAAGAACAATAAAACCTCGCAAACCAACTATCGAGTCCGTTTCCCACTCGGACTATCCTCCTTTATTGTGCTTGGATACGCTCACAAAGAACTAAGCTATAATTAACCAAAACCTTCAACAACACCTGCGGAGAATATCATATTCCTCGTATTAAACTTCTCGCTTCAAACACCAGTTAAATTCATTCCTTTGAATTTAATTAGCTTATAGCATTTTATAGAATCCTAATTTAATTAATTAACCTTTAATTAATTAATTAAATTTCGTCAGAACAACGTTTTGCCCGCAGGCAATTTCTGAACCCACCTGTCATCAAATCTCATCAAACAAACAGCCCATAATCACCAGAATAAAGTAACGAGCATAATGGAATTTCCAATTATCCATTTTGACAAGCCTAAGGTCAATTTAGGCTAAATCGCAATACGGAAAACGAATAAATTCATAACTTATTCGTTACTAACCCGATTGACGATCCGAAAGAAGATTCGGAATCACAACGACGCAAGCTACGCTCGGACACCATCAAATTCACCGGAATCTGAGCGACGGAACCTCCATAGTATCATATATGCTCGACCAGGCCTTCTCTTGCTCGGAAATGTAGAAACTCGGTACCAAAATGAAGAGAATGGAGAGAGGAATCCAAAAACTCAAACGGATTTGAAATCGGATTAGAAACGGAGAGTAGATCTGAGTTTGAAGGTTGAGAGAAATCAGAGCTTTTACGAGAAAACGTGAAAGGAAATGAATTAATAAACTTTATTTCCGCTATTTATAGCGAAGACGATAATTATCCTTTAGCGGAGTCGATAATTATCCTTTTACCGATCCGAAAGCGGTTTAAGCCCCTTTCTCCAAACTTCTCGAAATTGGAATAATAAATCTGGAATATTGTATGGATAATTATTCCGCAATTGTTTCGGAAAACGCGTATTCCTAAGCCGTCTTTCTTAGCCGCTAAGAAACGAAATAACGACTCTTTTAGCCGTTTTGCCTTTTCATGTTTTTTCATATCTAAGACATGTCCGATGTCCTGATCATTTCTCTCAACTGCATTTTTATTAATTGAAGCTCCCAAATGCTCCAAATAACACCGGGGTGTAATATCATCTAGGAGCTGGTTACCTCGAGAGGTATCTCGTGTTAAAACGGATTTAATTTCCTAAAATACTCAATTAGGTCATCTTCGATTTTTGACTATTACATGAACGCATAAAAACCCAGAAACCCCCGTCTTCTGTTTTCGTTGAAAATGGTGGACTGTATATCGTAAAAAAAAAACAGAAAATATTGTGGGAAGATCGTGGCTTTTAATGCTTCCTGAACAGTTATTATCTTTAATTAGCATAATTAATTTTGGAAATAAATATTTTTTAATTGGAGAGAGAAAGATCATGAGATCTCTATTTTGTTAATTATTAAATTTTTTCTTTACATATTCAAAGGGCCTAGTTTGTTAATTAAAACACAAAACTACCTACTTTGTACACAATGGTGCAAAAAGTGCCTACTTAACCATTTAACCCAATAATATTTTCCACATCGACAATCACAAACTTCAACGTACTCTTTATATAAACATGCAGAGATTAGAATGGTTGTCGAGCTCAGTAACGCGGGCTTGTAACTCGACGGGAGGACATTAAGATGGCGGAACTTGATCCTTGATAGTTGGTGGCCGGCGTTAAAGTCCCTCGCACAGCAGATGGTGAATATCCCGTTCGCTCCTACTCTGTAGATGGGAATGGTTCACGCAGCACAGGCAAAAAGGGGAGGACAAATACCCTCGATGGGTCGCCTCCTTGTCTGTCGGGGACCGCGACGTGTCACTAACTATCGCCATGGCTAGCCGGATCATTGAACCGTTATTCTTTTGTTCCGTCGATTAGTGTATTCTACTCATCTTTAAAGTTTTATTTCAGGGATTCTACGTTTTATTTCAGGGATTCTTGTTGGGCTAGCGATTAGTGTATTCTACTCATCTTTTAAGTTTTATTTCAGGAATTCTACGTTTTATTTCAGGGATTCTTGTTGGGCTAGCCGGATCATGAACCGTAATTCTTTTGTTCCGTCGATTAGTGTATTCTACTCATCTTTAAAGTTTTATTTCAGGGATTCTTGTTGATGTGCTTGTGTCTTCTAAATGCACTTATATTGCAATTACTTTAAATACCCATTTACAGCCAACAAGTTTTACTCCATCACGCAAATCAATCAAATCCCGAACTTAATTTCGATTAGTCTAAAACCATAGTTAAGATATTTGTAATTTTTGCACAAATTCAAAGAAGTTAACCGATGATTATTATATTTGAAATATATATACATAAATTAACTTATTATTATTATAGTATTATATACTTTTGTGTTATAATCTTAATTGAAATATGAGATACACTTGATGTAAGTTTTGTAGATATTAAAAATTATTAAATTTCCATTTTTTTGTATTAATTAATATAGGAATTTTTGTACAAGGCATGTGACCCTAAGCTAGTGATTTAGTGTAAAATAACATGTATAAATCTATAAAAATATGGGTTTGTTTTATTTACCATGCTAAAAAGGTAGCTTCTTCTCTAAAAAAAATTGGATTATTTTTTAAGTTTAGAAACTATTAATCAATAATATTGGATATGTTTTTAATACTTGGTTCATTGGTGATCTTGCATGGTTTAAACTTTTTAGATAGTTATGTGAAGAAAAAAACACATAGTTTAAGGGTAATATATGTAATTTATCTTAAAATCTATTTTGAATGTGCAATATTTAGCCGGTGTAATTGTTTGTTCCGATAAACATGCAGAGAGGTGTTGAAAAGTAGGTGTTAATCAAACAAAAGAGTTGCTTAATTACATCAACTCACAGCGCGCCATTAGGGCAGTTTTGGTTTATTAGATACTAACTAGGCCCCTAGGAAATTATCACTAAAAAAAGATAAATTAAAGAGACCAGTCATAATTATAGGAGGTGGTTTGAGTAGTTACAAAATTTCATTTATTAAAAGTTTCCTTTAATTAAAATATTGGTTATTGGTGTAACACCCTGAATTCTCCGAACTCGGGACATTACTGGTTAGGACCTCACAATGGGTCCCGACCTTAGTTTGACAACAATATTACTAGGATCTTGCAACAAGACACAAATAAGAAAAACCGACATTCATAAAAATGTATTTTAAAAGGGATGAATGCAACAAAGTCTACCAGCCTATAGAACTCAACAACGGAAAAGACTAATTGTCTTAACAAAAGGAAAAGAACAACAAAGCAACAACCCAAACCCCCACCCTAAGGAGTACGGAGACCCGGCTGACCACTACTTCCGGATCACTCAGCTGCCGTTCTAACCTGCGGTAGACTCTAAAAACACAACAAAACAACCATTAGCTAGTTATCTAAACATTAGGAGAATAATAATAGCACACACACACAAAAAATAATAAACACTCATCATGCTTTCAACAATCCATTTATTATCTTTATTTAAGTCATTCACTCTAATGATACTTATTTTGTGACACGAGGGATTCCCAAACCTCACCTCCGCCCCCGTGTACCCATCAGGAGTGGATCCGATGCATCTCACCGTGTACATGTATGGTCTGGGTATAGAGAACCTCCCAGTCTCCTGGCAGAGCTAGGCAGTGATGTCACGGCCCGTTATACATACACTTGGGCCTTAAAACATAATAACCACGGTCGTCCTAACAAGTTGTTATTTATTATAACACACATTGCACACACACAACCATTATCACCCAACTAATATCCACAAACCAGCTAAGTAAGTCGCAAGGACTTACCTGAATCTAAATCACAACTCTCAAATTCTCAACTCGGTCCGCAGCCGTAGAAACTCAAACGCCTGTCACACAAGGCACGTGGATCAAAATTACATCCTTAAACTCTTAGAAGATATAAACTCTAAGATGTACAGTCTCATGAAGAGAGATTACGGAAAAAGGCTCTCTTAAGGTAAAAAGACTATTTTACCCCTGGTCCCGAGAATTCCCAAAAAAAAATCTATCATTTAGTTCTAATATTCTCCTCTAGGACCTAAGTCCACAATCGAGTTCTCATAGAAAAATTTAGTAAGGTTTTATAAAAGTTACCCAACATTCTTAGTTTACACAAAAGTCGTCAAGGCTCGACTTTGGGTTCATATACACGGCTTGGATAAGGATATAAAATCCCGAGATAAAATCCTAGATCCTCTATGATATACATACTAAACCTAGGAGTAAAGATCTCTCAAAAATACTTACTCATAACTCTCCCATAATTCTCCGAAGTTGGTATAAAAGCTGAAATTTCCATACTTAGTCTATTTTCCGCTGCTGTAAAAACAGCTCAAGTGCTCTACTTCGGGACCTTATAAAACCTAATCCGACCGTTAACTTTCTCCCAAATTTTAACACAGTAAACTACATAATTCAATCTACAAAATACTAAAAATTCAACGGTGGATTCTCGATCTAAGTTATAGAAATTAGATCCTAAAGTCAACAGGTCGAAGCTGAATTATAAGGTGGGTAGAGGTTCTAATTTCGATTCTCCTTGACAGTATAAGCTTCCCTTATTTTTACCTAGAGGTCTCCGGTTCAAAACTCACTGCACCCAAACATACATCAACCATAAAAGACCATCTTAAGATCAAAACCTTCCTGCTGCACATCTAACTTCTCTAAGTCTCGTCTAAGCAACCCTACACTGCTTTCACCTCAAAACTCAGCAACTACCACATATACACTAAACAACACAAAGGGTACTAAGCTCAGGAGTTGTGATTACTCACCCGTAGCAGTGAAGATCCAGTTTGCTGTCAATCTCCCCAATGAAGAGTCCAACGTAGAATAAGGCTGCATTCGATCGAAGGAGAGTTGATTACGGATCTATACATGAGGAGGAAAGAGTGGACAGTAGGTGTGCACTTACTCAGTCTTCTGCTTTAGCAGCCTGGCACGCGATCTGCTCCTAGGGACGGTTAAAGACGCGTGTAGTGGATCGGACTGGCTGCGAGGGTGTGTTGTCCTGTGTTCGGCCTGTAGCAACGATGGAGGCGTCAAGGATGTGTGGTGGTGGTCGATGGCGGACTGTGCAGCCGGTCGAACGATCGAAGGAAAGGTGGCGGAGTCCAACTGTGAGGTTGGCACCGCTGCTGGTGGTCGACGGAGCCGGCGGAAGGGAGGGTGGCGATGGTCCGAATGCGAGGCTGGCACCGCTATTGGTGGTCGTCGGTGTTGGCGTCGACTGTGCAGAAACGAGAGGGCTGCGGCGTGAGGTTATGCGGTAGAGGAGTGTTGTCGAGAGTGCCGCAGCAGGATTAGGAAAAGGAAATTAGGTTAAGCGTAGGATTGGATTAGGGTTAGGATTAGGGTTAAGGATGTGGGCCGGCTGAAAGGTCATTGGGCCTGGTGTTGGGCCGGAACCGGCCTGCTCTTTAATTAAGACAAGAGGGCTGAAAGAATACTCGTTCTCCGCCCGAAACTGTTCAAAGTACGGAATTAATTACGGAATTATTTATGAAATTATTTACTGAATTATATAAGTTATCATTTTATGTGAATCCATGTTACATAAAATGATAGAATTTAATATCGTGTTATTTTTATTTAAAAGAATTTAGGTTGGCGGATCGGAAATCCGGTTTTATCCGGTATTAAACGGAGTTTAAAAATTTCGGCTATTACAATTGGAAAATGGAAACCGTAAAGTAATAAGATTCTACAAATCTTCGCCCCATCGTATCAACTGCAACTTCGTCCCGAGAAATCAGAAGGTAAGTTTCGTGCTTTCCTATTATGTCAACCAAGAATCGCCTAATCGTCATTGTTGTCCATTCCGAACTTTGCAATACCTTCGTCTGCCATTTTCGCAACTATAAACATACCCAGATATGTAAATGTCATACATAGAATTCGGATACACATGACATCAAAGACATACGTACATTTATGTAAACATTATGTACACAATTACACATCGATCGTACATACACAATATGTACTATTACACACAACGAAGATGTAGATTAATGCACTTAATATGTACACAATTACACACACCTAATATGTAACAAATATGTATATATCATACATAGGGTTCAAAACACATACGTACATTACTGTCCCTAAAATGTGTACACAAGTTATCTTCGTCAACATAATATCGTCAATCTGGACAATCGCCATTTCTCCAGAAAATGGCATACATCGTGATTCAAGATTACAACAATATAGTTACACAATTTCAACAACAAAATTATTATTTTCATCATATATGTACACTAACAAGTCAAAAGAAACACAAAATAACAACATAAATTTTGTCCTCCATTAAAGCATCAAAAAGCTTCGAAACACCATAAATTTGACTTTCACCTTACCGATTTACGATAGATGATGCTACAAAAACCTAACAACCGATGCAGTGTACTTCTCCAATGGCCAAAACGTGAACGCAGACAATTGCCCAAACCTGAACGCATAAAAACCCAGAAACCTCCGTCTTCTGTTTTCGTTGAAGATGGTGGACTGTATATCGTAAAAAAAACAGAAAATAATGTGGGAAGATCGTGGCTTTTAATGCTTCCTAAACAGTTATTATCTTTAATTAGCATAATTAATTTTGGAAATAAATAATTTTTAATTGGAGAGAGAAAGATCATGAGATCTCTATTTTGTTAATTATTAAATCTTTTCTTTACATATTCAAAGGACCTAGTTTGTTAATTAAAACACAAAACTACCTACTTTGTACACAATGATGCAAAAAGTGCCTACTTAACCATTTAACCCAATAATACTTCCCACATCGACAATCACAAACTTCAACGTACTCTTTATATAAACACGCAGAGATTAGAATGGTTGTCGAGCTCAGTAACGCGGGCTTGTAACTCGACGGGAGGACATTAATGTAACACCCCAAATCTGCGGGACTCGGGGCGCTACGGGTTGGGACCTCACAATGGGTCCCGACCCTTAGCCTGACAACAATTTCACCGGATCTTACAACAAGACACAAATAAAGGCAAAACCGAAATACATTTTTATGCAAATGATATGATCCCCAAAACATATACAAGACAACTTCAGCCGAGTTCTCAACTCCAAAGACTCAAACATAAAAAAAAACAATATACAAGAAACAATACCCAAAAACAACTCCAACCAAACCCCTCCTAAAATGTACGGAACCCTGGCTGCCCACTCTTCCGGATCTCTCGACCGCATTCCTAACCTGCAAGACAAACTACAACATTCGGTATAAAACCGTTAGCTCACATTCAAAGCATTAGAATTAAAGGGAAAGGCACAAACACAATTAATTCAATATAGTCACACAACATACTCAAAGCACACAAATCCAATTTATTATCTTTATTTATTAAGTCATATCCCGTTCTAGTTCAACTTCTTTTGTGACACGAGAATCCTCCGAAACTCGCCTCGGTCCCTTCTTCCGGCAATGGAACGGTCGGATGCCTCCGACCGTCTAACCAACACGGGCCAGTCGCCGAGATCCCCCTAGCTCTCACGGGGAGCCAGGCAGTGATGTCACCGCCCGTTATCATACACTTGGGCCAAATAATATAAAGGTCGGTAATCCTATTTCCGGTTTAGTTGTTATAAACAGTAAAATAATAAACACACACCACCCAACACACAATAATGCTAATACAAAGAATACGAGCTAAGTAAGTCCGAAGACTTACCTCGTCCCAAAGATAATCCCGCTAACCACCACTCTTAACTTCCCGTAGGAAGGCACTCAACGCCTGGTCAAAACAAATCAACATCTCACTCACATGCTAGAAGTCCTTAGACTTCTAGTCTCAATGATCTTGCAAGATCATAAACCATAACCATGATAGGATAACGACTCATAATCCTCACGATCTCACAAGGTCATAATCATCACAACAGATGCTAGGATACTCTCGTCCTAGTCTCCACAATCTCAACAAGATCATACAACCATAGTCTCAATCCTCATAAGCTCACAAGATTAACTCAAACACTCAACGCCCTACAATCCTCACAAGATAACATCAACACCTCAAGCCTTATAACGAGCATAAATCTTCAAAACTCACTTAAGGTCCAAAGCCACTACTTGGCATTCACTCTAAGTTATGCTAGATTATCCAACCTAGCATGATACTAGTACTAAACATTACTAGATCACGGGAAAGGATACTCACACGATGTCGAAAAGACGGAATCGATCAATGGATGTCGACTTTGGACTTGTTAGGCCTTTATCGGGACGCTTCCGAACCTAACACCAAAATTAAGCAAGTTTAGCTCATACGCTAAACTTGAACGGAATATATAATATAATTAAATCTAAGGAAAACCCGTTTTTCAAAAACCAACGTTAAAACTCGTTAAACTCTTCCGGGGCGAAAATATGAAATCAACCCACTTGGTCGTAAACCCAAAGTTACAACTCGAACCATAAACCGAATTTAAAATCCGTAATTATATTTTCCGGGCAATCTAAACAACATCATAAACCCAATTGTAAAACTCTTTCTCAAAGCCAAGGGTAAACAAAACCGTTCAACCATTTTCCGGCAAAATATACAATGTTGTAAATACGGGTCATAAACCGTAAATAAACCTTGGGCTATTTTCCGAAAATATCACAACAGAGGGCATAATGTCACATTCCAAAAATTTGGGTTAAATCTGTAAATCAAAGTATGGGTAATATATGTAATTAAATTTGGGAGTCTTGTGTAATTATACCAAATTGAAGGGGGGCCCGATTTAATTAGGTTAAAGGGTTTCAGGTTTCCGCTTCATCTTCTTCGATTGGGGAAAGGAAGGACAAAGGCGGCAGGGCAATCCCAGTGATGCTCCTCGACGGCCGACTAGGTAGCAAGGTGCGGCGAGGCAGGCGAGGGCGAAGCCGAGGCCGAGCTTGTGGAGTTCGGTCGCTGGAGCGGTTGCAACAACGATTCCGGCGACGAGGCTCGAGCAGGAGGAAGGAAGAAGATTGTAGAGGCGGCGCCGGAGAGAACCTGCACGAGGTTGGGAGTGGCGCTCTACTTCCAGATCGGCGGTAAATAGAGGAAAAGATCGAGGAAGGCATGCAGCCTTAGTCTCCGGCAAGGGCGGCTTCTCCGGCTCTTCCCTGGTGACTCGATAGGGACTCAAAAAGGTAGAGATCGGTACCCTAGCGGCTTGTTTTCGACAGGCACAAGGTGCGTTGAGTGAATGTTGCGATTTGAGGGAGAGGGAGATGAGTTACAGAGGCTGCAACTGCTGAGAGAGGGAGATAGGAGTGAAGGTGTGAGGTTGAGTGGTTGAATGATACAAAGGGAGGTCAGCAAGGTGGAGTTGGCGTGATGAAGGTTGAGGGGAGGGCGAGGGGTCGAAGACCAGCAAGGCTAGGATGGTGCAAGTAGGGATGCAGGGAGCTGGTTGTAGAGGCTAGCAGTGACAAAGCCAAGAGGTCGGTCCTCATTGGCAAATATAAGGGAAAAGAGACAGGAGAAAAGAAAAGAAAAGAGAGAATAATGTAATAGGGAAAAGAGTAATAATAATAAAAAAAGACCTGAACAAAACATTCGGAACGGGATTTCCAAATCGGGAAATTTTCCAGAAAATAAAATACGGAACGTATGAATATACGTCAAACACATCATTATTTTCTAAGAAGAATATAATTTAGGATATACATATCATTCTCGTAAATTATTTATGAGATATAATAATTTAAATATGGGTAATAAAATATCAATGTATTTATGTATACTCGTAGAATTTAATTTACGACGTAAAATACTCGTCAAAATTATTTAAACTATTAAAATATCTATAAAAGACGGAAAAAAAATTATCGAAAACGCACCCAAAACGGGGCGTTACAATTAAGATGGCGGAACTTGATCCTTGATAGTTGGTCGCCGGCGTTAAAGTCCCTCGCACAGCAGATGGTGAATATCCCGTTCGCTTCTACTCTGTAGATGGGAATGGTTCACGCAGCACAGGAAAAAAGGGGAGGACAAATACCCTCGATGGGTCGCCTCCTTGTCTGTCGGGGACCGCGACGTGTCACCAACTATCGCCATGGCTAGCCGGATCATTGAACCGTTATTCTTTTGTTCCGTCGATTAGTGTATTCTACTCATCTTTAAAGTTTTATTTCAGGGATTCTACGTTTTATTTCAGGGATTCTTGTTGGGCTAGCGATTAGTGTATTCTACTCATCTTTTAAGTTTTATTTCAGGAATTCTACGTTTTATTTCAGGGATTCTTGTTGGGCTAGCCGGATCATGAACCATAATTCTTTTGTTCCGTCGATTAGTGTATTCTACTCATCTTTAAAGTTTTATTTCAGGGATTCTTGTTGATGTGCTTGTGTCTTCTAAATGCACTTAGATTGCAATTACTTTAAATACCCATTTACAACAAACAAGTTTTACTCCATCACGCAAATCAATCAAATCCCGAACTTAATTTCGATTAGTATAAAACCATAGTTAAGATATTTGTAATTTTTGCACAAATTCAAAGAAGTTAACCGATGATTATTATATTTGAAATATATATACATAAATTAACTTATTATTATTATAATATTATATACTTTTGTGTTATAATCTTAATTGAAATATGAGATACACTTGATGTATGTTTTGTAGATATTAAAAATTATTAAATTTCCATTTTTTTGTATTAATTAATATAGGAATTTTTGTACAAGGCATGGGACACTAAGCTAGTGATTTAGTGTAAAATAACATGTATAAATCTATAAAAATATGGGTTTGTTTTATTTACCATGATAAAAAGGTAACTTCTTCTCTAAAAAAAATTGGATTATTTTTTAAGCTTAGAAACTATTAATCAATAATATTGGATATGTTTTTAATACTTGGTTCATTGGTGATCTTGCATGGTTTAAACTTTTTAGATAGTTATGTGAAGAAAAAAACACATAGTTTAAGGGTAATATATGTAATTTATCTTAAAATCTGTTTTGAATGTGCAATATTTAGCCGGTGTAATTGTTTGTTCCGATAAACATGCAGAGAGGTGTTGAAAAGTGGGTGTTAATCAAACAAAAGAGTTGCTTAATTACATCAACTCACAGCGCGCCATTAGGACAGTTTTGGTTTATTAGATACTAACTAGGCCCCTAGGAAATTATCACTAAAAAAAAGATAAATTAAAGAGACCAGTCATAATTATAGGAGGTGGTTTGAGCAGTTACAAAATTTCATTTATTAAGAGTTTCCTTTAATTAAAATATTGGTTATTGGTGTAACACCCTGAATTCTCCGAACTCGGGACATTACTAGTTAGGACCTCACAATGGGTCCCGACCTTAGTTTGACAACAATATTACTAGGATCTTGCAACAAGACACAAATAAGAAAAACCGAAATTCATAAAAATGTCTTTCAAAAGGGATGAATGCAACAAAGTCTACCAGCCTATAGAACTCAACAACGGAAAAGACTAACTGTCTTAACAAAAGGAAAAGAACAACAAAGCAACAACCCAAACCCCCACCCTAAGGAGTACGGAGACCCGGCTGACCACTACTTCTGGATCACTCAGCTGTCGTTCTAACCTACAGTATGTAACACCCCGTTTATTTGGGTGCGTTCCGACTTTGTTTTTCACCCTTCTATCGGTTCGTTAGTAACTCGAGTTATTATTTATAATGTTTTTATATTTAAAAATATCGTTTCCGGGTATTTTATTATTTTAAAATACATGTATGTATTTCCGTATTTATTTTTAGTATTAATTAGATTTTTTTCGAAAAGTCGGGATTTACCAATCCGAAAAAGACTAACTGTCTTAACAAAAGGAAAAGAACAACAAAGCAACAACCCAAACCCCCACCCTAAGGAGTACGGAGACCCGGCTGACCACTACTTCCGGATCACTCAGCTGTCGTTCTAACCTACAATATCGTTTCCGGGTATTTTATTATTTTAAAAATATCGTTCCGACTTTGTTTTTCTTTATTCTTTTCTTTTCTTTTCTTTTTTTTTCCCCTCCTTTCTCCTTTTCGTCTCTTGCGTGCTGGAATGGACTGCCCAGGAGGATATGCCTCCTCGTTCCCCTCTACCACAATTGCACGCCATATGCAGCCTACCAGCCAGCCTACTCGACCCCCCTCGCCTCAACTGCTTCCTCCCCTCTCTCACATGAGCACCCCAGCCCCACAAACTCTCTCCCTCACGCCCCTGCTCTTGCTCTCTTCCTCCCTGTCGTCGACCAGTTTAGCAGCCACCCTCTCGGGCCTTCTCCTCAGCCCTTCGTGCCCCACGCTGCTCCTCCTTTCGCCCCCTCTGTTGAGACAGTTTCGCCGGAAACCACCTCTCCTCGCCATCTTCCACTGCACCTCTCTTTTGCCCTCCTTCTCGACTCTCTTCCTCCTCTGTATCGGATTGCAGGCAGCCTTAGCAGCCCTCCCCTAACCGGAAGCTTGCCCTGTAATGTGGTGCTCCATTTGTTTTCAAGCCACCAGGGGAGAGCCGGAGAAGCCAGCCTTGCAGTCGCCACCCAAGTTCCGTCGGAGAAGCCTCTGCAACCATCCCCTGCTCCAGTGAACTTGCCGGACTGAGAGAGCCATCTGTCCCCATGCTCTGCCGCCAGGAACATCGCCGGAAGCCTGCTTTGCCTGCTCTAGTGCGTGGAGGAGTCGATTGGAGCCCCTGCCTCGCCTCTCTTCCGGATATGCTGCCGCCCCGGTCATTTTCCTTCTTCCCCAGCAAGCTGTTAGTGGGATTTAAAACCCTTTAGATAATTATAATCAGGACACCCTATGTTTGGCATAATTACAATTTTGTACCCATCTTTTGTATTTGCATTCACTGCCCACAGTGTGGATATTTGCAAATATGCCCCTGCTTATATAATTACAGATTTTTGCCCGAAAGTTTTGTTTACCGAAAATGATATAAGTTTTTAGAGTTGTATATGGTGCCCGGAAAATGTATTTACGGGTTTTTAAGTTGGGTTACCTTGAGTTTTCTTATTCATATATACTATATATATATATATATATATATATATATATATATATATATATATATATATATATATATATATATATATATATATATTATGCCTTGTTAGATTTATTTCGGATTTATGAACCAAAGTTTATTTCGGGAAACGGCCAAGTTTCGAGAGTTTCTTAGCTGCCCGGGAAGTTGTTTTGGTTTTGAACCGTATTTAGAAATTGTTGTGATCACCCCGGAAAATGCTTTGCGAGTTTTACCCTTATTTTGAAAGCGGGACTTCCTTAGATTTTTATATGCGTCAATCTCCCTTCCAAAATTAGCGTTTAAGCTAATTTTGTGTAGCGTTGGTTTTAGGTCCGGAAGCGCCCCGATAAAGGCCTAACGAGTCCAAGTTCGACATCCGTCTTGACACCGGGTGAGTATTCTCTTCCTCGATCTAGTTATGTTTAGTATTAGTATCATGTTAGGTTGGATAATCTAGCATAACTTAGAGTGAATGCCAAGTAGTGGCTTTGGACTTTAGGTGAGTTTTGAGGATTTATGATCGTTATAAGGCTTGAGGTGTTGATGTTATCTTGTGAGGATTGTAGGGCGTTGAGTGTTTGGGTTGATCTTGTGAGCTTATGAGGATTGAGACTGTGGTTGTATGATCTTGTTGAGATTGTGGAGACTAGGATGAGAGTATCCTAGCATGTGTTTTGATGTTTATGACCTTGTGAGATCGTGAGGATTGGGAGTCGTTATCCTATCATGGTTATGGTTTATGATCTTGCGAGATCATTGGAACTAGAAGTCTAAGGACTTCTAGTATGTGAGGGAGATGTTGATCGTGTGCCTTTTTACAGGCGTTGAGTGTCTTCCTACGGGAAGCTGAGAGATGGATATAACGGGATTATCTTTGGGACGAGGTAAGTCTCCGGACATACTTAGCTCGTATTCCTTGTATTAGCATTGATGTGTGTTGGGTGGTGTGTGTTTATCGTTTATTGTTTATTGTTTATTGTTTATAACAATTAAACCGGAATTATGATTACCGATCTTTATATTATTTTGGCCCAAGTGTATGATAACGGGCGGTGACAACTTGCCTGGCTCCCGCGAGAGCTAGGAGGTTCTCGGCGACTATCCCGTGCTGGTAGACGGTCAGATGCATCAGTACCATTCCATGCCGGTAAGTAGGGACCGAGGCGAGTTTCGGTGACTCTCGTGTCACAACCTAAGTTGAATTAGAACGGGATACGACTTAAAAATAATAAAGATAATAAACCGGATTGATGTGCTTTTATGTATGGTGTATGCTTGTGATGAGATTACTTGTGTATGTGCCTTTCCCATTAATTTTAATGCTTCGAATATGAGCTAACGGTTTTATACCGATTGTTGTAGATTGCCTTGCAGGTTAGGAATGCGGCCGAGAGATCCGGAAAAGTGGGCAGCCGGGGTCCGTACATTTTAGGAAGGGTTTTTGGATAGAGTTGAGTTGTGTTTTGTCCTTCGATAGTTGTGTTTTGTGTGCCGTGTTTTTGGCGTTTGGGTTTTGTGTTGTATCTCGGCTGAAGTCTTTTGTTTGTATAGTTTCGGGTTTCATTGCATTGCATAAAAATGTAATTTCATTTTGGCCTTTATTTGTGCCTTGTTGCAAGATCCGGTGAAATTGTTGTCAGGCTAAGGGTCGGGACCCATTGTGAGGTCCCAACCCGTAGCATCCCGAGTCCTGCGGATTCGGGGTGTTACAAAGGTGGTATCAGAGGCCTAGGTTGACAACAATGGCACTCGCAATCTTCTAAAGGCCGAATAAGGAATAAACAGAACCCCGCGGGTTCTGAGTCTTCGTTTTCAAAATCACATGCATGAGTCGGGGTTGAATGTACGGACCACCACTTCTTCCGCGGTTCTCGGCAGCTTAGTTTATTGGATTTTGATATGTATATATATGTATATATAGATATGGATATAAGGTTTGTAGTTATGCATGATAGAATTGATGTGTATCTTTGTGATTGTATGTTGCACGATAAATTGTTGATAGTTATATATGTTTACGGTTTTATGTTATGGGACCTTATATTGTGGATGAAATGCTGATGTGTTATATTGGTAGTGATATGGACTTAGGACTTATATAGTTATGTATACGTATTCTTGTTATATATATAGTAGTAGCATATTAAGTTATGGGACCTATTAGAAAAGATGATTTTATGATATCGTCGTCCATGGACGACGTTGTTTGACATAGGATAGTGTACATACAAGGAAGAATATACTCAAGTATCGAGTTGAGCGATACGTTCAGACGAACACCTTGGAGTTATCGTACTCCTTTAAGAGAAGGTCGAAGAGGAAGATTAGAGACGGCGTAAACGAAGGACAAACAAGTAAAAAAGAACCTCGAGTCAGTTTAAGCAAAACTGAGAAAGAAGTCATACAAGTAAGGATGCAACATGAAGACATGAGAGTGGTGGCAAAGAAGTAAATCAACTAGAGAGGATGAACTTAAGTTCTTCAAGAAGACGCGTGAACAACTAAAGATGTGAGTCGAGGAGGAGATGAGTACATTCTAACAAGGTGAAAGGTGGTGTTCCATTACGAGAAGTGAAGCTTTCCTGAAACGCTCCTAAGCTTTGGAGTTAAGATGAGAAAAGTGATTGAGCCAGGTGTGAAAGATGTAAGATACCGTAAGTTAAGCTTACGAGGTACCATTAAGTGAAGAGTCAACATTACGACAGTTATGAGAAGAATGTCATGGTGAGGATTCATGTGGAGTTGACCGATTTCCATTATGATGATAAGACTAAGAAACGCCAAGAAGGAGGAAGTGTGTATACATGATGACCCCAAGAAGATGAAAGACGAAACGAAGAGCTTCGGTCGGGAGATTTAAGATACCAACCAAGAGGAACGCGAGTGGATGCTAGCTAAGGTTATAATATATGGGAAGGTGCTCTTGAAAGACATCAAGGAAGAATGGTTAAGTCTATGAAAGGGAGTTATATGAAACAAAAAGACCAAGAATATATAGTTACCTTATAAAGAAGATGAAGCAGGGAATGAGGAAAGAACTAACAGAGTTTAAGGTAAAGTACCCCGAGGAGGGTAGCCTTCATGAGAAGGTAACATGAGAAGTGTAGTAGAATATAAGTTGTTGACTTCGGGGAAGGTCAGATACAAGTCAATCAGTGACAACTGAGAACGCACAGGTGCGAGTTGTCTATTGGTGAGTGTGGAGGGGATAAGTAAACAAGACTATGGGCATATAGAGGATCGACAACAAGAGATTAAAGTATTCGTGGGGGATCAATGTCAATTGTAAGGAAGTACGTCAACAAAAGTGCAATTGTCTTAAATCAAATAATGTTGAATGAGTTCAAGCAAGTAGTTGTCACGAACCTCCTAGGGGAGGATGGAGATGACCCTTTGCGACCTTCCTAGGTCATGAGAACGGCATATAGGAGAACGACCCGGATTAGAAGTTCTAAGGTTTGATCATGGTAAAGGGAACTAGCAGATCAAGAGGAAGGTGGGGTTTTCACTGTTTATGGTGTGTAGACGGGAGTATTATAAGAGGATGCATAGTATGTACGTTCTAATGAAATGGGTGGTATGTTTTCGCGAGCAAAATCCGAGTCATATGTTTCAGACTTACACGGGAGAGACATGGTGGCTATGGCGTGTATGAGAGGACCTAGTAAGAGAAGTAGTGATGTTAGGGTTTGGTGAAGTAGTGAGTGGATCTTTCAGTGATTGTGGTTGGGCGAAATTCGCTTAGTGCTCTCCATGAGGTATACTAGTAAGGTTGTGAATATTGTTCATGGAATACTAAGAGATGCTTAAGGTGACCAACAGGAGTAAGAGAAGACCGAAATTTTGAAGTTTGTTGTCGATATGGGATGTACAAGAAGTACATGAAAGAATGAGGTTAGAGCCTCTACGGTCGGTTTGACATTTGCATAAGAAAATGAAGTAAGTTCTACACCTACTTGAAGAAAGGATGTGTGTGGTGAAAGTTGATCAAGGTACAAAGAGCTCCTCCCATAGGTTGGGATTTCGGAGAAAGGGAATACAATTATATCGGTTTGTTATCAGGCATAGTTAAGTCTTGTGGTTCGGACCCTTGTGATTGAACATATTTGCGAGATTAAGAGATGTTATATCTCCTTTCCTATGAAGTGAGAAGAGGGATTAAGCTGAATTATTGCTTAACCAAGGCTTCAAGAGTCGGAAGACTCGAGCAAGGTCCTTGAGTTCTAGAGATGAAGGATCTTTGAAAGAGGACGGTGAACAGAGTAGCTACAGAAGGAACAATACACGTGTTGAAGGACGTCACCCCAACCGGTCGGGGTGGACCACTTGTCAAGTGTTAGGACTAGGTGGTGTCGGTTATTACGATATGTGATGGGTAGAGAAAAAAAAAGAACCCGAGATAGAACGGATTACAATGCATCGGAATGTGAACTTTACCGCTAATATTGATTTGGGCTCAACTCCCATTTCTAAGGTGCCATACAAAAGACATCAATAGATGATACCCGTAAGGATACTCGAATTGAGGATGCAATCAAAGGAGCAATTGCAAGGACTTGTTGATAAAGGTTCATTAGAACCAATGCACTGCCATAAAGAACACCAAAAGTTATCTTAAACTCTTGATTTGAAGTTATTATGAGAACACCAAAATTATTGTAAAAAAAAAAAAAAAGAGAGACAGACGGTTCTCTCCAATTGAACATCGATTACCGTGAGTCTAAGGACAAGTATTCCTTACAACGAATGGATGATCTACTCGATCGGATACAAGGGTCGGTAGTCTCTTATGAGAATGGTTTAAGGTCTGATTGTCACCAATTGAAAATTCGAGTCTGAGATATTGCACGTAGGGCATTTTGGACCAATCAGAGTCACTACGAGTTGTATTTATTCCATATGGGCTTATTGATGCCCGGATGAGATATTTTGGATCTACTCTTGAAAAAGGATAGATGTATGACATGTTGTCTCGGGATGGCAAACCCTGAAAGATGTGGGAGAGGTTACAAGTTTTCTTGGATGTGCTGAGCTTTACCAGATCTGTGAAGAGAGAAGTTGTATAACATCAATTATGGCAACCTACTCCGGATAACAATGAATTACTAAATGGGACAAAGAATTGACAAAGGAGTTGCTGAGAGTTAAGAGGGGATTCATTGATGCAATTGTTTTGATTTACCTTGTGGTATTATGAGTTGAAGTGTACAAGTGATTCTTCAAGACAAGGTATTGATCGAATATTGCGGAGCGATGTAAAAGTAATAGCATACATGTCTGGTTAATAGAAGTAGTATGGAGTAGAGTACTTCCTTTGTTACTTGAAATTGCAACAAGAATTGAGGAAACATAACATCAGAGTTGGGTTTGACAAGAACCAAAGCCAACAATGTAGATTGAAAGTTCGATATTCTTTGATAGAGAAATCAAAGGGAAAATAATGGAAATGCTACATTGAGAAAGACCCGAGAAGGAAGTTGAGTCCCGATATATCGACCCTTTTGAGATATTAGAGCTAGTTGGGGAAGTGTCTTATAAGTTGGCGTCGCCGCCAAGAGTAGAGGGTGTTCACCCGGGGTTCATGTGCATCAGTCGAGGGAGTACATACATGACTCGAGACACGTAGTCCATTGTGATGATCTAGTCGAGACGAGGAGCCGATGAGGTTAACTGGAAGACGTAGGCTAGCCTACGTCTTCCAGTTAAAATAATAAAATACCCGGAAATGATCTATAGGACCGTCGGGTTAGTCCCGAGATCTTTCATTGGTTGTACTTATGTGATTTGTGACATGGTATAATGCATGTGTTCCGATGAGTGTATCACTGTATCTTGCGAGTCTTGATGTGGTTGTGCGAGTAGACTTTGGATTAGAAGGCCATAGTTACAACGTTCTAGGGTTCCGAGAGGTTATCGGGTCGAGTTGTTTGAGAGTTCCACGTTTAGAAAGTTTCGGGACGAAACTTTTCTTTAGGAGGACCTGATGTAACACCCCGTTTATTTGGGTGCGTTCCGACTTTGTTTTTCACCCTTCTATCGGTTCGTTAGTAACTCGAGTTATTATTTATAATGTTTTTATATTTAAAAATATCGTTTCCGGGTATTTTATTATTTTAAAATACATGTATGTATTTCCGTATTTATTTTTAGTATTAATTAGATTTTTTTCGAAAAGTCGGGATTTACCAATCCGAAAAATCCCGTTCCGATCGTTTAATCGGGTTTTTGCCTATTCCCATTTTCTTTATTCTTTTCTTTTCTTTCCTTTTTTTTCCCCTCCTTTCTCCTTTTCGTCTCTTGCGTGCTGGAATGGACTGCCCAGGAGGATATGCCTCCTCGTTCCTCTCTACCACAATTGCACGCCATATGCAGCCTACCAACCAGCCTACTCGACCCCCCTCGCCTCAACTGCTTCCTCCCCTCTCTCACATGAGCACCCCAGCCCCACAGACTCTCTCCCTCACGCCCCTGCTCTTGCTCTCTTCCTCCCTGTCGTCGACCAGTTTAGCAGCCACCCTCTCGGGCCTTCTCCTCAGCCCTTCGTGCCCCACACTGCTCCTCCTTTCGCCCCCTCTGTTGAGACAGTTTCGCCGGAAACAACCTCTCCTCGCCATCTTCCACTGCACCTCTCTTCTGCCCTCCTTCTCGACTCTCTTCCTCCTCTGTATCGGATTGCAGGCAGCCTTAGCAGCCCTCCCCTAACCGGAAGCTTGCCCTGCAATGTGGTGCTCCATCTGTTTTCAAGCCACCAGGGGAGAGCCGGAGAAGCCAGCCTTGCAGTCGCCACCCAAGTTCCGTCGGAGAAGCCTCTGCAACCCTCCCCTGCTCCAGTGAACTTGCCGGACTGAGAGAGCCATCTGTCCCCATGCTCTGCCGCCAGGAACATCGCCGGAAGCATGCTTTGCCTGCTCTAGTGCGTGAAGGAGTCGATTGGAGCCCCTGCCTCGCCTCTCTTCCGGATATGCTGCCGCCCCGGTCATTTTCCTTCTTCCCCAGCAAGCTGTGAGTGGGATTTAAAACCCTTTAGTTAATTATAATCAGGACACTCTATGTTTGGCATAATTACAATTTTGTACCCATCTTTTGTATTTGCATTCACTGCCCACAGTTTGGATATTTGCAAATATGCCCCTGCTTATATAATTACAGATTTTGGCCCGAAAGTTTTGTTTACGGAAAATGATATAAGTTTTTTGAGTTGTATATGGTGCCCAGAAAATGTATTTACGGGTTTTTAAGTTGGGTTACCTTGAGTTTTCTTATTCATATATATATATATATATATATATATTATGCCTTGTTGGATTTATTTCGGATTTATGAACCAAAGTTTATTTCGGGAAACGGCCAAGTTTCGAGAGTTTCTTAGCTGCCCGGGAAGTTGTTTTGGTTTTGAACCGTATTTAGAAATTGTTGTGATCACCCCGGAAAATGCTTTGCGAGTTTTACCCTTATTTTGAAAGCGGGGCTTCCTTAGATTTTTATATGCGTCAATCTCCCTTCCAAAATTAGCGTTTAAGCTAATTTTGTGTAGCTTTGGTTTTAGGTCCGGAAGCGCCCCGATAAAGGCCTAACGAGTCCAAGTTCGACATCCGTCTTGACGCCGGGTGAGTATTCTCTTCCTCGATCTAGTTATGTTTAGTATTAGTATCATGTTAGGTTGGATAATCTAGCATAACTTAGAGTGAATGCCAAGTAGTGGCTTTGGACTTTAGGTGAGTTTTGAGGATTTATGATCGTTATAAGGCTTGAGGTGTTGATGTTATCTTGTGAGGATTGTAGGGCGTTGAGTGTTTGGGTTGATCTTGTGAGCTTATGAGGATTGAGACTATGGTTGTATGATCTTGTTTAGATTGTGGAGACTAGGATGAGAGTATCCTAGCATGTGTTTTGATGTTTACGACCTTGTGAGATCGTGAGGATTGGGAGTCGTTATCCTATCATGGTTATGGTTTATGATCTTGCGAGATCATTGGAACTAGAAGTCTAAGGACTTCTAGTATGTGAGGGAGATGTTGATCGTGTGCCTTTTTACAGGCGTTGAGTGTCTTCCTACGGGAAGCTGAGAGATGGATATAGCGGGATTATCTTTGGGACGAGGTAAGTCTCCGGACTTACTTAGCTCGTATTCCTTGTATTAGCATTGATGTGTGTTGGGTGGTGTGTGTTTATCGTTTATTGTTTATTGTTTATTGTTTATAACAATTAAACCGGAATTAGGATTACCGACCTTTATATTATTTTGGCCCAAGTGTATGATAACGGGCGGTGACAACTTGCCTGGCTCCCGCGAGAGCTAGGAGGTTCTCGGCGACTATCCCGTGCTGGTAGACGGTCAGATGCATCAGTACCATTCCATGCCGGTAAGTAGGGACCGAGGCGAGTTTCGGTGAGTCTCGTGTCACAACCTAAGTTGAATTAGAACGGGATACGACTTAAAAATAATAAAGATAATAAACCGGATTGATGTGCTTTTATGTATGGTGTATGCTTGTGATGAGATTACTTGTGTATGTGCCTTTCCCATTATTTCTAATGCTTCGAATATGAGCTAACGGTTTTATACCGATTGTTGTAGATTGCCTTGCAGGTTAGGAATGCGGCCGAGAGATCCGGAAAAGTGGGCAGCCGGGGTCCGTACATTTTAGGAAGGGTTTTTGGATAGAGTTGAGTTGTGTTTTGTCCTTCGATAGTTGTGTTTTGTGTGCCGTGTTTTTGGCGTTTGGGTTTTGTGTTGTATCTCGGCTGAAGTCTTTTGTTTGTATAGTTTCGGGTTTCATTGCATTGCATAAAATGTATTTCATTTTGGCCTTTATTTGTGCCTTGTTGCAAGATCCGGTGAAATTGTTGTCAGGCTAAGGGTCGGGACCCATTGTGAGGTCCCAACCCGTAGCATCCCGAGTCCTGCGGATTCGGGGTGTTACACAGTAGAATCTAAAAACACAACAAAACAACCATTAGCTAGTTATCTAAACATTAAAAGAATAATAATAGCACCCACACACATAAAATAATAAACACTCATCATGCTTTCAACAATCCATTTATTATCTTTATTTAAGTCATTCACTCTAGTGATACTTATTTTGTGACACGAGGGATTCTCAAACCTCGCCTCCTCCCCCGTGTACCCATCATGTAACGCCCCAAATTATGGCGCGTTTGCGATATTTTTTTTCTTTCCCGGCTTCTATCGATTTTATAATAATTTAAATATTTTTACGAGTATTTTCAGTTGTAAATTTAAATTTTACGAGAGTATCAATATATATACTTGATCATATATTTTCCGCAAATTATTTTACGGAAAAGTTTGGAAAGTTTTCGGATCCGGTATTTTGAAATCGAGTATATATCGTATTCAATTTCTTTTGTTATTTTATTTATTCATTTTTTTATTCCCTTTCCCCCCCCCTCTCTCTCTCAACTGGCTGATGAGCTGACCTCTCACTCCCCGACTCCTCGTTCCCCTGCAACCTCCTGTCACTTGTGAATCGTTGTGATTCAACTGTTCTTTCACCCTCCCCTGCACACTCAACCTCACCTCTATACTCTCCTGTCATCAGTCTCAAGCTCCCAGCCTCCCTGCTATCTGGGTAACGCCACCGGACCGAAGAGTCATCTTCAACCCTCGTTTGTCAATCTCTGCAGCCTCTCAACCTCACAGTTTATTCCTCTGCAAATCCTTCTCCCATATCTCTCTATTCCTTCTCTAATTCATGGTGCAAGCAACATCATCTCCCCACAGCTGCAAGCAATCACTCGATTTTCCCCTCCTCTACGAGACGCAAGGCTTCCCAGCCCTCTTGCTCTCTGCAAAAAGCTTGCCGTTGAGAAGAGCAGCTTAGACACCACTGGAGAGGGAGCTGCATCATCGTGTGAACCGCCGGAGAGGAGGGCTGCACACCTCGGATCTGTCGGATGGGAGGAAGTCGCCTCCACACCGCCGCCAGCTTCTTTCCCTTGCCTACGCCGCCCTCCTCTTTCCCTTCTTCGTTGCTTTCTACTGTCGCGAGGGGGCAACCTTGCCGCTGGAGATGGGCCGCCTCGCCTCTGTGCCGCCGATGTCACCAAGGCCCCCTTTGTCTGCACAGCCAGCGTCGCCGCCGCCTTCGCCTTCCGGAGCCTCCTTTGGGTCGCCTGGCCGGAGCTGCCGCCCTGCTTCGTTCTCCCTTGCTGGATTGAATCCAGCGGATTGAAATGAAACCCTTGTAATTAATTGCAGTCGCCCCCCTCCTATTTTGGTATATTTGCAAATAGTACCCTGTACTTTGGATTTACATATTTGACCCACATTTCGGATATTAACAATTATACCCTGCTGGACTTAATTACAGATTTGGCCCAAAGGTTTTGTTTACGGAAAATGACCAAATTTCTAAAGTTATATTATTTGTCCCGGAAAGTGTGTTAGCGGTTTTTAATCTTGGATTTTAATTACGGGGATATTCTTATATTTATATACACTATATATAATGCCCTTTGTTGGATTATTAGTGGAATATGGCCCAAGGATTTAATTGTGGTTTATGACCTAAATTTCTAAAATTGTATAAATTCCCGGAAAATGTTTTTACGAGTTTTAACCTTGGTTTTGAAAGCGATTTTCATTAGAATATTTTATGCGTTAAATCCTCCTTTCAAATTTAGCGTTTAGCTAAATTTGTTTAGTTTGGTGATAGGTCCGGAAGCGCCCCGATAAAGGTCAACGAATCCTTTCTCGACATCCTTAGATCGTCTTCCGTCTGTTGACGTCATGTGAGTACCCTCTCCCCCCCCCCGAGCTTATGATGTTACCTCGATTTAGTTATGTTTAGTATTAGTATCATGCTAGGTTTGATAATCTAGCATAACTTAGAGTGAATGCCAAGTAGTGGCTTTGAACCTTAGGTGAGTTTTGAGGATTTAATATTGTTTGATGGATTGATGTTGATTCTAAGCTTGAGGTAGTATTGTTATCTTATGAGGTAGTTTATGGCTTTAAGTTTTATGTTGAGCTTGTGATAACCTAAGGGTTGAGGTTATAGGATTGATGAGATTGTGGAGACTAGTACGAGAGTATCCTAGTATTTGTTTTGATGGTTATGACCTTGTGAGATCGTGAGGATTAGGAGTCGTTGTCCTATCATGGTTATGGCTTATGATCTTGCGAGATCATTGGAACTAGAAGTCTAAGGACTTCTAGCATATGAGAGAGTTGTTGATCGTGTGCCTTTTGACAGGCGTTGAGTGTCTTCCTGTTGGAAGCTGAGAGCGGGATATAGCGGGATTATCTTTGGGACGAGGTAAGTCTCCGGACTTACTTAGCTCGTATTCCTTGTATTAGCATTGATGTGTGTTTGGTGGTGTGTGTTTATTCTTTATTATTTATAACAACTAAACCGGAAATAGGACCACCGACCTTTATATTTTTTTTTGGCCCAAGTGTATGATAACGGGCCGTGACATCACTGCCTGGCTCCCCGTGAGAGCTAGGGGGATCTCGGCAACTGGCCCGTGCTGGTTAGACGGTCGGAGGCATCCGACCGTTCCATTGCCGGAAGAAGGGACCGAGGCGAGTTTCGGAGGATTCTCGTGTCACAAAAGAAGTTGAATTAGAACGGGATATGACTTAATAATAATAAAGATAATAAACCGGATTGGTGTGCTTTTGCGTATGTTGTGTGTTTATGATGATTTACTTGTGTTTGTGCCTTTCACCTTGATTCTAATGCTTCGAATATTAGCTAACGGTTTTATACCGATTGTTGTAGATTGCCTTGCAGGTTAGGAATGCGGCTGAGAGATCCGGAAGAGTGGGCAGCCGGGGTTCCGTACATTTTAGGAGTGGGTTTTGGTTAGAGTCGGGTTGTGTTTTATTCTATGTTTATTATGTTGGTATGCCGCGTGTATGGCGTTTTGGTCTTTCGTGTTGTTTATCGGCTGAAGTCTTTTGTTGTTTTCCTTCGGGTTTCTTATCATTTGCATTAAAAGGAATTTCGTTTTTGCCTTTATTTGTGCCATGTTGAAAGATCCGGTGAAATTGTTGTCAGGCTAAGGGTCGGGACCCATTGTGAGGTCCCAACCCGTAGCGCCCCGAGTCCCGCGGATTTGGGGTGTTACAAAAGTGGTATCAGAGCCTTAGGTTGACAACAATGGCACTCGCAATCTTCTAAAGGCCGAATAGAGGGAAATAGAACCCTCAAGGGTTCTATGTTTAAAATGATTTTTCTTCTTCAAAATCACATGCATGAGTCGGGGTAGAATGTACGGACCGCCACTCCTTCCGCGGATCTCGGCAGCTTAGTTTATTGGATTTTGATATGTATATATATGTATATATAGATATGTGTAGGAGGTTTGTAGTTATGCATGATAGAATTGATGTGTATCTTTGTCATTGTATGCTGCATGATGAACTGGATATATGTGTATAGTTATGTATGTGGACGGTTATATGTTTTGGGACCTTATTTTGTTGATGGAATGCTGGACTTGTTATGTTGATAGTAATATGGACTTAGGACTTATATAGTTATGTATAAGTATCCTTATTATATATAGTAGTAGCATATGGAGTTATGAGACCTAATAGAAATGATGATTTTATGATATCATCACCCTTGGACGACGTTGTTTGACATAGGATAGTGTACTTACGAAGATGAATATGCTCAAGTATCGAGTTGAGCGCTACGTTCGGGCGAACACCTTGGAGTTCTCGTACTCCTTTAAAAGGATATTGAAAAGGAGGATTAGAGATGACATAAACGAAGGACAAACAAGTGGAAGGAAAAGTAGAGACACCTTAAGAGAAATCGAGATGGAGAGCATACAAGAAAAAGGGTTAACATTAAGGTGTGGAAGTGGTCCCAAAGAAGCCATGATTGAACGAAAATGAGACCAATAGAGATAACAAACTTAAGTTCTTCGAGATGACGTGTGGACAACTAAAGATGTGAATCGAGGAGGAGATGGGTGCCTTCTAACAAGGTTATAGGGGGTGTTCCATTATGAGAAGTGAAGCTTTCCTTACGCTCCTAAGCTTTGGAGTCAAGATGAGACAAGTGAACGAAACATGTGAGAAGGATTTAAAATACCGTAAGTTAAGCTTACGAGGTACCAAAAAGTAAAGATTACAACATTACTAGAATTATGAGAAGAAGGGCATGGTGGGGATTCACGTGGAGTTGACCGATTGATAGCATGAATTATAGTCTAGTTTTTGGGGTTTGTTTGGACGTTTTATCTTTCATAATCTGTATGTTTGTATATACATTATGTGATTTTACTACCATTTCATCTACCTTTGCGAGAATCGAGGTCTACACCTAGTTTCGTTGTAATTGCAAGTAATATGGTATGTTTTGCATCAAAAAGGACCAAAAGGAGTCATGAGTCATTTGGAGCTACATCCAGGAAGCATAGCCATGATTAAAGATTCACTTTGGACCAGTTTTGAGAGATACTACATTCAGTTGTGAGTCACCTCGGTTGACCAGAGATTCATCTCGACCGAGGTGATCCAGAGACGCCGACTCGACCGAGGCGAATACCTAGGACGCGGCGAGAATATTTTATTCTTGGAAGAGATCTTTTAAAATTGGAAAGTGATCTGATATTTTTGGGCTTGGCTTCTAGAAGGAAGGAGATATGCAGAATCATATATTTTACCTATATTTATGGGAAAATATCTTCTTAAGATTTATTATCTTTGGAGGTTTATTTTCCTATAAAAAGGGTTGGATTTCCACAATTCCAACATCTCGCATACCACGAAAAGAGACCCGCCTACAACTGAAACATCACGCAGCAGCCTACTCCAAGTTGGGAGATTTGAAGAACCTTTTTTGAAGGTTGAAGGAAGATTGAAGTCCATAGCTTTTATAGCTTTTATTGAAGGGTTTTGTAAGATTGTCTTCAATTCCCTCAATTGTTGTCTTGTCTTTTTGGAATATTATCCAAGGAACGCTTTTGTGTGATATTTGATTCAGTTATTGAAGTCTTTTCATTAAATTCTTCGTTGTTCAAATATTCACCTTCTTCCCTTATATTTAATACTTTCATTATGATGATGAGTGGCTAATTTCCTTGTGTGATTCTAGGGTGATTGGCTGAAGGTTGTGGGAAAAACAATGATAGAATAATCTTAGATTCCAGTAGGATCCTGAAAGTTCGAATCTTTAACCTTAACCTTAAGCATCTCGTTCGGTTGATGAACATCTCGGCCGGGGTGGAATTCTTCTGACCGAGGTGACTTATCCGACCTTAAACTGAGAGTTAAGTGTTAGAGTTTGCCAAATCCTATTCTTTTTACACCTTCCTGGTTCAAAGCAAGCTTAGGATGAGACTTACCCGGTAATTCCTTAGTTTGTGTACCAACGATCATAAGTGTAGGTAATAAAGGTTTATCCTTTATTGGGGTTTGAGTGTGCTTCCATTCCATCTTTGTGAGTTAGCCTGAGACTTACCCGGTAAAGGTTGATTCTATTCCCTTAGATGGTGTGTTAGTTTGAGGTTATAGTTCTTTATCTTAATTCCTTGAGACTTACCCGGTAATAGGAGTTACGGTTTAGGATTAGTGTGTAGTGAGACTTACCCGGTGATCTACTCCACTTTAGAAACACCTTCCCCACGCAAAAATCTCAGCTTTGTCCGCTTATCTATAGATCTTGAGTTGGAACCACAACTAGATGCCTTAATCCCTAGAATTGCATATTTGCTTTATTTGACATCTTATTCATCTTTGATTGTGTTAAATCGCTCTTGTGGTTAGTATTAACATTAGCACACCGTATTGACTCTGTTTCACCGAGTCCCTGTGATCGACCCCTGGAATTTTCTTGCTTTTACTACGATTGACCCGTACACTGCGGGTTCGCATCCTTGTTTTAAGCTTAAGTCTAGGGTTATAAATTT
This sequence comes from Fagopyrum homotropicum, assembly GCA_033239125.1. Lineage (NCBI taxonomy): Eukaryota > Viridiplantae > Streptophyta > Magnoliopsida > Caryophyllales > Polygonaceae > Fagopyrum > Fagopyrum homotropicum. Next base: position 58,839,842 of record BSWB01000008.1, on the reverse strand, counting down.
AAAGCTTGCACACACCGTTTGGAGCGAACAAGTTTTTGGCGCCGTTGCCGGGGACTTGGTCTAGACCGAGCCGGTACGGTTTGCTCTTGGGGCGCTTGCCCCGTTTCATCTAACCACTCTACTTGAGTGACGATCTTTGCAGGTTCTTTCTTAGGTACATGCGAAGAACCCGCACTGGGAAGGAAATCGTTCCTTACGATCCCGAACCAGAAAAGACATACAAGCGACGCTTAAGAGAAGCGAAGATGGCCCAACAAGACGATCACGATCTTGCGGCCCAATTGAGAGAGACGCAGGAGCTGCTACGTCTTAGTAAAGAAGAGCTAAGGCAAGAGAAAGAAGAGAATCATGCCAGGACTGCAGCAATCGAAGCTGAGATTGCAGCCATTCGGGACCAGATTCTACTTCGACCGAGGGAGGATCCAGTAGTTGATCCTCGACCGAGGCAGATTCCAGTACCTGACGCCCCGGCCGAGGTACTTCCACCTCGGATGCCAGTCCGAGATGTTCTTCTTGCAGGAATCCCACAAACCCTAGGTCAAAGGATGGACCCTAATCAACAGCTGAGGCGTCCAGGGGTGAACCTAGGAGATCCAGCGGATCATGACTACGAACTTCGACCGCAAGTTCTAGCCATGATTCGCCAATGCCAATTCGGAGGACTAGAGAAGGAGTCGCCGCATCAACATCTTCAAAACTACGAGATCTTGATGGAAACCTTGCGACCGTCCAGAATTGAGAACAACAACTACAAGCTAAGACCTTTTTACTTTTCTTTAAAAGATAGAGCTCTTACTTGGTATCAATCTCTTCCTCCAGGAAAAATTAGCACATGGGAGGAGATGACTACAGAATTCTTGACCAAATTCTTTCCCCCCTCAAAGACTGCTGAAATGAGAGGGAAGATCAATGCTTTCATCATGAAGGACAAGGAGAGCTTGTCCAAATCTTGGGAGCGGTTCAAGGATATCCTTTTGGATTGCCCACATCATGGGATTCCAAAGATTGAGTTGTTGGAGATCTACTTCAAAGGGCTGGATGGAAGCACCCAGTTCAATCTCCAACTACTCTCCGCCGGTACCTTCATGGACATGGCGGTTGACGAGGCTTGGGACTTCATTGAGAAGCAAGCCTTGCACATGGAGAAGTACACCCACCAAGGAGCTGAGGGTGGAGTTAAAAGAGTCAACTTTCAAGAGACTCAACCCAACAACAACCAGCTCACGTCCTTGAAGAACGACGTGAAGCAATTGAAGGAGCTCTTGATGGCTCAAACTAAGAAGGAAGAGCAAGGGCAAAGGAACAACAACAACAACAATAACGGGTACCGTAACAACAACAACGGACCCCGAAACAACAACTACAACAACAACAATAGAGGATCCAATAGCAACAATTGGAGGGCGAATAACCAAAATCACGGTAACAATCACTCAAACTCCAATTCTAATGATTCCTCTAACCCTTTCCTCTCTTCTCCTTCTTCTTCTTCTACTCCATTGAAAAGCCAAGGGCAAGGATCAAGTTCGTCTCAGCCGGAAAAGAAGGACGCAGTCCTGGAGGCAATCTTGATCAAGCTTAGTGCTATGGAGAATTCTATGACTTCATTTTCGAGGGCCCAAAAGTCCTTCGAACAACAACTTGCTAATAGGGCGAATGAAGCGCCAAGAGATCCAGGGAAGCTTCCAGCAAAGACGGAAACTAACCCTAAGGGCCAGTGCATGGCCATAACGACGAGGAGTGGACTCAAAACTGCAGATCCAGTACCTCGCTCGATGCAGACCACCTCGGTCCAGACCCAGTCGAAGAACACCTCGACCGAGATGCCAACCGAGGCGGCGCAACAGAAAGCAGGAGGAACGACAGAAACTTATGTTCCACCTCCTGCATATAAACCACCACTTCCATTCCCTCAGTCCAGAGCCAGAGCACATCTAGACAAGCACTTTGGTAAGTTTCTTGACTTGATGAATAAGCTACATATTAATATTCCTTTCCTTGATGCTATTCTAGGTATGCCCGCCTATGGGAAGTTCTTAAAAGAAATCTTATCAAGGAAGAGGAAGCTGGAGGATGTTGGTGAAGTTAGGATGACATCTAAATCTTCGGAGCTTATCAAGATCATGAAGGAAAAGATGCCACCTAAGTTGAGAGATCCCGGCTCATTTTGCATTCCCATTCAAGTCGGGGATGTCACTTGTGAAGCCCTTTGTGATCTAGGAGCCAGCGTGAGCATCATCCCGCTGGAGCTATGCACTAAGATCGGTCTTGGAGAGCCCAAGCCGGTCAAGATTCGACTTTACATGGCGGATCGCTCCATTACCCATCCCGTGGGCATTTTGGAGGACGTTCCGGTCAAGTTAGGTAACTTCTATCTACCTATAGATTTTGTCGTACTTGACATTCCCGCAGATTATCCAGTTCCTATCATTCTCGGGAGGCCATTTCTAGCAACTTCGGGTTGCAATGTGGATTGCAAGAACGCCAAGTTGAAATTCAACGTTGGTGGCGATGAGGTGGAGTTCGCACTACTTGCGGCCATGAAAGGAGAGCAACTAACTGATGATATCTTCAACATCTACGATGAAGAAGAATCAAGGGAATTGGTGAGCTCTATCCTTATAAACGATCCACTCGAAAGAGTTATTAGCTTCAGTTTAATGGAGGAAGGTATAGATGCTTCTTGTGATGCAGATATACGGAGCTTGAAGGCACTAGAAGAGGATCCAGGAGCTAAAACTGAGAAGCTAGTCCAGGAGACAAAGATCTCCAGTCTCGGTTCCAGTAGCGGTACCTCGACCGAGGAACTTTCTGGACAGAGCGAGGCGTCTGAAGAACACCTCGGTCAACGCCTTTGCGCCTCGACCGATGTCGACAGCGAGATGACGTCAACTGAGATCGCTGAGAATAACACTTTTCTTACTCCCTTCTCTGATATTCACCCACAGTTGGCGGATCATTCCCTCCACCAACTTTCTGATAATAAAGGTCCTTGGTATGCTGATATTGTGAATTATCTTGTTTGCCAGGAAATACCGCCCGGATTGACGTACTCTCAAAAGAAGAGATTCTTCAAGGAAGTACGACACTACTACTGGGATGAGCCGCTGCTATTCAAGCGCGGACCGGATGGGATGCTTCGAAGGTGCATTCCGGAAGATGAAGTTAATAGCGTCATAAGGCATTGTCATTCACTTCCTTGTGGAGGACATGCTAGCACCGATAAAACATGCGCTAAGGTACTGCGTTCCGGTTTCTTTTGGCCTACATTATTTAAGGATGTGCAATCTTTTGTTGTTTCTTGTGATGCATGTAACGCCCCAGTTTTTGGCACGTTCCGTTATTTATTTCTCGGATCTTATCGCTATTTTTTAAATAGCTTACTTTTTTTTGTATACGAGTATTTTGACGTGTAAGTTAAATCCCACAAGTATATATCGATATATTTTATTACCCGTATTTAAACTATTATATAAACTCGTAAATAATTCACGAGAACGGGTTTTGTATTGCAAAGTATATTTTTACGAGTTTATATATATGTTGAACCCATACATATTTTTTTTCCGTATTTTATTCCGGAAAATTTGGAAAAGTTTTTCGATCCAAAAATCCCGTTCGGTTCGTTTCGAACGAGTTTATTATATTTTATTTATTTTATTTATTTTTCCTTTTTCGTTTTCCCCCTTTTCTTTCTTCTCTCTTTTCTCTCTCTCTTCCTGGCTGGTGAACGTCGCCCTCTCCCCGACCCCTCGCTTCCGTCACCCTGCACCTCGACTCCTCGCAACCCACAACCTGCTGTCACCTATGATGCAGCCCCAACCTTTCACTCTCACCCTCTACTCAACTCTCAACTGCAATCTTCATCTCCCTCACTCAAACTCTACCCCAACTCACACCCCCTTCTCTCCCTCTGTGTTTGTGACAGGAAATCGAGCAGTGCAGCCCTCCCTTGGTTGTTCCTCCTCTTTCCACCTTAGTGCAGCCGCCGGAGAAGCACACCCAGGACACTGCCTTTGCGCCGTGCTGGAGTTCGGACCTGCGGCCCTGCGATCTCTCTCTCTCCCCCTCTATTTTTTCAACAACAGCAGTTCACCCCCCCCCTCTCATACCTTACCTTTCTTCTACCCCTCGGCCGCCTGCAGGTCGACTCACTAGTGAAGGAGCCTAGCAGCCTCCGGAGACGCGCCGCTTCGCCGGGACAGGGACCGAATCGACAGCGGGGAAGCCGCCGTTTTTCCCCTTTCACCTACTCACTTCTGTCGCAAGGAGGGGAAGCCGCTTCCGCCGGAGTCTGGACCGCCAGGCGCCGCCGTCCCTTCCTCCGTCTGCACCGACGCTGGCCGGCTCTTCCTTCCTCCGCCGACGCAGCCACCAGATCTATTCTTTCCCCTTTCCTTCTTCTGCAATCGCGTAACAGTAGGTTGAAGATGGGTTTATTTTACAATATTGTAATTTTGGCCCTAAAATGGATATAATTGCAAACTGTACCCAAATCATTATATATATTTCAGTTTGAACCCACTCTTTTGGAATTTGCAACCTAAGCCCCTACTGATTTGTATAATCAAGGTTTTGACCCATTATTCTTGAGATATGCAGTTTTTGCCGTTGTGAATAAATTACAGTTTTGGCCCAAAGTTATTTTCGGGAATTAGCCTAAGTTTCTTGAGTTCCATATTTATGGTCCGGAGATTTAATTGCGGATTTTAACCTATGTTTATATAATTGTATAAATTGCCCGGAAAATGTATTGTGGGTTTTTAATGTTGGCTTTTGAAAACGAGTTTTACCTCAAATTAATTATATCGTATATATTACTATCAATTTAGCATACAAGCTAAATTTCCTTAACTTTGGTTTAGGTCCGGAAGCGGCCGTTATAGACCAACGAATCCATTCTCGACGTCCGTAGATCCTCTTCAGCCTCGGATTATGTGTGAGTACCTTCTTCCTCGATCTAGTTATGTTTAGTGGTAGAATCATGCTAGGTTGGATCTACCATAACTTAGGGCAAATGCCAAGTAGTGGCTTGGAACTTTAGGTGAGGATTTGAGGATGATTGGAACGTTATAAGGATTGAGGTGTGTATGTTATCATGTGAGCTTTGTTGAGGTTGTGGGTATGTGTTTGTTGAGATTGTGGAGTTAGGATGGAAGTATCCTAGCATGTGGTTATAGTTGAGATCTCGTGAGTTTATGAGGGCTAGGAGCATATCCTAGATTATGGGAGTGTATGACCTAATAAGAGTATATAGTACTAGAAGTCTAAGGGCTTCTAGCTTGCGTAAGTAGTTGTTGATTATCGTGCCTTGTCTTGAACAGGCTTTGGTTATATTCTTTCGGAGAGTGTTATTGGTTTCAGTTAGCTTTGAGACGAGGTAAGTCCTCGGACTTACTTAGCCGCTTCTATGCCTTATTTGGATGTATATGGTGGTGTGTGTTTACCGCTTTTAAGCATGAAAATGGATTAGGATTTACTTGACCTTATTTATTGGCCCATTGTTACTATTATTATTATCGGGCGGTGACATCACCGCTCAGTTTCCCGAGGGAGACTGGGGGGATCTCTGCGACCAGGCCATACACGGTATACGGGCGGGCTTCTTCATCACTCCCTCAGGGTATACGGGTTGGGCGCCGCCACACTCCTGTTGGTTACACGGGGACAGAGGCGAGAGTTATAAGACTCTCGTGTCACACTTGAACGAATGAATTAGATATGGAATAACCTAAAAAGATAATAAGTAATGGATGTGTATGTTTATGAGCATGTTGTGTGTTTGTGTTCCTATGTGTGTTTGTGCCATATTATTCTTATAATGCCTAGAATGTGAGCTAACGGTTTTATACCGATTGTTGTAGTTGATGTGCAGGATAGGATGTGGCCGAGTGATCCGGAGGAGTGGGCAGCCGGGGTTCCGTACATCTTAGGTTGAGTTGGGTTTTGGAATCCTTGTGTTGTTGTTATTATATATTATGTTGACGTTGTTGTAAGGACGGCTGAAGTCTTTCCTTTCTTTTATTGTCGGGTTTCATAACATTGCATAAAAATGTATTTCGGTTTTGGCCTTTATTTGTGCCTTGTTGCAAGATCCGGTGAAATTGTTGTCAGGCTAAGGGTCGGGACCCATTGTGAGGTCCCAACCCGTAGCGCCCCGAGTCCCGCGGATTCGGGGTGTTACAAAAGTGGTATCAGAGCCTTAGGTTGACAACAATGGCACTCGCAATCTTCTAAAGGCCGAATAAAAATAAACAGAACCCTCAAGGGTTCTGAGTTTTAAAGAAATGAATTTCGTTTTCAAATCATGTGCATGAGTCAGTTGGGGTAGAATGTACGGGACCACCACTTCCTCCGCGGATCTCGGCGACGTAGTTATTGATTATTATAGTATGTATATATATATATATGTGTATGTATGTAGATATGTATATGTGGACTTAGGATGTTTTGGATTATACTTGTATGTTGAATTGTAAATTGTTTATGGACATATTATGTTTATAGTAATAGCATGACGTTTATATCTTTATATATGTATATATAAACATATGGTATGTTAATATCATATTAGTGATAGAGGACCTTATAGCTAAGATGATAGAAAGCTATCGTCGCCCCATGGACAACGCCTTTTTGGCTTAGGATAGTATACATACGAAGAAGAATATGCTCAAGTATCGAGTTGAGCGTCACGTTATGGCGAATATCCTGGCGAATCATTGGACTCCTTTAGAGGACGTCAAAGCAATCCTATGAAGACTAAAGAGGACATTAACGGCAAGGACAAACAAATAAAAGGGGAACCTCGTGTCGACTTAAGCGAAACCAAGATGGAGACTATACCAATATAAAAGCGACATGAAGACATGAGAGAGGTATCAAGGAAACAATGAAGGAGCATCAATGGGGCAACTAGAGACAACGAACTTAATGTTTTTTTTTCAAGTGCGGTGTCAATGAACTAAAGATGTGAATCAAGTAAAGAGGACTACATTCTCGCTCGAGAATAAAACTAGTGTTTTAAGTAAGACGAGTTTTCAATAGGCGCACCTAAGGATGGGGGTCAAGAGGAAAAGAGTGGTCGGACAATTGGGAAAGAATTATGAGAACCGTAAGTTAAGCTTATGGAAGTACCAGAGGGTGAAGTGACGATCTTTACGAGATCCTAAGCGGGTGACTTATTTAGAAGTTTGAGAGTTACGAGGAGGATCACATGGTGAAAATTTACATAGTGGAATTTCCGTGGGAGTCAATCGAATTCCGTCATTGTGATGAGACTGATCAATGCTAAGAAGCAAGAAGTGTGTAAGGATGATGATCTTCAGAAGATTAAAGAGGAAACAAGGAGCTGGATAGAAGAACTTAAGTTATCAACCAAGAAGGATGCGAGTGGAGGCTGATTAATGTCATAATATTTGAGGAGTGCATTTGCAAAACATTATGAAGAGCGATTAAGCGTACAAATGTGGGACGTATGAGACGAGAGAGTTGGGTAGGTATGGTTATCTTACAGAAGCGGAAGGAAGAGAGGAGCGTAGGAAGAGCTAACGGAGTTGAAGCAGACTAAAAAGAGCTAGTGGATCAACCGTAAGATGAGACTCCCATTGTAGTTGTACATAGAATACCAAGAAATACATAAGGTGACTAACAATAGTAAGGGAAGACTGAAGTTTTGAATTTTGAAGTCGATGTGAGATGTACAAGAAATACATGAAATATTGAGGTTAGAACCTCTACGGTCGATTGGACGTTACATAAGAAAAGGGAGTAAGTTCTACACCTACTTGAAGGAATGAGGCAACCTTTGGTAGAATACGAAGAAGGTAATACTAATATATTATAAGGCGTGATTAAGTCCTGCAGCTAGGACCTTCATGACTTCATATAATTGTGAAACCTTAAAAAGATTAATAGAGCAAGTCTCCCGAGTTCTGGAGATGAAGGATCTTTGAAAGAGGACGGGGAACATTGCAGCTAAAGAAGTATTAAACCACGTGTTCGATGGACGTCATCTCAACAGATTGGGGTGGACCACCTGACCAATGTTAAGACAAGATTGTGTCGACATCTTACGATATGTTGTGGGAGAAGAAAAGCTAGAACCCGAGATAGAACGGATTCCAATGCATCGGAAGGAGGATGTACCATTAAGAAGATTTGATGTTCACTTTGGAAGTGTATCTTGAACTCTTGATTTGAAGTTCACGTTGGGATATATCTTGAATTCTTGATTTGAAGTTATTATAGAGGACACCAGCCTGCGAAGAGAGAGATGGCTATCTCCGTTTGTACATTGATTACTATAAGTTGAGCAAGATGACAATGAAGGACAAGTATTCCTCACAACGAATGGGGGACCTACTCAATCAGTTGCAATGGTCGGTAGTTTCTTCTAAAATTAACTAAGATTTGATTGTCACCGTTTGAGAATGTGCGACTCGGATATTTCAATTACGGCATTCCGGATCAACCAGGGTCACTACGAGTTGTAGTTACTCCATATGGGCTTACGAATGCCCGGAAGGGATACTTTGGGTCTACTCTTGAAAAAGAGAGAAGATGTTTGACAAGTTGTCACGGGATGACAACCCCGAAAGATGTGAAAGAAGTTACAAGTTGCTTAGATGTGCTGAGCTTTACCAAATATGTGAAGAGAGGAGTTGTATAACGCCAATTATGGTAACCTACTACACATGACGATGAAGTATTGAATGGGACGAAGAATTGACAATAGAGTTGCTGAGAGTTAAGAGGGGATTCATTGGTGCAACTGTTTTAATTTACCTTGAGGTGTTATGGATTTGGGGTTGTACAAGTGATTATCTAAGACAAGGTCTTGATTGAGTATTAACGAATAATGTAAAAGTTATAGCATACGTGTCTTGTTAGTAGAAGTAGTATGGAGTAAAGTGCTCCTTAACTACTTGGAATTGCAGCAAGAACTGTGAAAACATAACATCAAAGTTTGGTTTAACAAGAACCAGATCCAGCAGTGTAAATTGGAAGTTCGATCTTCCTTGTTAGAGACTGTCAAAGAGAAATATAATGGAAAAGGCTGCACTGAAAAGGACTCGAGAGGAAAGTTGAGATTCCGATATATCGGACCTTTTTGAAATCTTAGCGCGAGTCGGGAAAGTGGTTTACCGGTTGGCGTGACCACAGAGAGTAGAGGGTGTTCACCCGGGTTTCATAAGTATCAATCTAGGAAGTAAAGGTATGACTCGAGAAGTTTTTCGGTCTTGATGAGTTAGTGGCGTCGTAGAACCAATGAGGCTAATAAGAAGTCGGAGGATAGTATCTTTAGTTGAGTTTACGCTGAGCTAGTAGCGTTGATAGACTGAAGGGTTGCACCTAGTTCTTCCCTTGGTTGTGTATATGCGTGATGTTATATGTTGTTTGCACGCCGTGCGGAAATAGGATTTATGACTAGTTATAGTTATATTGCGATGGTGGTTGGAGCAGTTTTAGTGTATATAGATTAAAAGGTCTAAGCCTTCCTAGTTATGAGTTTATACCTCGACCTTAGGGATCGAGAAGTTCGGCGTATAGCAAGTTTCGGGACGAAACTTGTTTTTAGGGGGATCTGATGTAACGCCCCAGTTTTTGGCACGTTCCGTTATTTATTTCTCGGATCTTATCGCTATTTTTTAAATAGCTTACTTTTTTTTGTATACGAGTATTTTGACGTGTAAGTTAAATCCCACAAGTATATATCGATATATTTTATTACCCGTATTTAAACTATTATATAAACTCGTAAATAATTCACGAGAACGGGTTTTGTATTGCAAAGTATATTTTTACGAGTTTATATATATGTTGAACCCATACATATTTTTTTTCCGTATTTTATTCCGGAAAATTTGGAAAAGTTTTTCGATCCAAAAATCCCGTTCGGTTCGTTTCGAACGAGTTTATTATATTTTATTTATTTTATTTATTTTTCCTTTTTCGTTTTCCCCCTTTTCTTTCTTCTCTCTTTTCTCTCTCTCTTCCTGGCTGGTGAACGTCGCCCTCTCCCCGACCCCTCGCTTCCGTCACCCTGCACCTCGACTCCTCGCAACCCACAACCTGCTGTCACCTATGATGCAGCCCCAACCTTTCACTCTCACCCTCTACTCAACTCTCAACTGCAATCTTCATCTCCCTCACTCAAACTCTACCCCAACTCACACCCCCTTCTCTCCCTCTGTGTTTGTGACAGGAAATCGAGCAGTGCAGCCCTCCCTTGGTTGTTCCTCCTCTTTCCACCTTAGTGCAGCCGCCGGAGAAGCACACCCAGGACACTGCCTTTGCGCCGTGCTGGAGTTCGGACCTGCGGCCCTGCGATCTCTCTCTCTCCCCCTCTATTTTTTCAACAACAGCAGTTCACCCCCCCCCCTCTCATACCTTACCTTTCTTCTACCCCTCGGCCGCCTGCAGGTCGACTCACTAGTGAAGGAGCCTAGCAGCCTCCGGAGACGCGCCGCTTCGCCGGGACAGGGACCGAATCGACAGCGGGGAAGCCGCCGTTTTTCCCCTTTCACCTACTCACTTCTGTCGCAAGGAGGGGAAGCCGCTTCCGCCGGAGTCTGGACCGCCAGGCGCCGCCGTCCCTTCCTCCGTCTGCACCGACGCTGGCCGGCTCTTCCTTCCTCCGCCGACGCAGCCACCAGATCTATTCTTTCCCCTTTCCTTCTTCTGCAATCGCGTAACAGTAGGTTGAAGATGGGTTTATTTTACAATATTGTAATTTTGGCCCTAAAATGGATATAATTGCAAACTGTACCCAAATCATTATATATATTTCAGTTTGAACCCACTCTTTTGGAATTTGCAACCTAAGCCCCTACTGATTTGTATAATCAAGGTTTTGACCCATTATTCTTGAGATATGCAGTTTTTGCCGTTGTGAATAAATTACAGTTTTGGCCCAAAGTTATTTTCGGGAATTAGCCTAAGTTTCTTGAGTTCCATATTTATGGTCCGGAGATTTAATTGCGGATTTTAACCTATGTTTATATAATTGTATAAATTGCCCGGAAAATGTATTGTGGGTTTTTAATGTTGGCTTTTGAAAACGAGTTTTACCTCAAATTAATTATATCGTATATATTACTATCAATTTAGCATACAAGCTAAATTTCCTTAACTTTGGTTTAGGTCCGGAAGCGGCCGTTATAGACCAACGAATCCATTCTCGACGTCCGTAGATCCTCTTCAGCCTCGGATTATGTGTGAGTACCTTCTTCCTCGATCTAGTTATGTTTAGTGGTAGAATCATGCTAGGTTGGATCTACCATAACTTAGGGCAAATGCCAAGTAGTGGCTTGGAACTTTAGGTGAGGATTTGAGGATGATTGGAACGTTATAAGGATTGAGGTGTGTATGTTATCATGTGAGCTTTGTTGAGGTTGTGGGTATGTGTTTGTTGAGATTGTGGAGTTAGGATGGAAGTATCCTAGCATGTGGTTATAGTTGAGATCTCGTGAGTTTATGAGGGCTAGGAGCATATCCTAGATTATGGGAGTGTATGACCTAATAAGAGTATATAGTACTAGAAGTCTAAGGGCTTCTAGCTTGCGTAAGTAGTTGTTGATTATCGTGCCTTGTCTTGAACAGGCTTTGGTTATATTCTTTCGGAGAGTGTTATTGGTTTCAGTTAGCTTTGAGACGAGGTAAGTCCTCGGACTTACTTAGCCGCTTCTATGCCTTATTTGGATGTATATGGTGGTGTGTGTTTACCGCTTTTAAGCATGAAAATGGATTAGGATTTACTTGACCTTATTTATTGGCCCATTGTTACTATTATTATTATCGGGCGGTGACATCACCGCTCAGTTTCCCGAGGGAGACTGGGGGGATCTCTGCGACCAGGCCATACACGGTATACGGGCGGGCTTCTTCATCACTCCCTCAGGGTATACGGGTTGGGCGCCGCCACACTCCTGTTGGTTACACGGGGACAGAGGCGAGAGTTATAAGACTCTCGTGTCACACTTGAACGAATGAATTAGATATGGAATAACCTAAAAAGATAATAAGTAATGGATGTGTATGTTTATGAGCATGTTGTGTGTTTGTGTTCCTATGTGTGTTTGTGCCATATTATTCTTATAATGCCTAGAATGTGAGCTAACGGTTTTATACCGATTGTTGTAGTTGATGTGCAGGATAGGATGTGGCCGAGTGATCCGGAGGAGTGGGCAGCCGGGGTTCCGTACATCTTAGGTTGAGTTGGGTTTTGGAATCCTTGTGTTGTTGTTATTATATATTATGTTGACGTTGTTGTAAGGACGGCTGAAGTCTTTCCTTTCTTTTATTGTCGGGTTTCATAACATTGCATAAAAATGTATTTCGGTTTTGGCCTTTATTTGTGCCTTGTTGCAAGATCCGGTGAAATTGTTGTCAGGCTAAGGGTCGGGACCCATTGTGAGGTCCCAACCCGTAGCGCCCCGAGTCCCGCGGATTCGGGGTGTTACAATGCATGCCAAAGAACAGGGAACTTATCAAGGAGGAACGAGATGCCGCTTAATAACATCCAAGAAGTGGAAATCTTTGATGTATGGGGGATTGACTTCATGGGACCTTTCCCATCCTCCGGAGGAAACCTCTACATTCTCCTTGCCGTTGATTACGTCTCTAGATGGGTTGAAGCCATTGCTTCTCCCACTAACGACGCCAAGGTGGTTGTGAAGTTCTTGAATAGAACTATCTTTCCACGATTTGGAACTCCACGCATCATCATCAGCGATGGAGGAACGCATTTCATCAACCGGAAGTTTAAGGCACTTCTGTCGAAGTATGGGGTAACCCACAAGGTATCAACCGCTTATCACCCTCAAACTAGTGGACAGGTCGAGATCTCGAATAGAGAAATCAAGGCAATTTTGGAGAAGACCGTCTCTAGAACGAGGAAGGATTGGTCCATGAAATTGGACGATGCTCTTTGGGCGTACAGGACAGCATTCAAGACTCCCATAGGTACCACCCCTTATAATTTGGTATATGGAAAGTCTTGCCATTTGCCCGTTGAGTTGGAGCACAAGGCGTATTGGGCTATCAAATGGTTGAACTTTGACATCAAGGAGGCTGGCGAGAAACGCCTATTGGAGCTTAACGAGCTGGAGGAGCTGCGTTTGAACGCTTACGAGAATGCCAAAATCTATAAGGAAAGGACAAAGAGATGGCATGACAAGCGTATCATCCCAAAGGAGCTTAACGAAGGAGACTTAGTTCTACTCTTCAACTCCCGCCTCCGTCTTTTTCCAGGTAAGTTGAAATCTAGATGGACCGGACCTTATGTTGTGAAGCATATTTTCCCTCATGGTGCAGTTGAGATATGGGGCGAAGCTAGCGGAAGCTTCAAGGTCAACGGTCATAGACTTAAGAAGTACCAGCCGGAAACGCCGGTTGAGGAGGTTGCACCGATATACCTCGTTTGAGACGCATCATGGTCCAGCTAGCGACCTTAAATCAAGCGCTTCTTGGGAGGCAACCCAAGGTATTGCTCTTCTTTCCCGTTTTCTAGTCTAGCTTAGATAGTTTTTGTTTTTGCTTTGCTTTGCTTTGTTTTTGGCGTTCTGGACAGACAACAGGAAGAAACACATCTGGAAGGACAGAAGTTCGAGATTCTGAGAAGACAGAAGCACCTCGGTCACTGTCAGAGCACCTCGACCGAGTTGATTCTTGAAGCAACCGAGGCAACTAGGGTTTCTGCAGAACCGCCTCGGTCCATACCACCTCGGGCCAGTCGAGACCATCTCGACCGAGGTGACAGCAGATCTAGTAACAGTATAAAAAGGGGAAAATTACTTTTCACTCTTTTTTTTACCCATTTCGACCGCGGCGACAGATCCACTTCGCTCACTCTCGATTCTCGCTCGTTTTCGACGTTTTCTGCTTCCAAACCGAGATTGAAGGATAGAGGAGTCGATTGCAACTACAGATCTGCAAGAAATTTGAGCGTTTCGACCGAAACGAGGTAAAAACGTTCGAAAACCTAAACTCGTTCGTTTACTGATATTTGGGCTTTGGTTGCCCTTGATTCTGTTGAGGAAACCTTTAAGTACCCCTTAGGAAGCATCGGTAGTGATTTTTGGGGGAAAAGAACTGAAAATCAGAGAGTTGAAATCGCACTGCCTTCGCCTCGGTCCAGTCGTTCTGCACCTCGGTCGAGGTGATTCTTGGAGTTTGTCAGTCGACCGAGGTAATCTGACAGTGCAGTTTGAAGATGAGTTCTGATAGATTTTTAGCCCTTAGGGATAGATCCTCTCCTTCCCCTTCTTCTTCCTCATCCCGACCTTCTATCCCGGTGATCCACGAGAGACACCGGGTAGATTATGATCGCATTGCTAGTCGTCCTGTCATCGCTCCTAGATTTCTGGACGTTTCTGCCTTTGATTGTCTCCACGTAGATGGAGAGCTTAGGAGGATGATCACCACCGTCGGGCTGGATCAGTTTACTGAGATCCGAGCCCCAGCCTACCTCGAGCCGACCCTCGAGTTTGTCAGTTCCTTCACTTACCTCCCCACAGAGAGGGCTGTGAAGTACCGGTTGATGAACCGGAACTACATAGTACCTCTTGACCACTGGAGAGACATTTTTGGCTTCCCTGCCCCCACTGCTGTAGACTTCCCGACCCGAGCTGTAGCTAGAGAGTTCTGGGGTCAGATCGCCCACATCACGAGGCACGCAGATAGGTGGCGCCCTGGTGATTCCAGGGCGAAGCTTATTTATCATCTAGCCTTTCGATTGGTACACAGGATCTTCAGCGAGACGCTTCTGGCGCGTACTGAGACGCCCCAGAAGGTCCGACAGGGGGAGCTCTTCTCTTTATACTGCATGGTCACAGGAGGATACCCTGACTTTGGCTTGATGCTGGCAGAGGATCTGCACAGGATCAAAGCCAAGGGGAAGGGAGATATATGCTGCGGAGGGATAGTGACCCATATCGCTAGGTATCAGGATATGGATCTGAGCAGGTGTACCATGGTGGCGGCTGCCAAGCCGCTCGGACTTCAGGAGATGATTACTCGGAGGATTCTAGTTCCCCGAGGACTGACTACACCCTACGTCGCTATGCCATGGGAGCTGACTGCACCTCAGGGCATCAGATGGTCTGCACAGTTCTCTGTCTTTGATCCACATTTCTGGCAGACTGCTTGGGGTCCACTTATGGAGGATTACAGAGAGGGAGCAGCTGCCCCTGCTGAGGCTGAGGAGGAGGCTGAGGATGAGGATGACGACGATGATGAGACAGTGGATGAGAGAGGAGGTGGCGTCCCGATGAACACAGGGACAGATACAGCTGGGACGAGCGCGCCACCTATTATTGATTTAGATGATGAGGAGGACACTGAGCCGGCGCCAGCCGCGACGTCTCCAGTCAGACCTGCTGGACGCAGGAGGCGTGGAGTGAGGGACAGAGCTGCACACCGACGGATCGATGACCTGACGGATCAGGTTATCGACTCATATGCTGCACTTTCGCTGGATATCCGCGAGATGCAGGAGCGGCAGCATCATCAGCACATGATGGCTCAACTACAGTTTGAGCGTATCATGGGCTATCCCTATGACCCGACTCAGTACCCCTACATACCACCACCACCGCCGGATCAGGACTACTGAGGAGCTGCAGGGTTTATTTATTATATTTTTTATGCAGTTCGGCTCTCATCCGGTGAGTCCTCTTTTATTTAGACTTTTATTATACCCACTGGGACAGTGTGTCTCAAGTATGGGGTGTTTGTTATTTGACTATGTGGCTACCTTTGATGTATTCGACATTTTTGATGTATTTTATTTATCGGATATTTTCATATTTATGCTTCATTTGCCTTTACATGATTATCTGGTATTACATGCATACTTACAGGTTATTTGATTGAGAAAAAACGTCGAAACTGAAAGAAAACTGGTTTTAAAAAAAAAAAAAAAATTTTTGGACCTCGACCGGGACAGTTCTAGCCGAACGAGATGATTCACCTCGGTTGACTTAAGAACACCTCGACCGAGGTAGGTTAACTGAGAGTTTTCGAAAACGATTTTTGTACTACTTATCTGGATATGACCTCAGTGAAGATTTTGTTTACCTACTGGTTTTAAATTCTTTATGTGTTTGAAAGGTTTTATAATATGTTTAAGTTGCTAAATGCTTTGTTTGAAATTATTGGCATGTTTAATACTTTGTTTCTATCCAAATTATGTTGGATTTGAAGGTTGACACCGCAGGATAAGTTCTCTCACTCTCTTCTTGGAAAGATCAAGGCAATTCACTCTTTTCTTCTTCTTCTTCTTGATCATGCTCAACCCCTCATATACATTTTGCCTCCCTTTACCTATCCGGGAATTAGGAAGCAAGCAAGTGGTGAAAGCAAGTTAAAGTTGAGAAGTGAGCTGGAAGTGAAAGTCTTAGAAAGCAATTATAGGTTTGGGGAAGTCAATCATGAAGATGAGTAACTCGGCACCATTCACATAGCCGGGTGTTTGTGTCTTGCCAAAGTCGGATTGAGCGATATTCCTAACGGGTCATGGTATGTGCATCAAGGGTTTGATGCATCTCGAGAAATTGATGATTGCGGATCTCCTAGGCTTCGGTTATTGTGCACCTCTGTCCATGCATCCCAAAAAGTAAAGTAAAAGAGAAAAAAAGTGCGAAATAAGCAAAGCTTATTGGTGGAAGATGTTGCAAGTCAAAGTGAAAGTGAAGTTCATCCTTTTCCCGGATTCTAGCACCACATTACCTTACATACATCCCTACCCTACACGTTTCTTGACCTTTTCTTTTGGGAAGCCCTTGAGACCTTGAGCTTGTTGATTGACTTAGCGGTCTAAATCGGATTATACATGATTAATTTTGATAATTATGATTTATTATGCATTCTATGATTTTGTGCAAAGATGAATAACTTTCCTATATTTATAAAATGTTTTAAGCATATTGAGTTTTTAAATTCCAGGAAGTATTCTCTTAGAGTGATCTATGATAGTTGCACACCATAAAATGTTTTTGAAAGACTTTTTCATTGATTTTATTGACTTATAATCCATTCTATCTTGTCTTCTATATAAGGAACTTGCTTGGGGACAAGCAAGGGCTAAGTATGGGGTATTTTGATAGCATGAATTATAGTCTAGTTTTTGGGGTTTGTTTGGACGTTTTATCTTTCATAATCTGTATGTTTGTATATACATTATGTGATTTTACTACCATTTCATCTACCTTTGCGAGAATCGAGGTCTACACCTAGTTTCGTTGTAATTGCAGGTAATATGGTATGTTTTGCATCAAAAAGGACCAAAAGGAGTCATGAGTCATTTGGAGCTACATCCAGGAAGCATAGCCATGATTAAAGATTCACTTTGGACCAGTTTTGAGAGATACTACATTCAGTTGTGAGTCACCTCGGTTGACCAGAGATTCATCTCGACCGAGGTGATCCAGAGACGCCGACTCGACCGAGGCGAATACCTAGGACGCGGCGAGAATATTTTATTCTTGGAAGAGATCTTTTAAAATTGGAAAGTGATCTGATATTTTTGGGCTTGGCTTCTAGAAGGAAGGAGATATGCAGAATCATATATTTTACCTATATTTATGGGAAAATATCTTCTTAAGATTTATTATCTTTGGAGGTTTATTTTCCTATAAAAAGGGTTGGATTTCCACAATTCCAACATCTCGCATACCACGAAAAGAGACCCGCCTACAGCTGAAACATCACGCAGCAGCCTACTCCAAGTTGGGAGATTTGAAGAACCTTTTTTGAAGGTTGAAGGAAGATTGAAGTCCATAGCTTTTATAGCTTTTATTGAAGGGTTTTGTAAGATTGTCTTCAATTCCCTCAATTGTTGTCTTGTCTTTTTGGAATATTATCCAAGGAACGCTTTTGTGTGATATTTGATTCAGTTATTGAAGTCTTTTCATTAAATTCTTCGTTGTTCAAATATTCACCTTCTTCCCTTATATTTAATACTTTCATTATGATGATGAGTGGCTAATTTCCTTGTGTGATTCTAGGGTGATTGGCTGAAGGTTGTGGGAAAAACAATGATAGAATAATCTTAAATTCCAGTAGGATCCTGAAAGTTCGAATCTTTAACCTTAACCTTAAGCATCTCGTTCGGTTGATGAACATCTCGGCCGGGGTGGAATTCTTCTGACCGAGGTGACTTATCCGACCTTAAACTGAGAGTTAAGTGTTAGAGTTTGCCAAATCCTATTCTTATTACACCTTCCTGGTTCAAAGCAAGCTTAGGATGAGACTTACCCGGTAATTCCTTAGTTTGTGTACCAACGATCATAAGTGTAGGTAATAAAGGTTTATCCTTTATTGGGGTTTGAGTGTGCTTCCATTCCATCTTTGTGAGTTAGCCTGAGACTTACCCGGTAAAGGTTGATTCTATTCCCTTAGATGGTGTGTTAGTTTGAGGTTATAGTTCTTTATCTTAATTACTTGAGACTTACCCGGTAATAGGAGTTACGGTTTAGGATTAGTGTGTAGTGAGACTTACCCGGTGATCTACTCCACTTTAGAAACACCTTCCCCACGCAAAAATCTCAGCTTTGTCCGCTTATCTATAGATCTTGAGTTGGAACCACAACTAGATGCCTTAATCCCTAGAATTGCATATTTGCTTTATTTGACATCTTATTCATCTTTGATTGTGTTAAATCGCTCTTGTGGTTAGTATTAACATTAGCACACCGTATTGACTCTGTTTCACCGAGTCCCTGTGATCGACCCCTGGAATTTTCTTGCTTTTACTACGATTGACCCGTACACTGCGGGTTCGCATCCTTGTTTTAAGCTTAAGTCTAGGGTTATAAATTTAAAGCTTGCACACACCGTTTGGAGCGAACACCGATTTCCATTATGATGATAAGACTAAGAAACGCCATAAAGGAGGAAGTGGGTATAGATGATGACCACAAGATGATGAAAGACGAAATGAAGAGCTTTGATCAAGAGACTTAAGATACCAACCAAGAGGAATGTGAGTGGATGATTATTAATGTTAGAATATTTGAGAAGTGCTTTTGCAAAGCATCATGAAGAGTGGTTAAACCTATGAAGGTGAGTCGTATGAAAAGAAAGAGTCAAGAAGGTATAGTTATCTTGTAGAAGCGGATGGAAGACGGGAGTGTAATAGGACCTAACGAAGTTGGAAGTAGAGTAAAATGAGCTAGTGAAATTAAGGCGGAGTACCCCGAGAGGGTATCCTTCAGGAGTATAGTAACATGGAAGTATGGTAGGAGGGTAAATCGTTGATCTTGGAGAGGGTCATCAATGAGTTAATCGGTGACCACCGAGAATGCACATGTGCAGGTTGTATACTAGGGACTATAGGTGGCGAGAGTAATCCAGGATGTGGGATCATGAAGAAGAGTAACAAGAACTTGGAACATTTGTGGTTGTTGAATGTCAGTTATAAGGAGGTGAATTAACGAAAGCATAAACCTCCTAACCAAGTAACATTTTATTGAGTCTAGCAAGTGATGGTAACGTACCTCATGGGGAGGGATTGTAACGATATGGTGCGACCTTCTTAGGTCATGGAGCTGTTATATGGAGGAATGACACGGATCAAGGTACAGGGGACTATAAGGACGAAGAGAAAGGGGAGTCTTCTATGGCTATTATGCGTAAAGGAGGAATATATAAGGGGAGCGATGATATGTTTGTTCTAAGGTTATGGATGTCATGTTTTTGCAAGCCCAACAAAGTCAAGGTTTTTGTGACTCGCATGGTGAAGTCATAGTGGCTATGACGTGAAATGAGGAATCTGGATTAGGGCAACGCTGCAAGCTTAGAGTAATGATGTGAGTGCTTGGTGGAGTTATGAGTGGATCTTTCAGTGATTGTGGTTGGGAAACTGCGCCTAAAGGCGTACTAGTACGGTTGTGAGATTGTTCATGGAATCCCAAGAGATGGACCAACAAGAGTAAGAGGAAACCGAGGTTTCGAAGTTCGAAGTCGATACGAGACGTACAAGAAGTACATGAAAGATTGAGGTTAGAGCCTCTATGGTCAGTTTGACATTGCATGAGGAAATGAAGTGTAAGGTTCTACACCTACTTGAAGAAAGGATAACTATAGTGAAAACTTATGTAGAAGACGAAGAGGTCCTTCCATATGTTAGTATGTCATGGAAAGCGAAGAGGATGAGGTGAATTGTTTTGAACCACGGTTAAGTCTTGCAGTTTGGACCCTTATGGCCGCACATAAGTGAGAAACCTTAGAAGATTTTTACAATCATGTCATCAAAGAGGGAGGATGAGATTAAGTTATAAGATTACTTAAATAAGGCTACAAGAGTCGGAAGACTCGAGCCAGTTCCACGAGTTCAAGAGATGAAGGGCCTGTGAAAGAAGACTGTCGACATTGTACCTACGGATGGAACATTACACGTGTGGAAGGATGTCACCCTAACAGATCGGGGTGGACCACTTGCCAAGTGTAGAACCAGGTTGTGTCGGTCATTATGAGATGAAATGGGTAGAGAAAAGATTGAACCCGAGAATGAACAGTTTCCAATGCATCAGAAGGTGAATTTTACCATTAAGATGATTTAAAGTTCATATGGGAAAATATCTTGAACTCTTCATTTGAAGTTCATGTTGGGATATACCTTGAATTCTTGATTTGAAGTTATTATAGAGGACACCAGTTTGTAAAGAGAGAGATAGTTATCTCCGTTTGTACATCAATTACTATAAGTGGAGCAAGATGACAATGAAGGACAAATATCCCTTACAACGAATGGGAGATCTACTTGATCGGTTGCAAGGGTTGGTAGTCTCTACTAAAATTTATTTAAGGGCAAATTGCCACCAATTGAGAATTTGAGAATGGGATATTGCAAACACGGCATTTAAAAAAATGGTCACTACGAGTTGTAGTAATTCCATATGGACTTACTAATGCCCGGATAAGATATTTTTGGTCTACTCTCGGAGAGGAGAGAAGTTGTATGACAAGTTGTCTCGTGATAACAACCCCCGAAGGATGTGGAAGAAGTTACAAGTTTTCTTAGATGTGCTGAGTTTTGTTAGATTTGTGAAGAGGGAAGTTTTATAATACCAATTATGGTAACCTACTCCGGATGACGATGAAGTATTGAATGGGACGAAGAATTGACAATTGAGTTGCTGAGAGTTAAAAGGGGATTCAATGATGCAACTGTTTTTATTTACCTTGAGGTATTATGGGTTGAAGTGTACAAGTGATTCTCTGAGACATATGGGTCTTGATAGTAAAAGTAGTATGGAGTAAAGTACTTCCTCCGTTACTTGGAATTGCAACAAGAATGGAGGAAACATAACATCAAAGTTTGGTTCGACAAGGACCAAAGCCAACGGTGTAGATTGGAAGTTCGACCTTCTTGGTTAGAGACAAGCAAAGAGAAGCATAATGAAAACGCTGCATTGAGAAAGACCCGAGAAAGAAGTTGAGTTTCCGATATATCGGATATTTCTGAGATCTTAACGCGAGTTGGAGAAGTGGCTTACAAGTTGGCGTTGTCACCGGTGTTTCATGTATATCAATCGAGAGATTACATATAGGACTCGAGACATGTTATCAATCATGATGATCTAGTGGTAGACAAGGAACCGAGGAGGCTAACTGGAAGACAGAGGATAGTACATTTGGATGAGTTTTACGTTGAGCTAGTAACATCGATAGAATCGACGGGTTAGACCTAGTTTTCTTTTGGTTGGGTTATGTATATGTGATGCTATATTTGGTTTTGTGCCCATGCGGGAATGTGTTTTATGACCGGCTATAAATATATTGCGTTGGTGGTGTGGGCAGTTCGTGTATATAGATTAGAAGGTTTAAGCCTTCTTAGTTTGAGAGTTCATACCTCGGTCTTAGAGACCGACCGAGAAGTTCGACGCATAGCAAGTTTCGGGACAAAACTTGTTTTTAGGGAGATCTAATGTAACACCCCAAATTTTGGCGCGTTTGCGATATTTTTTTTCTTTCCCGGCTTCTATCGATTTTATAATAGTTTAAATATTTTTACGAGTATTTTCAGTTGTAAATTTAAATTTTACGAGAGTATTAATATATATACTTGATCATATATTTTCCGCAAATTATTTTACGGAAAAGTTTGGAAATTTTTCGGATCCGGTATTTTGAAATCGAGTATATATCGTATTTAATTTCTTTTGTTATTTTATTTATTCATTTTTTTATTCCCTTTTTCCTCCTCTCTCTCTCTCAACTAGCTGATGAGCCGACCTCTCACTCCCCGGCTCCTCGTTCCCCTGCAACCTCCTGTCACTTGTGAATCGTTGTGACTCAACTGCTCTTTCACCCTCCCCTGCACACTCAACCTCACCTCTATACTCTCCTGTCATCAGTCTCAAGCTCCCAACCTCCCTGCTATCTGGGTAACGCCACCGGACCGAAGAGTCATCTTCAACCCTCGTTTGTCAATCTCTGCAGCCTCTCAACCTCACAGTTTATTCCTCTACAAATCCTTCTCCCATATCTCTCTATTCCTTCTCTAATTCATGGTGCAAGCAACCTCATCTCCCCACAGCTGCAAGCAATCACTCGGTTTTCCCCTCCTCTACGAGACGCAAGGCTTCCCAGCCCTCTTGCTCTCTGCAAAAAGCTTGTCGTTGAGAAGAGCAGCTTAGACACCACTGGAGAGGGAGCTGCAGCATCGTGTGAACCGCCGGAGAGGAGGGCTGCACACCTCGGATCTGTCGGACGGGAGGAAGTCGCCTCCACACCGCCGCCAACTTCTTTCCCTTGCCTACGCCGCCCTCCTCTTTCCCTTCTTCGTTGCTTTCTACTGTCGCGAGGGGGCAACCTTGCCGCTGGAGATGGGCCGCCTCGCCTCTGTGCCGCCGATGTCGCCAAGGCCCCCTCTGTCTGCACAGCCAGTGTCGTCGCCGCCTTCGCCTTCCGGAGCCTCCTTTGGGTCGCCTGGCCGGAGCTGCCGCCCTGCTTCGTTCTCCCTTGCTGGATTGAATCTAGCGGATTGAAATGAAACCCTTGTAATTAATTGCAGTCGCCCCCCCTCCTATTTTGGTATATTTGCAAAACGTACCCTTTACTTTGGATTTACATATTTGACCCACATTTCGGATATTAACAATTATACCCTGCTGGACTTAATTACAGATTTGGCCCAAAGGTTTTGTTTACGGAAAATGACCAAATTTCTAAAGTTATATTATTTGTCCCGGAAAATGTGTTAGCGGTTTTTAATCTTGGATTTTAATTACGGGGATATTCTTATATTTATATACACTATATATAATGCCCTTTGTTGGATTATTAGTGGAATATGGCCCAAGGATTTAATTGTGGTTTATGACCTAAATTTTTAAAGTTGTATAAATTTCCGGAAAATGTTTTTACGAGTTTTAACCTTGGTTTTGAAAGCGATTTTCATTAGAATATTTTATGCGTTAAATCCTCCTTTCAAATTTAGCGTTTAGCTAAATTTGTTTAGTTTGGTGATAGGTCCAGAAGCGCCCTGATAAAGGTCAACGAATCCTTTCTCGACATCCTTAGATCGTCTTCCGTCTTTTGACGTCATGTGAGTACCCTCTCCCCCCCCCCCCGAGCTTATGATGTTACCTCGATTTAGTTATGTTTAGTATTAGTATCATGCTAGGTTTGATAATCTAGCATAACTTAGAGTGAATGCCAAGTAGTGGCTTTGAACCTTAGGTGAGTTTTGAGGATTTAATATTGTTTGATGGATTGATGTTGATTCTAAGCTTGAGGTAGTATTGTTATCTTATGAGGTAGTTTATGGCTTTAAGTTGTATGTTGAGCTTGTGGTAACTTAGGGGTTGAGGTTATAGGATTGATGAGATTGTGGAGACTAGTACGAGAGTATCCTAGTATGTGTTTTGATGGTTATAACCTTGTGAGATCGTGAGGATTAGGAGTCGTTGTCCTATCATGGTTATGGCTTATGATCTTGCGAGATCATTGGAACTAGAAGTCTAAGGACTTCTAGCATATGAGAGAGTTGTTGATCGTGTGCCTTTTGACAGGCGTTGAGTGTCTTCCTGTTGGAAGCTGAGAGTGGGATATAGCGGGATTATCTTTGGGACGAGGTAAGTCTCCGGACTTACTTAGCTCGTATTCCTTGTATTAGCATTGATGTGTGTTTGGTGGTGTGTGTTTATTCTTTATTATTTATAACAACTAAACCGGAAATAGGACCACCGACCTTTATATTTTTTTTTTGGCCCAAGTGTATGATAACGGGCCGTGACATCACTGCCTGGCTCCCCGTGAGAGCTAGGGGGATCTCGGCGACTGGCCCGTGCTGGTTAGACGGTCGGAGGCATCCGACCGTTCCATTGCCGGAAGAAGGGACCGAGGCGAGTTTCGGAGGATTCTCGTGTCACAAAAGAAGTTGAATTAGAACGGGATATGACTTAATAATAATAAAGATAATAAACCGGATTGGTGTGCTTTTGCGTATGTTGTGTGTTTATGATGATTTACTTGTGTTTGTGCCTTTCACCTTGATTCTAATGCTTCGAATAATAGCTAACGGTTTTATACCGATTGTTGTAGATTGCCTTGCAGGTTAGGAATGCGGCCGAGAGATCCGGAAGAGTGGGCAGCCGGGGTTCCGTACATTTTAGGAGTGGGTTTTGGTTAGAGTCGGGTTGTGTTTTATTCTATGTTTATTATGTTGGTATGCCGCGTGTATGGTGTTTTGGTCTTTGGTGTTGTTTATCGGCTGAAGTCTTTTGTTGTTTTCCTTCGGGTTTCTTATCATTTGCATTAAAAGGAATTTCGTTTTTGCCTTTATTTGTGTCATGTTGAAAGATCCGGTGAAATTGTTGTCAGGCTAAGGGTCGGGACCCATTGTGAGGTCCCAACCCGTAGCGCCCCGAGTCCCGCGGATTTGGGGTGTTACACATCAGGAGTAGATCCGATACATCTCACCGTGTACCTGTATGGTCTGGGTATAGAGAACCTCCCAGTCTCCTAGCAGAGCTGGGCAGTGATGTCACGGCCCGTTATACATACACTTGGCCTTAAAACATAATAACCACGGTCGTCCTAACAAGTTGTTATTTATTATAACACACATTGCACACACACAACCATTATCACCCAACTAATATCCAGAAACCAGCTAAGTAAGTCGCAAGGACATACCTGAATCAAATCACAACTCTCAAATTCTCAACTCGTTCCGCAACCGTAGAAACTCAAACGCCTGTCACACAAGGCACGTGGATAAAAATTACATCCTTAAACTCTTAGAAGTTATAAACTCTAAGATGTACAGTCTCATGAAGAGAGATTACGGAAAAAGGCTCTCTTAAGGTAAAAAGATTATTTTACCCCTGGTCCTGAGACTTCCCCAAAAAAAATCTATCATTTAGTTCTAATATTCTCCTCTAGGACCTAAGTCCACAATCGAGTTCTCATAGAAAAATTAAGTAAGGTTTTATAAAAGTTACCCAACATTCTTAGTTTACACAAAAGTCGTCAAGGCTCGACTTTGGGTTCATATACACGGCTTGGATAAGGATATAAAATCCCGAGATAAAATCCTAGATCCTCTATGATATACATACTAAACCTAGGAGTAAAGATCTCTCAAAAATACTTACTCATAACTCTCCCATAATTCTCCAAAGTTTGTATAAAAGCTGAAATTCCCATACTTAGTCTATTTTCCCCTGCTGTAAAAACAGCTCATGTGCTCTACTTCGGGACCTTATAAAACCTAATCCGACCGTTAACTTTCTCCCAAATTTTAACACAGTAAACTACATAATTCAATCTACAAAATACTAAAAATTCAACGGTGAATTATCGATCTAAGCTATAGAAATTAGATCCTAAAGTCAACATGTAACACCCCGAATCCACGGGATTCGGAGCGCTACGGGTTAGGACCTCACAATGGGTCCCGACCCTTAGCCTGACAACAATTTCACTGGATCTTTCAACAAGACACAAATAAAGGCAAAACCGAAATTCATTTTAATGCAATGATATGAACCCCAAAAGAAAATAACGAAAGACTTCAGCCGAGATACAACGCTAAAGGCAACCGCCATACACACGACATACATAATACCCTAAACAATACATTAAAACAACCCCAAAAACTCATCCTAAAATGTACGGACCCCGGCTGCCCACTCTTCCGGATCTCTCGGCCGCGTCCCTAACCTGCAAGGCAATTACAACAATATCGGTATAAAACCGTTAGCTAGCATTCAAGGCATTAGAATCATGGTATTGGCACACACACACACACATAAGGCATCATAAACACACAACATGTTCCAAAACACACAATCCGGTTTATTATCTTTTTATTATTAGGTCATATCCCGTTCTAATTCAACTTCTTTTGTGACACGAGAATCTTAAAGATCTCGCCCTTGTCCCCTTTCACCATACAGGTTTGTACTTGATGCGGATCAGCATCACCCGATGGGCTGGTCGCAAGGCACCTCCCAATCATCCCCATTTTGAACTGGACAAGCGGTCACCGTCCGTTATCATACACTTGGGCCAAATATAAACATATAAAGTCGGTGATCCTATTACCGGTTTAGATGTTATAACATAAGCAATAAATACACACATAAACAATAAACACACACACCAAACACGCATTGAAACTAATACAGAGAATACGAGCTAAGTAAGTCCGAAGACTTACCTGTACCATGTCAAGTTCAGTCTACGGTATTCCTTGACTCCATAGGAGTCTAATCTCAAATGCCTGATAGTAACATGAAACTTGTATCAATAACAAAATATCTAATACCTTTGGAGTTTTCACTTCTAAGTTGATAACAATCATCTTAGGGGAAAACTAACTAGTCTACTCCTAACTACATAACCAATAGTCTAAAATACGTATCACTAGGAATTGCCGATATATATATATATATACAATCATACCGACCTACAAAGTTACCAACAAAAGAAAGGAACACGTTCTAAGTACTCGATACCAAACTCTAGTTGTGAGGGAAAGTCCACTATATAAATACTCCACATATATTCTTAATATACTTTAAGGAACTTGTATCCGTGTATATGATCAACTACTAACAAAGAAGCTAAGCTTATCTTAAGACACTCGTCCGACGTTTAACTCGTTCTCATTGCTAGCCTCCAAACATTCATCTATTACCTTCATACCATTCATTTTTGCAACATCCATCTCACCTACCAATTCATAACTTAGCTACCCTTCACAACCCCAATATACAAGCCTCTTAACTTCTAAAATATAAGCATATATCTACCCTCGATTACCACCACAACTAACATTCACAACCAACCTTCAGATAACCACAATCATATAACAACATACATTTTTAACCTTAAACAAGATTACATTTACAAACCCCAAACCTCGCAAGGCTTTAAGCTGTTGTAGTGTACAGGAACCCTCACCTAAGACTCTACCATTGCTAAACGATGGTCAGGAAAGGCTGGTGACGTCCGGCGGAGCAGGCGGCGGGGTGGTGGCGGGCGACAACGAAGGCGACAGTGGAAGCTCTCCATGGTCGGTCTCCTGCGAAGACGAGAGGAGCCCCGACCATCGGTCTGCAGCGTCGATGAGAGAGGAGGCCGACCGTAGATCTGCAACAGCACCGAAGAAGGAGACCGGTTGTCTCTACAGCGGCGGTCCTCTATGCAGCCAATCGGAAGCAGACGGTGCCAGTCTTCAGCAAGTCCTTTGCATCCGACTGCTAGCGCGGGAGAGAGGAGGCCGGCGTGAGGAGGCGACATCTGCTCCGGCGACGTATGTGAAGGGAGTTCCTGGTGGTGTTGGTTGGGCGTGGAAGCAAGGAGACGCACATATAAGAGGGGTGCCGTTCACCTCGAGGTCCAGTCGAGCCTAGCAGCTCCGGTTCGGGTGATGAGATGATAAGATAGAGAGGGATAAAGAGTTGCAGAAGGAAGGAGTTGAAGTTGGGCGTGGAAACAAGGAGACGCACAGAGGAAAGGGGAAAGGAAAGGGGCGGCTAGGGTTAAAAAAAATGAAGGGGAAGGGCTGGTCCTCATTTCACGAAAAAAAAAAGAAATGGTAAAGGAAAGCAAGAAAGAAAAATAATAATAAAAAAATAATAATAATAATAGTAGCAATATTAAAAAGAAATTCGGGAATTAATAAACCCGATCTAAAATACCGGAACGGGATTGTTGGTTCGGAAACCCTTTCCGAAATTTTTCCAAATAAAACTAATATGGATATACGCGAACGTATCCAAAATAATAATATACTCGGGAAAGTTATTTTACGAAGACACGCAATATTTAGGGCGTTACATTATTCCCCCCTTAAAAAGAGTTTCGTCCCCGAAACTTAAACATCGCTCATCATATCCGTCTCAAAAGACGAGGTATGAACTCTCAAACTAAGAAGGCTTAAACTTTCTAATCTATACACACAATCTACTAAACTAGCACCGCAAGATATAGAAGGTCATATAGAACATTCCCGCACAACGCACAAACTACACATAACATCACGCATGCACTTAACGCAACCAAGGGAAGAACTAAGTCTAACCCGTCGATCCTATCGATGCTACTAGCTCAGCGTAAAACTAAACCAAAGATATTGTCTCCTATCTTCCTATTAGCCTCATTGGTTCCTCGTCTGCAACTAGATTATCATGATTGACCACACGTCTCGAATCATGCATGTACTTTCCCGATTGATACACGTGAAACACCGGGTGAACACTCTACTCTTGGCGGCGACGCCAACTTATAAGACACTTCTCCAACTCGCTCTAAGATATCAAAAGGTTGATATATCAGAACTCAATTTCCTTCTCGGGTCTCTCTCTATGCCGCATATCCCTTATTTCCCTTTGATTTCTCTACCAAAGAAGATCGAACTTCCAATTTACACCGTTGGCTTAGGTTCTTATCCAATCAAACTCTGATGTTATGTTTCCTGAATTCTTGTTGTGTGTTCCAAGTAACAAAGGAAGCACGTTAATCCATACTACTTCTATTAACCACACACGTATGCTATTACTTTTACATCGCTCCGCAATACTCGATCAAGACCTTGAGTTGAAGAATCACTTATACACTTCAAAGTCATAATACCTCAAGGTAAACCAAAATAGTTGCACCAATGAATCCTCTCCTAACTCTCAGCAACTCTATTGTCCATTCTCCGTCCCATTCAATACCTCATCATCATACGTAGAAGGATGTCATAATTGGTTTTATACAACTTCTCTCTTCACAGATTTAATAAAGCTTAGCACATCCAAGAAAACTTGTAACTTCTTTCACTTCTTTCGGGGTTTGTCATCCCAAGACAACTTGTCATACATCTCTCCCTTTTTCAAGAGTAGACCAAAATTATCTCATCCGGCAGCAATAAGCCCATATGGAAGAACTACAACTCGTAGTGACTTGGGTTGGTCCGGAATGCCGTATTTACAATATCCAGTCTCGACTTCTCAATTGGTAATAATCAAACCTTAAATCAATTTAGGAGAGACCACCGAACCTTGAACCAGTCCAGTTGATCATCTATATGTGGAAAGGGGTACCTGTCCTTCATTGTTACCTTGTTCGGTTATTGTAATCGATGTACAAACGGCGACAACCGTCTCTCTTTTTGCAAACTGGTGTTTTCCATGACAAATTCAAAATAAGAGTTCAAGATATATTTCAATATGAACTTTAGATCAAGAGTTCAAGATAACGCTTGGTGTTCTCTATGACATTTCACTAATTCTAATGAATCTTATCATTAAGTTCTTACAAGTGTTCCTTCACTTGCTTCCACAACTCATGTCTCGGTACCAGTGTTATTCCCTATGGCGCCTTAGACATCAGAATTAAATCAAGCTCGACCTTAGTGGAAAATTCCACATTTTGACGTATTGGAATCCGTTCTATCTTGGTCCCATCTTTTCTCTACCCATCTCATGTCGTAATGGGACCGACACAACCTGGTCCTAACACTCGACAAGTGTTCCACCCCGATCTGTTGGGGTGACGTCCTTCAACCCTTGTATTATGTCGCTACTATGTTCACCGTCCTCTTTCGAAGATCCTTCATCTACGAAACTCGAAAGACTTGCTCTAATTTTTCTAACTCTTGAAACCTTGGTTGAGAAATACTTCAGCTTAATCCCTCTTCTCCGTACAAAGGAATTGCGATGGTAACATCTTTTGATCTCGCGCATGTGTTCAGTCACAAAGGTCTTGATTATATTACTTGATCATACCTTATAACAACTCGATATAATCTTCTTTGCTTTCTATGACATGCCAACTTATGGGAGGAGTTCTTCGTATTCTTCATAAGCTTTCACCATAGACGCCCTTTCTTCAAATAGGTGCAGAACTTTACACTTCATTTTCTTTTGTAGCGTCAAACCGACCGTAATGACTCTAACCTCAATATTTTGTATACTTCTTGTATATCTCATATCGGCATCAATTCCAAAACCCCAGTCTCCTCTTGCTCTTATTGGTCACCTTATGCATCTCTTGGTATTTTATTAACACTTCAAAACGTACCAATATGCTCCTTGAAAATGCTAGAAGAAATTCCCCTCCAAAATCACTGAAATATCCTACTCATTACTTCTCTAATGCTAGCATCATAAACTTTAAGCTAGCAACATTGCCCTTATCTAGGTCCACCCTTTCACGTCATAGCCACCATGGTTCTTCCATGTGAGTCTGAAACATCTAACTTAGCTTTTGCTTGCGAAAACAGACCATCCATTTCATTAGAACAAATATACTATGCATCCTCTTATTATACTCCCGTCTACGCACAACAACAATGAAAGCCTCATCTTACGCTTGATCCACTAGCTCCCCTTACCATGATCAAACCTTAAAAGTTGCAACCCGTGGCGTTCCTCCATATGCCAATCCCTGCTTGAACTCGTTCCACATTATTTGATTTAAAACAAATGCGCTCCGTCGATATTACCCCCTACTATGGGCATTGATCCACCGCGAATACTCCCAGCTCTTGTTGTCGATCGTCTATGTTCTCATAGTCTGGTTTACTCTTCCCATCCACACATATCAATAGACAACCCGCACTTGCGCGTTCTTAGTTGTCACCGATTAACTTATATCTGATCTTCTCCGAGGTTAAAGACTTACCATTCAACTACATTTTCCATGCTACCACTCTTATGAAGGCTACCCTCCTCGGGGTACTCTACCTTAATATCCATTAGCTCATTTTACTCTCCTTCAAACGTTAGCTCCTATTACACTCCTCTCTTCCTTCCGCTTCCTTAAGATTACTATACCTTCCCAGTGTTATACGATCCAACTTCGTAGTCTTAACCGTTCTTCATAATATCTTGTAAGTGCATGTTTCCTACATTTCTATCGTTAGTAACTAATCGCTCTTCTCTCGATCGGTATTCTTCATCTTCCGATAAAGCTCCTTATTGCATCTTTCATCTTTTGAAGACCATCACTCACACACACTTTCTCCTTCTTAGCGTTGCTCAGTCTCATTACCATGAAGGAAAGCAATTGACTCCACAATATAATTCTACTATGTGGGCTTCCACCACGTGGTCTTCCTCGTAATTCTAGTATTTCCGAAGAAGTCTCCTACTTAGGATCTCGTACAACCGTCACTTCACTTTCTAGTTCCTCTGTAAGCTTAAATTACATATTTCTTAAATCCTCGTAATAATTCGACCACACTTCACTTCCTGACTCCCATGCTTAGGAGCACTTAGGATAACTTCACGTCTTAATGCAATACCACTTTCACCCTTGCAAGAATGTACTCCTCTTCTCGATACACATCTTTGCTTTATCAGCACGTCACTTGGAAGAATATTAGGTTCTTTGTCTCGACTTCACTTCATTGTTACTCGTCATCGCTTTCTCGGAACCACTCCCACAACTTCATATCGCTTCCCTATTTGTATAGTTTCCATCTCGATTTTGCTTATGTTGACTCGAGGTTCTCTTATCTTTGTTTGTCCTTGCGGTTAACGTCATCTCTAGTCTTCATATGGCTGTGTAGACTCTCTCTAAGGAGTTTGAGAAATCACCAGGGTGCTCACTAAAACGTGATGTTCAACTCGATACTTGAGCATTTTCATCTTCGTGGTGACACTATCCTAAGCCAAAAGGCATTGTTCAAGGTGCGATGATAGCTTTCTATCATCCTAACTATAAGGTCCAAAAATCATATGCTACTATATATCTTAGTACATGTATATGACTATATAAGTCCTATGTCCACATTGCTATAACCAACATATCACATCCAAGCAAAAATATCACAACAAAACAAGGTCCACAACATATAATCGTTCACATATAAAACTATACACATAAATCATGTCCATCATGCAACTACAATCCACATACAATAATAGTCCAAAAACATCCTAATTCCACGATACATATCTACATATGTATACTAAAAATCCAATAAACTATGCTTCCGAGATCCACGG
Source organism: Fagopyrum homotropicum (assembly GCA_033239125.1). NCBI lineage: Eukaryota > Viridiplantae > Streptophyta > Magnoliopsida > Caryophyllales > Polygonaceae > Fagopyrum > Fagopyrum homotropicum. The sequence goes on along the minus strand of BSWB01000008.1, from coordinate 58,807,383 downwards.
AAGGAGTGGTGGTCCGTACATTCTACCCCGACTCATGCATGTGGTTTTGAAAACGAAAAGTCAGAACTCGTGTGGGTTCTGTTTATTCCTCATTCGGCCTTTAGAAGATTGCGAGTGCCATTGTTGTCAACCTAGGGCTCTGATACCACTTTGTAACACTCCGAATCCACGGGATTCGGAGCGCTATGGGTTAGGACCTCACAATGGGTCCCGACCCTTAGCCTGACAACAATTTCACTGGATCTTTCAACAAGACACAAATAAAGGCAAAACCGAAATTCATTTTAATGCAATGATATGAACCCCAAAAGAAAACAACGAAAGACTTCAGCCGAGATACAACGCTAAAGGCAACCGCCATACACGCGACATACATAATACCCTAAACAATACATAAAAACAACCCCCAAAACCCATCCCAAAATATACGGACCCCGGCTGCCCACTCTTCCGGATCTCTCGGCCGCGTCCCTAACCTACAAGGCAATTACAACAATATCGGTATAAAACCGTTAGCTAGCATTCAAGGCATTAGAATCATGGTATTGGCACACACACACACATAAGGCATCATAAACACACAACATGTTCCAAAACACACAATCCGGTTTATTATCTTTTTATTATTAGGTCATATCCCGTTCTAATTCAACTTCTTTTGTTACACGAGAATCTTAAAGATCTCGCCCTTGTCCCCTTTCACCATACGGGTTTGTACTTGATGCGGATCAGCATCACCCGATGGGCTGGTCGCAAGGCACCTCCCAGTCATCCCCATTTTGGACTGGACAAGCGGTCACCGCCCGTTATCATACACTTGGGCCAAATATAAACATATAAAGTCGGTGATCCTATTACCGGTTTAGATGTTATAACATAAGCAATAAACACACACATAAACAATTTAACACACACCACCAAACATGCATTGAAACTAATACAGAGAATACGAGCTAAGTAAGTCCGATGACTTACCTGTACCATGTCAAGTTCAGTCTACGGTATTCCTTGACTCCATAGGAGTCTAATCTCAAATGCCTGATAGTAACATGAAACTTGTATCAATAACAAAATATCTAATACCTTTGGAGTTTTCACTTTTAAGTTGATAACAATCATCTTAGGGGAAAACTAACTAGTCTACTCCTAACTACATAACCAATAGTCTAAAATACGTATCACTAGGAATTGCCGATATATATATATATACAATCATACCGACCTACAAAGTTACCAATAAAAGAAAGGAACACGTTCTAAGTACTCGATACCAAACTCTAGTTGTGAGGGAAAGTCCACTATATAAATACTCCACATATATTCTTAATATACTTTAAGGAACTTGTATCCGTGTATATGATCAACTACTAACAAAGATGCTAAGCTTATCTTAAGACACTCGTCCGACGTTTAACTCGTTCTCATTGCTAGCCTCCAAACATTCATCTATTACCTTCATACCATTCATTTTTACAACATCCATCTCACCTACCAATTCATAACTTAGCTACCCTTCACAACCCCGATATACAAGCCTCTTAACTTCTAAAATATAAGCATATATCTACCCTCGATTACCACCACAACTAACATTCACAACCAACCTTCAAATAACCACAATCATATAACAACATACATTTTTAACCTTAAACTAGATTACATTTACAAACCCCAAAACTCGCAAGGCTTTAAGCAGTTGTAGTGCACATGAACCCTCACCTAAGACTCGACCATTGCTAAACGATGGTCAGGAAAGGCTGGTGACGTCCGGCGGAGCAGGCGGCGGGGTGGTGGCGGGCGACAACGAAGGCGACAGTGGAAGCTCTCCATGGTCGGTCGCCTGCGAAGACGAGAGGAGCCCCGACCATCGGTCTGCAGCGTCGATGAGAGAGGAGGCCGACCGTAGATCTGCAACAGCACCGAAGAAGGAGACCGGTTGTCTCTACAGCGACGGTCCTCTATGCAGCCAATCGGAAGCAGACGGTGCCAGTCTTCAACAAGTCCTTTGCATCCGACTGCTAACGCGGGAGAGAGGAGGCCGGCGTGAAGAGGCGACATCTGCTCCGGCGACGTATGTGAAGGGAGTTCCTGGTGGTGTTGGTTAGGCATGGAAGCAAGGAGACGCACATAGAAGAGGGGTGCCGTTCACCTCGAGGTCCAGTCGAGCCTAGCAGCTCCGGTTCGGGTGAGGAGATGATAAGATAGAGAGGGATAAAGAGTTGCAGAAGGAAGGAGTTGAAGTTGGGCGTGGAAACAAGGAGACGCACAGAGGAAAGGGGAAAGGAAAGGGGCGGCTAGGGTTTAAAAAAATGAAGGGGAAGGGCTGGTCCTCATTTCACGAAAAAAAAAAAAGAAATGGTAAAGGAAAGCAAGAAAGAAAAATAATAAAATAATAATAATAATAATAGTAGCAATATTAAAAAGAAATTCGGGAATTAATAAACCCGATCTAAATACCGGAACGGGATTGTTGGTTCGGAAACCCTTTCCGAAATTTTTCCAAATAAAACTAATATGGATATACGCGAACGTATCCAAAATAATAATATACTCGGGAAAGTTATTTTATAAAGACGCGCAATATTTAGGGCGTTACACAACAGGTTGAAGCTGGATTATAAGGGGTGGGTAGAGGTTCTAATTTCGATTCTCCTTGACAGTATAAGCTTCCCTTATTTTTACCTAGAGGTCTCCGGTTCAAAACCCACTACACCCAAACATACATGAACCATAAAAGACCATCTTAAGATCAAAACCTTCCTGCTGCACATCTAACTTCTCTAAGTCTCGTCTAAGCAACCCTACACTGCTTTCACCTCAAAACTCAACAACTACCACATATACAATAAACAGCACAAAGGGTACTAAGCTCAGGAGTTGTGATTACTCACCCGTAGTAGTGAAGATCCAGTTTGCTGTCAATCTCCCCAATGAAGAGTCCAACGTTGTATAAGGCTGCATTCGATCGAAGGAGAGTTGATTACAGATCTATACATGAGGAGGAAAGAGTGGACAGTAGGTGTGCACTTACTCAGTCTTCTGCTTTAGCACCCTGGCATGCGATCTGCTCCTAGGGACGGTTGAAGACGCGTGCAGTGGATCGGACTAGCTACGAGGGTGTGCTGTCCTGTGTTCAGCCTGTAGCAGCGATGGATGCATCAAGGATGTGTGGTGGTGGTAGATGGAGGACTGTGCAGCCGGTCGAACGATCGAAGGAAAGGTGGCGGAGTCCAACTGTGAGGTTGGCACCGCTGCTGGTGGTCGACGGAGCCGGCGGAAGGGAGGGTGACGATGGTCCGAATGCGAGGCTGGCACCGCTATTGGTGGTCGTCGGTGTTGGCGTCGACTGTGCAGAAACGAGAGGGCTACGGCGTGAGGTTATGCGGTAGAGGAGTGTTGTCGAGAGTGCCGCAGCAAGATTAGGAAAAGGAAATTAGGTTAAACGTAGGATTGGATTAGGGTTAGGATTAGGGTTAAGGAGGTGGGCCGGCTGAAAGGTCATTGGGCCTGGTGTTGGGCCGGAACCGGCCTGCTCTTTAATTAAGACAAGAGGGCTGAAAGAATACTCGTTCTCCGCCCAAAACCGTTCAAAGTACGGAATTATTTATGAAATTATTTACTAAATTATATAAGTTATCATTTTATGTGAATCCATGTTACATAAAATGATAGAATTTAATATCGTGTTATTTTTATTTAAAAGAATTTAGGTTGGCGGATCGGAAATCCGGTTTTATCCGGTATTAAACGGAGTTTAAAAATTTCGGTTATTACAATTGGAAAATGGAAACCCTAAAGTAATAAGATTCTACAAATCTTCGCCCCATCGTATCAACTGCAATTTCGTCGCGAGAAATCAGAAGGTAGGTTTCGTGCTTTCCTATTATGTCAACCAAGAATCACCTAATCGCCATTGTCGTCCATTCCGAACTTTGCAATACCTTCGTCTGCCATTTTCGCAACTATAAACATACCCAGATATGTAAATGTCATACATAGAATTCGGATACACATGACATAAAAGACATACGTACATTTATGTAAACATTATGTACACAATTACACATCGATCGTACATACACAATATGTACTATTACACACAACGAAGATGTAGATTAATGCACTTAATATGTACACAATTACACACACCTAATATGTAACAAATATGTATATATCATACATAGGGTTCAAAACACATACGTACATTACTGTCCCTAAAATGTGTACACAAGTTATCTTCGTCAACATAATATCGCCAATCTGGACAATCGCCATTTCTCCAAAAAATGGCATACATCGTGATTCAAGATTACAACAATGTAGTTACACAATTTCAACAACAAAATTACTATTTTCATCATATATGTACACTAACAAGTCAAAAGAAACACAAAATAACAACATAAATTTTGTCCTCCATTAAAGCATCAAAAAGCTTCGAAACACCATAAATTTGACTTTCACCTTACCGATTTACAATAGATGATGCTACAAAAACCTAACAACCGATGCAGTGTACTTCTCCAATGGTAAAACATGAACGCAGACAATTGCCGAAACCTGAACGCATAAAAACCCAGAAACCTCCGTCTTCTGTTTTCGTTGAAAATGGTGGACTTTATATCGTAAAAAAAACAGAAAATAATGTGGGAAGATCGTGACTTTTAATGCTTCCTGAATAGTTATTATCTTTAATTAGCATAATTAATTTTGGAAATAAATATTTTTTAATTGGAGAGAGAAAGATCATGAGATCTCTATTTTGTTAATTATTAAATATTTTCTTTACATATTCAAAGGACCTAGTTTGTTAATTAAAACACAAAACTACCTACTTTGTACACAATGATGCAAAAATTGCCTACTTAACCATTTAACCCAATAATATTTCCCACATCGACAATCACAAACTTCAACGTACTCTTTATATAAACACGCAGAGATTAGAATGGTTGTCGAGCTCAGTAACGCGGGATTGTAACTCGACGGGAGGACATTAAGATGGCGGAACTTGATCCTTGATAGTTGGTCGCCGGCGTTAAAGTCCCTCGCACAACAGATGGTGAATATCTCGTTCGCTCCTACTCTGTAGATGGGAATGGTTCAGGCAGCACAGGCAAAAAGGGGAGGACAAATACCCTCGATGGGTCGCCTCCTTATCTGTCGGGGACCGCGACGTGTCACCAACTATCGCCATGGCTAGCCGGATCATTGAACCGTTATTCTTTTGTTCCGTCGATTAGTGTATTCTACTCATCTTTAAAGTTTTATTTCAGGGATTCTACGTTTTATTTCAGGGATTCTTGTTGGGCTAGCGATTAGTGTATTCTACTAATCTTTTAAGTTTTATTTCAGGAATTCTACGTTTTATTTCAGGGATTCTTGTTGGGCTAGCCGGATCATGAACCGTAATTCTTTTGTTCCGTCGATTAGTGTATTCTACTCATCTTTAAAGTTTTATTTCAGGGATTCTTGTTGATGTGCTTGTGTCTTCTAAATGCACTTAGATTGCAATTACTTTAAATACCCATTTACAACCAACAAGTTTTACTCCATCACGCAAATCAATCAAATCCCGAACTTAATTTCGATTAGTCTAAAACCATAGTTAAGATATTTGTAATTTTTGCACAAATTCAAAGAAGTTAACCGATGATTATTATATTTGAAATATATATACATAAATTAACTTATTATTATTATAATATTATATACTTTTGTGTTATAATCTTAATTGAAATATGAGATACACTTGATGTAAGTTTTGTAGATATTAAAAATTATTAAATTTCCATTTTTTTGTATTAATTAATATAGGAATTTTTGTACAAGGCATGGGACACTAAGCTAGTGATTTAGTGCCCGTTTGGTTGGAGCGGTGGAATGGAAACGGAATGGAATTGGATAGGGGTTAGGAATGGAAATGGAAATGATAGGATTACTTTCATGTGATAAAAGACCTTTAACCAAACGTATTTTTTGATTAATTCGGAATCATTCCGTTACCGGGAATGATTCCTAGAGCTTCCAAACGGACCCTTAGTGTAAAATAACATGTATAAATCTATAAAAATATGGGTTTGTTTTATTTACCATGATAAAAAGGTAGCTTCTTCTCTAAAAAAAATTGGATTATTTTTTAAGCTTAGAAACTATTAATCAATAATATTGGATATGTTTTTAATACTTGGTTCATTGGTGATCTTGCATGGTTTAAACTTTTTAGATAGTTATGTGAAGAAACAAACACATAGTTTAAGGGTAATATATGTAATTTATCTTAAAATCTGTTTTGAATGTGCAATATTTAGCCGGTGTAATTGTTTGTTCCGATAAACATGCAAAGAGGTGTTGAAAAGTGGGTGTTAATCAAACAAAAGAGTTGCTTAATTACATCAACTCACAGCGCGCCATTAGGGCAGTTTTGGTTTATTAGATACTAACTAGGCCCCTAGGAAATTATCACTAAAAAAAAGATAAATTAAAGAGACCAATCATAATTATAGGAGGTGGTTTGAGCAGTTATAAAATTTCATTTATTAAAAGTTTCCTTTAATTAAAATATTGGTTAATGGTGTAACACCCTGAATTCTCCGAACTCGGGACATTACTGGTTAGGACCTCACAATGGGTCCCGACCTTAGTTTGACAACAATATTACTAGGATCTTACAACAAGACACAAATAAGAAAAACCGAAATTCATAAAAATGTATTTCAAAAGGGATGAATGCAACAAAGTCTACCAGCCTATAGAACTCAATAACGGAAAAGACTAACTGTCTTAACAAAAGCAAAAGAACAACAAAGCAACAACCCAAACCCCCACCCTAAGGAGTACGGAGACCCGGCTGACCACTACTTCCGGATCACTCAGCTGCAGTTCAAACCTGCGGTAGAATATAAAAACACAACAAAACAACCATTAGCTAGTTATCTAAACATTCTTAGTTTACACAAAAGTCCACAATCGAGTTCTCATAGAAAAATTTAGTAAGGTTTTATTAAAGTTACCCAACATTCTTAGTTTACACAAAAGTCGTCAAGGCTCGACTTTGGGTTCATATACACGGTTTGGATAAGGATATAAAATCCCGAGATAAAATCCTAGATCCTCTATGATATACATACTAAACCTAGGAGTAAAGATCTCTCAAAAATACTTACTCATAACTCTCCCATAATTCTCCGAACTTGGTATAAAAGCTGAAATTCCCATACTTAGTCTATTTTCCCCTGCTGTAAAAACAACTTAAGTGCTCTACTTCGGGACCTTATAAAACATAATCTGACCGTTAACTTTCTCCCAAATTTTAACACAATAAACTACATAATTCAATCTACAAAATACTAAAAATTCAACGGTGGATTCTCGATCTAAGCTATAGAAATTAGATCCTAAAGTCAACAGTTCGAAGCTGAATTATAAGGTTGGTAGAGGTTCTAATTTCGATTCTCCTTGACAGTATAAACTTCCCTTATTTTTACCTAGAGGTCTCCGGTTCAAAACCCACTGCACCCAAACATACATCAACCATAAAAGACCATCTTAAGATCAAAACCTTCCTGCTGCACATCTAACTTCTCTAAGTCTCGTCTAAGCAAGCCTACACTACTTTCATCTCAAAACTCAGCAACTACCACATATACACTAAACAGCACAAAGGGTACTAAGCTCAGGAGTTGTGATTACTCACCTGTAACAGTGAAGATTCAGTTTGCTGTCAATCTCCCCAATGAAGAGTCCAACGTTGTATAAGGTTGCATTCGATCGAAGGAGAGTTGATTACGGATCTATACATGAGGAGGAAAGAGTGGCCAGTATGTGTGCACTTACTCAGTCTTCTGCTTTAGCAGCCTGGCACGCGATCTGCTCCTGGGGACGGTTGAAGACGCGTGCAGTGGATCGGACTGGCTACGAGGGTGTGATGCCTTGTGTTCGGCCTGTAGCAACGATGGAGGCGTCAAGGATGTGTGGTGGTGGTCGATGGCGGACTGTGCAACCGGTCGAACGATCGAAGGAAAGGTGGCGGAGTCCAACTGTGAGGTTGGCACCGCTGCTGGTGGTCGACGGAGCCGGCGGAAGGGAGGGTGGCGATGGTCCGAATGCGAGGCTGGCACCGCTATTGGTGGTCGTCGGTGTTGGCGTCGACTGTGCAGAAATGAGAGGGCTGCGGCGTGAGGTTATGCGGTAGAGGAGTGTTGTCGAGAGTGCCGCAGCAGGATTAGGAAAAGGAAATTAGGTTAAGAGTAGGATTGGATTAGGGTTAGGATTAGGGTTAAGGGGGTGGGCCGGCTGAAAGGTCATTGGGCCTGGTGTTGGGTCGGAACCGGCCTGCTCTTTAATTAAGACAAGAGGGCTGAAAGAATACTCGTTCTCCGCCCGAAACCGTTCAAGGTACGGAATTAATTACGGAATTGTTTATGAAATTATTTACTTTATTATATAAGTTATCATTTTATGTGAATCCATGTTACATAAAATGATAGAATTTAATATCGTGTTATTTTTGTTTAAAAGAATTTAGGTTGGCGGATCGGAAATCCGGTTTTATCCGGTATTAAACGGAGTTTAAAAATTTCGGTTATTACAATTGGAAATGGAAACCGTAAAGTAATAAGATTCTACAAATCTTCGCCCCATCGTATCAACTGCAACTTCGTCTTGAGAAATCAGAAGGTAGGTTTCGTGCTTTCCTATTATGTCAACCAAGAATCGCCTAATCGCCATTGTCGTCCTTTCCGAACTTCGCAATACCTTCGTTTGCCATTTTCGCAACTATAAACATACCCAGATATGTAAATGTCATACATAGAATTCGGATACACATGACATAAAAGACATACGTACATTTATGTAAACATTATGTACACAATTACACATCGATCGTACATACACAATATGTACTATTACACACAACGAAGATGTAGATTAATGCACTTAATATGTACACAATAACACACACCTAATATGTAACAAATATGTATATATCATACATAGGGTTCAAAACACATACGTACATTACTGTCCCTAAAATGTGTACATAAGTTATCTTCGTCAACATAATATCGCCAATCTGGACAATCGCCATTTCAGCAGAAAATGGCATACATCGTGATTCAAGATTACAACAATATAGTTACACAATTTCAACAACAAAATTACTATTTTCATCATATATGTACACTAACAAGTCAAAAGAAACACAAAATAACAACATAAATTTTGTCCTCCATTAAAGCATCAAAAAGCTTCGAAACACCATAAATTTGACTTTCACCTTACCGATTTACGATAGATGATGCTACAAAAACCTAACAACCGATGCAGTGTACTTCTCCAATGGCCAAAACGTGAACGCAGACAATTGCCCAAACCTGAACGCATAAAAACCCAGAAACCTCCGTCTTCTGTTTTCGTTGAAAATGGTGGACTGTATATCGTAAAAAAAAACACAGAAAATAATGTGGGAAGATCGTTGTTTTTAATGCTTCCTAAACAGTTATTATCTTTAATTAGCATAATTAATTTTGGAAATAAATATTTTTTTAATTGGAGAGAGAAAGATCATGAGATCTCTATTTTGTTAATTATTAAATTTTTTCTTTACATATTCAAAGGGCCTAGTTTGTTAATTAAAACACAAAACTACCTACTTTGTACACAATGATGCAAAAAGTGCCTACTTAACTATTTAACCCAATAATATTTCCCACATCGACAATCACAAACTTCAACGTACTCTTTATATAAACACGCAGAGATTGGAATGGTTGTCGAGCTCAGTAACGCGGGCTTGTAACTCGACGGGAGGACATTAAGATGGCGGAACTTGATCCTTGATAGTTGGTGGCTGGCGTTAAAGTCCCTCGCACAGCAGATGGTGAATATCCCGTTCGCTCCTACTCTGTAGATGGGAATGGTTCACGTAGCACAGGCAAAAAGGGGAGGACAAATACCCTCGATGGGTCGCCTCCTTGTCTGTCGGGGACCGCGACGTGTCACCAACTATCGCCATGGCTAGCCGGATCATTGAACCGTTATTCTTTTGTTCCGTCGATTAGTGTATTCTACTCATCTTTAAAGTTTTATTTCAGGGATTCTACGTTTTATTTCAGGGATTCTTGTTGGGCTAGCGATTTGTGTATTCTACTCATCTTTTAAGTTTTATTTCAGGAATTCTACGTTTTATTTCAGGGATTCTTGTTGGGCTAGCCGGATCATGAACCGTAATTCTTTTGTTCCGTCGATTAGTGTATTCTACTCATCTTTAAAGTTTTATTTCAGGGATTCTTGTTGATGTGCTTGTGTCTTCTAAATGCACTTAGATTGCAATTACTTTAAATACCCATTTACAACCAACAAGTTTTACTCCATCACGCAAATCAATCAAATCCCGAACTTAATTTCGATTAGTCTAAAACCATAGTTAAGATATTTGTAATTTTTGCACAAATTCAAAGAAGTTAACCGATGATTATTATATTTGAAATATATATACATAAATTAACTTATTATTATTATTATAATATTATATACTTTTGTGTTATAATCTTAATTGAAATATGAGATACACTTGATGTAAGTTTTGTAGATATTAAAAATTATTAAATTTCCATTTTTTTGTATTAATTAATATAGGAATTTTTGTACAAGACATGAAACACTAAGCTAGTGATTTAGTGTAAAATAACATGTATAAATCTATAAAAATATGGGTTTGTTTTATTTACCATGATAAAAAGGTAGCTTCTTCTCTAAAAAAAATTGGATTATTTTTTAAGCTTAGAAAATATTAATCAATAATATTGGATATGTTTTTAATACTTGCTTCATTGGTGATCTTGCATGGTTTAAACTTTTTAGATAGTTATGTGAAGAAAAAAACGCATAGTTTAAGGGTAATATATATGTAATTTATCTTAAAATCTGTTTTGAATGTGCAATATTTAGCCGGTGTAATTGTTTGTTCCGATAAACATGTAGAGAGGTGTTGAAAAGTGGGTGTTAATCAAACAAAAGAGTTGCTTAATTACATCAACTCACAGCGCGCCATTAGGACAGTTTTGGTTTATTAGATACTAACTAGGCCCCTAGGAAATTATCACTAAAAAAAAGATAAATTAAAGAGACCAGTCATAATTATAGGAGGTGGTTTGAGCAGTTACAAAATTTCATTTATTAAAAGTTTCCTTTAATTAAAACATTGGTTATTGGTGTAACACCCTGAATTCTCCGAACTCGGGAAATTACTGGTTAGGACCTCACAATGGGTCCCGACCTTAGTTTGACAACAATATTACTAGGATCTTGCAACAAGACACAAATAAGAAAAACCAAAATTCATAAAAATGTATTTCAAAAGGGATGAATGCAACAAAGTCAACTAGCCTATAGAACTCAACAACGGAAAAGACTAACTATCTTAACAAAAGGAAAAGAACAACAAAGCAACAACCCAAACCCCCACCCTAAGGAGTACGGAGACCCGGCTGACCACTACTTCCGGATCACTCAACTGCCGTTTTAACTTGCGGTAGAATCTAAAAACACAACAAAACAACCATTAGCTAGTTATCTAAACATTAGGAGAATAATAATAGCACACACACACATAAAATAATAAACACTCATCATGCTTTCAACAATCCATTTATTATCTTTCTTTAAGTCATTCACTCTAATGATACTTATTTTGTGACACGAGGGATTCCCAAACCTCGCCTCCGCCCCCGTGTACCCATCAGGAGTGGATCCGATGTATCTCAACGTGTACCTGTATGGTCTGGGTATAGAGAACCTCCCAGTCTCCTGGCAGAGCTGGGCAGTGATGTCACGGCCCGTTATACATACACTTGGGCCTTAAAACATAATAACCACGGCCGTCCTAACAAGTTGTTATTTATTATAACACACATTGCACACACACAACCATTATCACCCAACTAATATCAGATTCCAGCTAAGTAAGTCGCAAGGACTTACTTGAATCTAAATCACAACTCTCAAATTCTCAACTCGGTCCGCAGCCGTAGAAACTCAAACGCCTGTCACACAAGGCACGTGGATCAAAATTACATCCTTAAACTCTTAGAAGATATAAACTCTAAGATGTACAGTCTCATGAAGAGAGATTACGGAAAAAGGCTCTCTTAAGGTAAAAAGACTATTTTACCCCTGGTCCCGAGACTTCCCAAAAAAAATCTATCATTTAGTTCTAATATTCTCCTCTAGGACCTAAGTCCACAATCGAGTTCTCATAGAAAAATTTAGTAAGGTTTTATAAAAGTTACCCAACATTCTTAGTTTACACAAAAGTCGCCAAGGCTCGACTTTGGGTTCATATACACGGCTTGGATAAGGATATAAAATCCCGAGATAAAATCCTAGATCCTCTATGATATACATACTAAATCTAGGAGTAAAGATCTCTCAAAAATACTTACTCATAACTCTCCCATAATTCTCCGAAGTTGGTATAAAAGCTGAAATTCCCATACTTAGTCTATTTTCCCCTGCTATAAAAACAGCTCAAGTGCTCTACTTCGGGACCTTATAAAACCTAATCCGACCGTTAACTTTCTCCCAAATTTTAACACAGTAAACTACATAATTCAATCTACAAAATACAAAAAATTCGACGGTGGATTCTCGATCTAAGCTATAGAAATTAGATCCTAAAGTCAACAGGTCGAAGCTGAATTATAAGGTGGGTAGAGGTTCTAATTTCGATTCTCCATGACAGTATAAGCTTCACTTATTTTTACCTATAGGTCTCCGGTTCAAAACCCACTGCACCCAAACATACATCAACCATAAAAGACCATCTTAAGATCAAAACCTTCCTGCTACACATCTAACTTCTCTAAGTCTCGTCTAAGCAACCCTACACTGCTTTCACCTCAAAACTCAGCAACTACCACATATACACTAAACAGCACAAAGGGTACTAAGCTCACGAGTTGTGATTACTCACCCGTAGCAGTGAAGATCCAGTTTGCTGTCAATCTCCCAAATGAAGAGTCCAACGTTGTATAAGGCTGCATTCGATCGAGGAGAGTTGATTACGGATCTATACATGAGGAGGAAAGAGTGGACAGTAGGTGTGCACTTACTCAGTCTTTTGCTTTAGCAGCCTGGCACGCGATCTGCTCCTGGGAACGGTTGAAGACGCGTGCAGTGGATCGGACTGGCGTCGAGGGTGTGTTGTCCTGTGTTCGGCCTGTAACAACGATGGAGGCGTCAAGGATGTGTGGTGGTGGTCGATGGCGGACTGTGCAGCCGGTCGAACGATCGAAGGAAAGGTGGCGGAGTCCAATTGTGAGGTTGGCACCGCTGCTGGTGGTCGACGGAGCCGGCGGTGTAATAACCGAAAATTTTAAACTCCGTTTAATACTGATTTCAACCGGATTCCGATCCGCCAACTTTTATCCTTTTAAATAAAAATAAAATGATATTTAATTTCTATCATTTTATGTGACCTTGATTGACATAAAATGATAATTAGGTAACCCGTATAATAAGTCCGTACATTTAAAAAACCGAAGAGCGGTTCCGTGCGAGTAACGATTTATTTTTCAGCCCATCCTCTAACGGGATGAGCGGGCCCAACGGATTAGGCCCACTAATTAACCCATCTGCCGGCCCACTTACTTAACCCTTCCCTAATTCCCCACTAATGACATTTAACCCAATCTTAACCCTAACCTATTTGAGAGTTGTACGCTCTATTCTTCTACCTCATCTATGAGAGTACCGTATCAGCAACCAACGAATTCGGCGTCAAAGACAACCACAATTGAGCTTGGAAGCACCGCCCATCGGTCCACCAAACGACCCTCTCCGCGCCGGAACTGCTGCATCATCGTTGGCCAGAGAGACGAGGCCGCCAACGCCGTCGGGGTTCCTGCGAGCGATAACGAGACCGAAGGCAAGTACACACCCTCACCTACTCGCCGCCTTGCTTATCGATCGACTTCCGGGCGATAAAATACATCCTACCGGCCACTATTGGGTGTACCTCTGCTCGGACCTTCACCTCGGCGCTCCAGATGCTGCACCAGACCGGAGGGAGACGGTTGCTCGGCCTGCTGCAGACGGCGTCTCCGGTAAGCTCCGACCCGACTGCCTCCTTTCCCTATTTCGTCCCTAACCTCCTGCAAGTATCTAACCTGTTGATGAACGGGATTGTCGACCCTCCTGTTGACTGGTGCTACACTGGCTCGACAGAGCTCTATTCGGGGCTACTTCGATCGACTTAGGCCACAATTACTTTTCCTGCAGAGGCGTGACCATTGTGCTGGACGGGTGAGTTTTCTTCCTCCGTGCAGTGTAGGTATAGTATATATATATATATATTATGCATAAGTATAGTGTAGGTATAAGTATATATATATTATGCATAAGTGCAGTGTAGGTATAAGTATATATATATATATATATATATATATATATATATATATATATATATATATATATATATATATACATATATATATATATATATATATATATATATATTTGCATAAGTACAGTGTAGGTATAAGTATATATATATTATGCATAAGTGCAGTGTAGGTATAAGTATATATATATATATTTGCATAAGTGCCGTGTAGGTATAAGTATATATATATTATGCATAAGTGCAGTGTAGGTATAAGTATATATATATATATTTGCATAAGTGCCGTGTAGGTATAAGTATATATATTTGCATAAGTGCCGTGTAGGTATAAGTATATATATTTGCATAAGTGCCGTGTATATATATATATATATATAAAAGTGTAGTGTATATATATAAGTATATATAGATGTATAAGTGTAGAGTGGTGAAGATAGGAGCCACTAAGAAGGGTAGGTACTTGGGTAGGAACGTGTGGTATAGTAGTAACCGGAAAAGGTTAGAGTTTATAGGTAGTTAGTACGACCGGAATATTGTGCACTAGATATGAAGGTTGCGGTGGTTTGTATGGGTGTTCAAATGCTATCGTTGATAACGAGTTCCACTTGTTAGAATATCCTAAGGACTCGTTATGCTAACATAAGCTAAGCTCGTTTAGGTTCTCGGTCTGTTACCTAGAATAATTATGAGGATGTTATCTAAACTTGGGAATGGAATGACGTTGTTCTCTTTAACGAGTATGTTTATGATTTTGACCTTAGACCTAGTAGCTTAGGTGTAAAGGTTGGACCTTAACAACCCTTTTGAAAATTCTAGAACCTTGTTAACTTTATAATCTCTAGTAAACTATCCTTGAGAACGAGATTATGGAAATGGGTTCTAAAAGAAAATATTAGATTTTAATGGTAGACTTTTTGGGATTTTTCGGGACCAGGGGTAAAATAGTCATTTTACCTTAAGAGGGTTTTTAGTAACTCCTCTTCATGAGATTGTACATCTTAGAAGTTTATAACTTCTAAGAGTGGGATGTGATTCTGATCCACGTGCCTTGTTTGACAGGCGAATGAGTTTACACGGTTGCAGACCGAGTTGAGATTTCAGAGAGTTGTGATTTAATTCAGGTAAGTCCTTGCGACTTACTTAGCTGGTTTCTGGATATTAGTTGAGTGATAATAGTGGTATGTACCATGTCTATTATAATAACAACTTGTTAGGACGACCGTCGTTATTATGTGTTAAGGCCCAAGTGTATGTATAACGGGCCGTGACATCACTGCCCAGCTCTGCCAGGAGACTGGGAGGTTCTCTATACCCAGACCATACAAGTACACGGTGAGATGCATCGAATCCACTCCTGATGGGTACACGGGGACGGAGGTGAGGTTTGGGAATCCCTCGTGTCACAAAATAAGTATCATTAGTAAGAGTGAATGACTTAAATGAAGATAATAAATGGATTGTTTGAAAGCATGATGAGTGTTTATGATTTTTTGTGTGTGTGCTATTATTATTCTCCTAATGTTTAGATAACTAGCTAATGGTTGTTTTGTTGTGTTTTTAGATTTATCGCAGGTTAGAGCAGCAACTGAGTGAACCGGAAGTAGTGGTCAGCCGGGTCTCCGTACTCCTTAGAGTGGGGGTTGGGTTGTTGCTTGTCGTTCTTTCATCTTGTTAAGATAGATAGTATTTTCCCTTTGTTTAAGTATTATAGGTTGTTAGACCTTGTTGCATTCATCCGTTAAAAACACATCTTTATGAATTTCAGTTTTTCTTATTTGTGTCTTGTTGCAAGATCCTAGTAATATTGTTGTCAAACTGAGGTCGGGACCCATTGTGAGGTCCTAACCAGTAATATCTCGGGTTCCGAGAATCCGGGGTGTTACAGGCGGAAGGGAAGGTGGCGATGGTCCGAATGCGAGGCTGGCACCGCTATTGGTGGTTGTCGGTGTTGGCGTCGACTGTGTAGAAACGAGAGGGCTGCGGCGTGAGGTTATGCGGTAGAGGAGTGTTGTCGAGAGTGCCGCAGCAGGATTAGGAAAAGGAAATCAGGTTAAGCGTAGGATTGGATTAGGGTTAGGATTAGGGTTAAGGAGGTGGGCCGGCTGAAAGGTCATTGGGCCTGATGTTGGGCCGGAACCGGCCTGCTCTTTAATTAAGACAAGAGGGCTGAAAGAATACTCGTTCTCCGCCCGAAACCGTTCAATGTACGGAATTAATTACGGAATTATTTATGAAATTATTTACTGAATTATATAAGTTATCATTTTATGTGAATCCATGTTACATAAAATGATAGAACTTAATATCGTGTTATTTTTATTTAAAAGAATTTAGGTTGGCGGATCGGAAAAGACTAACTATCTTAACAAAAGGAAAAGAACAACAAAGCAACAACCCAAACCCCCACCCTAAGGAGTACGGAGACCCGGCTGACCACTACTTCCGGATCACTCAGCTGCCGTTTTAACCTGCAGTAGAATCTAAAAACACAACAAAACAACCATTAGCTAGTTATCTAAACATTAGGAGAATAATAATAGCACACACACACATAAAATAATAAACACTCATCATGCTTTCAACAATCCATTTATTATCTTTATTTAAGTCATTCACTCTAATGATACTTATTTTGTGACACGAGGGATTCCCAAACCTCGCCTCCGCCCCCGTGTACCCATCAGGAGTGGATCCGATGCATCTCACCGTGTACCTGTATGGTCTGGGTATAAAGAACCTCCCAGTCTCCTGGCAGAGCTGGGCAGTGATGTCACGGCCCGTTATACATACACTTGGGCCTTAAAACATAATAACCACGGCCGTCCTAACAAGTTGTTATTTATTATAACACACATTGCACACACACAACCATTATCACCCAACTAATATCAGAAACCAGCTAAGTAAGTCGTAAGGACTTACTTGAATCTAAATCACAACTCTCAAATTCTCAACTCGGTCCGCAGCCGTAGAAACTCAAACGCCTGTCACACAAGGCACGTGGATCAAAATTACATCCTTAAACTCATAGAAGATATAAACTCTAAGATGTACAGTCTCATGAAGAGAGATTACGGAAAAAGGCTCTCTTAAGGTAAAAAGACTATTTTACCCCTGGTCCCGAGACTTCCCAAAAAAAATCTATCATTTAGTTCTAATATTCTCCTCTAGGACCTAAGTCCACAATCGAGTTCTCATAGAAAAATTTAGTAAGGTTTTATAAAAGTTACCCAACATTCTTAGTTTACACAAAAGTCGTCAAGCCTCGACTTTGGGTTCATATACACGGCTTGGATAAGGATATAAAATCCCGAGATAAAATCCTAGATCCTCTATGATATACATACTAAACCTAGGAGTAAAGATCTCTCAAAAATACTTACTCATAACTCTCCCATAATTCTCCGAAGTTGGTATAAAAGCTGAAATTCCCATACTTAGTCTATTTTCCCCTGCTATAAAAACAGCTCAAGTGCTCTACTTCGGGACCTTATAAAACCTAATCCGACCGTTAACTTTCTCCCAAATTTTAACACAGTAAACTACATAATTCAATCTACAAAATACTAAAAATTCGACGGTGGATTCTCGATCTAAGCTATAGAAATTAGATCCTAAAGTCAATAGGTCGAAGCTGAATTATAAGGTGGGTAGAGGTTCTAATTTCGATTCTCCTTGACAGTATAAGCTTCCCTTATTTTTACCTACAGGTCTCCGGTTCAAAACCCACTGCACCCAAACATACATCAACCATAAAAGACCATCTTAAGATCAAAACCTTCCTGCTGCACATCTAACTTCTCTAAGTCTCGTCTAAGCAACCCTACACTGCTTTCACCTAAAAACTCAGCAACTACCACATATACACTAAACAGCACAAAGGGTACTAAGCTCAGGAGTTGTGATTACTCACCCGTAGCAGTGAAGATCCAGTTTGCTGTCAATCTCCCCAATGAAGAGTCCAACGTTGTATAAGGCTGCATTCGATCGAGGAGAGTTGATTACGGATCTATACATGAGGAGGAAAGAGTGGACAGTAGGTGTGCACTTACTCAGTCTTTTGCTTTAGCAGCCTGGCACGCGATCTGCTCCTGGGGACGGTTGAAGACGCGTGCAGTGGATCGGACTGGCGTCGAGGGTGTGTTGTCCTGTGTTCGGCCTGTAACAGCGATGGAGGCGTCAAGGATGTGTGGTGGTGGTCGATGGCAGACTGTGCAGCCGGTCGAACGATCGAAGGAAAGGTGGCGGAGTCCAACTATGAGGTTGGCACCGCTGCTGGTGGTCGACGGAGCCGGCGGTGTAATAACCGAAAATTTTAAACTCCGTTTAATACTGATTTCAACCGGATTTCGATCCGCCAACTTTTATCCTTTTAAATAAAAATAAAATGATATTTAATTTCTATCATTTTATGTGACCTTGATTCACATAAAATGATAATTAGGTAACCCGTATAATAAGTCCGTACATTTAAAAAACCGAAGAGCGGTTCCGTGCGAGTAACGATTTATTTTTCAGCCCATCCTCTAACGGGATGAGCGGGCCCAACGGAGTAGGGCCACTAATTAACCCATCTGCCGGCCCACTTACTTAACCCTTCCCTAATTCCCCACTAATGACATTTAACCCAATCTTAACCCTAACCTAATTGAGAGTTGTACGCTCTATTCTTCTACCTCATCTATGAGAGTACCGTATCAGCAACCAACGAATTCGGCGTCAAAGACAACCACAATTGAGCTTGGAAGCACCGCCCATCGGTCCACCAAACGACCCTCTCCGCGCCGGAACTGCTGCATCATCGTTGGCCAGAGAGACGAGGCCGCCAACGCCGTCGGGGTTCCTGCGAGCGATAACGAAACCGAAGGCAAGTACACATCCTCACCTACTCGCCGCCTTGCTTGTCGATCGACTTCCGGGCGATAAAATACATCCTACCGGCCACTATTGGGTGTACCTCTGCTCGGACCTTCACCTCGGCGCTCCAGACGCTGCACCAGACCGGAGGGAGACGGTTGCTCGGCCTGCTGCAGACGGCGTCTCCGGTAAGCTCCGACCCGACTGCCTCCTTTCCCTATTTCGTCCCTAACCTCCTGCAAGTATGTAACTTGTTGATGAACGGGATTGTCGACCCTCCTGTTGGCTGGTGCCACACTGGCTCGACAGAGCTCTATTCGGGGCTACTTCGATCGACTTAGGCCACAATTACTTTTCCTGTAGAGGCGTGACCATTGTGCTGGACGGGTGAGTTTTCTTCCTCCGTGCAGTGTAGGTATAAGTATATATATATATATATTATGCATAAGTATAGTGTAGGTATAAGTATATATATATTATGCATAAGTGCAGTGTAGGTATAAGTATATATATATATATATATATATATATATATATATATATATATATATATATATATATATATATATTTGCATAAGTACAGTGTAGGTATAAGTATATATATATTATGCATAAGTGCAGTGTAGGTATAAGTATATATATATATATATATTTGCATAAGTGCCGTGTAGGTATAAGTATATATATATTATGCATAAGTGCAGTGTAGGTATAAGTATATATATATATATATATATATATTTGCATAAGTGCCGTGTATATATATATAAAAGTGTAGTGTATATATATAAGTATATATAGATGTATAAGTGTAGAGTGGTGAAGATAGGAGCCACTAAGAAGGGTACGTACTTGGGTAGGAACGTGTGGTATAGTAGTAACCGGAAAAGGTTAGAGTTTATAGGTAGTTAGTACGACCGGAATATTGTGCACTAGATATGAAGGTTGCGGTGGTTTGTATGGGTGTTCAAATGCTATCGTTGATAACGAGTTCCACTTGTTAGAATATCCTAAGGACTCGTTATGCTAACATAAGCTAAGCTCGTTTAGGTTCTCGGTCTGTTACCTAGAATAATTATGAGGATGTTATCTAAACTTGGGAATGGAATGACGTTGTTCTCTTTAACGAGTATGTTTATGATTTTGACCTTAGACCTAGTAGCTTAGGTGTAAAGGTCGGACCTTAACAACCCTTTTGAAAATTCTAGAACCTTGTTAACTTTATAATCTCTAGTAAACTATCCTTGAGAACGAGATTATGGAAATGGGTTCTAAAAGAAAATATTAGATTTTAATGGTAGACTTTTTGGGAGTTTTCGGGACCAGGGGTAAAATAGTCATTTTACCTTAAGAGGGTTTTTAGTAACTCCTCTTCATGAGATTGTACATCTTAGAAGTTTATAACTTCTAAGAGTGGGATGTGATTCTGATCCACGTGCCTTGTTTGACAGGCGAATGAGTTTACACGGTTGCAGACCGAGTTGAGATTTCAAAGAGTTGTGATTTGATTCAGGTAAGTCCTTGCGACTTACTTAGCTGGTTTCTGGATATTAGTTGAGTGATAATAGTGGTGTGTACCATGTCTATTATAATAACAACTTGTTAGGGCGACCGTCGTTATTATGTGTTAAGGCCCAAGTGTATGTATAACGGGCCGTGACATCACTGCCCAGCTCTGCCAGGAGTGTAACGCCTAAAAATTTGGCGCGTTTTCGATATTATTTTATCCTACTTTTACCGATATTTTATTAGCTTTAATATTTTCAAGAATATTTTACGCGGTAAATTAAATTTTTTTTTTTCGAGTTTATATATATTGACGTACAATTTCCGTATATTAATTATTAGGAAATGTTTCCGATTTGAAAATCCCGTTTCGAACGTTTAAAATTGAGTCTATCCTATTATTTATTTATTTCCCCTTTCCTCTCTTTATTCCCTTTCTTTATTTTTGTTTTTCTTTCCCTCCTGCAACTCTCCCTACGCGTGATGAGATATGCAGCCTGCAGCGACCCCTCGTTTTTGCCTACCCCAGCCCTCATTCGCAGCTTTCCCATGTAGCCTATCTCCCTTTGCTTCTTCCTCACGTTTCTACTTCTCTCAAGCCACCCTGCTCCTCTCTGATTTCATTCTCGTTGCTGAAGAGGAACAAAACCGCCACCTTCACATTCATCTCTCCCTCTCGAGCTGGTCGCCGGCAACCACCACCACTCTACCCCCTCTCCATCTCTGTTGCTCACCTTCTGAAACTGCAACTCTCTGCCTTCTCCGATGCGCTGCGCCACTGGAGCCGGAAAGTCTTTGGGCCTCGCCGCTGTCATCGGGGCTGTTGTTGCTCTGCCCAGCCCTAGCCATCTTCTCTTTGCTGGAGAATCCAGTGCCGCCACCTTCCCTATGCCGTCACCCACCCTTGCCGGAGTCAAAAAAAAAACCGATTCAGTGCCTCGCCTTGCCTTGGTAGCCGCCGCCGCCCACGCAGTACAGAGGTTGAAGAACCTCGCCTTGCCTCGCCTACCGTCTCTATGATTCGCCTTCTCTGTACTCCACCGCCTTCAACCACCTGGAAGCCACTGGAGGGCCCTCCTTCGCTGCAGAACCAACGTCAGTGCCGGCCTCCTCCTTTGTCGCCGCCGAGTGTTGCCCCGCACCTATTTGCAGCCACCGGAGGGAGCCCTCAGAGGCGCAGCAGCCGCAACCTGCTTTCTCCTTCCCCAGCTGTATGTATCGATTAAGGGAGAAGCCTTTTAGGGTTTTCAAATCATGCCCTTAATTTATGTTTAATTACAAAATGTACCCAGCTTTATATATTACATCTTTTACTCACATTTTGGAATCTTGCATTTATATCCTGTGCTGAAAATTACTGATTATGGCCCGTATTTACATTTTCGGAATATGACCCAAGTTTATGCATTTGTTCATCTTTGCCCTAAAAATGTATTTGACGATTTTAAACTCGGGTTTCAATTAAGGGGATATTCTTATATTTATATATACTACATATTATGGCTTTGTTGGATTAATCTCGGTTTATGGCAAAGATTTTTATTGTGGGTATTAACCTTCGTTTTGAAAGTGAGTTTTCCTTAAATTTATATACGTTAAATCTTCCATTCAAATTTAGCATATAAGCTAAATTTGTATAGTTTTGGTGTTAGGTTCGGAAGCGTCCCGATAAAGACCTAACAAGTCCAAGTCGACATTTGTTGATCGATTTCCGTCTTTTGACGTCATGTGAGTATTCTTTTCCCTCGATTTAGTTATGTTTAGTATTAGTACCATGCTAGGTTGGATCTAACATAACTTAGAGTTAATGCCAAGTAGTGGCTTTGAACCTTAGGTGAGTTTCGAGGATTTGATATTGTTTGATGGATTGATGTTGATTCTAAGCTTGAGGTGTTGGTTATCTTGTGAGGTTGTTATAAGACTTTAAGTTATATGTTTGATCTTGTGAATGTTTTGAGGCTCGAGGTGGGGTTGTATGATCTTGTGGGATTTTGGAGTTGAAGTTTGGCTTATCCTAGTTGCGTTGTGAGTTATGGTCTTGCGAGATCCGAGGGTTTAGAAGTCTTAGGACTTCTAGCTTTTGTTGAGTGTGATGTGAGCATGAGGGATTCTAGGATGCGGTCCTAGAATTGAGAGTCAAATGGTCTTGCGTTGATCATTTGTATAGAAGTCTAAGACTTCTATTGTGAGTGGGTTGTTGTTGATATAGTTATCTTCTTGTGAGCAGGTTATGGGCTTCCTCCCTAAGGAAGCGAGAGTGTTGTGAGTTGAGTGTGGTGACAAGGTAAGTCTCCGGACTTACTTAGCTCGTATTCCTTGTATTAGCATTGATGTGTGTTCGGTAGTGTGTGTTTATTCTTTATTGTTTATAACAACTAAACCGGTAATAGGATCACCGACCTTTATATTATTTTGGCCCAAGTGTATGATAACGGGCGGTGACAACTTGCCTGGCTCCCGCGAGAGCTAGGAGGTTCTCGGCGACTATCCCGTGCTGGTAGACGGTCGGATGCATCAGTACCACTCCATGCCGGTAAGTAGGGACCGAGGCGAGTTTCGGTGACTCTCTTGTCACAACCTAAGTTGAATTAGAACGGGATACGACTTAATAATAATAAAGATAATAAACCGGATTGATATGCTTTTAAGTATGTTGTGTGCTTGCAGTGTTCTACTTGTGTATGTGCCTTTCCCATTAATTCTAATGCTTCGAATATGAGCTAACGGTTTTATACCGATTGTTGTAAATTGCCTTGCAGGTTAGGAATGCGGCCGAGAGATCCGGAAGAGTGGGCAGCCGGGGTCCGTACATTTTAGGATTGGGTTTTGGGTGGAATCGAGTTGAGTATTGTATTTAATTGTATTATGTATGTCGCGTGTATGGCGTTTAGTCTTTGGATTTATATTTTCGGCTGAAGTCCTTTGTTGTATTCTTTCGGGTTTTCTTTTCATGGCATAAAAATGTATTTCAGTTTTGGCCTTTATTTGTGCCTTGTTGCAAGATCCGGTGAAATTGTTGTCAAGCTAAGGGTCGGGACCCATTGTGAGGTCCCAACCCGTAGCATCCCGAGTCCCGCGGATTTGGGGTGTTACAAAAGTGGTATCAGAGCCCTAGGTTGACAACAATGGCACTCGCAATCTTCTAAAGGCCGAATGAGGAATAAACAGAACCCACACGGGTTCTGACTTTTCGTTTTCAAAATCACATGCATGAGTCGGGGTAGAATGTACGGACCACCACTTCTTCTGCGGATCTCGGCAGCTTAGTTTATTGGATTTGTATATGTATGTAGATATGTAGGTATGTATAATATATGTGGATTGTAGTTGCATGATGACTTGATTTATATGTATAGTGAATATATGTGGACTATAATACATGTTTGGACCTTGTATTGTTGTATTGGATTTCCTGATGTGATATATTAGTAGTTATGTGGACATAGAACATATATATGCTTATATACGGGCACTTATATATATATATAGTAATATATAGTATGGGACCTTATAGTTAGGACGACGGAAAGATATCATCACCTTTAAGACGACGTTGTTGGCTTAGGATATCATTCATACGTGGAGGAGTATGCTCAAGTATCAAGTTGAGCGTTTCGTGTTGACGAACACCATGGTGTTTCTTGGATTCCTATAAAAGGACATCGAAGAGGAGGAGTAGAGATGTTGTAAATAAAGGACAACCAAGTAAAAGAAAACTCGAGACGACTTAAGGGGGGATCAAGATGGGAGCAATACAAGAAAAAGGGGGCAACATTAAAGTGTAGAAGCGGTTCTAAAGAAGTCATGATCGAACGACGACGAGACCAAGAGAGAACAAACTTAAGTTCTTCGAGAAGAAGCGTGGACAACTAAAGATGTAAATCGAGGAGGAGATGAGTACGTTCTAGCAAGGTTAAGGTGATGTTCCATTAAGATGCAAAGCTTTCCTTAGACGTTTCTAAGCCTTGGAGGGTAGAGGAGAAAAGTGAACGAAACATGTGGGAAGGATTTAAATACCGTGAGTTAAACTTGCTAGGTACCAAGAAATGAAGAGTCAAAAGTACGAGGGTTACGAGGAGGATCACATGGTGAAAGTTCACATAGTAGAATTACCTGGCGGAGTCAATCATTTTCCGCCATTGAGATGAAACTGAGCAACGCTAAGGAGGAAGGGTGTGTGGATGATGATCTTCAGAAGATGAAAGATAAAACAAGGAGTTTTGATTAAAAGACTCAAGTTACCAACCAAGAGAAGAGAGTAGTTACTAACCATAGAGATGTGGGGAAGATGCACTTACAAGATATTATGAAGAACGGTTAAGCCTATGAACGGGAGTTATGCGACACAATAAGGCCGAGAAGGTATAGTCACCTTATAGAAGAAGAAGGAAGCGTGGAGCGTATAAAGAGTTAACGGAGTGTGTGAAGGGTGAAATGAGCAAGTGAAGTTTAAGACAGAGTGCCCTGAGAGGGTACCTTCAGGAGAATGGTAACATGGAGGGTAAGTAGAATGGTAAGTCATTGACATTGGATGAGAAGAGTAATTGATGACAACCAAGAACGCACGTGTGCGGGTTGGCTATTGATGAGCGTAGATGAGAAGAGTAGGCAAGACAATGGCATGAAGGATCGGTAACAAGAGCTTGGAGGATTTCCGGTGGTTCGGTGTAAGTAGTGAGGAAGTATGTCAACTAAGTACAATTGTCTTAATCAAGTAATATTGCATGGGATCAAAGAAAGTGAATGTAACAGACCTCCAAGGGAGGGATTGTAATGACCCTTTGCGACCTTCTTAGCTCACGAGAACGACATATAGGAGAACGACCCGGATTAGAAGTTTTAAGGTTTGATCATGGTAAAGAGAATCAGTAGATCAAGCGAAAGTTAAGGTAAGGTTTTCATTGTTTGTGGTGCGTAGACGGGAGTATAATAAGGTGATGCATAATATGTTCGTTCTAATGAAATGGATAGTATGTTTTCGCGAGTAAAAGTTGAGTCAGATGCTTCAGACTCACACGGAAGAGCCATGGTGGCTATAGCGTGAAAGGGAGAACCTAGATAAGGGCAACGCTATGAGCTTAGAGTTATGATGTTAGTACTTGGTGAAGTAGTGAGTGGATCTTTCAGTGATTGTGGATGAATTTGTTCTAGCGTTTTCCACAGGGCATACTGGTACGGTTGTGGAGTTGTTTATGGGATATCGAGAGATGTATAAGGTGACCAACCAGAGTAAGAGAAGACCAAAGTCCTGAAGTTTGATGTCGACATGAGATGTTCGAGAAGTATATGAAAGATTGAGGTTAGAACCTCTGCGGTCGGATTGACATTACATAAGGAAATGAAGTAGTTCCACACCTACTGGAAGGAATGATGCAAGCTTAGGTGGAATACGAAGAACTCCCCCAACATGTTGGGATGACCGGAGAGCGAAGAAGATAGGATCGATTTGTTATAAGACGTGGTTATGCCCTACAATTAAGACGCTTATGGTAACACATAAGTATGGGTTCTTAAAAGGTTATTATAACCAGGCCTTCAAGGTGAAAAGGATGGAACAATACGGATTCAAGAAAAGAAGGACCCTTGAAAGAGAACAGACACGGTCCTGGCTGAAGATGGAACAATACACGAGTCTTAAAGACGTCACCTCAATAGATCGAGGTAGATCAATTGTGTCATGACCACTTGCAAAGTTGCAAGACAAGGTTGTGTAGGTCCTACGTTATGTGACGGAAGAGGAAAAGATGAAAACCGATATATCACGGATTCCAATACGTCAGAATGTGGATTTTTCCACTAGGTCGAGCTTGATTCAATCCCGATATCTAAGGTGTCGTATGGAATGACACTTGTGCATAGACATGTATTGTGTTAACAAGTGAAGGAGCAATTGCAAGAACTTATTGATAAGATTTCACTAGAAATTTGTGAAATGTTATGGGGAACTCTGAATGCTATCTTGAGCTTTTGATTTGAATTTAATGTTTAATTATATCTTGAACTTTTGATTGAAGTTATTATGAGAACATCAGAATTGTTGTGAAAAACACAGACAATTCTCTCCATTTGAACATCGATTACCGTGAGTCGAACAAAATAATGGTGAGAGACAAATATTTCTTACAACGAATGGATGATCTACTCGATCAGTCGCAAGGGTCAGTAGTCTCGTATAAGAATAATTTAAGGTCTGGATGCCACCAATTGAGAATTCGAGACTCGGATATTGCAAAAACGGCATTCCGGACAACCATGGTCACTACGAGTTTTAGTGATTCCATGTGGGCTTACTAATACCCCGGATAAGATACTTTGGTCTACTCTCGAAGAAGAGAGAAGTTGTATGACAAGTTGTCTCGGGATGGTAACCCCAAAGGATGTGAAAGAAGTTCGCAGGCTTTCTTGGATGTGCCGGTCATTCCCGAATTTGGGGAGAGATCCTCCAAAGTAATAGCATAAATGGCTAACCTACTTTGGAAGACAAAGGAGTTTGACAAAGGAAAGTCAGAACCCGTGATGTTAAGAGTTAATAAAAGAGTCATTGGGCAATTGTTTTGACATTGCCTCGAGGTATGATGGATTTTGTATTTTACAAGTGATTCTTCAAGACAAGGTCTGGGTTAAGTACTGATGTAAAAGTGAAAAGTAACAACATACATGCCTTGTTAGTAGAAGTAGTGGGAAGTAAATTACTCCCTTCCATACTTGGAGCGTGCAACAATTATTGAGGAAACGTGACATCAAAGTTGGTTTGACAAGAACCAAAACCCAATGTGTAAATGGGAAGATTCGATCTTCTTTGTTTGAGACGATCAAGGAGAAACATAATGGAAATGCCGCATTGAGAAAGACCTGAGAAGGAAGTTGAGTTTCCGATATATCATACATTTCTGATATTTAGCGTGAGTTGGAGAAGTGGCTTACAAGTTGGCGTTGCCACCCGGTGTTTCCTGTGTATCCATTGAGAAAGTACATACATGACTTGAGACATATTGTTAGTCATGAGAATCTAGTTGCAGACGAGGAACCGATGGGGCTAAATGGAGGACGGAGGATAGTATTTTGGTGGAGTTTACATTGAGCTAGTAAAATCAACTGGTTAGACCTAGTTCTTCCCTTAGTTGAGTTACGTGCTTGTGTGATGTTATTTGTAATTTTACCATGTGCGGAAATGTGTTATATGACCCAATATATCTTGCAGTGATAGTTTGAGTAGATTTGTGTGTATAGATTAGGAAGTTTAAATCTTCTTAGTTCGAGAGTTCATACCTCGGCCTTAGGGACCGAGAAGTTCGGCGTATAGCAAGTTTCGGGACGAAACTTGATTTTAGGGGGACCTGATGTAACGCCTAAAAATTTGGCGCGTTTTCGATATTATTTTATCCTACTTTTACCGATATTTTATTAGCTTTAATATTTTCAAGAATATTTTACGCGGTAAATTAAATTTTTTTTTTCGAGTTTATATATATTGACGTACAATTTCCGTATATTAATTATTAGGAAATGTTTCCGATTTGAAAATCCCGTTTCGAACGTTTAAAATTGAGTCTATCCTATTATTTATTTATTTCCCCTTTCCTCTCTTTATTCCCTTTCTTTATTTTTGTTTTTCTTTCCCTCCTGCCACTCTCCCTACGCGTGATGAGATATGCAGCCTGCAGCGACCCCTCGTTTTTGCCTACCCCAGCCCTCATTCGCAGCTTTCCCATGTAGCCTATCTCCCTCTGCTTCTTCCTCACGTTTCTACTTCTCTCAAGCCACCCTGCTCCTCTCTGATTTCATTCTCGTTGCTGAAGAGGAACAAAACCGCCACCTTCACATTCATCTCTCCCTCTCGAGCTGGTCGCCGGCAACCATCACCACTCTACCCCCTCTCCATCTCTATTGCTCACCTTCTGAAACTGCAACTCTCTGCCTTCTCCGATGCGCTGCGCCACTGGAGCCGGAAAGTCTTTGGGCCTCGCCGCTGTCATCGGGGCTGTTGTTGCTCTGCCCAGCCCTAGCCATCTTCTCTTTGCTGGAGAATCCAGTGCCGCCACCTTCCCTATGCCGTCACCCACCCTTGCCGGAGTCAAAAAAAAAACCGATTCAGTGCCTCGCCTTGCCCTGGTAGCCGCCGCCGCCCACGCAGTACAGAGGTTGAAGAACCTCGCCTTGCCTCGCCTACCGTCTCTATGATTCGCCTTCTCTGTACTCCACCGCCTTCGACCACCTGGAAGCCACTGGAGGGCCCTCCTTCGCTGCAGAACCAACGTCAGTGCCGGCCTCCTCCTTTGTCGCCGCCGAGTGTTGCCCCGCACCTATTTGCAGCCACCGGAGGGAGCCCTCAGAGGCGCAGCAGCCGCAACCTGCTTTCTCCTTCCCCAGCTGTATGTATCGATTAAGGGAGAAGCCTTTTAGGGTTTTCAAATCAGGCCCTTAATTTATGTTTAATTACAAAATGTACCCAGCTTTATATATTACATCTTTTACTCACATTTTGGAATCTTGCATTTATATCCTGTGCTGAAAATTACTGATTATGGCCCGTATTTACATTTTCGGAATATGACCCAAGTTTATGCATTTGTTCATCTTTGCCCTAAAAATGTATTTGACGATTTTAAACTCGGGTTTCAATTAAGGGGATATTCTTATATTTATATATACTACATATTATGGCTTTGTTGGATTAATCTCGGTTTATGGCAAAGATTTTTATTGTGGGTATTAACCTTCGTTTTGAAAGTGAGTTTTCCTTAAATTTATATACGTTAAATCTTCCATTCAAATTTAGCATATAAGCTAAATTTGTATAGTTTTGGTGTTAGGTTCGGAAGCGTCCCGATAAAGACCTAACAAGTCCAAGTCGACATTTGTTGATCGATTTCCGTCTTTTGACGTCATGTGAGTATTCTTTTCCCTCGATTTAGTTATGTTTAGTATTAGTACCATGCTAGGTTGGATCTAACATAACTTAGAGTTAATGCCAAGTAGTGGCTTTGAACCTTAGGTGAGTTTCGAGGATTTGATATTGTTTGATGGATTGATGTTGATTCTAAGCTTGAGGTGTTGGTTATCTTGTGAGGTTGTTATAAGACTTTAAGTTATATGTTTGATCTTGTAAATGTTTTGAGGCTCGAGGTGGGGTTGTATGATCTTGTGGGATTTTGGAGTTTAAGTTTGGCTTATCCTAGTTGTGTTGTGAGTTATGGTCTTGCGAGATCCGAGGGTTTAGAAGTCTTAGGACTTCTAGCTTTTGTTGAGTGTGATGTGAGCATGAGGGATTCTAGGATGCGGTCCTAGAATTGAGAGTCAAATGGTCTTGCGTTGATCATTTGTATAGAAGTCTAAGACTTCTATTGTGAGTGGGTTGTTGTTGATATAGTTATCTTCTTGTGAGCAGGTTATGGGCTTCCTCCCTAAGGAAGCGAGAGTGTTGTGAGTTGAGTGTGGTGACGAGGTAAGTCTCCGGACTTACTTAGCTCGTATTCCTTGTATTAGCATTGATGTGTGTTCGGTAGTGTGTGTTTATTCTTTATTGTTTATAACAACTAAACCGGTAATAGGATCACCGACCTTTATATTATTTTGGCCCAAGTGTATGATAACGGGCGGTGACAACTTGCCTGGCTCCCGCGAGAGCTAGGAGGTTCTCGGCGACTATCCCATTCTGGTAGACGGTCGGATGCATCAGTACCACTCCATGCCGGTAAGTAGGGACCGAGGCGAGTTTCGGTGACTCTCGTGTCACAACCTAAGTTGAATTAGAACGGGATACGACTTAATAATAATAAAGATAATAAACCGGATTGATATGCTTTTAAGTATGTCGTGTGCTTGCAGTGTTCTACTTGTGTATGTGCCTTTCCCATTAATTCTAATGCTTCGAATATGAGCTAACGGTTTTATACCGATTGTTGTAAATTGCCTTGAAGGTTAGGAATGCGGCCGAGAGATCCGGAAGAGTGGGCAGCCGGGGTCCGTACATTTTAGGATTGGGTTTTGGGTGGAATCGAGTTGAGTATTGTATTTAATTGTATTATGTATGTCGCGTGTATGGCGTTTAGTCTTTGGAGTTATATTTTCGGCTGAAGTCCTTTGTTGTATTCTTTCGGGTTTTCTTTTCATTGCATAAAAATGTATTTCAGTTTTGGCCTTTATTTGTGCCTTGTTGCAAGATCCGGTGAAATTGTTGTCAAGCTAAGGGTCGGGACCCATTGTGAGGTCCCAACCCGTAGCATCCCGAGTCCCGCGGATTTGGGGTGTTACAAGGACACTGG
Organism: Fagopyrum homotropicum; assembly: GCA_033239125.1. Classification (NCBI taxonomy): domain Eukaryota; kingdom Viridiplantae; phylum Streptophyta; class Magnoliopsida; order Caryophyllales; family Polygonaceae; genus Fagopyrum; species Fagopyrum homotropicum. Next base: position 58,776,348 of record BSWB01000008.1, on the reverse strand, counting down.
GAGGTTCTCTATACCCAGACCATACAGGTACACGGTGAGATGCATCGGATCCACTCCTGATGGGTACACGGGGACGGAGGCGAGGTTTGGGAATCCCTCGTGTCACAAAATAAGTATCATTAGAGTGAATGATTTAAATAAAGATAATAAATGGATTGTTGAAAGCATGATGAGTGTTTATTATTTTATGTGTGTGTGCTATTATTATTCTCCTAATGTTTAGATAACTAGCTAATGGTTGTTTTGTTGTGTTTTTAGATTCTACCGCAAGTTAAAACGGCAGCTGAGTGATCCGGAAGTAGTGGTCAGCCGGGTCTCCGTACTCCTTAGGGTGGGGGTTTGGGTTGTTGCTTTGTTGTTATTTTCCTTTTGTTAAGACAGTTAGTCTTTTCCGATCCGCCAACCTAAATTCTTTTAAATAAAAATAACACGATATTAAGTTCTATCATTTTATGTAACATGGATTCACATAAAATGATAACTTATATAATTCAGTAAATAATTTCATAAATAATTCCGTAATTAATTCCGTACTTTGAACGGTTTCGGTCGGAGAACGAGTATTCTTTCAGCCCTCTTGTCTTAATTAAAGAGCAGGCCGGTTCCGGCCCAACACCAGGCCCAATGACCTTTCAGCCGGCCCACCTCCTTAACCCTAATCCTAACCCTAATCCAATCCTACGCTTAACCTGATTTCCTTTTCCTAATCCTGCTGCGGCACTCTCGACAACACTCCTCTACCGCATAACCTCACGCCGCAGCCCTCTCGTTTCTGCACAGTCGATGCCAACACCGACGACCACCAATAGCGGTGCCAGCCTCGCATTCGGACCATCGCCACCTTCCCTTCCGCCTGTAACACCCCGGATTCTCGGAACCCGGGATATTACTGGTTAGGACCTCACAATGGGTCCCGACCTCAGTTTGACAACAATATTACTACGATCTTGCAACAAGACACAAATAAGAAAAACTGAAATTCATAAAGATGTGTTTTTAACGGATGAATGCAACAAGGTCTAACAACCTATAATACTTAAAAACCCACTGCACCCAAACATACATCAACCATAAAAGACCATCTTAAGATCAAAACCTTCGTGCTGCACATCTAACTTCTCTAAGTCTCGTCTAAGCAACCCTACACTACTTTCATCTCAAAACTCAGCAACTACCACATATACACTAAACAGCACAAAGGGTACTAAGCTCAGGAGTTGTGATTACTCACCCGTAGCAGTGAAGATCCAGTTTGCTGTCAATCTCCCCAATGAAGAGTCCAACGTTGTATAAGGCTGCATTCGATCGAAGGAGAGTTGATTACGGATCTATACATGAGGAGGAAAGAGTGGACAGTAGGTGTGCACTTACTCAGTCTTCTGCTTTAGCAGCCTGGCACGCGATCTGCTCCTGGGGACGGTTGAAGATGCGTGCAATGGATCGGACTGGCTGCGAGGGTGTGATGCCCTGTGTTCGGCCTGTAGCAACGATGGAGGCGTCAAGGATGTGTGGTGGTGGTCGATGGCGGACTGTGCAGCCGGTCGAACGATCGAAGGAAAGGTGGTGGAGTCCAACTGTGATGTTGGCACCGCTGCTGGTGGTCGACGGAGCCGGCGGAAGGGAGGGTGGCGATGGTCCGAATGCGAGGCTGGCACCGCTATTGGTGGTCGTCGGTGTTGGCGTCGACTGTGCAGAAACGAGAGGGCTGCGGCGTGAGGTTATGCGGTAGAGGAGTGTTATCGAGAGTGCCGCACCAGGATTAGGAAAAGGAAATTAGGTTAAGCGTAAGATTGGATTAGGGTTAGGATTAGGGTTAAGGAGGTGGGCCGGCTGAAAGGTCATTGGGCCTGGTGTTGGGTCGGAACCGGCCTGCTCTTTAATTAAGACAAGAGGGCTGAAAGAATACTCGTTCTCCGCCCGAAACCGTTCAAGGTACGGAATTAATTACGGAATTGTTTATGAAATTATTTACTTTATTATATAAGTTATCATTTTATGTGAATCCATGTTACATAAAATGATAGAATTTAATATCGTGTTATTTTTATTTAAAAGAATTTAGGTTGGCGGATCGGAAATCCGGTTTTATCCGGTATTAAACGGAGTTTAAAAATTTCGGTTATTACAAATGGAAATGGAAACCGTAAAGTAATAAGATTCTACAAATCTTCGCCCCATCGTATCAACTGCAACTTCGTCTTGAGAAATCAGAAGGTAGGTTTCGTGCTTTCCTATTATGTCAACCAAGAATCGCCTAATCGCCATTGTCGTCCTTTCCGAACTTCGCAATACCTTCGTCTGCCATTTTCGCAACTATAAACATACCCAGATATGTAAATGTCATACATAGAATTCGGATACACATGACATAAAAGACATACGTACATTTATGTAAACATTATGTACACAATTACACATCGATCGTACATACACAATATGTACTATTACACACAATGAAGATGTAGATTAATGCACTTAATATGTACACAATAACACACACCTAATAAATAACAAATATGTATATATCATACATAGGGTTCAAAACACATACGTACATTACTGTCCCTAAAATGTGTACACAAGTTATCTTCGTCAACATAATATCGCCAATCTGGACAATCGCCATTTCTCCAGAAAATGGCATACATCGTGATTCAAGATTACAACAATATAGTTACACAATTTCAACAACAAAATTACTATTTTCATCATATATGTACACTAACAAGTCAAAAGAAACACAAAATAACAACATAAATTTTGTCCTCCATTAAAGCATCAAAAAGCTTCGAAACACCATAAATTTGACTTTCACCTTACCGATTTACGATAGATGATGCTACAAAAACCTAACAACCGATGCAGTGTACTTCTCCAATGGCCAAAACGTGAACGCAGACAATTGCCCAAACCTGAACGCATAAAAACCCAGAAACCTCCGTCTTCTGTTTTCGTTGAAAATGGTGGACTGTATATCGTAAAAAAAAACACAGAAAATAATGTGGGAAGATCGTTGTTTTTAATGCTTCCTAAACCGTTATTATCTTTAATTAGCAAAATTAATTTTGGAAATAAATTTTTTTAATTGGAGAGAGAAAGATCATGAGATCTCTATTTTGTTAATTATTAAATTTTTTCTTTACATATTCAAAGGGCCTAGTTTGTTAATTAAAACACAAAACTACCTACTTGGTACACAATGATGCAAAAAGTGCCTACTTAACTATTTAACCCAATAATATTTCCCACATCGACAATCACAAACTTCAACGTACTCTTTATATAAACACGCAGAGATTAGAATGGTTGTCGAGCTCAGTAACGCGGGCTTGTAACTCGACGGGAGGACATTAAGATGGCGGAACTTGATCCTTGATAGTTGGTGGCTGGCGTTAAAGTCCCTCGCACAGCAGATGGTGAATATCCCGTTCGCTCCTACTCTGTAGATGGGAATGGTTCACGCAGCACAGGCAAAAAGGGGAGGACAAATACCCTCGATGGGTCGCCTCCTTGTCTGTCGGGGACCGCGACGTGTCACCAACTATCGCCATGGCTAGCCGGATCATTGAACCGTTATTCTTTTGTTCCGTCGATTAGTGTATTCTACTCATCTTTAAAGTTTTATTTCAGGGATTCTACGTTTTATTTCAAGGATTCTTGTTGGGCTAGCGATTAGTGTATTCTACTCATCTTTTAAGTTTTATTTCAGGAATTCTACGTTTTATTTCAGGGATTCTTGTTGGGCTAGCCGGATCATGAACCGTAATTCTTTTGTTCCGTCTATTAGTGTATTCTACTCATCTTTAAAGTTTTATTTCAGGGATTCTTGTTGATGTGCTTGTGTCTTCTAAATGCACTTAGATTGCAATTACTTTAAATACCCATTTACAACCAACAAGTTTTACTCCATCACGCAAATCAATCAAATCCCGAACTTAATTTCGATTAGTCTAAAACCATAGTTAAGATATTTGTAATTTTTCCACAAATTCAAAGAAGTTAACCGATGATTATTATATTTGAAATATATATACATAAATTAACTTATTATTATTATAATATTATATACTTTTGTGTTATAATCTTAATTGAAATATGAGATACACTTGATGTAAGTTTTGTAGATATTAAAAATTATTAAATTTCCATTTTTTTGTATTAATTAATATAGAAATTTTTGTACAAGACATGAAACACTAAGCTAGTGATTTAGTGTAAAATAACATGTATAAATCTATAAAAATATGGGTTTGTTTTATTTACCATGATAAAAAGGTAGCTTCTTCTCTAAAAAAAATTGGATTATTTTTTAAGCTTAGAAACTATTAATCAATAATATTGGATATGTTTTTAATACTTGCTTCATTGGTGATCTTGCATGGTTTAAACTTTTTAGATAGTTATGTGAAGAAAAAAACGCATAGTTTAAGGGTAATATATATGTAATTTATCTTAAAATCTATTTTGAATGTGCAATATTTAGCCGGTGTAATTGTTTGTTCCGATAAACATGGAGAGAGGTGTTGAAAAGTGGGTGTTAATCAAACAAAAGAGTTGCTTAATTACATCAACTCACAGCGCGCCATTAGGACATTTTTGGTTTATTAGATACTAACTAGGCCCCTAGGAAATTATCACTAAAAAAAAGATAAATTAAAGAGACCAATCATAATTATAGGAGGTGGTTTGAGTAGTTACAAAATTTCATTTATTAAAAGTTTCCTTTAATTAAAACATTGGTTATTGGTGTAACACCCTGAATTCTCCGAACTCGGGACATTACTGGTTAGGACCTCACAATGGGTCCCGACCTTAGTTTGACAACAATATTACTAGGATCTTGCAACAAGACACAAATAAGAAAAACCGAAATTCATAAAAATGTATTTCAAAAGGGATGAATGCAACAAAGTCTACCAGCCTATAGAACTCAACAACGGAAAAGACTAACTATCTTAACAAAAGGAAAAGAACAACAAAGCAACAACCCAAACCCCCACCCTAAGGAGTACGGAGACCCGGCTGACCACTACTTCCGGATCACTCAGCTGCCGTTTTAACCTGCGGTAGAATCTAAAAACACAACAAAACAACCATTAGCTAGTTATCTAAACATTAGGAGAATAATAATAGCACACACACACATAAAATAATAAACACTCATCATGCTTTCAACAATCCATTTATTATCTTTATTTAAGTCATTCACTCTAATGATACTTATTTTGTGACACGAGGGATTCCCAAACCTCGCCTCCGCCCCCGTGTACCCATCAGGAGTGGATCCGATGCATCTCACCGTGTACCTGTATGGTCTGGGTATAAAGAACCTCCCAGTCTCCTGGCAGAGCTGGGCAGTGATGTCACGGCCCGTTATACATACACTTGGGCCTTAAAACATAATAACCACGGCCGTCCTAACAAGTTGTTATTTATTAAAACACACATTGCACACACACAACCATTATCACCCAACTAATATCAGAAACCAGCTAAGTAAGTCGCAAGGACTTACTTGAATCTAAATCACAACTCTCAAATTCTCAACTCGGTCCGCAGCCGTAGAAACTCAAACGCCTGTCACACAAGGCACGTGGATCAAAATTACATCCTTAAACTCTTAGAAGATATAAACTATAAGATGTACAGTCTCATGAAGAGAGATTACGGAAAAAGGCTCTCTTAAGGTAAAAAGACTATTTTACCCCTGGTCCCGAGACTTCCCAAAAAAAATCTATCATTTAGTTCTAATATTCTCCTCTAGGACCTCAGTCCACAATCGAGTTCTCATAGAAAAATTTAGTAAGGTTTTATAAAAGTTACCCAACATTCTTAGTTTACACAAAAGTCGTCAAGCCTCGACTTTGGGTTCATATACACGGCTTGGATAAGGATATAAAATCCCGAGATAAAATCCTAGATCCTCTATGATATACATACTAAACCTAGGAGTAAAGATCTCTCAAAAATACTTACTCATAACTCTCCCATAATTCTCCGAAGTTGGTATAAAAGCTGAAATTCCCATACTTAGTCTATTTTCCCCTGCTGTAAAAACAGCTCAAGTGCTCTACTTCGGGACCTTATAAAACCTAATCCGACCGTTAACTTTCTCCCAAATTTTAACACAGTAAACTACATAATTCAATGTACAAAATACTAAAAATTCAACGGTGGATTCTCGATCTAAGCTATAGAAATTAGATCCTAAAGTCAACAGGTCGAAGCTGAATTATAAGGTGGGTAGAGGTTCTAATTTCGATTCTCCTTGACAGTATAAGCTTCCCTTATTTTTACCTAGAGGTCTCCGGTTCAAAACCCACTGCACCCAAACATATATCAACCATAAAAGACCATCTTAAGATCAAAACCTTCGTGCTGCACATCTAACTTCTCTAAGTCTCGTCTAAGCAACCCTACACTGCTTTCACCTCAAAACTCAGCAACTACCACATATACACTAAACAACACAAAGGGTACTAAGCTTAGGAGTTGTGATTACTCACCAGTAGCAGTGAAGATCCAGTTTGTTGTCAATCTCCCAATGAAGAGTCCAACGTTGTATAAGACTGCATTCGATCGAAGGAGAGTTGATTACGGATCTATACATGAGGAGGAAAGAGTGGACAGTAGGTGTGCACTTACTCAGTCTTCTGCTTTAGCAGCCTAGCACGCGATCTGCTCCTGGGGACGGTTGAAGACGCGTGCAGTGTATCGGACTCGCTGCGAGGGTGTGTTGTCCTGTGTTCGGCCTGTAGCAGCGATGGAGGCGTCAAGGATGTGTGGTGGTGGTCGATGACGGACTGTGCAGCCGGTTGAACGATCGAAGGAAAGGTGGCGGAGTCCAACTGTGAGGTTGGCACCGCTGCTGGTGGTCGACGGAGCCAGCGGAAGGGAGGGTGGCGATGGTCCGAATGCGAGGCTGGCACCGCTATTGGTGGTCGTCGGTGTTGGCGTCGACTGTGCAGAAACGAGAGGGCTGCAGCGTGAGGTTATGCGGTAGAGGAGTGTTGTCGAGAGTGCCGCAGCAGGATTAGGAAGCGTAGGATTGGATTAGGGTTAGGATTAGGGTTAAGGAGGTGGGCCGGCTGAAAGGTCATTGAGCCTGGTGTTGGGCCGGAACCGGCCTGCTCTTTAATTAAGACAAGAGGGCTGAAAGAATACTCGTTCTCCACCCGAAACCGTTCAAAGTACGGAATTAATTACGGAATAATTTATGAAATTATTTACTGAATTATATAAGTTATCATTTTATGTGAATCCATGTTACATAAAATGATAGAATTTAATATAGTGTTATTTTTAATTAAAAGAATATAGGTTGGCGGATCGGGAATCCGGTTTTATCCGGTATTATATGGAGTTTAAAAATTTCGGTTATTACAATTGGAAAATGCAAACCGTAAAGTAATAAGATTCTACAAAACAATCCCTTCTGAACACCTATCACGAATCGGATCAGGACAAGAGTTGGATTTTAATCTTCACCCCATCGTATCAACTGCAACTTCTTCCCGAGAAATCAGAAGGTAGGTTTCGTGCTTTCCTATTATGTCAACCAAGAATCGCCTAATCGCCATTGTCGTCCATTCCGAACTTCGCAATACCTTCGTCTACCATTTTCGCAACTATATACATACCCAGATATGTAATTGTCATACATAGAATTCGGATACACATGACATAAAAGACATACGTACATTTATGTAAACATTATGTACACAATTACACATCGATCGTACATACACAATATGTACTATTACACACAACGAAGATGTAGATTAATGCACTTAATATGTACACAATTACACACACCTAATATGTAACAAATATGTATATATCATACATAGGGTTTAAAACACATACGTACATTACTGTCCCTAAAATGTGTACACAAGTTATCTTCGTCAACATAATATCGCCAATCTGGACAATTACCATTTCTCCAGAAAATGGCATACATCGTGATTCAAGATTACAACAATATAGTTACACAATTTCGACAACAAAATTACTATTTTCGCCATATATGTACACTAACAAGTCAAAAGAAACACAAAATAACAACATAAATTTTGTCCTCCATTAAAGCATCAAAAAGCTTCGAAACACCATAAATTTGACTTTCACCTTACCGATTTACGATAGATGATGCTACAAAAACCTAACAACCGATGCAGTGTACTTCTCCAATGGCCAAAACGTGAACGCAGACAATTGCCCAAACCTGAACGCATAAAAACCCAGAAACCTCCGTCTTCTGTTTTCGTTGAAAATGGTGGACTGTATATCGTAAAAAAAACAAAAAATAATGTGGGAAGATCGTGGCTTTTAATGCTTCCTAAACAGTTATTATCTTTAATTAGCATAATTAATTTTGGAAATAAATATTTTTTAATTGGAGAGAGAAAGATCATGAAATCTCTATTTTGTTAATTATTAAATCTTTTCTTTACATATTCAAAGGACATAGTTTGTTAATTAAAACACAAAACTACCTACTTTGTACACAATGATGCAAAAGTGCCTACTTAACCATTTAACCCAATAATATTTCCCACATCGAAAATCACAAACTTCAACGTACTCTTTATATAAACACGCATAGATTAGAATGGTTGTCGAGCTCAGTAACGCGGGCTTGTAACTCGATGGGAGGACATTAAGATGGCGGAACTTGATCCTTGATAATTGGTGGCCGGCGTTAAAGTCCCTCGCACAGCAAATGGTGAATATCCCGTTCGCTCCTACTCTGTAGATGGGAATGGTTCACGCAGCACAGGCAAAAAGGGGAGGACAAATACCCTCGATGGGTCGCCTCCTTGTCTGTCGGGGACCGCGACGTGTCACCAACTATCGCCATGGCTAGCCGGATCATTGAACTGTTATTCTTTTGTTCCGTCGATTAGTGTATTCCACTCATCTTTAAAGTTTTATTTCAGGGATTCTACGTTTTATTTCAGGGATTCTTGTTGAGCTAGCGATTAGTGTATTCTACTCATCTTTTAAGTTTTATTTCAGGAATTCTACGTTTTATTTCAGGGATTCTTGTTGGGCTAGCCGGATCATGAACCGTAATTCTTTTGTTCCGTCGATTAGTGTATTCTACTCATCTTTAAAGTTTTATTTCAAGGATTCTTGTTGATGTGCTTGTGTCTTCTAAATGCACTTATATTGCAATTACTTTAAATACCCATTTACAGCCAACAAGTTTTACTCCATCACGCAAATCAATCAAATCCCGAACTTAATTTCGATTAGTCTAAAACCATAGTTAAGATATTTGTAATTTTTGCACAAATTCAAAGAAGTTAACCGATGATTATTATATTTGAAATATATATACATAAATTAACTTATTATTATTATAATATTATATACTTTTGTGTTATAATCTTAATTGAAATATGAGATACACTTGATGTATGTTTTGTAGATATTAAAAATTATTAAATTTCCATTTTTTTGTATTAATTAATATAGGAATTTTTGTACAAGGCATGTGACCCTAAGCTAGTGATTTAGTGTAAAATAACATGTATAAATCTATAAAAATATGGGTTTGTTTTATTTACCATGCTAAAAAGGTAGCTTCTTCTCTAAAAAAAATTGGATTATTTTTTAAGCTTAGAAACTATTAATCAATAATATTGGATATATTTTTAATACTTGGTTCATTGGTGATCTTGCATGGTTTAAACTTTTTTGATAGTTATGTGAAGAAAAAAACACATAGTTTAAGGGTAATATATGTAATTTATCTTAAAATCTGTTTTGAATGTGCAATATTTAGCCGGTGTAATTGTTTGTTCCGATAAACATGCAGAGAGGTGTTGAAAAGTGGGTGTTAATCAAACAAAAGAGTCGCTTAATTACATCAACTCACAGCGCGCCATTAGGGCAGTTTTGGTTTATTAGATACTAACTAGGCCCCTAGAAAATTATCACTAAAAAAAAGATAAATTAAAGAGACCAGTCATAATTATAGGAGGTGGTTTGAGCAGTTATAAAATTTCATTTATTTAAAGTTTCCTTTAATTAAAATATTGGTTATTGGTGTAACACCCTGAATTCTCCGAACTCGGGACATTACTGGTTAGGACCTCACAATGGGTCCCGACCTTAGTTTGACAACAATATTACTAGGATCTTACAACAAGACACAAATAAGAAAAACCGAAATTCATAAAAATGTATTTCAAAAGGGATGAATGCAACAAAGTCTACCAGCCTATAGAACTCAATAACGGAAAAGACTAACTGTCTTAACAAAAGGAAAAGAACAACAAAGCAACAACCCAAACCCCCACCCTAAGGAGTACGGAGACCCGGCTGACCACTACTTTCGGATCACTCAGCTGCAGTTCTAACCTGCGGTAGAATATAAAAACACAACAAAACAACCATTAGCTAGTTATCTAAACATTCTTAGTTTACACAAAAGTCCACAATCGAGTTCTCATAGAAAAATTTAGTAAGGTTTTATAAAAGTTACCCAACATTCTTAGTTTACACAAAAGTCGTCAAGGCTCGACTTTGGGTTCATATACACGGTTTGGATAAGGATATAAAATCCCGAGATAAAATCCTAGATCCTCTATGATATACATACTAAACCTAGGAGTAAAGATCTCTCAAAAATACTTACTCATAACTCTCCCATAATTCTCCGAAGTTGGTATAAAAGCTGAAATTCCCATACTTAGTCTATTTTCCCCTGCTGTAAAAACAACTCAAGTGCTCTACTTCGGGACCTTATAAAACATAATCTGACCGTTAACTTTCTCCCTAATTTTAACACAGTAAACTACATAATTCAATCTACAAAATACAAAAAATTCAACGGTGGATTCTCGATCTAAGCTATAGAAATTAGATCCTAAAGTCAACAGTTCGAAGCTGAATTATAAGGTGGGTAGAGGTTCTAATTTCGATTCTCCTTGACAATATAAGCTTCCCTTATTTTTACCTAGAGGTCTCCGGTTCAAAACCCACTGCACCCAAACATACATCAACCATAAAAGACCATCTTAAGATCAAAACCTTCCTGCTGCACATCTAACTTCTCTAAGTCTCGTCTAAGCAACCCTACACTACTTTCATCTCAAAACTCAGCAACTACCACATATACACTAAACAGCACAAAGGGTACTAAGCTCAGGAGTTGTGATTACTCACCCGTAGCAGTGAAGATCCAGTTTGCTGTCAATCTCCCCAATGAAGAGTCCAACGTTGTATAAGGCTGCATTCGATCGAAGGAGAGTTGATTACGGATCTATACATGAGGAGGAAAGAGTGGACAGTAGGTGTGCACTTACTCAGTCTTCTGCTTTAGCAGCCTGGCACGCGATCTGCTCCTGGGGACGGTTGAAGATGCGTGCAATGGATCGGACTGGCTGCGAGGGTGTGATGCCCTGTGTTCGGCCTGTAGCAACGATGGAGGCGTCAAGGATGTGTGGTGGTGGTCGATGGCGGACTGTGCAGCCGGTCGAACGATCGAAGGAAAGGTGGTGGAGTCCAACTGTGAGGTTGGCACCGCTGCTGGTGGTCGACGGAGCCGGCGGAAGGGAGGGTGGCGATGGTCCGAATGCGAGGCTGGCACCGCTATTGGTGGTCGTCGGTGTTGGCGTCGACTGTGCAGAAACGAGAGGGCTGCGGCGTGAGGTTATGCGGTAGAGGAGTGTTATCGAGAGTGCCGCACCAGGATTAGGAAAAGGAAATTAGGTTAAGCGTAAGATTGGATTAGGGTTAGGATTAGGGTTAAGGAGGTGGGCCGGCTGAAAGGTCATTGGGCCTGGTGTTGGGTCGGAACCGGCCTGCTCTTTAATTAAGACAAGAGGGCTGACAGAATACTCGTTCTCCGCCCGAAACCGTTCAAGGTACGGAATTAATTACGGAATTGTTTATGAAATTATTTACTTTATTATATAAGTTATCATTTTATGTGAATCCATGTTACATAAAATGATAGAATTTAATATCGTGTTATTTTTATTTAAAAGAATTTAGGTTGGCGGATCGGAAATCCGGTTTTATCCGGTATTAAACGGAGTTTAAAAATTTCGGTTATTACAAATGGAAATGGAAACCGTAAAGTAATAAGATTCTACAAATCTTCGCCCCATCGTATCAACTGCAACTTCGTCTTGAGAAATCAGAAGGTAGGTTTCGTGCTTTCCTATTATGTCAACCAAGAATCGCCTAATCGCCATTGTCGTCCTTTCCGAACTTCGCAATACCTTCGTCTGCCATTTTCGCAACTATAAACATACCCAGATATGTAAATGTCATACATAGAATTCGGATACACATGACATAAAAGACATACGTACATTTATGTAAACATTATGTACACAATTACACATCGATCGTACATACACAATATGTACTATTACACACAATGAAGATGTAGATTAATGCACTTAATATGTACACAATAACACACACCTAATAAATAACAAATATGTATATATCATACATAGGGTTCAAAACACATACGTACATTACTGTCCCTAAAATGTGTACACAAGTTATCTTCGTCAACATAATATCGCCAATCTGGACAATCGCCATTTCTCCAGAAAATGGCATACATCGTGATTCAAGATTACAACAATATAGTTACACAATTTCAACAACAAAATTACTATTTTCATCATATATGTACACTAACAAGTCAAAAGAAACACAAAATAACAACATAAATTTTGTCCTCCATTAAAGCATCAAAAAGCTTCGAAACACCATAAATTTGACTTTCACCTTACCGATTTACGATAGATGATGCTACAAAAACCTAACAACCGATGCAGTGTACTTCTCCAATGGCCAAAACGTGAACGCAGACAATTGCCCAAACCTGAACGCATAAAAACCCAGAAACCTCCGTCTTCTGTTTTCGTTGAAAATGGTGGACTGTATATCGTAAAAAAAAACACAGAAAATAATGTGGGAAGATCGTTGTTTTTAATGCTTCCTAAACCGTTATTATCTTTAATTAGCAAAATTAATTTTGGAAATAAATTTTTTTAATTGGAGAGAGAAAGATCATGAGATCTCTATTTTGTTAATTATTAAATTTTTTCTTTACATATTCAAAGGGCCTAGTTTGTTAATTAAAACACAAAACTACCTACTTGGTACACAATGATGCAAAAAGTGCCTACTTAACTATTTAACCCAATAATATTTCCCACATCGACAATCACAAACTTCAACGTACTCTTTATATAAACACGCAGAGATTAGAATGGTTGTCGAGCTCAGTAACGCGGGCTTGTAACTCGACGGGAGGACATTAAGATGGCGGAACTTGATCCTTGATAGTTGGTGGCTGGCGTTAAAGTCCCTCGCACAGCAGATGGTGAATATCCCGTTCGCTCCTACTCTGTAGATGGGAATGGTTCACGCAGCACAGGCAAAAAGGGGAGGACAAATACCCTCGATGGGTCGCCTCCTTGTCTGTCGGGGACCGCGACGTGTCACCAACTATCGCCATGGCTAGCCGGATCATTGAACCGTTATTCTTTTGTTCCGTCGATTAGTGTATTCTACTCATCTTTAAAGTTTTATTTCAGGGATTCTACGTTTTATTTCAAGGATTCTTGTTGGGCTAGCGATTAGTGTATTCTACTCATCTTTTAAGTTTTATTTCAGGAATTCTACGTTTTATTTCAGGGATTCTTGTTGGGCTAGCCGGATCATGAACCGTAATTCTTTTGTTCCGTCTATTAGTGTATTCTACTCATCTTTAAAGTTTTATTTCAGGGATTCTTGTTGATGTGCTTGTGTCTTCTAAATGCACTTAGATTGCAATTACTTTAAATACCCATTTACAACCAACAAGTTTTACTCCATCATGCAAATCAATCAAATCCCGAACTTAATTTCGATTAGTCTAAAACCATAGTTAAGATATTTGTAATTTTTCCACAAATTCAAAGAAGTTAACCGATGATTATTATATTTGAAATATATATACATAAATTAACTTATTATTATTATAATATTATATACTTTTGTGTTATAATCTTAATTGAAATATGAGATACACTTGATGTAAGTTTTGTAGATATTAAAAATTATTAAATTTCCATTTTTTTGTATTAATTAATATAGAAATTTTTGTACAAGACATGAAACACTAAGCTAGTGATTTAGTGTAAAATAACATGTATAAATCTATAAAAATATGGGTTTGTTTTATTTACCATGATAAAAAGGTAGCTTCTTCTCTAAAAAAAATTGGATTATTTTTTAAGCTTAGAAACTATTAATCAATAATATTGGATATGTTTTTAATACTTGCTTCATTGGTGATCTTGCATGGTTTAAACTTTTTAGATAGTTATGTGAAGAAAAAAACGCATAGTTTAAGGGTAATATATATGTAATTTATCTTAAAATCTATTTTGAATGTGCAATATTTAGCCGGTGTAATTGTTTGTTCCGATAAACATGGAGAGAGGTGTTGAAAAGTGGGTGTTAATCAAACAAAAGAGTTGCTTAATTACATCAACTCACAGCGCGCCATTAGGACATTTTTGGTTTATTAGATACTAACTAGGCCCCTAGGAAATTATCACTAAAAAAAAGATAAATTAAAGAGACCAATCATAATTATAGGAGGTGGTTTGAGTAGTTACAAAATTTCATTTATTAAAAGTTTCCTTTAATTAAAACATTGGTTATTGGTGTAACACCCTGAATTCTCCGAACTCGGGACATTACTGGTTAGGACCTCACAATGGGTCCCGACCTTAGTTTGACAACAATATTACTAGGATCTTGCAACAAGACACAAATAAGAAAAACCGAAATTCATAAAAATGTATTTCAAAAGGGATGAATGCAACAAAGTCTACCAGCCTATAGAACTCAACAACGGAAAAGACTAACTATCTTAACAAAAGGAAAAGAACAACAAAGCAACAACCCAAACCCCCACCCTAAGGAGTACGGAGACCCGGCTGACCACTACTTCCGGATCACTCAGCTGCCGTTTTAACCTGCGGTAGAATCTAAAAACACAACAAAACAACCATTAGCTAGTTATCTAAACATTAGGAGAATAATAATAGCACACACACACATAAAATAATAAACACTCATCATGCTTTCAACAATCCATTTATTATCTTTATTTAAGTCATTCACTCTAATGATACTTATTTTGTGACACGAGGGATTCCCAAACCTCGCCTCCGCCCCCGTGTACCCATCAGGAGTGGATCCGATGCATCTCACCGTGTACCTGTATGGTCTGGGTATAAAGAACCTCCCAGTCTCCTGGCAGAGCTGGGCAGTGATGTCACGGCCCGTTATACATACACTTGGGCCTTAAAACATAATAACCACGGCCGTCCTAACAAGTTGTTATTTATTAAAACACACATTGCACACACACAACCATTATCACCCAACTAATATCAGAAACCAGCTAAGTAAGTCGCAAGGACTTACTTGAATCTAAATCACAACTCTCAAATTCTCAACTCGGTCCGCAGCCGTAGAAACTCAAACGCCTGTCACACAAGGCACGTGGATCAAAATTACATCCTTAAACTCTTAGAAGATATAAACTATAAGATGTACAGTCTCATGAAGAGAGATTACGGAAAAAGGCTCTCTTAAGGTAAAAAGACTATTTTACCCCTGGTCCCGAGACTTCCCAAAAAAAATCTATCATTTAGTTCTAATATTCTCCTCTAGGACCTCAGTCCACAATCGAGTTCTCATAGAAAAATTTAGTAAGGTTTTATAAAAGTTACCCAACATTCTTAGTTTACACAAAAGTCGTCAAGCCTCGACTTTGGGTTCATATACACGGCTTGGATAAGGATATAAAATCCCGAGATAAAATCCTAGATCCTCTATGATATACATACTAAACCTAGGAGTAAAGATCTCTCAAAAATACTTACTCATAACTCTCCCATAATTCTCCGAAGTTGGTATAAAAGCTGAAATTCCCATACTTAGTCTATTTTCCCCTGCTGTAAAAACAGCTCAAGTGCTCTACTTCGGGACCTTATAAAACCTAATCCGACCGTTAACTTTCTCCCAAATTTTAACACAGTAAACTACATAATTCAATGTACAAAATACTAAAAATTCAACGGTGGATTCTCGATCTAAGCTATAGAAATTAGATCCTAAAGTCAACAGGTCGAAGCTGAATTATAAGGTGGGTAGAGGTTCTAATTTCGATTCTCCTTGACAGTATAAGCTTCCCTTATTTTTACCTAGAGGTCTCCGGTTCAAAACCCACTGCACCCAAACATATATCAACCATAAAAGACCATCTTAAGATCAAAACCTTCGTGCTGCACATCTAACTTCTCTAAGTCTCGTCTAAGCAACCCTACACTGCTTTCACCTCAAAACTCAGCAACTACCACATATACACTAAACAACACAAAGCGTACTAAGCTTAGGAGTTGTGATTACTCACCCGTAGCAGTGAAGATCCAGTTTGTTGTCAATCTCCCAATGAAGAGTCCAACGTTGTATAAGACTGCATTCGATCGAAGGAGAGTTGATTACGGATCTATACATGAGGAGGAAAGAGTGGACAGTAGGTGTGCACTTACTCAGTCTTCTGCTTTAGCAGCCTAGCACGCGATCTGCTCCTGGGGACGGTTGAAGACGCGTGCAGTGTATCGGACTCGCTGCGAGGGTGTGTTGTCCTGTGTTCGGCCTGTAGCAGCGATGGAGGCGTCAAGGATGTGTGGTGGTGGTCGATGACGGACTGTGCAGCCGGTTGAACGATCGAAGGAAAGGTGGCGGAGTCCAACTGTGAGGTTGGCACCGCTGCTGGTGGTCGACGGAGCCAGCGGAAGGGAGGGTGGCGATGGTCCGAATGCGAGGCTGGCACCGCTATTGGTGGTCGTCGGTGTTGGCGTCGACTGTGCAGAAACGAGAGGGCTGCAGCGTGAGGTTATGCGGTAGAGGAGTGTTGTCGAGAATGCCGCAGCAGGATTAGGAAGCGTAGGATTGGATTAGGGTTAGGATTAGGGTTAAGGAGGTGGGCCGGCTGAAAGGTCATTGAGCCTGGTGTTGGGCCGGAACCGGCCTGCTCTTTAATTAAGACAAGAGGGCTGAAAGAATACTCGTTCTCCACCCGAAACCGTTCAAAGTACGGAATTAATTACGGAATAATTTATGAAATTATTTACTGAATTATATAAGTTATCATTTTATGTGAATCCATGTTACATAAAATGATAGAATTTAATATAGTGTTATTTTTAATTAAAAGAATATAGGTTGGCGGATCGGGAATCCGGTTTTATCCGGTATTATATGGAGTTTAAAAATTTCGGTTATTACAATTGGAAAATGCAAACCGTAAAGTAATAAGATTCTACAAAACAATCCCTTCTGAACACCTATCACGAATCGGATCAGGACAAGAGTTGGATTTTAATCTTCACCCCATCGTATCAACTGCAACTTCTTCCCGAGAAATCAGAAGGTAGGTTTCGTGCTTTCCTATTATGTCAACCAAGAATCGCCTAATCGCCATTGTCGTCCATTCCGAACTTCGCAATACCTTCGTCTACCATTTTCGCAACTATATACATACCCAGATATGTAAGTGTCATACATAGAATTCGGATACACATGACATAAAAGACATACGTACATTTATGTAAACATTATGTACACAATTACACATCGATCGTACATACACAATATGTACTATTACACACAACGAAGATGTAGATTAATGCACTTAATATGTACACAATTACACACACCTAATATGTAACAAATATGTATATATCATACATAGGGTTTAAAACACATACGTACATTACTGTCCCTAAAATGTGTACACAAGTTATCTTCGTCAACATAATATCGCCAATCTGGACAATTACCATTTCTCCAGAAAATGGCATACATCGTGATTCAAGATTACAACAATATAGTTACACAATTTCGACAACAAAATTACTATTTTCGCCATATATGTACACTAACAAGTCAAAAGAAACACAAAATAACAACATAAATTTTGTCCTCCATTAAAGCATCAAAAAGCTTCGAAACACCATAAATTTGACTTTCACCTTACCGATTTACGATAGATGATGCTACAAAAACCTAACAACCGATGCAGTGTACTTCTCCAATGGCCAAAACGTGAACGCAGACAATTGCCCAAACCTGAACGCATAAAAACCCAGAAACCTCCGTCTTCTGTTTTCGTTGAAAATGGTGGACTGTATATCGTAAAAAAAACAAAAAATAATGTGGGAAGATCGTGGCTTTTAATGCTTCCTAAACAGTTATTATCTTTAATTAGCATAATTAATTTTGGAAATAAATATTTTTTAATTGGAGAGAGAAAGATCATGAAATCTCTATTTTGTTAATTATTAAATCTTTTCTTTACATATTCAAAGGACATAGTTTGTTAATTAAAACACAAAACTACCTACTTTGTACACAATGATGCAAAAGTGCCTACTTAACCATTTAACCCAATAATATTTCCCACATCGAAAATCACAAACTTCAACGTACTCTTTATATAAACACGCATAGATTAGAATGGTTGTCGAGCTCAGTAACGCGGGCTTGTAACTCGATGGGAGGACATTAAGATGGCGGAACTTGATCCTTGATAATTGGTGGCCGGCGTTAAAGTCCCTCGCACAGCAAATGGTGAATATCCCGTTCGCTCCTACTCTGTAGATGGGAATGGTTCACGCAGCACAGGCAAAAAGGGGAGGACAAATACCCTCGATGGGTCGCCTCCTTGTCTGTCGGGGACCGCGACGTGTCACCAACTATCGCCATGGCTAGCCGGATCATTGAACTGTTATTCTTTTGTTCCGTCGATTAGTGTATTCCACTCATCTTTAAAGTTTTATTTCAGGGATTCTACGTTTTATTTCAGGGATTCTTGTTGAGCTAGCGATTAGTGTATTCTACTCATCTTTTAAGTTTTATTTCAGGAATTCTACGTTTTATTTCAGGGATTCTTGTTGGGCTAGCCGGATCATGAACCGTAATTCTTTTGTTCCGTCGATTAGTGTATTCTACTCATCTTTAAAGTTTTATTTCAAGGATTCTTGTTGATGTGCTTGTGTCTTCTAAATGCACTTATATTGCAATTACTTTAAATACCCATTTACAGCCAACAAGTTTTACTCCATCACGCAAATCAATCAAATCCCGAACTTAATTTCGATTAGTCTAAAACCATAGTTAAGATATTTGTAATTTTTGCACAAATTCAAAGAAGTTAACCGATGATTATTATATTTGAAATATATATACATAAATTAACTTATTATTATTATAATATTATATACTTTTGTGTTATAATCTTAATTGAAATATGAGATACACTTGATGTATGTTTTGTAGATATTAAAAATTATTAAATTTCCATTTTTTTGTATTAATTAATATAGGAATTTTTGTACAAGGCATGTGACCCTAAGCTAGTGATTTAGTGTAAAATAACATGTATAAATCTATAAAAATATGGGTTTGTTTTATTTACCATGCTAAAAAGGTAGCTTCTTCTCTAAAAAAAATTGGATTATTTTTTAAGCTTAGAAACTATTAATCAATAATATTGGATATATTTTTAATACTTGGTTCATTGGTGATCTTGCATGGTTTAAACTTTTTTGATAGTTATGTGAAGAAAAAAACACATAGTTTAAGGGTAATATATGTAATTTATCTTAAAATCTGTTTTGAATGTGCAATATTTAGCCGGTGTAATTGTTTGTTCCGATAAACATGCAGAGAGGTGTTGAAAAGTGGGTGTTAATCAAACAAAAGAGTCGCTTAATTACATCAACTCACAGCGCGCCATTAGGGCAGTTTTGGTTTATTAGATACTAACTAGGCCCCTAGAAAATTATCACTAAAAAAAAGATAAATTAAAGAGACCAGTCATAATTATAGGAGGTGGTTTGAGCAGTTATAAAATTTCATTTATTAAAAGTTTCCTTTAATTAAAATATTGGTTATTGGTGTAACACCCTGAATTCTCCGAACTCGGGACATTACTGGTTAGGACCTCACAATGGGTCCCGACCTTAGTTTGACAACAATATTACTAGGATCTTACAACAAGACACAAATAAGAAAAACCGAAATTCATAAAAATGTATTTCAAAAGGGATGAATGCAACAAAGTCTACCAGCCTATAGAACTCAATAACGGAAAAGACTAACTGTCTTAACAAAAGGAAAAGAACAACAAAGCAACAACCCAAACCCCCACCCTAAGGAGTACGGAGACCCGGCTGACCACTACTTTCGGATCACTCAACTGCAGTTCTAACCTGCGGTAGAATATAAAAACACAACAAAACAACCATTAGCTAGTTATCTAAACATTCTTAGTTTACACAAAAGTCCACAATCGAGTTCTCATAGAAAAATTTAGTAAGGTTTTATAAAAGTTACCCAACATTCTTAGTTTACACAAAAGTCGTCAAGGCTCGACTTTGGGTTCATATACACGGTTTGGATAAGGATATAAAATCCCGAGATAAAATCCTAGATCCTCTATGATATACATACTAAACCTAGGAGTAAAGATCTCTCAAAAATACTTACTCATAACTCTCCCATAATTCTCCGAAGTTGGTATAAAAGCTGAAATTCCCATACTTAGTCTATTTTCCCCTGCTGTAAAAATCACTCAAGTGCTCTACTTCGGGACCTTATAAAACATAATCTGACCGTTAACTTTCTCCCTAATTTTAACACAGTAAACTACATAATTCAATCTACAAAATACAAAAAATTCAACGGTGGATTCTCGATCTAAGCTATAGAAATTAGATCCTAAAGTCAACAGTTCGAAGCTGAATTATAAGGTGGGTAGAGGTTCTAATTTCGATTCTCCTTGACAATATAAGCTTCCCTTATTTTTACCTAGAGGTCTCCGGTTCAAAACCCACTGCACCCAAACATACATCAACCATAAAAGACCATCTTAAGATCAAAACCTTCCTGCTGCACATCTAACTTCTCTAAGTCTCGTCTAAGCAACCCTACACTACTTTCATCTCAAAACTCAGCAACTACCACATATACACTAAACAGCACAAAGGGTACTAAGCTCAGGAGTTGTGATTACTCACCCGTAGCAGTGAAGATCCAGTTTGCTGTCAATCTCCCCAATGAAGAGTCCAACGTTGTATAAGGCTGCATTCGATCGAAGGAGAGTTGATTACGGATCTATACATGAGGAGGAAAGAGTGGACAGTAGGTGTGCACTTACTCAGTCTTCTGCTTTAGCAGCCTGGCACGCGATCTGCTCCTGGGGACGGTTGAAGACGCGTGCAGTGGATCGGACTGGCTGCGAGGGTGTGATGCCCTATGTTCGGCCTGTAGCAACGATGGAGGCGTCAAGGATGTGTGGTGGTGGTCGATGGCGGACTGTACAGCCGGTCGAACGATCGAAGGAAAGGTGGTGGAGTCCAACTGTGAGGTTGGCACCGCTGCTGGTGGTCGACGGAGCCGGCGAAAGGGAGGGTGGCGATGGTCCGAATGCGAGGCTGGCACCGCTATTGGTGGTCGTCGGTGTTGGCGTCGACTGTGCAGAAACGAGAGGGTTGCGGCGTGAGGTTATGCGGTAGAGGAGTGTTGTCGAGAGTGCCGCAGCAGGATTAGGAAAAGGAAATTAGGTTAAGCGTAGGATTGGATTAGGGTTAGGATTAGGGTTAAGGAGGTGGGCCGGCTGAAAGGTCATTGGGCCTGGTGTTGGGTCGGAACCGGCCTGCTCTTTAATTAAGACAAGAGGGCTGAAAGAATACTCGTTCTCCGCCCGAAACCGTTCAAGGTACGGAATTAATTACGGAATTGTTTATGAAATTATTTACTTTATTATATAAGTTATCATTTTATGTGAATCCATGTTACATAAAATGATAGAATTTAATATCGTGTTATTTTTATTTAAAAGAATTTAGGTTGGCGGATCGGAAATCCGGTTTTATCCGGTATTAAACGGAGTTTAAAAATTTCGGTTATTACAAATGGAAATGGAAACCGTAAAGTAATAAGATTCTACAAATCTTCGCCCCATCGTATCAACTGCAACTTCGTCTTGAGAAATCAGAAGGTAGGTTTCGTGCTTTCCTATTATGTCAACCAAGAATCGCCTAATCGCCATTGTCGTCCTTTCCGAACTTCGCAATACCTTCGTCTGCCATTTTCGCAACTATAAACATACCCAGATATGTAAGTGTCATACATAGAATTCGGATACACATGACATAAAAGACATACGTACATTTATGTAAACATTATGTACACAATTACACATCGATCGTACATACACATTATGTACTATTACACACAATGAAGATGTAGATTAATGCACTTAATATGTACACAATAACACACACCTAATATGTAACAAATATGTATATATCATACATAGGGTTCAAAACACATACGTACATTACTGTCCCTAAAATGTGTACACAAGTTATCTTCGTCAACATAATATCGCCAATCTGGACAATCGCCATTTCTCCAGAAAATGGCATACATCGTGATTCAAGATTACAACAATATAGTTACACAATTTCAACAACAAAATTACTATTTTCATCATATATGTACACTAACAAGTCAAAAGAAACACAAAATAACAACATAAATTTTGTCCTCCATTAAAGCATCAAAAAGCTTCGAAACACCATAAATTTGACTTTTACCTTACCGATTTACGATAGATGATGCTACAAAAACCTAACAACCGATGCAGTGTACTTCTCCAATGGCCAAAACGTGAACGCAGACAATTGCCCAAACCTGAACGCATAAAAACCCAGAAACCTCCGTCTTCTGTTTTCGTTGAAAATGGTGGACTGTATATCGTAAAAAAAAACACAGAAAATAATGTGGGAAGATCGTTGTTTTTAATGCTTCCTAAACCGTTATTATCTTTAATTAGCAAAATTAATTTTGGAAATAAATTTTTTTAATTGGAGAGAGAAAGATCATGAGATCTCTATTTTGTTAATTATTAAATTTTTTCTTTACATATTCAAAGGGCCTAGTTTGTTAATTAAAACACAAAACTACCTACTTTGTACACAATGATGCAAAAAGTGCCTACTTAAGTATTTAACCCAATAATATTTCCCACATCGACAATCACAAACTTCAACGTACTCTTTATATAAACACGCAGAGATTAGAATGGTTGTCGAGCTCAGTAACGCGGGCTTGTAACTCGACGGGAGGACATTAAGATGGCGGAACTTGATCCTTGATAGTTGGTGGCTGGCGTTAAAGTCCCTCGCACAGCAGATGGTGAATATCCCGTTCGCTCCTACTCTGTAGATGGGAATGGTTCACGCAGCACAGGCAAAAAGGGGAGGACAAATACCCTCGATGGGTCGCCTCCTTGTCTGTCGGGGACCGCGACGTGTCACCAACTATCGCCATGGCTAGCCGGATCATTGAACCGTTATTCTTTTGTTCCGTTGATTAGTGTATTCTACTCATCTTTAAAGTTTTATTTCAGGGATTCTACGTTCTATTTCAGGGATTCTTGTTGGGCTAGCGATTTGTGTATTCTACTCATCTTTTAAGTTTTATTTCAGGAATTCTACGTTTTATTTCAGGGATTCTTGTTGGGCTAGCCGGATCATGAACCGTAATTCTTTTGTTCCGTCTATTAGTGTATTCTACTCATCTTTAAAGTTTTATTTCAGGGATTCTTGTTGATGTGCTTGTGTCTTCTAAATGCACTTAGATTGCAATTACTTTAAATAACCATTTACAACCAACAAGTTTTACTCCATCACGCAAATCAATCAAATCCCGAACTTAATTTCGATTAGTCTAAAACCATAGTTAAGATATTTGTAATTTTTGCACAAATTCAAAGAAGTTAACCGATGATTATTATATTTGAAATATATATACATAAATTAACTTATTATTATTATTATAATATTATATACTTTTGTGTTATAATCTTAATTGAAATATGAGATACACTTGATGTAAGTTTTGTAGATATTAAAAATTATTAAATTTCCATTTTTTTGTATTAATTAATATAGGAATTTTTGTACAAGACATGAAACACTAAGCTAGTGATTTAGTGTAAAATAACATGTATAAATCTATAAAAATATGGGTTTGTTTTATTTACCATGATAAAAAGGTAGCTTCTTCTCTAAAAAAAATTGGATTATTTTTTAAGCTTAGAAACTATTAATCAATAATATTGGATATGTTTTTAATACTTGCTTAATTGGTGATCTTGCATGGTTTAAACTTTTTAGATAGTTATGTGAAGAAAAAAACGCATAGTTTAAGGGTAATATATATGTAATTTATCTTAAAATCTATTTTGAATGTGCAATATTTAGCCGGTGTAATTGTTTGTTCCGATAAATATGCAGAGAGGTGTTGAAAAGTGGGTGTTAATCAAACAAAAGAGTTGCTTAATTACATCAACTCACAGCGCGCCATTAGGACATTTTTGGTTTATTAGATACTAACTAGGCCCCTAGGAAATTATCACTAAAAAAAAGATAAATTAAAGAGACCAGTCATAATTATAGGAGGTGGTTTGAGCAGTTACAAAATTTCATTTATTAAAAGTTTCCTTTAATAAAAACATTGGTTATTGGTGTAACACCCTGAATTCTCCGAACTCGGGACATTACTGGTTAGGACCTCACAATGGGTCCCGACCTTAGTTTGACAACAATATTACTAGGATCTTGCAACAAGACACAAATAAGAAAAACCGAAATTCATAAAAATGTATTTCAAAAGGGATGAATGCAACAAAGTCTACCAGCCTATAGAACTCAACAACGGAAAAGACTAACTATCTTAACAAAAGGAAAAGAACAACAAAGCAACAACCCAAACCCCCACCCTAAGGAGTACGGAGACCCGGCTGACCACTACTTCCGGATCACTCAGCTGCCGTTTTAACCTGCGGTAGAATCTAAAAACACAACAAAACAACCATTAGCTAGTTATCTAAACATTAGGAGAATAATAATAGCACACACACACATAAAATAATAAACACTCATCATGCTTTCAACAATCCATTTATTATCTTTATTTAAGTCATTCACTCTAATGATACTTATTTTGTGACACGAGGGATTCCCAAACCTCGCCTCCGCCCCCGTGTACCCATCAGGAGTGGATCCGATGCATCTCACCGTGTACCTGTATGGTCTGGGTATAAAGAACCTCCCAGTCTCCTGGCAGAGCTGGGCAGTGATGTCACGGCCCGTTATACATACACTTGGGCCTTAAAACATAATAACCACGGCCGTCCTAACAAGTTGTTATTTATTATAACACACATTGCACACACACAACCATTATCACCCAACTAATATCAGAAACCAGCTAAGTAAGTCGCAAGGACTTACTTGAATCTAAATCACAACTCTCAAATTCTCAACTCGGTCCGCAGCCATAGAAACTCAAACGCCTGTCACACAAGGCACGTGGATCAAAATTACATCCTTAAACTATTAGAAGATATAAACTATAAGATGTACAGTCTCATGAAGAGAGATTACGGAAAAAGGCTCTCTTAAGGTAAAAAGACTATTTTACCCCTGGTCCCGAGACTTCCCAAAAAAAATCTATCATTTAGTTCTAATATTCTCCTCTAGGACCTAAGTCGACAATCGAGTTCTCATAGAAAAATTTAGTAAGGTTTTATAAAAGTTACCCAACATTCTTAGTTTACACAAAAGTCGTCAAGCCTCGACTTTAGGTTCATATACACGGCTTGGATAAGGATATAAAATCCCGAGATAAAATCCTAGATCCTCTATGATATACATACTAAACCTAGGAGTAAAGATCTCTCAAAAATACTTACTCATAACTCTCCCATAATTCTCCGAAGTTGGTATAAAAGCTGAAATTCCCATACTTAGTCTATTTTCCCCTGCTGTAAAAACAGCTCAAGTGCTCTACTTCGGGACCTTATAAAACCTAATCCGACCGTTAACTTTCTCCCAAATTTTAACACAGTAAACTACATAATTCAATGTACAAAATACTAAAAATTCAACGGTGGATTCTCGATCTAAGCTATAGAAATTAGATCCTAAAGTCAACAGGTCGAAGCTGAATTATAAGGTGGGTAGAGGTTCTAATTTCGATTCTCCTTGACAGTATAAGCTTCCCTTATTTTTACCTAGAGGTCTCCGGTTCAAAACCCACTACACCCAAACATACATCAACCATAAAAGACCATCTTAAGATCAAAACCTTCGTGCTGCACATCTAACTTCTCTAAGTCTCGTCTAAGCAACCCTACACTGCTTTCACCTCAAAACTCAGCAACTACC